>OZ018418.1:5000-1389610 GCA_963969595.1 Neckera pumila | reverse complement strand
ACTACTTCAAACTAAAACCAAGCCACCATAATTTCATTTGTTATTTCAAACTAAAATCAAGCCACCATAATTAAAATTAGACTACTTCAAACTAAATTCAAGCCACCATTATTTAAATTTTGCTACTTCAAACTAAATTCACGCCACTATTACTTAAATTTGCTACTTCAAACTAAAATCAAGCCATCAAGATTTAAATTTTGCTACTTTACATTAATATGAAGGACATCATGGTTTAATTTTGGAAGGACATTTCAAATTCAAGTGTTGTGCTTTTGTGGAGGGGAAAGTAGAAAATCCCTTTCCATTTTTTTTTCATGTAAATATTTAGAAGAAAGTACAAATCCCCTTCCCATTTTTTTTTCCTTGTAAATATGTAGGATATACAATTCATAGGATTTAGGTTGGCATTGGATTCCTTCATAAGTGCACTCAATCCTAATTCACTATTAACTCACATGCCACATTTAATGCAAGATTGCTTCACGGTGTTCTAAGAAACGCAAAAATCTTGAAAGGGCTGGTCTGTTGAATTTTTTGTAAACAAGTAAGGTACGGCGACCGCGGATAGGCGACTTTGGATGCAAAAGAGTTTTTATACCTTCGCTAAAACGGACAATGGCTACCTCAGGTGTTGGGCGACCACGCTTGAAAGGCAACCACGTCTAAGATGCGATCTCGGGTATAGAAGCTCGTCCTCTTTTGAGCAAACCTGGTTTCAGAGGTCCATTGACGACCTCGAGTATGGCGACCACAGGTTCGTCGACTTCAGGTGGGGTAACTTCAGGTCCAGGAATGAGATAATTCTGGACCTTGGTTATCAGGGGCGACCTTCCCTTGGAGGCGACCTCGGCTTGGGCAACCTCGAGTACAGAAATCCAGGCAATAAGAAAACTATGAACTCATGAAAATGCAACAGCAAAAGTCAATCCAAGTAGGACCAAGGTGGCTTTGTAGTACCTCGGGGGCATGGCCGTAAGTGGTGGAATTTGAGGTGGTCAACAGTTCAATTCCCAGTGACATCCTCTGCTTTGTTTGGTGATGTCACCCCTTTGGTTGTGGGATTTGGTTTGGTCGTGATAGCCAATTATACAAAAAAAAAAAAAAAAACGTCCAATCAATTTGTGTTTGTATTTGGGTGGAGATCACAATATGCTTATGGGGAGGAGGTAATGAAATGGGGGGCTTGAAAGGGACAGTCTTGAGTTTTGAAGTGGGATTCCACCAAACCCTTGAAATTCATGACTAGCTTCTTCATTAGCAAATTATATTTGCTACTCATCTACAATCATGCCTTGGCTTGACGTTTTTGGGAGTGGGAGGGCGGATAAATGACATTTCAAGTGCAATCATGATTTGATTTTGATTTTGATTTTATTTCTTCAAATTAGAACCAAGTTTTATAAGATTTAATTTTGATACTTTTAATTAAAATAAACATACCATTATTTCATTTTCTGCACTTCAAATAAAACCCAAGCCACCATGATTTCACTTTGATACTTCAAAAATAAAACCAAGCCGCCTTGATTTAATTCACCTACTTCAAATAAAATCCATGCCACCATGAATTAATTTGGCTAATTCACATTCAAATCAAGTCACCATGATTTAAGTTTTGTGACTTCAAATTAAAATCAACACACTAGGATTTATATTTTGGTACTTCAAACTAAAACCAAGCCACCATAATCACAAGATAGTACTTACAATTGATAGAATAAAATAAAAATAGATAGGCAATTTTGATAACCGAACCAAATACAATATTAAGGATTCATGTTCAGCATGGTATGGATGCAATACTAGATTTCTACATCAGAAGCAAAATAATCCGTTACCAGACGAGTAGATTCGTACGAATCTGAACCATGACAAGCCTTTCTTGTACAATCAATGCCAAACTAGGCACAAATGGAAGAGGGTGCCTTTATTCTTGCAACTTCAGTATTTGTAGGCCCTGGCAAAGAAAATGAGAGGAATTTTAAATCCTTTTAAAAAACAAGTTTCAAGAGCTTATATGTGCACTCAACAATCTATCTTTAGTGCCTGTGCAACTTACAATTATGTTATTAATAGATGATTTTTTGCATCATTCTGAGATGGTTGTCAATTTGAAATCAAATACTTTGTGATGCATTTGGGCATGAATAATTGCTTACCAAGCAACAAACACCACCTATAAATTGCATTTTCACCAACAAGCTCCATGGCTACAATTGGCCTACTAGCAATTAATTGAGTGAGGCATCTGCAAGGCACAGCAAAAGTTCCCAGCTCAAATTTGATTAGTATTATTATGTAATTGTCCTTTAATGTGTAAAGCGGTTTCTCAGGACTGCCATCTCTGCACATGCTCAAATCGTTTTTTTGGAAAAATTCCTGAGATTGGCACTTTTTCCAAATGGAACCTCAAATCTATGCCAGACCTAGTTTCAAAGTCTGAGCACTTGAATGTAACAATTTTGACGATGTGAAAAGCAACATGTTATCGTTTTTATCAGTTTGAGTTACTAAACACCAGTGAAATCAACAGCGATATCAAATAGCAGAGCCAAGAAATGGAAGACAAGGGAGCTCACTCATTGGAAGAAAGACTTCCCTCTATGACACTGGTAGAATTCTTCTGCTTGAGAAAGAGAAAGCTGGCACATGCGGAGGTTCTTGACGAGAAGCCCATTTGCTATAATGCATTCCAAGATTCGTCCAATATGCTGGAACGCATCTGGTTTTATCACTGCCAGCGTCTTGACAAAGATTTGAATCGGCAATCATATCAATGCAGTGAACTTGGCCTGTAGCTTGACGTGTTTGGATCAGCAACCCATCATAGGACATTCATAGGTACAGAGGCTCAATAAATCATCAGTGAATATAAAAAATTCCAGAATTAGAGAGAAATTGCGTTACATTTCCTGCAGTCCACGCAAATGCTTTTGGGTAAAATCATCTCCGTGGTCTTCAATAAAGAGCTATCAAGAATAGACACAGATGGTGTTGCCAATGTAAAGTTACTGCAGAGACAATGCAGGATAAGCCACTCTCTTTGAAAATGATTGTGGTTCTTTAAATCGTACTACATTCCAAATACAGAAGAATCACATCAACAGATTGAATGTGTATAGTTTAAAAGAATAGAGAGTTTACCCTAGTTTCTCATAATCAATTCAGCAGAGTGATACAATTAGGTTTTGCCTCTACATGTATGACACCAGCAAAAGAAGTAATGCTTCATCACTAATAGCTCACTATCGCTCCAGCTTTTTCCAATTCATTGCAATGGTGCCGCTATCCAGATCAGCTAAAGAGCAGATTCTAAACACATTTGCTGACTCCAGCGCATTTAACGTAAAATAGCAAATGAGAGTAGTAAACACTGCTTCTTCAAGTACGCATCTCCTGCCAGAAGAGAATTCCAAAAGGAAAGGCCTAATTTCAACGCACCATCTCAATGGATCTATTTAATGTGTGGTACATAAATTGATACTTCCACAATATCTGCGTCATCGGATCCAACCACCTGACCAAAAAAGCATACTGAGATTCGTTGTTTTTAATGTCCTGCACAAACACAAATTAGATGACACACTGATTTACAATTTTTTTGATTGCTAGCTATCTAATTGGTTGAAAATTAACTTTCCGGCTTAGCTGTCATGTCAGAATCAAGGACCTCTCACATGACTAAGAAGCAGTCACTTGCTCTCTCCATTGTTTGCAAAGTTTATTCTGACGGAAGGAACACTCAATCACTTAGATCCAAAGAATTTGCAAGCGGAATGTGCATTTAAAATTCGCTTTTTATCAAGGTAGTCAAGAGAAAGATTGTACAACAAATCTGCTTACCACCATTTGGCCACTATTTCACCACGTAGGCACAAGGCTTTGTCAATCCCTGCTCAACTCTAGCTGTTCAGTTCATCACTTTATCAGTAACTCTTTGCCACCTCCAAGTCTTCACCAAGAAAATTGTCGCTTGCATCTTCAAGAAAGAATCTCATCTTACAGCAACAAACACAATTCCGATTCTTTTCCATCTCTATTATTTTCTGAGCTCATGGTGGCAATAACTGGTTTACACCATTTCCTAGAAAGCTGGCTATCTAGTCGGTTAAAATTAACTTCCTAGCTTAGCTACAATATCAGAATCGACGAACTTTCACATGCCTAAAAAACACGATTCCTTGCACTCCCTATCCTTTTACACATTCTATTCCCATTTTGTAAAAAGGAACTTTCAATCGCACATATCTAAAGAACCTGAGAGCAGAATGTGCAATTTACATCTTCACTTTCAATTAAGACAGTTGAGTGAAAGATATCGTGGCAAATTTGCTTCCCGACATTTATACAATATTTCACCACTTTGGCACAAGGCAATTCACTCCCTCCTCCACTACAGCTATTCAATTAATCATCAACTTTACCAGCAACAAACAGAATTATGATTATCTTCCACTAATAGCTTCAAGAACAAATCTCATCTGACAGCAACAAACAGAATCACAATCATCTTTTCTAGCTCTATCATTTTTTGAGATCGCCTTTCTCACAGCTCCCTCATTGATTCAAAAACTAAGACTAAAACTAAACTCTCAGCATCAACGCCATAGCCGATCTCCTCTAAATCTCACCTACCGCTCCCTCATCTCATGCAAGCTCCAGGATTACCGCCAAATCTGGTGAGAAGAGTACAAGAATGCAAAACCCTGACGAACCAACTCAGTTCAAGAATGGCAGCTTAAAAAACTTACAAATCTTGTTGTAGTGAACAACCGGTCAGTGCAGATCGTTTGGGTGTAAGAGAGAATTGAGACTACTAAAGTCTCCCACTGCATCAATAACAAAATATAACCGACTGCAATTGGAGTGAAACGGCACGCTCTGCAAGAACTCTTGAGATCCAGGGGGGCTGTATGGAGAAAGGCGTTGTAATGGTATGGCGCTGTAACTACACTTGCTTTCAACGTGGTGAGCCTTCCTTGTCACGGGGCAAATCAAATTTTGTTGCCAACCCATTTGTGGAGAGGTTTGAATTAGGGCTTTTTTTTATGAAGTGCCAAAGTGGCGACATAATTTCACATTTTGGATAGAAATTAGTGGTGCTCCAATGGATAGAAAATATCACATTAGCACATATCACATGTCTATTATCTTGTTTTCATCCATACTTTGACGATTTCATCCAAGATTTTTTTTAATTCAAAGTTTTCAAGGAAAAATCTTCATGACATTTTACCATTTTTTAGCCAAATTGTTTTTTTAGGTGCAATCTGGCACTAAAATGCCAAAGAAACCATGAAGGGGCTCTAAAAGAGTTCTCTAATACTGAGGTTCATTTTGAATTCTTCAATCAGTACCAACAATGAATATATTAAGGATGGATACTTTAACCCCTAAAGTTTCATGACTATGTAATCACCAAAAACGCTCCAAAACAGCCATTTCTAATACAACTACCAAATTTTTGGAAAAGAACAATTTCTGACATATGTAACCGTAGGATCTTGTAGTATGATATTTTGAAAACATGTGGTAAAAATTTCAGAAAATTCCACCGTGTGGATCATAAGATATAAGCATTCAAAGTCCTCAAAACCATTTTTTCAATCCTGCAAAAAACCGGGCAGCTACACTTTGCAAGCTCACTTTTCAATGAAAAAATGCTGATAAAGGTGGTGCTTCTTTGAATTCAGTTTCCTAAACAAGTTGTCTATATGCATGAAAAACTTCACATCATTTGGAATTGTACAACATATCGAAAAAAAATAGTTAGTAGAAAGAAGTAGAAAATGATTCAAAATACTAAATTGTTAAAATTTTAATCATAGAATTTAAAATTGCCAATCCCAACGGTTGTAATGTTGTAACAATCAATCTACATCCTAAGATTTTATTTTTTTCCAAAAATATTGAAAATTGAGTTAAATAAACAACTTTAAAGTTTTTTTTAGAGTAGACAATCCATAACTGCCCGCAAACCAAAAACCCTCATAACTTTTGACTCATTGATTGAAATGGAGTGACTCAAAGCTTTTTAAGTATATGTAAATGTAGAGAACCAATTTTTAAAAAAAAATTCTAGAAAAAATGATTTTTTCTGATCTGCCCAAATTGCCCGGTTACAAAAAAAAGTAACATATCAGGTCATTACTTTTGACTCGTATTTTGAAATGTCATGAAACTTGGTACACATGAAGATATTCCTTGCCCCCACCTTCTATTAAAATTTCAGCCTCAAATATGGATATCTCTAGTCACACGTACCTGCCCAAAATTTCTATACGGCCAAAAAACGCATCTTGGTCCTTTAGGGGTTAAGTGAGCCAACTTCAAAATTCATAAATAATTCTACAACGGTTCAAGAAATATGAATCAACCGGATTAGATGTCAATTCTATTTGTCTTTCAAAGAAAATTTATTGGAAAATATTTCAAGCATTGTAAATTTGCTCTTTGAAGGGTGCTTTACGGACCTCATATCTTTACAAGGGGACTCTATGAATCCTATTTATTGGTACATTATTTGTATTCCAAGTATGAAAGGTTTCAAAATTTTGGATCCTATTTTAGGAAATCTATAGAACCTTTATTTGGTAACAACTTTGGTTCAATGAAATACAATTTTTTGAAGTATTTGTAACATTTTTAACTGCAAAAGGATGTGAACCTATCACCAAGCCGGTAGCCCAAAATTATCAAGATTCATAAATGAAAAGGTGCATTTTCTATTTCAATCTTTTCTTGAAAAGCCTTGAGTCATTGATTACATACTTTTTATCCTCCATGCCTTTGCTTCTAAAAAAGTAGATATTACGTAAGGAACTATTCCATTTATAGAGGTTTACTTTTCTCTGCCTTTCTATAAAGTAATGGGTTGGGTGATCTTTCAGAGACGTTTTGTAGATGGAACCATTGTATTACGTTTTGTAGAGTGCATATTGTCTATGTTCTTTTGCTGTCTTTAATTTGAGATCACTTAGTGGACTATTCTGATTCCGGCTGTGTGCGTGAATGTGTTGGAGTGTTCATGAAGAGTGTTGAAGTGTGAAGATGATGGATGACGGGGAGTCCGGATCTGAGGCAACTGGGTTTTGATTGATAGAGTGCGTTTGTGTGAAGAATCTGGATTTGTGAAAGAGGATTAGTACACTGTGCTTTTAAACTGCTGGGATAGTAATCCAGAAAGAGTGGAGTGGATGCAAGTCTCGAACTTAGGAAGGGTTTCCATGCGGAGGTAAGCAACCGCCAGCAAAATATTCCCCATGTTTGAAAAGCCTGCCAACTACCGGATCAGTCTAGATTTTAGAATACGCACGTCTCAACCGGTTCCGGGTGCTTTGATGAGCCATTGTAGTAAAGGCGTTAGGGAGTCAATTCTGAGTGACCTGCTTTCCAGAAAGGCCTTTTGAGAAGCTGTGAGGATTGTTTTCTTTGTCATCCCTATTACAATACTAGAAGTAGTTTGTGTGTGTGTGTGTGTGTTTGAATATGAGAGTTACGAGTAGTGAAGTCCCCACCACTCTGGAAGACCAATAGTGGACCCCCTGAGGGTAAAACAGGGGTATATAAAACCGGAGTATATAAAACCAAAGTGTGACTAGATGTAACTAGAATTTGGACAAGGACGGATTCGTATTGGAATCCAAAAGGAAAAGTTATCTAGAAAGAGAGCATAGACGTGATTGCTTGGGTGTTTTTGTTGAGATCCGGACATCTTTAGTTTGCGATAACGTAGTAGAATTCCTTGGGACAATATTTCATGTTATTTCAGCACTTTTTGTATTAAGGATACTTATGCCTAGACTGCGCGTACAACACCAACAATAACAAGGGAAATGGTGAGCTCACCAAAACATCAAAAATCAAACCAACAAGTAGTACAACCGTCAATATAGTGCTCTTTTCAATATTTAACACAAGTACTTTACATCTTACAACTATACCTTACATTTAACATAGATTCTCAATCTTCATATGAATATGAAAAACAAATCTCAAAAATTAAACCACATTCAATAAACAAAACTAGCAAGAATATATGCCTCCCTCCTAATTTAGTCCAATCTAACACTCTAGCACAATTTTGTAACATTTTAAAATACAAACTCATGCCTATTCTAACAACTCAATATTTTTGTCAAGACATGTCTCATACTTCAAAACCAAAACAATGTCAATCAAATGTTCTTAGTAACAAAACAAAAATTCACCTACAATTGAAAAACTCAACTAATATTGTAATATACTCAACTAATATTGAAAATACTGCAAGAAAAGGAAGAAAAAAACCATTGCATTGATTATATACATGATTCTAAGAGAAACTCAAACAAAGGTAATTACAAAAAACACAAGAAATTATTTAAGATACTTGCAACTATCAAAAGCTCCTACTAAATTTATTTTAATTGATCTTTGGTAGTTGCCAAAACTCCACACTTCTCTTATCAAGTTTATACCTATCCACTATTGGGAGCACTTGAAATCACATCAATATTTTATCAAGTTTATACTTTTCAAGTATTGGGAGCGCTTAAAACTACAAAGATATCTCATCAAGCTCATATCTCGCAACTTCATATACGCTACATCAAAAATTTTGCTATATACAGGTAAACTTTCAAAACCCTACATCCTGCCTTATATACTATGCATTTCATTTATCACATCAAGAAATATAAATTTAGATAAAACATCCTACTAGCAAAAACAATGGGGATTGTTGACTCATATAATAAATAAGAATTATACTAAAGAAAAACAAAAATCATACTCTTTTACTTGTTATGATATATCACAACATCCACCAATACAATGTTTTCAATGTAAGTATTTAAAAGTCATATCATCAAAAGCTCTTTGTGGATACTCATATAAAATTCTAAAATTACAACCATACCAATCAAACAAAATAGACCAACAAACCATAAATTGTCTCTTGATCAATCTAAAGAACTCTATAATTTGTAATCCAAAGAGTGATTTTACAATAACAATATTAATCAACCAAGAAAATAAGGAAAAACATCAATTATATGTCATTAAAATGAAATGTCATCTTACTTGTTGGAATCACAAAAAATCACCAAAAAACCATACCAAAATAATTTCTACTAAAACAAGTGCAATCACTATCTAAACATGTAAAATACTAATGCCATATTCTAGCAATATCACTCTAATGCACAAACCCAAGAAAATTATACAACTAATTCACTTGCACAAATTCCTAAAACACACACCATTATAACCTTGTTTAATCCAAATACAACTAACAATAATATAAAACACTGTAGACCAAAAACATCCATCCTACAACCTATAAATAATCACTACAATAGTCTACAAATTACGTTTAACCTATCTAATCCTGATTTTTCAAATACCATAAAATTTAACAAACTCAACCAAAACTATAATTTCAAAAACCACATATATAAAGGTATAAATCACATAGCACAATACATAAATCTAAAACCTTTAATTCCAAATTCAAAAAATTATAACATGCTAGTAAGTACCAATACTTTGCTTAAAAAAATCAAAACACATCTTTTTTTATACAAATCACAAAAAATGTTAAAATACAAAAATATCATAACCAAAAACTTTCAAAGATTTAACAAGAATGCAAGTCTGCTAACCTTTATGCTTCAAAATAGGCTGGCTTGCACAAAGACGACTGCAAAAATAGTCACTCCTATGATGGACATTAACACACGCAACTCTTCTGATAAAGAAACACATATGGAGGTTGAAGATTCTTCCTCACTCAACAACAAACAAGGCACGGGAGAGAAAACACCAACATCACAAAAGAAGTCAAGAAACTCTCACAATCCGGTATACACCATTCCCAAACCTCATCATTTTTGGTATGGCTTTCCTATGATGGAAGCACTAGCTCGAGAAAGAGGGGATTGCCTCTATGAGGCATTCCCAATATGTGACATGATAGACATAGGGTACTTCAAATGTGAGGCCCATGAGCTATAGATTGGCATTTCCAAGGATTCCCCAATCTATATGGCCAACACTACGAGTTGACAAGGCAATTGGGCAACATTATCACCTCACCCAAATTCTGTTTGATGTGGAGATATATACCTCTACAGGATATGCTCTGGTATATCAGGTCCGATTCCACTTCAACATGCCAAGGAAAGATTACACTAGTGCAAATATTGTCAAAATGACCACTAAGAGGCTCCAGACTATGCATATTGCTCTGGGGAACACCCTAGAGCCAATTGCACCACTATGCAACTCCAAGAAGACCAAAACATGGAATGGAATCATCATAATCTACTTAAAAGAATCCAACTAACAATGGGACAGCACTACTTTCTGGCAAAAGGGTTTTTGCACTTGAGCTGGATGGATCTATACACGTTGCCAAAGTGGCAAAGGGGTATGATATTTTGGCCTCTACAGAAGATCTATCAGCAACAATCACAAGCCCCAATCTAATTGGACTCTATAGATTTCAAATTATGGAGGAGATTGTTAAAGATAGTTTCTCAAGGAAATTTGAGTTTGACATCACTCAAATTGTCAAAGATGTGGACGAAGACCATGCATACATCATTGCAACCTCTTCAAACCAAAGAACCAGGCTACTGAACTTCAAAGTGGCAATTCTAGGAGAGATCATACAACCTACACTCAACAAAATGGAGCAACTTTCCAAATTGGACATAGCTAAGAAGAACTGTTTGGTTCTTATTGCTACTAATCTCAACATGGCAAAAAAGACTATGGAAACCACCGAGGGGATCAAGGCTATTGTAGGAGAGAGAAACATAATAACCACCTATTTTCCCAACACCAAAAACAATATGCATAGTGGCAAAGTAAATGTGGAATGTCTCAACCCCGCACTTTACAAACAATTTTCCAAGAAGGCCTTGAAGCTCCACTCCAAGTATATCAAGTTCAAACCACATCCCAGTAGCCTAGATGGCTCCAATGCATCGGATGAGCAAACCCTCAAAAAATATGGTTTTCTAGATGTCAACGCAATACTAGCGGGAGCTATGGTAGCTCTCAAAATGCACCAAGGGCTGGAACTTCCCGTAACAACGTTATACGGGAGGAAATCAATACACTTGTCACTGAGGCAGTAACCAAAGGCAATCAACAACTCAAGAAAGAGCTCGCCGCGGATATGCAAAAGATGAAAGAAGCTATTGTAGGAGAAACTCACATCTACATGGATATTATGACAGTTGAACTAAAACAGCAAATTGACGAGCAATTCCAAAACATGATGAATGTCATAGCCAACACCCGCAAGATGCTCACTGAACCAAGGACCCAATTGACACTTCCCTCCACATTGCAAGACAAGTCAAACTAACTTATACAACCGTTTAAATAACTATTGACTATCCCTTATTTTGCTTGATTGAAGACTGCATATATAACCTTACACTGGTATTTTTAATACCTTATGCATAAATATCAAATACCTCATATATATATATATATATATATACTAAGAAAATCATTTAAAAATAAAAAAATCTATTAAGAAAATACTCAAAAACATCGAAAAAACTACTAAGAAAACACAAAATAAAAAAAATAAAAATTAATAAGAAAACAAAACAAAAAATAAAAAAAACTAATAAGGAAATCTCCCAAAAAATCAAAAACAAAAACAAAAATAAATACAAAAACTAAAACTAAAACTAAAAAACAGAAAACAAAAACAACAACAAAAATCAAAATTAATACAAATCAAAATCAAAACTACAAAATTTTAAATCCCAAAATATAAATACACATATCTAATACTATAGAAGCTACTCAGAAGTGGAGACATTGAAACCAATCCAGGGCTTATAGTTAAAAACATAATAAAAGCCTTAATCCAAAATCAACAAAAAAGATACAAACATTTCTTTATTCCGCACACTATACATCTTAAACCTGAATTCAATCACATAAACAAAAAATTTATACCAATTACACAAGAAAACCACCCAAACAAACCAACACATCTACTACATTTTTATACACTCTACCAAATATATAATGAATTTATGACAGAACAACTCATGTTGCAATTATAATAATTCTAGATCCAACCCCCACTACCTATGAAGAAGAAATCAATATAGAAAACATATAACAAATCATAACGGTACTCCAAAAAATAAAAAATTTACCCTAAGCCACCCAAGTCAATATAAACAAACTGCAGGAATTTTATAATAACAACAATGAAATCATAACTACATCCTAAACCATCAATAAAAAACTATATGAAACTATATGCACTATACCCAATTTAAACCTCCAACAATTACAAGAAAAATTCACATATTTACCAACACCACTCCTAATAAAAGCACTTGAATGCTTAGAACCCATCTTTGGGTACAGATGACCCACAATACAATATACGCCACCACTACTCTAACCACACCAACCAACCTACACAATATATGCTATACAAATTGTAATATGGAATGTAGCCTCACTAAATACATTACTACCAAGAATCCACAACTATTCCAAATCGCCAGCAATAATTTCACTTCAAAAAGCTAAACTAACAGCTACAAAACCCATAAAATACCTCAAGAAAATTTTCCCACAATTCACCATTATCTCACAATGCCACCCAATGCAGTAAAAGAAACTATCTAAACTATACCCCCTTTAGAGGAGGATTGATGACTCTAATTCACAACAACTATGCGTATCCAGACAACATACACAAAATAGCAACACCCAGCACAATCTCTCTATATCTACAAATCATAGAAATACAAAATAAACCACAAATACCATTCTTAATCATTAACCTGTACATGCCAAGCCATCAAAAGGACATCCATCTCATTGCTACAATCCAAACACAAATTATCAATATTATAAACACTAAACCACTACATAATATAATACTACTAGGGGACTTTAACCGTGATATATAGCGCATCGAAAGATTCCACAACAATAGATGGAGACCACTCACCATTAAAGACTACAAATGGTATGCATTTACACAGAATCTTCACCTTCAATATATCACCACCAATACCACATATACAAGACAAGGAGGTGAAGACTTTACATCAACAATCCTAATAGATGGATATTATGTCAAAGGACAAAACACACAAACTTATACATCTACCACAATTACTAATTTAGCACAAAACTCAAATCACTTTCTAGTACAACTAAACATACCTCCAAATACAATAATATCACAAACACCCATAGCATCTCCCACTCCACAGCCTCAAATCCCAAATACAATACCTTTGAATATTATAAAATCACTCATTGTAGAATTCATTACCTCAAATGATAATCAAATATCTAACCTCAGACAAACACTCACCAATATGGATACACTCACTCCAGACAAATGGTTAGACACAATAACCACCATGGACCAACTTATTGAAAATTTGTCTAATACATTCATCCAAACCTGTGCTACTCCCTCCAACCTCCACTCACAACATTCTCCAAAAAGCAAGGAGGATTTATCCCAATAAAACTCCAAAACAAATGGAAAAAACAATTAAAAATCTACCATAATAGTCATAAAGCAATACACATTGCAAACTACAATGCACACTAGCTACAACATCTACATATACAACATACAACAATAGACCTCGAAAACCCACCAAACCCTAATACACATCTAAAAGATTAGATAAAAGCAATAGCTAAAAAAAGAACATCTGCAAGAAAAAAAGCACGCACAATAGTACAAAAACAAACAAGAAAAAACATTCAAAATGCTATAAAACAATAGAATACAACTAGAAATGAAACCAAAAAGAATACATCAACAAATCTTCAATGATAATGTGAACCCTCCACTTGATAGCCTAATTGATTGAGATAATAATATACTAACACACCCTGAAGACATAGCATCCCAAATACATGCACAACAAAGTATTAACTCCAAACCAACCATACCAACATGCTACTACAAGAACTCACTTCAACCAAATTGCACATGTGCAGTGAGGCAATCTCCATAGCATGATTTAGATGGATTTATACTCGAAAAAAGAGGAACCCCAAATATACCACTTTATACATATTTCACGAAAGACATATATGAACTTTGCAAAAATACCTAGCAAACGAAAAAGCACCAGGTCCCGACCGGATCCCAAATGCCATAATAAAAAAAACATTTGAAAAATTCCACAATTTACTATACCTCTTCTTTCAACAATGTTATAAACAAAACGCCATTTCAAAATCATGGAAAATAAGTCTAACCATTTTACTATACAAAAAAAGAAATCCCATGGAATTATCCAATCATAGACCCATTGTCCTCACAAATATAATCTACAAACTCTTCACTAGTACCCTCACTTCAATATTAACAATATATGGAGAAGCACATCAAATACTCTACAGCAATCAAGAAGGATTTAGACCAAAAAGGAGTACAACAAGACAAATACAAACACTCATAGCTGCCCTAGAAGATGCAAGGTTTACAAAAAAACACATCTTCATTGCATACATAGACTTCAAAAATGCATTTGGATTCATAGATCATGCATGACTACTAGCATGGATACATCCATAGATCATGACAGTAGTTAATACAGTTCTCCGACCAGGTGTAACGTACAGCTTCCACGGAGTACCCTATTCAATGTCTAATATAAAGAAACTTGACAAGCTCATAATATCAATCACAAAAACAATATGCAATCTTCCAAAAAGCACACCAAACCTTGCTACACAACTTCCTCACAAACTATTTGGCATAGATGCCTTTTCATTCAAAAATGCATACATTAAGTGCATAGGAGAGCAATTGCAAGATGCTTTAAATGACAAAGCTAGACTTGAAAAAATCTATAGAAGGCTAACAAAATACATTATGGCTAAGTACAATGGTTTAACAACCCTCACAAAAATAACAAGCGCAGCATGCCAACATTCTTCAATAACCTGCACAATATCACTATTAAAAGAAAATAACATCTGTCGTACGCGCAGTCCAGGCGTAAGTATCCTTAACACAAAAATGTGCTAAGATAACACAAAATATCGTCCTAAGGAATTCTAGGTGTTTATCACAAACTAAGGCTATCCGGATATCTCTCCAAAACAAAACCCCAAGCAATCCGTAACTAAATTACTTTACTCTTTCTCCTTCCGGATAACACTACCTTCCGGAATCCAATCCGGATCTGTCCTTATCCAGAATCCGATAACTCTCAATCAAAAATCTGGTTTTCTATACCTCTATTTTATCGTCAAGGGGTCCACTGTTGGTCTTTTAGAGGGGTACGGACCCACCACTCGTAGTTCAAACACTCACACACACACAAATACACAAACAACTCTCTTCTGGATTTGTGGTAAAGAAGAGGCAGACAGTAATCCTCACACCTCTCCGGATGATCTTTCTAGAAACAAGTCACTTAGAATCCACTTTCTACTCCTTTTCTACAATGACAAATCAAGCACCCGGAATCGGTAGTGACGCTTCTATTCAAGACTCTCAAACTGATCCGATAGTTGGCAGGCCTTCCGGTGGTGGGGAATATTCTGCTAGCGGTCGCTTATCTCCGCACAAAGCCCTTTCTAGGTTCCGGACACGCATCCACTCCACTCTTTTGGATCACTATCCCAGCAATTTAAAGACGCAGTGCACTAATTCTCCTTCACAGATCCAGAATTCTCTCAAATGCCGACTATCAATCACACCTAGTTGACTTAGATCCGGACTCCTCTTCACCCATCTTCCTCACACTTCAACACTCTTGCAAATATTCTTACTCATGCATATAGCCGGATCCAGAAATATCCACAAGGGGTCTCCAATTAAAGAAAGCAAAAAAACATAATCAAAATGCACTCTAATCAGCTAGAATGGAATGAGAGGGCAACAAGCCTGCCCTCCCTTTAAAACCCAAACTAAAAAAGCCAAAAAGTAAAAAGGGCACACCCAAAAATCAGGGTGGCCAATCAAACTAACATCGGAGATAACCGGAAATCCAGGCCGGTGGCCTTCTAAGAATCGAACTCCGGGTCCCACCTCCGGAAAACTCGATGCGGAACAAAATCAAAAATCAAACACAAAAAACTACCAAACTAACTACTTCCTCCTTGATTTCTTCACGTTGCTCCCTGCCTTAGTTGGTGGTGACTTCACTGGCGTGCTCTTGGTTTGCGCCAGGGTGATGATTGTGCGCCCTTATCCTCTGACTCCCTTCCGGTCTCACATTCAGACATTCTTCCTCATCGTCATCCGAGATTTCCAACGGAAACTTATTGCCTTTGGGCGGAGAAGCCTGTTACATGTGAGTAAACTTCTCCGGATAGCTCTGAGCCGGATTCTTGATGGCCCCCAAAGGCCGGCCAAGTTACGACAAATCACGGACTGCTGTATAGCAAAGAGTGCAACTCCAGTCGGTCGAGCCAGCTCACCTGTAAGAAAGGAGAGTCTCATCCCTGGAATCAAGTCTCTTGCCTTTTCCGGTGTTGAAGCTTCCGGTATTGTCATAACAGTCGTTTTCGTCCTCGCCGGAACAGATGTTCCGGTTCCCTCCTTTCTGGACATCAAGGGCATACTGGTGTCATTGATCAACATATCCTGTCCCCTTACCGGATTCTCCTCTAATATTACTTCTTTGGCCACTTTAGGCAAGTAATTCTGGGCATCCGCAACCTCTGGTAAACCCTCAAAATCCAACTCTCTGCCCAAGTCAAGTTGCCTCAGCAGATGCCGCATCTCCGCCAACACTTTCTCCATCCGGGCTTGGTAGTCGATGAGTACCCTCAGCACATTCGGTCCAGAAGGGTGAGCTTTGTCCGTGAGTTTGTTGGAGAAAAGCCGAGCTCTTAACACCTACTCCGCCGAAGCTGCCACCAAAGCCAATAGATTCTGGACGAGGTTGGAAGCGTCTGCCTCCTTTGTCCTCACCATTTCTAGCTTGCTCTCTAGCAAAGCTACCCGGGATTTGAGATCCGTCTTGTCCTGCTACAGATTCCAAATGCGGAGCTCTTGCGCCTTTAGTGTCTCCGGATCCATCCTTTTCTGGATTGCGTCAGCTATCTGCTCCGGGCAATTCACTCCCAAGAGTGTCATGGTTCCGCTGATGTATTTCGCCATTTCATTGTACATCAACCGACACTCGTCGGCCACTTATGCCCGCGCCCCTAGAACTCCTTCATATACTCATTTTCCGGATATTTTGATTGCGGTTTGTCATCCGTAACCACCTGCTTGCCTCGCACATTCTGATTTGTGGACTTCCATCTCTTGATCCGCTTGTGCGTCAAGGGTGGCTGCTCCAATTCCTATCTTTTGGATTCTCCTTGGACGGGTTGATCCGGTTGGACTCTTTCCGTAGATCCGTATTTTATGACCTCCTCTCCATGGATGTATGCATGCATCTCCGGTTCATTCAAAAACCCCTATTGATGGTAAAGGTGGAAAATATATGGGCTGAGCGGGGTGGCTTTTCCAGAAGTTGCACACGCAATTAACTTATAGACTACGTCCATGATAAGTCTACTCCAGTTCACCGGTCTGCCTTCCATCGCTCCGAATATGGTGCTTGCAACTGTGGCCGTAACCAGAGTCGGCTTCTTTGGATACAAAATCAAAATGAGAAACTCCAAGATCCGGCTATGCCTATTCTCAATACAATCATGAATATTGTATTCCTCAATATTGTGCGCTGGCCTCGGAACTTAGTCTGCCCGGTTCTATCGTTACGAGGAGCTAATCCAAATCTAGCTTTCCGGAATGAATATACCTCCGCCCATATGTCCTTCATTTAGAACTTAGATTGGCCTCTCACAGTCAACTGATACTAATTTGGAACTTCCACTACAAGTTCCGCGATGATCTCATTATTCTTCAAACTCCAGGGGCACTGTAACAACCCGGCGCATCCTATTGTTTCTAAGTCCTCCTTCAGGCGCTTCTGGGCTTCCGGATCTTTAGGAATTGCTGGAGAAATCACCTAAGCCGACCCTGCTATAGCTTACCAACTCGCTAATCCGGTGCAATCGGCACCGACCTCACCAATCTCTCCCTAGCACGGTCCTAACTCACCACACTTTCACTCTCTAAGCGCACGCCATAAACACAAGAAGAAAGAAAGAGAAAGAATGGGAGCGAAGCCCATAAGTACCCAATGCTCGGCTGACAGTTCCCCAAGGGAACGGGTATGAGATTGTTCCCGTAACGGTGCCCTAGGATCTCTAAACCAGAAGGCTAATGGTCGTAGGCTTTTTCGGATCCGTCTTCTGTCCTATGGCTTCCATCTATCACTGGAATATTTATCCAGTTCAGGAGTTCTAGCAATCCAGGTATCAGCTATTTCTAATTGCTTTGTAGCTGACCCGGATTCTTAGATACTAATAACAAATTCAAAAAAATTAGACTATTCTAACCCAGTTTTATCCTATTTCCTATCTATTGGAGTTTCCATATTCCCACAACATCCACATCCAAAGCTTTGACACAACCTTCTGTTTAAAACAAATCCAACTAGAAACAATCTGGAAAGAAAACATCTACAAATTAAATAACACACCAAAAGAAAATACCAAATATATTAAAAAAGCTATTGACACTAAATATCCACACCTTGGATCAACTCACAATTCAAAATGGTAAAGTTCTAATAGATCAAGCACAATTTAAACAGCAAAATGGTATATGCACGCCCCTAATATTAGGCGCAATATATTATAGCCAAATTATGTTTTGTCATTTACACTGTCGCCAACAAAATTGTTCACAACCATGCACAATCACAAAATATACCAATATATCACTAAACAACCTCCACACAAGCACTACTCTTGTACGCGCAGTCTACGCGTAAGTATCTTTAACACAAAAATTTGCTAAGATAACACAAAATATTGTCCCAGGGAATTCCAAGATGATGCTACACATTTCAAGTTTTCCGGATTCTCTTTTCTCCTCAATCCAATCACCTATTTACTCGTTTCCGGAACTTTTAACTATCCGGAGTTCAATCCGAATCTGGTTCGACCCGGAA
Organism: Neckera pumila; assembly: GCA_963969595.1. Lineage (NCBI taxonomy): Eukaryota > Viridiplantae > Streptophyta > Bryopsida > Hypnales > Neckeraceae > Neckera > Neckera pumila. Next base: position 1,370,573 of record OZ018418.1, on the reverse strand, counting down.
TCCGGTTTCCACTTCCAAATCAATATGGCTTCTTTCACCTCTGTTTTACCCTCAGAGGGTTCGCTTTGATCTTTCAAGGGGTAGGGACTTCACCACTCTGGTTCTCACATTCACTAAACTTGACAAACACAAACAAACACCCAAATATTTAAAGGAGTTGCAACAAGGAAAGAAGATCCGGATCCTCACAACTTCTTAGATACCCGATCCGGAAAGCAGGTCACTTAGGACTCAATCCACTCCTTACTACAACGACAAATCACAGGGTTTCGGAACCTATCGGGGGTTGTTTGTTAAGTGCCAGACCGTTCCAAGGTTGGCAAACCTTCTGAGAGAGTGGCGACTTCCTTTGGGCGGGCGCTTACCTCCGCACGGGTTGACAACCGGACTCACTTCCGCTACTCAATCAATCGGATCATTGTTACGATAGTTTAAAAGCACTGTGCACTTTCACTCAGTCAAGAATCTAATACTGTCTCAAATGTACCTTTCAAATGGAACCGACTACCCAAGACCCGGATTCCTCTTCACCCGTCTTCCCTCACACTCTAGTACAATCACAAACATTCAGACCAACACTTGAACACAAAGATGGAAATCCAAAAGCTCACTCAGCACTTAGATTAAAAGAAAGAAATGGAATACAAAATGAAAATCTGCTAGGAGGGAATCCCAGCACAACAAGCTTGCCAGCCTTTAAAAACCCATAAAAAGCCAACACCTAAAAGCCAAAAAGCAGCCCAGAAATCCAAGCAGCCAATCAGAGAACCACCCAAAATACCCGGAAAATCCACTGCCGGCTCATTCTAAAAATAAATCCGGAACCAGGGTCCCAAGTGCGGAAAACCCGTTCTGGAACTAGAGTTCAAATCCTAATCCAAAATCAAAACATCCTAACTAACTACTTCTTCTGCGGCTTCTTTGAACTGCTGCCGCCTTGCGTCGCTCCTGTCGTCTTCGTGGGGGTGTTCCGGACACTTGCCCGAATCTGAATTGGGCGTCGGATCAGTGGAGTTGCCGTGACTTCTGTTTCCTCGTCATTGGATAGGACTAACTCCCTATCCGACTCCATCTCAATGGGTTGCTCCAATGAAGCTCCAACCGGATCCTCGTCATTGCCTTCCTCCTCTTCCTTGGATGCTCCCTCCATGTGGGTGAATCCTTCCGGATGTGTCCAGGCCGGATTCTCCACCACAGGCATCCGGCTTGTCAAATCCATCTGAACCGAAGAAACCATGACCTTGGATCCTACGTTCCCCTCTGGTACCCTTGCCGTGCGCGTGGGGAATGTAACAAGGATTGTCTTCACCGGAGTTTCCTGAACAATCGGAGCTTTCGGACCCTTCTTGATAACCTCCGCGGTTAACCTCTCCCTCCTTTGTGACGGCCCCGCCTGACTTGCAACTTGAGTCGTAATGTCCTTCAATTTCCAAGGCTTGCGCAGCAACCCCGTGCATCCCATGCTGTCCAGATTGCCCTCCAAAAGCATCCGCGCCTTCGGATTCGCAAGTATGACCGGATTGAGCCACTTGGCCGTAACTGCCGGTCCACAAGATTCCTCCATCCACGCCGACAAAATCCTACTAACCCGGTGCAATCGGCACCTTCCTCTCCTTCTCTCCCTATCCGATCCTAACTCACCACTCTTTCACTCAGCTAATGTGCGCTCCAAACCTGCAAGAACACATGCATCTTTGAGCAGAAGAAAGAGAGAGAAGAAATGGAGAAGAATGGGCTTAAGTAGCCAGCTAGCGACCGACACCTGTTGGGATGGCCCATAAATGCGCCGCCTTTTGCAAACGGAACCCTAGTTCCTAGGTCGGAACCTAGGTCGTAGGTTTCTGAATCCGGATCACCTTCCGGATTACGGATCTCATTAAGATCCGTTCCTTATCCATTTTACAGATATTGCTAGGCCGAATTTTTCCCAGTTTCCTGATTTGGCTAACTGTTCCGGATTACTACGTTAGTATTTGAAAATTTTGAAAAAACCTCACTAATCTACTCCTACACTAATCTGGAATTCCGGATTTTGACATTTTGTACTCCCACATGACCCCTTTTTCAAATGTGAGAGTCCCTGCAAACATCATCACTATCCAGGGCTGTCCGGACGTCCAACGTCCGCTACTCCTCGGACGTCCCATGACATCTAAACTTTACATTTATAGAGTGAATGATAAATTTTGTGCATCACCAGCGGCCACCCGGCTCGTTAGTCCTAGTAATCTGCCCCCGATTGGCGCCCCGTCCGCCACCCCAATTGACCCGACCGACGGCTCGTTCGCCATCCGTCCACTAATGTATATCTTATAATATACCATTGGAAAGGAATTGTCAAGAGCTTTAAAATGGTATATTATGCGTCTGATTTGGCCAAAAACTCCAACGGTGGGATCCTTCCAAAGATTGGGGTTTGCCAAGCCGTCCGCCAATTTGTAGTCCGCCCAGCCATCTGACTAGCCGTCTGCCTGTGTGCTCGTCCATCCGTTTTTATGTGCTTTATAATATACCATTGGAAAGGTATTATCAAGAGCTTTCCAATGGTATATTATGCGTCCGATTTGGCCAAAAACTCCAACGGTGGAATTCTTCCAAAGATTGGGTTCCACCCATCCTTTCGCTAGTTTGTAGTCCGCCCATCCGTCCGACTAGCCGTCCGCCTATGTGCTCGTCCGTCCGCTGTTATGTGCTTTATAATATACCATTGAAAAGGTATTGTCAAGAGCTTTCCAATAGTATATTATGCGTTCAATTTGGCCACTAACTCCGGTTGTGGAACCCTTTCAAAGATTGGGGTCCACTAAGCCGTCCACCTATCTACCTATCTGCCTAGCCGTCTATCTGTTATTGTATGCTTCATAATATACCAATAGAAAGATATCATTGAGAGCTTTCCAATGGTATATCATACGTCTAATTTGGACAAAAACTTCAGCAAGGGGACCACTCCAAAGTTTGGGTGCTAGCCATTATTCTAATTCTTGTAATCTTCAACACTCTTGGAGTTCTTATCTTCACCTAAAAAGATTGAACTGGTCATTATTCAAAAAACACAAGTGGCTTGCTTGCAATTGTATTATTAAAATCTTAGTATGCTTGATTAATAAATATTACTAAGAGTCTAACCATATAGTTTTCCTTCTTTCAATTCAATCAATATTGTAATCTCCAAAATTGTAGATTGATTATGTAACTTTCTATAAAATGATTTGTATGTGCACAATTTCTTATCGTTACTACATTTCTTAGATTATAAATTTGTGGCATACATTTAAAATTCTCTTTATATTAATGCCTTTGGTCATATTTAGTTGATATTTATAGTAGTATTGAAATTTTTTTGTGAAGTTAATAAAACTATTTTTTGTGATTATTTCTAGTTGTAATCATTAAAGTACAATTGCTAGTTTCAAGATATCTATACTACAAAGTGATATTGTGTAAAATTAGGTGTGATGACATTAATACATGTTAAAACATATTCAGTAAAATTTTGAAAAAATCCACAATGCATATTCATTGCCTAAGGTAGAGTGAGTCCTTTATTGTGGTGGGTAATATATGGCCGGCATACCCACCCTTGATTCTTAGAATGATTCACAATCCAAAAAGTTGTAAACTAGTTTAGAACCAAGAATCACCTAATATTTCTAAGAGTCCTTATTACAAATCTAATGTCCTATCCAGAACTTTGAATAGATTCATAAGATTCACTATAATAATATATTCTAAATATTAATTATTTATTTCATTGATATTCAATGCCATCATATTTAGATCACAAGCATGCAAGCATTTTTCTTTGTTCAATGAAAATCTATTGATTTACTCCAATGAAATCCATATTTCCCTTTGAAGCTCTAAAACGCAATTGTTTTGAAAAATCAATGAATATTACATAATATACATGTTTGGTCTTGAAAAGATTAACGAGCTCACGTGGACATGGGTGATTATTCATTTCTCCAATATAGCACCATCTAAGAAAATTATAAACTTGCTTGTATAGTTGTAATATAATAATACTAATCCCTTGAATTTGGCATGCACCCTAAGGCCTAAGTTGAAATCCTCTTCAAATCAGGATTGCACGTTTCACACTTTTGCATTTGCAAATTACAACAATATGAATTAATGATATCATTTATAATGTAGAAGTACATAAATGAGGTCCATAACTGTCGTATATGAGGAGTCATCATATTTGAGATCAATCACCTTCTTGACTATCGAAGCACCAATATTTTTGGTATGGGATACATTGTTGATGGTTTGTGAATTAAGATGCAAATATATATATATATATATATATATATATAAAGGATATAGGAAAATAACATTAATTATTTTTTTGTCATGTGAATGCAATATTTATTCTTGAGCTACATTAAACTATGTACATTAAATTTCATTGAAGTGCTTAAAGCATTTTAGTAGCATCTTCTAATAGAATAATAAGTTAATACAATTGCTTATACTATGTATACTTTGGTGTTTCAAACTATCAATGTATTTTACAATAAAACTTAAGGGAATACTTGAAGTTATAGTTGCATGTTCCACATTATACATTGGCACATAATAATTGATAAAGAAAACAAGGACCACATTGAAAACATAAATGAATAAGTTTGTGAGGTTTATATGTAGTATATTTTGATAATGACATTTAAAAAGGATTGAAGGTCAAACATATTTAGCACATTGCGCCAATGTTTTTGGTCACTATTGTAAGATTCAAAATTTTGGATTTAGGATATAGGGTTTAGGGTATAGAGTTTAAGGTATAGGATTTAGATTGTACACAAAATAGTGAAATTCGGTAGTCTCATACCAATTTCTTGACAATTTACACTATAGAAATATTCACAACTTTTGTGCAATGATGCATTCAATTTAAAGCCATGTATATGGCATAGATTTGTGCACCAGTTTAAGATTTAGTTCTGAGAGTGGCATGCACCTCCATATGGAACAAGCATTGATCAATGAGGTAAATTATCTTAGATAAGGCAACCTAATTAACAAGGCAACCTAGTTTCACTATTTTGTGTAGGTTTTAATTTGTTGAAAAATAAATTCAAGGACCCTTTCTTGCATACATTAACCCTAAAGGACCATTTGTCCCCTTACTATCTCAATTTTAATAATATTTTTTTGGAATTTTTTGAAGTTGTGTATTTTTGCGAGAGCTTTGTGAATATATATTTTTTAATTTAATTGATGCCTGGAAGCAAAAGTTATGGCACAATAAGCAAAATTGGAGTTCGGCGGGCAGCACAAAAAAAATCACAGAAAGTCAAACTAAGTTTTTTTCAAATTTTTTCTCAAAGATTATATTTTTGGCTAAATGTGAAGCTTTGTTTCATTCAATTTGGACTAGTAATGAGAAAGTTATGGACAATCTTAGTTTCTTGGGCAATTTAAGCATCTTTTTGAAAAAATAACCTATAGAATTTGTTTTTCAATGCAATTTTTAGAATTTTTCACAAAAAATTATTAGACAAGGTTAGATTTTCTTGCTAGAACAATCTCACCGTTGGGATTATTGTGATTCAATTCCATCAAAAAGCTATTAACAATTTAGTTATTTCATCAATCTTGAACCCATTTCTACTTAACAATTTTTTAATGAGTGAAAATTAAATGCTTTTTATCTTGAATTTATTTAAGAGATTCCTGACTCAACTGCTTAATATAAAAAAATAAAAAATAAAAGTCTATAGTGCAAAAATTTGAACTAAAAAGATTCAAAGCCAAAAAATCTAGTCAAGCAAGGAGCAAAAAACTTGTATTCTTCACTTTAAATGCATATATCTTGCAATCTATATGGTGAAAGTTTCTGAAATTTCTTCTACATGTTCATATAGTAGTTAAGTATAAGATCTTATGATTGAATATGCAAGAAAAACAACTTTAAAAGCTCTTTTTTCTTTGCAATAGAAATGACAATGTTGAGTGGTTTTTTAAAGGAAAAACACCTTGGTTCTTTAGGGGTTAATGTTGCATTGGATTCTTGTAGCATTGAATAGCAATCTTTGGAAGCAAATATATGCTTTTTAGAATTCAATGTTTTAGTTGAAGCGGATAGCTAAGTGGACAAGCAAGTAGTCGTTGAGCGGACGGGGTGGACGGCTGGCAGACGGCTAGCAGACTCCAATATTTGAAAGGGTCCCACTGTCGGAGTTTTTGGCCAAATCGGACACAGAATATGCCGTTGGAAAGCTCTTGACAATACCTTTCTAATGGTGTATTATAAAGCACATAATAGCGGACGGACGGGCACACAGGCGGACGGCTAGTCGGACAGATGGGCGGACTACAAATTGGTGGACGGCTTGGAGGACCCTAATTTTTGGAAGGATCCCACCGTTGGAGTTTTTGGCCTAATCAGACGCATAATATACCATTGGAAAGCTCTTGACATTACCTTTCCAATGGTGTATTATGAAGCACATAACAACGGACGGACGAGCACATAGGCGGACGGCTGGGCGGACTACAAATTGGCGGACGGCTGGGCGGACTACAAATTGGCGGACGGCTTAGCGGACCCCAATCTTTGGAAGAATCCCGCCGTTGGAGTTTTTGGCCAAATTGGACGCATAATATACCACTGGAAAGCTCTTGACAATACACTTTCAATGGTATATTTTAAAATATACACCAGCGGACGGCTCGGCGGATGGGGCGTCGGTCGGGGCGGACAGGGTGACTGTATACCATCGTCCACTTCAGTAAGCCGTCCGCCTGTTAAAATTATTCGACGGCGGACGCAACGTCTGGACGTCCCAAAAATGGGCGTAATTTTGCTTAGGACGTAGCGTCTTGTCAACCCTGTTGACACTATCTATATCATTTGATTCTGGATTCAGTTTGTATTTCTTGACCCGGGACTTATTGACCTTGGCATCAAACCGTACACCCCAAAGATCCTCCAACTGCATGGACCCGTTTTTGAAAATTTGCTTGACTCTATAGGGCCCCATTCATCTGGTGTGTAGCTTACTCAAAAAGATTCTGTAGCGGCTATCGTATAGAGGTACGAGTCCGCCCACCTTGATTCCGTGTTTCGTCGGAAGTTTCTTGTCATGATCCGCCTTTCTTCTCTCTTGCACTTCCTTGGTGTGGTCCAAAGCTATGAGTCTAGCTTCCTCCAGATCTTTGATTGCTGAAAGTCGGATTTCCGGATCACTCGTTCGCACTGCGTTTTGGGTGCTCATGACCCAGTGTGTTTCTATGTCCAATTCGATTCCTTGAACAGCTTCCTGTTCAAACACTAAGAAGTAAGGGCTTCTTCCGGTCATGTTCTTGTCAGATGTGTTGTACGCATGAAGAGCTGAGGGAAGCTTCAGATCCAATCCGTCTTGTGTTTGGAAACCATCTTGTTCAGGGACCTCTCGATAATACCATTAGCCTGTTCCGTCAATCCGTTCACCCTGGGATTATATGGAGTCGTCTTCCGGTGCTTGATGAGGTCTTTTGAGGTGATATCTTGGACCAGGTCATTGAGGAAATGTAATCCTCTGTCACTGACGAGTTCGAGTGGATGACCAAATCTCATCATGATTTCCGTAAACAGGAAAGAAGCAACCGTCTTGGCGGAACAGTTTCGGGTGGCACGTGCTTCTACCCATTTGGTAGCATAATCCGTGGCTAGGATGATATACCTTCTCTTCTTGGCACTCAGCGGAGCAATGGGACTGATAAAGTCTATCCCCCATTTCTCAAATGGTGCAAGTGGGATGATAGGAGTTAGTGGCCAATGATTCCGGAAGGAAGGCGCTCCTGTCTGCTGACATCGGTCACAACCCTCCACATACGCCTTGACATCACGGATCAAATACGGCCACCAGTATCCGATTGTGCGGATCTTGTTGACTGTCGTGATGGAAGCAAAATGGCCTTCGGAAGACCCGGAATGCAAAGCCCTCATAACTTTGTTTCGATCCTTAGTTTCCAAACATCTCCTAAGCCGATCGTCTGCTCCCATTTTGAATAGGATTCCCTTAATCAAGGAATAGGGAGCTACCTTCTGATGGAAGATACCTTTCTCTTCCCGATTCAGACCTTTTGGATATCGTTGTTCCGTAAGGAAGTCAATGATATTCTGAAAGTCTGATTGGTGTTCTCCGTCGAGGTGGAACACCGGTACTTCCTTATCATCCGGAAACTCATCTGGAAACTTGACAGAAATGTCCTCCAATCCTTTTTTTTCGCGATATCTTGATAAAAAATCCGCATTCCCATTGGTCTTTCCGAATTTGACCATCACTTTGTAGTTGAACTCCTGAAGTAATAATACCCACCTAGCAATCCGTCCGGATTGGTCGGGCTTGTTAACCAAGTACTTGAATGACTCATGATTGGTGTGGAACTGTCGGAACATGAAAATCTAGTTTTACTATATTAAAATATAAATTAAGGAATAATATTCTTCTTAGTAGTTAATTTTTTTTATTTTTAGATAGTTGTAGACCGTCTAATGTTTAGAACCGGAAACCGGGAATGGACTGATCAGGAATTAGAGTAAAGGCTAATTGAATATACCGGAAACGAGGAACCGGAACTATACTTTGCTTAGACCAGGTCAGGAAAGGGAAAACAGGACACCGCCATCCAACGGTGACCTACTTAGCCCTAGGGAACAAGGGACACGTTCTAATCATTAGTTAACGGGAATCCTAAACGGGCAGGATTAATGGGCAAGGCCTTAATTAGGGTAATTACTAAGGGCTGCTGAGATTGGCTCTTTTAGATCCTATCTGTCCAAAGGTTGGTCACTTGTGATTTCCTGCCCTGACGGAGAATTATACAGCATATGCGATTACTGATTTCTGGTCTGAGAGGTAGTATTGGTGTGTTGAGTTGACGCGACTGCAGGCGAGAGTGCTGGAAGGTTATTGAGAGAGAGAGAAGGTTGTTGGTGCCAGAGCTTAGAGTTAATACCTTCCATCTGAAAGGAGAGAGAGGAGGTGAGCCGTGAGGATCACTAGTTGTACCAATACCCAACAGTAGACCGGTTCTCTTTGATCGACGGGAGATATGGCCGCAAGTCACAGCGGAGGAGCGACCATCTCGCTGCGCTACGTGACGCCGCGATTGCCCAAGGATGACAAGGAGATGGCGGATCTGAAGGAGGACTTGGAACAAATGGGATGCGCCGGCTTCCTGATCAGACCGTGGGATTTCCGGAGTGAAGCAATAGTGGCGGAGTTGAGTTCGGGAGCACCATCTCAGGCCGCGACCACGATCCGTGCAAAACCTAAGAAGTGGACGGCGGAGATGTGGAGAAAGGTGTACCGGTTTGACCGGGAGGGCGAAGGCAACGCATCTCGGAAGGACCAATTCACGGTGGGTAAGTTTCATACCCCCATTAGCAAGAAGGATGGGTTCGCGGTTACCGATTGTGTCAATGAGAGAGAGAGGCGTTTACTGCAATACGTTTTGGCCATTCTTAACCTGGAAAGGCCAAGCCGGGTCTCTCTGACACTCGCCAACACAGTCTTTGGCGCGCTGTCAAGAGACCGAAAGGTAGATTGGGATTTAGTAATTCAGGACCAAGTGTTGAAAATGGTCAACAATGTCGGGAAGGCTAAGCCTTCCGCCATTTGTCCGTTCCTTTATCACCTGTATAATTCGGAGGAGGTGATGACAAAAGAGGAAGAGGTAGAGTATGAGGCAGCCGCGGCATTAGTAGAATTTGAGGTCCCTGACTTAGATCAGGAGACCGAAAATGAGGAAGAGTCCTCCGATGAGGACAATGAGGATGAGTTTGATGAAGAGGAGGATAAGAGTGAAGCGGAGGACAAGGGTGAGGAAACGAGAGGAAAGGATCCGGTAGAGAGAGAACAGACCAAGGATACCGATCCGGTCTGGGGGGAAGAGCCTTTGGACAGGATCACCAGAGATCTGAGTGATTTCAGGAAACGATACGCAGTGGTACAAGGTGCAATGCAGGCCATCTGCCAAACGGTGGGCGTTGACCACCCAGCACAAGCCTTGACTCGGGTGATCCGGCTCAACCGGGAGAAGGAGAAGAATGAGAATAAGGAGGAATTGGTGAAGCTTTCCGGCCAAGTGGCTGCTCTTAAACAAGAGTTGCGCCAGAAAACGGAAGAGGTGGAGTTGGAGAGGATGTTCTCCAAACAGACGAAGGATACCCTTTCCCGAATCCAGGAATTTATCACCCATCCGGGTGAAGTGGTCAACAAGGCTAACTTGTTTGACCAACAAGTGATGACGGAGGGAAGACAGTTGCACCAAAAGCTCCTATTGGCGATGATCACTTACCATAAGAAGATGGAGTCGACATTGGAGCAGCTGCGAGAAGTAATGCGTGAGGTGAATCCTCATAGTGTGCCTACGCCGAGACCGGAACCGGATCAAGAGCCAGTTCAGCAGTCGACAGCAGAAGACACGGGTAAAGGTGAGACTTCTCACGAACAACCTGCTTTACCTGTACCTGAGGAGCACCAGGAAACCAAGACGAGTCAGAAGCAGCAAACCGAGGTGGAAAGCACCAAGGTATCCGACCCAATTCCGGAGGATGACGACTTGGAGATTAAAAAGGTGACGGCACCGGATCCAGCCAAGGCACAGGGACCGGAAACCAGACCAAGAGGATCTACACCAAAGGAGGGAACCAAGACGAAGAATATCAGCAGTCTCTCCCCCTCCAAGTCTTCTCCCAAGACTCCGGGGAAGAAGGTGCAGTTCGGCGAGACCGAGAAGATGACGGCCTTGATGCAGTCCGTGGTGAAGACGGAGGTTGGAGCCGGTCGCGGGACTTCATCAAGATCACCCAGTAAAGGTGTGATCAGGAAACCGGTTGGAGGAGAGGCAACACCTCAGAGCAAGGTGGCCAGACCTGTTCCAGTCCCGCAGAAGAGAAAGGTTCCTGAGCCACCGTCGGCTAAGAAGAAATTCATCAGGGCTCAGGAAGAGGAAGAAGACAAAGAGGATTCCGATGATGAGGAAGAGGAATCAGAGTTCGATGAGGATTCTGAACCATATTCAGATCCCGATCAGGCTCTGGCAGAGACCTGAGCAACAAAGGCAAAGGCAGCCAGAGAGAAGGCCAAAGTCCGGTCTAAGCAGATGGCGAGACAACAGACCGGAAAGAAGCCCGTGGCCCGGAAGGTACCAGCAAAGGCGGGGTTTTCTCCAGTTAAGAAGACTAGAAAGTAGGTGAAGATTATGGCAGTGATTGTAGGGCTGCATGCTTAGATTTTTGACAAGTAGTTGACTTGGAATATTTTTAGTAAAAGGAATTAGGACTCAAGTAGTTGAGTCCGGATTTTTAGGATCTAAGATCCACATTAAGTGGAAACTTTTTGATTGTAGCTTAGGTTGCCTAAAATTGGCAGGAAGTTAGGAATGAAACGTGTCATTCCTCTTGCTGTTTTGGGCCTTAGGCGCTTTTTGAGTTTGAAGGGCAGTTTAGTATTTGAAGGCGGATTTTAGGTTGAATCCGGGTAGCATTTTCATACTTTGTATTCCTAGTTTTTCTGCAAATGCCATTGAAGTTATTCAATTCACAAACCGTGAGCTGTACCTTTTAGCACTTGTCCGTGTTATTGTGAGAGCAGTGAGATCGTGCAGAGTGGGTAAGGAGGAAGTGATACCCGGATACAGGAAGTATCCGGTCCCTAGAGAGATTGTGTGTTAGATAGGATACCACAGGATTTCCTTGCGAGGATTAGAACTTGCTTTTGTCAAGAAGCTACTTTTGTCAAGAAGTATCATAGCTCTCCTGTGTTTTCCTGACGCCCCTTCTCTACCTAGGCCGTGGATTGTCTTGTGGTCTGTCGTCGTAGTAATTGTTAGGAGAATCCAGACTGTCTTGCATGACCTGCTAGCCTGAGTAGTCAATCCGGTCTAGTTGTGAGGAAAGTCTTTTTCTCATCGTTTTTGTCAAGATTTTCTTTTGAAGTTTATACCGTGGATCTTCTGACACGTTAAAACTCGGAGGGTAGGAGTTAAGCGTCCTTCCTGAAGCCCAAGTTGCAAATCCCTCTTGGTCCAGAGGTTAAACTCGAATTTATTATATAGTTAAATACTCTAGACCGGATAGATATATACATGGGAAAGGAGTTTCCAGTTCCGGATTACTGGAGGTGGAACCGGTCTAGACTAGTACTGGGGTTTGTTTTGGGATATCAACTCACTTCATTCCGGCCAATTAGGAGAATTACATCAAGATCTCTGCGGAAGGATACACGAGTCACTTTAGGGTCCACTAAGGCCTTAGGGAAGGATTTTGTGCTTTCTGTGCTACGACAGGAACACAATCCAATATCCAAGAAGATAGTGACGGAACTTCTTACAAGCATATACTACAGTCAGAGCTTCACGTTCCGTCGTGGTATATTTCTTCTCGACCAAACTCATCTGCCTGTTGGAATAGTAAATGGGACACCCCCGTTGGTCCAGATTGTACTGCCACAAAATAGCTCGTAGGCACCATCTGGAAGCGTCCAACATGACATGGAAATCTTTGGTCCAATTCGGTGGAGACAAAATAGGGGCTTTGACCAAAGTCGTCTTCAGGCTTTCAAAAGCCTGTTGTCTTTCCGGATTCCAACTTAAGTCCGTGTCTTTCTTTAGCAATTCCGTTAGGGGAATTGCCTTCCAGGCGTATCCCTCAATGAATCGCCTGTAATAATCCATACATCTGAGGAATCCTCGGATCTCTCATACACAGGTTGGAGCAGTAAAGGCCAGCATGGCTCTCACTTTATTTGTATCCACCTCCAAACCTTTCCGGCTTACCACATGTCCTAGCAATATTCCGGAAAGAATAGCAAAGAAGCACTTTCCGGGGTGTTACTTGAGATTTGTCTCTCGACACCGCTGGAAAGTCTTTCGTAAATACTCCAGATGCAATGTTCGAGAGCTGAATACTGCAAAATCATCGATGAAGACCTCTAGAAAATGTCGTAGGAAATCTCAGAAGATGTCCATCATCAATCTCTGGAATGTGCCCGGAGCGTTGCATAATCCGAACGGCATCCAGGTGAACGCAAAGGTTCCCCATTCCGTCGTGAATGTTGTCTTTAGCTAGTTAATCAATCGGATGAAGACTTGGTTGTATCCAGAGAATCCATCCAGGAAACTGTAACATTTGTTTCCGGAAACATGGTCAAGAATGATATCCGTAAAGGGCAATGGAAAGTAGTCTTTCCTGGTTGCCGTATTCAACTTCCAAAAATCTTGACAAACCCGGATCTTGATCTTCCCATTAAGTCCCTTCTTCTTAGGAACCACGACGATCGAAGAGACCCATTCCGAGTTATGAACTAGGTAGATAAATCCGGCTTTCAAGAGGGCATCAATCCCCTCTTTCACCATCAAGGAATATTTCGGATTTAGCCGGTATTGGCGTTGTCGGACAGGAACCGCTCCTTCCACCAGGTCAATCTGGTGCTCTCCCAACTCAGCCGGAATTCCGCTTAAGTCGGAAGCCACCCATGCAAACACGTCAAGGTATTCTTCCAGTAATTCTCCATACCCTTACCTCTCCAATGGTGACATGGAGTTACTCATGAAGAATGACTTTCCGGAGGCAAGTTCCACCTTCTTGTAGTCGGAGGGACTTACAATTGTCTTGATTCACTCCGGTTCTGCCTCTTCCGCGTCCTCTTTGAATTCACCCCAGGAAGCCTCATGACCTGGTTTATTGAAACCGACAGCCGGAATCTTCTTGTCCATGATCTGTTGCCGTATCCAATCAAAAGAGAGTGGGATATCCACCTCTCCCAATGATCAGTCCTCTGAATGGATTTTAGGGATCACGAGTTCGGATTCTTCTGTTGCCATCTCTAGAGTAGGTTCCAAAAACTCGAAATCCATTTCTGTCACCAATGTGAAGTAGCTGGATACTGAGTCGGAATCTTCCGGATCTGACCAAACCGTGCTGTATCCGTTCGACTCACTCGTTTCTCCCATATAGTCCACATGTTTCTAAGGGATTCGAACGTTCGGTTTCTCGACTACGAACTCCTTGGTTCTCCAATCCACCAAGGCCCTCACCGTATACAGCCAAGGTCTCCCAAGTAGCAATGGAAAGGGTCTACCCTTTGTTACCCAAATCACCACGTAGTTGAGGAGGTAGGTCTCCTTCCTGATCCGGGTTGGAATCTTTGACAGTGTTCCAACCGGATACACCTGTGATTGATTTACCATTCTCAGTACTTGATCCGTCGCTTGGAAGGATGTATATCCCAGGTCGAATGCCGTGTCTTTCAACATCAAGTTGACTCCGGATCTGCCATCCACTGGAACTCCGGGCACGATGCATCCGCCTACTTCCACTTCCAGTTCCAGCGCTCCATAGTCTTCCGCCTGTGAAAAATTCACAGCTACCAATGGTAACTTCAATCTTTTCCTCCTCTTCTTTGTCTAGGTGTCCCGGATCAACTTCTGATAGTTTAATTTGTCATGCAAGAGTTGCCCAATGGTGACATTCGCCTGCTGACCCTTGATATCTTGGACGATATCGTATTTGTCCACCTTAAGTTCCGGATTGATAACAACCAGAATTTCATCAAAAGTGACTACCCGGCGAGCAGATTCCAGAACTCTCAAAGATCCCTCCAAGCTTTCCTACATTTGCTTGTTGATGTCAATGGAGATCGGATTACGGTCCACCCCTTTTTCTAACTCTACTATGGGGTGAATGGGTTCCCTTCGCTCGTAGTGATCAGAATCACTAAAATCCGGATTCGGATTTCTATTAGGTCTATGTTTATGTCTATGTTTCCTAATTCTACTCTCATTTTCCCGATTCTTGGTGGAACTTCAGGTTGCTATTCTATGAACAAATTCCTCTCTACTTTCCGGAAGTTCCACCTTTGATTGTCAACTCTTCGGAATCTCAATTCCGTCAACGGAACCATAATTGAGTTTGGATCGGGCTCTGGGCGGAACTTCTACCTGTTTGTAGAGAATTCTAGCTACTTGAGGTTTAGGACAATTGTTGTAACCAGAATATTTGGTTTTCCTTTGCTTATCTAAATAATGGAACGGAAACGGGTAATTAGGATCCGTATCAGGTTAGAGGGGCAGAAGGAAATTGGAGATAGACAATGCTTATCTCGTAAGGAGGAAACTGGATCTGATCCAGTCAAAATGTTAGTATTCAGGAACAGAATCACATCCGGATCTCACCTCAGATCGGATTAGGGTTGGACCGGAATGATATGGACTGGACCGAAAAAAGTCATGATGACCTGCCAGGGGTCTTGGGACTATATAAAGGCTGGTCGTCCTCAATTTCACTCCTTTACTTCCCTCGAGCACTGGAGCTGACCTTGAGCGCTTTTATGCCTCCGTCTGTGCTAGAGCCATTGTATGTGTGTGCGCTTCCGGCTGGGCATGTCAGAGTGTGTAGGAAAGGTAGAAAGCATGTGGGTTGCAGGTTTTGTGTTGATTTCTGGTTGAGATCGGGCGAGAGGAAGTAGGGAACGGGACGTGCGGCTAGGAGAGAGTGAGGTAGCAATCGGTAAGGGTTCAATGGCCACTTGTGTCCATGCCTCAGCTGTGTAAGAGCAGACCGGGCGCACCCAGTTCCTCCTCCGACGTCAAGCTCTAGAAGGTAGTTCCGGTCATTCCTACAGCGGAATCGGCTAGGTCCGAGCTAATGGTGGATCTCAACGCAATGGGATGTCTCGTGTTGATGGATAAACCCTGGGGGTTTAGGGAGGAGCGGATGGTAAGAGAGATTAGGTGTAAGGCGTCGAACGAGTTTGACAACACGCTTCGGGGCCGCCCGACCAAATGGAAAGAAGAAAGGTGGAGGGAAGTTTACAACTTCCAGATGGGAGGTTCCGACATGGCGGGACGGAAGGACGAGTTCATCCATGATAAGTTTCATGGGGGGCCGAGCAACAAGGACGAGTACATGGTCGCGGACTGTAAGAGCGACCGGCACTGTAATGTCCTCCAGTTTATGGTTCCGATCGTCCACCCGAAGAAGCCGACGAGATGACGATGACCATCGTCAACACAATTTTCGGTTCCCTGAGCGGAGAACAGAAGTGAATTGGGCCTGGATCTTTTCCGATCTGGTGTCCTAGTTGGTGACGAGGATCGGAAAGAGTAGGGCCACTCCTTTGAGTCCCTATCTGTTCCACCTCTACCACGCAACCAACTCCTCATTGAGACGGAGGAGAAGACGTGGAGTCTTCAAGAGTCTATTCTGAAGTACGGGGAGTCGGGTTCGGATGACGAACAGGAAGAGCAAACCGGGTCCGAACCCGAGACGGAAGAAGAAGAAGAGGAGGAGCAACTCTGGCCAAGGAAACGGATGAAGACGACGCCTCCTCGCAAGCAAGGATCCCCTCCTACCACCCGGTCCACTTCAGAACAGGGACCGAATGTAGAGATGCCAGATCCCGAAGACCCGACCGACCCGTTCAACCAGTTGACGGTAATCCTGTGCGGGATATGAGCGGACTGGGAGGTCAAGAGGAGGGCTCTTGTCACTATCGGAGATCTGGTGGGTGCACCGGTGGATAGTCATTTACCGGGTAAGGTGGGTCAGTATCTATCTGATCCGGATGAGCACCGGAGGCAGGAGGCAGAGATCCGTTGGCTTCAGGAGGAAGTCGACACCCTAAGGCCTGACATGGTAGCCCTCAGGGAAGACTAGGTTGCAGTCCGGGAGATGGCGGAAGCAACCCGGAAGGTGGCCGAGTCGGTGAAAGACACTCTTGGAGAGTCCGGATCCACCGCAGTCAAAGCGGAATTATTTGACAAAGGGGTGCATGAGGAGAAGAAGGCATTCGGTTCTCGGATAGTTCGGATCCTCACCGACTTCACCAATCGGGTGGAAGCATCCTTGGCGGCAGCAAGAGAGGCGGCCAACCAGATGGACATCAGCAGTCGAAAGCTGAACGGGTCCATGTACTCCCAGGAGATCCACCTCTCGGACATTTCGCTACCAGATTTGTTTGCAACCGGAGGGTCAAATCCAAAGGAGCCCAAGGATCAGACACCCGAGTCAAAGAAGAATAATTAGAGACCTGGGCCTGGACAACCGATTCAGTTGGATTCATTGCCAGGGTCAGATCTTCCGGATCTATCTGCCGGAGAGTGGAGCCGGAACCTTGTGGATGTCTTCAACCAACTGCCCAAGAAACCCAAGAGTCCTACGCTAGGTGGGGGAGTTGGAGAGTAGATAGGTAGTTAGGAATGTAAAGTTTTGTAAGATAGTTAAGACCGGATCAGATGTTGGACCAGACCGGCCGGTTAGGATCAGACCCGAATGTCCAGCGCAGATTTCCGGGGGCCTTTTTGCTTTGTAATCACATTGTATATAAGTCAGCCCCTGCTTGGGAGCTGGGAGTCTTTTTGCCTAAATTTTGTGTATGTCTTCTCTTGGCCTCTTGTTGCGTGTCTCTCCCGTATGTGGCAGGGTTGCGTGGTGAGGAGTTAGGAAGGCGCATGCTTGTGCGGGTGTGATTTCTCCCTTTGGCGTTCTTATTTTGATCTTATGTGCAAGTGAGCGGGTTGTGCAAGAGTTGAGAGTGGATTTCAGTTCCTCAGAATCTCTAAGGTTTAGGTTTCTGGGCAAGACAACCGTTATTAGGCTAGGCGGATAAGGAGGGATTCCTTAGTCGTGCTAGAACTCTTGGGTAGGAAATCCAATTGAGTGTCCGATCTCCTGAGAGATCTCACTGCCTTAGTGAGTAAACGGAAGGACTTTAGTTGATGTTGGAACGGACGGGTTCACTTGCAACCGCCTGGCTTTATACAGACGGAACATGGTGCTAAGGTCGTTGTAGTATGAGAGGATTGTACGGGGGGTTTTTGTGTGACCAATGATCTGGAGGGTTCTCTAGGTTGCTGTGGAGGATCAAACCGGATCCGGATTAGTGTAGGAAATGGGATAATAGAGAAGTGGGTCTTCAGCCACTATAAGTCACGGAAGGAGCAGCGGGCCTGCCACTCTCAAAATCAAGGGGCGAACCCTCTGATGGTGAAATAGAGGTAAAACTAAATCGGATGGTAGTAAGAGTGGATGTGAGCTGATTAGCCCGGATTGGAAAGCCAATCGGATTGGAGAAAGAAAGGAGGGTCTGATTGTAGTTCTTGGTGTTGTTGTGTTTCCGGTTGTTGTGTTAGGACCGGAAGAGGAAATATTGGTAATGACTTAGCTTAGAGACCAAATAAGGCTATCTACTTCACCAAATCTCGCGGGTTCGATCTTTAGAGTCACTTTGTTATACTTTGAAGTGGTTTTTGGTAGTATAATTGGGAATTTGCTTGCCCAGTGCTGCGACAACAATCACCAACATCATGTCCGTATTGCCCACAATTTTGACAAGGTAGAGGCAATGGTGCACCCTACCCTAATCTCCCATGAGGACAATTGTTTGCATAATGATGGGGGCTACCATACAAGAAACAACATACGGATGGAAACCTTGATGCAGGGAAATTACCTTGGCTGTGCCTGGCTGCATACGGATTTGCAGGTGCTCGGGTTAGTTGCTGAGGTACCCTTCCTCTCCCGTATCCAGCCTGGACCTGGAAAACCGGATTAATTTGCTCCTCGAATTCTTCTGCTTCGGGTAGTGTGTACTATACTCCTTCCTCGTCCACATAGTGTACTTGCTTTCGCTGGACAAGGTTACACTTGCTGGCATAATGGCCGGGTCATCCGCACCTTGCACACTAGACGTTGGTTTGGGTGGTCAGAACAATTCGTCTCGGCTTCCGATTGTCGGCCAAATTGACTTTGATTGCTTCCAACGACTCTTGGATATTCTTCATGAATTTTTTGGATGCATCATCTTCCACCTTCACCTTCACTAAGATCCGACGACCTCGATCTTCTCTGCCTCGTGAATGTTGTTTGCTGCTAGAGCCCTCTGATTCTGTGTCAGAGCTGGATGATTCTGTCTGGGAGGATTTTGTTCCGGAATCGGAGGTCAAACGTTCTGACTTCAAAAACTTTCGTCTCCTCCTCTCCTTCTTCTCGTACTTCTTACTGCGTCCTCTCTCCATCTTGGCACTCTTCTAGATGGATCTCTGCAACGACTGAGCTGAGTTTTAGTAATTCTGGGCCAACTCCATGGCTTCCCGTAATGTGGTGGGACAAGATTGCTGGATCTGGAATGCCCTTTCCTCCAGATATCTTGCCACATACCATTCCACTTGTATACTGGCGGCTACATCCGTGGTGAGTTTCTTGATCAGATCCTTCATCCTCTGCCTATACTTTCGGACTGACTTCTCGGGGCGCATGGTAACTTTACTTAGCCTCCCGAGAGCTCGGGCTTCTCCTCCCACCTCTCTGAATGTTTGGAGGAAGAGTTCCTTCAGCTGATCCCAATTATTCCGAATAGCTTCCGGAACATCTTGGTACCATCTCAAGGCCTCGCTCTTCAGCAAACCTTGAAAAATACGTTGCTTGGATCCTTGATCCTCCTGGTTTGCTACTGAAGTGGCCTCAAACTCTTCCATCCAGTCATCTACATCCTTACTTCCGTCACCCTTGAACTTATTGTATCGGAGACGAGTTCTGGAATTCATGACTTCTACTTCGTCCTCCGTCTGTTCTTCCTCTAAAGAAGTTGGATCAAGTTGCCTCTCTGGCTCTACTCTCTCCCCTTCCGGTTGCTCTCTTGCTTTTGGACTTTGTGATTGTTCCAGTTCTCCTTCCAGCACGATACGTAAGACAGGTGCAACCATTATTTTGTCGTCTAACTCAGGAGCAGGAATTCCATGGACCACAGCTTGTTTAGGATCTTCTTCAACTTGTTCTGGTCGTCGTCCACCCTGATTCCGACTTTACGACCTACTCATGAGGTGACAATTGGCAGTTTCTTCCGAATTCTCTCATGGCTAGAGACGCAAGAACCCCTTTCCTCTCACTTCCTTCTGAACTGAACCTTCAGTCCTAAAATTCCAGAACAAGTTATACTCTTCTGACTCCTATCGAACTCAATCTAGAATATGCTACACGCGATCAGAATCCTTGGCAGTGGCACAAAAAGTGTTGTACGCGCAGTCTAGGCGTAAGTATCTTTAACACAAAAATGTGCTAAGATAACATGAAATATTGTCCCAAGGAATTCCAAGATGATGCTACACATTTCAAGTTTTCCGGATTCTCTTTTCTCCTCAATCCAATCACCTATTCACTCGTTTCCGGAACTTTTAACTATCCGGAGTTCAATCCGAATCTGGTTCTACCCGGAATCCGGTTTCCACTTCCAAATCAATATGGCTTCTTTCACCTCTGTTTTACCCTCAGAGGGTTCGCTTTGATCTTTCAAGGGGTAGGGACTTCACCACTCTGGTTCTCACATTCACTAAACTTGACAAACACAAACAAACACCCAAATATTTAAAGGAGTTGCAACAAGGAAAGAAGATCCGGATCCTCACAACTTCTTAGATACCCGATCCGGAAAGCAGGTCACTCAGGACTCAATCCACTCCTTACTACAACGACAAATCACAGGGTTTCGGAACCTATCGGGGGTTGTTTGTTAAGTGCCAGACCGTTCCAAGGTTGGCAAACCTTCTGAGAGAGTGGCGACTTCCTCTGGGCGGGCGCTTACCTCCGCACGGGTTGACAACCGGACTCACTTCCGCTACTCAATCAATCAGATCATCGTTACGATAGTTTAAAACCATTGTGCACTTTCACTCAGTCAAGAATCTAATATTGTCTCAAATGTACCTTTCAAATGGAATCGACTACCCAAGACCCGGATTCCTCTTCACCCGTCTTCCCTCACACTCTAGTACAGTCACAAACATTCAGACCAACACTTGAACACAAAGATGGAAATCCGAAAGCTCACTCAGCACTTAGATTAAAAGAAAGAAATGGAATACAAAATGAAAATCTGCTAGGAGGGAATCCCAGCACAACAAGCTTGCCAGCCTTTAAAAACCCATAAAAAGCCAACACCTAAAAGCCAAAAAGCAGCCCAGAAATCCAAGCAGCCAATCAGAGAACCACCCAAAATACCCGGAAAATCCACTGCCGGCTCATTCTAAAAATAAATCCGGAACCAGGGTCCCAAGTGCGGAAAACCCGTTCCGGAACTAGAGTTCAAATCCTAATCCAAAATCAAAACATCCTAACTAACTACTTCTTCTGCGGCTTCTTTGAACTGCTACCGCCTTGCGTCGCTCCTGTTGTCTTCGTGGGGGTGTTCCGGACACTTGCCCGAATCTGAATTGGGCGTCGGATCAGCGGAGTTGCCGTGACTTCCGTTTCCTCGTCATTGGATAGGACTAACTCCCTATCCGACTCCATCTCAATGGGTTGCCCCAATGAAGCTCCAATCGGATCCTCGTCATTGCCTTCCTCCTCTTCCTTGGATGCTCCCTCCATGTGGGTGAATCCTTCCGGATGTGTCCGGGCCGGATTCTCCACCACAGGCATCCGGCTTGTCAAATCCGTCTGAACCGAAGAAACCATGACCTTGGATCCTACGTTCCCCTCTGGTACCCTTGCCGTGCGCGTGGGGAATGTAACAAGGATTGTCTTCACCGGAGTTTCCTGAACAACCGGAGCTTTTGGACCCTTCTTGATAACCTCCGCGATTAACCTCTCCCTCCTTTGTGACGGCCCCGCCTGACTTGCAACTTGAGTCGTAATGTCCTTCAATTTCCAAGGCTTGCGCAGCAACCCCGTGCATCCCATGCTGTCCAGATTGCCCTCCAAAAGCATCCGCGCCTTCGGATCCGCAGGTATGACCGGATTGAGCCACTTGGCCGTAACTGCCGGTCCACAAGATTCCTCCATCCATGCCGACAAAATCCTACTAACCCGGTGCAATCGGCACCTTCCTCTCCTTCTCTCCCTATCCGATCCTAACTCACCACTCTTTCACTCAGCTAATGTGCGCTCCAAACCTGCAAGAACACATACATCTTTGAGCAGAAGAAAGAAAGAGAAGAAATGGAGAAGAATGGGCTTAAGTAGCCGGCCAACGACCGACACCCGTTGGGATGGCCCATAAATGCGCCGCCTTTCGCAAACGGAACCTAGGTCATAGGTTTCCTGAATCCGGATCACCTTCCGAATTACGGATCCCGTTAAGATCCGTTCCTTACCCATTTTACAGTTTTTGCTAGGCCGAATTTTTCCCAATTTCTTGATTTGGGTAACTGTTTCGGGTTACTACGTCAGAATTTGAAAATTTTGAAAAACCTCACTAATCTACTCCTAAACTAATCTGGAACTCCGGATTTTGACATTTCATACTCCCACAACTACCACCATTCAAATTCCAATACCTCAAAATATAACAAACAACTTATATCTAATATATCCTCCTATACCTAAACACATATATATAAAACACCAAAACCACAATATAGACACCATATTAGATTTAAAAACATATACAAGAAAAAATACATACAAAAACCCAGTAGATCACAATCCAATACCTGTGTAAATGGGTATTGCCAAATAATGTTGTAGACACTAAATGCATGCTTGAAAAATAGCTATTTTGATCCATATAACAAACAAGAAACCATAGACTACAATATTAAGTTATTAAAAAAATATTACATACAAAAACAAGAAACAAACTACACCAATATTCTCTTCCAAAACTTTCATCAATCACAACACTGTGATACAAGATATGTAAATCCCCCCACCTACTCACCTTTTATCCACATTTTTACCAAAGAACGTAATTCCAACAAAGACATTAATAAAATTAAATTTGCAATACATACAACAATAGATAACAAAGAATTATATAACTTAGGCCAATATATACACACAATATCTAATACCTGAATACAATGGCTACGGAACCAATACCAAATCTTTTCACAAAAACAACAAATATTAGATCCACTACTAAAAAACTTTGAAATGAAAGTTGTGCAATTATATCAAAGATACCTTATACAAGACACTACACATGACAAAAGCATCAACACCCAACATCATATAGGCATAAACATACTCAAATATTTAATTGGAAAATTCCACATAGAACACTCATATTTCTCCTCACCAAGAATATGTCCAACACAAATAAAATCATACAACTCACCACAACCTTGAGAATGTATCTTTGGATCTCAAGGACTTGCATTCACCCTCAAATGGACCAAAACAGGCATCATTTATTCACCTACCTACGAAATTTTACAACAAGCAATACACTGGGCCTGACTAGCTGTGGAAAAAGACAATTCAATTACAATGACTATCATTGCACCAGATAAAAATGAAGATGGAACAATAATAGGAGATACAGCAGGCTATGGAATACACAATAAAATAAAAAACGTCAATATATCCAAAAGACTCCCTCGACTCCAAAACATATTACAAGCAAAATTAACAGCCATTTTAGAAACATTAATCCTAATACAAAATAATGAAGAAAACATTCATATCTTTATAGATAGTCTCAATTCATTGTATCTAATAAATACGCAACTAAAACATCCTACACTACAAAATAATCACCCAGACAAACTACTATTTGTAGAAATTGCTAATATCCTAAAGAAAAGAACCAAACCAATACACTTACACAAAGTCAAATCATATGTAAATATAAATGGCAATAAAGAAGCAGACAAACTAGCAGAGGCTGGAGTCGAAAACTCTCCTGAAGAAATCACAACACTATATCAAAATACACATATAAGCCCATATTGGCTATATAGAGCCAAATCCCAAAATCCAAGCAATCCTTGGAAAGATCCCATATGCAAATTCAAAAAATACCTAGATGAAGAGGAGTACATTCAACAAAAATTCAATACTATAAAGTATAAATATATAGATAAATGGATAAACAATAAAGACTTAGACCTCGATACTTCCAACAATTTTTGAAACAACCCCAACATTACAGACAAACAAATATCCTAATTACTGAAGTTTAGATTTGGACAATATATGTGAAATGCTTGTAAACACCTTTTTTGGCCTAATGAGCACACCAATATCAATTATCCAATTTGCAATACACAAAATATAGACACATGGCCACACCTCTTGCTTGCATGCCCATAAACAAATATTAAAAACCTCCAAATAAAATGACATAACAATGCTGTTTGGGCACTACACAAAATGATTGTGAGTAACAAAACCTCAAGATGGTTTAATCTCATCAATGCAGGAAAAACAAAAGGCAAAACACAAGAAAGCACTACCCCCTTTGGCTACTAACCTGCTGTCATACGCGCAATCTAGGCGTAGGTATCCTTAACACAAAAATGTGTTAAGATAACACAAAATATCATCCCAGGAAATTTCCAGATTGTATGTAGCATATTCTAGCTATCCGGCTTTTTTTTCTTTCTTTCTTCTCACCAATTCATGGTTTTCCGGATGCTTTCACAATCCGGAACGCAAACTCGGAACCTAATCTATCCGGAATCCAGTTTACGTCTCTTCTTCCAATCCGGTTTTTGATACCTCTGTTTTACCTTCAGAGGGTCCACTAATTGATCTTTTGAGGGGGTAGGGACTTCACCACTCTTGTTCTCCTATGATTCTAACAAACACAAATAACAACACCCAAGTATTCAAGATGTTGCAGCAAGACGGAAAGATCCGGATCCTCACAACTTCCGGATGGTGATTTCGGACAGCAGGTCACTCAGGAATACTTCACCCTCCCTTACTACAACAACAGATCTCAGAGACCAGAACAAATATGGGGGTGTAATCTTTCTAGATGTTAGATGAATTCTGAGGTTGGCAGGCCTTCCGGAAAGGTGGGGGCTTCCTTAGGCGGGCGCTTACCACCGCACGGGTTGACAACCGGACTTGCTTCCCCGCTACTCTGTGATCCGGACTACTCTCTTAGTAATTTAAAGACATTGTGCGCAGCTCCTAAGTCAACAGTGCAACAACATTACAATAGTACATTCTCGACTCAAACCGTATTCCCCAAAATCCGGATTCCTCCTCACCCGTCCTTTCCTTCCAACACCCAGACTACAGATTAACACAATCCGGATACACCGATAAAACCAAAATGCATACCCAAGGGCTCAGATTTCGAAAAGGGAATGAAATACAATTGAATATCAACTAGGAGGGAATGAGGGGCAACTAACTTGCCCGCCCTTAAAAACCCAAAACAAAACCAAAGTCAACATCCTAAAAGTGAAAAAGGGGCTCCCACAAACCGGATAACCACACACACCAAGGAAATCCCGAATAAACCGGAAAGTCCTTATCCCTAAATTTTCGGAACTGGGCCCATGCTTAGAATCCGGTTCCGAAACTAAACTATCTACATTCTAATCCACCTTTTACAAGTAGTTTCCTTCTAACTACTTGTCCACACAGGATTTCTTTGAACTCCCGGATCCTTGTTTAGCTGCCGGCTTACCGGAACTCTTCGCTGGCGTCATCTTGGCGGCTCGGGGCGGATTCTGACAAGCCGCAGGAGATGTCTCCTCCTCCTCCGTATCCTCCTCAGACTCTGATCTTGACTCGAACTCACCGGATTCGGAGTCTTCAATCTGTTGTCTCACCGGCTTCTTCCCTTCCGGTTTTCGCTTCTCAGACTTCCGGAGTTTCAGTTGCTTCTCAGGCTCCACAATCTCGAGTTCTTCATCCGGATCCGTGATCTCGGCCTCCATTATTTCCGTCCGTTTCTTCAACCGAGTTTCCGGCTTCATAGAAGTCGAGTTTATCAAAAGTTTCCGGTGATGGCTGGATCAGATACGGATTTGGTTTCGGCACGTCTAGACTCGTTCTTTGTGCGTCCGGATTGGTGGTCTTTTGTCGCTTCTTCTTCTCCAGCGGTTTCGGTTCCGGATCCTCTTCTTCTTCTTCTTCTTCTTCTTCTTCTTCCTCTTGTGGCGTTTCTTCCAGTGGCTTCAACTCTTCCATGAATCCGTATTTTAGGATCTGCATCCCAGTCTCATAGGCTACTTGTTCCTGCGGGGTCATAAAATCAAAATGGTGGTACATATGGAACCAGTAGGTGCTGAGCGGACTCTGCTTGGCCTTCTCGATATTCCCCGCCATCTTCTTAACCTTCTGGTGGATTATGGTCGCCCAGTTCATGACCCGACCCTCAATTGCTCCGAAAATCATATTCGCCTTCGTAACCATAACCCTCGTCGGCTTTTTTGGATATACAATAGGAATCAGAAAATCTAACAACCACCTGTGGCGCTCGTCTATGCAATCACTAATGGCGAAACCCTCCTTGTGGTGCGGCAGTTTCTTAAACTTCTCGTCAAAATACTTATCTGTCCGGGTCGCATTTCCGGATCCGGTTTGTTTGAACCCGTAAGTCTCCGCCCACATTTTTTCCATCCAAGAGGCCCACTGATCCCTTGCCGTCGTTTCAAACTGATTTGGTGCTCCCATGATCAGTTCACAAAGAAAATCCTCACTTCTAACTGTCCAGGGGTGCCGGATCAACCCAATATACCCTATATTGAAGAGATCCTCTTCTAACTCTAAGCGTTCAGTGGAGTCCATCGGAACGACTGGGTACAAAAGCTTGACAATGGGAATAGTCTTCTGGCCCTGCGCCGACATTCCTTCCACCATTCGGAACTACAATCTAGTGCAATTGGCACACTCCTTTCCTTCTCTCCCTATCCGGTCTAACTCACCACTCTTCCACTCTTTCACTCTTCTAAAAACGTGCTGCACAACCTGCAAGCACACACCTCCTCAAGCGGAAGAAAGAGGGAAAAAAACAAAAGACCCATGCGCTTAAGTACCCGGCCAGCAACCGACATCCGTTGGTTCAGTCACTTAATGCACTGCCATTGCAAATGGACCCCTAGTTTTCGTAGGTCGGACCCCTAGTTCGTAGGTTGCCTGAATCTGGATCCCATTCCAGTTTACGGACTCTGACCGAAGTTTGTCTCTTACCTATTCTACAAGTATTGACGAGCCGGAACTTTCTGACTACCTAGTTTCTACTAGATGTTCCGGTTTCCGGCTTTACTACTACAAAATTTTGAAAATATTTACGGAATTGATCCTAAGCTAATCCGGATTTCTAAAAAATGATATTACGTATTTTCACACCTGCTAGTGTGCAAATCCAATACTTAATTGTAACTGTGGAGTTAAACAAAAACTAGATATGCTACTAGTAAAAAATCATTCTCACAACAAATCACCTCCAACCCATCTCCAACCTAATCTATACAATTCACTGAATTCACATACTGCCATGATAGATTTTCAGCAGATAGCATTACAAACAAAGAGACAAAGTAAAATACACTACTAAACAATATTAGATGCCAAGGATGGAATGTAGCACCACTCTTAACAATTACCGCAAGTGCTAGAGGAGCTATACATTCAAGGTACAAAAAATTACTACATGAAGATCAAAACCTCAAAATTAAAATAAGCTTTATAAACTAAACATTCCAAGAAAGTCACCAAAACGCAATACAATACCTTATGCATATTATTCTCACCAAATGCAAAATCGAACATCATCAACCATTACCACCAGATCCCCCATAAAATTGCCTACATATATAAATACTCAAATCCATATATAATTCATGGAGTCAATAGGAATACTAATAAATAAATATATAGATAGATATATAATAATAAATAATACTAAAAGATATTTGAACCCTGGCTTTGTAGCTCAATATCAGAAAAGCACCCACGGCTTAAAAACAAGTCAACAGGAAGTCAAGAACCGAACCCAGACTAATACATACATCACTATAAGCCTCTTTAAAACACCTCTTGAAGAATACACTAACTCAATAGGGTGACTAATTGCCCAAGAAGTGCATATATCAATAGACACGGGCTACTACTCACGAGTTACTAGTTACTGGTTACAAGTCCATATCATAGAGTCTACCTCTAAAAGGAGGCATCAACAATAGCACTTGCTAACTAAGCCTTCATGGCCTAGATAGTAGAACTATCCCTAATAGACTCTTTATTCACGTTGGTCATAAATGACCAGAGTTCTTCTTCTTCTTAGTGGATGAGCAATAGAGCTTAGTCTAAAACTATGCATTGAAATATCAAGGTTTCATTTCATAGATTCTGGCAGATTGCAAAGTATGATAGTTTCTTAAATCCTAAACCCACGGTCATAGGTCCTAAAATTTTACTATAAACAATAAACTACCCTCTAATTTTGAGGAAAAATCCTAAACAAAAAAAGTATTGGAAAAGATCTTAGAAAATAAGTTGTCTAAGCTCTATGCTTGCAAGCTCCACGCTTGCCGCTCACAAGCTTGCCGCTCCAAGCTCGCATGTTAACATCGTTGGGGTTCCTGCCTTCGCCCCTGGATAGCGTCCCTTAGTAAGTGTACTGGTGTATCCCTTATTAAGAGGGCACACCAAGCTTACTATTAGAAAACAAATATTTAACATCCAATTTGTTTATTTTTTTATATATAAACCCTAAGATAATTATCTAAGCTCAAATACAAAAAACAAAATGTACTTTAAGGCTTCCAAGAGAGCGTTTATATCAAATCAGGCTCCTGGAAACTGACTAGTATTTAGAAATTGAGTTACAAAGTCCAACAATCTGCTGTACTGGAAACTGTTATGCTCCATCGCCAAGATGGAGATATGTATTTCTCCGGCCGCAGTGGAGACTTCACTAGATAGATAGATAATTGGTACTATTTGGGAGATGACCACTCCGTATGATTGGCGTATTGGCCGATTGGAATGAAAAACAATATATTGGGCATACATGACTAGTACGTCCGTCCTTTTATCATATTTCCTTAGTTGAAAGTTATCAAGCGTTGGATTCCCAATGGTCACTGCAATGTTCAAGTTCATGAAATTGGTCGCAACTCCCCTTGTTGGATCAGAGTCGGCATATTTTGACAATGAGACCATAGCATATGTAGTACAAGAAAACCAAAAAGAAACCAAATTATCTTACAAACATCTGAGCACACCTATGTCACCTAAAAGGCTCTAATTCCTCAAGCACTGGCAATAGTAGCAAAGCATGACATTAGAATCCGCGCGTGAAGTGATTTTGCAAGAAGCAAGAAGGAAGAAAAAATGAACAAGTGAAGTGAAGACTATTGTGGTGCTCGCAAGAGAAAGATGACACTGGATTGGCAGGAGAAAAGAAGCGAGAAAGGAAGTAACGGCATTTGAAATTCACGCATTGAAGAAAGTATGTCCCCAGTTTAAGGGGCATTGACATCTCCATGTTCTATTAAAGGTCGGCGACAACGCGACATGCGTTTAGGAATAGCTTTAAATTAAAAGAACTAGAATCTTACATTCCACCAATCATTTGTATTGTGGATATTGATAGATGGAATATTGCTTTTGGAGACACCTCGTCTTGTGGAAAGTGGGTTCGCATTGAAATCACGTTTGGATTTGGCATTTGCTAGATTTTGACAAATCTCTCTCTACCTAGCATAGCGTCTTTTTGATAATGCTGTCTTTTTTAAGTCATGTTAGGTCAGTGATTGCGGTAGGTGGCAGCACCAATTTTGCACAACATGGGTAAAAATGTAAGGTAGCCATAAATTAGAGGTGGATTTTTTATAATCAAGGTTCTTATGGTTTTATGGCTTAGGATTTAGGAATTAAAATTCACAATTTAGGGCTTGTGCACAATGTTCAACAAATTCAAAATAAATACCCTAAATTTTTTGGCTAATATGAATTTTAAAAATACCTTGGCATTTTAAGATTTCTTTTACTATTCATTTATTTTTTTAATTTTTATCAAGGTTTATATAATGTGGGATAAACTATTCTCTAAAAAAGGCTAGATACATTTTATAATAAATTTGACTATACAATGCTTTGGTTAACTTGTTTATGTACATCGTCCCAAATTTCTTCAATGAGTATCTCTATCGACTGGAAGTTCAATGTACCTAAATTTCAAAACGTTGGCTTTTGCAGTCCTTCCGAAAGGTTCAATTCCGTCTTTCAACATTTATGAAGTAAAACATGTATGTCCTATGAAGTCTTTCAATATTTTTAGAGGAAAATCTATATGTTTTATACCTTGTGGATTTCATTAAACGTGTTGGATTATGAGTTCAAAATATATGTTAAAAATTAAAAAACCCAAAACTTATTAATTCATTTTTTTTTAATTTTTGAAGTAGGTGGTGTTTCTGGATGAAAGATACTAAAATTAACATGCTAATATCTCATGGAAGAATTTGAGAATTGTTAACCCAATGCTAAAAATATCGTTGTAAATATATAATTCTTTTTTTCATTTTTATTTTAAATTTTCAAAGTGAAGGTCAAAAGATGACTTCACTTGTTTCTGAGGCCTTCATTTCTTGCAGAATAAAATGCTTGACAATTTATACTTCATGATTTGGAATGAAATGATTTGTTTTTTTAGTTTGTATCAGTCTATAAAATTCCCAAGAAATAACTTCTATTTTACAAGAAGTAGTTCTTTGCTACCAAGTTTGACATTGTAATTGAAGAAGTCATTCTAACTTTAGCAATATTTATTGAAATGACAAGAAACAAAGCTTCACACATAGATTATAATGAGTAGCATCCATCCTAAAAATGTCAAGCAAAATTTCCAAATTATGAAGTCAAAAGAGGCTGTCCAAAAATCCCCTTGCTAAGTACTATCTTCCTTCATACGAAAGGCATTAACAAATCTTTGACATTGTTGCATACAACATCTATAAAATGCATAGTTATTGGTATGCATTATTGTAGTTATTTAAAATAATATGTACAATGGATTTTAAAATGAGGAAGGAAGAATGAACTAAGCGTGAATTAGATTCTTTTTCTTTATAATTTGTTTTAATATATTTTATTTTGACCTCATCAAAAACATCTAATTTTTTTTTTATAAATCATGAACAACAAACTTTACTACATTACTTACAATCACCTGACCTCATAGGTACTATAGAAGTATTGAAATTTGATTGATACAAGTAGGTTACTTTTCCGTTTAGAATAAGTATGATTGTACCAATTTGCAGGTGAAGGTTAATTATCATCATGCTTTTGAAAAATTGAAAATAACTGGATGTCAATTTCATAAAGACTTAAACCCTATTGAATGCTTTGACTTTAGTAGTAGAGGAGGCAACCCATTTTTGATCACTTAAGGAATTAGGCATGTTTGTAGGGCAAGTTTCTTGAGCGGTTAAAATTTCATGTGTGAAGAAATAGAACTCATAGGGTTATTTTCTATAATTTTCCATTTCTTTGTTTTTGAAAACGTATTTATAATGATTTTTTTAGTTGAAAATTCTGTTGAACCCATTTTGGTCATATAGACTTTCCTATTTTCAATCAAGGGCTGCTTCCGTTTTGCACCAAGGGTTGGTTGCAACATCAAGAGTCTTGGAGGCAATAGTAATGTGCCACAATTGCCTCGAGAACCATGCCATTATTAATAACTCCTCATCTCCTTCACGGAAAGAAAATAGCCTCTAGTATAGGCACAATGGGGCGCTGATCAAGAATGGGTTGCCTCTTCTAAATCAAATAGATTTGTTTTTTTTGTTGTGAAATGGAAAATGGTAATAATTTTTGATAGTAAATTAGAAGACTTCGAATATTCAGGAGGTCTGGTTAAAAGAAAAAAATTGGCTGAAATGTGTTCTCCATTTTAAAACTTAACATTATTTATAGTGAATAATTGTAAATCTATAGTTCACCCAATTAGCACATTGGATGTCAATGTGTTATAATGAATATGGGTTGTTCCATCAATACAATCATATTGATTGTAATTATGTTGGCAACAATGCAGAGGCTAATATTCATTTTTAGAGGCATTACATATAAATTATAATAGTTTGAAGTGAACTTTTGGTTTAGGAAAATGAAAATTAATTATACAAATTTTATAGATTTCATTTGCGAGATTTTCTTTTGCTAATTGTCATATTTTTTTGGCTTTTAATATACTTTTTTCAACCTCATCACATTTATTGCACGTGACTAACATTTTTTTTGTTCAGGGTAAGTTCTTTCTGATAAGATTTAATCCCTATAAATCAATTTTTTGGTTTAGTTTGCATTAATATACACATTTTGAAGTTTTGGCAATCACCTGAAAACTTCATTGTAATTTGTCAAGCGGTTCCAAATAGAATAGTGAAAACAAACTTTCTAAAACCTTATATCACATATAAAGTTTTTTTGGGATGTGAACAACTTATAAGTCATTCTAATTTGAATAACAACTGATGAGAAACTATTATTTAATAACTCTTTAACAAGATGAAACAATTCTATTTAATGATTTGACTTAGGTGGTGCATCCATTGAAAAAGTAAGGATGTAGGTGCAAACATCGGGTATTTGAATGGAGGTATTACTTTTTTTTCATTGATTATTCTAAGGTCTACCATTATATCATTTTCTAATTTGAACCATTAAGAAAGGGGCATGTACATTAATTACAATTCCTAATTGTTTTAAATATATCATAGGCTATATTTTCCAAATAAAAACCTACTATATTATTTTAGTCTACTCACTATTTAGGCTTAGGAAATTTGAAGTTCCCTTTTTTTTTGGCCTACTCACTACTTAGACATAGGAAATTTGAAGCTGCATTTTTTTTTGGCCTACTCACTGCTTCAAATTAGGAAATTTAAAGCTCTATTTTATTATTAGCCTACTTGCTACAACACATTCATATGAAACTAAAAGAAATGAACATACACCTTGATACAATGCAATTCATCAACCAACTATAATATTTGTTTCAAAGTTCTTCAAATTATTATACAATTATTGTACTAATAGATGGCCAAGCTCACCCTAAACCCTAAACTAGGTACTTGTCACCCTAGTTGAATATTAGAGTAGGTATCTGAGGTTTAACTTTTTTTCTACTGGATCCTATTATCCAATACTCTACAGTAATTGTAAGACATCCAATATTATTTTATGAACACTATAGTATACTAAATGAGATTATAATTTTTAACTAAAATATTTTTTGAAAACCTTATTATTTGCTCACACATGTCCAGCTACCTACGCCGCTTACCGCAACCCCCAAGTGATTTGAATTCTTCCTTAAATCAATGATTTTCTAAAAATGAAAAATAAATGAGAATGCTTAATGACAAAGAAATTCTTTTTGGGAAACAATTTTATCTCTAATAAGTAAGAAATTAACTCAATTATAATTTATGGTGCAAGATATTTTATTAAAAGATCAATTTGTAAGCTAATTATCTTTGGGTCAAGGATAATTATCTTTGTCCCCATCATAATTAACCCCGTTCCGAGGATAATTATACTGGACCCAAAGATAATTAGCTTCGGGTCAAGACTATTTATCCTCGCGTCAAAGATAATTATCCTCAATTCGAGGATAATTCAGAATGACATGGCTAAGAAACTAATTACACAGGCATGCGCACAGAAAGATTATACAAAAAGTATCCACCATATCCTGCAGAAAATAGAAGGAAAACCCCCAACAAAAAAAGTTTTTTTACCAGAAAACCTCTATTCAAAGCAGTGACGACATTATCCTCAAGACAAAGATAAATCACTAAATAGTAAATACAGATGAAGAAAAAACATCACAAAAGGATCACAGGAAATATAAGCAAACCGCCTTAACAACAAGGTCTAGAGATATACTATGAAGATGACATCCCACAGAGTTTGTACTTATCTTTGGCTCAAGGATAACACCAAGGTCTATAGAAATAATATAAAGATAACCTCCCCAAGGGGCATAGTTATCTTTAGTTTGAGGACAACAACATCAAAGGCTATAGAAATATTGTAAAGATGACCTCCCGTAGCGTCCACAATTATCTTTGTCTCGAGGATAATAGCATTAAGTTCTAGAGAAATACTATAAAGATGAGATTGCCAGGAGTCCATAGTTATCTTTGACTTGAGGATAATAAGTTGTAAACTAAGATTTACACTATGTTCTTGCATGTGTGGATCATTGCAAAATGGTTCAAATAGAGGACTACAACTACTTTGCCATGGAGCCATTCCTTGAGTCTTTCAGTAAATGGATACAAGAAGAACCGTTCATTAGCAAGGATGAAGACCTCTACAGCAAGCTCTGGCAATTCAAGAGCGTAGTCAAATCATGGACTTTCCACCTAAACCAATTCAAGAAATATGTTTTTCTGCGGTACAAGGTGAAGGATTCACCTAGGTACCCAAATTGGAATCTCAACAAGGGTGTCCAGTTTCTCAAAAACCACTAGAAAAAATATTTGGTCGTAACCCTCCTTGCACATAAAGACAATGGTGACCCTATTAGACATAGTCATTCAGTAATCTGTCACGAGGATGACAATTCTGGAGTTTTTCACTTCAACGCACTCATTTGCAATCTCCAATCGGCAGGCTTGAGTGACATAGCAAATTAATTCACCCGAATTTTTGGTTCATGGGCTCGCAAAGGCTCGCAGGCCATGTCAAGGAGGATTATTTTGATTCTATAGCACCTTCTCAAGCATATGATGCAAGCAGTTCTTGCTACTAGACATGGCCAGTCAAAGGAGATTAGAGCCGGAAAAGGAACCATTGCTAGCATCCGCTGAGCATGGTCAGTCAAGAAGCCAAGGTGGGAGTACGGGAAGTCAAGGCACAAGTAGAGGAAGCGGAAGCAAGTCAGTGCACACCCTGGTAGAGAAGAGAAAGAACACAATACCTATTGCTGTTGAGGCCACCCAAAACCTACAACGCAACCCCCAACAGCAACGGTAGGGAGTTTTGGTTCCGCCCTCACCAATGTCTAAGCAGGGCATCAGATTGAATATCCTCCAATTTAGAAGTATGAACTGGTGGCGGCATAACAAAAAGACTTTTGGGAGAGGCGCAAGAACTGCTTCATATTCAAGCCCAATACATTTATGGTTAACATTAACCAATGAGTTCTGGCTAGGGAGAAGTATGTCATCCAAAAGCTAAAGCCAAAAATTGTTGGTGAATGGAAAACTAACCTCAGATAGCTTCCCGATATCAAGCTGCAATAACCGGTTTGCCTGGCACCAATGGACACAAAGATGAAACTCTTGACAACGCAACCTAAGTGCTGGGATGATATAAAGAACTTGAACTTCTTTATCATCAATTGGCAGCATTGTATTGTTGCCTCCCAAGAATTGCAGAATGGAGGTGTCTGCAAAAAGTGCAAGATCAAGTTGCAAACTTGGGAGGCAACTATTGTCTAGAGTATCAACCTAGTAGCACTAATAGACATCTCCAAGTGGTACAACACCACCAATCACCTCATCAACAGTCGGCCAACTTGGAGAAACCAGATTTAGGGTTTTAGGGTTTAGGGTTTAGGATTTAGGGTTTAGGGTTCACATTGCTTGACGAAGTCCACAACTTGTGGGAGGAGTTCATCAAAAGTCACATGGAGGGGTCGCTCATTGATCCCTGCATGCTAGAGCCATACAAGGCCGTAAAGGCATTCTCCCCAAAGGGTTTGAAAAGGAAACTCTTCAAGCACGTGGAACATTTTATTGACAAATATATGAAGGAATATGTCCATCATCTGCTAGGGTTGACACCCGGGTGGACTAAACTCTACCCAAAGGTGTCAGTCGGGAAAACTTGGTTTCTTGTCAAAGACAATATGGCCTCAAATGAATGGGTGGAGCGTAGGAAGTGCAAGAAGGTAATCATTGAGGAATTCATGTCTATTGATTCTTCATTGAAGTTCAAAGAGAAGGAGGGGGATGTGGTCAATGCCATTTGGCGGAAATGGAAATGCAATCATCTATTTACAACGGCAACCTAGGATTTTCTCCTATCCGCCACGCCAAACAGCTTCTTCCAGAAGTGCCTGACTAACAAGGAGAAGAACAAGAGGGCAATGAGATACAAGAAAAAGCCATATCCAGCTCTACTTCCCATGCTAAAGAAGTTTTTGAGGATGAAGAGCAGAATTGAGCAGACAAAGGGGCAAGTGTACATCAGCGGACATGAATGCTATCCCATGGCGCATTGTACAACCCACCATTGGGAGTACCTAAAGAGAAATCTTCCCCTGGTTGTCATTGACTTCCGCCTGCTTCCGATGCCAAAAATCAAGTTTGGCAATGCTCTTCCAATGCTGAAGCTCCTGATATTCCTAAAACCGCAGATGAGGCCTAGTATTTATGCTTTGAACATATGGCTCTGGATTGCAGAGAATGACGATGACATATAGGAGGCCACTTTGTTTGCAGAGAAGAATATGAAGAGCTATAATTTGAGAATGTCCACATACCATCCAATGAAACTTGAGCAGCTGGACAACCTCAGCACCCAAGCAAACCCTCTTCCTGTGACACTTCTCTTCCTACTTAAGAAGAACCAAGATGGGGTAGCAGAAGCCATGGACTCAATGAAGGAGTATGCACTCTTGACAAATCCTTATTACATGTTTTACGCCAACAATAACGAGGCCAAGTATAGGCTTCACAAAAGCAACCTCAAAATGGAATTCTACTTGGATATTTTGCAAAGTTTAGCTGTCTGGGGTGAAAACGTCATTGCTGTGTACTGCGGCACAAAGTTCATAACAACTGCAAAGGTATATGTTCATCCAAGTTCTCATTTTTTTATCTTTGAGTTGAGGATAATTCCTTCTTCCACTTCCACTACTTTCAACACCATTGCATGATTTGTAGGCAATTGTCAGATTTTATCTTTGCCTTGAAGATAAATTTAGTTGATTTGCAAACAAACCTAAATTCTGTGAACGGCTTTGTCTTGCAAATGTATGGCCTCTTCTGCTATGCTATTGCAGACGAGCACTCTTTGGAGGCGATGCGTGAAATGATGGCCAAGCACAGGACCAAGATAGACCTCAATGACTTCCTACACGACAATTTTGTGTACCTAGCAGGCTATATTTGGCCTTGTCTCCTTGGAACTCTAGACTTGAACTTGGAGTCCACTCCCTCACAGGAGGGGAACGTAGAGCATACAGAGGGTGCAAGGGAAGAGGTGGGAGACGGGCGGGGATTGGACCTCAAGATTGATGAATTTGGGATGATGGAAAATGTTGTCAGTTGTAGCAATCTTGATGTTGCAGTGGAGGATTTGGGATGCTGTTCCAAGATTCTGGTTCGGAATTAATGGAAGGGTTTCAGCAATCACTTAGTGGGTTCCAATGCTTGTCGCCGTTTATGGATCTCATGACTCTACATTTGAATAGGTAACAACAACTCTCTTGTGTTATGCATGGATTAGGTAGTACAGGGAGGTCGCAAAGAGAGTGTGCCGCGGAATGTGTCATCAATAGCTGTTGCACAACCGCGGCAGAAATGGTTGACCATCGTGTTCGACTT
This sequence comes from Neckera pumila, assembly GCA_963969595.1. Lineage (NCBI taxonomy): Eukaryota > Viridiplantae > Streptophyta > Bryopsida > Hypnales > Neckeraceae > Neckera > Neckera pumila. Next base: position 1,333,310 of record OZ018418.1, on the reverse strand, counting down.
GAATGGAGTGCTTTGTAAGTGCACGGCTAAGTTGTCCTATAAAGGTGATTTGAAATACGAGGTCCAAGATAATGTATTCAGCAATAAGTACCCCACCTTCATTGGGTCCAAGGATGTCTACATTTGTCCTTGCGTGTGGATATTTCTAGAAGAGGTTTGCAAAGTCGCTAATCACGTCGTAGTTTGGAGTTCCTTGATGAAAAAAACGGTGGAGCCCGTCACAAATTTTCTGTTTTGTAACTGCATACATCCTTCAAAATCCTAGGACATGACAAGTGCAAGATGGTGGAAACCTCTTAGGGGAGATTTCTTAGTCATATTGGAGACCAACGCAAGCCTCTCTTGGTGAAAGTGCTGGGAGACCACTTGTTCCTAGACTTGGATGACCATACATTGTTTAGCAATGACAATACTATTCTCATTGACGACTCTCCGCTCAAGAGTATCCTCAATGAGAATGGGAACGCACTATTCCTTGAGAGCTGGAAACATCACCAAAGTGAGGACTAAGTCCTATTGGGAATGCTAATGCCATGGTTGAGGCGACTCCACAAAGACTGCCAAACGGGCCGCTTAAGGGAATATGTAGATAGAAATTGGATTGTTGTACCGCCCTACACAACGTCCTCATTTAGAGCTAATATCATTTTAGAAGGAATGAGAACGTCCGCCAAGAACATGGGTTCAAGTTTTGTTTTGCTTGGGATGAATTTAGTCATTGAGTCCAAAAGGATGTAGGAAAATGTAGACTTTTCTGTGTGACAATTGACGATGAAATGAACTGTACATTTTGTGAAAAAGAATTTTTATGTATATTTCATTGATTTGTAAATATAAAGGTTTTGATGTTTGATTTCAATTTCTGGCCTCTCTATAGGGGTACTGTATGGTCTTGTTGCACTGCTGTGATGTCTTGTTGGTCTATTCAATTATACAAGCATATTTGGGTGGACTGTTTGTGCTTTTCCTTCCACTTCAATTATCTTTTGGTCGAGGATAAATGGGTGGGATATTTGGTACTCTTTGGGTGCTTTAGGTAGGAAGATCCTTTTTGGACCTACATTGGCGGCAACAGCCATTGACAAGAAGTCTATTGTCTAGATCGGAGGCTTTATTCTCAAGGAGATCCGGCTCGCAGGGAGGGAGCTTCTTGCTGTCCTCTTATTCAAAGCCTTATCCATTTTGCATCTCAGCATCCCTCTTCTCCAACCAGCACATGCTCTAAATCAAAAAACAGTAGCATATTGTTGGATCTCAATCTCAGTGAACTAAAAAATTTTGTTGCAAGCTCCCATTGCAACAAATTGTGAAGAACAATACAAATCAAAGTTTGGAAGTTTGGTAGTCACAGAAGATAGAGGTTAGGGGACAAAAAGGTCAATTTGGACACTAACAAGCCATAGTTGACTTTCTTGTCTACATTTGATTTGATAGGAAGAAGAAAACAAGTAGAAAAGCAAAATAAAGAACAGTTTGACTTTAGAAGAAGTTCTCAAATTAATATTAGTAGGAAAAATTTGACACGTTTATTTTTAAGTTTGGTTGACTTTTAAATCATTTATCAAAAGTCCTATTAGATTAGATTTGAAAAGATTAGATTTGTTTTCAAAATATCCACAAACAAAAAGAAAATTATGAAGCAAAAGAAAAGAAGATATAAAAGAAATAGGTTTTTCATATTGAAGAAAGAGAAAAGACAACATGGATACCAAGTTTGACTACAACAAAATCACAATGATAGTAGGAACCAAAAGAAACCAATTTAGGAACCTAGAATTTGATAAGGAATTTGAATAGCTTTTTAGGAAATATTTACAACAAGAAATAGGATCAAAATCCCAAAAGTTACAAATCATTAAGCTCAACTAGATTTAAAAACTAGATAACAATCTAGAAAGTATTGTCCAAAAAGAATCCACTAAGGAATTTGGAATTAACAGTAACGTAAAGGTTGTATTAGAAGTAATTTTTGAAATTCCAAAATAAAATAAAAATATGAAAGAATTTTGATGAACCGGATAATGGTCAAAATTCATTCGTAAAATAGTTTTCACCAAGGAAGTCAAAAGTAATTTTATTTTACCTTGAAGGATAGAAATAAAATCTTTAAAGTAAAATTATTTAATTCTAGAAGTGGTTTTGAATTTATCTTTTGTTAGTAATAGTAAGAACTTATCAAAAAATTACCAAAGAAGGAAAAGGTAAAAGAAATAACAAGTTGAATTTAAAAAACAATATTCTCAAGATTTTGACATTGTTTTACTTTAAGAGTTGAATTAAAAACAATTAACTTAGACTAGGATGAAGCTTTTAACAAAATTAAAGTAGGAGTGAATGAAAGTCAACTAGAGTTGACCAAAAAAGTCAAATTCATAACTTAGAAAGGAAATAAAGAATAGACAATAACTATAGTTTTACATTTAATTTCAATCATTAGAACACTTGCCATTATTGGATGAAGTTTTAAGAGGTTATTTTAGTCCTGAACTTCATCCGCCATTATCTGCTAGGGATTTTGGTCAATTTTAGGTTTCTTTATCATTTTGGAAAGCGTAAAACAAGCCCTATATGCTATATCATTTTACTTATTTGCTTACTCACTAACACCGGACTATAGTTTGCCTATTAATTTGTTATAATAAAAACCGACCAGATTTTACTAACATTTTTGGGATTTTCATAACAAATACAAGTGGATAAAGCTAGGAATAGGAACAACATCAAAGATCCATTGCTTGAAAGGCGTAAGTGGATTATACGTGTTAAATACCCGCTAGGATTTCATCTACAACAAACACTAGAGTTTGATTGTGTACAGTTTATTCCAAAGGTGGGAATAAAGCGCCCATAGCATGCCAATAAGTTCCCTGGATGCTAATTTTGAGTACAACGCAGATCACTATCCCTTATTATTGCACAAAAATTCTAACAAATACATAGCAACACATTCAACATCTCACGCCATTCACTAAAATCTAAATATGCTTCACAATTATCATTAGTTGGCACAATCACTGCTGGGAAATATTGTATATCTACTTCTAGATCAACCCGAGACAGGTACGCTCCAAATTCAGCCTTAGATTGAGGAAGAAATGACATCGTGGACAAGCCTAAAATAGCAATCAGCAAAGACCCTAGGTGAGCATAGAAGGAGGAAGGGGAGCAGTGAGAGAAGGGGTCAAGGGGCAGAGCAGAATATGATTTAAGGTCTTTCCAAACAGCTCAAATCCCTCAGTCATTGAACTTGAGCACCTCGTAAATCATGAGTGTGTTACAATCAATGGAATTAGACTTTCAAGCAAGAAGAAGAAGAAGAACAAAACATGTGATATCAAACCTGCATTAAATTGGAATTTGAAATCCCACCAACCCTATGTTGTGATGTGCACTACAAAAGGGCTACAAGGCCAGAACTTGAAACAAAAATTTAGAAGGGCAAAGCAAAATGCTAAAAATCTATCGCCTGTCCAAAACTCAGATGCTGGTCAAATCTATGGCATCTTGCACCAGTCAAATACGTAGAAAGACCTCACATCCATAAGTTCATGGAGTCATTCCAAACTGAAGTCATAGCACTCGCTTGCATTCCAAGAAATTACTGATAAAATTAGAACACAAAGTCTCATGTTCTGTAAATGCAAATGTGCTTAAAAATGAAAGGAAGTGGTGTGTTCCAATTCTGCATATCCTTTATTCATTGTGCTCACCACAAAGTCCACTCCAAAATTCTTGATACTGCATGGAACAATAATGCTGATGGTGGTAATCACATTGTAGGATGTCTATGTGCTAAGCAAGTCACTTTTGCTTGTGATATACGCTCATTAATTGGCACCTTTGGACCCTTGTCAACAAACCCTATAGCTTTCTCAGCAGATCTCTTCTATTTTCCGCTTGGTGGCTTTTACTAAGGGCTCTTTCCTCCACGCTTGCTTTTTTTCTAAGTTGGAGACTCCATGATTGCATCATCTTGAAGCTGATCATCACTTGCAATACTGGGTCCCAAATTTCCAATCAAGCGATCTTTGTCATCCTCTAATTCAGCTCCCCCTAGTGTTTGAAGTTCCTACAATACTTCAAGAATAGCCATGGCTGGGGATTTCTTTGCACCTTTTTTTTGCTTACCATTTGATCCACTGAGTTTCTGTGGCATGGTTGCTAGTATTGATGATGCCTCTTGCTCTCCAAGAGGCTCTTCAAGTTTTGAAGCCACTACCTTATTTTGGAATAGCTCTAGCTGTGCTTGTTGAATGACTTTATGCTCCCAATTGATGGGCTCAAGGTTCGTGATCTAATAAGGTGCAAATGCCTCCCAAATCGAGTAGAGTATGAAAGGGAAACCATCCCTGCCTCTGTAATTACGGCAAGACCAAGTCAGCAAATACTTTCAAGCTCATTCTATGAGAGACTATATCAGATCTGCATAGACAATCATAGAGACTATTGGAATTGTATGGACTATTAGAGACCCTATCAAAGGTGAATGGACTATCAACAATTGTGTATGGACAATGTTGAATCCAAAGCGGAATAAAGATATATAGAGGACTTTTCATGACACATTAAAGACCCGAATGGACTCCACTAGTACTTGTTGGAAACTCTAAGATACATTTACAGAATACAAGGAAAACCATTGACTGTTAGATGAAACTAAGGGACTCATCTACAGAATACATGGGAAATCACTGAATCTTAGAATCTTGTAGAGGACAATGGAATATTGAAATTGACATGGTAACTTTGACATGGTACTTTGAGAACTATCAGTTTGAACATTGGGACAAACAAGACATTTACTAAGAACTATAGAATATTTAGGGATATAAACTACAATGCCATTGTATTTCATGTACACACAAAGTAATAATAACTAAAGGGCAGGGACTTCTAAGTTCATTGTGCAAATTGCAGGACTAAAGTAGGGAAACACAACACCTGTTTAGGATTCTTTCACTAAAAAATCAATTCTGAAATGGAAATTCATTCATTTTATGAATGTGGAAATGTACCTAAACAAACACTCACAACTACAAGTCTCAAAATGGAACTTTTTTGTTGGCCATCACTTCGTTGGCCTCCACCATCCTCCCATATTGACCCATCCAAATCTGTGGTGTTGTATGGATTTAGAATTCTAGTCAGTGCCCACCAGTCTTGGTGCATCTCCTTACCACAAGTCAACAGGCAACAACGTGACGAACTACTGAAGTGTGTCCAGGCGCACCACAAATGATAGCCATGCTAACAACTTACAATCTTGCAGCCCCAAGCTAGATTAAAACCATGCAATCAAAATGGACACTCATCAACCTCAGTTGTGGTGGTAGAAACCACTCCTCCATCTGGATTTAACATTACAAAAGGCCAAAGAGCTAGGAAAAATCCTGAGAATTGGAATCGTAATCACATTTGCCATAGCTATCATTGGAGCGCAAGCTTCAGAGTCCTCCGGGCATTCAAGCTTCTCACGGCATCCTCTCATGTTGCTATTGCTGTCTTGTACTAAAGACGGATCAATGTGCCATCACTCACACTTGGCTTGCTCATCTTGATCATCTTCAAGGATTCAATGACCTTCTTCTGCAGCAGGACCTGGTTCTTCAATTCCTCCAATGCGATAGACTTTACATTTAGTTTACTTGCTTCAAGTAGCTCTAGAGCCGGAAATTGAGCTATGCTCATCTCTTTCTTCTCCACTAAATCCTTGAGCTCTTGTAGCTGACCTTTGGCTGTACTCACCATCATTGCTCCAAAGTCAATTTGGCTGACAACTCAAATTTTTTCCATTGCCACTTCATCTTTCGCTCAAGATTGTAGACAACCCACGTCCGACGCAGACAAGCTACTGTTTAAGCCTAAAATAAGTTCTGCCACTCCCCAACAGACTTATTCTCTTGCAAGTCCGTGTTGACCCAATGATTGTTGCTTTTGGGCATTGTCTTCGTTAGTTCTCTGAGATTGGCAGATGGTCTTGGACAACCGGAGACTACGTAGCAACCCTCTTCAAACCGTCTTATAGAATCCCTTTCTTTGGTGATGGGACCATGTCTTGAGCCTCTTCCTTGTTATCCTTCCTCTTAATCTCATTGTGACATGTCCACTCGGCAAAATCACACCAATTCACCTTCTTGCCCTTCACTTTCATATAAGAAATGCCTCAGCCTTGTTGATAAGCCTGTTGATAAGCCTGTTGTTTGGGAGCACACTCCGTTGATGCCAAATCATGTATTTCTCCTCACACTCCCAAATCAACCACTCATCCTCAAGTCTATCATACGTGTAGCCACTTTTATTGATACAAGGGCCAAACAAAGCTTCTACATCTTTTTCCTTGAGGTGCACACCTATTTTAAGTTTCTTAGGGTTCGGACCTTCATTGCTAAGGCCATACAATACCTGAATTTGAATCCAAGTTGGAGGCAATATTCTATCAAAGATGAGCTCTAATTGTGCCACTAAGATGGAATCTACAAAAGGGGACCTCTCTTCTATACCTTCATCCTTCATTGTCTTCAAGAAACAACATTCTTCACTGCCTTTTTCAAGACTAATCATAATAATCACCCTAAGCTTTGATACTATGGTTTCTCTCTAGGCTTACAACGACGTATAATCTTTCTAGAGCAAACTGCAATACTTGAGTGCCAAAGAGAGACCAAGAATCAGGAAGCAAGGCCATGCAGGGTCAACATGCACAAAGGAAGTAGGTGCCGCAAGCAACAACCTCACAGCAAGCGCGGAGGCCTGTCATTTGAACCCTAGCCCACATCAACAACCCACGCCTTTTGGGCGCGATTTCAAATTCCCTCTCTCACGTTTGCAAATTGGCGTGGCCTGTATTGGGGCTGCCAGCTTGGCCAAAGTTGATGGTCTTTGCAAGAACTTTCATTAGGTAATCATCTGCCATTTTTGGTCCACTCAATTGTGCATGTACCACTCTATCAGTAGTTACAATTAATTTATCTTTAAACCCCTAGTTATAGGTTTTGTATTTACTATCTCTTGCAATAAAATTTGCTCTTGATCAGAGCTTTAAGACTCTGTCAACATGGTTGCAAAGCAATAGTCTTGCCCAATAATTTTTCAATGAAGCACAGAGCAATAGTTTCAAACAGTCCAGAAAGGCAGCAAAGTACTCAAATCATCAAAACTGCTAGAGGCGTCATAGGAGCTTGTTTTACTCAAGAATGATCAAGCTATGAAGGCACAAATACCAGACGATAGCTTGTGCTACTGATGATCAATTTTATGATTTTGAAGCATTATCTTGAGTATATAAGAGTGTAGATACAAGGCATTAAAAACAACTCATGCTATTGACAAGGAGAGAATGAATAACCAAGATCATATCTAAGCTATCCAAAGAAAGAACAACCATAGGAAATCTTGAGACCAGTAGAAATGCTAGCAACATGAGTGATAATAAAAACATAACAGTCAGTGAGCCCAACAAACTCATTGGACTTAGCAATTACTACACATGGAGCCTCAAAAATGAGGGCCATCCTGAAGAGAGAGAATTTGTGGTCTCTCACTGAAGAAAGCTTTAATCCGCACACATTTCAAGCAATTGTAGGAAGCAAAACTATCATAGCGCCTTTGCTAGAACTAATGAAAGCTAATGCTATATTGGCATTGATACTCTCTGCAAGTGACAATCTAGTTGACACAAATGCAGTCTATAAAGATTTCGTACTAGCTTGGACATCACTCAAAACAACATACTAGTTGGGAGATTAATCACAAATTTTGTAGATTGTTTGTCTGATAGTTCTATTCTTCTAACTGTCAAGGACTTGCTTTTGCAAACACTGCAGAGTTTTTGGATGCCGCTATTTTAGAGTATTGGGACGCTCCAAATACAGGGTTGTCATTGTTGCGTCATGTCTGGACGGACATGATGCTGACGAAACGTTCGGATTGAAACCCAACGTCCGTCCGGATTGAATCTTTGATGACGGTTCTGTCAGGGCCGACAAACGGGGATGGAAGTAGGCAGAACCCAAATGGACGGAGTTCATTTGCAGATTAGGTGGATGGACTTAGGGGACTCAGTCTGTAAACGGTCCTTTAAACATACCCGTCAACGGATTTTGTGCAGGGTCTGCTAATGGCTATTTGGACAACCCATCCGGTTTTACCTTGGGACAGCTTTTGAGGACGGTCCTTTGGACGGACCCGTCAATGGATTTAGTGCGGGGTCTGCTGACGACTATTTGGACAGCCCGTCCGTTTTTACCTTGGGACGGCTTTTGAGGACGGTCTTTGTGGACGGCCTGTACGAACGAACTACTTGGACGGTCCCTCTGACGGTGGGCAGCAGGGACTAACCTACGGATAGATCTTTATTTCTTATTTTTAATTCTTTCTTATGTCTATTTTATTTTTGGAAGACACATTTGTTGGTGTGTATTTTTTTAAATTTTTGCACACCCTGTTTTAGTATTTTTTTGGTTAACCCCTAAGGACCAATATGCATTTTTTGGTCGTATAGAATTTTTGGGCAAGTACGTACGACTAGAGATTTCTATATTTTTGGCTGAAATTTTAACAAAATGTGGATGCAAGGAATATCTTTCATATGCACCAAATTTCATGACATTTGGAAATACAAGTCAGAAGTTATGGCCTAATATGTTACTTTTTTTGTAACTGGGCAGTCCAGGCAGATCAGCAAAAATTACTTTTTTCAAAAATAAAAATTTGAAATTGGTTTTCTAGAGTTATATATAGGTAAAAAGATTTTAATTATCCCATTTTGATCAATGAGTCTTAAACTTTCAAGCCATGTAGCCAACTTGTCTAGGGAAAAGAATCCAAAGAAGCACCAACATTGTGGACATTTTTTCATCAGAAAATGAGCTTGGGAAGTGGTGCTGCCCTGTTTTTTGCAGTTCCAAAAAAATGGTTTTAGTGAATTTGATTGCATATATCTTGCAATCCATGCAGTGGAAATTACTGAAATTTTTAAACTATGTTCTCAAGTCACCATACTACAAGATCCTATGGTGACAAGTGTAGAAAAAGTTTTTTTTTCAAAAATTGGATACTTGTATTAAAAAAGGCAGTTTAGGAGCATTTTCGGTGAGAACATAGTCATGGTACTTTAGAGGTTAAGACACTTTGGCTCTTATGTATTTTTTCACATCTAATTTTTTGGCAAGATAAGTTACTTTGATTACTGCACGGGTTAATGTAAATTTTTGGAAGAGAATTCACACCATATTTTTGGAATCAAGGCAATTGGGTTCTTATAAAAAGAAAATTTTTGTTTGCACCCTATTTTTTTGGCAAGGCAAACTGGGTGCTTGTAAAAGTGTCTTTCTTTTTTTGCAATAGAAGGGTAAATTCATATATCTTGCAATCTATATGGCTTTAGTGTTCATGAATTTTGGACACATATTCGAATACTAATAGTAGGTAGTGTGAGATCCTATGATTTGGCTCTTTGCATGTGCAACAAAAGCAATTGTCGAATTGCTTTAGAAAAATTGAAAAAGCAATTTCAAAAGTTTAGGGGCCAAGGAAAGGCCTTGGCCTTGGATTAGTATAGGATGTCTAGGGATATCAGTTTAAATCAGTACGGTCCATGGTTCACGGTTTCAACAAAGGGAAAATAAGGAAAATCATAAACAGCACCCATCACATACAAGAAAATGAAATTCACAAGAAAATTTGCACCACAATATGTCTAAACTTGTTTTTATTTTAGTGGAATATTTACACATGCACAATAAGGAGTTGTGATGAAAACTAAAAACTAAGGCCTGTATACTACGTGGAACTACAAAAGTACAAATCTTCCACTATTCGCAACGACAATCTCATATCAACGGACGTCAGACGTCTTTAACTTCTTGAAGGGCGGACGCCTACTGCACCGATACATGCACCGTTGTCATTCTCACCCCGGGTATCTCGGGGCGTGTTTAAGGGTCCCCCAAGTCCACAAACGTATCTTGTGTTCTGTGAAACTTCAAACTGGGGTTCAATGATGCTGCTTTTAAGCCCCTTGGCTAACAACGCTTGCAATCCTTGTGTACGTTGCAAAGAGTTCAGAAGACGCAAAGCCGGGATTGAATACACCTTGTCCAAGTAATCAAAAATGGCCTTCAATTCCGCCACCTCGTTGAATGAAGAATAGGACGAAGCAGCCATTTGTTCATCCTCATCCTCATCCATGGTGCTTGAGCTTTCGAGATTCACACCCGCCGAGTTAAATACTATGTCTTTGCCATTGGAGTGGGGTGCACGGACAAAGACATTGCAGACGTGATTCCAGTGGCCCTGCTGCAGATACGCAAAATAATTTTGGCGCTCGCGTTGGTGATCCGGATGGATGAGGATGCCACACCTAGTTGCCTCCTTGTTAGACCACCCTAGTTGGCCAACATGGCAGGGCCGCCGGTAATGCCTATGTGTCTGCCGCTTCTAGTACCATACAAGGTCGCTCCCCTACACCATGGCTAAGGCTTCGTTCGACTGAAACAGAAAATTTTCTTCATTATATTCATAATGAGGTGGCATTTTCTCCTCCAGGCCAAACATCCTGTACAGTTGGCTATGAAATGGGGCCTTGCACAAAATACATCTCCGCTTCATGATCATTCCCGTGATCATGCATTGCGGGTGATACATATGTCGACACATCCCCAAGCTCCATCCGCCCTCGGGGCCAAATGGATCAAAACAAATTGCACATGCGCTTCCATCTTTAACAAACTCAAAGATGTTAGGCCACAGTAGTGGCCTTTCCCGATTGAGAAGCATGTGTAACAGGTGTCAATATCTCTCCGTCCTGAATTTGAACTCCAATTTGTCCTTGGAGTTCCAATCGATGCTACCTTCGGCGTCAATGGGCAAATTGCTGGGATACATTTCCTCCATGATAGGCCATGACGTAATACCAAAGTGACGGTACCCTCCTGTACCAAATTTTGAAGCTACCCTCCTAATTTTGCGTTGCATTTGCAACAACTCATTGAGAGCAATAATGCAACACAACTTCATATTGCGAATCTGCATCACCAGCTCGTCAATGTCTACAACATGAGCAGCGCTCTCTTCCTCTAACATTTCGACGCAAGACTGCAAATTACGGTGGCTATTCATTGCATCTGTTATTTTGGCATTAGCCATCATTGCATTTTTACACATCTTCTCGGCCTCCTTTGCTCGGATCCGCATGTTGTTCCATATGAAGAGGGGGACCATATCTCTATGGGTGCGAGGTATTTCAACCGCTACGACTGGAAGAGGCTGATCCCTCAAGCTCGCTAGCTCTGCCTCCAACGCCTAACATTTTGCTTTCTTGGCCTCTAATTCTTGCATATGTCGCGCACCACCCTCAATCAATTGGTCTTGTAGTGATTTTGCCAATTGACGCAATCAAATCAACTCTTGATTCACGGGATATGATGCAGTAGGCATTGTGTTTGTGGGGGGGATGGGCTCTTCCACGAGCATCAGTTCAGTTGAAGAAGACATGGTGACATTGTTCATAGACGCATCATATAAGCCCCTTTCAACGGGCCCCATGCCAACATCTAATGGTGGGAGCTGCGTGTTAAAGGCCGCATGGTCATGAGTGTCCCGAGACGCCATCATCTCATCAGGGCCTGAAGGGCCGGCACCATCTACCGGCAACATCACCACGTCCGCACTTGAAGGGCCGGCACCATCTATCCACTGCATAATCACGAGAAGGTCTACAACCACGGCGTCACCCTTGAGCAAGACATTGACATTTGGTGGAATATTGCGGTTTTGGGTGTTTGGTGCAACTCCGTCCCGTTTGGTTTTCAGGTACGTCCTCCAATTGACTTTAACATTCAAAATCACCTCAGCATATGCCATGGTAACCAATGCAAAGGTGCCATCTTTCTTCAAATGTTTACTCCAAAGGCTAAGCGCTACCTCCATCATCCTCTTCTTCAAGCATGGAGTTGTGCACATCCATATATTAACCGTCTCAGATCTCATATTAGTATCGACACGCTCTACATGCCAATGCCGATTTATGTGTGCCCAGGTGATGTATTTGCCATATGTCAACCGCGACCAGTAAAGCTCCATCACTATTTGCCATCCGGGCGACGCCAATTGCATGACGTTGTGATATACTTCCCAGTCCATAGTCAATCGATTGTCCCTCCTCTTTTTCCCTTCCGTACCATCAGATTGCACAGAATTTGGACTCCCTTTATTTGCCATTCTTACAGTTCACTTTATCACTCTCAAGCCAGGGTCCATTGGAGGTCCGTCCAGCTTGCGAGCTACCACTTTCAAAAAATGCTACAAAATTTGCAAAAACATCCTTCAAGCTCGACGGCAAGGTTATGTCTCAAACCAGGTCTGTAAAGCTTATATGGGCAAAAGCACTGACAAAACGGTGCAAAGTTTTAAAAAACACCCTCAAGCTAGACGACAAAGACTTGTCTCAAACCATGGTTCGTCCGGCTCGAGAGCAAATGAAATTGCAGAGTGAGCTTGCAAAAAGACAAGTTGAAACTTATACTGTCTCACTTACCAAAGCAATTAGGATGTGTAATTGACATCAATTCACCTTGACCTCAATGTCTTGGAGACCGTCTAGATCAGAACGGACAGCCCTTGATTGATGGCTGGAACGTCCACTGAACGGCAACTTTAAGTTCGAGAAGCCATCAACAGGTTCGGCACATCATTGTGAGCCGTCAAGCAAAATAATGAAGACAAGACAAGCAACGCATCAGGCGGACAGCCCATGTGGACGGACCCTGTTTGGAGACGGACTTGGAGGACGGGACAAAGTGGATGGTCCGATGGGACAGACCTGGAGAAGAACCAGAAGATGGACCCAATGATGGAGGGCAAGGGCGACAGGAGGCGATGGGCCACAATGACGGGAGAAGGCAAGCCGGACTATAAGGCAACAGGCCATGAGGACGGGAGATACCAACGGGCCAAAAAGACAAACCTACAAGGCCACGGGCCAAGAGGATGGGAGATATCAATGGGCCAATTTCCGTCATTTTTTCTTCAAAAAGTCTTAAAAAAACTAATTTTCCACCAGTAAAACTAATTTTCCATCAGAAAATCTAAATTTTTTCTAAAGTAAAGAAGACATTTACTTTCAATTCTGAAAAATAAATATAAAATTTTTCATAAATATCTAGTTGCAAAATGGTAGCAAATTGAGTGATGGACAGTGAGGTTTGAAATCAATGGTCATAGGTCCGTCATTTAGGGGTTAGAATGGCAATGGGGACGGACTGGAGGGCAGACTCGGGGGACACGGACATAGGGCAAACAATTCAAATGAAAATGAGCAAAACAATAATTTGGGAAAGGTGACCTTGTATTGAACGCAAAAAATTACATCTCAAGAATATTTGGATGGCTCCACAAATGCAGTGCCTATGCATATGGCTTGCTACCTATATTCTCAACCACTAAGGTAGCCGGGCCTATTTCAAGTGCGGCCGTGCGTAGGGTCCACTGTGATGGAGGATACACTTTGAGTCAAAAAATTCTACAATTCTTCCGAAGACTGGAGGCGTGTTAGAAGGGCCTTTGTGTGAGGGTCATATGTATCGTGCAAATAAGAATATATGGCCTTCAAAACTATTGACTCATGCATTTTGATTTCAAAGATGTAATTTGACTCCTCTTGGAAACTCATGCATCCACGGGTCCCCATCGAAACACCATTGTTGTCAAATAGTAATCCTTGTAAATGGGGTTCCCGGACAAATACCTATCACTCCATATTCCAATGTCCACCAGCAAGCTGAGCAAAGAAATACCGGCATTTGTCTTCACTGGATCCAATGACTGACCTACATACTTCTGTGACTTGTTCATCACTATTCCATTGTATGTTAGCTACAGTAATGGACGGGAGGTGTTGGAGGTCTTTCTTCCACTTCCATAGCCAAGCAAGATCCTTCCCCTAATGATGACTATTAGCAAGTCCCGGTAGGTTTCAGCTCATTGTATTTGTAATGTGGAGGCATGTGCTCTTTGAGCCCAACATTTTGTATAAGTGTTGATGAAATGGGGCCCTGCATTGCATGCATCTACTTCTTGTCACCATGGTTGGATTGAGACATTCAGAATAATACAAATGAGGACACATCTCCAAACACCAACTGCCCTTCGGATCGAATGGCGCTTGACAAATGCAACAAACCCTTCCTATCTTTTATGAAATCTAGTACAGAAGGCCACACGAGTGGATGAGGACCATCTGAAGGGGGGTCCATGTACGTATATTGTTGAGTAGTGTATTGGAATTCCAAAGATGGGTCACTGTTCCAATCAATGCTTTTGTTCTCGATACCAAGTCCGTGTGGTAATGTCACCGGGAACACGTCCTCTAATAGAGGCCATGACGTCAAGCTAAAATAACATTGACCACGGTCCCCAAATTTGGCACACACCTTCTTCAACTCACATTGTAGTTGCTGCAATTCATTTGTAGCTAAGATAAAGGCCAGCTTCATGTGGCATATGGCTAACAGATTCTTCTCTCGCGAAGGGTCATCAAACATTTTGTCATGCAAGGTTTTGAATTGGAACTCCAACTCACGCAATTCAATTGCCTCCATCTCCATTCTGGTATTGGCCAAGGTCAACCAAGATACATCTCTTTTTGCCACCTGTAACCGTGCTTCCGCGGCATGTAGTGCATTTGACAATTCTTCCACGTTTGTCTTGACCTGTTCCAGGTCTACCTCAGCCTAGACGGCACATCAATTAATAGTACCGACGGCGGTTTCATCAACCCCTTGGTTTACTTCCAGGTTTGAGCAACTGGATCGTGGAACCCCAAAAGCTGAACTTTGTAAGACGGCACAAGGCCGCACTACAAACGCACTTCAAAAATTGGGACCCACCACCTCCTCAACTAGGCCGTATGTAGCTGTCACCACTACATTGTCTAACGATGGTGTGTCGAGTGTGCTCAAGTGGAGTCTCCGATGCTGCTCTTCTTGAATTTGGACCCTCAAGGTTCCATTTTCATCCAAAATAGCCTTTGTCTTTTCTTTCTTGCGTTGTAGAATTTTGTTGTGCCTTTGAGTCAACTCCTCCTTTTCACGTTCCAATGCAGCAAGCTCCCTTCTCAACTGCTCGAATTCTTCATTGAAAACTTCCATTGTCGCGGCGGAGGAAATTGGTTCATGGGTTGTGCTTCCATTGGTGGTAGCCTGCACTGTGGTGCGTTCCCGGTCCATTGAACAAGCATTGACTGACGCGTCCCGTAAAATTGTGGCGGCCACAGTCACTGAATCATCATTTTTGACTCCATTTGGTACGTCAATTTCCATGTCATCCCCCTCTTCTTCAGCAACATCTACGCCCGCGGTTGCGTCAAGGGATGTGTCTTCCAGTGGCACGTCTGGATTTGCTGGAATGGTTCGTACTTTGGTTGGGAATTGACCCTTTTGTTGCTTTGCCAGGAATGTGGTCCAATCTACATCCTTCAACCAAAATACTTCTGCCTATGCCATCTGACACAATGACAACGTCTCGTCTCTTTTTGTAAGCTTACCCCAAAGTGCCAAGGATACTTCTTTTAACCTCTTCTTCAGTTTAGGGTGACGGCATTGGTTGATGTTGGCCATGCCAGCCTTCATGTGAGTACGGTAACAATCTTGGTCCTAGTGGCGATTTATGTGCGCCCAGTCTACATAATGCCGACAAATCATGCGAGTCCAGGGCAAGGGCACATCTTGCCACCTTGGCTTCGCCAAAATCTTATGGTTGTTGTACATGGACCAATCAATGATGGATCGATTCCTGCACTTTTTTTTGAGAGAGGTATCTAGCTCACGGACAAGAAGTTGACGATCCCTGTCCGAGAGAACATCGTCCCGGAGAGAAGTTACAATGCTAATTTCCATGATACTTGACCCGTATAGATCGCCAATTTGTCACCTGATGCTTGTAGGGAGAAAATAACCTCCCAACAACAATTCCAAGGGCTTCTGACTTCCTCCCGAGTTACCAGGCAAGGCTTTCCTCAAACCAGGACCTCTAAACTCAAGAAAAAAGCGCAAACATTGAAATGCTGGAGCAAAGGTTAGCTTATATTTGCAATAGGCTGTCCTGAGTGCAACCAATTAAGGATGGCCGACGGGTCACCATTTCACATTGGGGCCGTTGACGTGGACGGATGTCCCGCCGATCAATGGTCGGTACGTCCCTTAGCTCAAACGCTGGAATTCAAGGACGGACTCCTGGACGGGCCCAATGTTAGTCTCGTTGACGGTCAAAAGAATCACGGATGGACGGCCGTCTTCTTGACGCGTTGGTATAGGGTGAAAAGAATGAACGGGCTTGACGGCTTTGGGACAAAACCAAACCGCAGTTGACGGGCCAATCTTCTTTTTGACGGGGGGAGGAGGCAAGGTCGATTGTTGCGATGATTTAGGGTTTAGAATCGTGAGGAGACGGGCTATTTATGGCCGAATTCATGGACGATTTTAGGACGGACTCATGGACAAACTTAGAGACGGTCCCAAAGACGGACCTAGAGACGGGTTTAGGGACGTTGACATGACCGTAGGATGGTCAGTCAACATGGACGCCTTTCTCATCCATTAACAAGCTTGGACAATTGGTCCTACTGCAGAACGGACTCAAAACGCAGTGGATCGGATTGAATTCCTTTTCACGAAGGGGGACTTCGACGGGACGCCAAACAACAAGCAACTTTGTTTAATCTTAAAGACGAAGGACTCACTTGAACAGAGGATACTTAAAATGCTCGCTGAAAACTGAGAACTACAATCATGCAAAAGGTTGTATACAATATGCAATTCACAAAAAGGCCACTGTCCATCCACACACACATTGCAGTGAAAAAGAAGTAAAGTGTATATTAAGCTGCATGTTACAACCCTGGATCAAAATTGACCTACACATCCGCATAGTCTACCCAGAAATACTAAATTTGTTTACAACAGACTATAATGAAAACTAAAAACTGTGAATCCGTCTAAGTATTGAGATCCAACGGTCGACGTTGATACACATCCAAGCGATGGACTTGGCTACCATTGCATGAATCGATCTATGTAGTGAGATCCGCGAGTCAACATCAACATACAATTTTGCGACGAACTTGGCCACCATCGCAATGTGGCAATCACGTCCTCGCATAGTTGAAACGCTCATGAGTGACGGTCCATTGCACCTCTCAACCTGCACTTCCAAATTTGCGCTGCCGTCCATGAATCCGTCGCACCTCATGCTGCTCTTTCTGCCAGTCCACAAAGTGCGCCTTAATGACCGACTCAAACCAATCCAATGCAATGCGCTTCCACAATTTGCTCCAATTCAGGGTTGTTCGGTCGTCGACAATGAGCCTCCATAGCGGGCAATTCTGGTATTGCAACTCAATTTCCAAATGGAATGATCGCGCAAGTGCCCACATGACATACCACGTCAATTTCCGACAGTCCACAAGGTACTTGGATGGTTGCTATACATGCCGCGCCATTCTTCTAATCTTGTAGACGCACCTCGATTTGAACCACAACAAAAATCCGGGCAGGCGATGGACAGGGAAGACAATGAGCTCAAAAAAGTTGTAAATGGGTGTATGCCAAGACAGAATGCACAATTCAAGGGAGCATTCCATTGGACGGAAAGCGCTGCCATCGCCTGGACAGCAGGCAAAATAAATGGGCTGGACGGGAGGGCGTTGGCGTAAGCCGTCAATTGAGAGTACTCCCACGCGTGACACCCTCAATTGCACTTGTGTCGAGTGTCGACGGTTGGTCCATCCAGACGACTTCCTTGGCTTGACAAGACGTGGAGGCCATCTAGTGAGGTGGACGGTCAACGTCAACCAGGACAGATGGTCACACCTGTCGACGGCTGATCCGTCCAGCAAGCGGCCCTGGCTAGATTGGTCATGGAGGCCGTCCAGAGAGGTGGACGAACTGTGGTGCGGGGAGCGGGATGGTTGGTCGACGGGTCCGCCCTAATTTTCCTAGTTCAGACGTAAGATTGTGTGCACATCGTTAAGTGTGTCCTCGAGTGTGCATCCTCAAGTTTTGTCTGAGTCGCCCGTTGACTGGACGGGCAAATTGTAGCCCGTCATCGTGGACGGACATGCAACCATCTTGGATAGTCACCTCTTGTTAGGGACTTCGCACTTTACAAATATCCAAATCCCTAAAACCTATAGCCTGAAGCCTGAAACCTATGGTTGAACAGGGTGGAACAGGTTGCAAATCCTAAATCCTAAACCTTTAACCCTAAATGTGGGCACTTGAA
This sequence comes from Neckera pumila, assembly GCA_963969595.1. Classification (NCBI taxonomy): domain Eukaryota; kingdom Viridiplantae; phylum Streptophyta; class Bryopsida; order Hypnales; family Neckeraceae; genus Neckera; species Neckera pumila. Next base: position 1,315,034 of record OZ018418.1, on the reverse strand, counting down.
CCCAAATCCATCTATTTTTTTCCTTCTTAATCTATATTAATTGTTTTGGTCACATATAAGTTCCCTTGGATATTTATTTAGGGTGAGATTGTGTTTGTTCTGTTCCTATGGATTGGCCCAATGAAGACGTCAAGAAGCTAAACCCCTAGAAACCCAAGTTTGTAAGAGCATCCTTTTTTTTTCATTCTTCCACTAATGCAATTCATAATAAGTGAAAAACACCCATGTGGAAGTCAAAATAAAAAAAATGACCTACAACCTTGAACATTCAAGCCTCCTATCTACAATGTATTCCATTTTAGTAATTGAATATGATCTTAACATTTCAATTTATGTCCTAAGAAGTCCAATTACCCTAAACCACTTCATCCACCATCACCTCGGATCTCAACAGTAATATCCAAACTCTAGACTAACACTTCATTGAGCCCACTTCAACCTCTAACGTCATCATCCTAGCACATGTGGCATTTTTGTAGCTTCTATAGGTTCAACCATTGACTTGCTCTTGTAACTACATTGTTTGTTTGAGGTCTTTATTTAATTGCATTTGGTACTAATATCAATGCAAGGTTAAGGGAAAAATTAGAATACAATGTCGGCAAAGTGAAGACATGCAAGGATTGGAATTGTAGGGGAGCGGGAGTATTATTGCGTCATCCTAAGCATGATAGTGCCTCAACCAACACAAAGTAGCCGCAAACAGAGTTAAAGAATTGGTGTGCCTCAGCAATAGTGAATCCATTGCGACAGTTTAAGGTGACCCTAAATCGCTTTGCAACCTTCCAGATTGGAAGTGTATAATGTGCGACTCATCTATTAGGACATATCCAGCGTACCAACGGTGTTGGAGATTTATTTCAACCTAATCAATTAGTTATGGCATGTCACTCTTGTTTAGTACCTACTTGGATAGATGTAAGATATACAAATGTATATTTAAGGTAGGTAATACAATTTTCATCTAACATTTTGAAGTGAAATTAAATAATGTATGCGTCTATGGATTCTAAACTGCTTACAACCCTAAACCATGTGATGTTCCACTTTGTTACATGTAATATCTTCAAAGTGTTTGCCTTATGTAGGTGTCTAGGCAAGTACCACTAGATACCTGTACACGAGGATACACTAGATAGTATACAAATCCAATGATGCGGCATGTGGCAAAATGTTACTACTTGGATCTTCTTTGAGTTAAATGGGATTTGACATATTATTACACCAGTTGAATATAATCAGCTATTCAATTCCATGTACTAAATTTGGTGTATCACTTTGTGTGGTTTAGGGTGTGAAATGGGAAATATTCTTTTAATTGTCCTGGTCCATGCTTGAGGGATTTAATTTCTATATTAGGCGCCTCAAAATATATGGAGCTAGCACTTTCCTTTGCCAGTCCCTTAATTTTTTTGAGGGTTTTAGGATTTGGGGTCCAAGGTTGCTCTATTCTCTCCGTTTGTGCAATAGGACCTGACATATTCCATTCAAAAAATGGCAACTACCGGGATGCTAGGTTAGCCTAACCTAGGTAAATTATTGTTTGTCCGTCGTGTTATTACGAGTCCCTGCTAATCGTCTTGCTGACAACATTTATGACCTTGCTCCTCTGAAGTTATCTAGGTGGGTGCCAATATAAATGGTCAATTCTTTTGCCAAAGGCTCGCCTGTGCACGTTGCTGAATAAGATGGAACACTGGGACGGACAAAAATGACGGACTTGTGGCCGTCTACAATCTGTCTAAACCTTGGCCAAGAGCGGTAGTAAGATTAAGAACAACGTTGCCTACAAAGTCCGTCCCGTCGACGTGCAGTCCGTACGCAGTCCCTCCCAACGACGGCAAACATGTCCTTTGCGCCGTCGGTCGCCTGGCGTCCATCCCAAATCTATATTTTTGATTTGCATATTGTGGATCCCAATGCTATCAATGGATCACCGATACCAAGCCATCCCTGAGTGGCGGCCTTCAAGACGGTTCACGTGTTGTTGGACATCCTTGGGTGCCGCAGCAGATGCCCAGGATGCCTAGGCGCCCCTACAGGTTGCCTGCACCTCCATCCTGTCCACGGAACACCCTCCCATCCGCGTCGACGGCCATTCCATTCTGGGTCGACATCTGGTCCATCCTAATGGACGTCATCATCAACATCCATTCAGGCCATCCTCATTGACGTCCGGTCCGTCCTTTTTGACAATTTGTCCATCAAAGCTTTGTGAATGTTCATGTTGTGTTGTTGGGCTTCTATTTGCATGAAGAATCTCCCTTGCATTGATGTGGACCAGTCAATGGTCGGCTTGTCCATCATGTGGACAGCCTTCCCGTCCTTTGGATGTCAACCTGGACGGCTCTCAACGGTCGGTCGGTCCACCCAGATTTAATATAAAAAGCACTACCTGTTCTTTTTCAGCTTGCCTCTTTCTTGCGCCTGAACTGCTCGCTTGTTCTGGATTGGAGATAGTCCTTGCTTGGAAGCGTCAGTGCTTGTAGAGAGGCTCATTGATTGACGGGAATCGTTTTTTATCTGCGGATTTTGAACTGTATTTTTCCCAATTTAATGGAGGCAGGAGTTTGACGTCCTTAGCAATGTCGGGTGGTGGCTCTAGCAAAAGGAAGGTGGCGGCCTGGTTGGATCAAAGTACAGACGCTGAGCCGGTTCTGTTGCCTGACGATGCAGATCGCATTCTAGAAGAGCCTCTTTTTGATGGAGAGATTCCACTCGGCCCTAGGGAGTCTTTGCAGAGGAAGGGAAAGAAGAAGCAGCGCAGGCAACAACGCAAAAAGAATTGTGAGGGACTTTGGCCCACCCTTGATGCAACCACACATGTTCATGAAATTGCCTTATATTTCTTTGAAAAGTATACCGTGCCACAACTGGAAAAAACTTATCTTGGACAAGGTAAAGACGGCCTGAACAGAATTCAAGAGAAGTTTGTCCAGCTTTTCAATACCGCCATGAATGAGGACCCTTAAAATGACGACCGCATGTTTCCAGAGTTTGATAAATGATTCAATGAGCAAGTGCAAACGTCCATATTCAACCTTGCCCAAGTTGCTTGTGATTATTGTGGATATGATGCGAAAGGCGCACCCAAGAGAACCACTAAATTGGAGTTTCATAAGAAGGTCACCTAGTGGCATCAAGGTGTACAAGCATTTTCTAAAAGCTCCGCCAGGCAGTCCCCATGGTACCAAGAAGCGCAAGGGTTAGCCATCGCATATGGGGGAACTTGTGGCATATCATTCTTGGATCAAGATGTGGTTTAGGTTCTCATGTCAGGACATAGTGAACATGGTGGGCATGGTAGGGTGCATAAAGTCATACTCCAGAATTGTCAACATATTCCTAAGACGATGGAGTTAGCTGGGAAGGTTTTGTTAGATGGAACGTCAAAAAAATGCAAACCAAGAGAAGTTGTCTATAGAGGCATTAGTTTGTTCATGCGACCATCTTGGGGTAATTAAGTTCTTTGCTGTCTACGGGGAGACAATGGAGTGTTTTTTTTTGTGGTGGAATGGTGGCACCCTCAGCCAAATGTTTGATCTTGATCGAACGCACATAGACTATAGTGGAGTTGAAGCGGTTGTATACCACGCGAACGCACAAACCAAAGAATCCGCGAACAATTGATGACGCATAGACAAAATAGGACTGCACTTGCATGGGCGTTGATCTGCATTGTGGAAGTTGTGCATCACTCTGGGTGCCTCCATAATGACATTATGCCATCAAACATCATGCTCCACTTCCCTTGCAATGACGGGCTCACTGTGTGGATTCGCCTTTGTGAATGGGGCATGGCGAGTTGCATAAATGAAGAAACTCCATCCCTACACAAGTACAATAATGAGAGAGTCCTGAACCACGAAAAGAAGAGACGATGGTGGGTGGCACCTAAATTAATGCATGTGGTTGGCAGACATGGAATAGAGTCTTCTCCAACTTGTATGGGTCAAGAACGTAAAGTGAACATATATACAAATGGATATGCTGTTGGTAGAATCGCAAAACAAATATGGCAGGAGGATCAAGCAAATAAAGCAATGATTAAGGATTACAGCATGCTTAATACATTCAAAGCCGCGTTGGGAGAATTGTGCAAGGAAGACCCTGAAGATCAACAATTGTTGATCCCCACGGTGAACCACCTTAGCGGGGCTCCCTCATTTTGGACACCCACTAGGAGAAAATTAGTGACCGGATTAATAAAACATCAACACTTTTTTGTTCAATTAAGTACAACAATGACCATTTTCAGCTAATGTGCAAGTTTTTGTTAATTTGGTTAAAATATATAAATCCTTTCTATTGATTTAGGCACTGCACTTTTTGATCACAGAAGTTCTCTTTGCAGAGGATTGTGTATTCATCATCTCACGTTCACCTTCATTATTTAATCCTCTGTTCATTCCTATCCAGGCCAACTTAAGTGCATTGCAATGTGTATCTAATGCAAATGACCTACATGTGTGCACGTATGTCTTTCCAAATGAACCGGTGATACATAATGCATTTTTGTTTCACTAATTTTCAACATGTATTGCAATATATATTAGTTTGATTCTAAAATATGGATCTCTTTTAAAAACCTAGTCCTTGTTTTAAACTATTGGCATTTGTACTGGAGGCCTTCTACAAAAGGTGAGGGAATCAGTAGACTGTTGCGGTGAATATAGTTTTCAAGGATTTGTCAGTCAAAACTACTGATACATAAAAGCTATAGATGCACATTGTATTAGAGCATGTAGGCATGAAATCCTCCAGCAGTACTAGCAAACTGAAGGCGGATAAACAAGGTAGAACGCAACCCAAAACACTGTGAACTTCCCCACTACAAGGTCAAAGCGGTACTTTTGAAGGCTCATCACTCACCAATATAGGTGTTTCTCTAAAAACTCTGTTGTTACCAAATGACCACCCAATCTTCCTTATTTTACTTGATTTGTGGTTCACAGACCTGAATATGTTGCTGATAGGGTCAACAAATTTGGAAACAGAAGGGAAGAGCGTTATCTTCAGAATTTTAAGTGTTAGTCATAAATGGTGTTTCACTGGTACTGGGGCTTCATGACTAATGTCAAAGGTGCAGCAACAGCCCTGTTCACTGGATTATTGATTCCAAAAACAATCCCTGTGGTGCAGACGAACATGCATATCTCTGTATGAAAACAACACGTACCACTGCTGATCCAAAGGAAATGTAGGTCTGAATTGAACTTATTCTTTCTCTGTTGGTCCACTGGGAATCAGTTGATGTGGTTGTGAAGGTCCTTTGTGTTTGAAATTGTGGAGTGTTGTCCACAAAATTGGTCATTCTATCCTTTATTGGGAAGTCCTCCTCCGTCTTAGACTTTGTTGAAGTGGCAGTGCTCTTGCTTTCACTTTCGCTCTTGCAGTCGCTTAAATGGAAGTCAGAGTCACTAGCACTGGCACTTTCACCACCGGATGTCATAGGCAATGCATCCTTGTCACACTTCCTTGAGACTACATCGCATTGATAGAATTCGTTCTCCGAGTTGCTGGAGAGCAGCAGAATCACTTTTGACGAGGGCACCTCTAACCCGTGCTTCAAAGAAGCTTCAACAATATCTTCTTTGCAATCTGTATTTTGTCCGATGTCTTGACCATTTCCTGCACGAAGTTCTAGAACCCCCTCATCTGAGTCGGATGGAGAAGGCGGTGTAGATGACCTCACTCTCCCTGTCCTAAAATAAAGCTCAGCGTCCCCTAGTGCTTTTTTATTCAATCGCTGGTACCTGCATTTTGAGAAGCTTAGGTTGATCAATTCAATGAAATAGAAAAACTCTGACTAGACATAGCTACTAACTACGTTCTCCGTCTTCCTTAAATATTTATCAAAGGCACATTGTGAAAAAAACTATAGTAGGTGAAACAAAAGTGGTTGAAGAGCATTACAAGCATTAAGCAGAAGCAAAACAAGTCTGTCTATGCAAACCAATCCCGCAAATGCCCGCAGGCAGCTAGCCAACTTGCTTTGCGCACATCAAAGAGGCAAACGTAGGCAGAGTTAAAGATTGACATCTACGCTACAACTTAAGAAAAAAAATTTCATCCCCTTTTTCCAAATTAGGATTTCCAACAAGGCACATATTCCAAGGCCGAGGGCATGGACTCTATTTTTAACTATGTGCCTGGAATAAGAAGCTTCTCTGGGCGTATGCACTTCTACCTCTTCTAGAAAGCATTATTCTGCGGTACCTATCTGAGGTAATTCTTTTTGCTGATTTGTTACTTGCTTTGGATTTCTTACTAACGGAAAAGTCACATGTGATTGCAGTACCGTAGTTTCTGACATTTGTTAGTTGAAAATGTAGGAGACTTCAAGTGAAGGTTACATCTGGCGTGCACTAATTTCGGTTTCATTATAATGATGTGTAATGAGAACATCTCACCGCAGAGCTTTAGCGAAGTCTGGCAGCGACGAAACAGAGACGGAAGTCGCGCATGCAACAGCCATGGCCGTGCAGGCCGGCAAAGAAATACCACAGCAAGTTCCTTCCAGTTCTTTGCACCGGAATATATTGTGGCCACCACGTTTTCTCAAAGTGAACAACTTAGGACGTCCACGTTGGGCAGGCTGTGGTTGAAATCACTCACACTGAGTTCTCATGGTGGAGTGCATCGTTTAAGTCTGTATCGTTGTATGTGATCACTCTGAAGCGGAGAACCTTGTGCAGAGTGTGAATTGTCATGTGAGCTACTTGAATTCTGTACTAGTACTAGCTTGAAAAAGGAAAAGCGAGACTTTCTTCAATACTGTTCAGTGACATGGAAGAACTTTGCATTTGAAACCTCAACCTATGCGTTTGCCACTACAATGCAAGGTACCAAAATAGTTTCTCAAATACATGTGATGTTTGAGTTCATGAACTTTGCAATCACTTTCATTTGGAGCAAGCTATATGAATCAGTAATCAAGTATTATTAATAAGGTAGTGACTGCTTTTGGCATTTGTGATTTGAATGTTGATAGTGCACAGCACTGGATGATATATAGAATTGAAGATTTCCTTCTTGAACTCTAGCAATTAGGCAATGTAAATGATACATTTGGGCGGAATTCCTTACTTGAATGGCAGATGTTGAAGTAATTGTAGTGGCATACATTAATAGACTATGCTAAGAAAATTGTTTATGTAATTTTTTTAAGAATTCCATCCTTGACGATAATTTTTGAGGACTCCCGCATTTTCCCTATGTAATGAAATTGCACTTGTAAACTCGTAATACTGAGGGCAATGAAGTCGCCAAGAATCTATTCAAGATAATCTGAAGTGCTTGTCATTCAAATTCACCCATCTTTTCCGGTGACTGCATTGCAATAGACTAAGTTGTATTTGGTAAATGTATACCCCCTAAACCCTGATTACTTCTGCTACAGTGCTGCTCAGGTTCCTAGAAATCCTTTTCCGGCGACAACTTTGGTGAATATTGTTTCCTTACATTTGTAACACATACATGGAAGGGGCGTTTGGTTGCACTTGAATTTTTGGAGAACGATGTACATTGGGATGCTGGAGGTTTAAGTTGGTCATACTTAGCATGACAGGGCTTCTTGGATTCCTTTGCAAATCTTGTTAAGACTAGTGGTTCACAACTCAACAAGGATTGATACAACAGCAACATCAAGGAAATACTAGAAAACTTTAAGACCAAAAATATACGTACTGCCTATTTTGCATTCATTTGAATTGTTTGTACCTTGCCCAATTCAATGTTTTAGTGGCTTAGACTTACTATCTTATGAATATAGACATCACTGCATCCACTCATGACAAATGATTGTTGTTTTGTAATTATAGACAGAGTAGTAGAAGACAAAAACAATTTGTTTTTATGACCCTGATAAGACACTTGAGAAACTTTTCTTTTACTTCTTGATGTAAATACGACGTATTCTGTGCGGTGTAGTGACGTTTAGAATTTGAAAGCACTTCTGCATTATGTGTTAGTACGTTATAGTTTTAGCTACGTGGGTTCCAAATCCAAGAAGTATATTATAGTTATTCTATTATGATTTGGAGATCAATGGTCGGTGTGATAATTTGTATGGAGACATTCAAAGTTGACAGATTGACTAGAGAAAAACTCCATTTCAGCTTTCTTGTGCGCATTTTTGTCTTGGCAACTATACATAATTTTGTTTGAAGAGGTAAGAAAATTTGGTGAACTTTATATTTGCAGATTCTACCGAAGGTTGAGAAATTCCCTGAGAAAGGAGAGTTGTAGAATACATACTACCGTGCCATGCTATAGCTTCTTATGTAGGTTGTGCGCTCTTTATAAAACTTCTTCTGTAAGGGGCACGTGTTGTTGCCTTTTTTTTTTTTTTAAATGATAGTTAGGCAAACTTGTGATGGACTTATGAGGAGAATTTGGAAAGAAGGGGTTTAATCACAATCTATCTCTGTGGCAATTGTTAAGGAAATTGTAAACATGTGGCAGTCCTTCTGCTCAGAACTTCATATATTTTCTTTGTTTTGTATTCAATCAATAATTGTTTGTGTACGTTCATGTCAACGCACGGAATTCCACAAACTGAGTATGTGTCTTGCAGTAAGTTCGCAAATGACATGTCGTTTTCTGATGTAGCTGAACATTGATTTTGCAATTGATTTGGAATTTGTCAAGCATTTTTATCAAAATGTGAAGAATGAGTTGGAGGTTATTGTTTTGCAGTTGCATACTAGATGTTTATCTTTGGCTTTTTGCAGGAACGTACCAGCAGGGTACAAGATGTGAAGGCACAGTGGGGAGGTTGTTGATTTCACATAAATAGAGTTAAGGTGCATTTCATTTTCCAACCTTTTTATGTCAAGATTGTAGTAATAGAAAGAACATTTATCTAGTTTGCAGCAATGGAATACATGGTACCAAAAAAATGTTTGTGGGATGAATCGTTGTTTAACCCCTAAAGTTTCATGACTATGTTCTCACCAAAAACGCTCCAAAACTGCCATTTCTAATACAACTACCAAATTTTTGGAAAAAAACAATTTTTGACACATGTAACAGTAGGATCTTGTAGTATGATATTTTGAAAACATGTGGTAAAAATTTCAGAAAATTCCACCGTGTGGATCATAAGATATAAGCATTCAAAGTCTTGAAAACCATTTTTTCAATCCTACGAAAAACAGGGCAGCTGCACTTTGCAAGCTCACTTTTCAATGAGAAAATGCCAATAAAGGTGGTGCTTCTTTGAATTCAGTTTCCTAAACAAGTTGTCTATATGCTTGAAAAATTTCACATCATTTGGAATTGTACAACATATAGGAAAAGAATAGTAAGTAGAAAAAAGTAGAAAATGATTCAAAATACTAAATTGTTAAAATAATAATCATGGAATTTAAAAATGCCAATCCCAACGGTTGTAATGTTGTAATAATCAATTTACATCCTAGGATTTTATTTTTTTCCAAAAATATTGAAAATTGAGTTAAATAAATGACTTTAAAGATTTTTTTAGAATAGAGAACCCGTAACTGCCCGCAAACCAAAAACCCTCATAACTTTTCACTCATTGATTGAAATGGAATGACTCAAAGCTTTAAGTATATATAATGGTCAATGACTGCCATGGAAGACAATTTGGATTGGTTTGTAATTATATGTACATTACTTTTGTTGTAATCCTCTACATAGTAATCTCAAAATTTTCTACATACACGTTATTATGTTAAATGACTGCTGCAAGTGATGACTTGAATAGAACTTAGAAATGAGAGTTCCTTATCATCCATATTTTGTAGTAATGTTTGTAAGGCACTGTGAGTTCTCTGTGACTGTGTCATTGCACATATATACTAGTTTTAACTAAAAAAGTATTTTGGAACTGGTGATCTACAGACAATGGACGGTCGGAATGTGAGGGGTTCTGCTCGTCATCCGAACAGAGAGGAGGAACCATATCGTCGCTTAGATGAAGACAAAGAGCATGGTGCATTTAATTGTCCGGATAGGACTACCATTGACATAGAGAGTATGGCTTGAGATGTGTTTGCTCGCATGGATGACATTCATGATTCAGTTATGAATGAAGAGGGGCAAGGAGCACGCGATGAAGATGACCCTAAGGAAGAGGAAGAGTTGAATGAGGTTGACATGGAGAACCATTTGTGACAATCAACTGATAAATTATTTGAAGGCAGTCAAGTGAATTGCCTGCAATGCGCCATCATCATTTTCTCCCTTTGCAGCTTGTATTCTATGACAAACACCTTCCTTGATGCTCTGCTTACATGGCTCGCTAGAGGTGTGTTGCCCACATCCAATTGCTTTCCTAGAACTATGTACAAAGTGAAGAGCATTTTGATGAAGTGGGGGTTGAAGCACAGACAAGGTCATTGTTGCCCTAATGGACATGTCCTGTATGAAGAGGAAAAAGGAAAACCTAACAAGTTGTCCGACATGCGATAGTCCACGTTACATTAGAGGTTCTAATAAAGTTTCTAAAAGAGTTGTTTGTTATTTTCATGTTGTGAAATACTTTTTGAGATTGTTCAGGTGTCCCCAAATAGCAAAGCATATGACCTGGTACAATACTAACAAATCTCGTAGTCAGAAAATGTGGTCCATAGCCTACAGTGAGCTGTGGAAAGCAATAGACAAAGCATATCCAAACTTTGCGTCAATTTTGACTAATCTACGACTTGGATTAGTAAGAGATGGCATTATTCCTCTTAAGAATAATGCCATCAAGCACTCAACTTGAGTTCTATTGATAACCATCTACAACCTTCCACCATGGTTGTTGACTAAAAAATTCTTCATATCCCTTGTCGTATTAATTCCCGGTCCTAAAGCTCCTATAGCTGAGAACATTGACAACTTCCTTGCTCCTTTAGTTCGTGATTTGCTCAAGCTGTAGGAAAGAGTTCCAGCAATGAATATGTCTAAGCCGGAGGGGGTAAGGAAATTTACTTTGAGAGCTCTTCTAATGTGGACCATCAATGATTTTCTTGCATATAGACTACTGTCAGGACATCAAGTCCACGGGTATAAAGGTTGTCCATTATGTGGGCTAGAAACTTGTAGTGAGTATGCAATGCTTTTAGGAAAAATGATCTACCTAGGAGGCAGACGCTATTTAGATGCAAATCATAGATTTCGTAGAACAAAGGCTTCATTCAACAACCAATAGGAGTGGCACTTACCTCCTAGCAGACCAACAGGCAAAGAAGTATTTTGTTGGGGGATGCAGAGATCAAGCTTCTTGTCCGATGGGGGAGTGGAGAATTCCGATGAAGATCCTGTGAAGCTGCATGGTGTGAAGCATTGTAGTATTTTTTTCTTGCTTCCTTATTGGAAGGTGAGTGCTTTTGTTTTTCTTCCGGAAAACACACTACCTGTTCTATCATATGTAATTGTCATGATAGGATTGTGGAAGTAGTATTCACTGTATAAGAGTATAATGTATGCGGATTCTGAATTTTGGTAACAATTGTTGAAACAACAAGTTTGAGATGTGGAATGTACTGGATGTGAAGTTTTGGTACTGTAAGGAACGACTTATAATGAAATGATTATATAATGCATGCTCAAGGAAAGTCTTAATTAGAATTTTTTGCAGACAATGAATGACATAATTAGTAGAGAGGGTTGCTCGTAAGGGAGTCCTCGGCCCCTTCTGGTGTCAAAGTCGCTTGAGAACAGATGTAGTGGACATGAATCTCTTGAACCAATGTAATCCACTTGAAGGTGACCTTTGAATAAGTGTTCTCCAGTTCAGTGAAATAGAACTTAAAATGTATATCAATAACTTTTAGGAAGTAGAATGAAATTGCCATGTGACTTCTTCCGCTTCATATATTGTGGACCTTTGTGGAATTCGTTACAGACTTTCTCAAGTTCACACTTAGCGGTCACTGTAAATGATCTTCTCTAAAAATGTGCAGTTTTAATATATGGGAGGAAGATCGATAAATGTACATGTATGCCATGATCATGTAATAGATGAAGTTCATGTAGAAGGCAATACTGCAGTTATGCACATCAAGGTTTCTAAGTGCATGGATTAGAATATATAACTCGTGGCGTATACTGCTTGTGTCAATAGACAATGACGGTGTCAGTAGTAATTGGGTTGAAGATTTTATGTTTTAAAGCATGAATTATATTTAAGGTTACTTCTTTAGGTTGAGCAGCAAAAAAGAAACAAATTTATTTTTTATTTGTTGTCAAATGAAAAGGAATTTCATTAACAATAATCCAAGAACAAATGGCAACTACTTGTGACTTCTGTAGATATCGGTAAACTACATGAGGGACATGAAAATCATGATTGTTGAGTAGGTGAATTTGCAAGCAGGTGTATTTATTTCTTTATGTGGTAAGAATTGATTAGCTATTTGTTTCTTGCAATGAACATTCATCTACTCTCTTCATTCAGGTAGAGGAACTTCATGTTCCAATGGCCATAATGAAGGAATTGCAATACATATAGGAGGGCATTATTTGCCTAGTCTCCTGAATCTACTATTTTATTTCAAGAATTTGATTTGGAGTAGATAGTTTTCAACTTGTAGGGTTATGAAGTGTGCAATGTGTAATAGCTGTGTTCAACACATGTAGAAGTGATTCTTAGTACTGGATCTCTTGTCAACTGTAACATGGAGTGGTTTATGATGTCTGAAGAAGTGTAGCAAGTGTCCTTTTCTAAGGTCACTGTCATCTGTAGTCTAAAAAGGTAGAACTTGTTTTGGCAATTACATGGGAGTAGAAAAGTCATTGGAATTTTTTAATTCCTTCATGTCTCTAAGGTAGTAGAAGGTGTCTGAAGTTTATTTAGTATGTTTGATAGAATTCATGAATGATGAAGGTGTATATATTTGTGGAGAACTTAATAGAACTTGAGAAGATAATCATTCCAAATACTAGAATTAAGATATCTTTTTATTGGAATTAAAGAGGCACGTAGGGTTTGTGTTCTTTATGGATGATAAGGGAGTGGAAAAGTGTCGCAGTCGTTCTTGGATAGCAACTACAAAACATGCTGGAATGTTTCATAGAAGCCGCAAACTTCCTGTGAGGCAACACGTTCAGGCAAATCTTTGGATAATGCAAATTGTTTATTTTTGTGGCATTTTTGACGTTCCTTGTCTCGAGGATTGAGTTCTTTGGCTTTTAGGGGAATCTTTAGAGCTAATTCCAAAGAACGTCAAGTGGTCTATGGCATTTTGTTAGAGGATCAAATGGTTGCTATGACGGCCATTTGTAATGAGTTGTAGAGAAATGAAGAACTTACAGATGCAGTGTTAAAATGGTGGACTTCAAAGTACATTGGAATTATTCTTTGATGCATAATAGGCCCCATTAGCTTGTACAATGTGCACTATTGCAAATGAATGTTTTCATTTTCAAACTGTCAGCCACGTATGTTGGTTACATACGTACCAGAACTTCTAAGTTGCATGCGAAGGCAGTTGAACCATAAGTAGTGAAATGAAATGGTGAACACAAAGTAAGCAAAGAATGAGACGAACAGTTACAAAGAACTTCAATATGGAAGCTATGAAGAGGTGAAATGTCAAAATTGACAATGCTTCAATGTATGTGCATTAAAGAAAGTATAACAAAATGTTTAATTCAGAAAAATTTAAATATTATTTAAATGGAATAAGAAGAAGAGTCAAGGAGGTTTATTTACTTCATGAAGTTACAGACATAGGAAGTCATGAACTATGCCACAGATGAGAGTGACATTGTATTGAAGCCCATGAAGAATGAAGAAATTAGTCTTCAGGGAGGAGAAGATGGAGGAAGATGGTGATTTCTAGATGGAGGGTATTTAATCGTTTTCGTCCATAAAATCTCTAGACTTCATTGTATAGGAAGAATTAGCTTTTGAAGAATATGTTTGAGATGCTCTTTTTTTTTTTTTAATCGCTAGGTAGTAGGGAAGGAAATTGCATGACATGCATATAAATATATATGTATCTTATAGTATAAGCCTACAAGGGCAAAAACTGATAATGGATGGGTAGTTTATTTGTATAGTGAAACACTTGATTATGATTTAATTAATTCCTTGTCCAAAATAGGGGTTTGAGTGATAAAAAAATCTCTAGCAAGAGAGGTCATGTGAAGGTCTTGTGGATGAAATTTGCAAAGCTAGGAATGTGATGTATGATTTTTTTTGGCCCAAGTGACAATTGCCATATCCAAAAATGTTTAGGAAGTTACTGTGCGCTAAAGGTCAGTTGTCAATTGCAAGTTGTTGTTATTGAGCTCACTATGTGATGTAGAGACATAAGGTAATATGTGAGGAATGGAAGGCATTTCAAATTTATTGAAAAAAAATTCCAATAAATTTAAAATGTGGACATCCAGAATGCACTAGTAGGTTTTCTTCTTGAATATGGTACGTTGTGTACAACTCTTTGTTTCACAATAATGTAGTTGATGTTAAGAAATAATGTTTACCGTGGTTGAATTGTTTATGATAGGATCTACCCATGCGTCACGTTTTGGATGTCATGCACTGCGAAAAAACTTATCAGAGAACATTTTAAGGACCACAATGGGCGAGAAGGACACACCAATAGTGAGAGCTGACATGCAGGCCCACAGCATTTGACCTCATCTCCATTTACAGCCTTGGGGTGCAAACGGTGATCAACTACACATGCCGAATGCATCATATGTGTTGTTAGCAAATGATAAGGCAAAGGTGTTTTGAGTGTTGAAGAATTTGAGGACACCAACGCACTATGTGTCTGCACTGCATAATAGAATTAGCAAAGGGAATCTCAGTGATTTGAAGTCACATAACTTTCATGTGCTCATGCAATAGATTTTACCATTATCTTATAGGAGAGTTTCAAACAAGGGTCTAGCTCTGGCAATCTTATGATTGGGTAGATTGTTGAGGAAGTTGTGTGCAAAGTCAGTGAATAGGGATGAGAAGGACCAATTGCAAGCAGATGCAGTAGAGACTATATGCATATTAGAGAAAGAGATGCCCCCTTCCTTTTTTGACATCATGTCACACATGCCAAACCATTTGGTAGAAGAGCTGTTTTTGTGTGGTCCCATCCATACAAGATGGATCTATCCGTATGAACAGTACTTCAAGAATTTGAAAGGGTTTGTTTGGAACTTGGCCAAACCTGAGGGTAGCATTGCCCAAGGTTATGAAACAAAAGAGGCGTTGGGCTTCATTACGAAATACATGTCGGAATATAACATGACGTCTCAAAGAGTTTGGGATGACAAAGAGGAGACAACAATGGTAGACGAGATTTTGGAGGGTAAAGGGAAGAAGAAGGTCATGTCAGAAGAATTACGGAGTGCAATGCATGAATTTGTTTTGGACAATGCATCCCACATTGAGCCATATTGCCGGTGAGTTTTCTTGAATCCACAAATACGAAACCCTTTTCGTATAGAAAGTTTGGTTAGTAGTGTTAGCTTTTCTTTGGCCTCAAAAGTAACAAGTGTTTTGTGCATGAAATACAATAATTGAAGATGTTGGTGGGTTTTACTGTCATTGTGAAGTCCGAGTGATAAGAATGACTAACTATAAAAGCCAGTTGAAGCTTGAATTGCAATAGGTGAAATAAATATTGGTTACAGAAGAGGCAGGAGCAAACCAATACTCAATTCACAGAGAACTCTGAATTTAATGAGCCATCAAAGTAATATGCCATGTGTGAATTTGGTAGTAGTAATAATAATAAGAAAATATTATTGCTGTGTGTTTCTATATGGCATGTGTTGAAAAAGCATTGGATAGAGCACATGAGTGCCTGTTTTCTTTGTGTTGAAGTGAAATCAATCAAAACAATCTTTGATGACTTCATATAGAAACATAAACAGTATTGGCATGTAAACCAAGTGATGAAGTATTTGTCAGACCATAATGGAAGTATTTCTTTGTTTTAGGAGTTTTAACAAAGTATTTAATGGAAGTGGGCATAGTTTAAAGTGTGTCGTATGTATTGGTGCATTGAAGAAAACAAAATGTCCTGTGGTGGTTAGTTTAAAGAAGACTGCTGCATGGGAAGTAGTTGTTTGTCATAGTGATGTGAAGTGGTATATCACTGAACTTAATATTGAAAATGTAAATTTGGCATTAGTTGTAGATGTAAATTAGTAGGGATATTGTTTTTCAATTTGGGAGTGTCCGAACACTGCTGTACATAATTTGTGTGTCATTACTGTCATTTTTGAAATGAAAATGAGTGCAAAAGTAGGACCTCAAACTTTTTTGGTTGGAGGCACTTGCTTTGTCACAGACATGGGTTGTCTTGAAATGTTGATATTGACAAAGTTATAGTACAAAAAGAGGAGAGGAGATATTGCATTGATAAGAAGTGTGCTTTTGAAGTAGCAGCTTGAAAAGTGCTTGTCATTTAGGGAAGTTTAATAGCCAAAAATAATATTCAATTAATCTTATAAGGAAGAGAAGCAGAACTTGCATCTCCCTCAAGCTTTTACATATGTACGGTACCTTCATGGAAGGGCTAAAAAATTTTTGGAGTTGAAATGCAGTGGTCATGAAAAGCGAGCACAAGCAGGAACTAAGAGCTTTGTTAAATTCAGGATAGTAGGAAGTGCCTCTGCCCCATGATTGTTGATGGAGGGCAATCACTTATAGAGTGGACTACCAAATTTTGTTATGTTGGTTCGTGTTAGATAGTACTGTTTTCACTCTGCTGAAGTGGGAATTGAAGTAGGGAATCATCAATCACTAAATTTTCTAAGTAATTTCTTCAATATTACAAATGCATACAAGCTACTTTCCTGTTGAAGTAATGGTGTAAGACTGCAGGGTGTTCAAGTAGGCTAAGTGTTTGAAGATTGTGAGGGCAGTAATTTGGAAATAGTATTTGAAGGATCCAAGGAAGTATGTCTTGTCGACAATGTCAGAAGGGAATGTCAATTGGGAGGTTTAGACTAGTGAAGTGGACTTCATAAAATGGCATAGCTTCAAAAATGGTGACTGTGGAACTAAAGGGATGCCATGAGCATGGACTTCACTCTTGTGGAATGTAGTCCTGCCAGTTCTTTACAAACTGGAAGCTTCATTGACTATGAACATATAGAATGACATATGCATGGGAATAGTTTGGAGCTTGAATTATATGCTACCATGATGAAGAATCATTAGGAGAGGGCCATTTCCTATTCTGGACATCCAAAGGAAAACCTCACATGGTGTTTGTGGCCTTAGTAGCAAAGTCAGAAATGAGAAGTGTAGGGAGTGAAGATATTTGAGTGCATTAATTTTTGCCAAAGTTCTTCAATGATATATATGTTATAAAGGTGCCAAATTCCTGGCATTAATGAAGGATTAGTCCTATGTTGAAGAGAGTGAGTCCTGTGGGATTGAAATGCACTAAAGAGCTTTGGAATGTATTGTAGGAGATACGAGGTATTGTGGCCGGAAAGGAGCAATGCCCAGAACAAATATTGTCGGAGACATTTGCACAAAGGAGGCAGAAGAGGAGCTCCATTTCCTCCAAATTTGGGAGAATTACCAGCGTTGCAAAATGGCTTGAGGAAGATGTGGAGCAGGCTGTCTATGAAGGATTGGGGTTCCAGTTGACGTGCAAAACTCATCCAAATTGCCTTCTATACAAGCGAAGAGCTATAGAAGCATGTACGCTTACGGATACCACTTCTGAGTGAAGATTGCGGACCAAAGCATTACTAGCACTTGTGACTCTGATGTGGCCGTTGTTTTTTGACAACCATGCCGTTTTGGGAGGCACGACCAGAACATTGAGAACGAGGACCTTGAATACATCGGTGAAATCGAGGAGATTGTTGAGGTAGACTATGGGAGGCACTGCGTACTGCTCTTAATTTGTGATTGGATAAATATGTGCTGTGGGTTTCCTTAATTGGTCAAGTAATTGGGTAAAAAATGAAAGTGTGGCTTGCTTGGGTTATGGGCCTTACTTTTGCACTTGTGAAATGAAAGGAACGGTGTCACAGTTTCATTTTTGAATTGGTAGTAGAAATTTTAAGTAGTGCTCTCAAAGAACCAAACAATAATTTGAAATGAATCATAGGAATTGAAAAGAAGATGCCTGTAAATAGAGAAGCTGTGGTTTTAAAGTGTATCCTCCTTCACTTGCACAGACTTATGAAGAGATGCAACAGCAAGGATTGAAGGAGCGTTGTCCACCTGCACAGACTAAATAATGTTGAGAATCATGGTAAGGGAGGATCAAAATAGTGGTTAGTCATGACACTTTTTCTAATGAAATGATATATGATTGAGGAGTTGCACTTGTATGGAAACAAAGAATCCCCTTTTTTTTGGAAAAACATGGATGCTTTCATTGCCTTCGTTGTATTGTACTAGATTTTGAGGAGAAGCTTGTAAGACATGTATTTAACTTCAATCAAAGCTAGCAGTGTCTATGTTATATGTATTTCCATGTGTAGTGCAATAGAGATCCAATTGAAATAAGATCATGAGAAACGGAAGGAAGTCAAAAAATGCAGTGTATTTTCTATGCAATGTTAATTTGCATGAAATTGTATAGCATGTATGGTAATTGAAGAAAGCAAGAAATGATGGAAGAGAGCACAAAATTGAAAGAAAGCAGACATGATTATTTGAGCAATTTTATTTTATTTCTGATTATGAATATCCTAAACTGGGGTAGAGGCTGTTAGTAAAGTGCTCCATGTGATTATTTATGCATGGGATCTATTTTGGTGAGGTATAGGAATTGAACAAAGAATGTCTATGGAAGTCAGCATGTGCTATGGTGAGTAAGGTTCTTGAAAGAGTACTGACAATGACTTGTGTAATGTGCAGGAAGGTAATTGTCATAGTTGTGCGGGAAGTGGGTTTCACCAAGGCGGCACACAAGTAAACATCATGTCATGCTCATGTAGATGACATGTTTGACAAAAGTGCTGTACAATTGACTGTGGAAAAGTTTCAGAATAGTCTTAGAGTACTGTGGAAGCATTTATATGCAGGGAAAGTAGAGTAAATTTAGTGCAAAGAAAGGGAAAGTAGAGAATTGCTTGCAGTGTATATGGAGTAGTATAGTTTTCCTTATACTATTGCAATATTATGAAATGTTTAAGGATCTAATGAAAACAAATTGAACTTCAACTTACTCTCTTCAAATGGAGTGAAGGTTTTGCAATGTGTGAAGTGGAATTTGTTCATGTGTAGCAATGGTGTCTAGAAGTTGAAGGTAAGGAAAAATCAATTACATGCAACTTTTACATTTGATTGATGCCACTTTGACAATGTGGTCACAGATTGAATGTGTACTTATTCATTGTCATGAATTTATTTTAAGTGCAATGTTTTTTTTCTTCTAGCAAAACTACCTTTGTAATTTGTGCTGTGTCACGTGTGCACATAGAAATAGAAATTTTGCTTTATTTCTATCTTTGATTCTAAAATACAAGACTCCTTTAAACACAGTCCTTGTATTAAATTACTTGTAGACATATTGGAGGCCTTCTACAGAAGGTGAGAGAATCAATAGACTGTTGCGGTGAACATGGCTTTCAAGGATTTGTCAATCAAAAGTACTAATACATAAAAGCTACAGATGCACATTATATTAGAGCATGTAGGCATGAAATCCTCCAACAATACTAGCAGATTGAAGGCGGATAAATAAGGTAGAACGCAACCCAAAACACTGTGAACTTCCCCACTACAAGGTCAAAGTGATACTTTTGAAGGCTCATCATTCACCAATACAAGTGTTTCTTTAAAAACACTATTGTTACCAAATGACCACCCAGTCCTCCTTATTTTACTAGATGCGGTTGAACCCTATTGGCAACATATTCAAGTCTGTGAACCACTCAATCTGCTCGTTATATAAGAGGAATTTGAAAGTATAGGGCTTATTCCGATTCTTAGTCATCTGCAAGTCAATATGGACGCGCTCAGTAGAGCCTACACTCCTTGCTGGGGCCACTTTTGGCTCACCAACATTTTGTTTGTCTTGCGCTTGTGAATTGTAGCTTCATAATCTAAATTTTTGTTGTATGGTTTGGATCTTGTTGCAACCAGAATTTTTGTTCTTTTCTTGCTTACCTAGAAGTTGGAACGGAAACTAGTAATTAGGATCCGGATCCTACTAAGGCAAGAGAAGACTGGAGATGAACAAAGCTAATGCAGTAAGGGGTCAACTGGATCTAATTTGGACAGAGTATTAGTACTCAAGAGCAGAATAATATCTGAAAGTCATCTAGGATTGGATTAGGGTTTAACTGGATTGCTAAGGACCGGACCAATCGGGGTCCTGGGACTATATAAAGGTTGATTTTCCCAGTTTCACTCCTTTACTTCCCTCAATTTTTTGGGTTGACATTAAGTGCTTTTCTGCCTACTTCTGCGCCAGAGCCGTTGTGTGTGTAACTTAAGTATGAGCGTGAAGAGTGTGCGTTAGAACTTGAAATTGTGTATGCTACAGGGTTAGATTTCCACGCCTGCAAGGTTTGTTGTTTTTCGGTTGAGATCGGACAAGAGACAATGAGGAACAAGACATATGGCTAGAAGAGGGTGAGGTAGCATTGGAAAGGATCCGGCTAGTCAAGCCTGTGTCCATGCCTTGGCTTTGCAAGGATAGACCGGGAGTGCCCACTTCCACCATAGCCAAGGTTAAGCTCCGGAAGGTGGTTCCGATCATCCCCTCCGAGGAGGCAGAGTAGACCCAACTCATGCAGGACCTCAACACAATGGATTGTTCAGGGTTGATGGATAAACCCTAGGGATTTAGAGAGGAAATTGTCGAATCAAGAGAAAACAAGTGGTGAGAGAGATACTGAGATAATTATCAAATCGATTTGACAATACTATCCGGAGGCATCCGACCCATTGACGGAAGAAAGGTGGAGAGAGGTCTATAACTTCCGGTCAGGTGGTTTAGGGATGGCAAGCCATAAGGACAAATTCCACCACGGAAAGTCTTGGAGAGCAGTGAACCCGAAGGATGGCTACGCGGTTGAGGATTGCAAAAACAACCAACATTGCCACCTTCTCCAGTTCTTGATTCCAATCCTCCACCCAGAGAAACCAACAAGAATAACAATAACCCTCGATAATACTATTTTTGGATCCCTGAGCGGGGAATGGAAAGTAGACTGGGCTTGGATCTTTTCGGATCTGGTGTCCCAGCTCGTTAGTAGAGTTGGAAGAAGTAGGGCCACTTCCCTGTGTCCCTACTTCTTTCACCCCTACCAGCGCAACCAACTCCTCACTGAATCAGAGGAGAAGGTATAAAGGACTCAGGAAACTCTCCTCAAGTACGGGGAGTCAGAGACGGATGCAGAATCCAAAGAAGGATCTGGATCCAAACCAGAGACGGAAGAAGAGGAGGAGGAGGAGCTCCGCAGGTGGAGCAAGCGACTGAAGACAATGCCTCCTCGCAGAAGAGGAACACCTCCTGACGAGAAGTCTACTCCGGATCAGGGACCGGAATTAGAGAAGACGGAACCAGAGGAAGCCGATCTTGATGATCCATTCAATCAGTTGATCGGCATTCTCTGCAACGTGTGAGCGGATTGGGAGGTCCAAAGAAGGACCCTCTCCAGGATTGGAAATCCGGTAGATGCGCTTGTAGAGAGCGAGCTACCGGATAAGGTGGCATTAATCATCACCAATCCGGCCAAACATAGGAAGCAAGAAGCAGAGATTTGCCAACTTTAGGAGGAGGTCGACATGTTGAAGGTAGAGATGTTTGCCTTCAAGGAAGATAAGGCCGCCCTTTGAGAGATGGCGGAAGTGACGCGGAAGGTAGCGGAAATGGTGAAGGCCACTTTTGGAGAACCCGGATCCTCCGTCGCCAAGGCAAAACTATTTGACAAGGGAGTACTCAAGGAGAAGAAACTATCCGGTACCCGGATGGTTTAGATCCTGATCGACTTTATCGAGCAAGTGGAAAAGGCAATGGTGGAGGCACGCAAGGCAATGAACCAGATGGAGGTGAGCAGCCAGAAGCTAACTGGATCCAAAAGATGGATATCCTTGGAGTACATTGATTGCGCAGATTTTTTTGGGCCTTTTTTTCCTTTGTAAATTGATTGTATATAAAGCCAGTTCCTGCCAGGGAGCTGGGAGTCTTTTTGCCTAAATCCTTTTGTATTTTCTATTGACTTCTCGTTGTGTGTCTCTCTCGAGTGTGGTACGGTTGTGTGGTGAGGAGTTAGGAAGGTGCAAGTTGTTTTGGGGAGTGATTTTTCCCCTTGGTGTTCTTGTTTTGATCTTATGTGCAAGTGAGTGGGTAGTAAAAGAATTGGGAGTGGATTTCAATTGCTCAGCACTTTTAAGGTTTAGGTTTCCGGGTGAGAAAGCCGTTGTTACGCTAGGCGGATAGGGAGGGATTCCTTAGTCGCGCTAGAACTCCTAGGTGGGAAATACGGTTGAGTCTCTGATCTCTTAAGAGATCTCGCTGCCCTCGTTGGTAAACGGAAGAACTTTAGTTGATGTTGGAACGGACGGATACACTTATAACCGCCTAACTTCGTACGGAGAGAACTTGGCGTCAAGGTCGTTGTAGTATGAGAGGGTCATACGGGGGGGTCTTTGTGTGACTTGTGATACGGAAAGTTATTTGGATTGTTGTGAAGGACCAAACCGGATCCGGATTAGTGTAGGAGATTGGAGGATAGAAAAGTGGGTCTTCAGCCACTATAAGTCACGGAAGGAGTGGCGAGCCTGCCACTTTCAAAAGCAAGCGGGGAATCCTTTGATAAGGAAACAAAGGTAAAACTAAACCGGATAAGAGTGACCGTGTATGCAAGTAGGCCGGAACGGATTGATATAAAGGAGCATCCAGGATCAAGAGTCAGAGGATCCTCGAATTATAGTAGTTTTTACGAATTGGATAGCTGGACAGATCGGAAAGAGAGATAGGTCTGATTGTGGTTCTCCGTGTTGTTGTGGTTTCCGATTTTAGATAAAGGACCAGAAAGTGGAATATGGGTACTGACCGAGCTTAGATACTTAATAAGGTTAGATACTTCATAAAATCTCACGGTTTTGTTCTTTAGAGTCACTTTGTTATGCTCTAGAGTGATTTTTGGGAGTATAACTAGGAAATCGCTTGCCCTGTGCTGCGACAGGTCTCATTTAGGCCGTCCTACTGATTACAAAGTTACATATTTCTTCAGTTTTAAATGAAGTGGACTTCCTCTAGTTATCCTTTAGGAGCCTTTGCTCAGTTTGTTGTTGCGGAGTGCAGTGTACTCTATTTGAAATGACAAAGTGACCATCACTGTCATCACTCTTATAGCTATTGAATGCATGAAAAAATAGTACCTTCAGTGTTCCTTCCTGCGTCCTGACATCTCAAAAATTTTGATTTGTGGCTGTGCTACATCTGGAAACCTATTGCAGCTGCTTCCAATTATTTGTCATATTTCTTAGACCTCTTTCATGATTTTGAAGGGTTTTCTGATGAATGTTCTCTTGCCTTCTGAGTATTGTGGCTTGGTATGCATTACTGGTCGCGATTCAATTTGTATGCAACAAAAATGTGCTCGTTTGTGATCGACTTCTATGCAATGATGAATGAAGCTTCTTCTTGCACTTCAACTATATGTGACATTTTGTATTTAAATTGTAAAGGAACCTTGTATGATGAGAAAAAACAAAGGTGGTAGAAGCACAGGGACATTAGTTACATTTAGTTTACTTTCTTTCATCATCCTTTTCAGTTGTATTTAAAATTCCTGGAACTTATGTTTCAGTCGATGCCTAAAGTGAACTGATTTCTTAGCGATCCTGTCTTGTGTGTTTTGTAACAGATTGGGAACAACAAAATGGTGACGTCTGCAAGGAATGAAGACCAGCGAGAATCCTTGTTGCCTAACAACAAACCGTCAACATCAAAAACAAGGTAGACGAGAAGAACTACAAAAGTAGCTGCTGCTACAGACAGGAATGTAGGGAACAAAGTTCTAGAGCTCCCAAGTGGAAGCTCTTGACAAAGGAAGCTTGTACCCAAGGAAGTGGATCCGCTAAAAGAGAAAAAAAGAGGAAGACCCCCATTTCCTGCGATTGTGGATGTCGTTTTTGGAAGACTACATAGTGCTATTGTAAACGTGGAGGAACTATGTCGGAAGAGAGAACATGACACACTCAAATGTGGCCGGATGGTGAGAACTGTCCAAAATGGATTAAACCAAAGTCCTATCATTGAGAAGAAGACCACTAACTCAGAAGAATTCCCCTTGCCAAATGATGTCATTACATCCGTGCTTCACAAATCTTGTAAACCTTCTCAGGACGTGTCACCAATTGCGACCTCGGCTGGTGAGTTCATTGAAATGTCCAATGTCTTGTCAAGTTTGTTAAGGAGAAGTATTGCATACTGGAATGCATCAATTTCCCTGAAAACTTGTTTGTTATTTTGCAAGTTTTGAAATCAAAGCAAAGAAGGGGGTCATTGAATTTGGGGAAGATGGGACTAATGAAGAGGAACCTCCGGCGTTCCATGGAGTTCCGGAAGAAGTCAGTCTAGTGAATGTGCATCACTAATTGCCAACTTCAAAGGATTCTCATAGCAAAGTTGCACGGGTAATGGTGGGCACTTCAATGCACAATGAGATGGACTTCGAACCCTTCAATTTGTCTCAACAGCCATCTAGAGATCAAGAACTTCATTCACGTAGTCCATCACCGACCCTTTACTACCGTGAGCATGTAAGTTATTCTTTGGAACTTCACCCTTTTCAAATGTGTCTTGGCCTTTTTTGAATCCACTCTCATATTCGACTCCTACTGTGAGTAATTGGTCAATATTGTCTCCAGTCGACCAATTGCGAACCACAGTTGTTAATGACATGTATCCATGTCGATGATCACAGCATAACCTAAAAGAAAAATTTGTCATGGAATATATTGAAGTTGCTATTAGAGAAGCTAAACAGGAGCTTTGCTTCAAACAATTATTTAAGTAAGGCTTCTTATTTGTTTGGGACATTTGGAAAGGAGGATTTGCTCAAGGAAAATTGCACAGAATAATTAGCTCACATGTCCTTTCACAAGGTCATTTTGAGGGAGTAGTTGTATAAATCTTTAGCAGAACGTTTTGATCTTCCATGTATGTGCAAGCGTTTAAATATGTACCAAATTTCACCTATTGTCTACTACGTTCCCACGGTACGTGGAAGTCACAGATCTCTATGCATTTGTGAGTCAAGTGGTAGAGACTAGAAAAAGCATTATTTTAAATTGTAGTAACAGAAACTATGTTGTACACTAACTTCTCATTCCAATTTTTCTTGTAGCCTTCTAGAAGAACAGAAGGCATCCGAAACGTCTCTCCTAGACAACGATGTCAATCTTAGGGTGAATGCTTGTATAATTGCATGCAAAGGAGCCCACAAGAGGATGCATTCAAGAACATTCAAAGAGTACAATCAAGAAATCTAAGACGGAGTCCTTCCAGGAGTGACCTGAATCAAAGAAGAAGAGATGAGTCAAGGAGGTTCAAGTATTACAAAGAAGACAACGATCGACGTTGTTTTCTACATTGGATTCCGCAAAGTCAGCATTTTTATCCATTATTGAACATCAATTATGTCATTTTAAAGAGTTCATTTTGGTTTATGCATGCTGTGACAATGTCATAGTGGGAGTAGGAAGCCCATAATGCTGTGAATGTTGTTGGTTCCATAAAACTTCATTTTGGTAGAGAGGATTTCATTTCCGGGGAGGAATGTAAATGAAATTGCTCTCAGTATATATTATTATTACAAGTACCGTGTGAAGTACACCTAAATCGGTACCACATAACAGAAATTGAATGAGAAGGAGAAATTTTTATAAACAGTACTAAAAGTTTCAGCAGACCATCGATCTTTTTTTTTATGGAACAATTGTCTGAAGTGTATTTAACATGAGACTTCCTCAATACATATAGAGAAATCAAAAATTTCATATTAAGGAAAGAAACGATGGAGTATACAATCGTTATCAACTATGAGGACTCTAAGTAAAATTTGCATGCAGATGCTAGAAATAATACGAGGGAGGATACTGACGACAGACTCCCTTGCCGTAGCCTTGATTCAGCACTTCATGACAGCAGATACAAACAACAGAGGTCATTTTCACCGGACCTTAGCCGCAAACACTGGAGAAGGAGTGGAAGTTTTGAAAAATCAAGGTCCCTTCTATTTTGTATCTGCCACCATTAGAGGAGGGAGTATTCAAATAGAAAGAGGAGGGGATATTGTAAGGACAATAGATCTTCCGATATTGACTTCATCAATAGATAGGAGAACAAGACGCTACAAGGTAGAAGCCCGTGAAGCAAAAAGATCCGCGTGGAAACAAGGAGGGAAGAAGCCTTTCTACCTGACGCATAATGCTGACGGAATACCTTACGGACCGGGTAAACTAGCATAGATAGCAAAAGTTAATAAGTTAGCCACGTGGCTAGATCCTTCATGCACGCACATTAAGAAGCAAACTCATGAATCCATGTGCATATTGAAGGATTGCCTCAATGACCACTTTGAATATTCAAGAAATCTCAATCAAGATCATCTGCGAGGCTTGCTTGGAAAAGCAATCACGAGGAAGAAGACAAAACTGATAGCATTGATCAAAAAAGAGGCACCGCGATTAGTAACTATAGACAAAGAAATTTGGATCAGACTGAAAAAACTTGCAATGAGCAGGCAGTGGGAAAAACAAATAGAACTTGGACGCTACGCAAATGCATGCCGTCAGACAATGGGAAGGACCGGTGCTATAGGTATACAAAGAGTGCAACAGAGATTGGCAGAAGTTTTTGGAAAGTCACTGAACTCTGATGAAGTGGCTGAAGAATTGGAACGTGATAAAGGATATGGTAAAATTGCCTTAGAGCCACTCAGAAATTTGAGAATTCAAATTGAGGGATGTAATGAGGGCGTTGTTGACAAGCACTATGTGCGTCAGTTGTCAACAAAAAAAAAGTGCAAAATCGTCAGTTCAGAAAAAATTGGATGTCTTTGGTTATAATAGTAAGAGGAAAGCCTCACGCAGATTAAGCTTGTAGATACGTATTGAAGGCCTACCGAAAAAATATTATGCTAGTCATTGTCTTTTGAATAAATTAAAAATACAAAAATATATTTACGTATTCTGAAGACGACTGAGGCAGCACTTGGAATGCAGGGAAAGATCTTGGACCGAGTTCTATGAGCAAGTGGTCGTGAGACATAAAGAGGTGCATTTGTATCAGACACAACGTCAACAAAAGAATATATAGCGCGTCTCAAAGCTCAACTTTGAAGCCTAAAAGGTGATAAGGCGAAGGGGTCTTCATCTTGGGTAGCTTGGCCGTCTCAGTTTACAATGACTAGGCGTGAGGACTATGATGGAGGGGCGATAAGAAACGCAACTACAAGGTCACTTAATGAATTATTAAGTGACCATGCAAGCATGTTTACGTACTTTGTGAATTTGGTGCCAAATTGCCATGTATATTATGCCTGACAAAGATTGTGCTTCAAGGATGTAGTGCTTCAAGCCATTACTTGTTCAAGTACTTAGAAATAGATTAATATAACTGAAATGGTGAGTTGAACGAAATGAACGAAATGAATATAAAGAATTGCAAATTCATTACAAACTTTTGGACTACTGTTAGCACCAATTTAAGAATTGTCAAAACTTTGGCTGTAAGTACTTCCATTCCGCTAACTGCTGCTGTTGCTTAACTGTTGGTGCTGGCATTAATTAAATATTTGTAATTCATGTTACTTCTTGTTTTTACTAAAACTGTGGTAACCAATTTTGATAGCAGGTTTGGTTTTATGTGATGCAACCCTTTTAATTATGAAGACCTACATTGAAACATGAAAGAGAAACAACTGTGGCATTGCAATAGGGTTTTAGCATTAAATACTGAAAATCTAGTGTTGGATTGTTTTCTATCAAATGGGATACAAAGAAGAAGTTGGAACATCGATGGCAGGAAGTGCGCACCCTGCAAGATTGCATCGAAAGTTGCAAAAATGGAGATTGAAGCTAAAAATGGTGAAGGATGAAGGACAACCAATTCATCAAGGTAGCATAGGACATGTGCAGTAAATAGGTGACATAAGTCATTCAACATCGGGACTAGATTTTTTGTTGCCCTTTTGAAGCTAAATGACTGAGTTTCTTCACGTGGTTGTCATAGCTGCATACCTTGGTCTACTGTCAAAGAGTACGAAGTATGATATGTCTGGTAGTTGTCTATAGTTGTTTGATGAAATATGGATTGACACTTTACATAGTACATGTTCTTTCTTGCTCTTTGACATATGTATATTTTATATGATGTCATTCAAATATTCTAGAAAGGGCTGGGGATGCAGAACTTATTGCGCCGTTTTTTATTACTTGGATTTGTTGTCAGCTTTGTCCATGTAGAAGGGCGCATACCACATCAACAGTTCGGAGGCTCGAATTGTTCTTGGATAGACATATAGCATTGTAAATTACTTTAATATTAGTAGCAATGTGGGAAGTGAATTCCTCTTTAAGAAGAGTAATAGAGACACTGGACTTTGGTATGGAATTTACATAATTTTTTTGCATATGTGTGAGTAAAGACTTTATTCTACTTGCTTGTCAGCATGCAAACAATAGTAGTGCCTGGATAGGACTG
Source organism: Neckera pumila (assembly GCA_963969595.1). NCBI lineage: Eukaryota > Viridiplantae > Streptophyta > Bryopsida > Hypnales > Neckeraceae > Neckera > Neckera pumila. The sequence continues at coordinate 1,286,424 of OZ018418.1, read as the reverse complement.
TGAAATTATTTCAAATTAATGGTTTTCAATGCCATTAATGAACTTGGCACCCATTTGGTTGATGACGTCAGTTACTCCTTGTCCAAGAGGTGCATGTGCTATTGGAAGTGTACTATGTGTACAACAATCCTTCTCTTCACATATCTCTAGCTTTTTTCATGTAGTTGTAGATTGTAAAAATTTGATTTTGAGATGACAGAGCGGGTCGGTTTGAATTCAAGACGGACTTCACAATAATCTGGGGAATGTAGAGACAGCACTTAAGCCACAAGTAACTCACAAAAGCTTATAGTTCTATTTCATAATGGAAACTAATGTATAGGAGGGTTTTGTTTTTGTCGTCAGTGGGTGCTAGACTGCTAGACTGTCTTTGTTGATCGACAAGACTTTCATGGGTAAAGCACTATATATTAATAGGCAATTGTCATGATTGGAATAAGTTATTTTGATAATTCTAGTGGTTGTAATTTGTACTAACACCCTAGCTATTTATAGAACTACATTCTGGCTTTAGCCGTTTTGAAGAAGAAGCATCTTTGAGGCTCACAAGCATTCAAGAATTGTCCAATGCTCATGGAATGGTCACCGTATTTGAAATGAATTCCAAAACATTCTTTGAGAACAAAAAAATTAATCACATGCTAACATTCTTTACAAGAATATAAGTTCATGACATAGCAGTGGTAGTGAAGGTAACAGACAAAAATTTGCCATAGTTTGGACTTTCTGCACTGCGAATAGAAAAACGCACAGTCTGTATTGTTTGTAAGACGTCCACCGTGGTTCCAAATGAAGTGGAATTGTTGACATTCAGCACGCTGTTCAAGGTAGTTTGCTTATTGTGGAGTACGATAGGTTCATTTCATAGAATGTTGCTGCAGGGTTCAAGTTTGTCAATTAGGTCACACTATGTGATGAAGTATGTCTTTTCCAAATTGCATTAAAAGGAAGTTATCCTAATCAATGGCACAGTCATACGGTTTTGTATCATGTTTGTATTGTTCTCGTTTTTGTATTAACAATGATTCTTGCAGTCATGAAGATTTTTGGCCTTCGCCTACATTTTGAATCCATTCTACTCTTTCATGAGGGTATTGGAACGACCGGTAGATGCACATTAGCATTCAAACTTGGTTCGTCTGTTTTTTGTTTTTCATTTCTAGCAATGGTCATTTGTCATCCCCGTGCCGAGTAAAACGACTTGTACCTTTGTGGCTCCCTCCTTTGCAGAAAGAACGCTTGCATTACATGGCGGTGCATAATAATTTTCTAATTACCATAACAATTTTAGTGGACTGAAAGTGTTGGCAATGTAGGTGCACAGTTGACATTTTCTTCTCCATTGTGATGTCAACAATGTTCACATTCTTCAAGAAAACCATAAAGTTATGTTAAATTTGACCTATATGTTAGTGCCGGAAGACATCCTTTCCTATAAGTGCATTAAACCTATTCTTGAGGGTCAGATGTATCTTCATTTGAAGTGTCCCATGTTGTCGACAAGTTCAGTAATTGCCTGCCGTGTATCCGTTTGCCATGAAGAGAAGCAATCTGCAAATTTTGCTGGACAACTGAGTTTTGCTTCTTTGCGCAGCCGAAGGTGTAGAGATTGCGGTTTTATAGTAGTATAGCCCAGTTGCACTTTGGCAAATGTCATATATTGTTTCCAATGGGCACGTTAGGGCGTCAAGTGTTTGCAACTTCAGTGGTACCAGAACTGACAATGGTGTAGAAAAAAGAATTTGTATAGTACAACAGCATGACTATTACTTGGAACCTCACAGAGGTGTACTTTATGTTAGTTGACATTTATTGGAATAGTAGTTCTTTTTAATTTCTGATATTTCTTTACTTGGCCACTATTAAGTACATGGCGCTCCTAGGTTGTAAATTGCTCTGTAGATGTTTGTCAGAATATAGTAGGTTGCAATGGCGCCAATTTCAAGAAATTGAAAAGTTGAGTATGTTGGTGCCTATCACAAAGATTATAGACTATAGTTGAAAACAAGTTCTTCACATTGCCAATCCTGATTAGAAGTGTTGCAATGATACTAATATGCAGACATGTATCTTTTAAGTGCAGGTTAGAAAAGTAATGGAATATGCATTGTTTGTGTTTGTTGATGAACATACCTGTCTGGACCCAATTCTCTATGTGAGCACTTGGAAGCAGTGTTTGGTGCGTTCTCGTACTTTCCTCTTCTTTGTGGATTCATGTTGCCCCCTTCCCAGGTCATGTGATTACAGTATTAAGTACTCTATATCCTTTGTGACTATCATGAATACTAGAATACCAAATTGCAATCCTACATGCAGGCCATATTCTTCATGAGATGCACATGATTTGAATGTGAGCATCCGTCGTTATAGCTCTAATGAATGTTGACTTTGCAAATTCATTGGTTAAGCATGTGGAATTGAAGTAGAACCTCTGAACATGTGTTGGAATCATCAAGGAGAATTGTCAAACATGTAGACAGATGATTCAAAAGAAACTTTTTTCAAAGTGCAAATTAGTTAGGTTTTTGATGTACATGTACCTTATGGTGTGGTAAACATGAAAGAACAGCCTAGTAAACTGGTTTTCTGCTGAGTTTGCCAGCAAGTTACGTGGTGGAAAGGAGCTGAGTTGAAAAGGTACATGCTTTCAATTTATTGTTAGTTTTGTGTAATTCCGTGGTATGTTAAAATATACTGGGAAGAGGGGTTATTTTTTAATTGAGTTTGGATTTCATGATTGTTTTCTTCCACTACAATGGGTATAAAAGATGTTCTTGGAGTTTAGGGACATTGAAAGTTGAGGAGTTTTATTTCCTAGAGCTATGGTTTGATTTGCAGGTCGTTTTTCAAAGCCAAGTCCTGCCAATGAACCTTTTCTGCACTGCGTACTCTTTCAACCTTCTTGAAATGCAATGATCTTACAAATTCAAGGTTTTGTTATATAGTGTGCATGCTGCGTTCCTATGTCAATGCAGGCAATCATGATGAACACATAAGCCAAATCAAAAGAGTTGAAGCGGCCTTATCCTCTCTATATATTGGTCAATTCTAAAATGTTGATGACAGTAATGACTCTTATATACTGGAGGCAACACTTCCAAAGTTTCAGTTCTATGTGCTTACAGAATCTGTGAAGGCTGAAGACCTTTACCTTCAAAATGGATGTCTTCTGAATGTCAAGTAATAATTACTATCCTAGAAGAATGGGTACAAAGATTCAATATCTCAAGGGAGAAGCCAGACTGTGAAAGATGTAGGAGTTCATATACTATGAAACTTCATTTCGATGCATATCGTAATGAACAGAGAACTTGACGTTGTATGCTAGAGAAATAAAGGCTTCCTCTATGAATGCAAATAATTTCTTTGAAAATTCAATTTCCTTCAAGGGATCTGTACATTTGCAGTGTTCATTTGCAAATAGAGTTCGAATCAAACTTAGGGCCCACAGAAGGTTTTTGTTAGGAATTGGGTTCCGTTCACTCCCATTTTAGAATTTTTCCTTGCATTCTGTTTGAATCCAGAATTGTTAAAGCTCGAACAGCTTGCTGGTTATTATTACTCCATCGTAGAAGTATCTGTACCTTGGGAGACACATACCTGAATGCAACATCTTCAAATTTGGATTGATAAGTGCTTAATCATTGAGAATGTTTCAAGAGCCTCACATACTGACATTTTTAGGGTTCCGCTTGTCTGCCTTTGAGAACTTCCAATTGATATCTAATTAACAAAGTGTTTGTTTTGTCCAACTCCTTTATGATTTGCTAGTTGTAATAGACATGAAGAATCGGTCGTCTTGTAGTATGGAATATGGTCGGCGCTTCCAAAAGTGGTCATGTGCGTGGATGCCAATTTCCTGTGCAATAAGAACTCTCATGTTATTCAGCGGCTTCTTGTTGCTAAATCAAAGTAACATAGTTGTTGTCGTTCCTACTCATGAAGTCCAAGGTTAGAGTTAATGTCATTTGTTTTTCATGTTTTCAGTACATACAGCATAAGACAATCTGCCACCCTTGAAAGTGAAACTGGCTTTGTTTACCTATGCATTTTTTTCCTTGATGGTTAAGCACCGTATGAGGATGTATGTGGAAACACAAACGGAACGACAAAGCCACAAGAGTCATGATGAGAAATAGGAATACACAACAAGGAGAAATATATGAGGAAGGAGGTTTATGCAATGAACACAGGTAAAGAAAATTCAGAACATCGGTATTCAAAATTGTAGGCACTCTAGCTAGAGTTCTATGTTAACTTTTGATGCCTACTTCTCGTGAATGGGTCAGCCGGGCTTGTTTCTTTACATAAGTAGAGCAGGTGCAGCTAGAATAATGTGTGCATATGGAGCTCCCTTGTTTCTCCAGGACGGATTTCTTATGTTTTGGAAGCTTAGGCTACTGCTCCAAACCTCCGTTTATTATGTGCCAATGCAATTTTTCCACTTTGGTTTTCACTTATTGGAATTTTACTAGGTCCAAGTGTGGACGACTTGAGATTTATGCTAGAGGATATGCGCTTGAAGAAGCTTGACCTAAATGCAGAGAGGGCCATCTATGTAAATACATTTTGAACCTTAATTGACGCTAAGCATGATCTCTTTGTAATATGTATGGTCGTGACGTTTTAATAGGAACTTCAAAGACTAAGTTTTTCATGACAACCCAAATGGAATTTAAGTTATATACAAAACTGTGATAAACTTAGGTCACAGGAATGGGACTTGGAAAATGTCAAAGACATGCACAGATAAGATGAAGAAGAGTTCCAAAAATGATTGCACTCCATCGAACTAAACTATTGATTTCATATGCCGTAGCATTTCATACTTTGGTTGATCATGTAGGAATTTAATGCTGGAAGTTGTTGAGGAGCACAAAAACTCCTCCTCTCATGGTGGCAATGATTGTGGGGCCATTCAAGGTATAGTGCTATGTCCAATGGAACAAAAATTTGAATATGCCGCAAATATTGTAATGAAGTACTGTTTATACCATTATAATTGAGATCCTAAAGGTATTGATGTGTGGACTGTGAAGAACGTGGAAGACATAAAGTACGGCAAGCAAGTAGATTCTGAGACGAGGAGGGACACAGGAAAGAATAACATGGAAAAAGCAATTACGGACTCAAAAAAAGAAGGCAACGCTGAATTTGCATATGAACAAGGAAGCATTCAATCATCATGGAGTTTAGCATGAGTACAAGGTGAGCTAAATGTGCACATGCTTTGACTATGTTATAGAGTATTTGATATGAAATCAAAAAAGTGCTTATCAAGTCCAAAAATGCCAATAATTTCGGTCATTACAATGTCTTGCTTCATGTTAGGAAGCGTTGCTTAGGATGAAGTTGTGACATAAAGCGTAGGTAATACACATTGACTATTCAAGCACATATGTAGTACCAAAAAAGGTCTGCAGTAGTGGTCTCCTCAATTGCAGAGTACGATGCCAATGTCTGTTGGGCAGTTCCTCAGATAGTTGTTTCCGGGGTAGTCCTGCACTTGAAGGAATGATGCTGCCATCCTGAGCTGAAGTTCGTTGCTACAGTGAGGAGTAACCACTGTCAACCTCCAAGAGGATTGTAGATCATCTTCCTGTTTGATTTGTATCCATAAGCGTGACTTCAAAATGATTTCTCCGAGTAAGAGAGAGAGATTTAACCTGGTCTACTTAGACAATTTTGTGGAACAGCATGAACTTCCTCCAGCCCGTTCCGAGCGTTATGTACATATGACCATGAATCAAGCCCACATAGCATCTGATTGACTACGTACGCCTGCCATTGGTGTACTGCATTCTGACATACTTGTGGACTTTAGTTGAGTGTGCATAAACGAACCAAGCTAGAATAGTCTGCAAAATAGGTGGTGAATATGAGAGAGAAGCTGAAGATAATAGCTACTATTACATGAAGTTGAGGGCATTACTAGCAATGATAAAGTACCTTTGTCATCATACTCTAAAGCGCTGCATGCAATGATTTGAGAGTGTACCAATAATGGATTGCAATTGTGCATAGTCGAGGGAAGAGTAAGAGGACATCAAAGCAATCGAAGAAAGAGTTTAAGCAATATTTCTGAAATGAATTCCCTCAAAACAAAGTAGCAGATTGGAGGAAGTTGTGGGCACTGCAGACATTGAAAATGTAGGCTGCAGTTGTGAAATAGCAGGAGCGTCGGCAGCAGCAAGAAATACAGTGTAGAGGTGAATAAGAGAAGGATCATGGACATACTATGGAACATGGTGACGACTTCCTCATTGTTTTCTTGAACAATCTGTCATCTGAGTTTGTCCGACCTCTACTTCCAGCAGTGCCGTGTGCATTTGAAGTTCTCACTATTTTTGCCGAGATCAAGTGAGCAAGAGAGGAAACGCAGAGTGGGAAGAAAAGTCAGCTGATGAGGAAATAAAGCAGTGAAGAAGTGGCTACGCTCAAAGAGAGGAAGACGCTCACGTATAAAGGAATCAAAATAGTTTTGGACTTAGGTAGGAATACCTCAATTTACCAATTCTACTGGGATTATATAAAATCTAATTGTAATTGGACATGATTTTGCCATTTAAAGTGTAATTGAGACGTATTGTGCATGATTTGTCAAAATCTTATATGAATTGCCATACGTGCAAATTTGTACTGATAGTCTAGTCCGTGATTTGATGAATCGTCAATTCCATAATGGCGGAAGTGACATCTGCAGTTCCACCTGACGAGAGGTTTTTTATTGATCATCCTCTTGTAATGATGATTTCCTGTGCAAAGGTGAATTAGACAGAAGAGGTTCTTGTTCTTCTTTGAGGTAGGCAGCATTTGTATTTCATGCTTACTACATTCCATTGAATTTTTGTCTTCTGCATTGCATAGAAGGAGCTAAGAGCAGAAGCTCACTTGGGTGTCAATTGTGTAAATGGTTGAACCCCCACTATTGTTTTGCAGCTACTAGGGTAAATTGCGTGAGGTAGGTGTCTAAACTTCCAACATTTTTAAATTATTCTTGTTTAGTTGAATATTTAGCGTATAAGGAAGATTGATATGGTTCGACTCAGTGTTTTGTAGGAGCTTCTGAAATGGCTGGGAAATGGATGGTCGGCTATTCGTGTGTTTTCCAAATTAGGAACACATGTCATATGCAGTTCCCTGGATGTTATCATGATCTTTTGTAGTTTGGAAGAATTGAAATTACATCTTATCAATGTATTGATCACAAAAACTGTCATCTTCATGCAAATTTGATGACACATTAAAAATCGAATGTGTAGTTGCTTATTTCTATGTCTGGCTTGCAAATAGGAAGGGGGTAGAGGGGGAACACTTTATGAGATGCACTAGTGGACTTTGACAACTGCAGTGGCTTTTTTTAATTCATCAATTTCATGTACAATAGGATTATGGAATTTATTGTCATGACTTGTAAAAGGATGCGGTGGATCAGTTTAGTTGAACTGGAAAGCGGAATGGGTAAACTGAAGAGTATTGATAGAATTGCTGAGTTCACTTGTGTATTTTATTACGTTCTAATTTTTTCTTACAGAAAAGTGTGTAGAGGAGGCATTGCATGTCCTTGATTGTTGAAGTGAATTTTTTTTTTTTTATGTGTAAGGCACATAATGATAGAAAAGTATTTGATGAAAGGAAATTGTATGTAGGTGTGAAGTCTGCTTAATTATTCTTGTTACAATTTTGGTCACCCTAGATGATGGCAAATTTTTTCTCTTAAGGAGATTTAATTTGAGTGCCTTTTGTGGGAAGAGAGTGTGCCCCGTGACATACATTTCATGAGATGCAACAATGGATATCTAATATTATAGTTGAGTTGATGCCGCTCTGTAGGTGACATGCTATGCAAGGCTATGTTGGAAGTAGATTTTATGTGAGGGTAATTTCTAGTGTGACCGGGTTTGTTGTTTCATCCTTGAGAATTGGGACTCAGAATATTGGATTTCTAATGAAGTCTTTGCGGAAAAAAGTAGCAAGTGTCTTTGACTATTCGTGCATGGCAAGATTCTTTTTGCTATACGTGCCTTACCTCTCATTTTCAGAGTCTCATATCGAGTTTCTTGGATAGCAAGTTGTTTCAGTAGGAATCCCAGACATGTTTGATTGGTGAGAATTATAGTAAGCTGTCATGAAGTTCTGCGATGCCACAGTGAATGACTACCAGTATTGAACAAAGCAGCGTTAAGGGGTAAGTGTGTTGGAACTGTGTACTGAATTTTCATTAATGAGCAGCATACCATGATTGCAAAATCAATTAAACTCTCTATGATACGAACAACAATTTAGCACAATGAAATGACATTGTGCAACTAATTGTGAAAGCTTCTAAGTAAACATAGGTATGTCAAGGCAGTTGGTGACAAGAGAGGGTCTTCTATCTAAGACATGAGGACATCTGTCTTGGAAATTTCAAGAGTGCATTATACAAAGTGATGGGCAAAGAGAGCAGTGACTTCCAAGAGTTTTTTACCTTGTCATGTCATAGTAGGAGAAAGTTAATTTTTGTCTGACAATGACAGTCGGAAAACCAGTACCGAGTCTGACGATGATTGTCTACTAGTATTGACAGTGAAAGCTTGATAGACAATTGCAGAGGAGAAATTAGATGCAATGGAAATTAGTATGAATTTGCTGAATAGATGTCTTACTAGTGATATCTTTGAAGATCAGTTTGCACTAGTGTGGAGAATTGGAAATTAACAAAGGGATAGCCAAGAAAATGCATGCACGCAGTTCCATCATTACACGATGAACCATCTTGTCCCCACCTAATTTGTTGAGAAGGATTAGAAAATGCAGGTGGCAATTGGGAAATGTAATCGTAGTCTACTTTTCCCTTGAAGGTCAAAGAAGGTTTAGGAACACAATCCCAGCATTTATCTTCTTTAAAAGAGTTTGCAATTGTTATATTAGTATCGGTGAAATAGAATGGATCATCTTTCCAGTAGTGATCATGTTTGTTATATAGTCAATTTTTGTAAGCAGAAGGTGTGGCTGTTGCGCAGAGAACCCGATTACTCATATGACTTCCACCTTGTGTTTTTTTCCAAGTGGATAGGTGTTGAAGCATGGGAAGGGGATGAAGGAGTAGGGATCCTTGTGTATGCGTCCAAATGCATGATGGTATAACATTGCCAATCTCTTACGTGTTTCCAATTATTTTTGTGCGGTACTGGTTGTTCTGTTCGGAAGGCCAATTTTAAGAGATTTCGAGGACTTTTTTGTTAGGTGTCATCAATTTTTCCTTTTTGTCTTCTTATGGCTCATGGTCATGAGCACTAGCAATTTTTGAGTGACAATATTAGAAGGATGTACAAAATGCATGAACAACTTGAAGAAGAAGGCCATCATGTAATGGTCTGTAGATGCCGTTGCAAAAATTTCCTCTGAACTACGGTGATATTGAGCCCTTCTAAAGGAACTATAGGTACGAGGAGACCATTGTGGCACTTTTATTGCAAGGAAGAGTGACATAGGAGGGATTATTTTGGTGAAACGTTTTTGTTTTGGCAACGACTTGCTGGTGCATTTCTAAGTACAAGCATTGACTCATAAGCAGAAGGCAAGGAAGGATTTTTGTTCACATTAGGAGTGCTTCCCAGATTGTTTCTAAGCAAAGAGAGAGACCCGCTGGTCATGTTGTCAAGCATTTCAACTTACTGAGAATGGTTTATTTTATTTGTTACAAGTATAATGAATGTGAAAGGAAGTATTGGTCGACATAACAAATTTGATTATATGTAATTAGAAATCAGTACAAGACATCAATAGTTCTGAAGCTTGTGACAATAGAGGCAAGGTGGTTGTCACATGCGTTGGTTGAGCGCAGGTTGTGCTTGCATTTGGAGAGTAGTAATGTTAAGGAAATACATATTTCGTGTGAGTTGGGAAGCATGTTGGTGTTGTGTGGTTGACATCATGAACTGCCATAGCAATTTTTATAATTGAAATTGTCAATGTAGAAGTGCATTGCATTTGAGTAATTCTTTGTGTATACATTGTTATGGAGAGGACCTTTTTACTCTTTAGAAGTTGAAGTTGGAAAACCAAAGATTTCATGGACATAACTTTGGAAGACAATAATTCATATTCATAACTTCCGGAATGCATCGGTCCATGAATGAAGTGTGGAATGATGTCTCCTTTGAAGATTGTGAAAACATTTAGTTCAAGCTGTGTAGATATGTGAGCGGTCCCTTAGGGCACGTTGGGAAATTACGGATGACTGTCATGTAGTTTTGACGTCCTAGTTTTCAATTACCAATGATAGTGCAGACGAGAGAATGCATATTGTTTATAACTGAAGTGAATTTTGTCTTCTTACATGTATGAGACAATCACGAATAGGGAAGTATTTGTAAGTGTGGACAGAGGTTGTATCTTGTTTCTGAATTTAGTGCACCAAAATGTCCAAGAAGGAGAAAAGGCAAGGTAAGCGAGGGTGAATCAGTGGCAATGACATGAACGAGACTGACAAGGCTTCAGACGTGTACAGAATTGCAACGGGTTGTCTTTCAATAGTGATCCCTCTTTGGAGGAGAGGCTCATATCCGCAGGTAAGATTTTGATGAACACATCATAGTCTAATGACGTCAATGTAGCTGAGAATTTGCAAGTTTTAATTTTTAGTTTTGTAAAAATATGTTATATACGATTTTCCTTGAACTGGAACACGGAATGGGTGAATTCAAGAACGCAGACATAGTGCACGACATCATTGTGATCCAGGTTTTAGACATGTAGGATAGCTTGTCCTTGCCTCCTTTGAAAGTGCGTTTGAATCACTACTTTGTAAATCTTAGTGAGTGAGTTCTCTGACAGGTGTCAATAGTGATTATTGGTATATTTTTCTATTTTATTGTACTTATGGGAAAGACTGAAAGCATTGCAGAAGCCATTGAAGCTTATCACTGTGGAATTCAAATTTCACAGAAGAAAGTAAGGTAAGAATTGTCTAATTCTTGTAAGACTTTCTTCCAGATATGAAGTTGCTGCATTTCTTCTTGTTTCTTCAACATGAATGGAACGGCAAAATTGTCATTGTCTTGTTTATTGAAAATGTATTGTGGACGAGGCAAAGATCGCAAAAGGTACGTAGAAGGGATGGGTCTGAACAAAAATATTTGTAGGGATTTAGTGGGTTTGTTTTGCAGAACCATTGCCGTAAGTCTCATTTTTGTATGTTGGTAGACGGAAATTCAATAGACTTCAGAGGTAGAAGGAATTAAATGACATCACCTCAATGTCTTATGAGCATGTCTGTATTTTCTCTCAAAGACTTAGTTATGTAAGACAAATAAGGCTGCATGTAGCAAAGTAGTGAAGTAAGTAAGTATTGATTTGTTTTCAATGGAAAGCAATAAGTGTTGATGTTGTTGCCAAAGTGATTGCAGGTATTGTAGTTGTAGAAAGTGATCACACTAAGGCCAGAACATTAGTGATTATTTAGATCGAAAGGTATGGAATTGATCCAACAATGGAATTTTTATAAACATGAAAAGTTCTTTTAAAGAATGCAATTGGAAGACAGTGACTTATGGCTTTCATAGTACATCCAATTAAACCAAAGGCATTGTATGTGGTCGGCAATTGGTGTTACTAAAGCGGCTTCAGGAACTGTAGCACGTAAATTGCTTATGTAATGTATTGGACTTCCATATGTATCCAATCAGAAGTAGTAAGTGGTGAGAATGTGCAAGTCCGTTACAAAGACAGGTATGGATCCAAATGAAGGTGCTGCAGAGTCTTGCGGCTCTACATTGACTCCAACAAGGGAGTATTATGGGACGGATGTAGACAGTGGTGACCAGGAAAATTAGTCCTTGAAGAACGACAGAGGTACTGGGTTGAACACTATATCTGAGGAAGACAATGTCAAACTACTTGCGAAAGAAGCATTGCTAGGAGAGGAAGACATTGACAATAGTGCAATGTATGAGTCGATGCCTCCAACCAATGTCAAACTACTTGCTGAAGAACCATTGCCAGGAGAAGAAGATGTTGACGATAGTGCCATATATGAACCAATGCCTTCGATGTGGTCCCCTCTAGCCTTCTGAGATTGAAACTGTAAAAGGGAACACCAATCGTCGGGGGACGATGGCTGGGGTGGGAAGCTTGTATATGTTTTAACATTGTGTAAATTTTGAGGTTGTTTGTTCTGTTTTGATTTTTGAAAGTATTTCAAGAAGCTCATGGGAAGAGGTAAGTAATAGAACATTGAGGTTCGAACCTTAAAAAAAATGAAAACTATGTTTTGTCTGCCAAGCTGTAACTATTCAACATCTTGAAGGTAAAAGACATGCACCTGGTGGAGTAGCATGAGCCCATCAACTTGTGAGCATTGTTTTCACAGTGAAGTGAGAGGCAGAGGAAACGCAGAGGAGGACGACAAGGTAATGGATACCTCACAACAAGCATTGAGAAAGTGGTATTGCTGCTAGAGAGGAAGCCGCTGAAATGGAAAGGAAGCACAATAGTTCTGCAGCGGAGGAGCAATTCTGTAATTGTCTTTTATTGTTGGGATTGTATGAAATTTGTGTGCAAATGCAGTCAATCACTGTGTAACGGACCAAGGTCTTGCATGACGATCAGAAGTCTTGTATGTGTTGTTGTTGATGTAAGCTGACCCGAGGACTGCAGTTTGGCAATTTCTAAAATGGTGTCCTTTCACTTCAATTATTTTGATAGTGACATCAGCAGTTCCGCCTAAGGATGTATTGTATCTTCATCATCTTTTTGTACATATTGAAGAAATTTAAACTTTGGAAAGCTTTATTGTTGCTAAGAGGTCAGCAACAATTGTATGTCAGGCTTCGTTAATTCCGTTCAGTGTGTGCTTTGACATGGCAGATGAAGAGCATCCAGCGGAAGCGAAGGCGAGTCTCAGTTTAGTAAGTCGTTTTGCTGCATTAATCTTTTTGGAGCTGTCGTTGCAACTTCACTAAATTTTTTGAGCAAGGAGTTTCAACTGTATGTCGTTTGTGTGGTATTGGCACGTTGTAAAGGATTTGTAACATACAAAATGTTCATAAGAAGTGGCCCACATTGATAAAGTGATGTATTACACATTTGGAAGTTGCAATTGTATGCACTGTTGTCCATGTGATTGGCGGATTGGTTCGATTGTCACGGAAAGTGAAGTTTACTTTATGTTTTCTATTCTAATGTAAATGAAGTGGAGAAGTGGAAATAGAAGGTATTAATCTATTCACTGATGAGGGTTCCATGTAGAAGTTGAACTAATGACAGAGAAATGTGAATCACATTTTGAATCACTATGGAATTGTTCAAGTCTGTGCTTATTCAGTGAATGTATTGGATTTGTACGTTTTTGTAAAATATGTTTGACTAGAAGAGAAGCGCATAGCGCTGGGTACTTTCCGTTGAAGTTGGAAGTGAACTAATTTGTGCAATACAAGTATTGAATGGAAATAGTTGAGAAGAACCTCATTTGTTTCTGATTTCTTGTCCACAAGAATATCTATATATATGCACATTGTACCATGGTATATCTGTGGCATTATGTGATACTAGTGTGACCATTGATGATAATGTAGTACGTGTATGGAGATTGATTGTGTATGCCTAGGTACCGTGTTTGCAGAGAGGGTTACATTTCTTGAGATGGAATAGTGGAATTTTGCAGTTTCTTTTTGAATTATGGCAATCCGAGTTTGAGCGCAAGTGGCATGTTTTGCAAGGCTTGAAAGTAGAGTTCTATTCAATTTAATTTTCCGGCGATTTGGCTACATCAATTTGTACTGGAGAAGTGATAATGAAGCGAGTTGAATGAATTCTTTGGAGAAATGACCACCAAGCGTGTTCAACTGTTCTAGGATGGCAAGGTAAAGTGTGCATTAGCTATCGCTTCTCCCATTCTAAGAGTGTAAAGCTTAGTTTGCTAGATAGCTAAAGAGTGGACACGTAGAATGTGAGGAAGATATGTTATGAAGCCTTAGAGTTCAACGAGTCCATCATGTCAAATATCATGAAATGAAAAAACTGAAGTGAAGTGGATACTTTGAAAAAAATGTTTATTGAGCAGCTAATCAAAATTTATGGATCAGGATTTGAAGATTCATGTGACTAAGTATGATTCAACCATTATGTAAGCATTACAAACATTGTGAACATAATCATATAAGCTTGTCAGTCACTGTAGGTTTGTGAGTGCAGGTGGGGATGGGGGAGGGCATGGTATGTATTATTTGAGAAGGTCCATCTCATGAATGAAACAAGGGAAATAGTGCACAATTTGTGCAGGAAATGAAAAGAAGTTGTTGTGATCTAATGGAAAGTAAGAAAATTTTTTGGCTGAAATGGAAATCAGAGTGGGAAAATAGATGCCTAGTGATACTGATAGAAAAAGGTTGGAAGACAAGCAGGAGTATATTATTTTGAAAGTCTTCATTGGAGGTCATTTATGGTAAATCTTTGGAGATCATTAAACACTAATGTGGATGAGCCGAAGGTGAGGAACAGACATTAAACAAATTAAATGCATCGAATTCCATCATGATACCAAGGACCATCCAATTTCTGCTTGATTTGTTAGAAGATGGTGGAGGGTATGTTTAAGAATTGGGAAAGAGACTAGAACCAGCATTTTCTGTGAAGGCCAATTCAGCTAAAGAAAAAGGCTTCCCGGAAGTGCACTTGTAAAATAAAGCATGCAGTCATTGTTTGTAATACATGAAAATTTGAAGTGTGTGAGGTCCAATTGTGGTCATTAAGTTGCTGTACTGTTTTTGCTTTGAGAGTCCTTGTGCTAGCAACATTTGTATTGAAGAAAGTATGAATATACTAAGCAGAATGTGCATGAACGTTCAATGTGGATTCTGTAAACGGTAATGGAAGATCATGTTTTTGATGTAGTCAATTTTAGTAAGTAGAGGACGTACTCATATGATTAACAGATGGGGGTGTTTTTTTTATGGTGACAATTATGTAGAAAGGTCCAATTGAAGCCTGAGGAGGGAAGGAAGTGAACATAATGTTGCATGTGGGTAGTAGCGGATGCTTCATGAACCGCTTAAAACTCTCTCTCATTTTCACTACTTCTATGCATTATCGTGCGTTGAGTGGAAAGGATCTCTTAGAAAGTTTGCAAGGACTGTGACAACTGTTTTACTAACGTTTGTTGAATTATCTTGTAGGGGCATAAAGTCATTAGCACGGGAAATTGTGCAATGATTGCATGTGAACGATGTTTGGAAAACAGTGACCTTCTTGAAATGGGATGCCTGAATGTTATTGTTGAAGATATCAAGGGAACAAGTTCATGTATTTGTGATTGTGAATGACAATGATGATGATCCCTGATGCAAGAACATGGCTACCAAGGAACTAGTTTAGCAGGATCTGTGCCATGGAGTAGTGGCATTGCAGGCTTCAATGCTGTTAAATGGCGGTTTCACATTGACAACTAAATGCTTAATTTCTAGGGAGGAATTCATTGCAATCTCTTGAAGGAAAAGATGGATTTATGTATTTTTTTGGATCATTGTTAATGTAATGTGGAGCAGTCGTACTGGATGTAAACCAAGTGAACGTAGTTGTAATCATGTCATGCATACATTATAAGAACATTCAATGTTAATGCAATGATTGGCCATAATTTTGAAATGCAGGGTATGTGTAGTGAAGTTGCTTGATGTTGTCTGTAGTGATTGAATTCATGACCAGGAAGGGCAGCTTTTACATTCGATTGGCAAGCAAATGTCTGGGTGCCCGCTTCAGTCTGCATATGGTGAGGCAACACAAATGTATTGGGGGACAAGATGTTATAAGGAGAGGGCATATTTATTGTCGATGATCTGGGTGCAACGTGTCCGCGATGGTAGGAGCAATGAAGTGGACGAGGTATTTCTATAAAGAAAATCAGAATACTAGAAATTTCTTGGATTTTAGAGATTTACCATTCCATATAAAAAAGTATGCAGAGGAGTGTCTCTATAGTGGTGGAGGTGATGAACGGGAGAAGGTATGAGTGTTATGAAAATACTGATAGTGGAAGTTGTTTTGATTTGAGTGTTTTTCAGTGCCTTACAGAAGAGTATGCAGAAGACGGATAGCATTCTCTGTCTTACTGAAATGATGTCCTCATTTTTCCTCTATCTCAACCAAATTGTAGTAGAGAACTATATGAAAAGTGCAGGGACATTAGATAGTATTTTAAAAAATAATGCACCTTTGTGTGCAGGGACTATAAAAAGCATAAGAGTCGAGGTAAGTGATGGAGAAGCAATGGCAATAACAATAACAGAAAGGAATGAGCTTTAGAACGTTTCCAGAATTGGTGGAGTTTAAATTTTGGCAGGCCTCCTTCTTCAAGTAAGGAAGGTTATATGCAAATGTAAGATTGCATTGAATAGATTGTTGTATGAATCACGTCAATGTAGAGTACATTTCGAAATTATTGGTTCTGCTTTGTAGGAATAGGTGATAGATGGATTTTATTGAACAAGAATGCCGAAAGGGTGAAGTAAAGAGTGTAAACAGAAGTGCTCACATATGCTAAAAATGTGTTTTGACAGAATCAATATTTTAATAGAGCCTCCTTTTAGAGGTTGCCTAGATGAGTGCTATTTGTATCTCAGTAAGGGATGTGGTAGCAATAGTAGGTAGTGTTGTTTTGATTTTTTTTATTGTATAGGTGGAAATGAGTTTTAGCATAGCAATGAAGCAAATAACTCTGTACCACATTGCAACGTTGGGTTCATAAGTCAAAGGAACTTTACAATTATGAAATTTATATTAACAGACTTCCAACAGTGAATGTTCTTGATTGCCATCAGTTTTAACACATTGGATGCAATTATTGGGGTAGACCCCATTTTGTTGTTTGTTCTAATAGTGCCTTGGATGTTGCAGGAAAAAGAAGGGTATGTGAAAGGGGTGGGTTCAAGATTATATGTGGTATAGAGTCCATATTTTAGTTTTTCAGGGCTAATCTGTTTCATCTTCTATCTTGTAGTCAGTAGATACAAATTGGATGGAACATAAAGGTACAAGGGATTATATCATATGAGTTTTATGTTTTGGCTAAAATTTAATTCCACACAAGGTTCATTGTAGAGATGAAGTTTTGTAGGCCTAGGGGAAGTACTTATTGATAGTGAGAGAAGGAATTACTGTAGTATTCACGTGTTCTCTGAGATGTCAAGTAAGCTGGACAGTCATGTCCGTTTAAGAGGCAAACTTGTGCAGTAATATAGGTTGATAATTTATTTTTTATGGAAGGACCCACAAGGAACTGGAGGCCTTTTTATCCAAAGAAAATAGAGCTGCAAATGCAAGTTACATGAGAAGGTGTTCTTCCTAGACGTTCTTGTGGAGACTTGAACATGCAGTTCAAGGTACTTTTCATTAATTATGCTATTGTGATGAAAGGTAATTCACTAAATGCATAAGTAGTTTTTAAGTAATGAGGTTGCCATAGGGGAAGAGTAAGCATTGGCATACTAGATGAATTGTAGGAGAATGACTGAGTGGCATTTGCGAACTGTCCAAAATGCCAGCATGTGAAGTTTGTGAATGTTCATACATAATGGCTAGTTCCGGAAATGCAAAGGTAATTCAAAGAAGAGTGGGCCATTTGAAGTACTCAGTTTGGATTATTTTTTGATGCAAAGTGCATGATTTCCATGGTTCTGACAGGTATATACGTAACATCGAATGCGTACATGTATGTGCTAGGGGCAATTACAAACAGGAGGTGGTAGGCAAGAAGTAGAGAAGAAATGGGCATAGTAAGGCACACATTACATAGAGAAAGCATTTGAAGTAGAAGTCAAAATTATAGCAGAAGTTTTGATGAAGCACATGAGGACAGTGTACTTGTCTTCCATGTGTAAATGCCTTTTGTATAATCTTTGTTTTAAATACATAGAAAATGAATCCAGTTTCATCCTGCATTTTTTTTTGTATGCATCTTCAAAGATGTTGGAATTTGCCAATTGAGAATACAAAAATTGGAATGTGCCATATAAATCATCAAACTTGCACATTTCCGCAGACCATGCAAGAGCAAAATGGAAGTGCCAAAATCAACAACACTATGTACAAAATGTTGTTGAGAACTGTCAAATAATTGATTAAATCAATAGCACCTTTATAAAAGTTTGTGAAGAAATCAACACTTTTTAGCTAATCACCATTATAAAAGTGATGAAATCAACAAAAAAAATAGCAAAACTAACAGAATTTTGTTCAAAAATCAACACTTTTGTGTTCAAAAGTATCCAAATCAACTTGTCCAAATTAACAAAAGAAATCAACACTTTTAAGTTGATTTTTTGTTAATCTAGTCACTAAATTTTCTAATAGTGACCCCCCTTTGGATACTTCTGCAATGCCAAGCAAGAACAAGAGTTGCGTGCAAAACAACCTCCAACGCCCTAGTCGACAATGTTGCCGCTTAGTACTTAGCGCTATTATTTAGTACAAGAACGTTTTTCATGGTAGGACAAGGAGGGTGGTCATTGTGAAACCGATTCACTTTGTGTCTATGGTCAATGTTTTTCCTTTATTCAATGTAAATAAAGGTGAATTTTTCCTCCTGAACCTAGTTTTTTACCAATAAGTGTTCTTTTTTTTTGCGTGCTAAGCATGACCATCCATCCCATTGCGATCACCAACCTTTTTATTTTTATTTTGAAAAAGTGACAACTTGGATAGTTTTCAATACAAATTTGGTGAAGCATTGTATTTCTACATTCATCCATGTTTTGGACAGAAATCACTTTTCAATCATATTGATGCCTATTTCCATCCAAATTTGGCAACTTCATCCACAAAATTGTTTTGGCCAAAAAAGATTATTTTTATTTGGTGGAAAGTACACATTTATTTTGAAATGGTGCTATCTAGCCCATGGTGCCAAAGAAAAGGGCTGGTGATCACTATCCCTCCAAAGCTAGTCTGTCCTGCAATCGACGACTAGGCCGTCTCCTTGTCTAAAGTTCTAAAGTTCCTTATAAGTCTCCTACATACCACGCGATGCGTACAAAGTTGTTGAAATCTGCCCAGGAGAGATGGCGGACATGGTAACTGAGAAGACAAAGGGCTCAATCCACAAGTACGGAGTAACAATATGCTTCGACGGATGGGACAATGTGACGCACCGGCCCTTGATGAATGTGATGTTGGCTTGTACTGCAAGAGAGGTATTTATCGGTTCCATCAACACTACTAGGGAATACAAAGACTCCGCTTACATTGTAGCTTGCTTAATTGAGTACATTGACGTTGTCAGCCCGCAAAATGTTGTACAAGATTGCACAGACAACGCCCCCAATATGGTCGCTACTGGCCGCTTGATAATTGGTTGTTTTCTCCATCTATATTTTCAAGGTTGCTTTGTGCATGCTCTTGATCTCTTACTAGAGGATTGGAGTAAGGAAGATTGGGTAAAGAAGATGGTCAAATGGGCCAAGAAGGTAGTGAAATTCATTTGTCGTCACCATATGCCACTTGCCATCTTCCGTCGCTTATCTCCAGACTTGGTATTGCTCCACCCAAGCGAGACACGCTTTGCAACCACGTATTTAATGATTGAGCATTTGGTGGAGGTCCGCCAAGCAATAGAGCAGATGATCACAAACCCTAAGTGGATTGAATATGTCCGCATATTGTCTGCTGCAAAGACTAGGTCTACGGCATACTCAATTAGGAGGAAGGTGCAAAGAGACTCCCTTTGGAAAACATGAAATAATTTTGTGTACCTAGTGCAGCTTGTGTTGCTAGTACTCAAAGAATTTGATGGCAAATGCCCATGCATGGGCAAAGCGTGGGTGGTGATGAAAAATGTGGAGAGACACGTGAACAGCTTGCGGCAAGCCCCCTACTACCTTGTCTTTGACTATGCTAGTCAAGCTTGCAATGCGTTCTATGTTTGTTGGACACTGTTATCTAGCAATCTACACTATGCAGGCGCTCTCTTGAACCCTTTTTTACTCAACTAGGTGGATTTAATGGACGATGCAAAGGCAAAAGAAGGTGGACTTAGAGTGTTACAGAAACTAGCGCCCTTGGTGCAGGCATATGCATTTGCCTTGTCAGAGTATCAAGCTTTCCAAAATCATAGAGGTATATTTAGTGCACTGCCGGATGCTAATGCATCAAATCTGGAGCCCCATGAATGGTGGGATCTTCTTAAGGCGGGGGCTCCCACCTTAGCCCCAATAGCAAGACGGATTTTGGCACAGATTTATTCCGCATCATCATGCGAATGCAATTAGAGCATGTATTCATTTGTCCACAACAAAGTCTGCAACAGATTGACGTCAGAGCGGGCAGAAGATTTGGTTTACATCTACACCAATTGAAGACTCTTATAGACCGAGGTGGTGCCAATCCAACAAAGTGATATACCAAGAACATGTACTCGGAGGACTCTATGACTGAGGCAAAAGAATCAGACGGATTGGATCAAAGGTCAGTATTTTCAAGCCACAATGACAACAACAATTCAAGTGATTCAGATGGTTCGTTTGGTAGACATGGAAAGAGGGAAGGAAGGCATCGTAACATGAATGCTTTTGAATTTGAGGAGGACAAGTACGATGACCCCAGTGACTATGGCGGAGACGTCAAATTCGGATAGAATAGTCCTCAAACTTCCAATGTAGTTAGGGGGCGATCGCAGCCAATGCGGATGCTCATGTTGTAGTGCCTGAGAGTCCAATGAGTGTGGAACAGCCGACTAATGTTGTGGAGGAGATTGAAAGAGACAATGGACTGCCGTTAGAACTAGAGGCTTTGCAAAGAGGTGTTGAAACACTAGACAAAGATGCACCGATTGGAAGGGATGTGGAAACAAGGAATGAAAACGAGGTGCTCAAAAAGAATGTTGGAACAAGGGATGAGGGTGACCCGACAGCCATCCCCACACCATGTTTGAGAGAGAATCGGCGGGGCCCAACTCAAGTTGGTGGATTGCGTGCTGAACTTGAAAGTGTGCCACCCGTCTTGAACAAAGTTTGAAGATTATCAGGAAGCAATCCTCAACCGCTCACTCGTGGTTTGGCGATTGTCCCTTCAGCAACAAACCCTCTAAACCACAAAGCGGGATCCTTAGTCAATACACGATTAGCATCCTTAGCGGCTGAAAAGAATGCACCTGTCCAAAACGGCTTCCATGCACATGTTGAATATCCACCCTACAAATGGATCTAAGCGTCCAAGGGAACATAGGGATAAAGGCAAAGCTTCCAAAAAACAATTACGAAGACTCAAAGTGCAAAAGGATCCGGCCGTCGAACGCTTTGTCGGAATGGTTGACGACGTTAATATAGGGGGACCAAGCACAAACGGTCTTGTGGATGCAGAGGGGCAACGCCCCTTGAAGACAATCTCTTCTATTCAACATTGCACTACAGATCGCAGCAACCAGGGTTCAGAGGGGAGCATTAGGTCTACTTCCAATGATGACAAATCTTCAAGCAACAATTTGTCAGAAGACGGTGAGGTTCCAGGTGATAGTGATTTTAGGGGAGGTCGACCAGGCCCACCCCAAGGCCCTGCCGCCAACCAACCAGGTTTCCAAGACCTTAATGTAGCCGGTCTTGCTCATGCAACTAGGGCTGCTCAACACTAAGAACTTCATTGTGGCAAAAAAGTCATCATATCCTTTTCTATATTCCTAGGCTTATAATTTTTAAACTATAGTTCGTGTATATCCTATTTGTGGAATCAAAGACTTCTAGCTATTTTTGATGTAACAAGCATATGATTTCCTTAACATGCAAAAAACTCTCTACCTTAAAGAGACAGCCAACTCATTCTTCCAATGACACACATGACACCCTTTTACTAAAGAGGACGGTATGTCCTAGATGGGTACCAAGTGTCTTGTCTGGATGTTACAACTGGTCCGGTTTTTAATTGAGGAAGTCAATACTTTTTGTAGGCCTGGGAGGACTGACCCTTCCATTGCCCCATTAAAAGATAAATGTAAAAATTGCCCCCTATTTTGTCCCTTGAAAATTTACTATTTCTTCACGCCTCCTAACTAATTTGTGGCCTCTGATTGCAAATATGAATTCAGAAATTGCAAATTTTATCAAAGGTGGCAAATAAAGAATTTCAATGTTTTCTCCAAGGATAAAACTTGGGGCAATACAGGGGTGAGTTCTCCCTTGCCTAACTTTGTGCAATTGTACAAGGACTGCCCTTTGTATCCACGACAGACCCCTATGTAGCAATTGATGGACTGGATGTCCAACGGATGGTCCTTTTCGTCCAGACGGCCAATTGGACGGCAAGACCGTCTCTTTGCTGGACCACATGGTCGGTGGACGAGGTGGACATCGAGACCATCCCGTTGACAGACAATTCGTATGGTCTTATATGGGTAGTCCGTCTTTCTGACAAAATAGCCGTCACTTCAACGGTCTATCCGTCCATTAGACGTATTGACCGTCTAGTCGACGGCCTGGAGCGTTCCAAGGACAAACTAACTGTCTGTTTGATGGATTGTCTGTCCATCCATGGTCCATCCATGACAACAGTCTGTCCGTCCATGCCGTCGACGGCCCGCCGTCAACAATCCAGACTAGTGGACGGATCCAACAAATTTATCGTTATTTTTTTAGGAAAAACCTTAATTTTTGGGTCTGCATCGCGATCTTGTCGTAATCCGGATGCGTCCGGATACGTTTGGACCGTCGCTGTCGGACATCCCAACGTAAAATGCCAGCGTCACGA
This sequence comes from Neckera pumila, assembly GCA_963969595.1. Classification (NCBI taxonomy): domain Eukaryota; kingdom Viridiplantae; phylum Streptophyta; class Bryopsida; order Hypnales; family Neckeraceae; genus Neckera; species Neckera pumila. The sequence goes on along the minus strand of OZ018418.1, from coordinate 1,263,714 downwards.
TGGGATGGATAACCCTGTCCAGACACCAATACATGGTACATAAATAGTGAAGCATTCAATCACATAGCTTCAAACAAAAATGCCTTGGACAGAGGTTAGTCCAATTCCTATAGTACCAAGATCCAAGAGGCCAAAACTGGGGGAGGAGAGTCCCATGCTATAAGAGAATTTGGATCCTCTATTATAAAGACATCTCTCGGAGAAATAAAATTGAACGATGTTAAATACATTTCAAGTATGAGAAAAAAATATATCTTTGTCGGATCAATTACTGACAACAGTCATCTCTTCATATTATTCAACCTTTACTACAAAACTATTGACAAGTCAAATTGAAAAAAAAATAAGCTGTAGGTCACCAAGATCCACACAATGATCTTTATTGCTTTGGTCCAAAAAAGATAGAAATCTATGTAGTAAGTACTGAGGATATTGCAACCCTGCGGCATAGACAATTTAGTCAACTTAGTTATCATGGTTTAATGCACCTACAATCCTAGCAAAGTGTTCTAAAAATTCCAATTATCAAACCTATGTCAACAATATATAGACACTGCTTGTCAAAAAAACAGCATTGAAGTAGTTTCCTAGTCCAATCAAAAAACAAGGCCTCAAAGTTAAAGAAAAAGATTCAGTCAAATTTAATTGGACCAATAGCAAGCTCCCACACTAACTGGATCTAGATATGTCCTGTATTTTATAGACAACTTTTCTAGAAAGAGTTGGATCTACTTCCTAAAAAGCAAAGTACAAGTATTTGAACATTTATTATTTTTCCTATTTTTTAGGCCAAAATTGAAACAAAAATAGGAAACCGCATTGCAATCCCTTAGACAAAGATAGGCGGTGAATACTTCTCAATCAAATTCCTAAACTATTGCATAATCCATATAATCAAGAGAGAATTGACACAAGCACATATCTCCCAATAAAACGGTAATGCTAAATGATGAAACAAACACGTCTTGGTTCTAGCCTTTATCCACTTTTAATATATGGGGGTGCTACGAGTGCAGTCCACTGAGCCTTCTAAGCAATGGATCTTTGCTAATGTTTTCCTAGTTTTATAGATGGCAGTAGAATTATCTAAACTTGTGAGTGCAGAGATCTACTAATTGGCTACCAGCTTAGGAAACAAGCCTTGGTGATAAAAAAAAATAACCATTTGGACACTCTATTTATCCTATGTCCCTTCCATGGTGTTTTTACGCCTACTTCCCACATGTTAGCTTCCCAAATTGATTCTAAGTTTTATCCTTCTACATGAACACCTATATTTTAACCTTTGACTTACTCTAGGCTTCTACCTTAACTCTGGATTTTGATTTTAAAATTTTAACTTCTAAAATCTAACTTCTAACTTCTAACTTCTAACTTCTAACTTCTAACTTCTAACTTCTAACTTCTAATGTTTAACTTTTAACACTAATTTCTAACTTTTCTCTTCTAATTTTTACTCGGATTTTTCACTCCTAAACTAACTCTAACCTTTTACTTCTAAACTACCCTAAGATTTGACATGAAAATTAAACTCCTAAAATTGAACTTCTAAGTTAACTTTTAAATTTTGACTTGAATTCTAATTCTAAATTCTACTTTCTAAATCTAATTCTACATTTTTTTTTTTTTTTTTTTGGATGGAGTTCACTAGCATTCATGTGTCCTATCCCTTACTACTCAACTTAACTTAGCATGGTCATCAAAGCCAAATCCTAAGTGTAATATGTTTCTAAAAACCTCTACTCCTAATCTATGAATTTTTGAATCTAAACTTCTAATTTTCACTAATCTTTGCTTGTTAATGTGGATTAAGGACTAATTAAAAAAATCAAAAGGTAATTAGGATAAAACACCAAAGATTAGCTCAATGACTTATCTCGTCACTGCCGGTGTTAGAAATGGCCTTGTCTACATCTACATATACATCTCGTTATCCACTGTAGTCCTTTGTTTATTTTCCAAGAAATGCCCATGGCTTAAGATCAAAGATTACAATCGATTTTGGTTTAACTTCTCTCTTTCTCCCTTTAGCTACTTTTCTTTCTCCTTCCCTTCTTCTGTTCTAGCACTACTCCACCTAATGCTTTGATGGTGGTCTTACAATTCCAACTTCAAAATCCAAGAGGCTTAATGGTGTTTCCTTTCCTCTTACAAAATCTTACGTTGTCATTATCCAATTTTCCTCTAACGGCTATAAAGACTCCTTTGAGATTTCTCCTATTCTATTTAGCCTACCTAAGCTAGCACACTATTTATTGTCTTTCTCTCCTAAGCCCTCCATATAGTCATCTTTTCTTCCTTTTTTCCTTGTATTTTTTAGTGTTTTGTGCAAGTTTTTGGAAGGACAACTATTCTACATAGAACTTAATCTAGGCTTGATCCCATCTCCTCTATTCTTTTCTACTCCAATATTTTCTTTCCCTCCTACTTCCAATGTTCTCTCCTTTGATTTCAGGTTTTTAGAACAGGCCCAACTCCCCATCCAAGACTCTGGACCTTCAAACGTAGTTTAGAATTTAAAATTTGTTTTTTGGTAACTCCATATTCCAACACCCCTGGCCTAGCACCCCATAGCCCAGCACCTCGGGGCCCGACCCCTCGAGGCCCAGCACCTTTGTTTTGTTGATTTCTTTATGATCTAGAATGGACTGGCCTCCAGTTGGTCTGGTCTTGTTGATTTCTTTTTTGATTTGGGCCGCACTGCATTCGCCTTGGCTGGTCTCGTCTTTTTTATTTTTGGTATGGGTTGGGTATCAAAAATACTTAGACTTAGGGCTTGGAACCAGAAAAACTTAGAATTATAATTAAAGCTTCACCGTCTCGAAGGAAATTATAAAAAATGCCAAACTTTTTGAGGTTTTAAAGTCAAAGCTCTGCCATTCTGGAGGGGGGGTCTACTCAACAAGAGAGGTTTTAAAAGAAGGTGTCACTACACTTAAAGGAACTACATAAAGGGGGTTCAAAGGTTTGCCGTCTCGATGGGGGTTCTATGCAACAAGAGAAGGTTTAGACAAAGTTAAGGACACAACTGAAGGAAATACACAAAGGAGGTTCAAAGCTTCACCGTTTCGGAGGGGGGTCCACTCAACAAGGAAAAAATTGTTAAAAAAAGATTAAAATACAAAGAGATAAGAAGGGGGTCATGTGGGCATTTATTTACCCACCCTTGATAAATAAGCGAGCACAACAGAACTCTAATATTTGTATGGATTCTTATACAACCTACGGGTGCCTAGTGCCAATCCATTGTGCCTTCTAAGCAATGGATTTTCTCTTACTATGTTCCAAACATCCACAATATACACAAAAACCAAAGATTTGAACTACTTGATGATTTCTATTCTAACTTCTCAAGTAAAAAGAGGTCACGGTGGTTTTGAATTTTAAATAGTTACAATCTAAATTTATCTATCCTAAGTCATAGAGAATCTCATGCCAGTTCTAAAAACATAACGTTTGACCATAGCCCATTTTCCTAGCGAAAGTTATGGGAGGATGAAGTTTAGCCTTTTCGGGGCTATTTAAACTTCATCCACGATTTAGGTGATGTTCCCTAATTCAATTAGCTTTGAAATTTGAACCTTAGTCTAAGAAAATCAAGACCTAACTAAAACCTAAGTTTTGACTTGGATGAATAATTTTAGGTCAACTTCATCCATTCCTTGACCTAAACTTCATCCTTGAATAATTCCTAGGGTTTGCGATATTCCTTAAAGTTCAAACCACTTTAGGATTACTTTAGGGTCTTACTTTGACTTCCTAATCTTAACTTCTTCTTTTGATTAAGTTAAGACACCCTAAATCTTTCTACCCTTGTTCCTTGAGTTTTTAACTAAACTTTGATAAATTACTAATTTTAGGGTTTTCACATTTGTTCCTACTAGAGGCTAACCTAAGCTTCCTAGAATGTCCTCTTGTTAGATATTTCACTTATCCCATCAAAAGTTAGTGATGGATAAAGTTTGACAGCTAATTGGTGTTCAAAATTTCATCCGTTGATTACTCCTAATCCTAATTTGATAATTAAGTTTTAATATCACTTTTGAGATTTATGTTACTTCTAATTATTATTTCCTAATTTAACTTCTCTTGTTTATCTTCTAATTAATTTTCATCCAAATTAGATCCTAAACTTCATCCCTCTATATCTCACTCATTTGAACTCCAAATCTTAAGTGTAAGATGGTTTTGGAAAGCCCTAATCCTAATCTACAAGTTTTAAAATCTAAACTTGAGAAAGATTTTAGGTTTGATGCTCTGAATTGGTCTCCAACTTCGGCTAAGATGTTTAGAATTGTTAATCTAAACATGTAAAAAGAAGGGGAAGTATTTAGTAATTTACCTCAAGTTGGCCTTCATCCACAGTGTTGTAGAGTAGCTCCTTGAGATATTCCCAATCCACCATCTTCGAGGGCTATCTTGGAGATTTTGCTCACCGCTTGAAAATAGATATGTAATACAAATTTCCTAATTCTTTCCTATTTCTTTCTCTTTCTATTGCTTTACCTTCCTTTTCTTTTGGTATTATTCTACTTCAATTATTTAAATATCCCAAAGGTTGACTAATCTTGGAATAAAATAATTGAAGTCAACTTCTAACAATAATTGATTCTTCATCTTCTTGGTCAATTATTATTCTATCCAAGTTTTGATGGTTCTAATTGTTCTTCTTAGATTTCCACCTAATCCTATCTCTTCCTAAATTCTCTTAAAATCTTAAATTGTCGCTTCATCCCTCTCAATTTTTAAGGTGGTTTTGAGAGTTCCAAGTTTTCTACTTCCTATGGGTTTTGAGCCTTTTTTTGCAATGGAAACGTTGCAAATTGAGATTCTTTAGCCCCCTACTTTCTTAATTTCTCTCCTACTAATCTTATTTCTATTTTCCTCTATTTTCCTAAACTACTAAAATTTTTAGTTCCAAGAGGCAAGATTATGTGGGTGACAAAATGGCATTTAGTTTATTTTTGTTTTGATTTTTAAAAGGAAGAGTTTTTTATAAGAAAATTTTGGAATCAATTCGGCCAGTGTTTGGAGGCAGTTCAGCAAGTTTTGAAACCAGTTCAGAGCAGGTCCAGGCACCCAGTCGGGCCGTCCAGCACCCCAAGTCGGCAGTCCAGATCCTCTTCGGTCGGGAGCAGCACGGTCACGGGCTCCCCTTGCCATGGCCTTGGACACTGCTGCGTGGCGCTCCACATGGCGGCGACTAGTTGGCGGGGCAGTCCGTGTACCGCCCGTCTTTGCTCAACTCGTCTGGTCCTTTCACAGCACTCCCTTGGCCCAGTTTGGGTTTTGCATAGTTTGGATTTTTGTCTAATTTTTGGACTTTGGGTGTTCTAATAACAAAGATTAAATTGTCTAATATACTTAGCTAAAGGGGAAAGGGAAACAACTTTTGGTATTCTAATTTTTTGGGGGTTTCTTTCAAACAAAGCAAAGTCAAAGCTTTGCCATATTCTAGAAAATCTCTAAATTTCTAAACAATTCAAACAAAGCAAAGTCAAAACTTTGCCATATTCTAGAAAACCTCAAAACTTCTAAACAATTTGAAACAAAGCAAAGTCAAAGCTTCGCTGTATTCTAGAAAATCTCAAAAATTCTAAACAATTCGAACAAAGCAAAGTCAAAGCTTTGCTGTATTCTAGAAAATCTCAAAAATTCTAAACAATTCGAATAAATCAAAGTGAAAGCTTTGCCATATGCAAAAGTTTGCAAAAAACTTAGAATAGCTTAAGACAAAGGTAGGTTAGTACAACTTAGTTAGCACGTCTCTAAAACACAAGTACACGTTAGTGGAGAGTAATTAAAGTACAAAAGACCTTCAAAGAAAACACAAGAATGCCCCTCAAGGCGGCATACGCCAAGCACAAAGGGGGGGGGGACTAGGATTAGTATAAGGATTAGTAAAAACAACTTCAAATTGCTATAACAAAGGCCAAGTTAGTCAAAAATCCACAGACAAAGACAATCTTTGAAGGGCCCCCAATGTCTTTCAAAGAAAACTTGAAAATTAGCAACAATGGAGCTTAAAATGCTCCAAAATCACACGTTAACAACTTTTGGCTCAAAAATGGCCAAAAAAGTCCAAACAAATGGACCAACGTGTTTTGAAAGCCAAAATAATGGCTCAAAAGGTGTTTGTGAGAGAAAAGTGAGTCCTTTATATAGATTTCCAAGGGTGCTCACCTCCCTCTCTTTTTCTACTAATAATCTTATTACTTGGGATTGTCGTCCTAATCTCTGAATTTTTGACTTTTTACTCTGGTTCAAACTTCTAACTTTTGGAGAACAACTCCAAATTACAAACGGATTGCGCCATTAGCTTCAGAAGGCCATTTCTAGTTCAAAAGTACCTCTACCTTCTAATTTGACCTTAAAAATGCAATAATACTTAATACTAACTAAACACCAAAAAGGGGTAAAAACCTAGATCTTGGAGTTTGACTTTTCTAAGAAAAATAACTAGCCCAAGTTCTTTAGAAGGTCTAAGTGAATATAAAAAGACCCCACTTGGACGTCATTTTGATCCCGTGTGCTCTCGAGGCACTGGTCAACTCCACCGGATTCTTCAAATTTTGCAATTGTCGGGGAATCTCGCCGGTTTGGACATTTCTGGCTATCAGAAGGTCTTAAAACTTGTTGAGGCATCTTATTAGCATAAAATAAGTTAGCCTAATTTTTAGTGAGATTTTATTGCAACTTGGATGATTTACAAGAAATTCCCGTTCAAGGTTTTGGAGGTTGAACATTCGGAAAGACATTTTCTATAAGTCAAAAAATTCCGAATCTTTTTATGGAACCTCTTATGGAATTCCACAAAGGATGTGCAAGCTCATATTCTTACTTTGCACAAAGGTCATCGGAGAATCAAATCTTGATATCTCCTTGTAAAATCGGTGACTAGGAAATCTTCTGCGTACGGGAGAATCTTGGCAAACCAATTTCACCGTTGGCCTCCAAATGTGAATTACACCCAAAGACAACATACTGCATCTCCATATTCCTCCCAGGTGTCCGTCTTGCGATTGTAACTCCTGTAGGCCTAACAATTGTGATTTCTTCTATTTCTGCGATAAAATAGGGAAAGTCAAACCTATGGTTGGGAATGGACATATGACCTCAACGGTATTCCTTCAGACCAAATCTAGACCTAAAAATTCACCTACACCATAGTTTTGGCAATTCTAGTCCTATTAATTATAAACTTGTCTAATCATGTGAAATCCCGATTTTATACCTATTTACAAACGGGAATTGGATTTAATTGAGGGCAACTTAGTGATAAGGGACCAAATGCTATATTGGTATGTGATACACCTATTTTGGTCTTACACTCTTTTTTGGGCTTTTTGCAACTAAAAGTACATTCAAACTTAGTATAAACAAAAAAAAGAAAATAGTGAGTCCCGGGTGACAAATCGGGACCTTACAAGTCACAAAACACAATATAGATTGCGCTAGTTAGCACAAATTTATACACAAAAGGCCCCCAAAGTGGTATCGCCAAAATAGAGTGGGGGAATGCTCTAGGAGGGCACGGTCATAGCCGTCCTAGGATTAGTACAAAATGCCCAAAAGACTCCTAAACCACACAAGCTAGCACACAAGGGCACACAATAGATAAAAGACTGTTAACTCACAACTTAATATACAAGACTACACAAAGACAAGATCAAAGGACCCTTAAGGACCTTCAAAGCTTGAAATACAACAACAATAGAGCCAAAAGTGCTTTGAAAACACCATAGAGGTTTTTGGCTTTAAACGCCAAAATATCCAAAATAACTTGGACCCACGGATCCAAAAAACATATATGGGGTCATTTTAGAGAGAAAAATGGGGCCCTTATATAGGTTTCGAAGGACTCAGTCTTCTCCTAAATTCCTACTAGTGACCTTATCAACTTGGATTTTCATCCTCATCTTTAAAGATTTTCATCGTAATCTTAAATTTTGAGAATCTACCATTTATGCTGAACCTCCATCCTAACTTTTGAAGATTAATTTCAAATGTCAAATGGATAATGCAGTTTGCAATAAATTGCCGTTTTTAATCCAAAACTCCCCTACCTCCTATACTAGGACCAAAAATCCATTGAAGGCTAGTCTAGATTAAAAATCAAGTTGTGATAAATTTCTAGATCACCATCCTTATGCAGTAGATTCTTCCATAATCCGGTCTTGAGCTAGTGGCTCCTGCATGCTAATAATTGGGATTTTGGGAGAATTCAGAAATTTAATGGGAATTCAAAACCTAACTCTAGGACCCGTCCTAATAACCACGCTGTGAATCCTTTAGACCAACTTAGCCAAGAATTGCCACATTTATAGTGGGATTTAGCCCTTTTGGAGCTATGTGACTCAAATCCAATAAATCCAGCTATCTTGTGATTTTTATTCTATTTTTAGGCAAGGTTTAGAAAACTTTTAGGTATAAAATCAAAACTAGATCAAATACTATAATGGATATGACACAAACATATTTTGGCTCTACACTCTTTTTATGGCTTTTTGTACAATTTTATCTACTGTAAATTGCAAGTTTCAAAAAAAGAAATCCAAGAGTTCCAAATGACAAATTGGGAGCTCACAACAATCATGGAAAGAAATAGGAGCTTAGTAGCTGAGAAGAAGCTGTCGACTTAAATTTGGAGTGAAGCAGTGCAAACGCCAACCTATCTAGTCAACAAGAGCCCAACACGAGCAAACCAAGGCATTATACATGAACAAAATTATACAAGTAAGATACCAAACATTACATACCTCAAAGTTTTTGGATGCATTGTCTTCTATCATGTTCCAAAAGAAATAAAGAATAAAAGAAGAAATTAGACAATAAAACACCACAAGAGGCTTTTTTGAGTTTTCTTGTGTCACTTTTCCCTGTGAGAAACAACAATCTCGTGACTTTACCCTGTGTCACAGGATTGTGACAAAGGGTAAAGTCACAAATTTGTTGTTCTTGCAGGGAAAAGTGACAAAGGAAAATTCAAAAAAGCTCCTTGTGCATGGCAATGCATTTTTATAGGATACCATGAAACTACCAAGGCATGAAGATTCAATGAACCAAAGCAACAGAGATTCATTATTAGCCAAAATGTAACCTTTGATGAAAATAGGATAGGATTCCACCACCTAGAAACTGAGACAACTTAGCAAGTTCCCTTCTATGTAGCAAACACTGACTATTATAGAATAGAAACTAATGACAAACTTCCATAGAGTCCCAAAATTTCTAAATACAGATCCCAAGATGAAATAGCCAATCTAGACATAATGCCCCCTCTGTCATCAAACCATTCAAGCCTTTGGTTGTCACGTGCCAATTCTAATAATACTCAACTCTCACTTAAGTAACCCAAGACTCAAATCTGTCAAACTTCAATACATAATGAAAGCAAATCAATCCTCACCTATTCAGCCAACTACCAACTCTACCATTGAACCTGCACAACAATCCATTAGACAATATGCACAACAACCCACTAGCCGATATTCAAAAAGGCAAAGAACACCGCCTTCAAAATTTAATGATTATTGGACATTCATGAGTGAACTACTAGAAGAATCCATCAATTTCCAAGAAGCATCCAAAAATAGCAACTGGCAAATTGCAATCAACAATGAAATTAGCTCCATCACCAAGAACCATATTTGGATAATAATAGACAAATACCCTGGCATGAAACCCATTACTACAAAATGGATATTCAAAGTCAAGCGTGGTCTAGACCTGAGTATGTTACTGTAAATTCAAGCAACAACTAATCATTGATCAAATTGGTAAACAACCCAATTCTTCATTCCCGCACCAAGCATATAAGTATCCAAGATCATTTCATTAGAAAAATGGCCAAAGCATAGTAAAAAAGTATCTTATACATTCCCACCACCGATCAAAAAGCGGGTTTTTTTACTAAAGCAGTCAATTATCTTAGCTTCATCTACAACAAAGCAAGAATCAATGTCAAAATGTTTCCTAGTGCCTTTTAAACTGCCTCCTTTCTCATTAGAAAACCTCAATTTGACCCACTCTAGGGTGTACAACCCATCTAGCCACAAAGCTTTCCTAGAAACTTTGTGTTTGAAATTTGGGGACCTCACATTTTTTTGTTGCTGCGATTATCCCACAGAGCATCAAGGTTTGCAAAATACTCTGTCCACTCTTGTAATACACCTTTCCTAGTTTGTTGAGCACGGCTACTAGACGAGCTGTTGCTTCTACTGCCATCATCACTTCTAGACACCACCTCTTCAAACTTTAAATCCCTCAATTATATCTTGCACTTGTAGTCTGTAGAAATAAATCAAATAAAGCAAGAACAATATCTAGGATCCATGCATTCACCCTGTGTGATTAGATTGCCACCAACAAAATTATCAACAACACCACTTTGAATTGCATCCAATCAAAACCCACAGCCATTGATAGTTTACAGATTTTCTATCCTTCCCTCAAAACCCTAATTCCTCTAAACTGGTTCTACAGATTACTTTTTCTTCACAAATACAAACTTCGCCAAAAAGCAAGTGATGGCCATCGACTCACCACCAAAAGAGTGTCCATCTGCTCGTGGAAGACCATCAACATCTCCTTTGACAACAACAAGAACCGACGTGCCATTTTCCCTTCTGGTCTCCAATGTTGTACATCTCCAAGAACTCAAGAATCAAAGACTTAAGAAACTAGAGAGCAAAGAGGACTGTTGTTATTAAGTGCTCTTTGGTTCTACTAATCCACTACTCTAGAACGTTACCTGTATCATTGTACTAATGACCATTACTAATTCATATTTAGTTAGCTGTTAGTAAATTACTAGGTTGTTCCTTTGTCACTACTCACTAATGTATCTTTAAATCCTTCTAGGTTCTGTATTTACTATCTCTTGCAATACAATTTGCTCTTGATTAAAGTTTTAATCAAGAGGCTTCTCTAACGCTGTCAATAGGTGTGAAAATGGGATTCATTGCTTCAGAAGTGGGATATTATGTCAAAGTTACATTATATCATGACATCAAAAGTGGGATAATTTTCTTGATTTCTTTATTTTTTCTTCCAATAGCAGAAATGGCTTCAAGCGATATACTACGTTGAAGTGTTATAGGACTACTCTGTCAATTGTGATGAAATGTTGTTGCTTTCAATGAGAACATAGTGTTTGTAAAATGCAGTCATTAAATACAGTGCTTGAGGTCTTGATTTCTTTTCTTCCTTTTGCTTTGCTCATGTTTCAAAAATCAAAGCTTCCGCACTATAACAAGTATTGTTATTCACTGGAGATAGCAACTCTCATCTAAGAAGGCAAAGAAGACAGTTTGTGAATGGATAGTGTTGAAAGCCACTAATGTCAGACTATTATAAATAAGTGAGTTCTAACCCTCTTATTGTTGTCAATTGTCAGGTTAACTACTGCATACATAGTCATGAATGAACTTAATGTATAGTCATCATAAACAAGGTCTACTTGTATAGGATCTTGTGAGAGTGAATAAAAGAAAACCACCACCCATAAGTATTCAAGAATTCTTGAAAGCATTCTAGTTTGCAAGCTTTACTTTAAAACTAGAATTGTCTATCCTAATTTGACTTCGAGTTTTTACATTGTGATGTGATGTCACGGCACATCACAATTTTGTCAAAAATCTTGACAATCCTAATCCAAAGTTCTAAATTAAAAAAAAATTGTTTGATAGTCATAGATGGAAAATCAAATATATCACTACAACTTAATATGCTAGTCTAATTTATCCTGTTCTTTTTAGAGAACTTTATCATATTCCATCAAAATAGTTAGAATATTCCACCATGACGAGCTTAGGAGTCACGTTACGTCATGCATCACGACATTTTGATGTCATAATATAATGTAACTTTAACAACCTTATTTGGAACGATCTTTGATGGCATCATTATTAACAACTTATAACACTACAAAGTTTTCTAGAATACGTTGAGATTTTCTATTGTTGATTTAGCACAATTTTTTGCAACGATTTGGTAGCTTAAGAAGATTATAATAAACTGTACCAAATATTGAGCACTATATTGTATCACAAAAATGACATGAATGACTGCTTACAAGAAGACAAAGGAAATGGAAGAAGGCACCTCTTCTCAACCCATGAATGAACTACAAGCCCATATTGGGCTTCTTTAATTTTTGGGCTTGCCATTGTAAATTCAAGAAAAACTATAACTAAAAGAGTGCAAAGTGTGCCATGTTTTTAGATTTTCAGCACACTAATATTTGACTAATTTGAAAAAGTAGTTTCATTATACTAAGGCTAAATATATTTGAATTTCAAATAGGACAATATAACAAATGTTCACTTTTGTTAATTACTTATAATGTGATTGTAATATTAGGTATTGAACTCTTACAACTTTATTGTTGGCAATAAAACACATTATAATCTTACACATCTTTATTATTTTGCCAATATTTTATAGACAATGAAATGAAATAGCCTTCAAAAGCTATTCATTTGTAAATGAAATTGTATCACTTTTAACTTCATTTGAGTTTAATGTCACAAAACATGTGAACATTGAATAATACTTCCAACCATTGATTCATATTCAATTTCAATTGAAAGTTTTTATTATTGTTGTGTAATCATTCAAGGCCTATGATTGCAAATATAAATTTAGATTTTGCAAATTTTTTCATGTGACAAATAAATAATTCTAGTATTTTCTACAAGAAAATAACTCACAACAATAAGGGTTCAATCCTCCTTGGGCTTCAAAAAGCACCCATATTTCTAAATTTTGCTTTGACAAAATTTAGTAAATTTTAACCCCTAAAAGCCCAAGGGCTTTTTTCTGCCAAAAAACACCCAAAACTGCCATTCTATCAACAAAGTGTGAAAAAAAATTAAAAATGTTTTTTTTACACATCTAACCATAAGATCTCACACCCAACTAGTATGATAATGTGTGGAAAAAATTTCAGAATTTTTGATCACACAAATTGCACGATATCTGTGTTTAAAGTGGAAAAAACAAGATTTTCAGCACAATGCGGGACCAGATTTTTTGACTATAAACATTTTTAACTTAAAAATTTTGCACTACAACGTTTTGAGCTTTAAATCTTTTTAGTGGAGAACTACGTTGAGAGTCTAGGAAAAAAAAAAAATTCAAAACAACTTAATTATCATTCTTTAAAAGATTGTTAAATAGAAATAGGTACGAGATAGAAGGAGAATCTAAAATATTAATATATTTTTGATGGAATTAAAATGCACTAATTCCAATGGTGAGATTGTTCTAGCAAGTAAACTAAACCATTACAAAAAAAAAAAATTGAAAAATTACAAAAATTGCATTCCAAATTGAATCCTACATGTTATTTTTTTCAAGAAGATGCTCTAATTGCCCGAAAAACAAGAATGTCCATAACTTCCTCATAACAAATCCAATTGAAATGAATCAAAACTTTCCAAATAGACAAAAATATAATCTATGAGAAGAAAAACATTTTAAAAAAAAAATTCAAAATTTTGCAAATTTTTTGTGCTGCCCTCCCTCCCTACGCATTCAAAGAAATGGCATAACTTCTCGCTCAAAGGTCCGATTTCAAATTTTTTTTTTCTGCCACATACCTGTCTTCACCTTCTCAAAAAGTTTCAAAAAATCACAACAAAATTTCAGCCTGTAGGTACCTGCCCGAAAATGCATTTGTCCCCCTAAGGGACAATGGGCTTTTAGGGGTTAACATATGACTTAAACAAAAGTTTCATCATAATTATACAACCTTAATCTAAAACAGTTTAAATAATGAAACAAATCCCAGCGCAGAGATGTGATTCTAATGTAGAGATCATGGGTACAGGACGGAAAGCACAATATTGAGGAATAGGACACACCGACAACTAGTTGGCAACTTTGAATAGATACAAGAAAACTCAAATTTAGACATTGGACACTTCTAGCTTTTCAAGACCTGAACAATTATCCGCTCTAAGCCTCTGTCCACAACCTTGGTTGTTCCAGCTGCACAAACATGGCGGAGCCAGAAAAAGAAGAGTAGCATATGCCAAGGAGACAGGAAATTAACCTCTGCATACACAATAGAATTTAAACGGAAACACATGACTAGGATGTAAAGATTAAAATCCACATTTGTATATTCAGTATTATGTCAGATCATGACAGTTGTGATCCAGCAACCCCATCATGAGTATCGGAGATAGTTACCTTCAGGTGCGAAGGAAAATGACCAGAAATAAATTAGTCCATTCCCCGTAACGGAGGCCTATCAATGTTGTCACCATCTGAAGTCAGCTTCACCGTTTGAATCAGCCTCTCTCGCAACAGTTCCAAGTTTTGGTCGGAGATCGCCTTATGCATTTGAACATGATTGTATTTCTGGCAACAAAATCCACCCTCGTATGTGAGCCAGCCGCAATCAATAATCAGATGTTACCACCGCAGGCGAGGTTACCACAAAGTAAACTAAAATCTTTGCGTGGCCAGTATTCCACTTATTTTAGTGATTCTACCTAAAGCAATTCACATCAAAGGACAAACCTTGACCCATTTGTTAAAGAGGTGTAATCGCGTCACCATAACCCTTTCACCAAGTTCTTGCTTTTCCTTAGCCAAAACACCCACCACGTGAGGACCCAGTTCTGCACATCGGAACTTCAGAAATATACCAGGCGCAAACGACATTGGACTTCCTTTCCGTACAATTGGTGCATCACACAAAAGCCATGTTGACTTTAGCCAGGAATAAGTACCAGTCGAAAGAACAGAAAAGCAAGCAGGTAGTACCTTCACTAATATTTGGATAAAGAGTTTACTATCTTGAGGCTTGTTGTTAACTACAAAACTGCACGCCCACAAAATCAAGTCAAATGTTCACGTTCCCAAAATGCTATCCAATATAACGCACTTGAAGGTCCAAGTTCTCTTAGGAAACATCGGTTGCTGAAAAGGAGCTATTGTAGGAGTTATCATGGACTAGACACAAAATCATGACCTAGAAGACCAAAAAGAAAGCTATTGTATCATGGATACAAAGATGAGGTGTTGCTCACTTATAAAACCAAGCGTACTCGGGTGGATTCATCTCGGAAAGCTGCGCCAGAACTGTTTTAACGGCTTTGTAAGTAAAATAATCCAGCAAGTGCTGCAAAATCAAAACTGGCAGTCATCAAAATACTTCAAATTTACCCTGGAAAATTAAACTTTTCGAAGGCCGTGGCTGTCACGGTCGTGAACTCATGGACTGTTCCTGTTCAAGACTGAATGTGAGCATCAAGAGACGTAAATCCAGCACATACAGAAACTCAGCAGCAGACGTACTTTTTCGACATCATCAAAAGTATCCTCGTACTGGCCACCAAGGTCATCCACAACCATAGGTGAATGATGACCAGTGGTAGAGCATGGAACCATGTGGGTAAGGGCCCGTGTACTTAGTCGTGCGTCCTGCCACGCCTGTGTCATTGTGCTGTACAAATGAATCTGCTTGCTGATCTTCCAGTATTTCCGCGAACATGGATGACCTCGCTTCACCCTGGCGAGGATTACTCCAGCAGCAGCAGATCCTGAGCATGGACACCTACAAAGAGACCCTGCGAGGGTCACAGCTCCAACGGCACTTGCCATGCTGGCTCCAACCATAGATCTCGAATACTGGCTGCTCGATATCACTCAGACTGTACCACTTCCGGGAAAATACCCCGTTTGTCCGGCCTGTCTACTGCAGCCATGGACACTTATATTAGACCTACGCAGGATCTATATGTCACTTGCTGAAATGACCATAATTGTCTTGCACCCGCTTCGTGCCGGAAAATGCAATTCCTACATGTTTCCAACAGGTGGCTTATGTCTCCAAACCCTGCAATACCTTCATACCACATTACAGACAAAACCCTTCCAGAGATCCACTACCACCAGACCATACCCCGACCATATTCTTACGTAAGGATGTCAATTTTCTTTCTACCAAGTGCTACATCACACCTCACTTGTTTCAATATTCTAAAGCATTCCAAGGCCAACAAGAGCCCAATTCAAGCAGAATATTATTCATGCATCATCTTGAAACAGAAAGAAATTTCCACCTCCAAAACCGCATGAATCAAATACATGATTTTCGAACTGAAGCAGCATTTTTCATTGACCCCTTCTGTACACATGCGCTGACAAAGTACTTCCTACACTGTGTTTAAAGTACACAAAATGAGGCCTACTTAATAACCCACTACACTAGCGCCACCGTCACTTAACACAAATATCACATTTACAGACTTCCGGAACAATCAGAGGCAGTCTATCATAGTGTTGGGCAGAAACTTGCCACTCCTTTTCCCTACAAGCCAACGAAACCAACCGGCATGCCCTCACGAACCACAATCAGCAACAACTTCCCCCCGTAACTCCAAATTCCATTACACCCTGACGTCTTCACTGTCCACAAACAAGATACCGACACCTACACCCAAGGCAAACGGAGCTACGACGCCCTGCATCCAATCTTGCACAACACTCAATGATAAGATCTGAGATACGACCCCACCCACCACTACCTAAAAGGCGTACCCCTCACGTTCCCAAGAGCTCCGAGCAACAAAAGCCACAAGCAACGGATGAAATAAAACACGAACCAACAAACTCGGGCACCAAGAGACGAACCTCAGGCACAAGGACCGTAGACACAACCAAGACTCCACAGTAACCGATGACAGGGAAGAAGCACGAGAGTCGCCAATCCACCGGAAGAACAATTACAAGAACGATGAGGAACGGAGGACAAGCGTGCAGCTTCAATCGGCACTGCATAAATGAAAAGTTGTTCATTGAGGCCGTCTCCCCTCCACACATTGACCCTTGTCCCCCTGGGATCAGAGCCGAGAGAGATCCAACCTACTTTTGAGGTTGGCGTAACTTAAGAATTTATTAGTCTTGTGTCCCACACAATGCCTCTAATAAGGATAGAGTGAATGCCAAATCACAGGCCCGTTTCATACATGTTTGTTGAGTGCGGCCGGACAAAACCCTTTGTCCACTTGATAGTCCGGCTTGTTGTGGAGGGAAGTTGCTATGCCACCGTTGGTTTTGTCCATCCGGTGAGTGGTTTCACAAATGGAATCGGACCTTTAGTGAAGAGTCCGGTTAAATTATATTTTGTTTAACAAAAATATTAACTTCCACATCACATGTCCAAACGCCACAAAATAAAGCTCTTGCATTCCTTTGTACTAAAAGCTTTCTATTTTTATGAAGATTACAACCTCCCACACTGCAACAAAGCCCTTGCACTCCTTCGTATAAGAAGTTATTGAATTTCAAAATATTTACAAATTAAAAATTAAGAAAGCCAATTCTTTTATAAATTGGATCACTCCTAAACTGAAAACATTTCTATGCATGTCAACTTCCAAGATTTAATGATTGATATTTATTTCTATATTGTTTGAAACATCTTCAAAGAATTCAAAATTTAAAAATAAATAAAAATATCCTAAACTAGAAATATATATACCCTCCTATAATAATAACAACTTCAAAAATAAACAAAAATAGGTACCTAATAAACAAAAATTTGATGTAGTTTACTTTTCCAAAGAAAAAGGAGTCAAACACATCATAGGATACTTTAAAAAAAAATTAGTTAGACTGTGATGAAGTTAATCCAACATATCTATCACCTTCATCCCCTACCAAATTTCTTAGCCATTTCCTATTGAACAAGGATTTAGCTATGGCATTTCGCCGCATATACATTTGCTCTCTAGTGGAGGATGGAATTGAACTCTAATTAGAGATTTCAACTTCTTCTAATGCACAATTATTGAATTCCGCAGGTGTTATTGTAACACTTTGAGCTTCTACAAATGTGGTAAATGCAGCAACAACTTTTTGGGACATTAACACATTCGTCCAAAGTTCAGTTTGAGCCTCGTTAACCCAAATGTCATGAAAAGTGTCATTGTACATAATAGTCAAATTATGCAGAACTAAACATACTGTAACACAAATAAGAACATTCTTCAATTTACAATCTATTTATTTCAAGAGGATCCACCATCGCAACTTCAATATTCCGTATGTATGCTCTACACACATTAGAAAACTAGATTGAATGAATTTCCAATGTGCTTGCTATTGATTGAATCCGTCTTTGTTGCTGATGTAAGGTGTAAACATCCAAAGATGAGGTTGATAAGCAGCATTTCCAAATAAAGCGTATGGATTCAACTGCATAAAGTAAAAAGTCTTTT
This sequence comes from Neckera pumila, assembly GCA_963969595.1. Classification (NCBI taxonomy): domain Eukaryota; kingdom Viridiplantae; phylum Streptophyta; class Bryopsida; order Hypnales; family Neckeraceae; genus Neckera; species Neckera pumila. Next base: position 1,245,475 of record OZ018418.1, on the reverse strand, counting down.
ATTTTGTGATAGTAGAAAATGGCACATTATCTAGTCTAATTGTAGAGTTTTTAGCATTACTAACCTTAGTCTAAAGTTTTAGTATCCCTATCCCAAGTCTAAGATTTTTTTGGTACCCAACTCAAGTCAAAAAATCAACAATACTAGACCACGGCATTCCAAGCCAAAAAATCAACAAAACGAGCCAACCAAGGGGCCCGTCCAGCCAGACGAGAAAGAAATCAACAAGACGAGCCAGTCAAGGGGCCTAGTCCATCCAGATCAGAAAAGAATCAACAAAATGAGTCAACCGGGAGCCGGTCTAGATCACAAATGAATTAGCAAGATAAGATGAGACCAGCCAGGGGCGGGTCCAAATCACAAAAGAATCAACAAGACGTGACCAATTGGGTGCCGGTCCTGGGTGCTGGGCTAGGGTGCTGGTCCAGGGGTGTTGGGCTCTAGGAGGATACAAAAAAATTTAGAATTCTAAACTACTTTGGAAGTCTAGAGTTGGATGGGGAGTTGTGCTTGTTCTAAGAATTTGAAATCAAAGTGGTAAACATTGGAAGTAGGGGGGAAAGAAAATTATGGAGGAGAAAAGAATAGGAAAGATGAAGTCAAGCCCAGACTAAGTTCCATGTAGAATAGTTGTCCATCCAAAAACCTGCACAAAACACTCAAAGATACAAGGAGAAGAGGAGGAGAAGATGGTTATATAGGTGACGTAGGAGAGAAACGATAAATAGTGGGCTAGCTTAGATAGTCTAAGTAGAATAAGAGAAATTGCAAAGGAGTCTTTGTTGCCATTAGAGGAAGATTGGGTGATGATGACATAAGAACTTTGTAAAAGGGAAAGGGACACCATTAAGCCTCTTAGGATTTGAAGTTGGGAGTGTAAGACTGTCATCAAAGCAATGGGTGGAATAGTGCTAGAATAAAAGAAGGGAAAGAGAAAGAAAATGAGCTAAAGGGAGAAAGAAAAAAGTTAGATAAAAACCGGTTGTAATCTTTGATCTTAAATCGTGGGCATTTCCTGGAAAGTAAACAAAGGACTACAATGGAACACAAGGATGCATACATGGATGTAGACTAGGCCATTTCTAACACTGGCAATGACGAGGTATGGTAGAAGGCTCAAAAATTGCTCATCTAAGGGCTAGATTGGCCTTTTTGTGCATTTACATAGATAAGTATATTTTCAGCTCATTTTTCAGACATAGAAAATTAGAAGAGGAATCTAAGACATGTGGTTTCATATTTTTTGAAGCATTACTGATTTAGTTATGAATTTTCAAACGAGATGTGCCACAGGTGCCTATTTATGACCCTAGGTCTTTCATAAACCACTCACTTGCAATTCTACAAAAAGATGGGGAAAGCAAAGAGAATGATTGGCTCTTGAAATTAATAATGCTTGTTTCTTTGATTCATTCAATGACTATAGAAATCAATTGTAGAACCATCTCATGTCCATTTCACAGCCATTTATAGGGGTGGTTCTTAATGCCTGTGCAATTTCAGAGCCTTCTACCATAAGTCATTGAGCTAATCTTTGGTGTTTCTTCTTAAATTTCCTTTGATTTTCTTAATTAGTCTTTAATCCACATTGACAAGTAGAGATTAGTGAAAAATAGAAGTTTAGATTCAAAAGTTGATAGATTAGGAGTAGAGGTTTCCAGAAACATATTACACTTAGAATTTGGCTTTGATTTGACCATGCTAAATTAAGTTGAGCGGTCAGAGGACGGATGAATATTAGTAAACTTCATCCAAAAGAAACAACGAACAACATTTATGATTAGATTTGAAAAATAGAAATTGGAGTTAATTTAGGAGTCAAAAATTGGAGGGAAAAAAGTTAAAAACTAGAAATAAAAGTCAAAACTTAGAGTCAATCTAGAAGCATAATTCTAGAGGTTAAGTTCTAAAGTTAGAATTAGAATTAAATTTAGAAATTAGAATTTCAATTAATAATTAAACCTCAGAGTCAATCTAGAAGGATAATTTTGGAGGTTCAAATTCTAAGGTTAAATTTAGGAATTTGAAGTTCTAGAATTAAATTAGAAGTTAAAATTTAAAGTAAAACTTAGAGGTTTAAACTTAGAGTTAATTTTAGGAGTAAAAATCTAGAGTTAATAATTAAATCGGAGAGTTAAACCTAGAGGTTAAATTTTAAGGTTAGTCTGAGAAGTAAAAGTCTAGAGTGAAAAGTCAAAATCTAGAGTAAAAATAGAGGGTTAAAACAAAGACGTAAAAACTAGAAGTAAGACACTAGAGTAAAAAGTGAAGGTAAAGTTAGAGTTAAAAATAAAAATTTAGAGTCAATTGAGGAAGTCCTACTTAGCACTAACTCCTAAAGGTTTTGCAAGTGATTTTGAAGAAAGTAGTAAAAAAAGGGGTATTTGTGAATTATTATCTATGAGAATAGTTTTTATAATAGAACTTACCTATCAAGTTCAAAACAAGCAATGCCATGTCTTACTACATAAATCGAGAACTTCAGAACAATCTATGAGTTATAAAATTCTTCTAAAAATTTCAAAGCAATTGCACTTCTAGAACATAAGCAAAACGCCATTATTGTAGACATAGCTTTAGAAAAAGTTGACTACACTAGCTTTTTTTTCATACTAAAACTTGACCTCTTCATAAAGTCCAATCAAAAATTTGTACGGTGGAGTTTTTGATATATGTCTAATTCACCATTAAAAATTGTCATTCCTAAAAAATTGCAAAATCTCTAAATTTGACTTCACAAAATCAATCACAGCATTTTCTGTGGAATTCAAGGTTTTGGGCACCCCTCAAATGTTGGGTCTTCAGTGACCTCTACGTGGATCAAGTCTGACCTACGTTGATCCATTACGTGACTGCTGACCCCATCCACCAAAAGGTAGGCCTTCCATTGCACTTGGCCTCGAAATGCCCGCCCACTGTATATTCACTGCACCTGCCCCGCACAGTCTGCGCCTGGCGCATTGGCCGCCTAGCTCGTGCATTTTGCGGCAAGACAGGGCAGGTGGCAAGCGCCGAGCAGGCCCGCCCAGGGGCCAGAGCAAGCCCGCCCAAGGGCTGGAGTAGGCCCGTCCATGGGAAAGGTAGGTCCATCCATGTGGCGCGACGATCTGCCCTGGGGATGCCAAACACAATTGGGGCGTTGTGGGCCAACATAGGGGATCATGATGGTGCCATAGCCCCTCTCCCTTTCTTCTTCAAGCACTCCAGGGGCTGAAATGCTGGCCACACTCCAGAGACTAAAATACAAATCCAATTCCAAGGACTGAAATCACCCATGCTCCAGGGAATGAAATCACCCACACTCCAAAGAATGCCCATCACTGAATGACCAAATTCAAATTTTTTCTTTGTTAGAACTCCAAACACGGGTAAGCACAAAAAATGACATAAATATTTTAGACAATTCTACAGAATTGGGCTTCAAAGGTTTAGGATAACAAAACAAATATAAAAACTTCTAGAAATTTTGCAGTGGAGGGATAGTGAAAAAATAGAGAGGTTGAAGAAATAATTCTACATGAAAGGGTCCAAAAAAATGGGAAGGCAATAGATCAATTTGTGGTCCAACATTTTTTAAGCAAATGCAAGGGGAAAAAATGGAGAAGGTGAAGAAATAATTCTACAACAACGGGTCCAAAAAATGGGAAGGCAATAGATCTATTAGTGGTCCAACAAAAAGTAGGCAAATGCAAGGGGAATAAATGGAGAGGGTGAAGAAATAATTCTACAATGTGATGGGCCCCAAAAAATGGGAAGGCCATAGATCTATTAGTAGTCCAACTAAAAGTAAGCAAATGTAAGGGAAAAAAATCTTGAGGGTGAGGATATACTTCTAAAATTCTCAATTCACCTTATGCTCTTAGTTGGTGGATGCCGCATGTACAATTCAGGAGCCCATAGTGATATTCTTTGAAACATCCCCAATTCAAGCACAAAAAGGTACAGTTGCAATTTTGGCAATAGAAACTACACCTAGCGTCTCCACACAATAGGCATGGACGCATCAAGTAACTTGAAGTTGGCATGTAGGGACGCGGATCTTCCTCTTCTTCATCTACATCAGTTCTACGGCCACGTCAATTTTGGTTGAGAGCATTACACAAATTGGCCTTGAATTGGAGGTGAGTAATGGGTTTCTTTAGATGCCGGCCTCTACGTAAGGTCTCCAAATATATTATATACATGTTGACGCCCGTCGTATCCAATAGAAAGTAGAAAACTTAGTGCCACCACTTGTGCAATCTAGTTTGGCTAGAGTACAATGCTCTCAGTTGATCTGCTACATTGACCCCTCGCATGTGGGTGGTATACTCTAGATGCATAGGGGAGGTCTAGATTGGGTCCCTTGTTGCCCCATTCCTACGTGGAACTGTAGGCACTGGTACACAAGGGAAACCAATAGGCAATGTATTTATAGAAATAAGTAGAACCGGGCGTTTGTCCTTCCACATTACACACTCAATGCCATGAGAATTGTGCATTTTCCGTTCTAATGTCCCTTGAGGTGCATTGGTCCAATTTTGACCTGTTTTCAATTCCAACAGTAAGCCCACCCGATTAGTCCTCATAGTTCCCATGGCATAAATTTCTAATGTAGCTAGTTCCATAAATAAGCCAATACTAGAAAAATAGTTGTCCGTGACAATCACATGTCCCTTGCCCCCTAGCCCCTCCAACAATCTCATGACTACATTGTGTGCCACATTCCCCTCTCTAGAAACCACCGGTGGTATATGTTCTACTCCTTCACGGTTGGCCCCATAATATATTTCAAAATTGAATATATATTTTGATATTGCATTTGCCAAACACCAAACCTTTATATTCCATTTTTGTGGCTTCTTAGGTATATATTGCCTAGCAGGGCAGTACAAACCTTTGTAACGTATCATCATTTCATCCACGGTAAGGAACTTCTCCAAAGACCACTTATACTTGAAACTATCTCTAATGTCATTTACAAGCCACCCCACTTGTCCCATCTTATCATAACCAAGCATATCTCTTTGGCCAATATAGTGAATTGGGTTTGTTATATGTAGGCATCTTGTTATCGCTTAGAACCTCATCCTAGATAGGATTTTGGAAATCCGAGGACAATGAAAGAAAGAGCCTTCTTTGCTCCAATATATCCTTATATTCAGTTGTTTCTTCAAGCCCATGAAAATACGAGCTGCTAAATACTCCTTCAAAGTTTGAATTGTTAAAGGCAACCATCCTTCTCTATCCCTTGTTTTTCCATGCTCATCTTGTGACATGGCATATCGATTACACTCCATCACTATTTCACGCAAGAGAATATTGGGCCGAAATAATGAAAACAATTGCATAAAGGTAGGCATTGTGCGAAAAAAGGATGTAGGCCTTGTGAGCCCCCAAGTTAGCACTTGAACCTCAAAATTTTTTTTTTTTGCTTTTTGCTCATATTTAAGGTTAATTAGGGTTAAAAAAATAGTATAAGTATGTTCACGTGATATTTAGAGGAAATCCCTACAAATAAAATATGATTTGACCGAAAAACCTGGAACCCCTCTAATTACTACTATGAGCTAATATTAAGTCTATTTAAGCAATTCAGAGAACATTTGACAGTTTAGGTGGAATTAAGCCTGATGGCCAACCCACAAAACCACCCAGAAATAGATTTTTGAAGAGCATGTGAAATACTTAGGATAGAAAATAGAAGATAGAAAAGAAGTCATGTACCAGTGCAAGTAAAACCATAAATCGAGATTACAAGCGATCTGCGGGTCAAGAATGGAGGTTTTGACCAAGAAACTTGCCAGGAGCGTAGAAAGGAAGCTAGAGGGCTAGATCCCCTTGATCAAGAATGATTACCCCCTCGGGAGGGAATTAACTTATATTGAGAATGATTTCCTCCCCGGGTGGGAATTAAACTGGAAGGTTGTAAATCACACATGCCTTAGATTAGTGCAAAAGAAGTTGTAAGTTTGCACATAGCATTCAAGACCTTTTGAGAAGTTGCCCAAAAAGTTTTGTAATTTTCCAAATTGCGGAAATGACTCCTTGGGAAGTCAATCGTGTTTTTACGCATTGGAAAATTTCTAGAAAATTCCAAAGTGGCGGTAAAATCCCACTAAAAATTAGGATAGAATGTTTAGTGCTAATAAAGTGCCCGACCAAATTCCATCACATTTCGACCCTGACAAGTACCAGAACCGACGGCGCTAACAGAATTTTAACGGATTTTAAAAGACTTGTTACGTTGACCGGCACACTAGGACCTCCTGAATTCCGATTGGAGTCAACTAGGACTCTTTTCTTACTATCTTGGACCTCCTCAACAACCTTGGCCAGTCAAAACTTGAAGATAAAATTATCTCCAACAATTGGATTTTTACCCTTTTAAGCGATACGCTGAATGTTGGTTTCTATATACAAAACGACCTGAAGTAGGAGGTAGGGAGGCCCTTGGACTAATTTGGGTCTTTTAAAGACAATGGCGCAATTGGTTTAGAGTTTGGAGCATTTCTTTAAAAGTTATAGTGATCACAGCAGTAGTGTAGAATTTTAATTAGTAAATTTGAAATTACCTAGGAAGTAGAATTAGGAAATTGAGGGGGAAGGTGAGGCCTCGAACGAGTATATAAGGCCTCCCCCTCCCTTAATTCACACCCCTTTTGCATTTTGTTATTTGCGCCATACGAGCCCACGTTATCAAAATTTTTGGTATTTTGCCAAAAAACTCTTTTGTTTCAATTCAATTCAAGATCTATTTGTGTTTTCAAGCTATTATGTGTCTTTGTCGCTTACTTCAAAGGACATTGGGGTCCCTTTGAGAAGCTTGCTTACTTTACTATTTTTTGAGCATTTTTAAAGCTTTGATCAATTTCAAGTCTTTGTGTACTAATCCCAAAGACAATCACACCGAATCTCGGCTATGCCGGTAATATGAATCCTTTGGAGTTTGCCTTATTGTATTCAAATCCTTGCATTTACTAACAATCATTCCATTGAGCTTCTTGTGTGGGATTTCCTACCTTTGGTTTGTAAAAATCCCCTAAAGCCTTGACGTGGAATAAGTGGTCCAAGTTTGATTTTTTATTTGGAGAAACTTGGAGTTGGATCCAAGACTCTTGTTGTTCCATGTGGAACTAAACTCTTGCAAAATCTTACTAGAATTTTGGGGCTAATCCCCCGGACGGCGAAGCTTTGATTTTTAAACAAACTTTCATTCTCGTATTTTTGGGCTGACCCCCGATACGGCGAAGCTTCATTTGTGGTACTAATATTTTGTCTTGGTTTTGTTTGAAGGGGTCTCTGAAAGGAGACCCAGTTTGGCAAGCAACAGTCAGGGTGGATTTTTTAGGAAATCCAGAAATCCAGAACCAGAACCAAAACCAACAAGAAAACCAAGCCGGTACCGGCCAAGACCACCGAGCCGCCAAGCAACCGGCAGTCCAGCTGGTCGAGAGTCTGTGCACAGTTAACATGGCCAATCAAGGCAACTAGTACACGTTCATTAAACATTAGATTGGTCCCCAAGGTAGTCAATTGTAGATTGTAGGCCGATCCACCTTGGACATCCATACATGCTGGGTGTCCAATCCCTTTTTTCCTTGAACTAGAAAAATTTACCAACAGGGTTAGTCTAATTTTTAGAGAAAAAAAGAGAAGGAGGATTTAGAATTGTCTTTCTAGTCCTAGTTTCCTTCAAATCTCAGAGTGTGGAGTTCAATTCTGCCAAGAAAATTAGCCAGTTACTTTCTTTCCAAACCAGATTATCCCTAGTTCCAGTTGAAGCTAGTTTGTTTTTTTCTTCCAAAACCAAAATTATCCCCAGTTCTTCTTGAAGCCAGATCAGCCCACCTCAGAGCACCAGAGCATCTCAAGTCACAAGTGTCCAGATCAAGCATCAAAGGGAGGGAGCTTACCTTACATCCAGGTCTTCAAAGTCAACCAGGTTATCTGGTCTTTTCACCCAGGTGGAGCTGCAACTCTCCAGACAGATCAAATTCTCTTGAAAAAACAAAACGAACAAACCATCTGAGTTGCAATCATCCTGTTCTAGATATCACTTTCAAACATTTGGAAACTAAAAGCACTCGTCTCTCAAGTTGTTGCAACAGAATACTTCACAAAATTTGAATTTGGATAGTTATAGAAGTAAGGATTTGGAGACCCAAAAAAGTCAATATTAGGCTTCTAACCAAGCATTGTTGACTTTATCAACCACGTTTTTAATTAGATTAGAAGAAAAAGAAGGAGAAAAAACAAAAGAAAGAATAGTTTGACTTTGGAAATTGTTTCCAAACTAGTATTAGTAGGAAAAACTCGACAAAGGCTATTTCTTAGTTGATTGACTTTTACGTCATCAGCAAAAGTTTCATTAGATTAGATTTGATAGGATTAGATTTGTTATCAAAAATATCTCCAAAAGAAGGAAAATTATAAAGAAAAAAGAAAAGAAAGAAAAATACAAAAAAAATCGATTTTTTCTTATATTGAAGAAAAGAAAAGTAAAGACGACATGGACACTACCTTTGACTACAACGAGATCACAATGACGGTAAACGAGGATGGCATCATCAAATCCGCAATTTCAAAGGCAAGTTTTTAAAAATCCTTTCTTTTATTGTTTTGTTATTTAATTGTGCAAATTAGTAAATTTGATTAGGATTGTTAATTAGGATTAACATTGTGGAATTAAGAAGTTGGAATGCAATTTAGAACATAAAGAACCACAAGAAATAGGAATTAAAACTTAGAATTAGATAGGAAATTTGAATAGCTTCTAGGAAACAATTGCAATTAGGAATAGGATAAAAATTCCAAAAGATAAAAGAAATTTGAAGTTAAGATAGAAATTAGGAAACAAATTAGAAAGAATTATCTAAAACCAATTTATCAAGGAGTTTAAAATTTACAATAGAAAATTGACTCAACTTATCAAGAATTTAACATAATTTCCAAATAGCTATCGTACTAGAAATTCCCAACATTTATTTTGAGTAGGAAATAGTAGTAAAAGTAGGAAGGAAAAAATAGAAGTTAATCAATAGAATTTCTTTTAGGTTATTTAAATTTGAAGTAAATGTGAAAACCAAAGATCAAAGTAGAAGTAGTTTTCGAATTTCCAAAGTAAAAATGAAATTACGGAAGAATTTTGGTGAATCGGATAACGGTAAACCAAACCATACCCATTAAACCATTCCGTTTATTTGCTTCTAGACTAATACCAATTCAAAGTTTGATTGTTAATCGGTCATAGTAAAAACCATCTAAACAATACTGACATCTTTTGGATTTTATAGCAATTAGAAATGGACAAAGCTAACACTAGGAACAACATCAAAAGATCCATTTCTTGGAAAACATAATTGGATTATACGTGTCAACACCCAATAGAGATTTAACTACGACAAAAACTCAAACCTAGCCTTGTATACACTTTATTCCCAGGGTGGAAATAAAGCGCCCAGAAGCCCACATGCATCTATAAATTGGTTTTAGGAGAATAGGTGTGATTGTTTTGTGACCACATCGAATCACGGAATCTATGCTTTACACCGTCAAGATTCTTCGGATCCCCTGATTCTACTCCATCACTACTTTCATCTCCATTATATGCATCCTCATTTTCCATAGGCAAATTATTCAACATTGAAGCGCCTTCATCCAAAATCCTTGCTTGAACCATCCCTCTGTGTTGGCTTCTAGAAGAATTGGCATGTACCTTGTTGCGGGCCATATAATCTTATTGTTGCGCATGAATCGGTGTATAAAGATCATCTTCATAGAAATTGTTGCTCCCTTCATTCATCCATTCCGTTTGTAAAGAGGGAACACCAAGAACCGGCCCCTGCCTGAAACCACCATCATCACTTTCAGTAAGTGTTCAAAAGAAATGTATACAACTTTATATCATTCTTGAGACCTACTATTATTTGAATACTGACATTAGTATGTCAAACTAACTCTATAAGTGAAGAAGAAATCATTCTTTAGACATAATATTTCTTGAATATTGCCATGGGAAGGTCAAAATGAACTCCTAGTAGAAAGCCAACATGTCTATTTCATTTTTAAAGTAAACATGTTGTAGTAGTTTCAAAAAATATAAAATGATGTAGTCTCTTAGAATCACAAGTAGACAAATTTAGATTGTTTCCTAATTATGGATTCAAATTCTATTGATGGAAATTTCTCCTCAACATGTTCTCAGGTTATCCACTCTACACATCTCCACCTCACATTATTCCACGTAAATTCCTCCAAAACACAAAGAACTCAATATTACTTGAACAAATTTCTAATATTACTTGAACATTGACATGGGTAGATCAAAATGCACTCCTTGTGGAAAGCCTACATATCTATTCTAATTTCATAGTGAACATATTGTAGTAGTTTAAAAAACAAATCACCAAAAACTAGTAGAATTTATTTTAGTGTACCTCAAACACGCCTCAAGCACATTTTCACTACTCACATTGCATTAAAATTTATTTTATTAAATTAGAAAACATGTGAAGAAATCCTACTCAAAATATTCAATACCGACAAAGTGTGTTTGAAGTGTGCTTGAGATAGACAGCAAATACACATCAAGCACATTTCCACTACTCTCATTGCTTTAGAATTTAAAAAAAAAAATTAAAAAACTTGTTAAGAAATTCCATTCAAAATACTCAATACCAACAAAGTGTGCTTGAGGTGTGCATGAGGTAGACTTCAAACACACCTCAAGCCCATTTACACTACGTGCTCATTGCCTTAGAACTAGAAAATAAAATAAAAACATCATATTCATTAGTTTGGGAGTTTTCCAAGGAAATGGGAGTCTTGGGAACTACTCTAAAGTTTGAAATTCAAAGAATTCTCTATTTATAGTTGCCTGAAAGCGTTGCAATCAGAAAGAAGCTACATATTTAAATGCAAAATAAGCAATGCAATGACACACGAAGCACACAATCAATAGAACAATTTTCCAACACCATATAGTATTTACAAATGACATTACAATTTATTGAAAGGAATTGAAGAATGTACATGCATTTCAAATATAATTGTACGATCACTAAAAAATGTGACTTCCCACAAGTAAATGAATGTATAAGCTGTTCCAATCCTAATAGTAAAGTATATTGTCTTTGGAGTGAGAATGTGTGTAAACTTAAGTCTATAAGGATACTTGCCAAGGAGTTTGGAATACCTTGTTTCTACAAGTCTTTCTTGCTGCAATTTCTTGATCTCTATTTGCTGTGGAATTAGTTGTCGCTGAAAGATTACTATTTACTTCATTCTTCAAATACAAGCCATAAACTTTGTAATAGTGGTGATGTCTCAAACATAGTCTTTAAATCACTCACTAATATTGGAGTGACTAACCAAAATTTAATACCACTCTAATGAAGAGAATAAACTGTCCTCTATACTCTTCATCTATGTACTACGAGGACAACCTACTCTTCAACAACTCCATTGCCTTCAATATCTCCGGCCCTGGACTATAACCACTACTACTACCAAATCTTATTTGTGCAATCTCTTGTCGTTGTTTTCTGAAGGACCTCAAATCCCAAGCGACCTACGGACGTGGAAGCTAGAGTAATTGCAAAATGCAATGGACGCTTGGACTTTGGCCTAGATACAAGCAAGGATACTACAAATAACACCATTCCTAAGAGAGCACAATAATACAGGCTCACTATATTTGTAGGGAAAGTCGTAATCTACACACTAGGAGTGCAACCTACTCTTCAACATCTCCATTGCCTTCATTATCTTTAGTCCTCGACTATATCCAGTACTACCATTGGACCTCTGGAGAGCATTTTCCCGCCGTTGTTTCTTCAAGGACCTCTCCTCCCAAGCGTCCCACGGACGACGACGACAACGAAGCGAAAGCAATCCATCATGTGTTTTGCATTGTTGTTTGGCAATGCCCAATGAAGACAGATGAGGTCTAGGAGGCAACATGCCATTAGATATGGTAGTCCGGTCTTCGTGGATTGCAGGCTCTACATCCTTAAAAGTATTGCCAAAGATGGCAAGAGACATAGGCACCATGTCCTCCACCTGCAAATATAGAAATTCTAAAACAGATTCAAAATCTACAATTTACGTCTGCAAAGCATTACTTAAAAACAGATATGTTTGCAAAGACAAAAAATGTTGATAATATACCTCCACAACAGCCACACCACCCACTTCATCATCATAGAGCTTTCTTTGCGTTTCAGAATTCATTTGAGAGCGATCCCGTGGAGACTTCAATTGAGGACGTGACTTGAAAGGAGATGGAGAGTGAACTAGTACAGGACGCATTCTTCCACTGGGAGGACTATCAACTACACCATCATCTACGTCCTTCTTTGAAAAATCCATGGTTGACTGTGCAGTGGTCGTTGAATATATGATATGACGAGCCCCATATTGCGATATACTCAACTCTCCACAGTCAGCAAGTGAATTAGTTAAGGCCAGGCACTTGTCTCCACAACCATTTTTGGGTGCCTTAGCAACATCCAAATCTTGAGCACAAAATAGAGGTCTCCACTATAATGGACTGCTATATTGGATTTATGTTGACACAAGATGCACTTGCATTGCAATAATATAGGGTCAAAATCCTATAGGGCCTACAAACTCTTCTTGCGGGGAGGCGCTCTATGATAGACCCAAATATCTTGTAGACTACGTTCCTTGCGCGGCAACGGATCGGACATGATGTGAGGAGGCGGACAAAGACAGAAATAAATGTCTTGTAGCCTAAGTTCCTTGCCAGAAGAAGGAGTGGACATTTGAGAAGAAACGTAAGGCCCACTATTGCTCATACTCCACTCATCGTAAAGAAAATTGGAGACCTCCAATGCCCTGTCAAAGTCATTGTACTTGACCATGTCGAGTTCATGCATGAAGTGGACGCCCCCAAGAGCATTGTCTCTACGAAAGGAGTATAACTCCCATGGCCTCTCTACTTGCAGATTCTTAATCCATGGGAGAAGCTAATTTATGAAGAATCCATTTGTTGCTCTCAAACCCTCAAACAACCACGGATCCAAGAGCACCACATGCATAGGGTCATTCATGAAGTGCATCTCCGGCTGGACGTCCACAACAATTGTGGTCTCCTTGGTGAACATGGAATCAATCAAATTGTGCAATTTCTCTAATGGCTTTATGTAGAGGACTTTGTCCGACCCATTTATCTTGTAGTCTTCTAGCCTTCCGTTCCTCCCTCTGTGTTTCAAAATGTTGCATTGCTCTTGGCCAAGAACATAACACGGGGATTCTATGCCGTAAAATAGAAACTTGCAAACAAGTTCGGCATAGGATCTCTACATGGAGCTCCTGTTGTGCACATATGCAATGGAGGATAACTCTCGCAAGAAGCTCCTGACAAATGGCCAACAAGTGACCGTCTTGAGTTCCAAGGCCTTGTGCTCTACATCAGGGACTACCTCACTGGGATCGCATAACCTCCCTTCCTTCAGGTGGTACCTTACATCTTCACACACGCATAGAAGTCCATTCAAATCCAGGATGATGTTGAGCCATTTCTTTGTCAACCTGGAAGTGAATGGAGGAAGATTGTGGCATTCTGCCTCATGGGATCTCTCACAGCTATCCTGCTCATGACAAAAAGAGAAAAAGCGCAAATTAAAAAGATGCACTTCCAACTACAAAATGGGTACTCCACTCGTGCTTTCAAGACAATGAACCACATCCACAAAGGGGAGAAAGCAAAAACAAGAGTGCCAGGTAGAAGACCATAGCAAGGACACTCGAACACACACAATACTATGTACATACTTCATCCTGGACCATGGCAACTAGAGATGCTGTACTTGTCTCGACCCGGATATGCGACGGAGGCATCTCTGATTGAAAAAGAGGATCGTCTGGAATGTCCTCCAATAACTCGACGTCTCCACCATCAAAAGCATCCTCCTTGACATTCTTTTCCTTAAGAGATAACGGAGGAATCTCCAGCACCGGATCACCACTAGTAGCAACAGACATGTTGAACACACATGCAAGGGGAATCTCCAGATCCACAGCAGCATTTTGAGAATTGGACTCCATAGGGAGAGCAACATTTTTTAGAAATCAAAGAGCTTGTGGCTGCAAATTATCAAGCATAGAAATGATGTGTGAGGAAAAATTATATATTACAGTATCTCGCTGGGAGATGCAATTATACATTATATACAGTGCACTAGGAAAGTGTAGCCTATCTGCCTACTCCTGCAATCTGAATGCCTACGAACGTGGAAAGGAAATTCAACTCAAATCGAGTTGAAGAGGAGGCTGAGAGAGTCACAGGGAAGAACCTGGAGGAATCTCAGATACAGTCACAGGGGACTGCTCGGCCTCTAATCCACGTTTGGCAACATCCGGCGGAACGGGGTCGGTGCTGGTGTCCGCGGCAACATCCTCCACATCCTTCTCATCTTGCGCGGCTACATCTTCCACATCCTGCACGGCAACATCCTCCACATCCTCCACACCTTGCGCGGCGACGACTTCAGATAGCTGATTGTTGCCAGTCTCCGGGGCAGCGCAATCTTGCTCCTTGACCTGCAAAACTGGATCCTTGTCTTGTGATCCCTTGGTCGCAACTCCTAGAGCATTGCCAGATGCCGGGGCAGCATCATCAATTGCCGCATCCAGCCAAATTGTATCCACCTCCATATTGTCGGGACCCCTGTCGGATTTGACCTGGTTCGGATTAGAACTCAGAGACGTCTGGGTCAGCAAGTTTTGCGATGTCGGGGGCACCCCAGTGAGGATCTCCGACCCTGTGCGAGCTTACTTGGCACTATCGGCTGACCCCTGGGGATGATTGGCAATCGCCAGTTGAGGAGTTCCTACAGCCGGATCTAGGGACATTAACGGTCTCACACTGAATATCGTATTCATTGCCGTCGTTGCCACCTTCGATACAATTTCGGGAATACTCTACATGATCTCCTTGATCATGTTCTTGTTCTCTCGGCACTCCCACTTGTTTTCCTTCCTTTGCGCCTCATGATCCTCTTTACGAGCCCTAGCCTCATTTTCATTGTTTTTCTGTATGAAGTCCATTATCCATTCCTGCGAGAATGGAGCAGACGATGTTGGTAAGTTGGGCTTCTTCTTTGGTGGCACACGCGGACAGGATTCAGGAGTGATATTATGTCTAGCAGACAAGCAGGATGATCCCCGCATGTCACTACTCTCAGGCACATGCATTGACTCGCCAACTGCTCCCAATGTCAACTCCAACATATCATCAGTGTCCGCACCGATGTTCAGAAGAACAAAACTCTCAGACCCCCCCAGAATCTTGATGCAGTCGTCAACGGCTGGTTCCTTCCCCCTCCCGGATACAGACGACCCCTTAGCCTTTGAGGTGGACACACCTTTCCCTTTACTTCTGTCATCTTTGTGCTCTTCCACAAAGTTTGCCAGCTTAAGGAAATCATCCTTGTCCATACTCTCCGACTCCAAGTACAAGACTTCCTTCTTCTTGCTCTCGCCAACAAAGAAGTGGTCCAGTGACAGCATCTGCAGGACAAACCCAAAGAGCAGTTAGGAAAGCATGATCAACTCGAACCGAGTTAAAGAAGAATACAAGGCCGCTAGAGATCCAGAGGATGTGCGAACAAGAAATCAACTCGACCCGAGTTAAAGAGGAAGGTTTCAGACATCTAAACTATTAGCGTCCAAAACTGAAGCCGAACTCACCCATGCAGTAGATATCATCTTTCCTCCCGCAAAATAGGAGACCACCACGTCTCTCGGCAAAACGAACAGTTGAAGGACGCTTAAATAAAACTCCATGCGGAGCTTCGTATCATGTATCCAATACTCCACCTCCACATTCTGCCGCTTTGTATTGTAATGCGATTTTGGTGCCATAGCGAATGATTTTGGAATCTGGCGGGTCTTCACAGCTACCTTGTTCTTCACCAAAGACAGCAGTTGGACTGGATTTTTTGCTTTGGAGCTCCTCTCGAGGACATCCCCGATGC
Organism: Neckera pumila; assembly: GCA_963969595.1. Taxonomy (NCBI): domain Eukaryota; kingdom Viridiplantae; phylum Streptophyta; class Bryopsida; order Hypnales; family Neckeraceae; genus Neckera; species Neckera pumila. The sequence goes on along the minus strand of OZ018418.1, from coordinate 1,229,492 downwards.
ACTCAAATGTGGATGGCAAATAATTGGCATAGCCAACTGAGTACAACTTGCCAAAATTGGATGTCCTGATGAAACTCCGCAGGTCAACCTCAACATCCTTCTCACCAGCAATCCACAGCCAGACCTCCGGGTCCGTGAGCTCCACCTCGACATCCTCATCCAGGATGCTCATAAAATTCTCATAGTACGAAGCATTGGCGCCCTTGTTTATAACTCCCGGGATATTCTTGAAGTCGATGACTGCCAGCTTTACTCTTGATTGCACGGACTCATCCCATACAACTATGTCACACTCTCCGAGCTCGTCATTGTCCATGTCCTAGGGCCTGAAGAACGCCTTAGCTTCAGGCTTAACGAATTTGCCCTTACTTGCCAAGAAGACCGTGAAGAACTCCTTGGCTGTAACTGACAATTCCTCCAGTGACTTCTTCTTATTTGACGGCATCTTCACCCGAGAGAAGAAGTGTTCCCTTGGATCGATGAGCAACGTGTTCTTTGTGGCCTTGTTCACACTGTAATCCCGCTTGAAGGCCTTCCATGCCTTCTTTCTCGGATTTCCCTCGTTGTCAAAGAGCTTCAGCTTTGGATCTAGGTAATGTAGCTGTATCTTTATAGCAGCCTTCCTCTTTACCCTCTCAAGTCAGTCCTTTGCGGAGTAGCAATCAGGGAAGATAGACTTTGGTGCCCTCATGACAACTTTCGGATGTTCTACAGTCCGCCGAGGAGACCGGTGAAGGATATGTAGGGCGAGCCACCTTAGATCATCTTGTGTGCAGTTCCCAATCCACTTGAAAAACTCACGAGTCATCACGCCATCCTTCGCCAAGTCCCGGCCTTTGCAATACCTGAACTTCATGAGCGAATCTGGATCAATAAGCTCTTCGTGAGCCTGGCTAGAAATGACCTCCGCCTATAGGTCGTAGGATTCCTACTGAGCTGTAATTAGCTTGATCTCATTGTGGATGTCTAGCTCCCTCTGATTCTTCTTGCTCAGATACCCCTGATTTTTTTCAATGTCAATCATGGCGAACCTCAGCTTAATTGCGTTCTTAAATTCCTGCACATCCAGGTCTAGCATACACGTCCTGTCAGCGACGGGTCTTAACTCAAGACAAGTTAAAATATGGAAAGAACTGACCTCAGTGGAATTACAAGTTAACTCGAGACGAGTTAAAGCTAGTGGACTTACTGCAAAGAACCTTTGGTTGTTGCCATCAGCCTTCGACTTCTTCGCCGGTGTTATTGCCTTCCCCAACGCTCTGGGCTCTCTTGGAGGCGGTGGGGATCCCATACTTGTCCAGACAAACCTGGATGCCAGGATGTTCGTTGACCAGATTGGCATGAAGTTGTCAAAATGGTTCACCCGATTGTAGTAGGCCGACACTTTCCTGATTAGGCTGTCATCTTTGTGCCACACAACAAAGCACTCCCATTTCAGTAACTTAGCCTTCTTATTGTTGGGCACCTTATTCATCTTCTACATTCTCTTCAACGCTTCTATGCAGTGCTGACCGTTTTCCATCCAGAACTTCCCGGCCTGAACTTCCTCAAACTTTTCAGGCTTTGCCGTGACAAGCTATAGATATGCACAAAGCGTCATCTTCTTGTCAGGGTCAGGCATGTTGATGAGGTAATTCAGTGTCTTCTGAACACCTTGTTCTTCCAACACTCGGATGTTGAGTGTTTGTGGTGGCGTCTCCAGTTGATCAATTGAAATCTTGTACTTGTGCCCAATCTTTGGTATGTACAACTCTGTGCATGCCGGCCAGTACTCTCGAAGTGTTTGCATGCTTCCTCGTAATTGATCTCCTTCACGATTCCGCCGAGGTCTTGCGGGATGTCTACAAGCTCTGAGGCCATGCTACTCTCGGGCACCAGGAGGTTCTTCGCAGTGGTCTTTTTTCCCTTCCTTTTCAGTGCAGGTGGTAGGGTCTTTGATGGTTCCCCTCTGCCGAAGCAATCCGTCTGCTTCATGCGAGTGTAGCTTCTACCAGTCTTTGGGGTCACCACGACAAGGGATCCCTGGCTTCCTCCCTGACTGCTATAATCTCTAGTCAAAGACATGGGCTGCATCCTTTGGGACTTTTTTTCAACTCCATCTTCATGTGGTCAAATCCCTTGATCAGGCCATTTATTCTTGAAGCTAGAGTAACGGATGGCAGAGGGCTCCCATCTTTTGTTTTCCACCTCTTCTCCTTCATATGCTGCTCAATCTCCTTCTACAGCCCCTGGTAGCTCGTCCCTTCCAGTGTCCTGTAGTAATTGGACACACTGAATGTGATCTGCCTGTTGTTTACTATGCACCAGAAGATGTACTCCTCAGTCTGATCTGGGTCCTGCGTCCTGCAGCAGACAAATATTAACCCGTTTGGCCCTGTGGTGACCTTTCTTACAACCTCCGTAAGTGTGACCGACAAGTTGTCCTCAACCTTTTTGTACTTTGTCCTGAAGGATAGGTTCAAGTTCATTGGAACAAGAGCGAGTGTCTAGTGGTCGACTTCTTAAGGTTCCTTCCACTCTCAGCATTCCCCAAGCATGTCGGTCTCGTCGTACTTGTCTTTGTTATCTTCTGGAATCTCAAAGAGCTTCAGGTAAACCTCTAGTTCCTTAGTCTGCGCCTTCATTTCTGCAAGTCCAGGAAAAGAGCACATGTTAACTTGAACCGAGTCAAAACCAGGAGATTATCGCTGACATCACTTTGTTGTCCTACTTATCATTCCTGGTGAATCCTGTTATACTGAGCCCTTATATATGACGCCGTTTGATATCCTAATGAAGACCGTCTATCCCAGCTCATCGGGAGTTCTCTAACTTGGTGAACTCATCATGGGGCTGACGTCCTTGGTTCACTTTTCACAATTCATACCTAAGGGCCGTTTAACTCAATACAAGTTAAACCTTCTTAATCAGTTTGTGGATGTTCCTGTATTTATATACCTTCTGTCTTTTTGGTTAATATTAAGCATTCTTGTCTCTTGTCGAATTAGCTTTACCTGCTGTAGCTTCTTGATTGTAGGGTTTGGGAAGTGTTTTTTAACTCAAGTCCAGTTAAAGCTGATGGTTCTCTCCGCAACTTCGATGTGTTTTCTATGTTCGTAAGTCTTTGGTGTTGTTGAGTCGCTCCTGTTTGAGTTAAAACTTCTGGTATTTGAAGCCTCTTATTTTGTCTCGAGTTAAATTTCTGTGGATCACTACCTTAATTATGTCATCTATCGAGTTAAACTTCCGTTGAGTTAAATACGCGTCCTTTGAAACCTACATTTTTGGGGTTATTACAGACGCAGTTTTCTATGTTCATTGCATATAAACATGTTCTCAAGCAATGAACATAGAAAATTGGACATTACCAGAAGCAACATTTAGGAGAAATGCAATAACAAGGAATTGACCGTGAACCTTGAAATTCATATGAAGATTCATTCATGGAACCAAGAGCAAACCCTGAAATTGAGATGGTTTGGGGTTTAGATTCACTCAGGGAATGAAAAACAAACTACAAAAACTAAATACCAGAACTGGAAATCAATTCAAAATATACCTAATGTAAGCTACAAATGCAAATCCTAGTGACAAGACTAATGCAGTCAGCAAAAACTCACGAAACTAGAAACAAAATGCAAGAATTCAACTACAAAACCTAAACCAAAACCATAAGACTGTTGAATCCAATTGAGCGCCCAGACCTCAAAAATCCAATTTTGAAAAAATTATTTCTACAACTAGGTTGCCCAGCAAAATCAAATTTCTAAGTTGCAACAGAAACTAGTGCACTACAATGCAAGTACGTGCAAGTTATCGGCCATACATGAACTTAGTCGTAGCATAGGGCAAGAAAATTCCTAGTTATACTACCAAAAAACACTTTAAAGTATAACAAAGTGACTCTAAAGATCGAACCCGCAAGATTCTGTGAAGTATCTAGCCTTATTTGATCTCTAAGCTAAGTCAGTACCAATATTTCCTCTTCCGGTCCTAACACCACAACCGGAAACACAACAATACCGAAAACTACAATCAGACCCTCTTCTCCTTCTCTGATCCGGTCAACTTTCCAATCCAATCTGATTAATTCACATCCACTCTTACTCCCATCCGGTTTAGTTTTACCTCTGTTTCACCATCAGAGGGTTTGCCCCTTGATTTTGAGAGTGGCAGGCCCGCCGCTCCTTTCGTGACTTATAGTGGCTGAAGACCCACTTCTCTATTCTCCCATTTCCTACACTAATCCGGATCCGGTTTGATCCTTCACAGCAATCTAGAGAACTCTCCGGATCACCGGTCACACATAGATCCCCCGTACAATCCTTTCATACTACAACAACCTCAGCGCCACGTTCCGTCTATACGAAGTCAGGCGGTTGCAAGTGAACCCGTCCGTTCCAACATCAACTAAAGTCCTTCCGTTTGCCAACTAAGGCAGCGAGATCTCTCAGGAGATCGGACACTCAACCGGATTTCCCACCCAGGAGTTCTAGCGCGACTAAGGAATCCCTCCCTATCTGCCTAGCTTAACAACGGCTGTCTCACCCAAAAACCTAAACCTTAGAAATGCTGAGGAATTGAAATCCACTCCCAACTCGTTCACAACCCGCTCACTTGCACATAAGATCAAAACAAGAACACCAAAGGGAGAAATCACACCCGCACAAGCATGCGCCTTCCTAATTCCTCACCACACGACCCTGCCACATACGGGAGAGACACCCAACAAGAGGTCATGAGAAGACATACACAAAATTTGGGCGAAAAAACTCGCAGCTCCCAAGCAGGGGCTGACTTATATACAACTTGATTACAAGGCAAAAAGGCCCCCGGAAATCCATGCTAGACATCCAGATCCGATCCTAACCGGTCAAACCGGATTAACATCCGATCCGGTCCTAACTATCTTACAAAAATTACATTCCTACCTACCTACGTACTTTCCAACTCCCCCACCCAGCGTAGGACTCTTGGGTTCCGCGGGCAGTTGGTTGAAGACGTCAGCCAGGTTCTTGCTCCCCTCCCCGACAGCAGGATCTGGAAGATCTAATCCTGGCGATGAATCGAAATGAATTGACTGTCTAGGCCCAGGTCTTCAGTGACTTTTTCTTGACTCGGGTGTCCGATCCTTGGGCTCCCTCGGATTTGATCCTCCGGCTGCAAACGAATCCAATAGCGATATGTCCGCAAGGTGGATCTCCCGGGAGTACATGGACCCCTTCAGCTTCCGGCTGCTGATGTCCATCCAGTTGGCCGCCTTCCTTGCTGCCACCAACGATGCTTCCACCCGATCGGTGAAGTCGGTCAGGATCCGAACTATCTGGGAACCGGATACCTTCTTCTCCTCATGCACGCCTTTGTCAAATAATTCCGCCTTGACCGCGGTGGATCCGGACTCTCCGAGAGTGTCTTTCACAGACTCGGCAACCTTCCGAGTTGCTTCCGCCATTTCTAGGACTGTAGCTTTGTCTTCTCTGAGGGCTACCATGTTAGCCTTAAGAGTGTTGACTTCCTCCTGAAGCTGACAAATCTCTGCCTTCTGCCTTTGGTGCTCGTCCGGATTTGACAGATACTGGGCCACCTTACCTGATAAATGACTATCCGTCGATGCATCCATCAAATCTCTGATACTAGCAAGGGTCCTCCTCTTGACCTCCCAGTCCGCTCGTATTGCATACAGAATCATAGTTAGCTGATTGAATGGGTCGTTCGGGTCTTTGGGATCCAGCACCTCCACATCCGGTCCCTGCTCTGGAGTCGACCAATTGGTAGGAGGGGTTCCTCTCTTGCGAGGAGGCATCGTCTTCATCCGCTTCCTCGTTCGGAGGTGCCCCTCCTCGTCTTCTTCTTCTGTCTCGGGTTTGGACCTGGTTTGTTCTTCCGGCTCGTCATCCGAACCCGACTCTCCATCCTTCAGGACAGACTCCTGAAAGTTCCACGTCTTCTCCTCCGTATCTGTGAGGAGTTGGTTGCGATGGTAGAGGTAGAAGAGATAGGGATTCAAAGGAGTGGCCTAATTTTTTCAATCCTCGTCACAAGCTGGGACACCAGATCGGAAAAGATCCGGGCCCAATTCACCTTTTGTTCCCCGCTCAAGGAACCAAAAATTGTGTTGCCAATGATCATTGTCACCCTTGTCGGCTTCTCTGGGTGGACGATCGGAACCAGGAACTAGAGGAGATTACGGTGCCAGTCGCTCTTGCAATCCGCAACCCCATATTTGTCCTTGTTGCTCGGCCCTGCATAAAACTTGTCATGGATGAACTTGTCTTTCCGTCCAACCATGCCGGAACCTTCCATCCGGAAGTTGTAAACTTCCCTCCACCTCTCTTCTTCCCAGTCGGGCGAGCGGCCCCAGAGCGTGTTGTCGAACTCAATGGACACCTTACACTTCAGCTCTCTTACCATCCGCTCCTCCCTAAACCTCCAGGTTTTATCCATCAACACGAGACAATCCATCGTGTTGAGATCCTCCATGAGCTCGGACCTGGCCAGTTCCGCCATAGGGATGACTGGAACTACCTTCCGGAGCTTGACATCGGAGGAGGAATTGGGCGCTTCCAGTCTGCTCTTACGCAACTGAGGCATGGACACAAACGGCTACTGGACCCTTACCGATTGCTACCTCAGTCTCTTCTAGCCGCACATCCCGTTCCTCACTTCCTCTCGTCCGGTCTCAATCGGAAAACAATACAAAACTTGCAACCCACACAATCTCTACCTTTCCTACACACTCTGATATACCCGGCCTGAAGCGTACATACATACAACAGCTTTGACGCAGAAAGAGGCGTAAAAGCGCTCAAGGTCAGCTCTAGAACTTGAGGGAAGTAAAGGAGTAAAAATGAAGACGACCAACCTTTATATAGTCCTAGGACCCTTGGCAGGTCATCATGACCTTTTTCGGTCCGGTCCATATCATTCCGGTCCAACCCTAATCCAATTTGAGGTAAGATCCGGATGTGATTCCGCTCCTGAATGCTAACATTCTGACTGGATCAAATCTAGTTTTCTCCTTACTGGATTAGCGTTGTCTATCTCTGGTTTCCTTCTACCCTTCTAACAGGATCTAGATCCTAATTACCCGTTTCCGTTCCAGTATTTAGGTATGCAAAGGAAAATCAAAATTCTGGTTGCGACAAACTTAAGCCGTATGTTTGGGAACCTTACGAAAGCAGCACATCCACAAGCAATCACATCCACAAGTGCACCAAGTTGCCTCTACAATTGCACATTGCATAGAATGAAAGCAAACAAGAGTTTGTCCAGCACTTACCAGCCAAGCTCCATTGAGAAACCAAGTCCATAAAGCTCCACCAAAAATCCCAGTTGCCTCCACAATTACGCACGCCCAGGTCGCCCAGTAAGAGCTCCACGCCTCAACAACGCACCACAAAGCGCACCTAGGTCGCCCAGCAAGAGGTCAACAAAGACACTGCACAAATCCGGACCCCAAAAAATCAAGGAAGCCCCCGAATCGAGTCAATGCAGGTTGCAACAAGAATGAAGGAACCTCTGACGCACCACAAATTACGCAAAAGCACAAAATCACAGAAGAAAATGAAGTTGCACAAGAGAATTGCCAGGAATGGCGGATCAGGGCCAAGGTTTTCAGACAACACCTCTGAACCTTGCACCACGCCGCCCATTGCAAACCCTAAACCGTGGCCTTTGACTGTGACCGTGACCGTGGCCCTTTGACCGAGGCCCATTCACCGTGGCCTTATGTCACTTTAACACCTAAAGTTCCATGACTATGTTTTCACCAAGAACGCTCAAAAAGTGTCACTTCTAATACAAATACCAAATTTTTGAAAAAAAACTTACGATAACATGTGTCAACAAAATGCACTAAGACCATTTTTTTGGCCCTGCAATAAAAAGGGCAGTAGCACTTCACAAACTCACTTATCGATGAAAAAATGTCCCAAATGATGGTGCTTGTTTGGGTTTTTTTTCTTAAATAAGTTGGTTACATGCCCAAAAATTTTCACTTCATTTGGAATTGTACAACACATAGGAAAAAAATAGAAAGTATATAGCAGTAAATAAGGATTCAAATTACTAAATTGTCAAGAATTTAATTATGGCATTAAAAAATTCTAATCCTATGATTGCAATGGTGTAATAAATAATCTACATCCTTTGATTTGATTTTTTTCAAAAAATATTGAAAAATGAGTAAGATGAAGGACTTCAAAATTTAATTTAGAATAGAGAATTCAGAATTGCCCACAAACTAAAAATCTTCATAACTTTTGACTCATAGATCAAAATGGGAGGATTCAAAGCTTTTTACGTACATATAACTCTAGAAAACCAATTTCAAATTTTTGTTTTTGAAAAAAGTGGATGTTTTTTATTTGCCCAGATTGCCTAATTACAAAAAATAGTAATACATTAGGCCATAACTTTTGACTCACATTTCCAAATGTGATGAAATTCAGTGCCTACAAAAGATACTCCTTGCGCCTACCTTCTATTAAAATTCCAGCCTATAATATTGAAATCTCTAGTCACTCATACGTGCCCAAAATTTCTATACAACCGAAAAACGCATGTTGGTCCTCTAGGGGTTAAACATATCCTTATGACCATGCCATTTTAACCCCAAAAGCATCGAAACGGCATGCATTTTGTGGTTATATTGAAATTTTGGGCACAGTTACGTACATGTTACAATAGATCATTTACATTTTATATTGAAATTTTAATAGAAGGTCCACACAAGGATTATTTTTTAGATGCATTTATTTCATGACATTTGGAAATGTGAGTCAAAAGTTATGGCCTAATATGTGGATTTTTTTGGTAATTAGGCAGATAGAGGAAATTGAAAAACATACCTTTTTTTAGAAATAAAACTTTGAAATTTGTTTTCTAGAGTTGTATATACGTAAAAAACTTTGAACAATTCCATTCTGATCAATGATTCAAAAGTTATGAAGGTTTAGGAATGGTTTTACCAAAGACATTTGGAAATTGACGCTTAGAACTTGCCAATTTAGACAAATAATCTTTGCAGCATTCTGGAACATTCGTGCAATTGCTCAATTTTGAAAAATACTGCACAAAATGTAGGTCTCAAACAATAGTTTGACCTCAATCAAATACTTTTAGTTATCTTTAAGTAGTGTATGCACACTGGATGATTTTCATGGAGAGTAGCCCATCCTTAATTATAAGCTTAAGTCATTTAATCTTTTATGTGAGGGAAGTCCAATAATAATAGAGCATCTTGTTTTGTGGAACAAATCTGAAGAGTTCATATAGGGATTTTTATGTACTATTTAAAAAAGTTCTGCCAATTTTCCTTCAAAGAAACCTGTAATTTAATTATATGCTAAAATTAAAATTATGCCATTCTTGAAGACAATATTAGAATTTCTTTACTTACACTTCATATATATACGAATTTCTAAAATTTGAAAGTCAATGTAAGGAAATGAAAGTATAAAATGGAATTGGAAAAAAGATTTTAGGGTTTAGGGCCTTTCTAACAACTAAAAGACAACTGCAATAATTGTACGATAAGTTGAATAGGAACTTTGTGCCATCTCTGAAGTATTTGAGTTCAAGGTCAGCAATTATGAAGACTATTGACCACAACTATAAAGCAAAGAGAAATATAATTGTGCAAATCTATAATTAATAATATGGAAAGAAAAGCTATAAATTGATTTTTTGAATAATTAAATTGAAATACCATGTACCATATAATTGAAGAAACTTATTTTGTGCTTCCAATAATATATCAATTTGTGTTTCGATAATTTATAAAAAGTAGTGACCGAAACTTCTAACAGATTGGACTTCACTTTATAATTTGTAGACACAATTCAAATATGCTAAGAATGTTTCTAAGTATTACTAATGGTTGGATTAAAATTAGAATTTTTGGACAGAACTTGAATTTCCTAAAAAAGTTCAGACGTGCCGAAACGATAGCATTGATAAACCAGCTTGCTACGAAGGTGGCATCATTAAAGACCTTGATTGTAATGACAAACAATGGTAGACCAAAGAATACATGTAAAGAAGTCATTCTATAGAAAATGTTCATGAAAATCACTACTGCATTTAATTTTGGGCACTTTCATTCCTTTTTTAAAATGCCATGCATTGAAGAACATGAACCATTTGGATTTATTTTTTTTAAACACAGTCTACACAAATGCTTATCAAGTACCATACAAATGGACTCCAAAATCTGGAGTGAATCACTATATATATACTCTATATCCCTGTACTACGAAGGATATAGAATATACATACAGTGATCTGCTAAAGATTCTTTAGAAGACTATTTACCTCTCTAGCAATTACAAAAGGGATCCTATTATTAAATTGGACCGTGTACTTTAATGACAACCAATATCAGAAGCCATAGAGTTTGAATTTAAAGGCTTAACGAAACAAAACCCTAAACCCTAAAACTTGTTTAAAGATTACAATATTCAATTCCAAAATTATTATACACAAAAATACAAATTGAATAAGATACATGATTATTTTTATTGAATCTGTTTGCTTAATTAGATAATAATTTCTGTATTTTAAAGCGACCAGGTAGTATTCCATATGATAAACTACAAAAAAATTTAATTCGTAGAATATATCCAATATATTAATATATATGTGGTCCTTTATATGTGGAAATGTTAAGATAACACGTATAAATAATGAAGCTTTTTAGAAATTTTTTTCTGCTAGACTCTAAATTCAGTTCTCTACTAAAAAAATTTTGAAGCTCAAAACTTTGTAGTGCAAAAATTTAAAGTTAAAAATTATCAAAGTCAAAAAATGTAGTCCCACAATGTGCTGGAAAACTTGTTTTTTTCACTTTAAAAGCAGATATCTTGCAATTTGTGCAATCAAAAATTTTGGAAGTTTTCATACACACTCTCATATTACACTAGTAGAAAACACAGGAATTTTGACAAAATTCTGTTGATTTGGACGCGTTGTCCCGGTCACTGTTTTGTTGATTTCAACAAAATTCTGTTAAAATTAACAGATTTCTGTTGAAATCAACAAAACAGTGACCGAGACAACATGCCCAAATCAACAAAATTCTGTCAAAATTCCTGCGTTTTCTACTAGAGTTAGTTAGGTGTAGCATTCTACAGCTACATGTAAAAATTTCAAGTTTTTTTCAAGTTTTTTCAAGTTTTTTTTCTTTTTCCTATAGAAATGTCAGTTTTGACAAAAAAAGGGCAGGCAGAAAAAGGGCTTGGGTCCTTCAAGGATTAAAGTAGAAGGGTGAAAAAGAAATTTGAACATAATTGAAGTCAAAACTTGTGAGAATGGAATGATTTTTGTATTATGATCATAGATTTCAAAAATATCAATCATTTAGAACTTGTTGGACCATAGTGTTCTTACTATACACTTACATGCATTTTTGAAATCATTCACATGTAGTATAAGTAAGTGTGCTTAACACAAAAAAGATAGCAATCACTCCCTTTGTCTCAAAATAAAATTGGTGTTTTGTTTGTATTTTACAAAAGAAACATTGGTTTTCTTTTTAAACAAAGGGAGCATTCAATATTTTTAAGCTCATTTTGTTTTGTATTACTTTCAAAAGTTAAAGAATGCATAGTATCTGATGATTGAATCTTTCTTATTACATGGGATGTGTTACAGTTACTTCTACAGTCAGAGATCTTTGCCATGCATGAAATACAAAGTTTTGTTGATTGTCTTGTGCCTCATCATCTTCACAAACTTATCACATATGAATAATTTTATTTACTTTTGTCTTCCAAACCCAATAAAAATAGATAAGAAAGGACTATAGATATGTGAGATTTCTAATTTTTAAATTCAAATTTCAGGTCTTCTTTTATAAAATGAAGTCCTCTACAAGTCAAAATATAGAGCATTTTGTTTTTTAACACCCATGGCGTTTCATGATTTTTGAAGAGTCTTCATGACTTGTACATAAAATTTATGACATTGACTTCAAGTGTCATTTCAATTTAGATTGTGGGATATTCATTTGCTGTAGATCGGATAATTATGTTAAATACATAATTGGAGTGTTGAGGATAATTCTCATGTCTGTCTGAATTTAGTGAATTTGTCAATAGGTTTAGGAACTGACACAGCGGACCTTTGATTGAGAACTTCCCACTTGTAAGCACTGCTGCATGCGTGTTGGTTGATTTTGGATGAGCCAATTTTTTGGAACATATGTAAATTCAGCAACTTATATGGCTGTACCTATGAATGATTTCAACCTTGGCACTGCACAATAATATTTTGCATTACAAAGAAGCTTTTGCTCTGAAGCTTGATGTCAATTCCACCGTACACATTCAAATTATTCCACTTGTAAATGTGCAAAATCTTATGTAGCACTGTGCTCCTTTGTGGAAAAAAGTTAGCTCTGTTACAAGGCTTAGCTTGTGGCTTTCTTATTTGTGAGTGTGTTTGTCCATACGTACGTTGATTGATTTCAGGTGTGACAATGCGACATTCAATGACCCATTCTTCACCCTTGTTCAAAATTCCAAGAGCCATGTATAGAAAACAATTGTTGTTTCACCTAACTTTTTTAAACCATTCAAGTGATTGCAAGCAAGGATTTTTAGCCAAGAATATGTACAATTGATACTTTTGTTTAGCGGAACTGTGAAGGAAATTGGTACCTTCTGAGGCGTGAAGTGCCTGGACGGTGACTAAAACTGGGAAGCCTGTACTATCAGTCGTCCAAGGTGCAGCAGCAACAGGCTCATCAGTGGAGATGCAACGCGAACTCAGTTATGTGCACCTAATTCAATTTTTGTTTGTTTTTATTTTTACGTAAGCCATTGTTCAGCACCCACCATCTTTGCAATGTCTGGTTAATTTCAACCTACAAAACAATCCTTGAACATTCTTTACTTAGTTGAAAGTGTTAATTTGGGAGAGTAACTGAATAAGCTTAATGTGGATTCATACAAATCACAAAGAGATTAATAGTGAACACAGTAGAACAATCAAAGAACTAAGAATGTTTCTGGTGAGCTTTAATTTCAAGAAGTAGGGTTCCAAGCATTAACTTACACGACCCTTGAACCATAAATATTGCATTTATAAACTATGATCAAATCTTTAATTGAATGCTGTCTGGACAAGGTCAATGCATATATATTGTGCATTTTTTTCCTACTTCTTTGTGTAGCTCTAACCTAGAGTGCTCCAAGATGCAAGCATCAGTAGCTAACTGATCATTCTTGCTTTGGCACATGAATGTCAATAAACATTTCTAAATTTTTTTCAGTCCTACTTTGACATCCTAACTTGTAACAGAGAAAAGATTAATAAGAAAGGGAAACAACGATTGTCTAGCACGGCTCTTGGGATTTTTGCAATATTAAAAATGGCTAAGTTGTGTTGGGCAGGTATATCCTAGCTTAAAAGCTCCAGTAAGTTCGGTGAATCACCCACAGGCACAAGCATCTCCATTGTGAGGCAAAAAATGAAGCCAACTATGTGGCCTTCCATGAAACAAAAGGTCACCAACATGATGTTCTTGTACAAATTTAGTATTCAAGAAGCATCTATTCTGTGAAGTCATTCCTAAAGACAAGAAGACAAAAAGGAGAGACCGGCAAAAAATATATTGAATTGGTACACTATTGACCTACTGCACTATTCCTATCAAATTTCATTAAGGTTAATCTTGTTTCTTTATAACCTAATTAAGTGGTCTTATAAAGTACTTGCTTGGGGCTCCTTTTGTTTCCTACAGGCTTTGCCAGCACAATTTATATTAGAGAATTGCGACAAGGTTGAAGAATGGGTCATTCTTCGAAGTCAATCATCAGGTGCAAAATCCTGAAGGCCATGGCTTGTGAGACTCAGAGTTACCAAAACAACAATTTTTGAGTTCTTGACTACAAACCCCAAGCTCTAACTGGGACCCGCAGGGTGAAAATACAAGAATTTTACCCCCCGAAAAAATGCAGAAATTTTTTATTTTTCATAGATTATTTTTCTTTTTAATTTTGATTTCATATTTGCAATCAAAGGCCCCAAATTAGCTAGGGGAGGTTAACATCTAACCCTAGACACGTCTCAAAATAGGGGCAAGATTTTTTGTTTATCTCCACCAATTTCTGCATTTTTACCTTGCAAGTCCCAGTTTGAATGCTGGATTTAACATGTTTCGCCTTATACCATCATCCTAAACTTCAAAATGTGGTGTATTAGTCAACCTACTCTTTGAACAAATAAAATGTGAATGTGGTATAATGCTTTAGTCCTTGCATACAGGAAAGGGCTATCATACACGCAATCTAGGCGTAAGTATCTTTAGCCACAATGTTGTGCTAAAATGACACGAGTTATCGTCTCAGGGAATTTCCAGGATATATGTAGCATATTCTAGCTATCCGGCTTTTCTTTCTTTCTTTCTTCTCACCAACTTACCATTTTCTGGATACTTTCACAGTCCGAAACACAAACTCGGAACCTAACCTATCTGGAATCCGGTTTACGTCTCTTCTTCCAATCCAATTTTCGATACCTCTATTTTACCTTCAGAGGGTCCACTAGTTGATCTTTTGAGGGGTAGGGACTTCACCACTCTGGATCTCCTACAATTCTAACAAACACAAACAAAAACATCCAAGTATTCAAGGTGTTGTAGCAAGACAAAGAGATCCGGATCCTTACAACTTCCGGATGGTGATTCCGGACAGCAGGTCACTCAGGAAGACTTCACCCTCCCTTACTACAACGACAGATCTCAGAGCCCAAAACAGATGCGGGGGTGTAATTTTTTTTTGATGTTAGATGAATTCTAAGGTTGGTAGATCTTCCGGAAAGGTGGGGGCTTCCTTGGGCGGGCGCTTACCTCCGCACGGCTTGACAACCGGACTCGCTTTCCCGCTACTCTATGATCCGAACTACTCTCCTGGTAATTTAAAGACATTGTGTGCAGCTCCTAAGTCAACAATCCAACAACATTCCAATAGTACACTCTCAATTCAGACTGCATTCTCCTAAATCCGGATTCCTCCTCACCCGTCCTTTCCTTATAACACCCCGACTACAGATCAACACAATCTGGATACACCGATAGAGCCAAAATGCACACCCGAGGGCTCAGATTTTGAAAAGGGAATGAAATACAATTGAATATCAACTAGGAGAGAATAATGGGCAACTAACTTGCCCACCCTTAAAAACCCCAAACAAAACCAAAGTCAACACCCTAAAAGTGAAAAAGGGCTCCCCACAAACCGGGCCAACCGCACACACCAAGAAAATCCCGAATAAACCGGAAAGTCTTTATCCCTAAGTTTTCGGAAACTTGGCCCACGTTTGGAATCTGGTTCCGGAACTAAACTATCTAAATTCTAACCCACCTTTTACAGGTAGTTCCCTTCTAACTACTTGTCCATCCAAGATTTCCTTGAACTTCCGGCTCCTTATTTAGCTGTCGGCTTACCGGAACTCTTTGCTGGCGTCATCTTGGCGACTCGAGGCGAATTCTGATAGGTCGCAGGAGACGTCTCCTCCTCCTACGTATCCTCCTCAGATTCTGATCCTGACTCAAATTCATCAGATTTGGAGTCTTCAATCTGTTGTTTCACAGGCTTCTTAGCTTTCGGTTTCCGCTTCTCAAACTTCCGGAGTTTCAGTTGCTTCTCAGGCTCCACAATCTCGAGTCCTTCATCCGGATCCGTAACCTCAGCTTCCACTATTTCCGTCCTCTTCTTCACCCTGGTTTCCGGCTTGGTTTTTGGTCTCACCTTTGGAGCCGGATTTCCTAAGTCAATCATTTCTCCACCCCATGCTGGCGACACTTGCCACATGTGAGGGAATCCCTCCGGGTTTTCTCTTGCCGGGTTTAACGTCTCCAACCCCTCTAACAAATCTCTCCGGATCGGCAATCTCTGCCCAGCCTTTCCAGTTTCCCTCGGGGACTGTGAGGAAGGGACAAAAGTGCTTACCGTGCCCCACTTCGGGAACTGACTTGAGGAAAGTGCTTTAGGTATTTTAAACAAAGACTTCAGACCTGGATCCTCTTGTGCCCCGAAAGTTCCTACTCCATGTTTGCCTGGGGACTCCATGAAGATATCCAGAAGTGGTCCAAAGTCCTCCTTGGCCACATCCAGGTGACCCAACAGCTGCCACATCTCGTCTAAAACGATCTTCATTTTAGCCTCGTAATTGACCAGGACTTGCAGCACTCTTGATCCGGTAACAATGCCGTCATTCTCGAATTTCTTTGTGTAAAGTGCGGACCGGATAATTTGATGTTCCGGTTCTTCTACCAAAACCCTCAAATCTTTGACTAACTTCAGGGCATACGTCTCTTTCTTCCGGGCTGAGAGCAACTAACCCTCCGTCCAGTGAAACTTGTTCTTGTAGTGATCCCGTTCCGCCTTAAGCAGCTCGATCTGCTTGTCCTTCTCTTGGAGTAATGCTGGATTTGGTCTCTTCCGAAGTTCGTTGAAGCTCTGGTTTGTGTCTACATTCAACTCTTTGGCGATGCCCGTGATCACCTCTGCCATGTCGGTGTGCAATTTTTGACACTTTACCATCTATTGGGTTCCGGCTTCATAGAAGTCGAGTTCACCAGAAGTTTCCGGTAGTGACTGGGTCAGGTACGGATTCGGTTCCGCCACGTCCAGACTTGTTCTTCGTGCGTTTAGATTGGTGGTCTTCTGCCTCCTCTTTCTTTCTAGCGGCTTTGGTTCCGAATCTTCTTCTTCTTCTTCTTGTGGCGTTTCTTCCGTCGGCTTTAACTCTTCCATGAATCCGTATTTCAGAATCTGCATCTCGGTCTCATAGGCTATTTGTTCATGTGGGGTCATAAAATCAAAATGGTGGTACATATGGAACAAGTAGGTGCTGAGCGGACTTTGCTTGGCCTTGTCAGTACTCCCCGCCATCTTCTTAACCTTATGGTGGATTATGGTCGCCCAGTTCACGACCCAGCCCTCACTTGCTCCAAAAATCGTATTTGCCACCGTAACTATAACCCTTGTCGGCTTTTCCAGATACACAATAGGAATCAGAAAATCTAACAACCGCCTATGGCGCTTGTCTATGCAGTCACTAATGGCAAAACCCTCCTTGTGGTGTGGCGGTTTCTTAAACTTCCTGTCGTAATACTTGTCCGTCCAGGTCGCATTTCCGGATCCGGTTTGTTTGAACCCGTAAGTTTCCGCCCCATCTTTTCCATCCAAAAGGCCCACCGACCCCTTGCCGTCGTTTCAAATTGATTTGGCGTTCCCATAATGAGTTCACGAAGAAAGTCCTCACTTCTAACTATCCAGGGGTGCCGGATCAACCCGATACCCCCTATGTTGAAGAGATCTTCTTCTAACTCTAAGCATTCAGTGGAATCCTCTGGAACGACGGGGTACATGAGCTTAACAATGGGAACAGTCTTCTGGCCCTACGCTGATGTTCCTTCCGCCATTCGGAACTAAAATCCGGTGCATTCGGCACCCTCCTTTCCTTCTCTCCCTATCCGGTCTAACTCACCACTCTTTCACTCTTCTAAAAACGGGCTCCAAAAACCTGCAAGCACAAACTTCCTCGAGCGGAAGAAAGAGGGAGAAAATGAAAGACCCATGCGCTTAAGTACTCGGTCAGCGACCGACATCCGTTGATCCGGTCACTTAATGCGCCACCATTGCAAACGGATCCCTAGATTTCATAGGTCGGACCCCTAGTTCATAGGTTGCCTAAATCTGGATCCCATTCCGGTTTACGGATTCCGGCATAAGTCCGTAACTACAAATATTAGCTACTACCACAAAATTTTGAAAATGTTTACGAAATTGATCATAAACTAACCCGGATTTCTAAGTATTGCTATTACATATTCCCACAAAGGCCAAGAAAAGGGTCTACAAGTTTGCAGGCAGTTATGGATTTTGTACACTAAAATAAACTTTGAAGTCCTTTATCTTACTCAATTTTCAATAATTAAAAAAAAAAAAAATCCAAGAATGTAGATTGTTTATTACAACATTGCCACCATTGGGATTAGCAATTTTCAGTTCCATAATTAAATTCTTGACAATTTTGTATTTTGAATCATTTTCTACTATTATCTACTTACTATTTAATTTCCTATATGTTGTACAATATGAAGTGAAAATTTTCAAGCATGTAGCCAACTTGTCTAGGAAAAAGAATCCAAAGAATCACCATCATTTTGGAATTCTTTTAATCAATAAATGAGCTTGTGGAGTGTTGCTGCCCTATTTTGTGCAGTTCCAAAATTGGATACTTGTACTCAAAATGATAGTTTTTGAGCATTTTCAGTGAGAACATAGTCATAGAACTTTAGGGGTTAATTACATGAACCTTTTTTGCAAAAATGAGTAGCAATCTATGTGGTACAGTTGAGTTGCTATTTTTTCCTTTGTGCTACTCAATTCCAGATGAAGCCAAAAATTTTAAGCATATACTAAACTTGTCGAGGAAAAAAAATTCCAGAGAAGCATCATGATTTTGGACATTTTTTCATAGGAAAGTAGGCATTTGAAGTATAGCACCCAAAGAGGGCCAAAAGAATGCTTTCATTGAATTTCAGTGTTGGAACTTGTAGTCCACGGCTCCACGCGGTGGAAAATTCTGAAAATTTTACCACATGTTTTCAGTTCACCATAGTAGAAAACTTTTTGGTATATGTGAGAAAAAAAAATCCCTAAAAATTGAGTACTTGTACTAAAAATGACATGTATTCAATATTTCGGTGAAAACATATTCATCAAACTTGAGGGGATTCAATGACTGGTCAACAATTTTTGTTTCCCAAGAGCTTTCATGCCTTACCCTAAAGACCCCAACCTTGAACCCTACCCTAATACTAAACCCTATACCCTAACCAAACCCTGAACCTTTTTGCTATACCTCAAAAACCTGACCTGACCATGTACAATCATACAACACTCGGATTTTTTCTGTTACTTTTTCTATAGCCGACGATGGATTTAACTTTTATTGACAATAGTTTCTGGGAAATGGGATCTTCTTAGTGCGGTTGAAAAGCTGTAAAGAATGACATAATTATTGAGTCGAAACTAAAATTAGAAGATTCTACGTCGTCAACATTGAATGCTTACAGCTGCCAGCGGCAGTGAAAAGTGCCTACCTATTTTTATTCGGCCTTGAAGATGACAGTTTGAAAATCCCACGTACATTCCCTCGCTTACCTTCTTGCGTACCGTTCTCACTCTCACCGTCCCAAAATTGTCCATCAATCCGCTTCTCTACCGGCGACGGGGTTCCATCTTTTCTTTCTTGTTGTCGCCGCCCACATTCACAGACCTCCTTTACTTCTCGCAATATGTCTCATTTCTGTGCTTTTAGAGCTCTTTCCCTTTGGTTTCTTGGGCTCTAGCTCATCTGCATTTTGATTTTGTAAGAGCTGTTGCCGCAGTGTCACTTCATGAATTCGGGGTTTGTTTTGTTCGTTGCTTCGGTTCACAAGATTCTGGGTATCCAGTAGTTCTTCTTGTATTCTCAATCGGAGGTGTCCCTGTCTTGCATTACACATTTAATTCTGCACAGTGCACCTCCTTGTGCCCGTATTGAAATGGGTCCTTCTTCCAATCTCTTCTGTGCATTTGCAGTATTCGATGTCATAAATCATGAAGTTATCATGTAGCTGGGTTGTAGGAATTTTATGTTTTTTCCTGCATTGTAAATGATGTTTGCGATGTTTCAGATTGGTTCGGATTTTCCGTTGTTACTTGTGATCAACCTTGCACCAACGTCTACAGGCAATTGGGTTATTTACGGTATCTTAAGCAAGTAAGACAGTCCGACATTGTCGCCGGAATTCTCGGGATTGAATTTGATCAACTATACAATATGACGCCCTGTGAAATGCAGGATGGACATTTAACTCGATTCGAGTTAACTAATGAGCCTAGCAATATCCACATTGTAACACAAGCTTCAACTCAAACCGAGTTAAATGGAGTATATTGATTCAACACGACCCAAGTTAAATCGTCATAGAATAACAACTATCTAGATACAGTCCATGTCTCAGTAGAGTTAACTCCACACAAGTTAAATAGTCATGGTGTGACAGTTCTTTGGATACATATTAGTTATTGTTGGGGTTAACTCGGGCCGAGTTAAATACCTCCAGAATTTACAAGACTTGTGCTAGTTTGTATGCCGGGATTGGTTGACATACTGGATTATGTCAACAAACTCACTGGTGATGGATGTCACGTCCAAGAAACTAGATTCAGTCTACTTACTACCAATTCTGTCTCCTGTCCTATTGGTTTGATGTCTGCGGTTGATTTGGGACTGAGGATATTTTATAATATATCCTATGTTCTGCCGCTGCTGTCTTCAACTCAATTCGAGTTAAATGACCTCTGTCGGACATGATCCCCTCTGGATAGTCTTCTCTGCTATGTCCAGTATATCGAGGACTTGTACTCTTGTACTCAGTGATTAAAAAATGCTGCAGTAGCTTAGGTTTAGGTAGTGGCTTTACTCGCCTCGAGTTCATTGTGTTGACAGCTCTTGAGGCCTGCATTGTGAATCATATTCCTTCACTAAACATCACCTTTTTTGTGCGTAGGGATTATGGATGCTTTCCAGCGGCCTGTCGTGGAGTATTCTTTAGATGAAGGTGAGGTGGAGAATACGCAGCTTGAAGACATCGTCGTACTTGACTTTGATGGTGTCCCGTGTTGACTTTGGAGCACAAAGATTGTTCTCCTACACAATGCCAATGGTCAGCCTATGGCAGCGAGAATCTGTCACAGCGTGAATTCTGATCACGTTGTTGGTAGCAATGGTCCTCTAGGAGATTCACTAGTCGCAGTTCAGATTTTGAAGTCGCTACAGGTCAAGGATGTTCCTGAAGACTAGAAGTACTCACTTTGTGTATGGCCCATTACTTGTGTCTTTCTGAATTGGGCATGTTTGAGCAAATCACGAGATTCACGACAAGTACAATCGTCGCCTAGCTAGACTATCGCAGCCATCATTGTCAACTACGAGACCATATACGAGCGTTGTCAGGAATGCTCCACCTCCTCAAATTTGTGAGAAAGCTGACAATCTTCTCACTCAAGAATCTGTCAATTCTGTGTCGTGCAAGACGTGTTTTTTGAGCAACTATGTCCAACCTTTTCCTAGAGAGAAGATTCGTGCCTTTTGTGAGCGTATGTACCACAAGACAACCTTCGAATTTCGTTACCACATGAAGTTGGACATGCATCAGCAGGTCCATCGTGATAATCAGGGTAAACGAGTGGTCACTCTTGAAGGGATCGAGGTCTGTATGGCGGCATGGTGGCATATTGCAGGTGTCTCAGAAACGACCTTCCATTGTTTTCAGGGATATGCTGCTAGAGGTGATCAAGCTCAATCACATGGAAATTTGGGCACGCAAAAATCTCGGAAGCATTGGTTGCAGGCTGCTGCAACATTGAAGTGTTTGCTTGAAAAGTCGTCTGACCACATGCTGCATTGTACGCACACTCTTCCTTCTGAAGAGAAGATCATGTCCAAGGTTCTTGTCGCAGCACAGGGCAAGTAACTTCCCAGATATATTACCAAAAACCACTCTAAAGTATAACAAAGTGACTCTAAAGATCAAACCCGCGAGATTCTGTAAACTGTCTAGCCTTATTTGGTCTCTAAGCTCCGTCAGTATCTTTAGTTCTTCTTCCGGTCCTAACACCACAACCAGAAACACAACAACACCGAATACTATAATTAGACCCTCTTCTTCCTTCCCGATCCGGCTGACTATCCAACCGGTCTGATCAATTCCTATTCACTTCTACTCTCATCTGGTTTCGTTTTAATTCTATTTCACCATCAGAGGGTTTGCCGCTTGTTTTTGAGAATGGCAAGCCCGCCACTCCTTCCGTGACTTATAGTGGCTGAAGACCCACTTTTCTACTCTCCAATCTCCTACACTAATCCAGATCCTGTTTGATCCTTCACAACAATCCAGAGAACTCTCTGGATCACCAGTCACGCAAAGACCCCCCGTATGATCCTCTCATACTACAACGACCTTAGCGCTAAGTTTTGTCTGTACAAAGTCAAGCGGTTACAAGTGAACCCGTCCGTTCCAACATCAACTAAAGTTCTTCTGCTTGCCAACTAGGGCAGCGAGATCTTTTAGGAGATCGGACACTCAACCGGATTTTCCACCCAGGAGTTTTAGCACAACTAAGGAATCCCTCCCTATCCGCCTAGCCTAATAACGGCTGTCTCGCCCGGAATCCTAAACCTTAGAAGTGCTGAGGAACTGAAATCTACTCCCAACTCTTTTGTGGGAACACGCAATATCAATATTTAGAAATCCAGATTTATTTAGGATCAATTTCGTAAATATTTTCAAAAATTTGTAGTAGTGAAGCCGGAAACCAGAACATTTAGTAGAAACTAGGTAGTCAGGAAGTTCCGACTTACAAAAACTTGTAGAATAGGTAAGAAACGGACTATGGCCGGAATCCGGAAACCGGAATGGGATTCGGATTCAGGGAACCTACGAACTAGGGGTCTGGCCTATAAAAACTAGGGATCCGTTTGCAATAGCGACGCATTAAATGGCCGAACCAACGGGTGTCAGTCACTGGTCAAATACTTAAGCAGACGATCCTTTCGTTTTTCTCCCTCTTTCTTCCGCTCGAGGAGGTGTGTGTACTTGCAAGTTTTGGAGCGTGTTTTCTTAAAAGAGTGAAAGAGTAGTGAGTTAGGCCGGATAGGGAGAGAAGGAAAGGAGGGTGCCGATTGTACTAGATTGTAGGTCAAGAAAATGGCGGAATCATCGGCGCAGGGGCAGAAGACTATTCCCTCTGTCAAGCTCCTGTACCCAGTCATTCAGTTGGACTTTGCTGAGCGCTTAGAGTTAGAGGAAGATCTCTTCAAATTAGAGTGTATCAGGTTCATCCGACACCCCTGGACAGTTAGGAGTGAAGATTTTCTTTGTGAGTTAGTTATTGGGACGCCAAATCAGTTTGAGCCGACGTCAAGGGGTCGGTGGGCCTCTTGGACGGAAGGGATGTGGGCGGAAACTTACGGGTTGAAGCAGTCCGGATCTGGAAATGCGACCCGGACGGATAAGTTTTATGAAGGGAAGTTCAAGAAACCGCCGCACCACAAAGAGGGTTTCACCATTAGTGACTATATCGATGAGCGCCATAGGCGATTACTGAATTTCCTAATTCCCATCGTATATCCGGAAAAGCCAACCAGGGTTACGGTTACAGTGGCAAATACGATTTTCGGAGCACTCGAAGGCCAGATCGTGAACTGGGCGACCATAATCCACCAGAAAGTCAACAAGATGGCAGTGGCTATCAACAAGGCCAAGCAGAGTCCGCTCAGTACTTACTTATTCCACATGTATCATCATTTTGATTTCATGACCCCGCAGGAACAAGTTGCTTATGAGACCGGAATGCAGATCTTGAAGTACGGATTCACGGAAGAGTTGAAGCCGACGGGAGAAGCAACATTAGAAGAAGAAGAAGAGGAGGATCCGGAACCGAAGTTGCTGGAGAAGAAGAAGCGACACAAGACTACCAATCCGGACTCACAAAGAACGAGTCTGGACGTGCCGGAACCGAATCCGTCCCTCACCCAGCCATCACCAGAATCTTCCAGTGTGTCCGACTTCTATGAGGTCGGAACCCGATGGATGGTGCAGTGCCGGAAGAGGCACGCCGAGATGGCAGAGGTCATCACGGGTGTTGCCGGGAAGTTAAATGTTGAGACGGATCAGATCTTCAACGAACTCCGGAAGAGACCTGATCTAACACTACTCCAAGAGAAGGACAAGCAGATCGAGCTGCTTAAGGCGGAACGGGATCACTACAAGAACAAGTTCTATTGGACGGAGGGGCAGTCACTCTCAGCCCAGAAGAAGGAGACGGATGCCTTGAAGTTAGGCAGGGATTTGAAGGTGTTGGTAGAAGAACCGGAACATCAGATCATTTGGTCCATGCTTTACAGAAAGAAACTTGAGAACAACGGCATTGTTACCGGATCTAGAGTGCTGCAAGTCTTCGTCGATTACGAGGCTAAAATGAAGATTGTTTTGGACGAGATGCGACAGCTGCTGGGACATCTGGATGTGGCCAAGGACGACTTTGGGCTACTTCCAAATATCTTCATGGAGTCCCCGGGCAAAAACGGAGCCGGAACTTCCGGAACGCAAGAGGATCCAGACTTGAAGTCCCTATTTAAGATGCCTAGGGTGCCTTCTTCGAGTCATTTCCCAAAGTGGAGTATGGGAGCACGCAATGTCATTATTTAGAAATCCGGATTAGTTTAGGATCAATTCCGTAAATATTTTCAAAATTTTGTAGTAGTGGAACTGTGAATTGGAACATTTAGTAGAAACTAGGTAGCCGGAAAGTTTCGGCTCACAAAAACTTGTAGAAGGAGTAAGAGACGGACTTTTACCGGATCCGGAAACCAGCAGGAGATCCGGATTCCAGCAAACCTACGAACTAGGGGTCCGACCTATGGAAACTAGGGATCCGTTTGAAAAAAGCGGCGCATTAAATGACCGAACCAACGGGTGTCGATCACTGGCCGGGTACTTAAACGGATTGTCTTCTCATTCTTCTCCCTCTTTCTTCCGCTCGAGGAAGTGTGTGCTTGCAGGTTTGGAGCGCGTTTTCTCTTAGAAGAGTGAAAGAGTGGTGAGTTAGGCCGGATAGGGAGAGAAGGAAAGGAGAGTGCCGATTGCACCGGATTAGAGTTCAATGGCGGAAATGTCAACGCACGGGCAAAAGACAGTTCCGTCTGTCAAACTCTTATACCCGATCATTCCATCTGATCCCGGTGAACGTTTAGAGTTAGAGGAAGATTTGTCCACAATAGGGTGTATAGGGTTCATCTGGAAACCCTGGACGGTGAGGAGCGAGGACTTTCTTCGGGAGTTAGTTTTTGGGGCACCGAACCAGTTTGAGCCCACGCCAAGGGGGCGGTTATCGTCCTGGACGGAAGGGATGTGGGCAGAAACTTACGGGTTGACGCAGTCCGGATCCGAAAGTGCAACTCGGACAGATAAGTTTCATGAAGGAAAGTTCAAGAAGCCACCGCACCACAAGGAGGGCTTCTTCGTTAGTGACTGTAGCA
The DNA here is from genome assembly GCA_963969595.1 of Neckera pumila. NCBI lineage: Eukaryota > Viridiplantae > Streptophyta > Bryopsida > Hypnales > Neckeraceae > Neckera > Neckera pumila. Next base: position 1,204,409 of record OZ018418.1, on the reverse strand, counting down.
ATGAGCGTCATAGGAGGTTACTGAATTTCTTGATTCCCATAGTATATCCGGAAAAAGCCCATGAGAGTTACGGTCACAGTCGCGAATACGATTTTCGGAGCACTGGAAGGTCGGGTCGTAAATTGGGCAGGCCTAATTCACCAGAAGGTCAAGAAGATGGCAATGGCGGTTGAGAAGGCCAAGCAAAGTCCATTCAGTATGTACTTGTTCCATCTGTATCATTATTATGATTAAATGACCCCGCCGAAACAAGTTGCGTATGAGACCGGAATGCAGATCCTGAAATACAGATTCACGGAGGAGTTGAAGTCGACGGGAGAAGCGACCAAAGAAGAAGAAGAAGAGGAGGAGCATCCGGAACCAAAGCCGCTGGAGAAGAAAAAGCGGCATAAGTTAACCAATCCGGACTCACGAAGAGCGAGTATGGATGTGCCGGAATCGAATCCGGCCCTGACCCAGCCGTCGCCGGAGTATACTGATGTCTCTGACTTTTATGATGCTGGAGCCCGGTGGATGGCACAGTGCCAGAAGATGCACGCTGAGATGGCAGGGGTGGTCACGGGCGTCGCTAGCAAATTGAACGTGGAGACGGATCAGATCTTCAACGAAATCCGGAAGAGACCTAATCCGGTACTACTCCAAGAAAAGGACAAGGAGATCGCACTGCTGAAGGCGGAACGGGATAACTACAAGAATAAGTTTTACTGGATGGAGGGACAGTTGATCTCAGCCCAGAAGAAGGAGACGGATGCCCTGAAGCTTGTCCGGGATTTGAAAGGGTTGGTAGAACAACCGAAACACTTGATCATCCGGTCCGCGCTCTTCACAAAGAAATTAGATACCGACGACATCGTCACCGGGTCTCGAGTGTTGCAAGTATTGGTCGATTACGAGGCCAAGATGAAGACCGTTTTGGACGAGATGCGGCAGCTGCTGAGACCTCTGGATGTGGCCAAGGACGAGTTTGGGCCACTTCCGAATATCTTCATGGAGTCGCCGGTCAAGTACGGAGCCGGAACTTCCGGAACAAAAGAAGACCCGGGCTTGAAGTCTCTCTTCAAGCTGCCCCAGATACCTTCCTCGGGTCAATTCCAGAAGTGGGGAACAGTGAGTACTTTTAGTCCTTCCTCACAGTCTTCGGCGGGATCCGGAAAGACAGGGCAGAGATTGCCAATCTGGAGGGACCTCTTAGAAGGTATGGGAACGATAAATCCGGCAAGGGAGCATCCGGAGAAATTCCCCCACATGGCGGAACCATCACCAGCACGGGGGACACAGTTGATCAATTTGGGAGATTCGGCTCTAGAGGCGAGACCGGAACTCAAGCCAGAAACCCGGAAGAACACGAAGACGGAAATAGTGGAGGTCGAATTCTTGGATCCGGAAGAAGAATTGGAGATGGTAGAACCTTAGAAGCAACTCAAACTCCGGAAGTCGGAGAAGCGGAAGCCGGAAGGTAAGAAGCCAGCGAAGCAAGAGATCGAAGACTCTGAATCCGGTGAGTTTGAATCCGCTACTGAGTCTGAGGAGGATACGGATGAAGAAGAGACGTCTCTTGCGACCCGGCAGAATCCGCCTTGAGCTGCCAAGATGATGCCAGCCAAGGGTTCCGGTAAATCGACAACCAAGCAGGGAGCCGGGAATTCAAAGAAGTCTCGGATGACCAAGTAATTCAAAAGGGATTACTTGTGGAGGTGGATTAGAATTTAGTTAGTTAGTTCCGGAACCGGAATCCTAGCGTGGGCCTGGGTTCCGGAAGTTTAGGGATAAGGACTTTCCCGGTTAATCGGGATTTCCTTGGTGTGTGTGTGAAGTTGCCCTGGTTTTTGGGCTGCCCTTTGTTGTTTTTAGGGTGTTGACTTTGGTTTTGATTTTGGTTTTTAAGGGCTGGCAAGTTAGTTGCCCCTCATTCCCTCCTAGTTGATATTCATTTATATTTCATTCCCTTTTCGAAATGTAAGCCCTCGGATATGCAGTTTGGCTTTATCAGTGTATCCGGATTGTGTTGCCTTGTGGTCTGGGTGTTGGAAGGAAAGGACGGGTGGGGAGGAATCCGGATTTAGGAGAATACGGTCTAAGTCGAGAGTGTGCTATTGTAATGTTGTTGGATTGTTGACTTAGGAGCTGCGCATTGTGTCTTTAAATTACTACTAGAGTAGTCCGGATCTGAGTAGCGGGGAAGCGAGTCCGGTTGTCAAGCCGTGCGGAGGTAAGCGCTCGCCCAAGGAAGTTCCCACCTGTCCGGAAGATCTGCCAACCTTAGAATTCATCCAACCTCTAGAAAGATCACCCCCCCTTATACTTGACTTTGAGATCTGTCGTTGTAGTTAGGGAGAGTGAAGTACTCCTGAGTGACCTGCTTTCCGGGTTTACCATCCGGTTTAGCTGTGAGGATCCGGATCTTCTCGTCTTGCTACAACCTTTTGAGTACTTGGGTGTTTTTATTTGTGTTTGTTAGAATTGTAGGAGAACAACAAGTGGTGAGTGCCTACCCCTCTACAAGACCAATAGTGGACCCTCTGATGGTAAAACAAAGGTATAGAAAACCGGATTGGGAACAGAGACGTAAACCGGATTCCGGATAGTTTATGATCCGGATTGTGAAGGAAGCCGGAAAGAGAGAAAGTAAGTGAGAAGAAAAGAAAGATAGAAAAGCCGAATAGCTAGAACATACTACATAGAATCCGGAAATTCCCTGGGACGATATTTCGTGTTATTTTGGCACATTTTGTGTTAAGGATACTTACGCCTAGATTGCGCATACGACATGGAGCACAGTAAATACTTTTGGCCCTTCCTCACAGTCTCCGACGAAATCCGGAAAGGCTGGGCAGAGGTTGCCGATCCGGAGAGATCTGTTAGAAGGTTTGGGGACGATAAATCCGGCAAGAGAACACTCGGAGAGATTCCCTCATATGTCGGAACAATCACCAGCATGGGGTACACAATTGATTGATTTAGGAGATCCGGCTCCAAAGGCGAGACCAGAATTCAGGCCGGAAATCCGGCTGAACAAGAGGTTGGAAATAGTGGAGGCCGAAATCTCGGATCCGGATGAAGAACTCGAGATGGTGGAACCTGAGAGGCAACTGAAACTCTGGAAGTCTGAGAAGCAGAAATCAGAAAGCAAGAAGCCGGTGAAGCAACAGATTGAAAATTCCGAGTCTAGTGAGTTCGAGTCAGGCTCAGAATCTGAGGAAGATACGGAGGAGGAGACATCTCCTGCGACCCGTTAGAATCCGCCTTGAGTCGCCAAAATGATGCCAGCAAAGAGTTTCGATAAGCCGACAACCAAACAGGGAGCTGGGAGTTCAAAGAAATCTCGGGTGGCCAAGTACTTAGAAGGGGACTACTTGTAGAGGTGGATTAGGATTTAGATAGTTTTGTCCCGGAACCGGATTCCAAGCGTGGGCCCGATTCCCGGAAACTTAGGGATAAAGACTTCCCGATTTATTCGGGATTTCCTTGGTGTGTGTGTGAGGGTGCCCCGGTTTGTGGGGAGCCCTTTTTCGTTTTTAGGGTGTTAACTTTGGCTTTGTTTTGGATTTTTAAGGGCGGGCAAGTTAGTTGCCCCTCATTCCCTCCTAGTTGATATTCAATTGTATTTCATTCCCTTTTCAAAATCTGAGCCCTCGGGTATGCAATTTTGTTCTATCAGTGTATCCGGATTGTATTGACCTGCGGTCTGGGTGTTGGAAGGAAAGGACGGGTGAGGAGGAATCTAGATTTAGGAGAATACGGTCTGAGTCGAGAGTGTGCTATTATAATGTTGTTGGATTGTTGACTCAAGAGCTACGCACAGTGTCTTTAAACTACCAAAAGAGTAGTCCGGATCTCAGAGTAGCAAGGAAGCGAGTCCGGTTGTCAAGCCGTGCGGAGGTAAGCGCCCGCCCGAGGAAGCCTCCACCTGTCTAGAAGATCTGCCAACCTTAGGATTCATCTAACCTCTAGAAAGATCACACCCCCATACTTATTCCGAACTCTAAGATCTGTCGTTGTAGTAAGGGAAAGTGAAGTATTCCTGAGTGACCTGCTGTCCGGAGTTGCCATCCGGAAGCTGTGAGGATCCGGATCTTCTCGTCTTGCTGCACCCTTTTGAATACTTGGGTGTTGTTATTTGTGTTTGTTAGAATTGTAGGAGAACAAGAGTGGTGAAGTCCCTACCCCCCTCAAAGATCAACTAGTGGACCCTCTGAAGGTAAAACAGAGGTATTGAAAACCGGATTGGAAGAAGAGACGTAAACCAGATTCTGGATAGTTTATGGTCTGGATTGTAAAAGGATCCAGAAGATTGTTGAGTAGGTGAGAAGAAAGAAAGATAGAAAAGTCGGATAGCTAGAATATGCTACATAGAATCCAGAAATTCCCTGGGACGATGTTTTGTGTTATCTTGGCACATTTTTGTGTTAAGGATACTTATGCCTAGATTACGCGTACAACATCTTTCACAACCCGCTCACTTGCACATAAGATCAAAACAAGAACACCAAAGAGAGAAATCACACCCAAATCAGCATGCACCTTCCTAACTCCTCACCACACAACCCTGCCACACACGGGAGAGACACAACAAAAAGCCAAAAGAAGACACAAACAAAATTTGGGCAAAAAGATTTGCAGCTCCCAAACAGGGGCTGACATATATACAACTTGATTATAAAGGCAAAAAGGCCTCCAGAAATCCGCATGGGACATTCGAGTCCAATCCTAACCGGCCAGACCGGGTTAACATCCGATCCAATCCTAACTATCTTACAAAAATTACATCCTACCTACCTACCTACTCTCTAACTCCCCCATCCAATCTATGACTTTTGGGTTCCGCGGGCAGTTGGTTGAAAACTTCAGTCAGGTTTGTGCTCCGCTCCCCGACAACAAGATCTGGAAGATCTGATCCTGGTGATGAATCCAAATGAATCTGTTGTCCAGGTCTAGTCCTTCGGTGACTCTTCTTTGATTCGGGTGTCTGATCTTTGGGCTTCCTCGGATTTGATCCTCCGGCTGTGAACAAATCCGGTAGCAAGAGATCCAAAAGTTGGATCTCTCGGGAGTACATGGACCCATTCAGCTTCTGGTTGCTAATGTCCATTCGGTTGGTTGCCTCCCTGGCCCCTGCCATTGACGCTTCCACCCGATTGGTGAAATCGGTCAGGATCCGAACTATCCGGGAACCGGATACCTTCTTCTCCTCATGTATCCCTTTATCAAATAATTCCGCCTTAATAGCGGCAGATCCGGACTCTCCAAAGGTGGCCTTCACCGACTCAGCAACCTTTTGGGTCGCTTCCACCATTTCTCAAACTACGGCCTTGTCCTCTATGATGGCAACCATCTTGGCCTTCAGAGTGTCGACTTCCTCCTGAAGCCTACAAATCTCTGCCTCCTGCTTCCGGTGCTCATCCGGATTAGAGATATATCGTGCCACCTTATCCGGTAGCCTGCTATCTTCCGGCGCACCCACCAACTCTCTGATACTCGCAAGGTCTCTCTTCTTAACCTCATAATCCGCTTGTATCCCGCACAGGATAACAGTCAGCTAATTGAACTAGTCAATCGGGTCTTCGGCTTCCGGTATCTCCATTTCCGGTCCCTGTTCTGGAGTTGATCGGTTACTAGAAGGGGTTCCTGTCTTGTAAGGAGGTGTCGTCTTCATCCGCTTCCTCGTCCGGAGGTGCTCCTCTTTGTTTTCCTCTTTTGTCTCGAGTTCGGATCCGATTGCGTCCTCCGACTCGTCATCCGAACCCAACTCCCCATACTTCAGGATAGATTCCTGAATGTTCCACGTTTTCTCCTCCTTATCTATGAGGAGTTGGTTGTGAGGTAGAGGTGAAAGAGATAGGGACTCAAAAGAGTGGCCCTACCCTTTCTAGCCCTCGTCACAAGCTGGGACACCAGATCGGAATTGATCCGGGCCCAGTTCACCTTCCGTTCCCCACTCAGAGAACCAAAAATGGTGTTGTTGATGGTCATCGTCACCTTCATTGGCTTCTCCGGGTGGATGATTGAAACCAGGAACTGGAGAAGACGGAGGTGCCGGTCACTTTTGCAATCCGCAGCTGCGTATCCCTCTTTGCAGCTCTGCTCTCCATGAAACTTGTCATGGATGAACTCTGCCCTTCGTCCTGCCATGCCGGGACCTCCTATCCGGAAGTTGTAGACTTCCCTCCACCTCTCTTCTTCCCACTTGGTCAGGCGGCCTTGGACAGTGTTGTCGAACTGATTTCACATCTTGCACTTGAACTCTCTCACCATCCGCTCCTCTCTAAACCCCCAGGGTTTACCCATCAACACCAGACAGCCCATTGTGTTGAGATCCTCCATGAGCTCGGTCCTCGCCGGTTCCTCGGACGCGATGACCGGAACTACTTTCTAGAGCTTGATCTCGGAGGAAGAACTGGGCGCTCCTCTCTGTTCTTATGCAGTTGAGGCATGGACACGGACGGCTAACTGAACCCTTCCCTGTTGCTACCTCATTCTCTCCTAGCCGCACGTCCCGTTCCTCACTTCCTCTCATCCGATCTCAACCGGAAGACAACATAAAACCTGCAACCCACACAATCTTGACCTCTCCTGCACTTTGACATATCCGGCCTAAAGTTCACACACAAACAATGGCTCTGGTGCAGACGAAGGCGTTAAAGTGCTCAAGGTCAGCTCCATTAGTCAGGGGAAGTAAAGGAGTGAGAATGGGAATGACCAGCCTTTATATAGTCCCAGGTCCCCTGACTGGTCATCATGACCTTTTTCGGTTCGGTCCATGATAATTCGGCTCAACCCTAATCCGATCCGAGATAAGTTTTGGATGTATTTCCGCTCCTGAGTAATGGTACTCTGATCGGATCAGATCCAGTTTTCTCCTTACTGGATTAGCTTCGTCTATCTTTAGTCTTCTTCTGCCTCCTAGGAGGATCCGGATCCTAATTACTTGTTTTCGTTCCCATTTTTAGGTAAGCAAAGGAAAACCAAAAAATCTGGTTGTGACAGTTCTGTCGACCACCTTCACATGGGAGAATGTACTCCCTGACATCAACGCAACAAATGCTGTGTTTGGGCTAAAGGACGTCTTCACCTCAAGCATTAGCAAAACTAGGAAATTGAATTTTCCTGAGTACTCCATGAAGAAGACTAGAGATAATTTTGCTCATTGCGCGGACTGTGATAGATTTCAAGCCTAGAGAAGGACCGCCCCCATTGGATTGCAACGGAAGTGAGACCATCTGTTGGACAAGCATAATACATGTGCTCGAGTTCATCGAGATAATTATTATGCAAATCGGTACAAGTCAACTGCATACCCTTACAAATGCTTGACAATCATGCATGACAAATTGGATCATGCCAAAACGGTGTCTCCTTTGTTCTCCCTCAAGAGCAAGCAACTTGACAGACTCACAAAGTTGCCAGTCTTGGTTATTGGAATGATTGCTCACGAGCACGGCGACGTGCGTTATGCACATTAAGGTCTAGATATCTTCCTGCACGACTCCAACTGCACAGTGGGTTCACTAGCTAAGCTCTTACAAGACCTTGAACTCCCTCCAAAGTACTCCTCCAAGGAGTTGTTTGTTGGATTGGACTCTGCTCCTCTATTTGAAGCGGTGCTGAAAGGAGCTGAATTGTGCAACTCATCACTTCGACCACCACCAGAAGTCCCGATTGGAGCGACTCCCTTTCCTCCAGTTCTCAATGTTCAAATGGACAACACTACAGGAGACAACAAAAACCGATGTGTGTTCGCATTTTGGTCTCTCCTCATTGCAAAAAGATATTCCAAGAAGTGTATGTGAGTTTCATGTTGGTCGGTCATACGCATGACGACATCAATGCTTTGTTTGGCAGATGACTATGCAGTTGAAGAAAGAAAGCATCCCCACTATCCCAGCCCTCATCAAATCCTTCATGAATGTGGATTCTGTGCCTTTCATTCTTCACTTGATCCAGGAGGTACCGGATTTCAAAGCCTTTATAGAAGGCTCCCTTTTGAAAGGGGATGAAGCACTTGTTGGCCACACCAAAGCACAACAGTACAAGTTCTACTTGAACTCGATGGGTGATCCGATCATGAAGTACAAGAGATACTGCACAGATAGTGATTGGCTCCCAAAAGAGGGGGGGATCAAATTGTGGAAAGAAGACTCAAAAGGGTGGAGTCTACGGCCTTGTGGAAAGCCCGTGCCTATCGCCCACCTTCCAATGAGGGGTATGGATGACATTTCCAAGGGGATTTCTGGGTTCATCAAGTATTGGGAGGCATTATGCAATGAAGACGGGAGTGGAGAGTATAGGAGATGCTTCAAGCATTTGGTGTTCTATTGGCGGGCAGTAGAACCATGTTTGTTGGAGCCTATTGTACCATTTGAATTGTTCAAAGAGGGCTTCTGGACTTCTACCTGATTGGAAGCGATTGAGGAGGACAAATTTGATGACAATGGCGAGGCTCGTGAGGAATTTACTGAGGATGATGTCTTCGTAGGGCAACGTCGTGATCGTTCCTTGCCATCTTTCCGAGTGGGTCGTGATGTTGAGAAAGATTTTTTCATCGCCTTTGACCTGCTGATGGTAATACAAAACCCATATGGATTGCCAGAGCTTTATTTGCCCCTTTTACAAACCCATAGCATCCAAATTGTATCTTGATTCAGTACTTTAAGCCAACGGCATGAGGGATAAATGTTCAAGAATTTTACAATGGTTGGGACTCTGTTAAGGGATTGCATTGGAAAGTGGACGAGGCCCAAGAACTTGTTTGGCAGGACACAAATGCTCTCATCACCCCATGAAGGTCTAAGGTTAAGAAAGACACAGTGGAATGTGTCCTGCAAATCCCTGCAGCTCAAGTTGATGTCATCAAAAGAGTTTGTGTTTGTATGATTCCAATTGAGCATGCACCGCATTTTTTAGAGATACTTTATAGTATTTCAAGCTAAGTTTGGTAGTTAGTATTCCATGGTCCGTATGTTTTGGCATAAGTAGAGGTGGTTTTATATGATTTTATATTGTATGTTGTAGGGTAGGTAGTGTGGATTGGAGTAAGGTGATTGGATTTTATAGAGTTGTTTTGGAAGTATTTCTATATTTTGTGTGTACTCATTTGCGTAGCAAGTGCACTTTTTTATATTATTTAATAAATTTTTCATTCAATGATACATGTGATATTGTGTATATTGGCATCATTTCATTATCAGATTATGTAACTAAATTATGTCTTTTAAATATATAGTACAAATTATAAAAATTTGTTAGTGGCTAAGACCAGTTGTCACGATTTCAGATAGCGGGCTGTGTGGGAGCACGGAATGTCAAAATCTGGAATTGTTCCGCCAAGACGGCTACTTCTTTCCTGTTTATGGAAATCATGATGAGATTTGGTCATCTACTAGAACTCGTCAGTGACAGAGGATTACATTTCCTCAACGACCTGGTCCAAGATATTACCTCAAAATACTTAATCAAACACCGGAGGACAACTTCGTACAATCCCAAGGCAAACGGATTGACAGAACGGGCTAATGGTATTTTTGAGAAGTCCCTAAACAAGATGGTTTCCAAACACAAGACGGATTGGATCTGAAGCTTCCATCAGCTGTTCATGCGTACAACACATCCGATAAGAACACAACCGGAAGTATCCCTTACTTCTTAGTGTTTAGATAGGAAGTTGTTCATGCGTACAACACATCCGACAAGAACACGACCGAAAGAAGCCCTTACTTCTTAGTCTTTAGATAGGAAGCAGTTCACGGAATCAAATTGGACATAGAAACACACCGGGTCATGAGCACCCGGAATGCAGTGCGAACGAGTGATCCGGAAATCCGACTTTTAGCAATCGAAGATCTGGAGGAAGCTAGACTCATAGCTTTGGGCCACACCAAGGAAGTGCAAGAGAGAAGAAAGGCGGATCATGACAAGAAACTTCCGGTGAACCACGGAATCAAGGTGGGCGGACTCATACTTCTATACAACAACCGCTACAGAATCTTTTCGGGTAAGCTACACACCAGATGGATGGGGCCCTACAGAGTCAAGCAAATTTTCAGAAATGGGTCCATGCAGTTGGAGGATCTTCAGGGCGTATGGCTTGATACCAGGGTTAACAAATTCCGAATCAAGAAATATGAATTGAATACGAAATCTGATGATGTGGGCATTGATGATGTTCGCAGGGACTCACATTTGAAAAAGGGATCATGTGGGAGCACGAAATGTCAAAACCCGGAATTCTGGATTAGTTTAGGAGTAGATTAGTGAGATTTTTCAAAAATTTTGTATACTGAAGTAGCAATTTGGAACAGTTAGCCGAATCAAGAAAGTAGGAAAGTTCCGGCCTAGCAAAAACTGTAAAATGGGTAAGGAACGGATCTTAACGGGATCCGTAATCTGGAAGGTAATCTGGATTCTGGAGACCTACGACCTAGATTCCGGCCTAGGAACTAGGGTTCCGTTTGCAGAAGGCGGCGCATTTATGGGCTGTCCCAACGGGTGTCTGTCGCTGGCCGGCTACTTAAGCCAATTCTTCTCCATTTCTTCTCCCTCTTTCTTCTGCTCGAGGATGCGTGTGTTCTTGCAGGTTTGGAGCACGCGTTAGTTGAGTGAAAGAGTGGTGAGTTAAGATTGCATAGGGAGAGAAGGAGAGGAGGGTGTTGATTGCACCGGATTAGTAGGATTCTGTCGGCGTGGATGGAGGAACCTTGGAGACCGACAGTTATGACCAAGTTGCTCAATCCGGTTGTACCTGCAAATCCGAAGGCGCAGATGCTTTTGGAGGGTGATCTAGACAGCATGGGATGCGTGGGGTTGCTGCGCAAGCCGTGGAATCTGAAGGACAAGGCGATGATCCACAGAGTCGTGACTGGAGCTCCAAATCAGTTTGAGTTGACGGAGCAAGGGAAGTTGGCAAAGTGGATCGAGCAGATGTGGACGGAAGCCTACTCATTCCGAAAGGCAGGTTCCGATTATGCCCCGAGAATGATGGTTATGTTCAAGGGAAGTTCCGTAATCCACCCAATTCGAAGGAAGGTTTTGCGATCCATGATTGCATTGACTTGAGGCAGAGGCAGGTGCTGGAGTTCCTGGTTCCTGGTTCCTGGTTCTTGGTTCCGATCCTATATCCGAAGAAGCCGACTCGGCTCACCAGCATGTTGGGCAACATGATTTTTGGAGCGATGGGGGACAGGCCAGTACACTGGGGGAGAATATTGAAGGCCGTGGTGCAGAAACTAGCGAACGGTGTGCAAAAGGCCAAGTCCAGCCCGATCAGCACCTACCTCTTCCACCTTTACTACCACAACGGGATCGTGAGCGAGCAGGAAATTAAGGACTACAAGGTCGCCAAGGAGATGCTGATGTACGGCCTGTCTCCGGATCCGGAGAAGCAAGCCGAGGAAGCATTTCCAAAAGTGACGCCGCCAAGGACAAAGAGGCCGGAAAGTTTGCGGTGGAAGTCGACCGACCCGAACTCAAGAGGGAAGCAGCAAGTTCCGAAAACGGAGGAACCGGGCCGAACCTTCGCAGATCTAGGGGAGAACGAGTTGTTCGATTCTGGAGTAGAGTGGTTCCAGGAGGCCCGAAAACGATACGAGAACTTGGCTGACTTTGTATGCTTGGTATCAGTCGAATTGAAGGTGGAGCCGAACGAGATTATGGGCGAGATTAGAAAGCGTCCAGATCCGACCCTGCTCAGTAGGAAGGACGAACACATCCGGAAATTGGAAGAAGAGAAGATCCAACTCAAGACCAGTTTGGGTGTTGCGGAGGAAGCCCTGAAGTTTGCATCCAAGAGGGAGTCGGATGTGATACATGTAGTGAGGACACTCACGGATTTGGTGGGACAACCCGCGGATCAAATCACACGTGCTCGGCTCTTCAACGATAAGTTAGTTCAAGAGGTAGACCTCAAACACACCTTAAGTAAATTTACACTACTCTCATTGTCTTAGAATTAAGAAAAAAGAAATTAGAAAACTTGTTAAGAAGTCCCATTCAGAATACTCAATACCAACAATGTGTACTTGAAGTGTGCATAAGGTAGACCTCAAACACACCTCAAGCCCATTTTACTACAGGCACATTGCCTTAGAATTAAAAAATAAATAAATTAGAAAAGTTGTTAAGACATCCTATTCAGAATAATCAATACCAACAATGTGGGCTTCAGATGTATTTGAGGTAGACCTCAAACACATCTCAAGCACATTTACTCTATTCTTATAGCCTTAGAATTAAACAAAAAATATTAGAAAACTTGTTAAGAAATCCTATTCAAAATATTTAGTACCAACAAAGTGTGCTTGAGGACTGTTTCAGATAGACCTCAAGCACACCTCAAGCACATTTACACTACTCTCATTGCCTTAAAATTAGAAAATAAAAAATAAAAAAACTTGTTAAGAAATCCTATTTAAAATACTCAATACCACCAAAGTGTGCGTGAAGAGTGTTTGAGGTGGACCTCAAATACACCTCAAGCACATTTACACTACTCTTATTGCCTTAGCATTAAAAAAACAAAACTAGAGTACTTGTTAAGGAATCCTATCCAAAATATTCAACACCAACAAAGTCGGCTTGAGGTGTGCTTGAGGTGTGCTTGAGGTAGACCTCAAACATACCTCAAGTCCATTTACACTACGGGCTCATTGCCTTAGAATTATAAAATAAACAAATTAAAAAGCTTGTTAAGAAATCCTATATAGAATACTCAATACCAACAAAGTGGGCTTGAGATGTGTTTGAGGTAAATCCCACACAGACCTCCAGCACATTTACACTACTCTTATTGCCTTAGAACTGGAAAAAAAAAATTAGAAAACTTGTTAAGCAATCCTATTCAAAATATTCATTACCAACAAAGTGTGCTTGAGGACTACATGAGGTAGAACTCAAACACACCTCAAGCACATTTACACCACTCTCATTGCCTTAGACTTAAAAAGAAAAAAATTAGAAAATTTGTTAGGAAATCCTATTCAAAATATTCAATACTAACAACGTGGGCTTGAGGAATGCTTGAGGTAGACCTCAAACACACCTCAAGCACATCGAAACTACTCTCATTGCCTAAAATTAAAAAATAAAACTTAAAATCTTGTTAAGAAATCCTATTCAAAATATTTAGTACCAACATAGTGTGCTGCAAGTGTGTTTGAGGAAGACCTCAAATACATCTCAAGCACATTTACACTACTCCCGTTGCCTTAGAATTATAAAAACAAAAATTAGAAAACTTATTAAGAAATCCTTTTCAAAATATTCAATACCAACAAACTGTGCTTGAAGAATGTTTGAGATAGACCTCAAACACATCTCAAGCACAACTTCACTACTTTCATTGCCTTAGCAATAAAAAGAAAAAAATGAGAGTACTTGTTAAAAAATCCTAGTCAAAATATACATTACAAACAAAGTATGCCTGAGGAGTGTTTGCGGTAGACCTCAAACACACCTCAAGCACATTTACACTATTTTCATTGCCTTAGAAATAAAATAAAAAAAGTTAGAAAACTTGTTAAGAAAACCTATTCAAAAAATTCAATACCAACAAAGTGTGCTTTAGGAGTGTTTGAGGTAGACTTCCAACACACCTCAAGCACATTTACACTTCTCTCATTGCCATAGCATTAAAAAGAAAAAAATTTAGAAAACTTGTTAAGAAGTCCTATTCAAAATATTCAATACCAACAAAGTGGGCTTCAGGCGTGCATGAGGTAGACCTCAAACACACCTCAAGCCAATTTACACTACGGGCTCATTGCCTTAGAATAAAAAAACAAATAAAGTAGAAAACTTGTTAAGAAGTCCTATTCAAATTATTCAATTCCAACAACGTGGGCTTGAGGTGTGTTTGACATAGACCTCAAACACACCTTAAACACATTTACACTACTCTCATTGCCTTAAAATAAGAAAAAAAAAATTAGAAAACTTCTTAAGAAATCCTATTCAAAATAATCATTACCAACAAAGTGAACTTGAGGAGTGTTTGAGAAAATCCTCAAACTCACCTCAACTACATTTAAACTACTTATATTGCTTTAGAATTAAGAAATAAATAAATTAGAGAACTTGTTAAGAAGTCCTAATTAAAATATTCAATGCCAACAAAGTGGGCTTGCGGTGTGCATGAGGTAGACCTAAAACACACCTCAAGCCCATATACACTACGGGCCCGTTGCCTTAGAACTAAAAAGTAAATAAATTAGAAAACTTGTTCAGAAATCCTAATCAAATTGTAGAATGCCAACAAAGTGGGCTTGAGGTGTGTTTGAGGTAGACCTCAAACACACCTCAAGCAGATTTTCACTACTCTTATTGCCTTAGCATTAAAAAGAAAAAAATTAGAGTACTTGTTAAGAAGTCCTATTCAAAATATTCAATACCAACAAAGTGGGCTTGAAAGGTGTTTGAGGTAGACCTCAAACACACCTCAAGCACAGCTACACTACTCTCATTGCCTTAGATCTTAAAAAAAATTAGAAAACTTGTTAAGAAATCCTATTCAAAATAATCAGTACCAACAAAGTGTGCTGGAGGTGTGTTTGAAGGAGACTTCAAGCACACCTCAATCAAATTTACACTACTCTTATTGCCTTAGAAATAGAAAAAAATAAATTATAAAAACTTGTTTAGAAATCCTACTCAAAATATTCATTACCAACAGAGTGTGCTTGAAGTGTGCTTGAGGTTCCTCAAACACACCTCAAGCACATTTACACTACTCTCATTGCCTAAATTACGAAGTAAATAAATACAAAAATTTGTTAAAAAATCCACTACAAGAGAAAATATATCCTAATTGACAAAAAATTGATAGAATTCTGTCAACTATCCCGTCAATTAGGACTACCTGATTCGGACACTTAGTTGACAAATGTATGTCAATTAGGACACTCAATTGACAAAGTTTTGAGAGAATTTTGACAAAGTTTTGTCACATAATCAATCACAAGGAAGAGCTTTTTCAACACATATAGTAGTAAAAAATGCAACTCGTATCACATACATGCCATTAATGAGAATACTCACCCACCTTTACAATAGTAATCTAAGTTATTCCTTAAACAACTACAATTGACAGGATGGAATGAAATGATGTTTTCTTTCAATAGTGAAGAAAACAAATGTTCAAAAATTGAAGAGTCTAGTACACCAAAAAGCTACCAAGAAGGTCACTCTAGTCTCTAAAGACCACCAAGAGATTCTATTTCAGTTTTGCACAGACGTCAAGAAGATCAACAACTCAGGATTCATGAAATGCTAGCTTGATCCTTCATCTCTTTCACTAGGGGAGTTGTAATCCCAGGTTCCTGCAATACAAAATGTAGTCAAACATTGCGCCATAGAAAATAGAGTGGTAATTAGTTACAAAGCACCATCTAAGAAAGCGAGCAAAATCCAGGGTCAAAGAATTACCCAAATACAAATTCTATTTATCAAGCGCAGGGGTCTTGAAGACATTCTGTAACGTGGCAAGCCTACCTTCCACAAAATTGTTTGCACAGCACATGAACATGTTAATTGCTGATAAACTCAGATATACATTGAATGGTCACACATATACGAATGATGGTATCAACCACAATTTATGACATTGATGCCTCGGGGCTTGTTGATAACACCAAATGTGGCAACTTACTGGAGACTGAAGCCTTAATGTTCTACTTGCTCTTGCAACTGCTTAAGCACCTCCACTTTAGGTCTAATTTGTCAATGTTAATGTTAAATTTCCTAAAGCAATACATGTACAAGCGAGGAACAAAAAAGGTGTACTCTTTCAAGGCTTTGTCATATCAAATAGAGGTTCATGATAACAAAAATTGCATCATATGGTGCATCCACAGAGGAATTGAGCTTGCTTGATAGGGAAGGCTTACCCATTGCCAAGGCTGTATATGAGGTCCATTGGAAAGTCAACACCTGCTAATTCCTTAATTAATGTGGATGTAAATCTAGCCTGAAACAGAAGAGAACCTTGTCAAGAGCTAAAACAAATGAACAAAGCAAATGCCTTGAAGAAACAGGTCAATAATTCCTTGGTTCTAACCAAACTGAATGAGCAACTTACCTATTTTGCTGTCAGAATGAATAAGATTGAGGATGGAAACTTCAAAGAGTTTGATGTTCCTGGATACAATTTGTATAAGAATTTCATATATAAAAATGGTTCTTCTGAGTCCAAAGGTCATTCAGCAGTAGAAAGAGCACTCTTGGTCCACTCATGCATTCACAGCAGTCGACAACAAGTAGCCCTCTCATCTTGAAAATCATCCAAGGCAGCAATTACACCAAAGGACCTTATGAAAAGCTCCGGCACCCTATATAGCAACCACCACATTTGTCTTAACTTGTAACCGGGGAGGCTGGTCAATGACGGTCCAATTTGAAAGGACTACAACTACCTTAGGCCTAAGCCAACTATTATAAACAAGTGTCATTATTGCCAACCATTGTGCACCTAGAAAAGTGAAAGGTCAGGCAAAACCAAAATGTCTCGCATGCTTGAAATTCGGCAGAAACTATGCAATGAGACCACTTTAAAAAGTCTTTGAGGAAAGATTTATGTCAATGGAGAGATATGAACCACATTGACAGGAGAGCCCACACAGACAGCAATGCAGACAAAAAACGAATGGGACTGTTTTTGGACAATTTATGACGATGACGGCAAAAACAAAGCTTCGAAATGATGGAGCTCTACTAGCTATTTTCAAAGAAAAAAAAGGATAACATATATCCTATGATCAAATGCTACTGTAGAGTGAAGATCGATAGCACTAGTGAAGTAAAAAAATTTAGTGAATTTTCAGAGTCTGAGTGCAATCCATGGGATTCACGTTTTGTTCCTTTGTTTAAAGGCAGTGTATGATAACAAGGTGGTAATGACTAACCATAATCAGAAGCCCGAGATGGTGGCTCCCAGAAGCGGGACTTCTTTCTGGGACTCTAGATTTTGGTGACCTAGACACCCCAAGGCCGCTTCCTGATGCCGCGGTAGATGGGGTGCTGGGTGCCAAAATGAGAAGCACAAGCGCGGAAGATTTCCCTTTCATAACTAGGACAGGTATAAATTCAATGGAACCTTAGTCCAAATTTTAAAAGTGCATTCAAGACTTTGCCATTGAAACAGAGCAAATGAATTGAATAAAATGGAATACAAAATATTTTCTCCTACGTACCTTGGCCTTCTTTCGCACCTCAGCCGAGGACTCGTGCAAGATCTGCTTTCAAGAGGATGACAAGATGGGGCTCATCTCCATGCGCTTGCTGGAGCAGTCTTTCTATTCCTCAGAGTCGCCCCCTGCCGCTGCATTGCCGTCCGATTTGGATTGCTCATTATTTTCAAGCTGATCTTGCCGCAGGCTGCTGGGAGTCCCAGCGTTGTCTGGATTCTCAGACATGGAGCAGCTGCTTCGGTAGAATACAAAAGAAAGGGATTGATAGACCTGTGACTTCAGTCTCCATGCTTGCAATTACATCACCATTTCTAGCTGTCCATTCCATGCACGCAACTCCCACATTAGCAACTATTTGGATGGATGGTTACAAAAAAAAAAAAAAAGATTCATACATCAATAGCTTCACCACGCTTGCAATTACAAAGAACCCTAATCCAGAGAGTATGTTGAGTACCAACATTGTTTGTAAAGCCAAGGTGCTTCAATAATGTCTACAATCCATAAAATGTCACATCAGTACAAAGATAATTTGTTACCAAATTGTACCCAATTTGGTAACAAACCTACAAAAATTGCAAGGTTTGAAATCTCCTTTCTAATTATAATCCTAAGCTACTTACGCAACAACCACAATTCAAACAAAGGAAGTATATCATTTTAACAGAAAAGAAGAAGAAATCGAAGGAGAGCGCACCTGTTTGACAATGGTGGAGTATGCATTCATGGCTTTGCTATACCGACAAGGTACACCTAGCGCCATCTTGCCCTTCAACTAGAGTGTCACCTTCAGGAGATCCGTAGGACTTGCCACACAAATGGCCAATGCCCTCGTCATTGAATCCATGGTTTTCAAAGACCAACAGAAACAAAAAGAAAACAAGGCACAACAAATTCTCTTGAAAAAACAAAAAAGAGACAATACTCGTTACAAGCCAATTGGAAGTAACTAATGTAAATGGAGAGCATGGATCTAACTTGTGGTAAGACTAGCGGCAATCTTCTTCATCAACGGAGCACCTTTGACATGGTCTTCTCCAACTTACACATTCTTTACCTGAATTCAAACCATTGATATAATGAAACGAAAAGAACAAAATATCATTAACCAATTATTGCTTGACAAGGATCTAGATAGAGTGTA
Organism: Neckera pumila; assembly: GCA_963969595.1. Taxonomy (NCBI): domain Eukaryota; kingdom Viridiplantae; phylum Streptophyta; class Bryopsida; order Hypnales; family Neckeraceae; genus Neckera; species Neckera pumila. The sequence continues at coordinate 1,186,094 of OZ018418.1, read as the reverse complement.
TTCACTTTTGCAAGTTTTCCAACATGGTCTTTTCTAATGTACACATTCTTTAACTGACTTCAAACCATTGATATAAGCAAATCTCTACTTCAGGGGCATGAAGATTGTTTACCGGTTCATAAAGTCCAATTCATAGCCTGCAAAACAGGCATTGGCAATGAAGCCTTGGAACAATGCCCCTCCACAGAGAAGCCGCTCCTTCTCAAGCGATGGTGGGCATGGTCCTGACTGCTCCTTTATACTTGGGCACCACGTTGACTTTGCCTACTAGGCATTGGAGTCAAATATGCTACTTTATGCAGTAGTTGCCAAACTCTTGACATGTTGTGGATTGACTTTGAGCATTTAAAGCAGCAGAACCTATAGAATTGAACATAACATGCACATAAACATCGCCTAACATCTCCAACGATTCAATTATAATAAACATGTTGTAATACATGGTACATTTTGATGCTTACAAGATTCTACATTGATAATGAAGGAGAAGTAAAGCTCTCATTCCAACAGTTTCTAGGTTTCTTTGTGAAAGAATAGTAGAAATATAGGGCACAAATGCACTCCTCGATGCACTCAAACCAACAGATAAATAGAGGCTTCACTTCTTCTAATACTTTTCCTACAAACTCCGTGCTAGAAAACAGAATGCTGACCAAAATGTGATTACTGAAGTTGAGAGCAAAGCGAGAGTGTAGAGTCATCTGGCAAAGGCAATCTCGGTGCATTGTATGAACTCAGGGCAATATAGAAATATCCATCACCGAGTCAAACAATTACTGCATAGCGATCTTTATTGATGTAAGGATGATGGATTTGAAAGCATCACTACAAGCAAGACTAAGCCTTAAAGATCTAATATAACCAATCCTCCCACAGACTTCCATATTATAATTTTGACCTCCTGGAATATGACTGACCTAGCCAATGCTAATCAACTTCATCAAGAGAAGAATTCAAGATTAGAAATCTTTGTACTTCAACACATACAATACAATTCTGGTGCCGTTCTCAACACAAACTTTCCCTTGCAGCTGCAACCTCACGTTAGTTATATCTAGCAGGATGGTGCATGTCTGGTATCAACCATTCTTAGCTTTGTACATCACTCCAAAACATTATAGTATCTAAAGAAAATGCCTAGTCTTCCGAGTATGGGTGGACGCCCTAACTAGCATTAAACATACATGAGTGAGTAGTGCTCTCATTATGACATTAGATTTCTAACAAGAACTACTAAACTCAGTATTTGAATGTACCCAAACTTCAATGAATTCATACTATGATCGATTAAGCATGGAAGGCGGAAGAATGCTGAACATAAGCATGTATAAGACAGGTTCCTCCTAAAAATGAGATAATAACCTTGAGTGTGCGATTGTGCAATTCAGATTCACTTCAACAATAGCATTTTGAACCCCTTCAATCTCCAAAAACTCCATGTATGCGAACCTAATTGCAAAGATAACGAAGGTGTCAGATTCATGTCAATTGCATTTTGCTTCAATATATAGACTGGCGAGAAAGGCAAAAGAGAAATAGTTGTAAAGCCATGGCTATTCCTTAAATGCATTCATCTCTGCTCAACTGTTAGGAAGCACAAACCTCCTTTTCATCATATCCCAATTTTCATAGATAATAGAAGCCAATCCTTACAGCCTCGCTTTGCATGCTACATTTTGTAATACTTTTTGAAAGTCAAAAAGTCTGGGTGGGACAGTGGCATTACCTCTTAGATTGTCAAAACTTGTTAGCCAAAATCGTGACATGATTCATAGTCCCACATGACAGGAAATGTTCTTGTACCTCTTCTGGAGTGCAAGAGTAATCAACCTGAAGGCGGAGAAAATCAAAACCATTGTGCAAAAGATTATCCTTGACTATCTTACAACTCACTGACAGTGCAGACATGCATGAGCGTCTGCCACAATCCCCTTTGATCTGTGTTCAATTATGAACACAACCACGCAACATTTGAACATAAAACCTACGCTCAAGCACTAAAGAACTAGCAGTCTAGCACTAAACAAGAGCAGCATCAAATGGCGCCAATAAAGTAGATGCAAGATCATTAGTGCAGTATCAAAAACTCTTAAAATAAAGTAGCTCGCATTAGATAGACTTGAGAGTGCAATACAATCAGAGGTTTAATCATTCTTGTTGCAGAGACATGTCACCGTACTCTAATACACTGATGCAACAACTTCTATAATTGTCTACTTAAGTAGCAAACGAACAGATGTGAGTCACTTGAAAATGAATTTTCACAGCTTTGGCACTTCAGAACCTCACCTAAAATAACCCGAAGCCCACAAAACAATTGCAAATATCTCATGCACGCCAAAACATTAGATTGATGAATCATACAAAAACACACAACCCAAACCAAATAGTACAAGCAGAATCTAATCCCGCAATACAATAAACAGGGGTTAGAAAATCAGTACCTTTGCCCAGCAAACGTTGAAAGCGTTGGCCAGGAAGGTGCCGTAGAGCGGGATGGCTTCGGAGTTGGCTTGGCCTCCCCCCATCATGGCAATTGCTACAATAGATTCAAGACACAATGTAGAGAACAGGTTACCAAGCACACAAGTCAAGCAAAACACGAAAGAGTATCCCACAATTTTTAGAAATTTACGAAGAAATGAAAAGTGGAAAGAAGAGTCAAACTAACCCCAGTTTAACAGTTTAAAATTGTGAACAGAGAGATGCAAAGAGAGAGAAAGAGTGCACAAGAGTCTTGTGGAGTTGCAGCGTTGCAAGTGAGTTTCCGTCTAGCGATTCCTAAGTTAGACCTAAAACAAGAGAAGGCGTCTGCCGGTATGTTCTCCACGTGGTCTCAAATTGCACAAAATGACAAAAATCGCGGTGTCACAAAGCGTAGTTGTTGATTCGGACAAATTTTTATCAATTCTCTGTCATATAGGAGGCCATTCCTTTGTAGTGATCCTATTCAAAATACTCAACACCAACAAAGTTGGCTTAAGGTGTGCTTGAGGTAGACCCCAAAAATACCTCAAGCCCATATATACTATGGGCTCATTGCCTTAGAAATAAAAAATAATCAAAAAGAAAAACTTGTTAAGAAATCCTAATCAAAATATTCAATGCCAACAAAGTGGGCGAGAGGTGTGCATGAGGTATACCTCAAACACACCTCAGGCACATTTATTCTACGGGTTGATTGCCTTAGAACTAAAAAGTAAATAAACTAGAAAACTCATTAATAAATCCTATTCAAAATACCCATTACCAAAAGAGTGTTCTTGAGGTGTGCTTGAGGTAGACATCAAACACACCTCAGGCACACAATCACTACTTTCATTGCCTTACAGTTAAAAAAAAAATATTAGAAAACTTGTTTAGAAATGCTATTCAAAGTATTCATTACCAACAAAGTGTGTTTGAGGTGTCCTTGGGCTAGACCTCAAACACACCTTAAGCACATTTACACTACTCTCATTGCCTGAAATGAAAAAAAAAAAAAATTAAAATACTTGTTAAGTAATCCCATACAAAATATTTAATTCCAATAAAGTGTGCTTAAGGAGTGTTTGAAGTAGACCTCAAACACACCTCAAGCACATTTACACTACTCTCATTGCTTGAAATTTTAAAAAAAAAACGTTAAAAAATTGATAAGTAATCCTATACAATTTATTCAATACCGACAAAGTGTGCTTGAGGTGTGCATGAGGTAGACCTCAAACACACCTCAAGGCCATCTACACTACAAGCTTATTGCCTTAGTATTAATAAATAAACAAAATAGAAAACTTGTTAAGAAATCCTTTTTAAAATATTCAACACAAACAAAGTGGGCTTGAGGGGTGTTTGAGGTAGATCTCAAACACACCTCATTCACATATACACTAGTCTCCTTGCCTTATAGTTAAAAAAAAAAATTAAAAAACTTGTTAAGAAATCCTATTCAGAATATTCAGAACAACAAAGTGTGCTGGAAGTGTATTTGAGGTAGACTTCAAACACATCTCAAGCACATTTACACTATTCTTATTGCCTTAGAAATAGAAAAAAAAAAGTAAAAAACTTGTTAAGAAATAATATTCAAAATATTTAATACCAACAAAGTGTGCTTGAAGAATGTTTGAGGTAAAGCTCAAACACACCTGAAGCACATATACACTACTCTCATTGCCTTAGATTTTTTAAAAAAATTAAAAAACTTTTAAAGATGTCCTATTCAAAATACTCAATATCAACAAAGTGTGCTTGAGGTGTGCATGAGGTAGACCTCAAATACACCTCAAGCCCATTTACATCACGGGCTCATTACCTCAAAAATGAAAACTAAAGAAATTAGAAAATTTATTAAGAAATCCTGTTCAAGGTATTCATTACCAACAAAGTGGGCTTGAGGTGTGTTTGTGGTAGACCTCAAACACAACTCAAGCACATTGACACTACTCTCATTGTCGTAGATTTGAAAAAAAAAAATTAAAAAACTTGTTAAAAAATCCTATTCAAAATTTTCAGTACCAACAAAGTATGCTGGAAGTGTATTTGAGGTAAACTTCAAACACACCTCAAGCACATTTACACTACTCTTCTTGCCTTAGAAATAGAAAAACAACAACTAGAAGACTTGTTAAGAAATCCCATTCAAAAGACTCAATACCAACAAATTGTGTTTGAAGAGTGTTTGATATAGACCTTAATCACATCTCAAGCACATTTACACAACTCTCATTGCCTCAGAATTAGGAAAAAAGAAATTTAGAAAACTTGTTAAAAAATCCTATTCAAAACATTCAATACCAACAAAGTGTGCTTAAGGTGTGCATGAGGTAGATCTCAAACACACCTCAAGGCCTTTATACTACGAGCTCACTACCTTCCAATTGAAAAACAAACAAACTAGAAAACTTGATAAGAAATCCTACTCAAAATAATTAATACCAACAAAGTGGGCTTAAGGTGTGTATGAGGTAGACCTCAAACACACCTCAAGCACATTTACACTACTCTCATTGCCTTAGAGTTAAAAAAAAAAATTAGAAAGCTTGTTAAGAAATCCTATTCAAAATATTTGATTCCAATAAAGTGTGCTTGAGGTGCGCATGAGGTAGACCTCAAACACACCTCAAGCCCATTTACACTACGGGCTCATTGCCTTAGAATTAAAAAATGATCAAATTAGAAAACTTATTAGAAAATCCTATTCAAAATATTCAATACCAACAAAGTGGGCTTGAGGTGTGTTTGAGGTAGATCTCAAACACACCTCAAGCACATTTACACTACTCTTATTGCTTTGGAATTAGAAAAAAAAATTAGAAAACTTGTTAAGAAATCCTATTCAAAATTTTAAGTACCAACAAAGTGTGCTAGAGGTGTGTTTGAGGTAGACTTCAAATACAACTCAAGCACATTTACACTACTCTTCCTGCCTTAGAAATAGACAAAAAAACTAGAAAACTTGTTAAGAAATCCTATCCAGGATATTCAATACCAACAAAGTGTGTTAGAGGTGTGTTTGACGTAGACCTCAAACACACCTGAAGCACATTTACACTACTCACATTGCCTTAGAATTACCAAAAGAGAAAACTAGAAAACTTATTAAGAAGTCCTATTCAAAACATTCAATACCAAAGAAGTGTACTTGAGGTGTGCATGAGGTAGACATCAAACACACCTCAAGGCCATTTACACTACGGGCTCATTGCCTTAGAATTAAAAAATAAACAAATTAGAAAACTTATTAGAAAATCCTCTTCAAAACATTCAATACCAACAAAGTGTGCTTGAGGTGTGCATGTGGTAGACCACAAACACACCTCAAACCCATTTACTCTACAGGCTCATTGCTTTAGAATTAAAAAATTAAACAAATCAGGGAACTTGTTAAGAAATCCTATTCAGAATTTTCAATACCAACAAAGTGTGTTTGAAGAGTATTTGAGGTAAACTTCAAACACACCTCAAGCACATTTACACTACTCTTATTGTTTTAGAATTAGGAAAAAAGAAAACTAGAAAACTAGTTAAGAAGTCCTATTCAAAACAATGAATACCAACAAAGTGTGTATGAAGTGTTGTCGTAACCAGAATTTTTGGTTTTCCTTTGCTTATCTAAATAATGGAATGGAAACGGGTAATTAGGATCCGTATCCGGTTAGAGGGGCAGAAGGAAATTGGAGATAGACAACGCTAATCCCGTAAGGAGGAAACTGGATCTGATCTGGTCAGAATGTTAGTATTCAGGAACGGAATCACATCCGGATCTCACCTCAGATCGGATTAGGGTTGGACCGGATCGATATGGACCGGACCGGAAAAGGTCATGATGACCTGCCAGGGGTCCTGGGACTATATAAAGGCTGGTCGTCCTCAATTTCACTCCTTTACTTCCCTTGAGCTCTGGAGCTGACCTTGAGTGCTTTTATGCCTCCGTCTGCGCCAGAGCCGTTGTATGTGTGTGCGCTTCCGGTTGGGCATGTCAGAATGTATAGGAAAGGTAGAAAGCGTGTGGGTTGCAGGTTTTGTGTTGATTTCCGGTTGAGATCGGGCGAGAAGAAGTGAGGAACGAGACGTGCGGCTAGGAGAGAGTGAGGTAGCGATCGGTAAGGGTTCAGTGGCCACTTGTGTCCATGCCTCAGCTGTTTAAGAATAGACCGGACGCACCCAGTTCCTCCTCCGACGTCAAGCTCCGGAAGGTAGTTCCAGTCATTCCTACGGCGGAACCGGCCAGGTCCAAGTTCATGGAGGATCTCAACGCAATGGGGGGTCTTGTGTTGATGGATAAACCCTGGGGGTTTAGGGAGGAGCGGATGGTAAAAGAGATTAGGTGTAAGGCGTCAAACGAGTTTGACAACACGCTCCGGGGCCGGATCTGACCAAATGGGAAGAAGAAAGGTGGAGGAAAGTTTACAGCTTCCGGATGGGAGGTTCCGGCATGGCGAGATGGAAGGACAAGTTCATCCATGATAAGTTTTATGGGGAGTCGAGCAACAAGGACGGGTACGCGGTCACGGACTGTAAGAGCGACCGGCACCATAATCTCCTCCAGTTTATGGTTCCGATCATCCACCCGGAGAAGCCGACGAGGGTGACGATGACCATCGGCAACACAATTTTCAGTTCCTTGAGCGGGGAACGGAAAGTGAACTGGGCCCGGATCTTTTCCAATCTGGTGTCCCTGTTGGTGACGAGGATCGGAAAGAGTAGGGCCACTCCTTTGAATCCCTATCTGTTCCACCTCTACCACCGCAATCAACTCCTCACCGAGACGGAGGAAAAGACGTGGAGCCTTCAGGAGTCTATCCTGAAGTACGGGGAGTCGGGTTCGGATGACGAACAAGAAGAGCAAATCGGGTCCGTACCCGAGACGGAAGAAGAAGACGAGGAGGAGCAACTCTGGCTGAGGAAGCAGATGAAGACGACGCCTCCTTGCAAGTGAGGAACCCCTCCTACCACCCGGTTCACTCCAGAATAGAGACCAGATGTGGAGATGCCGGATCCCAAAGACCCGACCGACCCTTTCAACCAGTTGACGATAATCCTGTGCGGGATACAAGCGGACTGGGAGGTCAAGAGGAGGGCTCTCGTCACTATTGGAGATCTGGTGGGTGCACCAATGGATAGTGATTTACCGGGTAAGGTGGGCCAGTATCTATCTGATCCGGATGAGCACCGGAGACAAGAGGTAGAGATCCGTCGGCTTCAGGAGGAAGTTGACACCCTAAGGGCTGACATGGTAGCCCTCAGGGAAGACAAGGTTGCAGTCTGGGAGATGGCGGAAGCAACCCGGAAGGTGGCCGAGTCAATGAAAGACACTCTTGGAGAGTCCGGATCCACCGCAGTCAAAGCGGAATTATTTGACAAAGGGGTGCATGAGGAGAAGAAGGCATCCGGTTCCCGGATAGTTCGGATCCTCACCAACTTCACTGATCGAGTGGAAGCATCTTTGGCGGCAGCGAGAGAGGCGGCCAACCGGATGGACATCAGCAGTCGGAAGTTGAACGGGTCCATGTACTCCCGGGAGATCCACCTCTCGGACATTTCACTACCGGATTCGTTTGCAGCCGAAGGGTCAAATCCGAGGGAGCCCAAGGATCAGACACCCGAGTCAAGGAAGAGTAACCGGAGACCTGGGCCTGGACAACCGATTCAGTTGGATTCATCGCCAGCGTCAGATCTTCCGGATCCAGCTGTTGGAGAGTGGAGCCGGAACCTTGCGGATGTCTTCAACCAATTGCCCGAGGAACCCAAGAGTCCTTCGCTAAGTGGGGGAGTTGGAGAGTAGATAGGTACGTAGGAATGTAAAGTTTTGTAAGATAGTTAAGACCGGATTGGATGTTCGACCGGACCGGCCGGTTAGGATCGGACCCGGATGTCCAGCGCGGATTTTTGAGGGCCTTTTTGGTTTGTAATCAAGTTGTATATAACATCGTATTCATTACTTTGGGAGATTTCTAGGAAAATGGGAGTCTTGGGAACTACTCTAGAGTTTGAAATTTAAAGTTCTTCCTATTTATGGTTGCTTGAATGCTTTGAATCACAAAGGAGCTACATATTTAAATGCAAAAAAAGCAATGCAATGACACACAAAGGACACAATCAATAGCACAATTCCTCAATACCATATAGTATTTACAAATGACAAAACAATTTATTGAAAGTACTTAAAGAATGTACATACATTTCAATTATAATTGTACAATCACTAAGGAATGTGACTTTGCATAAGCAAATGAATGCGTAAGCTATTGCAATCCGCATTGAAGTACATTGTCGTTTGGAGTGAAAATGTGTTGGAGACATCACCACCATTACAAGCCCATTGCTACTGAAGAGTCAACTTCATTGTTTGAAGAATGAAGTAAATAGTAATCTATAAGCAACAATTAATTCCACAGCGGATTGGCATCAAGAATCAGGAGAGTACAAACTTGTAGAAACAAGGTATTCCACTGCCCTTGAAAAGTACTCTTATATACTACAGTGTGTTAGCTGCAATTTATAAGAGTACTTGCTAAGGAGCATGGAATACGTTGTTTCTACAAGTTTCTATTCTGTTGATTCTCGATGCTTATTTGCTGGGAAATTAGTTGTTGCTTAAAGATTTCTATTTCATTCATTCTTCAAACACAAGCCATAGACTTTGTAAAAGTGGTGATGTCTCAAACATAATTTCCAAATCACTCATTGATAGTTGAGTGATTATCCAAAATTTTATACAGCTTTAATCAAGAGGATAGAATATCCTCTACAGTCTTCATCTATGTACTATAAAGACGACCTACTCATCATCCTAAATGTGAATGCCTCATTCACATTCTAAATATGAGCCCTACCTACATAGTGCAATGCCATGTATTATATACAAAACTATAATACTCGAAAGCATTTGGATTCCTAAATATCCTCGACCCAATACGCCCTCTAGCCGGAGTACTATAATTGTGACATAGCCTTGAGCTTCTCCAATGCCTTGAGCAACTCCGGCCCTCGACTATATCCGGTACTGCGTGCGCATCTCTGGTTGGCGCTGTCCCTTCTTTGTTTTTTCAGGGACCTTTCTTCCCAAGCGTCTCTCGATCGTCCACTGGACCCACTTCGAGTTTCAGCATCAGGTCTTCTCCAGTTCCTTCTAGCACATCAAATAGGTCGCCAATCGTGCTTGAGTTGTGGATGCAGAGCTCTCCCATCCGAATTGAGACCGGATAACGCCAATATTGGAAGACCATCTCCAACCAAGACGTTGGACTTCACATTTCTTTCAGCATCTTCCTAGACCAAAGAAATCCACACATTGAACATTATCAGTATAAGAAAGAAGCTATAGAGCAACAAACGAGAACACCACGACGGTATTCAAGTCGCATTGACTTAATTAGATAAAAATAGCTCATCGTCACAATATTGGAGACACACACTCATTGCAACAATTCAAGTTGCATCAACTTAAAATGAATACACAGTGCACTAAAAGGAGAGACATTGCCGCACCTTAGGACGGGCAACTGCATCTACACCTTCGCTGTACAACTTCTTTAGTGTGCTTGTATTCATAAAGCCTTTGTCCCAAGCTGAGACAAGGGGAGGTTGGCATTTCACCGGAGAAGGGGAATTCACAATGATCGATTGCTTCTCGTTGTTTGGTGGGCTGTCAACCACTCCATCCTCAACAGGCAACTTGGAGAAGTGCATTGTGGAGAGCGCCGTTGCCGCCGAACACATGATGACTTCCAATCCGCTCTGGGATATGGCAAATTGTCCATAGCTAGAAAATGAATCGATGGAGGCAACAGACTTGTTTTATTGTACGCGCAATCTAGGCGTAAGTATCCTTAACTCAAAAATGTGCCAAAATAACACGAAACATTGTCCCAGGGAATTTCCGGATTCTATACAGCATATTCTAGCTATCCGACTTTTCTATCTTTCTTTCTTCTCACCTATTCAATATTTTTTGGATCCTTTCACAATTCGGACAATAAACTATTCGGAATCCGATTTACGTCTCTTCTTCCAACCCGGTTTTCAATACCTCTGTTTTACCTTCAGAGGGTCCACTAGTTGATCTTTTGAGGGGGGTAGGGACTTCACCACTCTTGTTCTCCTACAATTCTAACAAACACAAATAACAACACCCAAGTATTCAAAAGGGTGCAGCAAGACGAGAAGATCCGGATCCTCACAACTTTCGGATGGCAACTCCGGACAGCAGGTCACTCAGGAATACTTCACTCTCCCTTACTACAACAACAGATCTCAGAGTTCGGAATAAGTATATGGGTGTGATCTTTCTAGAGGTTAGATGAATCCTAAGGTTGGCAGATCTTCCGGACAGGTGGGGGCTTCCTCGGGCAGGCGCTTACCTCCGCACGGCTTGACAATCGAACTCGCTTCCCCGCTACTCTGTGATTCGGACTACTCTTCTGGTAGTTTAAAGACACTGTGCGTAGCTCCTGAGTCAACAATCCAACAACATTACAATAGCACACTCTCGACTCAAATCGTATTCTCCTAAATCCAAATTCCTCCTCACCCATCCTTTCCTTCCAACAGCCAGACGACAGGTCCACACAATTTGGATACACTGATAGAATGAAAATGCATACCCGAGGGCTCAGATTTTGAAAAGGGAATGAAATACAATTGAATATCAACTAGGAGGGAATGAGGGGCAACTAACTTGCCCACCCTTAAAAACCCAAAAGAAAGCCAAAGTCAACACCCTAAAAGCAAAAAAGGGCTCCCCACAAACCGGGGCAACCTCACACACCCACCAAGGAAATCCCGAATAAACCGGAAAGTCTTTATCCCTAAGTTTCCGGGAATCGGGCCCACGCTTGGAATCTGGTTCCGGGACAAAACTATCTAAATCCTAATCCACCTCTACAAGTAGTCCCCTTCTAAGTACTTGGCCACCCGAGATTTCTTTGAACTCCCGGCTCCCTATTTGGTTGTCGGCTTACCGGAACTCTCTGCTGGCGTCATTTTGGTGGCTTGAGGCGGATTTTGATGGGTCGCAGGAGACGTCTCCTCCTCCGTATCTTCCTCAGATTTTGAGCCTAACTCAAACTCACCAGACTCAGAATCCTCAATCTGTTGCTTCATCAGCTTCTTGCTTTCCAATTTCTGCTTCTCAGACTTCCAGAGTTTCAGTTGCCTCTCAGGTTCCACCATCTCGAGTTCTTCATCCGGATCCGAGACCTCGGCCTCCACTATTTCCGTCCTCGTGTTCAGCCGGAATTTCCGGCCTGGGTTTCGGTCTCGCCTTTGGAGCCGGATCTCCTAAATCAACCAATTGTGTACCTCGTGCTGGTGACTATTCCGACATATGAGGGAATCTCTCCAGGTCTTCTCTTGCCGGATTTATCGTCCCAAAACCTTCTAATAGATCTCTCCGGATCGGCAACCTCTGCCCAGCCTTTCCGGATCCCGTCGGAGATTGTGAGGAAGGGGCAAAAGTATTTACCGGACCCCACTTCGGGAAATGACTCGAGGAAGGCACCTTAGGTATCTTAAACAGGGACTTCAAGCCTGGATCCTCTTGTGTCCCGGAAGTTCCGGCTACGTGTTTGCCCGAGGACTCCATGAAGATATTCGGAAGTAGCCCAAAGTCGTCCTTGGCCACATCCAGATGACCCAGCAGCTGCCGCATCTCGTCCAAAACGATCTTCATTTTAGCCTCGTAATCGACGAAGACTTGCAACACTCTAGATCCGGTAACAATGCCGTTGTTCTCGAGTTTCTTTGTGTAAAGCTAGACTGAATGATCTGATGTTCCGGTTCTTCTACCAACACCTTCAAATCCCTGATTAGCTTCAGGGCATACGTCTCCTTCTTCCGGGCTGAGAGTGACAGCCCCTCCGTCCAGTAGAACTTGTTCTTGTAGTGATCCCGTTCCGCCTTAAGCAGCTCGATCTGCTTGTCCTTCTCTTGGAGTAGTGTCGGATCAGGTCTCTTCCGGATATCATTGAAGATCTGGTCCGTCTCAACGTTCAACTCCTTGGCGACGCCCGTGATCACCTCTGCCATCTCGGCGTGCCTCTTCCGGCACTGCACCATCCATCGGGTTCCGGCCTCATAGAAGTCGGACACATCGGAAGATTCCGGTGATGGCTGGGTGAGGGACGGATTCGGTTCCGGCACGTCCAGACTCGTTCTTTGTGAGTCCGGATTGGTAGTTTTGTGTCGCTTCTTCTTCTCCAGCAACTTCGGTTCCGGATCCTCCTCTTCTTCTTCTTCTAATGCTGCTTCTCCCGTCGGCTTCAACTCTTCCGTGAATCCGTACTTCAGGATCTGCATTCCGGTCTCATAAGCAACTTGTTCTTTGCGGGGTCATGAAATCAAAATGATGATACATGTGGAATAAGTAAGTGCTGAGCGGACTCTGCTTGGCCTTGTCGATAGCCACCACCATCTTCTTGACCTTCTGGTGGATTATGGTCGCCCAGTTCACGACCTGGCCTTTGATTGCTCCAAAAATCGTATTTGCCACCGTAATCGTAACCCTAGTTGGCTTTTCCGGATATACAATGGGAATTAGAAAACTCAGTAATCACCTATGGCGCTCATCGATACAATCACTAACGGTAAAACCCTCTTTGTGGTGTAGTGGTTTCTTGAACTTGTTTTCATAAAACTTATCCGTCCGGGTTGCATTTCTGGATCCGGACTGCTTCAACCCGTAAGTGTCCGCCCACATCCCTTCCGTCCAAGAGGCCCACCGACCCCTTGGCGTCGGCTCGAACTGGTTTGACGTCCCCGAAACCAGCTCACGAAGAAAATCTTCACTTCTAACTGTCCAGGGGTGCTGGATGAACCCGATACACCCTAGTTTAAAGAGATCTTACTCAAACTCTAAGCGCTCAGTAGAGTCCAATGGAATGACTGGGTACAGGAGCTTGACAGAGGAAATAGTCTTCTGCCCCTGCGCCGATGATTCCGCCATCTTCTTGACCTACAATCTGGTGCAATCGGCACCTCCTTTCCTTCTCTCCTTATTCGGCCTAACTCACCACTCTTTCACTCTTCTAAGAAAACACGCTCCAAAACCTGCAAGCACGCACACCTCCTCGAGCGGAAGAAAGAGGGAGAAAAACGAAAGGACCGTTCGCTTAAGTATCCGGCCAGTGACCAACACCTGTTGGTTCGGCCATTTAATGCGTCGCCATTGCAAACGGATCTCTAGTTTTCATAGGCCGGATCCCTAGTTCGTAGGTTCCCTGAATCAGGATCCCATTCCAGTGTCCGGATTCCAGCTAAAGTCCGTTTCTTACCTACTCTACAAGTTTTTGCAAGCCGGAACTTCCTGACTACTTAGTTTCTACTAAATGTTCCGGTTTCCTGCTTCACTACTACAAATTTTTGAAAATATTTACGGAATTGATCCTAAATAAATCCGGATTTCTAAATATTGATTTTGCGTATTCCTACATGTTCCCTCCGCAAATTCCAAGCAAAGAATCCACAGGCACGTCCTATAAGCAAACAAAGGACCCATATCAAAATCACGGTCCTACAGGGAAGCATATACAAGCAATGCATATATTGTGCATGGCAAGCACAGGTCAGTCAGTATGCCGCACTAGACGAGGAAGTCAACACAAGGCAGACACAAAGGGCTCAGTCACACAGCCTCCCAATTTCAATCTTCTTGTTCAAGGGCAGGCATCTCAACATGCCAGTGGCTCGGCACAATTGAATCTTCAAATCGGGTAGGACGTCTTAGATTGAGGACTCTCCACTCATCATACAGAACATTGGACTCTTCGACTGCCTTTTCAATTTCATCCACCGGTGTCTGGCCAGATTTATGAAGCAATGTACGGCGTCCAAATTTGTTGTCCCTCTGCCACGAGTACAATGACTTAGGCCTAGCCAAGTGCAAGCGTCGAATCCATGGAAGAAGCTCACACACAAGGTAGTCGTCCGCGACCCCATCTCCTTTGTAGGACCACGTATCTAGCAGGACGACCTAGCTTGTGCAGTTCATGAAGTGTTTGATGGGACTATCATCTACTATTATAGTATTGTTATTTGTGAAGTTCCAGGATTCCAATCCATTCAACTTGTCCATGGGCTTCAGAAAGAGGTCCTTGTCCGTGCCCTTGAGCTTGTAGGTAACTATCTTATTGCGGCTATTCTTACGCATCATGATGCCGCATTGCTCTTGTCCCAAGACAAACATCGGAGGCTCCATGCCTTGGAACAGGTGGTCCGCTATGGGCTGAACACTGGACCTCTTCATGGAACTCCATATGTGAACATGTGCAATGAGGGACAATTCCCGGAGGAATGTGTGACAGAAGGGCTGTATTGCAACCCTCTTCATGCCGATGTAGTTGACGTTGATCCCAGAAGAGACCTCATGATTTTTGCCTCTCTAGCCAGGGATTTTCTATCCTCACTAACGCAGAGCACCCCATTCAGATCTAGGATGACATTAAGCCACTTCTCTGTCACCGTAGATGTGGATGGAACCGGGACTTGGTCCGCCGCGTCATCTATCGCAAGAGGATCCTCACTTCTACTACCCTGCCCAGGAGTGTACATGGAAGTGCCTAGACAGTTAGGCAATGCATTCCTTGCATGGCCTCCGGATGCGTGGAAAGAACACGTCCAAGCAAAGAATGTCATTTAAGCACCAAATCAAATCAATCCCAATAGAGCAGCAGTTATAGAGAAGGCACTTACAGGATCTGTGACTTCAGTGTCATGAGCAGCCAAGGCCGTCTGAGTTCCTTCCCGTTCCTTGCAATCAATAATAGGGAAATTAGATTCTATGGGTTCTGCATCCATAATTGGCTCATGGCCGAGAGACAACAATGCCATGCCAATGTTCTCAAGATGCGATGCAAGAGAAGACAGCGGAGCATCAGAAGAATTTGGCGCGAGGATATCATTGCCAGGAGTCATCTCTGTGTCTACTTGAATTGGTACAAAAAGATATTGTAAGAAACACATTTTCTTAAATTATCATAACAAGAAATACATGACAAGCTGTACATTTGATCTGTGTCAACATCTAGTTGTCCACCTATCTAGCTGAGGATGTTGGATACATTCAAGTCAAACTGAGAACCGGTTTCAAGTCGGAACAACTTGAATCGAATGAAAGGGGGTCACCGAGAACAACCTTCTCCGGCCTGGGGAATCACATCTGATCCCTCAGCCCCTAGGTCACCCTTGTCTTGTGTCTACTCCACGCCATCATCCTCCCTGCCGGGTGCAGAGTCAGGAGTCTGAGTAGCAGTGACCCCAGCATCTCCCTTCGAGTCCGCTGTCGACGGATATTCTGAGAACTGCCGTGCCTGACCCGCACTATTGCAGGAGCCATGCGGCTGCGTAGGGAGGAGATACTTTTGCGATTGCGAAGGTGAAGGCGACATCATGGCAAGTGGAACGACGTTCTCAACGGCCAAATTTTTGAAGACCGTCCTGGCAATTCCCTGCACCATACCCGGCATGACATCATTCATCCATTCCTTCATCTCCTTCTTGTCCTCATTCCGAAGCCTCTCTGCTTCCTTCTTGTCTTCCATGTGCTGCTTCTTCATTTCATCCCTGTCATCCATAAGGAACTGCAGAATCTCCTTCATGCTTTTGCCTTCTGTACTAGTCTCTCCCCTCACCCTCTTCCAAGGCGCCGACTTGGACGAACTTGGTGTCCCTGACAGACGTGCTGCAGCAGATGCAGTGGAAACAGGAATGAGGCTTGCCTCTGGAACGTCATCCAGGTGCATGTCTTTGCCTTCCCTCCATGCAACATCCTCCACTTGAGAATCTTGCATCTCCGGGATGTTCTTGTCACTGGCCTCGTCGTCCTCCTCTTCCTCCACTTCCTCCTCCACATCCTGCACCTCTTCATCCTCTTCCTTAGCTGGCTCGCCCTTTAATTTCTTTCCCTTCCTCGAGCTCGGCTCAGCTTCCTTCCCTGTCTTCAATCCCTTCATCGGGTGGCAGCTTTCATCGACGAAGTAGCTGTTCTTGAGGAAATCCTTCTTGTCCATGTTCTCGGAGAGAGTTGCGAACCTTTTAAACTTCACCATGTCCGTGCTCTCGGCAATGGCAAATTGGTCCATCCCAGTCATCTTCAATTCAACATTTGATAGTCGGTCACACTTTATAGACATTTCAAGTTGCACCAACTTGAATGGCAAGACCACCCGAGTAACAATTATGGCCGATAGCAGACAATGTTACAACAGTTAGAGGGCGTTCAAGTCGAATCGACCTGAAAGTAACTTACCCAGGCAACGCAAACCAGCTTACTTCCAGCAAAGGCGGAGAATACCGTTGCCTTTGGGTTGCAGAAGAGGTCTAGCACCTGTATGTAGAACTCCATCCTCAACTCGGTGTTGTAGATTCTGTAGTCTAGCTCATTATAAAGACCCATTTTTTGCCATTTTGGCTTTGGAGCCACCTCGAACCTCTTTGGAATGGTCTTGGCCTTCGGGTTTTTCCCCTTTTTAATGAGGAAGATAAGATTCACGGACGCCTTTGCTTGGCTAGAGTTCAAAGACTGATCCCCCAACCTCTCGACCGGGGCCGGCAGGTATTCCGAGTAATGCACATTGTAGTGCTTGCCGAATGTCCCGTTCCTGATCTCTACTCTTAGGTCGTTGTCCACGTCCTAATCACCTGAGATCCAAAGCCAGACGTCAAGATCAGATGGAGCCGGGTCGTCAACCTCCATCATGACCTTCAAGAAATCCACAAAATATGGATATTCGTGAGGCGCCGTCTTCTTGTTGATGACTCCGGGAATGTTCCTGAAGTCCATGACAGCGATGGCCATGCGATCTTTAAGGTCGTCACTCCACTGGTTGTCGATCCACGACGAGAGCTTGTCGGCCTCCATGTTGTAGGGCCTCGTGAACAATTTGGCCTCAAGCTTCTTGTATTTGCCCTTGTTCCGTAGGAAGACCCGTATGAACTCCGCTGCATACTGCGACATGTCCTTTGCCCTCTTATTTTTACTGGAAGGCATCTTCGCTTGCAAAAAGAAAACCTCACCAGGACCAGTAATCAGCAAGTTTTTGGTGGCCTTTGTCACGTTGTAATCTTGCTTGAAGGTTTTCCATGCGTTGGGACGGTAGTTGCCCTCACTGTCGAAGAAGCCGAGGCTGTGCTTCTCGATGTAGAGGTATTTGCAAACGGCCTTTTTGCGCTTGTTTCGTTCGAGCCAGTCCTTTGCGCTATAGCAGTCAGCCTTAAGGCAGGATATCTTCTTCAACGTCACCTTTGGATGCCCTAACTTCCGGTTTGGCATCCGGTTTAAGATGTGCAAGGCCAGCTTATTCAGATCCAGCTCCGTCAGGTTCCCCAGCCATCGAAAGAACTCATGAGGTATGACTTCGTCCTTCTTCTGATCCCAGGTCTTCAGGTTAGACTTGAAGGGCGCTAGAGAGTCTGGGTCGATAAGGAGACCATGGTACGCACAAGAGATTACCTTCTTTCCAAAGCGCGTGAACCTCATCGGATGCGGTTATCAGCTTGATCTTGTTGTGAATGGATACGTCATTGATCTTCTTCTTGGTCAAAGCTTCCTGGTGCTTCTTGACGTCGAGCATTGCGAAACGCAATTTCATCACCTCATGGAACTCCTGTAATATCATAACACATTATTATTTCATTCAAGTTGTGTCAACTTAAAATACAAGTTGGAATCAAAGAGGACTACAACCTGAGATTCAGATTGGTTAGGATACAAGTGATTTCTTACCGTCCACTTCTTCACAGCAACAGTGTCCTTGTATGTTTTCTTCTTCTCCTTAACCGCTTGCCCCAAGTTAGTTGGCTCCTTTGGTGGAGGCGGGCGACCAAGACTCAGCCAAACATTTTTGGCGCTGATGATGTTCGTGCCCCACGTCAGCTGATAGGTTTGGAGGTGGTTTGTTCTATTATAGAACGCAGAGATTTGTCTAATGATGGAATGCTTTGGATTCCAAACAACAAAGCATTCCCAAGTCTCAAACTTCTGGGACCTTGCCTCCGCGCCTTTGACATCTCTCATTCGCTTCAAGGCCTCCACACTATACTGGCCGTTTACCATCCAAAACTTGCCATCCTTGATATCCTCCCATTTCTCAGGTTTTGCCGTTATGTCTTGGGGCATAACGCACAGGGTCATCTTCTTGTCGGAATCTGGCATCTCGAGGTAGAAATTGAGCGTTGATTTGATCCCACCTTCTTCCAATGCCCTGACATTGATAGTCTCTAGTGGTGTCTCCAGTTTATCAATGTGAATTGTGAACTTCTTTTTGAGGCCGAATATGTATGAATCTTCACAGTTCGCCCAATGATCGTCGTATATCTTTTTGGACTGGAGGTAGTTGATCTCCTCCTCATCGTTAGCAATATCCATGGGGACTTGTGTCAGGACGAAGACCATGCTGTCGTCTTTCTCGGCCTTCTCTTTAGCCTCAGCATCCGCCTTTGTCTTTGCACGAGTCGTTAGGAGCGCAAGGGGACTGGCACTTGGAGTTCCCCTTCCGTCTTTCGGTGTGCTTTTCTTCTTTGTCTTGCTGCGTTGAGTACCTGCAGTCTCGTTCACATTTGACACTTCGCTCGCCATTGCTGCCATCAAATCTTTAGTGATGGAGAGGGGCCTCATCTCCACTGCCTTGCTCTTCATCTTCACTACAAGTGTGTCAAATCCACGAACAAAGTCGCGAAGCCTTAACGCTAGCACTATAGGATTTAGAGGGCCGTTGTCCTTGCCCTTGAAACGCCCTCTCTCGATGTGGTCAACCATTGACTTGTGCAGCTCTTTGAATTGGGTATCCTCCAGACTTCTGCATGTTGTTGCAATGGAGAAAGTGATCATCGAATTTGGCACAATATAGGAGAATGCATATTCTTCCTTTTGATCGGGGAAGTTGGTTGTACAGGAGACGACGACCTCGTTATGTGGACCCGTGGTCACTTCCTTCACAATCTCGTGCAGAGAATTAGGAAGGCAAGGTTCTTGGTTCTTCCATTTGATTTGGAAGCTTAGATGACTTGCCATTGGTGTGAGGACGATACTCTAGTAGACGACATCCTGCGGCTCCTTCTATATCCAGCACTCTCCAAGAACGAGCTCATCCCCGTATTCATCAGCTTCCTCGTCTCCTCCCATTGAGAACCTCTGGAAGTACGGCTGCAGTCGTTTTGTTTGTTCTTCCATCTCCACATTTTGAGTGGGCTATTAGCTTTTATATCTGAAGCCGCATCAAGTTTACTAAGACAGAGGTGGTTATTCTTTTTAGGATATGCTTTAATGGCTCATGCAGATGGGTTCAAGGGGTTGTCTGTGCTGGATTCAAGTTGCCTCAACTTGAAAGCAATCTTTCTTACTCTTGCTACGAAGGCAACTTAATGATTCAATTTGCTTTGAATCTGAAGCTATATATTATCTTCTTCCTACAAAGGAATGTTTACTAATTCAAGTTGCCTAGACTTGAATACACTAAACTTCGTTCTTGCTACAAGGGCAATTTTCATATTCAAGTCGCCTCAACTTGAATGCAATATATTTTGTTTTTCCTACAAAGTGCAGTTTATAGATTCAAGTTGCTTCAACTTAAATGCATTGTTTGTGTTCTTACTACGACGGTAGTTTTCATATTCAAGTCGCCTCGACTTGAAAGCAACATATTTTGGTCTTCCTACGAAGGGCAGTTTTCGGATTCAAGTTGCCTCAACTTGAATGCACTATTTTTGTTCTTGCTACAACGGAGTTTTCATATTCAAGTCGCCTCGACTTGAATGCATTATATTTTGGTCTTCCTACGAAGGGCAATTTTTGGATTCAAGTTGCCTCAACTTGAATGCATTGTATTTGTTCTTGCTATGATGGCAGTTTTCGTATTCAAGTCGCCTCGACTTGAATGCATTATATTTTTGCTTTCCTACAAAGGGCTGTTTACAGATTCACGTTGCCTCAACTTGAATGCAGTTATCTTTTTCTTTCTACCAGGGGCAATTTACGGATTCATGTTGCCCCGACTTAAAAGCAGGATAATTCCTGTTGACACAACTTGTGTGGGTTTGGCGTTCTTATTTAGTAGGGCCTGTAGTGATTTCAAGTCGTACCGACTTCATGACGATGGGGTTTTATCAGTCTTTTTGTTTAGTATTTTATGTAGCATGGGTATTTTGATCTCTCACGCGTTCATGAGCAGGGGTATGTGGATTCAAGTTGAATCAACTTGAATTCGTGTAGCTCACTCCTCTTCAACTAACGTTCTATAGGGTTTAGAAGACCTTTCCAGAGTCCCTGTTTTATGGCGAGGAGACGTAGTTCGAGTAGGATACTAACAATGACACATCACCAATGCAATCAAACAAAACATGCAAAGAATTCAGATCAACAAGGTATGTTGTGGATTGAATCACTAAATTGAGAACCAAGCAACACAAACATCACCACCTCACCGCAAATTTGAAACGTTTCAAATTCAATTTCAATTTCCTAGATTTCAATTTCAATTTCAAAACCTAGATAATAAGAATAGAGCTGCATCCAATTTGATAACGAGCTTGTATATTGTGAAGCAAGATCTGACATACACCCATCAATTGCCCTCCTCCTAAACCCTAAACATCAAAAGGTGCCAATTTGACAACTCAACGTATTGTGACAATTGAATATTTTGAGATGTTTTCGTGCGAGATTTGAGCCACGCCGCTCAAAATGGGGTGGGAGTAGCTCGGAGAGGACAATTCGGCAGAAAAAGACACTTACCAGAGACCTTCGTCTACTCCAAAGTTGCCAAAAATTGACGTTCTCCGACGTCGCCCACTTTAGTCTTGGAGCTAACTTTGCTCTGTACGGCGCCTTTCAAAATGCTGCGAGGAATGTAGAGGAAAGTGGCAATAGCCAGCCTCTGGGAAAGTCTCCGTCAAGCTCTGGTCATCGAATCCCAAAAAACTGTTTCAAGGCGTCAGGATGGAGAGCATCAGCGAAGCCGGCCAACCCCGTCCCCACTGGCGCCTCTAATCTCCCACAAATACTAAGCACAAGCTCGTTTTTCAGCCCCAAATCATCCAGATTACACTTGTCAGGGGCCGTAAGCTTTACCTCGACACCGACAGCATTCCAAAGCACTCGAAAACAGGACTTGCATACATATCCAACAGTATTGTCATAAAGGATTCCTCATTGTCCCGAAATGAAGCAGTTTCCTCGTGATCATTCCTTGCGCGCTTGAGTTCTGCCGAAATTAAGTTCATGACAAAGCAAAGCAAAGTATGACATACACTTGAAATCCGCAACCAAAGAAAAGCACACATACACTTGAAATCCATGACATATCACTCCCTGCAAAGACAGTCTAATCTCAACCAACTCACGAAAACTACAACATAGAAAATCCAGTTTCAAACTAGCGCGACTAGGTTGAGATCTGAAGCAGCTTGAACAAAAATCGCAACATTCTCGAATCCGTGCAGATATATTCCAAGGCAGAGATTCACGTTCTTCAGTTAAGGCCATGGAAAACTCTAAGTCCCGCCCAAGTGCATCCTGAACCCTAACCCCTAATTCTGATACTCAGCTTTGATTATGGAAGGGCTATGTGGTGTGACTGTCAACATTCTGGCCATCTCCTTTCAAGACTATTGTTACACTAACCTAAATCCCTAAACTGCCCATAAGACAAGTGTGATGCGGTCGATAGATAGGTTTCTCATGCGATTCACATTTAACACAAACAAACACACTTCATAAAAGAAGAAGAAGCGCAAAAAATAAAACCAATACAATGAAAGCAGCACTCACTTGGATCACGCGAGCTTGGACACGCCCAGCTCCACACTGCAAACAATGGTGAGGACAGCTACACGCGCACATCCGCAAGCACAGCAACAAATCGCAAGTACTGACCTGCACACCGCAAACACATCCGAGCACCTTCAAAAATTTGATCAAAATACAAAGCCACCGACCGGAACTCTCGACCACAAAACGCAATCTCGGACCCAGACGAAGATCCAAACTCGCACCTCCAACGAAGCTCTAGACTTGCAAACCAAACCCTTACCTCCGACGTCCTCAGCAAACCCAACGCACTCTCGGACCCAGACGAAGCTCCAAACTCGCACCTCCAACGAAGCTGCAGACTCGCAAACCAAACCCTAACCTCCGACGTCCTCAGCAAACCCAAACTTGGAACAAACCACAAAAATCACACGGAGACACACTGAAGCAAACTCTCGACCACGAAACACACTCTCGGACCCAGGCGAAACACATGATCACTTCGGACCTAGGCGAAATGCACAACCCAAAGTATGGCGGGCAGTACAAAAAAACCCACAAAAAGTGGAGTATGGCGGGCAGTAAAAAAAACCCCACAAAAAGTCAAAATAATTTTTTTTGAATTTTTTTTCTCAAAGATTATATTCTTGTCTACATGTAAAGCTTTGTTTCATTCAATTTGGACCAATAATGAGAAAGTTATAGACAATCTTAGTTTTTCGAGCAATCTAAGCATCTTCTTGACAAAAAAACTTGTAGGATTCATTTTTGAATGCAATTTTTAGAATTTTTCAAAAAAATTGTTAGATTGTTAGATTTTCTTGCTAGAACAATCTCACCGTTGGGATTATTGTAATTCAGTTCCATCTAAAAGCTATTAACAATTCAGTTTTTTCTTCCATCTTAAACCCACATCTACTTAATAATTTTTTAATGAGTGAAAATTAAGTGCTTTTTTTCATAAGTTTTTTTTGTAGATTCTCAACTCAACTACGTAACAAAAATAACTAGGAAATCAAAATCGTTAGTCTACAAAATTTGAACTAAAAAGATTCAAAGCCAAAAAATCTAATCAAGCAAGGTGCCAAAAAACTTGTTTTCTTCACTTTAAATGCATCTTACAATGTACATGGTCAAAGTTTCTGAAATTTCTTCCACGTATTCATATACTAGTTAAATATAAGATCTTATGGTTGGATATGCAAAAGAAAACAATTTTTGAAGTTCTTTTCTCTTTCCAATAGAGATGACAATTTTGAGAGTGCTTTGATAGGAAAATCACCTTGGTTCTTTAGGGGTTAAAGGCACTTTTAAGTGCCACTTCTGAGCTTCCTTAAATTTTATGTAAATTGAATGAAATGTCAAAAATATGACAAGTTGTACCAACTTTTTTTTATGTTAGCATTAAAATTCAAGCTACACATGCAAAAGCTCTCATAGGAAAAGAAAACACAACAATATTACTTAATACTAATATGATAAAAAATTTAATGCATGATCATAAAGGTGTTAAAACTGCAAAAACAACTCAATCATAGGAAAAAAATACACAACAATATTACTAATGAGGTGAAAGATTGTAATGTTTCACCATGAATGTGTTAAAACAACAAAAGTGATGTGAAGTCTTTTAATTCTATTTTAAATCATATTCTACTTTTTTTTATTGACTATTTTGTTCAAGCATGAATATATAATATTTTTTTCTGAAATTTTTTATATGCATTTCCAATTGATTTTCTTAATATACTACAACGACCTACAAGTTGTCGGATCTACTCATTTTAGGCCAGTAAAATGTACGAAAGATGAAATCTAACCATTCGAGAAGAGTGAAATCCACGCATCATGATCTTGCAATTGGTATGGTTTTTTATTCCAACATTTTAAGAGGATGGTATTCTAATAAGTTAACTAAAAGCTTGATGGTTGGATTTGTTAAGGAGTATATATAGATGAAGATTTTAGCCATGCTATAGAGACTAATATTTTAACCCCTAACTTCCATTATTCCTACAAGGAACATAAAGAGGGACAAAATGGATTTTGGATGGTATCAGTCGGAACATGAAAATCTAGTTTTACTATATTAAAATATAAATTAAGGAATAATATTCTTCTTAGTAGTTAATTTTTTTTATTTTTAGATAGTTGTAGACCGTCTAATGTTTAGAACCGGAAACCGAGAATGGATTGATCAGGAATTAGAGTAAAGGCTAATTGAATTTACTGGAAACGAGGAACCGGAACTATACTTTGCTTAGACCAGGTCAGGAAAGGGAAAACAGGACACCGCCATCCAACGGTGACCTACTTAGCCCTAGGGAACAAGGGACACGTTCTAATCATTAGTTAACGGGAATCCTAAACGGGCAGGATTAATGGGCAAGGCCTTAATTAGGGTAATTACTAAGGGCTGCTGAGATTGGCTCTTTTAGATCCTATCTGTCCAAAGGTTGGTCACTTGTGATTTCCTGCCCTGACGGAGAATTATACAGCATATGCGATTACTGATTTCTGGTCTGAGAGGTAGTATTGGTGTGTTGAGTTGACGCGACTGCAGGCGAGAGTGCTGGAAGGTTATTGAGAGAGAGAGAAGGTTGTTGGTGCCAGAGCTTAGAGTTAATACCTTCCATCTGAAAGGAGAGAGAGGAGGTGAGCCGTGAGGATCACTAGTTGTACCAATACCCAACAGTAGACCGGTTCTCTTTGATCGACGGGAGATATGGCCGCAAGTCACAGCGGAGGAGCGACCATCTCGCTGCGCTACGTGACGCCGCGATTGCCCAAGGATGACAAGGAGATGGCGGATCTGAAGGAGGACTTGGAACAAATGGGATGCGTCGGCTTCCTAATCAGACCGTGGGATTTCCGGAGTGAAGCAATAGTGGCGGAGTTGAGTTCGGGAGCACCATCTCATGCCGCGACCACGATCCGTGCGAAACCTAAGAAGTGGACGGCGGAGATGTGGAGAAAGGTGTACCGGTTCGACCGGGAGGGCGAAGGCAACGCATCCCGGAAGGACCAATTCACGGTGGGTAAGTTTCATACCCCCATTAGCAAGAAGGATGGGTTCGCAGTTACCAATTGTGTCAATGAGAGAGAGAGGCGTTTACTGCAATACGTCTTGGCCATTCTTAACCCGGAAAGGCCAAGCCGGGTCTCTCTGACACTCGCCAACACAGTCTTTGGCGCGCTGTCAGGAGACCGGAAGGTAGATTGGGGTTTAGTAATTCAGGACCAAGTGTTGAAAATGGTCAACAATGTCGGGAAGGCTAAGCCTTCTGCCATCTGTCCGTTCCTTTATCACCTATATAATTCGGAGGAGGTGATGACAAAAGAGGAAGAGGTAGAGTATGAGGCAGCCGCGGCATTAGTAGAATTTAAGGTCCCTGACTTAGATCAGGAGACCGGAAACGAGGAAGAGTCCTCCGATAAGGACAATGAGGATGAGTCTGATGAAGAGGAGGATAAGAGTGAAGCGGAGGACAAGGGTGAGGAAACGAGAGGAAAGGATTCGGTAGAGAGAGAACAGACCAAGGATACCGATCCGGTCTGGGGGGAAGAGCCTTTGGACAGGATCACCAGAGATCTGAGTGATTTCAGGAAACGATACGCAATGGTACAAGGTGCAATGCAGGCCATCTGCCAAACGGTGGGCGTTGACCACCCAGCACAAGCCTTGACTCGGGTGATCCGGCTCAACCGGGAGAAGGAGAAGAATGAGAATAAGGAGGAATTGGTGAAGCTTTCCGGCCAAGTGGCCACTCTTAAACAAGAGTTGCGCCAGAAAACGGAAGAGGTGGAGTTGGAGAGGACGTTCTCCAAACAGACGAAGGATACCCTTTCCCGAATCCGGGAATTTATCACCCATCCGGGTGAAGTGGTCAACAAGGCTAACTTGTTTGACCAACAAGTGATGACGGAGGGAAGACAGCTGCACCAAAAGCTCCTATTGGCGATGATCACTTACTATAAGAAGATGGAGTCGACGTTGGAGCAGCTGCGAGAAGTAATGCCTGAGGTGAATCCTCATAGTGTGCCTGCGTCGAGACCGGGACCGGATCAAGAGCCAATTCAGCAGTCGGCAGCAGAAGACACGGGTAAAGGTGAGACTTCTCACGAACAACCTGCTTTACCTGTACCTGAGGAGCACCAGGAAACCAAGACGAGTCAGGAGCAGCAATCCGAGGTGGAAAGCACCAAGGTATCCGACCCAATTCCGGAGGATGACGACTTGGAGATTACAAAGGTGACGGCACCGGACCCAGCCAAGGCACAGGGACCGGAAATCAGACCAGGAGGATCTACACCAGAGGAGGGAACCAAGACGAAGAATATCAGCAGTCTCTCCCCCTCCAAGTCTTCTCCCAAGACTCCGGGGAAGAAGGTGCAGTTCGGCGAAACCGAGAAGATGACGACCCTGATGCAGTCCGTGGTGAAGACGGAGGCTGGAGCCGGTCGCGGGACTTCATCAGGGTCACCCAGTAAAGGTATGATCAGGAAACCGGTTGGAGGAGAGGCAACACCTCAAAGCAAGGTGGCCAGACCTGTTCCAGTCCCGCAGAAGAGAAAGGTTCCTGAGCCACCATCGGCTAAGAAGAAATTCATCAGGGCTCAGGAAGAGGAAGAAGACGAAGAGGATTCCGATGATGAGGAAGAGGAATCAAAGTCCGATGAGGATTCTGAACCATATTCAAATCCCGATCAGGCTTTGGTAGAGATCCGAGCAACAAAGGCGAAGGCGGCCAAAGAGAAGGCCAAAGTCCGGTCTAAGCAGATGGCAAGACAACAGACCGGAAAGAAGCCCGTGGCCCGGAAGGTACCAGCGAAGGCGGGGTTTTCTCCAGTTAAGAAGACTAGAAAATAGGTGAAGATTATGGCAGTGATTGTAGGGCTGCATGCTTAGATTTTTGACAAGTAGTTGACTTGGAATATTTTTAGTAAAAGGAATTAGGACTCAAGTAGTTGAGTCTGGATTTTTAGGATCTAAGATCCACATTAAGTGGAAACTTTTTGATTGTAGCTTAGGTTGCCTAAAATTGGCAGGAAGTTAGGAATGAAACGTGTCATTCCTCTTGCTGTTTTGGGCCTTACGCGCTTTTTGAGTTTGAAGGGTAGTTTAGTATTTGAAGGCGGATTTTAGATTGAATCCGGGTAGCATTTTCATACTTTGTATTCCTAGTTTTTCTGCAAATGCCATTGAAGTTATTCAATTTACAAACCGTGAGCTGTACCTTTTAGCACTTGTCCGTGTTATTGTGAAAGCAGTGAGATCGTGCAGAGTGGATAAGGAGGAAGTGATACCTGGATACAGGAAGTATCCGGTCCCTGGAGAGATTGTGTGTTAGACAGGATACCACAGGATTTCCTTGCGAGGATTAGAACTTGCTTTTGTCAAGAAGCTACTTTTGTCAAGAAGTACCATAGCTCTCATGTGTTTTCCTGACGCCCCTTCTCTACCTAGGCCGTGGATTGTCTTGTGGTCTGTCGTCGTAGTAATTGTTAGGAGAATCCAGACTGTCTTGCGTGACCTGCTAGCCTGAGTAGTCAATCCGGTCTAGTTGTGAGGAAAGTCTTTTTCTCATCGTTTTTGTCAAGATTTTCTTTTGAAGTTTATATCGTGGATCTTCTGACACGTTAAAACTCGGAGGGTAGGAGTTAAGCGTCCTTCCTGAAGCCCAAGTTGCAGATCCCTCTTGGTCCAGAGGTTAAACTCGAATTTATTACATAGTTAAATACTCTAGACCGGATAGATATATACGTGGGAAAGGAGTTTCTAGTTCCGGATTATTGGAGTTGGAACCGGTCTAGACTAGTACTTGGGGTTTGTTTTGGGATATCAACTCACTTCATTCCAGCCAATTAGGAGAATTACATCAAGATCTCTGCGGAACGATACACGAGTCACTTTAGGGTCTACTAAGGCCTTAGGGAAGGATTTTGTGCTTTCTGTACTACGACAGTATCCTATGGTCTCCTATGGTTTTTTCTTTGGAGCTTTTTTTACAGATAGAAAACTGAAACAGTTTTGTGAATACATAATTTTTATTTCCATCAATTCTAAGAAGCAAAGGTTTTGCCACCCAAAGTCCAACATGGAGTTTGTTGGTCATCATACAAAAAATCACAAAAAGCCTAAATAAAAATTTTAAAATTTATTTCTCATACAAAATATTTTTGTTGACATCGAAAGATTCGATTCATTCTATAATTGGAATAGTGATGAGAAAGTTTTGGACAATCTTGTTTTGGGGCAATCTAAGCATCTTCTTGAAAAAATAGCTTATAGGATTCACTTTTGAATGCAATTTACACATTTTTTCCAAAAGAAAGTTGTACGAAATTCAATTATCTTGCTAGAACAATCTCACCTTTGATATTGGTGATTTTTGGTTCCATCTTAGAGATATTTATGATTTAGTTCTTCCTTCAATCTCAACCCTACTTCTACTTAATAATATTTTTTAGAATGAAAAATGAGCAAGTTTTTTTGAAATTCTAGTCCAACACTTTCAACTCAAATTTTCAATAGAAAATAAAAATTCAGTGTGTGCAACTTAAAAATTTTAAGCTACAAAGATTCAAAGCCTTAAAAATCAATTCAGACAAGGTGCACAAAAACAGATTTCTTCATTTCAATGGGCACTTGAATCGTAAATATCTTGCAATCCTTGCTATCAAAGTTTTTGAAATTTCTTCTACACATTTCTATACTAATCTAGTGCATGATCCAATGGAATTACAAATAAATCCACATCAGTACTTACATGCTTAAATTTTCAATGGTAAAAATCATGAAAACATTTTATTCTTTCCAATGGGACTATTTTCAAAGCAAATGGATAAGTACTATTTTTAAGATCTCAAAATCAAGTGAAATTGGCAAGCTTTACTCTTTTACTAATGGTACATATATGGCCTTGAGGACCTCTCAAAAAATCAAATGTGTGTTGTTTTCAATGATAAATAAAAGCCTTTAATAGATAAACTTCAATACTACACATAAAATTTTTAAACTATCAAAAAAATTTAAATACCCATACATAAACAAGCCCAAAATTTGGGTCGACTAGATATGGTCAACCAAGCAGTTTACTTAGGGGTTAATTGATGGCCATATTTAAAAAAGGAAAAGCTTCAACTCCCATTAGTTGTGTTTGAGAGCTTGGGGTGGTTTGGGATGAATGAAGTTGGCCATTCAAGGGCCAAATTAGTACAAATGGCTCAAAATTAATGGATAGTGGCACTTTTAGATGAGTATAACTCAGAGGTATAATTGATGCCTAAACAAATATCATCAAAGAATCAATGTAGTGACTGAGGGCCTTTTGCATTCTCAAAAAGGAGGTCCCTTCACTGAAACAAAAATATTTTAATTATGTAATAACTGAAATCATCACCCTGCTACTACTTCATAATTGAAGTCAATGTAATTTTTTTTGAAAGATTGGGTGTATTTGAGGTTTAGTTTGAAGAACTCACAACAGTAAATGATTATCCTTGCACAAAATCTTGTATAGAGAAGTCATTGTTATTCAAGTTCATGATCGGATGTCCTAAGTATAGTAAAGGTACCCTAAACTTCAATACAAAATTTTCAAAAATTCCTATGTTGGAAATTACAATTTGGTTAAATTTCACGCTATTTAACCTTAAAGTTTGAAATATTGAATATTATGGTGCTTTGAACAATTAGGGGTTAAATCCAAAACCCGCAATAATAAAGAAATATATATTTACAAAGTTTGAATTGTCTGTGCTTTCAAATTTCTGACATTACAAAGAAACAAAGGGAAAAAAGTTTTTAATCTATTTGATGAGGGGTTTTTATTAAAAAAAAATTTTACTATATTCTAGCACACCTTATTCGGTAACCCGGGGAGATCACTCCTTGTAATTTAAGATATACACCTGAGTTAAGAGGGTATTTGATGTGGGGCTATTTACCTTAATTATTGTTTTTAAGATGACCGTATTTTTACATAAAAAGCTACAAGGGGCATATTTTCAACACCCTATGGTTTTTTGTAAATTTGTTTATAAGGTCTTTTAAGTGAGGCTATTTTACATATAAAATTTAAGTGTCCAATTGACCAAGAGGAATTTTTTAAGCCTAGAAGACCAATTGTCCTTTGAATGAACAATTGAAAACTTGGATAGGATTTAAAAAGTCAATTTGGGTCGGTTGTTCACAAAATTTTGACACAAGGTGTGGACATGAACCGGACCTTTAGTGAAAATATACTTTTTTTTAAGTGAGTATCTAAAACAAATTAAAGTTATATTGCCTTGAATTTTTTTGGCAATTGAGGCAATTCAAGCATCTTTTAGGCACCTTTTATAGAAATGCTTCAACTTTTGAAATCTAGCATGTATGTAACTAATAAAATATAGAATACAATTATCAAAAAGAAAATTAATTCTCAAATCATAAACTAAGAGGAATCAATTTTTTTTAGCTATGTTGGAATGGCTTCAAGAATAATCAATTTTTTCTACTTCAAGTCCTATTATCTTGCAATATGTGAAGTTAAAGTTCTTAAAATTTTTCCCACATATTGTATTCCAAATTTTTGTTTCTAATTTTTACTATTTGGATTTAAGAAAAAAATCCTCACTACACACGTAATCATCAAAAAATGACTACTATTAATATTGCTAATGCACTTAACCTCCTTACTTTGCATGCTGATTTAGAATAAGCTAGACTCTATATTTGCTTCTAAACTTTTTCATGAGTAAATCTAACATCATAGATGTATGAATGGCCAAAATCTTCATCTTTGTATAGAGCAAAATTTTTTACTCAAAGCGGTTTCAAAGTTTGCTGGCTATATTTTGCGGGAATAAAATAAAGTTAATTTCCTCGCTTCAAACGTTATAATCTTTCAATCTACATGATCAAATGGGCTGAATTTATTCCACGCAGTGCCTTATTTGCTTAATACACTTATGGATGAAGTTCAGAAAAAATAATTAATTTTTAATTTGAACAATGCATCAAAAATGGGCAGTCTTGTACTTTTTTTCTTCCAAAACACCCTCTGATCTTTTGGGGTCAATAACAAGTTTACCATTGAACACTTCAAAATCTCCATTGAAACTATTCCATAAACATTTCATTTAATATGAATGTATTTAACATTTATGGCTTCAAATAATGAAACTAAACAAACTATAAATTCTATACTCATGTTGTGCATTTAATAGTTCATAGAACCCACTAAAATAATTAGGTAAACTTCCCTATTTGTGTAATGTGACAGTTTTGCCATTTATAGTCAGTGCTTTACGTTTACACTCAATTTTTTTTTATATACACCACTAGTATTGTGGCACACCTTCAACCAACCACCCTTCATTGTAGATTTTCTTGAATATGTCCATTTTATCATCTACATGAAATTATTAGTCCACATCTATACTCATCGTACTATAAAAAATTTGCACAACCTCTATTTATTAAGGCTAACTTATTAATAAACATTCCTACTATATGATGTTTTTCTATACCTTAAATTACATATAAGAGAGTATGTAGCATTTCATGGACCATATAGTAGCCCTACACACTATATAAAATTTCTTTGCTTTGAATTAAATACACCCTATCTTTTAACTCACGTAGTTTTCTAAAAAACTGATAGTGATCTCCCCAGATTTGGTAAGAATTTTAAATTCTTCCTTTAGAATATGGACTTAGATTATAGAACATTGCAAATATTATTACATATAATTCTAAACACATTAACTGATACATTGTGTATTATTTCACGAATTTTGGTATCTTTGGCATGTATAACGTTCCAAAAAACAAAAAATTAAAAAAAAATTAAAAGAGTTGATGTGGGCTTTTTATTAAAAAATATATGTAATATATTTTAGCATACCTTGTTCTGTTACAAAACTAAAATTCCTTCTTCAAAAATGGACTTAGAATATAGAACACTACATTCCAATATTAATATTACACATGGTCATGAACACAATGTTTGAATGATACATTGTATACAAGTTCAAAATTTTGATATGTTTAGCGTTCACTTTGAAAGGTATCCATTTGGTAATTATTGAGTTTTAGTTGATGATTGAGGTTTATGAACTTTTCAAAATGACATTGGATATAACAAAATGGCCCTTAGAAGTTAGACCTACAAACTAAAGTGAGAGTGATATAATTAATCTTATATTCTAAAAAATCAGTGAAAATAGAGGTGCAATTATCTTATAAAATTACATATGTAAACTATGATTTGGTGCATTCCTAATTCAATATTTTTTAATAGATCCTTCACAAAAATCTACACATCTATGTTGCCATTAAGTTTAGATTCTTCACTTGCAGAAGATTTACAGTACATAATATGATTATAGTCATAAAATGATTATAGTCAAAGAATGATTTATAGTACACAGAATGGTTATATTCATAATTATATAAATTTTTTATACATTAAAAACACTTCATTCAAAAGAATAAAATAAAATAACATCCTACTTCCCAATAAAACTTAGAACATATTAATGAATAATTTTCCTTGTACATGCAGTGTTCCTATGTCTTTATTGTTTAATATGTGTTACTTTCAAAAACAACCAACGATTACTTCCAAATGGTCGTGCACCTTTTACATTTGATCTCATTTGATATTTGTCCTAGATCCTAAACATTCATATCTGTTAAAAGCCTAAACATCATAATAAATGTATATTTTCTAGAACATAGAAATTAAATACTCGTGCAGTAAACTGGAAATATAGTAATTTTTCTCAAAGTTTTTTATGCAAAATAGAATTGAGAACTATAAAACTGCTTGAACATGAAAGCCTTTGTCATGAACATTTAAATTGTTTAACCTCTAAAAAATCAAAAAAACGTTTTTTGGCAATGTAGCAATTTTGGGCAAATTACAATGAATGGAATTTTTATTTTATTTTCTTTGAAATTTTCACACAAGATGTTTTAGAGGAATAGCTTTAAGGCCCATAAATTCTTATAACATTTCACATTAAGCTTAAAACATTATTGCATGATAAAATTTATTGCATGATAAATACTTTTCTTTGATCTTTGGGCAACTTGGGCAAATTTTTTCTCCGATATGTTCTACAATTCCAAATGATGAAATTTTTCAAGCATGTAGCCAACTTGCCCTCAATAATGAATCCAAAGAATTACCACCATAACTTCTTTTTGTATGAATGTGACCTTCTGAAGCACAGCTCCTTGTTTTTTTGCACGGACAAGGAAAGCATCCTTGTCAGTTCAAACGCTATTATCTTGTAATGTAGAGGGTGGAAAATTCTGAAATGTTTTTCTACATCTTTTTAAAACAATGTACTAGTACATCCTGTGGTTGTATGTGTCCAAAAATGTGTTGTTCTCAAATTTTTTTTACTCGCACTCAATATGATAGTACTGGTGAAAATGTAGTCCCCTAAACATGTGGTTACAATTTGTCATGTAACGTGAAGTATTGATGAAAACATAATCACTAATAGTAAGGTTGAATTGCAAATTCTTCATAAGTCAATGTAACTTCGGAACCCTAAATCCTACATCCACTAAACCCTAAACCCTAAATCCTATATCCTAAAATCCTAGTCCCTAAACCCTAAACCCTAAACCCTGAAAAAATTGAAGCCAAAAAACCCTACAAAAATATGGTGTCAGCTAATAAAATTCGGTCTTTATCAGCCCTTTTTATTTATTTATTTTGTAAATGCTTATCCTACTTTAAAGAAATAAACGTCCATTTCTGGACAATGACAGAATCCTACAATTATGATAGCCTATTAAACATGTGGTTACAACTTATCATTTAATGTCAGGGTATGGAGGCGGAACTTTAGTTGGATACCGGAACTAGCACCTTTCCATTTAATTTCCCAAGCAATGAAAATATTTTCTTCTTCAACTACCCACTTTCGCAGCTGGACACGAATTCCCAATGATGAGAACCGCGCTTTGAGGAGACCGTTTGAGTTTGCCGCATCTCTTTTCCCTCCAAGGTTTTCCAAGTTCTGGTCCACTTTCTTCCGTCACTCGCACTATTGTCCATTTGCAGTACCTTCGTCTTTTCTCTCAATGTTTGTGCTTTGTGCTTCTTGCTCTCTAATCTTGTCTTTGCCGTCGCTCTGCCGCATATTGATGTAGCCGAAGCAGCTTCGTCTCGAAGGTTTTGAAGTCTTCTATTCATTCAGCTTCTTTATTCCATACTCCTGGCTCGTTAGGTTGTGGGTTACAACTTCGGCTCAAATCTCCTTGCGGTATGCACCTTTCTGCCGGATTCATACTCAGTGAATTTGTTTTGCATATATGGTCTCAAGCGTCGAATACTCAATGTTGCAAGTGTTTCTCCAAAATCAATCTTCACAACACTTGTCTCTGGACCTTTCTGCTAGATTTCTATATTGAACTTCCTTGCGTACATGCTTATATACGTTGTAATGTTGATTGAGCAGACGTTTATCCAATTTTGATCTTCCAATTCACTTAAGATAATTTCTAATTCTCTTTCAACTAATGCATGTAACATTGTCTTTTTTTGTTTTTGCGTTTTTGGTTTTAGACTCTGGATGTGGGCGATGTTGTCACTATTCATTGTTAATTGATTGACTGATTGATTGATTGATTCATTGACTGTTCATTGCATATATGCTTATAAGCGTTATAGTGTCAATTGTGCAGACGTTTATCCAATCTTGATCTTCCAATTCACTTAGGATCCATTCTAGTTCTCTTTCAGCTAATGCATGTAACATTTTTTTGGGCGTTTTCTATTTTAGACTCTGGGCGTGGGCGATGTTGTCACTGTTCATTGTTGATTGTTGATTGATTGACTAAATGATACATTGACTGTTCATTGCGTACATGCTTATATGCGTTGTAGTGTCAATTGGGCGGACGTTTATCCAATTTTGATCTTCCAATTCACTTAGGATAATTTCTAATTCCCTTTCAGCTAATGCATGTAACATTGTCTTCTTCTTCTTGCATTTTGTGTTATAGACTCTGGGTGTGGGCGATGTTACCACTATTCATTGTTGACTGTTGATTGATTGATTGACTGATTGTTTGATTGTTTGGTGCATACGAGTTTGTGGGCAAAATGTCCAAGAATGTTGTCGAAAAATCCGAGAGCCATACTCTTATAATGCTAAGGACTCAATTTTATCGTAATTAACCACATCAATGAAGTCAACTAGATTTGAATTTCTATTTATTAACCATATGCATCCACACTATAGAAGGTCTCTGAGGGCAATTCAAGTCGTACCAACTTGAATGCCTCATTTGATTCAATGAATTATCTACAGCAGAAGCATACCCGGATTTCCTGAAATGAATGTATACAATAATTTATGGGGTAATTCAAGTTGTACCAACTTGAATGCCTGAGTTGACTTAGTGAATTATCTGTAGCAGAAGCTTACCCAGATTTGTGAAGTGAACGTATTCAAAAATTTATAGGGTAATTCAAGTCGTACCAACTTGAATGCCTCGTTTGATTCAATGACTTATCTGCAGCAGAAGCGTACCCAGATTTCTGAAATGAACTTATACAATAATTTATGGGGTAATTCAAGTCGTACCAACTTGAATGCCTCGTTTAATTTAGTGAATTATCTGTAGCAGAAGCTTAACCAGGTTTGTGAAGTGAACTTATACAATAATTTATGGGGTAATTCAAGTCGTACCAACTTGAATGCCTCAGTTGGTTTAGTGAATTATTTGTAGCAGAAGCTTACCCAGATTTGTGATGTAAAAGTACTCCATACTTCATGGGGTAATTCAAGTCGTACCAACTTGAATGCACAAGAAACGTTCCCAAACATGTCGACACGATTGGATTTCTCTTGTCCGATTTTCAACGACAGATTATACAATTTTGACTTCAAGTTGTATCGACTTAAATATTTCATGAAAAGTTTGCTAATCCAGTTCAAGGCGTTCAAAAAGAGGGATCCCCTGTAGATGTTAAATGAATTTACCATACGCAAATTAGTGTTCAAGTAGAACCAAACTAAACTGGCTCTGTTAAGGAGATTCTTCTTGGAATAACAAATGCCTACAGAAGTATTCAGTTCTCTGATTAGCACACTTCGGCGTGACGTCCACATTCATCTGCCCCTCATTCAAGTTGTATCGACTTGATATCATTAAACGCTGAAAGTTAATCATTCATATTGTGGATTTGTGCCACATATTTCATATTGTGCATGACAAACTGAATATGACATTAAGTATTTGATGGCCACGTTGTGCTATTAGACAAGCATATATAGCTCTGGAGTGAATGAGGCATTAGTATTTCGGGGATTGTAGATAGAGGTAAAAGAAGTATTCCTTGGACCTTCTTTTTTATCAAACTATTTTTGAGTTTAACTTTGTGGCTGAGGGACTTTCAAGTTGTACCGACTTGAATGACAACATGCTGCATCCATCAAAATTGTTGCTGAAGTCATTTGCCTGATTATTTCATTTATTTATAAGTGCTGAATAATTGTGCAGGAAACATGGACCCCGTTGTCCTTCCCGTGCCAGAGTATTCATCTGAGGATGGAGAGATCGAGAATGTACCTGAGGGCCCTGAAATCATTCCAGACTGCGAGGATATTCCTCGAAGACATTGGAGCACTCAAGTTGTTGAACTTCGCAGTGCCGCGGGACTACCTATAGTGGCGAGGATAGTGCATAATGTGAACTCTGACCTTGTTTTGGGATGTCATGGACCACTTGGAGATTCTCTCGTTGCTGTGCAAATCTTGAAGTCGCTTGATGTTGTTCATGTACCTGCGGATTGGAAGTATTCCCTTCGTGCGTGGCCCATTGAACAAGTGGTTCTAGATGGAGCAAGCCTTCTTGATCACGAAGTGCGAGCCAACTACAATCTTCGGCAAGCTACTCATGGACGGCCACCAGCTTCACGTGGAAGGCCCTATACAAGTACCGTCCGGAATGCCACACCTGAGACTTGTGTGAAGGCCAAGGAACTTCTCACCCAATTGTCCATAAATGTTGTTTCTAGCAAAACGTGTTGCACAGGTAACTGTGTGCAACCGTTTCCAAGAGACAAAATTCGGGCGTTCCGAGAACGGATGTATCACCAAACTACATTTGAATTCCGGCACCACATGAAGCTGGATGTACATCGACAAGTCCATCGGGATGCTCAAGGAAAGAGAGTGGTCACTATGGAAGGAATTGATGTTTCTCTGGCAGCTTGGCGCCACATTTCAGGTGTGTCGGAGTCCACATTTCATCGCTTCCAAGGATATGCTGCACTAGGGGAGCAAGCTCAGTCTCATGGCAATCTCGGGAGGCTTAAGCCCCGAAAGCATACATTGCAAGCTACCGCAACATTGAAGGCCGTTCTCGAGAGGCAAGCAGACCACATGTCGCATCGCACTCATTCTCTTCCCACTGGAGAGAAAGTAGTATCCATGGTCTTGCCAGCCACCTTCACGTGGAAAGATACCCTTCCAGATGTAAATGCAACGAACGCAGTCTTTGGATTGAAGAGTGTGTCACCATCGAATATCAGCAAGATTAGGAAGCTGAACTTTCCTGAGTATTATGCCAAGAAGCCTGGTGACAACTTTGCACGATGCTCTAAGTGTGATAAGTTGCAAACCCTTAGAAGGGCGGCTCTTAGTAGTTCAAAGCAAAAGTGGACCCTTCTATTAGAGAAGCATTTAGCTACTGCTCGAGCACAATGGGACCAGTATTATGCCAATCGGTATAGGTCCAGTGCATACCCTCATGAATGCTTGACAATCATGCATGACAAAATGGACCATGCAAAGACAGTCTCTCCTGTCTTTTCACACAAAAGCAAACAAGTAGATGGACTCATGAAGCTACCAGTCTCTGTGACAGGTATGATTGCTCACGGACATGGTGATGTGCGTTACGCCCATTGTGGTCTAGATATCTTTCATCATGATTCAAACTACATGGTGGGGTTGTTTGCCAAGCTCTTGCGCGACCTTGAACTACCTCCCAAATACTCCTCACGAGAGTTATTTGCTGGATCAGGATCGGCTCCTCTCTTTTGTGCAGTCTTGCAAGGCGCAGACATGTGCAAATCTTCACTCCGGCCAGTACTTGAAGAACCAATTGCCGCAACTGCACTGCCTCCAGTGCTGAACGTTCAGATGGACAACACCACATGAGACAATAAGAATAGATTCGTCTTTGCATTTTGGTCTCTCCTTGTAGCAAAGAAGATTTTCCGTGAAGTTCATGTTAGCTTCATGCTGGTTGGTCACACTCATAATGACATTGATGCTTTGTTTGGGAGATGGAGTATGCAGTTGAAAAAAGAAAATTTCCCTACCATCCCATCACTCATGAAGTCCTTCATGGACGTTGATTTGGTGCCTACGATTCCTCATCTCATTGAAGAAGTGCCAGATTTCAAGTCCTTCATTGAAGATTGCATTTGTGATGGAGAAGATGCACTTGTTGGCCATACCAAGGCCCAACAATTCAAATTCTATTGGAATGCCGCAGGTCTGCCCATCATGAAGTACAAGTTCTACTGCACAGATAGTGATTGGCTTCCAGAAGAAGGGATTAAATTGTGGAAAGAAGATTCCCAGGGACAAAGCCTATGGCCTTGTGGACAGCCATTGCCTGTTGTCCACCTGCCTATGAGGACTGTGGACGAGATTACAAGGGATTGTCAAGATTCATCAAATATTGGGAAACATTATGCAATGAAGATGGAAGTGGGGAGGCTAGAAGGCGCTTTGAGCATTTGGTGTTGTATTGGCGAGCGGTGAATGCAACGTTGAAGGAGCCAATTGAGCCATCTGTAGAATTGAAGGATGGCTTTTGGCCCTCCACTAGAGTAGAAACCACAGAGGAAGACGAACTTGATGACGACGATGAGGTTCGTGAGGAGTTTGCTGAGGATGATGCATTTGTTGGAAACCTTTGCAATCGCCCTAATCCATCTTTTCGGGTGGCGCGTGATGTTTACGAAGGATATTTTCTTGCACTTCGACCTGCTGGTGAAGATCCAAAGCCGATATGGATTGCTAGGGCCTTGTCTGACCCTTTCAGTAACCTAGAGCATCCTAAGTGTATTAAGATTCAATTCTTTATGCCTATGTCACGAGAGCGAAATGTTCAAGAGTTTTATCATGGTTGGAACTCGAAGAAAGGATTGCGTTGGAAAGTAGACAACACCAAAGATCCAGTTTGGGAGAATACCAATTCCCTTATGACGGCATGGAAGTCTAGGGTGAAGAAAGACACGACTGAGTGTGTTTTGAAGATACGAGCTACTGAAGTTGAAGTTATCAAGGGCACTCTGCCTTCCTTTGATGCAGAATGAATGCGTATAGAGAACTACAGAAATACTTTTCAAATGGTAGGGGATACATTTGAGAGTATAGAGTAATGTTTTATCCTTTTTTTTCCTAATATGTTTGCTTCATGTGATTTGATATCACGTGTTATAGTAAACAAGGCCATATTGTCTTGATTGAAGTATAGATATTTGACTTTGTGGATTGGTGTTCAAAATAGTATCATACTTTGTGTGAATTATCTTGCATGCCAAGATAATATTTGAAATATATTATTGTTTTGTTGAACACCTATTTGTATTTTAATTGAAATGTATTGTATTAAATGTATTGTGTTTATGTATTCATGTTATTTGGGAACATTGAAATTATTCTATGAACTCAAACTGGAAACAATAAAATTTGTGTGTGTAGAATTTGAATACAAGGCATCTTATTGTTCTGTTTTGGAATAGCGCCCCACGGCTTAATTTGATGCAAGTCAATAGGAATCAAACCCGGACCAGCAATTACACAACCATCAGTCTCTATATTATTTCCCGCAACATACCCTAACTCAATAAGGTGACCTATTATCAAAAAAATACATATATTTATAGATACGGACCAATATTTAATGCACAGAAGTCCACATTTTACAGTCTACCTTGAAAAAAGGCAACAAATCGTAAACTATCTACGTAAGCCTAATTTACTTCTGCAATAATCAAATAATTTATGTGGGTTGTTTATGACTGGAGTTATTTTTTATAATACCATAAATTGTCATTTTAATGGAAACTACAATTTCTAACTTCAAAATTAGGTCCTTCCAATTTAAATTTCATTAATTTGTATTCTATTTTTGAGCACTACAAATGGAGACCATTATTTTGGGAGGGACCTGAACTCCCAAAATTTTGAATATGATGTTATATAAGTCAGATCCTGCTTGGGAGCTACGAGTCTTTTCGCCCAAATTTTGTGTACGTCTTCTCTTGGCCTCATGTTGCATGTCTCTCCCGTGTGTGGCAGGGTTGTGTGGTGAAGAGTTAGGAAGCCACATGCTGGTGTGGGTGTGATTTCTCCCTTTGGCGTTCTTGTTTTGATCTTATGTGCAAGTGAGCGGGTTGTGCAAGAGTTGAGAGTGGATTTCAGTTCCTCAGCATCTCTAAGGTTTAGGATTCCGGGCGAGACAGCCGTTGTTAGGCTAGGCGAATAGGGAGGGATTCCTTAGTCATGCTAGAACTCCTGGGTGGAAAATCCGGTTGAGTGTCGGATCTCCTGAGAGATCTCGTTGCCTTAGTGGGTAAACGGAAGGACTTTAGTTGATGTTGGAACGGACGGGTTCACTTGCAACCGCCTGGCTTTGTACAGACGGAACGTGGCGCTAAGGTCGTTGTAGTATGAGAGGATTGTACGGGGGGTCTTTGTATGACCGGTGATCCGGAGGGTTCTCTGGGTTGCTGTGGAGGATCAAACCGGATCCGGATTAGTGTAGGAAATGGGAGAATAGAGAAGTGGGTCTTCAGCCACTATAAGTCACGGAAGGAGCGGCGGGCCTGCTACTCTCAAAAGCAAGGGGCGAACCCTTTGATGGTGAAACAGAGGTAAAACTAAACCGGATGGTAGTAAGAGCGGATCTTAGCTAATCAGACCGGATCGGAAAGCCGATCGGAACGCCGATCGGAACGGAGAAAGAAAGGAGGGTCTGATTGTAGTTTTTGGTGTTGTTGTGTTTCCGGTTGTTGTGTTAGGACCGGAAGAGGAAATATTGGTACTGACTTAGCTTAGAGACCAAATAAGGCTAGATACTTCACAGAATCTTGCGGGTTCAATCTTTAGAGTCACTTTGTTATACTTTAAAGTGGTTTTTGGTAATATAACTGGGAATTTGCTTGCCCTGTACTGCGACAGGTGTGCATGAGGTAGACCACAAACACACCTCAACCCCATTTACTCTACGGGCTCATTGCTTTAGAATTAAAAAATTAAACAAATCAGGGAACTTGTTAAGAAATCCTAGTCAGAATTTTCAGTACCAATATAGTGTGTTTGAAGTTTGCATGAGGTAGACTTCAAACACACCTCAAGAACATTTACACTACTCTTATTGCCATAGAAATAGATAAAAACAACTAGAAAACTTGTGAAGAAGTCCTATTCAAAATATTCAATACCAACAAAGTGTGGTTGAAGAGTGTTTGAGGTAGACCTCAAACATACCTCAAGGCCATTTACACTACGGGCTCATTGCCTTAGAAATAAAAAATAAACAAATTAGAAAACTTGTTAAGAAATCCTATTCAAAATTTTCAGTACCAACAAAGTGTGCTGGAGGTGTGTTTAAGGTAGACTTCAAACCCATCTCAGGCAAATTTACACTACTCTTCTTGCGTAAGAAATAGGAAAAAAAATCTTGAAAACTTGAAAAAAAATCCTATTCAAAATATTCAATACCAACAAAGTGTGCTTGAGAGTGTTTGAGGTAGACCTCAAACACACCTCAAGCATATTTATACTACTCTCATTGCCTTAGAATTAGAAAAAATAAAAATTAGAAAACTTGTTAAAAAGTCCTATTCAAAATACTCAATACCAACAAAGTGTACTTGAGGGGTGTTTGAAGTAGACTTCAAACACACCTCAAGCAAATTTACACTACTCTCATTGCCTTAGAATTAAAAAAAAAAAATTTAGAAAATTTGTTTGAGAATCCTATTTAAAATATTCAATACCAACAAAGTGTGCTTGAGGTGTGCTTGAGGTACACCTGAAACACACCTCAAGCACATAATCTCTACTCTCATTGCTTTAGAATTATAAAATGAAATAAGAAAACTTGTTGAGAAATCCTCTTCAAAATATTCAATACCAACAAAGTGTGCTTGAGAGTGTGTTTGAAGTAGACCTCAAGTATACCTCAAGCAAATTTACACTACTCTTATTGCTTTAGATTAAAAAAAAAAAAAATTAGAAAACTTGTTAAAAAATCCTATTCAAAATATTCAAGGCCAACAAAGTGTGCTTGAAGTGTGCATGAGGTAGACCTCAAACACACCTCAAGCACATATTCTCTACTCTCATTGCCTTAGAATCAAAAAAAGAAAATTAGAAAACTTGTTGAGAAGTCCTATTCAAAATATTCAATACTAACAAAGTGTGCTTGAGGTGTGCTTGAGGTCTACCTCAAACACACGTCAAGCACATTTACACTACTCCCATTGCCTTAGAATTAAAAAAAAAAATTAGAAAACTTGTTAAGAAATCCTATTCGAGATATTGAAAACCAACAAAGTGTGCTTGAGTTGTATTTGAAGTAGACCTTAAACACACCTCTAGAAAATTTACACTACTCTCATTGTCTTAGAATTAAAAAGAAAAAATTAAAGAACTTATTAAGAAATCATGTTCAAGATGTTCAATACCAACAAAGTGTGCTTGAGGTGTGTTTGAGGTAAACCTGAAATTCACCTCAAGCACATTTACACTTCTCTCATGGCCTTAGAATTAAAAAATAAAAATTAGAAATCTTGTTATGAAATCCTGTTCAAAATATTCAATACCAACAAAGTGTGCTTGAGGTGTGCTTGTGGTAGATCTCAAACACACCTCAAGTACACATGCATTATTCTCATTGCTTTTGAATTAAGAAGAAAAAATTTAGATAACTTGTTAAGAAAACCTATTCAAAATTTTCAATACCAATAAAGTGTGCTTGAAGTGTGCTTAAGGTAGACCTTAAACACACCTCCAGCACACATTCACTACTTTCATTGCCTTAGATTTTTTTTTTTTAAATTTTGAAAACTTATTAAGAAATCCTATTCAAAATAATCAATATCCAAAAAGTGTGCTTGAGGTATGCTTGAGGTAGACCTCAAACACACCACGAGCACATTTACACTACTCTCATTGCCCTAAAGTTAAAA
Organism: Neckera pumila; assembly: GCA_963969595.1. NCBI lineage: Eukaryota > Viridiplantae > Streptophyta > Bryopsida > Hypnales > Neckeraceae > Neckera > Neckera pumila. Next base: position 1,142,636 of record OZ018418.1, on the reverse strand, counting down.
AGTAAACAAACTAGGAAACTTGTTAAGAGATCCTTTTCAAGATGTTCAATACCAACAAAGTGTGCTTGAGGTGTGCTTGTGGTAGACCTCAAACAGACTTCAAGCTCATTTACACTACTCTCATTGCCTTAGAATTAAAAAAAAAAGAAATTAGAAAACTTGTTAAGAAATCCAATTTGAAATATTCAATACCAACAGAGTGTGCTTGAGGTGTGTTTGAGGTAGACATCAAACTCACCTTGAGCACAGTTACACTACTCTCATTGCCTTAGAATTAAAAAGAAAAAATTATGAACCACAAACTTTGAATTAGAAATACTTGGACCTAATATTTCTTATCCTCACACTTATACTTTGTAAGTGTTTTCTTGTTAAAATGATCTTACCATTATTTCAAGGTAGAATAAATCTCTAAAATGATTTTATGATTATAAGGGCTATGAAAATAAGAAAAGACTAGAACAAACTAGACTTTGTTTGATTTTGGATTATGGTACTAGACTAATAAACTTTAAATACCAATGTGCACAACATTTTATCAATTTGAATCTTGCGCTTGCTATTGTTGGAATACAAAATCTAATAGGGATTTGTAATCCAACTTACAAAGGGATTTGTAATCCAATTTATATACAAATTCTAGGATTCAGCTTTCACAATTCAAAATAAAACACGTTTCAGGGCCTCCACATAATGCCTTGGATTTTGAGAACAAATGCACAGCATTTGCCTTCAAGGAGAATTGCTACCTATATCATGGTAGTTTTAAACTAAGCCGCCACTGTTCATGTAAGGCTGGTTCAAAATTCTATGCAGAAGCAAATTAATTGCAGGCCTTTCAAAATTGGCACCTTCACTGCCAGTCATAGATTCCCACCCCCAAATTTCAGATATGACTTCAAAAGTGTGGGATATATTTTTTTAAGTTACCCCAAGGGAATAGCTGCTGCCTCCAAGAAGCTTTGCTACATAATACAAATTAGCTGACTAGAAATATTGCAAGGCTAGCTTCTGCAAAATTATTTGAATAAAAATTTTGGAAGCATTGTGCCACATTCTACCTATTTTGCCTATACTACCTATGTACCTTAGGCTGCCTTGTACAAAATGGAGCAAATCCACAATCACTAGAACTACATAAGCTCCAAAGAACTAACTGCCATTGGTGGAGCCGCATAGAACCCAAAGCTAGGAGCTAAGAGGCCAAAACCTCTAAAATAGAGGACGTCACGTCTGACTCGTCTGAGCAGCCGCACCAAGTCATACAATTGGCGGTTTGAAAGGCTCCCAATGTCGCCAAGAAGGGCCCGGTTGTGCTCCACCATGAGCACTGTGGAGTGCCCAAGAACAAAGATCATTTTGCGCATGTGCAACTATAAGTAGTGCATGCATTTGGCACGGCAAAATCGATGAGCAAAAATCATGCAAGCATGGAGAGCTGCACCCTCTAAACAAGCATCAGCTATAGCCCTCCATTTGTGATTCACATGCCTCATTGCCAACATGCTACCTACAAGCAATTTGGCATCCCTTGGTGGAGTGCTGGAATATAAATCCCACAGGTTTAGGGGAATGCGGGGCCAGATGTTGGAAACAAAAACATTGTTTGGCACTCCAACAAGTATGGACTCTTGGACTGCTATCGAGGCTTCATTGTGGTGAACCAATTCATTGTTCATTGCACCCTAACATTAGAACGGAGCCGTGAGATGGGAAGAGTACGGCTGCCCAAAATCCAAACATGAACCAGTTGAAAGCATTTTCATCAGCTAGAACAGCCCACCGGACCCACTTGATCATACCCTTGCCCAATACATTACCCCAACCCCTAAAACATTTGTCCACCTAGCAAGTTCAAAGGCAATTGACAGCCACGCAATCTGCAGTGAGCCTGCGCCCGAAAACTCCTCGTCCAAAACCTGAAACCCCGCCCAACCTTAACGCCCAAATAGCAGCCCAAAATCCAGCTCAAGCTCAACTTCTCCCTCCTAAAACCCACTGAAGAACACCCGCCCAAAACCCACCAAAGAACAATCCATCCTGCATGTGACCAGCCCATTTTAGAAGTCTACAACAAGCACGCGACCATGGGAGCACTCAGCAAAGCAGATGCAAGGAAATAGAAAAACCTACCATTCAGGTTTTAGCGCAGGATCTGCAGTTGTTTTTCATCAATTTGGAAGCACCTGCCGCCAGCCAATTAGCTCTCATGCGCACCTGCCTTGCAATCCGACGCTTGCTCCTTCCCAAGCAATCCAGTGCCTCCCCGCTTCAAACTCCATAATTACTAAAGGTGGATCCGCAGTGGCGCACCCCACCCACCACTTCCTGAGCTGCAGCCTGGACGATGAATGTGCAGTGGTACACCCCACCTACCTCATTCAAACAATAACCCTAGCCGCGGCACGTCCAAACACAATTGACAAAGAACGGGATCACTAATGCGATTCCTGTGCAAGCCTTGGGGTAAAACAATTGCAGCCATGCCCCAGGCCACTTGGCAAGAGTGTGTCTTTGTATCATAATGAGCACTTAGCAGCAAGCTTGGAAATGATGGCACATAATTACATTCCAACATTATCATTACTTTGCTAATTATGCTAATTTCCAAATCCTTCCTCATAATCCTTCTCAAGTAATCCTTCTTATTTGAGAATCTCGTGCAATGAATGCTGGAATCCAATAATCCAATAAAAAATTCATCAAAACAAAATTGATGTAACCTGATGGGCAAAGAGCTATCAACTCACAGTCGCCTTAGGGCATTAGTAAGTCCCAAAGTACAGTGCTGAACCTATTCAAAACTGTGTATATTCGTCAATTGCTTGCTCAACTATGACAGGCAGCTTGTAAACAATGTCATTTTTCAAAACACGGTGGTTACATTGAAGCATGGAGAACTTTATAGCTCTAATGTACTCAACATTGTGATGAGCCAAATGCAATTTTCTCAAAAAAACGTAGGACTGAGCCCCAGATCCATACCTCTGATAGGACCTTCCTTGAATTACCTTGTCACCAACGGCAAAGGACTCGACCCACTTGCATTCAAATGGCTCAGTACAAATAAACATCTTTCTAATACAGACGAGCACATGAAAATTAACATTTTCCTCGTTATCAACAGCAGCCGAAACAACAAAATTGTCCTCTAATTCAAGTAAGGACCCAAAATATGCACCATTGATGCCAAACTTGTTCCAATTTTCCTTGTCAAATTCAGCATTGATAACCCCTCAAACATAGCTAGGCTGATGGACAACTAGAACCTCCACTTCCCATGATCCAGACCAGGCCAGATTTTTACAAGCCTCCCAATTCAACTCAATACAAGGAAGGAAGGCAAAAGCATGCCAAACTTCTTTTCAGGAGCTTGTGCACATCCAACTTACCCACAGACCAAATTTGATGCACATCTCGGCATCCCTTAATGGGTACACAGTCGTACTCGGTCTCTTTGTCAACATCCTCTTCTAGGACGTGCCAAAACGTTTGTTGTACCAATGTTCTCTCACCTTAGTAGCAAAATTTGAGCCTCACGGTCAACTTCTCTTACAAGAACCGCACTATAGTCTTGGCATCCTCTAGTTTAGGGCTGTGCACATTAAGTTGAGCATTGTACAAGTACCGCTTCAATACAACCCCTACGCCATCATGAGGTCCTTTTCCATAACCAAACCTAAAGAACGACCAAACACAATTGCAGCCATTAGTAATCTCTGGATATCAACTGACAAAGTACCAGGAAATTTGGCTTTTGAATTGCCCAGTACATCCGTCGCTCCATATCCAATGATTTTTTAGAGTGAAGTCTCCCTCCAGAACTAAGTCCCAATGCATTTGTAGACAGTGCTGCACAAAATAGCTATCATGTTTTTTTATCATCACTGATGTAGAAGTGATATTGCATGATATTCCAAGTACTCTCGTCCTCAGGATCAGGGTGTGAATTTCTGACCCAAGAAATGTGCACAAGAATACTCACTTGATAATTGTGCCAATGCATGGACTGAACTTCATTCTGGACCTCAAAAGAATAGTTTTTAACAAAATCTATGACAGAAATTACGGTATCAGCTGGGAAATTGGCGAGCCATATCTTGAACTAGTCATCTTCCCATTTTGCTACAAAAGTGTGGCGTGCAAATGCTTGCAACTTTGGTTTCAAGTAGCTTACCAGCTCATCTGAGGTTGTTTCCTTGAAAACCAATTGCAACTTCTTTTTCTCTAGTCCTTTCTTAGTAGTAATAGTCTCAAGCGAGAAATGCCTCTACTTCACAAGTTTAGCATTTGATCCCTCCTCTTCCATTGGGCAGATGGTTAAAAAATCTACACCACAATTAACACACTCTCCAAAAATGCATTCCCTTGCATGCCACTCGCTGTCATCATTTTTAGGGCATAGTATGGCCTCAAGCATGGCTGTCACTCCAGAAAAGGTGCACACACTAGCACAGCAGTGCCCTTCAGCTGTAAATTGGCAGACGTTCTCACAATCACAGAAACATCCCTCTAGAAGATGCAACCCAGCCTTCACTCTCATGTAATTAAAAGCCACCCTCAACTCTTCCATCTCCATGTGATATATACAACAACAAACATTTCATTCTTTTAGTTTCTTGACAAACCAGGGTGTAAAGGAAATCAAACATGCGCTTGCCTATAATTACCCTTGGATTCACTGCTTAGAATCGTAAGTAGAACTCCATCTGCTTGATAGACAGCACACGCTATTGTTAATGAATTTTGACGACCTAAACCCTAAACCCACCCAATCATAGTCACTCATAGTACATCCCGACATCTCGCTGAGATAATATAGCCCATGCAAGTACTTAGCCAATTCCAGCACGTACCCTTAGCCACTATGGTTTCAACATTTTTCTCTGGAAGTTGAAATTTTGTTTGTAAAGAACATGAAGACCATGGCATGCACCCTAAGTCAACATGAACCAACCTAAACAACATACAAGTTCACTATTGTCCCTACAATACATTCATAATACACTGTGACTTCCTAAGCCAACAAGATTCCATTGCTATGCTTGTAAGATTGTAATTCCCTCTATGACTGTGGACAAACTCCATCACTTTCACTTCCCCTATTCAATCTTAAATACGACTTCATGACGGACCCTGAAATACATACGAGTTCATGCTTCACCTCTAAGATACATATGTGCTACCAAGTAACTTTAGAAATCAAGAGGATTCCATTACAGTGCCATGACGTTCTCTTTATGATTCTGTCTGAACCCTATAGCAGATCTAACTCCCTGTTCTTTCTCCTCGACCCTAACTATAACCCCCAAGTTCCTACAACCATTTTTGTATGATTCTGTGTACACCTTAAGCTATCTCTAACTCCCTGATACTCCCAAGCAATTGTACCTATACGCCCAAAATATCTCTTGACATTACAAGTCTACGGAGTTCAACACAATGGCAAACAAATAGGTTTACATGCACTTTGAAAAATATACCCCCAATTCAAGCAACACTGGCAGTGGTGTCTCTCTTGAACACCGGGGGCAATCCAATGCTTCACAACTTCTTTGCGATTTGGACTTGCCCGAGTTTCAACAACCCACCAGGCAATCACTGCTGCCTTCATAGAGTTGCTGGTGGCATCTCTTCTCATTTTTCTCACTAAAAGTACTCACACAATCTGCTGTGTGCTCTCCATTGAACTCTGCTGTTGCATTGCCGATCGTAGGTTGCAAGGGTGAACTCCCAACAAACGCGCCTTCTGTCTCTTCGATGTAGAAGCGACTGAGTTGACTGCTGCTATCAAGATTGCATGTTTCGTCACAAGGTCGGCCCTACATCTTGCGTTCTTTACCTTCGATGGTGACTGCATCAAACCGGCTATAATTTCCTTCTGAGCCTAAAGCTGAGCTGCAAGCCTCCGAGATTCTGGCAAAACAACGGCTACAAGTCCATCTGACCACACTGCCTGCAAAACAGCTTCTTGGTGCACTAAGTCTATAGATTTATTCAAAGTGGAAGACACGACATCAATGATGACTTTTACATTGCGACAAACACGTCTTTGATTCAATCTCGCCCTAGTTGCAAAAGAGTTCTACCTCTCCTTGATCTCTTCCTCAACAATCTGTTTCTGCAACATTGACGCAGTCCTTTTTCTATTTCTACACTGTTGTTGTTGTTCTTGTTGCCGTTCTTGCTCCCTCTCTCTATGATCCCTTTTGTCGGGACCAGGACGTATGATCCCACTTCTTCTTGTGACTGCTCTGGCACTCTCCATTTCTTCCAAAACATTACAAATGCTGCCCAAAGAACAAAATCCCGGCCTACCCTAATCCGACTAAACCTACAAATTTTGATAGTGACCAAAGACTGAGTGACATACCCTATAAACCCTACAAATTGCTATCCACCTTCAAGCAAGAATGCTGGACACCTAAACCCTAAATCTAACATTTCAGAGTCCCAATGCAACTAGGAACACAACTCCATCGGCAAATCCTAAACCACTGACAAGAACAGTGCCGACCAACATATTCTCATGCAGATAGGAAGACAATAGTATCCTGAACCAAATACCTCACAAGACAAGTGCACCGAAGACAAAAACTCAATCTACAATCGCCGAAAGCACTAATCCTAAGACCACTAAACCCTAAAATTATAAACCCTCCACATCGAGAAGGGCAGTAAAGCAAAACCACTAGACACTCCTACACTAAACAACCAGTGCATGGAGGAACAGAACTCAATATGCAATTGCCAAAGCACTAACGGACCGACAGCAACAACTTAAAACAATGAACCCAAAAAAAAGGTGAAACAATCTCAAGCAACACCGGAAGTGATGTATACCCTAAACTAACACTTTCCAGGCTGGATCTGCCATAGCAAAGAGCAGTCACAACATGATATGTGAACACACGTTGCGCACACGACCAGAACTACACCGCCAAAGACACAAGTGCTCATAGGAGCCGTTGTAGGATTGCTCCCTCATGACAACCCTAATCCTAACAAATGGAATTCATCAAACAAACAGGTGACGTTACCCTACCCTGCCTATCCACTCTGGGAAACTTTGCTAAAACATTGCAATTTCTATTTTCAACATCACGCCCACCTGGAGATTTCCCTCTCATGCAAGGTTCTCTAACAAAAATTGGAAGAAGACCTTTCTTTGAAGCTTATATGGACTTTGGAAAAAAAGGCTGAAACCAAACCCTTTAAAAGTCCATAACTATACTTCTACAAATTATTCTACTATAAAGGAAATGAATTCTAGGACTCTAAACCTAAAACACAACATATGGTAAGTTGATATTCCAATAATGTGTTCTTCTTCTTTATAAAAAATCCCTAAACAAAATTTCATTTACTATTTGCCGAAGTCCATATTGAAACTTCAAAAGTCCCTAACTTCTACAATTTAAGATGATCTTCAAAAAACTAAAGCACAATCTTCAACACAATTAACTTATCTATGTATGTACAAATTTTTACATGCAATGATGTAATTTTACTATGTCTATTTCATCTTGCAATACAATGTACTTCATGAAAATAGCAGTGTGACGGAAAAAGTGAGCCACCCAACCGTGCATTCACCCTGACTCGGAAATGAAGGAGGCTTCTCTGCTTCTTCTGGTGGTTAACACGGGAAATCGACGCTAGAAGAAGTTGTAGCTGCGGTAGGGGAGTTATTCAACCTAGTGGCTTGAATTCTTTTTATTGTCCCGTGACAGAGTAAGTCATGTTTGGCAATATGTCATTCCTGAGGTATGTGTGTGTGAACAATAGTTTAGGGTGCCTAACAAGAAGTCTTGTTTCAGATTGGTCTATAGTTATGGGCATTGCTTCAGTCTTCTACTGTAGGTTGGCATCCGCTGCGTGTTTTAGCTATTTCCGTTGAAGTAGCTGGACACCATATTTCTAGAAGATCTTTAGATGTGCCATTGACGGCAGCATTTGAAGTGCCAAGTGCTGAAGAATGAGTTGTTACATGAGGCAGACAAGGTTGTGTATACGTCCAAGCCAGAACCATTTTGATGTCTTGGACAAGCACAAAGGTAATGGCGTACTTATTCTTACGCTTCTTGTGTTGAGAGTGTGGTTTAAGAATACAAAGCAAATGTAGCATGCAGATAAAGAAGGAAGTGTAGGAAGTAAGTTTCATTTGAAGACAATGTTTCAATGTCTCAACTCACTTCTGTCGCACTTACATGAAGGCGTGTTATGATGCAAAAAATTGCCTTTAGTGACAAAGCAGGGATTAATTGAAGACGAGATTCTCTATATTTTGTGCCGGAAGAGGAGATTGAGGACAGAAAACTCCCTGTTGTTCTTGCAGTTGAGTTAACGGAGGTGTCTCTTTTACTATTAAAAAATTATGGTTAGATTTTATTATTAGGGTTGTAATTATCTTGACCACTTTGTGACCATTGCAAAAAGTCTTGTTCAAATACTGTGTTTGCTCTCTTTGTACAAAAAAATGCAACTAATAGTGTAGTAGATCCTTCGTCCCATGACAAGATTCCAGTGAACATTGTCCAAGTGTTTCCTCACGGCCCCATTGATTTCACGTTGGGACCAACATGTACTGCGATGAAGCACCTCCTACATTTGGGAATGAATGAAGGCAAAGGTAAAGCCCTCGCTAGTGGATCTTGAAAGAAGTCTGTCACTGCCAAGTTTAAGGCCTCAGAGGTACTTGTCCTCACTGGTCACATGCGTTTTTTTCATGTTGAACACATATTTTGATGTTGCCTGAAGTATACTAATTTATTAGCTTACAAGATGAACACCTCCAAGTGAGGCAATGTTACATAAATGACCTGAAGTCGATTGCTGGGTTGAACTGGTTAAAAAATTTCTGATTCGTGGGCTTTGTATTTGTAGATCCAAGCGAAAAGTTCTTAGAGATTGTATGAAGGAAGACCAAATGTTCTCAATGCAGATAATCATCGGCCCTTGAGGAAATTAGCATGCCTACATTGTACTCCGGGCAGCTTTGAATATCGACCAATCCACGTGAAGATTCTCCCAACAAAGGGAAGGAAGATTTGGTGACAATTCTAAAATACTTCAGTTGGAGGTTTTGGACAATGAAGATGACGTTTGGCTTCCAAGTGATTTTTGAGCTTTTAATGGGGGACCAAGTCATTCTCAAGATATTGAAATTAAGGTTCCAACAAAACATGTAATGTCACCTTCAGAGGTGAACTTCTTCTTACTACTTATCAAGTGATTTTCTTAATGTTTTTTCAATGTTTTGCAAAATTCCTATACCTTTGAATTTTTTATTAGTTTTTTAGAATAATCCAATGTCATTGATTAAAGTGTTCAAAATTCCTATATTTGATGAATTTTTTGTTAGTATACTATTTCACTACCAGTATTGTATCAAATCGGCTAGTGATCCCAAAAAGCTCTTGTAATGATATTAGTCAAGAAAATTCTCTTGTAGGCATTTGGCTCTAGTTTGTGCAAACTTTTTTGGTACAGTTGTCTGTATATTCATATGTACAATAATCTACTTTGAATGCATGTGTTTTGAGAATGAGTGTATATCTGACAATTGGAGTGCTATGCATAGGCATGCAATGTGCTGAAAAACAAACCAGAACGAGTTATGGCCAAGCTTGGGATGAATCCATTGGTAGCTCATCCTCAAGGTCTCATTGTGAAGTGTGAGCCGGTTCCACCTTACTGCATACGCACAACAAATGACAAATACGTGAACAATACTACAATTGTGCAATTTGGCAATGTATGTATTCCTCTTGTTCAGCATTGTCACTTAGCTCTTTGTATTTGGAGAATGTGAGGTCTTTGCAGAATATGAAATGTTGTATTAATGTTGGTATGAAGGCAGCGTCCGTCGCTGTGGAGACGCTTGAGCCGTTGCTTTAAACTCAGTGGTCAAGTTTAGAAGGAAAGCACATAGGTTTTGCATATTCTGGTTTCGGGCTCACAGTATTTGTTGGTTGCACACTTTGAATATGCATAGATGGGTTCTTGAGTAGGTTGTTTGCGCAGAATGCAGAGGCTGTTTCAAAGGACGACAAGGTTTCCAGACTGTCATTTGTTAAGCATTCAGTGAGCACTTAGCATGAAGAAGGTGCCATTTTTGATGGAGGACAACGGTGGGAAATGTGATGATGACTGCTCAATGAATGCCCTACCATACAAATGCAATGAACTTCCAAAAGCGGGTACCAAGGGTGCAAGTTGGATGTTTTTCTAATTTTCTGTTGGCTTGCATTCGTCCGTCATTGGTGATGTGACCAAAAGTGACCACAGGTTCACATGTCAAAGAAATCCCTGACATGCGGTGTCATTGTTTATACAAGCGGAATGGAGATATTAGCAAAGTCATTGTGCAAAAGCAAGGAGACATGGTGTTTGTCATTGGAGCGGCCATGGGATCTGCCATGTGGAAGCGCTGCCTTGAATTCAAGATAACATGCCGTCATTGAATTTAGTTGGCATGGATAGTGGATGTAGCCATGGCGTGATAACCGAGAAGTATGTGTTTGGAGGACAAAGGTGAACTTCTTCACAGAACATTCACAATTTGTAGCCCATGCAGACTAAGGATTGAAAATTGGTACGCATGTGAACATTCCAACAACAAATATATTTGATACCTATGGCATAGCTGACAGAACGGATCTGTAAACTGTTGCGTGCAGTCAAATGTGTAGGAGTCAATAGTATAGTTGTTAGTTTGGAAAGATGTATTACCACTTCTTGGATGGCGATGGTGGGCACTGCAACTCTAAGAATTTGGGTGTGTAGACGGGGACAGGTCAAACTCCACAAAAAGAAGGATTTGGGGGAGCATGTTGAACTATAGTGGTTTACTGAGGGAAAGATAGCGCAATGACATGGTGTTTGGGATAGCAATAACAATCAGTTGCCACCTTTCCATTTCATTCATGTTGTATCGTCATATCCTCTTTAAAAATCACAGTAGATATCTGCGTCCTTGTTGAGCACGTATAGGAAATGCTGTCGCATGGAAGGTGTCAGTGAATTTGAAGTTGTATGTCAATAAAGGATGTAGACTATAGGAGGTATGTAACTCACTAGCATTATAATGTTGTTGATGAGGATGAGAAGTCATTCTTTGTTTTCATGGCAGTCAATGTATTCCATAAATATGGAATTCTTAAAGTGGTAGATTTTACGTAACTGTGGTTGTCAATGCACACTATTTTTGATTAGTTTGTGGGGAAAAAAACAATACATTTGTATACCAATAGTGGCTCTTGTACAAATTCTAGCATATTGCAAGGTTGATGAAGGAAATCATAGTATGAAACATCAAGGCTATTTGTAGGAGATGAAATACTCATCTATGAAGTTCAAGTGAACATTTCAGCAAAAAATGAATGGAATATAAGTTCAACGACATAGGAAGTACGGATGACCCAACCGTTTCTCCAAATCACTATTGTAAAATGGAAACATCCTCACTATTGTTGAGTTCAAAGTTTGTGAAGCATGTAAGCTAAGCATGCATGACAAATTTAAGAATCCGAAATTCCTCACCTACGCTAAAAAAAATATCCTTTCACTAGTAGAAAATTCAGATTTTCTATTGATTTGGTAGCGTTGATCAAGGTCAATTTTTTGTTGATTTGAACAGAAATTTGTCGATTTCAGCAGAAATCTATTAATTTTTCATGGGTTCAAAAATCACATAAAATTACTTCTACTTTTATTTGAATTGTGGCAAAGGCATAAGGGCACACATCTACAGTATTATTCTCTCGTAACTAGAATTCACTAACCTCCATGTGTACAAATGGAAATAAATAAAAAAAGAAGAAAGCGTAATTAAACCAAAATAACTAATGGAAATTAACCAACCCAAAATAACTTGGTACGTAGAAGATTTTTTATGGTACGTAGAAGATTAAAAAAAAGAAAGTGTAAATTTCATGTAACCATGAATCCAATTGGAATCTATTAATTTTGAATCCAATTGAAATCTATTAATAGATATCTATTGAAATCAACAGATTAATGTTCAAATCAACAAAAAAATGACCCAAATCAATACCAAAAAATCAACAAAAAAATTGAATTTTCTACTAGTGGAAATTACTCATCGTATTTGGGTGTGTGTGAATGGCGAGTGTTTCTAGCCACGTAATTAGCTTCTGGTTTGGCAGATTTTGTGAGTAGATTGTGTCTGAGTGTAGTGATGTAGGTTTTTTTGTGAATGGTGTGTGGCAGGTGTGTGGCCGGAGTTTGGGCGTGTTTTTGTGAGTGGGGTGTGTGTGAGTGAAGTGACACATAGTTTCTATGAGTGGGATAACGGAGGGTTTTTGTGAGTGGCGAGTGTGTGAGAAAACCTATCTGTAAGTGAAGGTGTTTGAGAGTGAGGATTTTTTGAATTTCTGTAAATGAAGGTATTTCAAAGTGACGATATCTGCAAGTTTGTTTATGAGTGACGGCAGTGCCTGTGAGTGACGATGTGTCCCGTTTCTCTCTGCGTGTGTTTTTTGGGTGTTTCTTGACTATCTGTGAATGACGGTGTGTGTGTGTTTCGACATCTGCTAGTGACGAGTTTTGTCGTGTGTCTTTTGACGGAGGTGCCGGCGTGTGTGTTTTGGCAGAGATGCAGTTCAAAGGAAGAGAGCTTCAGGACTTGGAGGAGGACTTAGCGGCCTTTCTTGACCAGGTATGACCATTTTTCATCTTGAATCCGCTTCTGTCTGTCAACATGAATCTGTTTCTATCTTTATTTTTATGTAGTCGTTTCATTGTCTGTATTTGTGTTTGTATTTGTTAAAATGTTTGTTTTTTGAAATTATTGTTCATTGTTTCCTTCTTTGCTTGCTTTTTCTAAGCCAGCTTGAAATGGCATAGACTTGAATGGCCCAAGATTGTTGTAGGAATTCTTTTTCTCTAGTTTTCATACATTCCTAGGCTATGTTGTTTAGTTGTTTCCTTTCCTATGGTTTGGTTTTGAAGCCATTGCTGTGAATGTGGTGAATTGCTGTTTGTTTGCGATTGTCTGTTGTTGCAGTATCACTCTAGGTTTAGGAGAATTTGGTTTTGGAAATAGAGAAGTGGATTGACCGTCCTTGTTCATTGCAAGACTTCATATTTGTGAAAGGTAGGCCAAAATCATAGGACATAACCAGGATTCGGACCCACATCAAGTTTTTACAGATTAGTTTCAATTCCATAATTCTTTGAAATTGTGGTTACATGCTGTGGAAAACCATGTAAATTCATAATTCCAAATCCCGGAACCAGCTCCACACAAATTCAAGTCAAGTAAAGTAGAGGCCAAAATACATTCAAACCGATGCCAATTCAATTTAATACACGTTCAACTCAAAATGAGCTCAAATTTACAAAAGCACCGGACATCCAGTTAACTTGAATTGCATTGAACTAGGAGATTAATAATTGAATCAAAGAAACCCAAGGGAAAACAACAGAAACATCAGCCCAAAATAGGAAGTTCAAGTCAAATCAACTTGAATGGCAAATTCAAAATTCCAGATTGTCGCTCAAGTCGGTCCAAATTAAACCTCAAAAAATGAAGTCGGTTTAAGTCGAGCCGAGATGAATAGAGTTTATGTCAAATCGACTTGAATATAGTACAGTCAGTAGAAAAGTGTGGGAAACATATAAAGTAGAGAGTTGGAGACAAACCCATAAATATGGAGGCGAATGGATCAGGAAGGAACCTTGATCATATTTCAAGTCGATACAATTTGAAAGGTGTAAAGACAGAAGCAGACTACTAAAGAAGCCTGGATGAACATGATTGACTAGCCACCAGCAAATTCAAGCCGGTTTGACTTGAAATAGAGGAAACAGGACCAGCGTTGCCATGCTCATCGCTAAACTAGTTTTCCTAGAGAACTGAAGTACTGCACATCATGTAGATACGATCTATTCAGATGAATTCAAGTTGAGATGACTTGAATCAATGAATGAGTAACGAGCTAGGTACAATTACAGTGCCCAAAAATTTGGAGAACTGTGGCAGAGTGGAAGTGTCCCTACTTCCAAAATTTAAGTCGATTCAGCTTGAACATCATTGACGATTGTCGATCACTCAGGTATGGAGGAGCCGAGCAATGTTCTCCAGACCAACTTCAGGAGGTTGTACCTGATTGAGGGTGACAAGAACCTAAGAAATTATGGCGATGAGCTCATCCTTGGGGAGTGTTGGACATGAAAGGACCCAAGAGAAGTGGAGTATTAAAGCGTGGTCTTCACCCCAACTTTGGAACCTTTGAGCTTCATCACAAAATACAAGAAATGTCAACCCATGCTTCCAGTTACCCTCCACAAAACTGTAAGAGAAGTCAGCACGGGACCTTACAACAACCTCATTGTCGTGTCCTGCAAAACCATTCACCTTGACCAGAAGGAGGAATATGCATTCTCCTACATCATACCCTCCACAGAGATAACATTTTTGATTTCAACAACCGTGAGGAGCCTGGACAATACAGCATACATAGGGCTCCAAAAAAATATTTTTGAACACATTGATCTGTAAAGATGGGTCTCCAAGACTAATGGAGCCCTTTTAGGAAAGACCTGATGTCGAGACTGAATAACGTCATCAAAGGTTTTGATCACGATCAGAGGATGATCAAGGACATTGCAAATAACATGGCGCCCATGTCCATAACTACGCAATACAATAAAGCGGGTGGTAGTCATGGGTCCCCTGTAGTTGTCACTCTGGATACGGGCCACAGTAAGACGAAGAGGAAAACCACACCCGTAAATGCCAGGTCGTTGCCGTCCAACAGTCCAATGAAGGCAACTAGAGCTCGCGCTAAGGCTGAAGCCAAAGAAAGAGCAAAAGAAGCCAAAGTAGATAGCATGGCCTTGGCTCAGATTGACCTACCTAAGGATGTACACGGGGTACAGGAGAATATCAATTTCAAGGAGTCGAGGAGGGTATGGGAAGAATACTGGGCATTGTGCACGAGCTCTTACACTTTTGGGAGGCTGACAAAGTTTACCATCCCTATCAAGCAGTTGGAGACACCTCAAGGAAATCTTAATGTCTGAGAACTCAAGGAAAAAGGGATCATTGAACATTGAACTATTACCTTGAGATGCCCAACTTGTCTCAGAAAATGACGTTGTGCTCTATGCCCCAAAACCTCACTTCTGCACCTAAGAACTTCAAAGACACACAATCCGGAAAATTCTGGATGGTGAACGGGCAGCATAGCGTCGAGGCCTGCAAACGCACAAAGAAAATTCAAGGGGCCGAAAAGAAGTTCAAGGATTTCAAGGAGTGGGAGTGCTTTTGTGGTTTGGAACACGGACGCCACTATCATAAGGAAAATATCGATGTACTACAACCTCGTTAACCACTTCCACAACTTCCAACCAACTGGGCAACCAATATCATTAGCGTGAGGCACGTTTGGCTTTCGCTTGGAAGGCTTCCTCCTCCCAAAGACGCAAACGAGATGGGGAAGGTTCTCCCACAGAAGGCTAAGACGCCCAGATGCCGTATTGACAAAGAAATGGTTGGTATGTGCTCTTTTAACTCGAGACGACTTGAATGTGTAAACAATTACTAATCTCTACATTGAATTCATTATGAAGTCTGCTTCAACTTGAGTTGACTTAATTTAAGTTTATGATTGCTAACCATCATCTCCTTTGATTGTTCAGGAATTCCACACAGCCATGAAGCTTTGCTTTGCGATGATCGACGTGAAGAGGTCGCAGAGCTAGTTGAAATCTCAGAATAAAGGAACACTGGCCATCCACAACAAGATTAAACTCATAACATTGCCAGATTCTATTCACAACCTCTAGAAGGAAGTCATATTTGGGCAAATGCATGGGCTTCTGATGGATCCAGAGACCGGATTTCCATTCAAGGACTCAAAGTCCTAGGATTGGGAGAAAGATGGGGCACTATAAGAAAACAAAGTTTTTTTGGATGTCTGCAAAAACGCGAGACGACGTCAATTTTGATGTGACAAGCACCAGCGACGTAGCGTAGATGTCTTCAAAAATGTGTTATAATTGATTAGCAAAAACAGGTAGCTGAAATGTCCAAAAACATGCTAGATTTTTTGTCACATCACTCATGACATGTTTATTTAAGGTCCTCACGGTGCGTCATTTGGTAGACAAGTCAGCTCTACGTAGGCACCACGTGGCTGGGCAATGCCATGTAGGAAAAATTTTCATCCGATTTGTTGCTGACATGGTCTGTGACGTGGACTCGGGAAAAGCTGACGTGGACTCGGGAAAAGCTGACGTGGACCCATCAAAATATGATGTGGCATGCCTTGTCAATACAATTTTACGTTTTAAATAAAATTAATATTGTTTTTAGAAACGTCAATTTAGACATTTTTTGAGACATCAATTGCTGCATACTATTTCTGTAAGGTAAGGTTAGTAGAAAAAAATTATTTAAAAAATATTAAATAAAAAAAATAAAAGGAATAAGCAAAATTGTTGAATTTAAGAAGAATAAAAAAAAACTTACCACGTACCATCAAGCAAATTTTGGATTCCAAAATGAAAGAAATCATTCATTAAAAGTTAGTGAGAATGAAGGATAGAGAAGTCCTATTTATATTCTTTGTCCGTTCATGGTGAGGCAAAGGATATGGGACAACTAGAATATGGAAACTTGACATTTGTAAATTAACATTGTTTTAGACGTATAGACATTGTTTCAGACATTTGGATGTTATTTCCGACATGTCTATGTTTATTCAAACATCTGGATCATGTTGCTTCACATATCCCATATGGATTGCTTCACTTCCTACCACCCCACTTGTATAAAGATCATTTGTTTTCATCCATGTTGCACATCCATCCATTTTTCCTTTTTTTCAAAGTATGCCATAAGGCTGCCCTTCTCCTAAAAGTTTTACATATGGTCAACATTTTATTATAGACCATAGTATTTTTTATTAATTTACCATAGTAAAAATCAATAAAAATCAATAAAAATCATATTAATTTGCTGACATGGTAGTCTTTGTTTTTTTGGATGTCCCAAAAAATATTAGTATATCTTCAGTCATGTCAAATAAAACATTAGTGTCAATGATAACGTCAACTTGGATTTATAGTAAGAAGCCAATGTTCTGCGCAACGTCTATAAACAGCTACCTCATCAGGCCAGATGTCCTTTGACATCTTCATGTTTTAATAGACATCACACGTTAGTGGTAAAACACAGCCAAAAACGTGGATTTCTTATAGTGGAGTAATCAGCCGCGAGTTCTTTAAGTGGCTCGGGAATACACCGGAATGCAACCTGAAGAAGTTGGCGTTGTACCTTCTGAATAGAACGCTTGGACGGGAGCTCGCTCACCCCAAAGTGACCTTCAAGAAGCCCCACGCAGTCATTGAGGATTCTTGTAGTGCGAAGGATTGGTTAGAGCGCAACAAGAGAAAGCAGACAGTCAGAAAATACCTGTATTACAAGAACCAGCGCCTGGGATTCTTTGACAACAAAGGGAAACACAGGGTGAGGGGACTCCTGCAAAAGCTGTTTTGTAGGCAAAAGTAGTCAATGATATATAGGGGAGAGGGATTGAAGAGGATGACGTTGTGGAAGGGAAAGGGACCATGGTGGACGATGCTAAAGGTGTATAAGGTGACATCTTGCATTTCTTGACAAAGGGGATTTTTGGCATACAATATAAAATGGACTTGTCTCTAACAAGTTGATATTCCTTGGGCTGCAAATTTTGACCAGGCTATGGTGATGCAACTAGGGTCATCAAATGAGGTACCTCACTGGAAGTATACAGTGGTCCTGGACGTAAATGGAGTTCTTGCTCACAAGACTTACACATGCTCACAACTCCATGTTCAGCGTCATCCGACTATGAAGGACTTCCTAGATTGGCTTCATAAAAAGGCCAATATTGTATTCTAAAGCAATGTCCAACAACTTGAACAATTTGTTAGATATTGTATTTGCCGGTGCTTCCTTTGGTTCTAGAGATGTCACTTGTTTAACTCAAGCAGCGTGCAAGCAGGCAAGTTACAAATCCCAAATGTGCCGAAGAAACAATCTTTTTGAAAGATCTAACTACAGTAGCAAAGATGGTTGGTTTTTCATCTCTAGAAGACGTTCTTCTAGTTGATGATGGTCCCAGTAAAACCTTCCCAATGATCCCCACAACACTATATTCCCTCAATTATGGTGCGGTGACAGACGTGATAACTACTTGGATCGCCACCTCTGTCCTTGGCTTGATGGTCTCTTCAATTCAATTGTAGCTGTTCCGATGTATGTTAAGAGTAATCCACTGTATGACGATTAGTGCCCAATGAAACCAATGTCAACTGAAGGCTTGAACATAATTTTCTAAATTTTCTTAAATTTTCTTTGAAGTATTCTTTGTAGTTGATTCATTTTGAGAAGTTGAGGGAATATCAAATACTTAGCTCTAGTATTTTTATACTTGCGTAAAAGACGATTGAACATTTTGATTTTTAAAATTTTAAAGTTGCATATAAAGTGGATACATCCAAACATCTATTGTGATATCCCATTCAAACATTTGTATCTTATTCAAACATTTGTGAATGGGATGTGTACTCTAGTTTGAAGTTATGCGAAGTAGGACCGTGAAATCTCATAGTAGCCTTTATTGTATCCAACCACCCTTCAATCATACTACCGTCAATTCTAACCGATGACCATGATATCTCACGGTCGCTTAGATAAGTGTCCTACCAACGTTGTCACCTAATACCTTAAACTGTAGTAGAAGACCGTCATAGCTCAAGGTCGGTTATATTAGGGTCCTACCAATTGACCTTGTTATATAGTACCTTCATATGTAACCAAGGACCATGATATATCACAATCGCATACATAAGTGTCCTCCCAACGTTGTCACGTAATACCTTTAACTGTAGTATCCTACTAAGTTTGTCATATAGTACCTTCAACTCTAACCGAGGACCGTGATATCTCACAGTCGCTTATATAAATGTCATGCCAACCTTGTCACATAGTACCTTCAATTGTAATAAAGGACCCGTCCGTGATATCTCATGGTCCGTCATCTATGCACGGACCTAAACCAATAAATCATTGTCCTTAACTTTTAGCAGATCTTTAAATGATTACATTTCAGAGTGCTATTGCATTCCAATAGTGCTAACCAATTCTTGCGACATGCTGTACTAACAATGTCTAACAGGAATGGCCATAGGACTACTCATCTAAAAAACTTGCCATTTTCATTGATACCTCAGTACATAAGTTATATAACACGCGCACGCACCCCCCTCCTCCTTGTCCACGTGTTGCTTGCTGTATGTAGTGTGACAGGATTAATATTCACTAGGAAAACTCTTGATGGTTGGTTCACGCAAAGGGCGTTGCTTGTTGTACTGACCGGTGATCTATGCGTCCCTGGCGGTATTGCGGATCTCCCTCAGAATATCAACATACCGTTTGGCTTTCATGGTCTTCTTCAACATTTTGTGAAAAATATTCCTTGTGTCTTGTGGTTGTGCATGTATACTTCGACTTTGGCAGAGCTTCTTCAACGTTTTCTTCCACCCAAGATTCTAATTGGGTTACTTTATATTGCCGGTGTTGACAAACCAAACAAGAGCAAACCCTATCCAAATCGTGGTCAATTGCTAAAGCATCTCTTAAGTAGTCCTCAATAGCATAGTGTTCTTTGGAATCAAATCACTGTAGTGCTTGAGGTAGATCCCCTGAAGTGGCCTCATGCAAGCATATTAGAACCCTCAATATGCGTGAGGGATGATGTAGATTCTCACAAATTGCAATGTCCCTACTATGTCCGGAAGTTGTTAAATGTTAGTGGAAAACCCTTCCGGCAAGTGGATTAGTTTTGATATCACAAGCAATTGATTCTGAAGGTTCCTTGTCAGGGTATGCAAATCTCAAAATAGAAAAAGTATAATAGAATAGGATTAAAGTAGTATAACTTTGTTGACTTTTCACATAGAAATAGGGAAGTAGCAACAAAAGTTTAGGATTATAGATTAAGTGTTTTCTAGGTAGGTTAAAATCGTAATTAAGTTTCTAGAACCAGAAGTAAATGCTAGTCAGAATCCAGAAACTCTGGATTGTAGGGATCTATGGACCGGATTCCAAAATTTTAGGGATTAGCCAAGTTTTGGACTTTTAGGATTTGAATGGCTTTCCAGGTTTCTTGGAACAATTAGTTGGATTGTTGCCCTAGTTTTCTGGTGACTTTTAGGTCACAACTGTTACGGCCTTCCTACTTTGAAATCAATGGTGGTCTCTAAAATGTTAACACCTGAAGATCTCCCAACGAACTCTACTATGACATAGTTCAAATTGGTCTCCTTCAAATGTTTCCCTTCCTACTTTAAACAACATGATGGTCTCAAAAATGTTAACACCCCTAGAAGGCACAATAAATAGTACCATGACATAGTTCAAATTGGTCCTCCTCAATTGTTTTCCCTCCTATTTTGAAGGATATGGTCCTCTCCAAAATCCTAACACCAGAAGATCTTACGATACATTGTATCATGACACAACACAAATCAACCCACCTCAAATGTTTATCTTCCTACATCCAAAGGTATCCAGATAAATTGTACCTTGACAAAGTCCAAATTTCACCCTAAAATCCAAAACTAGTTAAATATGGCATCATAGAAGTTAGAATAGAAAAGCAAAACCATTAGTTAGGAAAGAGAAGAAGGAAATTCTAAAAATCCAAAGCCAAGAAGTAGTCTACAATTTGTGTGAGGAACTGTTTGGAAGAAGAAGCTAGTTGGGGAAGAAGATGAAGAATTAGGAAATAGAAGATTAGGTGGAAATCTTGAAGGACCAAGTTAGAACCATTAAAACTTTGGATAGAATAATAATTGACCAAGATAGGATAGGGGTTGAAGAGTCAATTATTGTTAAGAAATTGAAGTCAATTATTTATTCCAAGACTAGTCAACCCTTGGAATAGTTAAATAATTGAATTAGAATAGTGTTCAAAGAAAAGGAAGGAGTAGAAGGGGTGAAAGCACACTACTATTGTCCAAATCGTAGTCAAGGCAGAATATTTGCACATGATGAAAGTTTAGAGTCAATTTTACAATAGTTTTGGTTGTCTTTTTGAAGGAAAAAAAATAAGGTGAAGTCTTACATCTCGTGTACATTGAAAATTGCATAGCAAAATGTGATTTTCATATATTAATTGAATATATGGAGTACAAACATAAAATATTTGTATTGTCATGAATTCAGCTTTAGCATTGTTGTACTTATTTTGTCAATTTTTAGGTACTCATTCTTGCAATGCAAAGAGCTACATCCAATGTTCTAATATTTAGGTACAATGTTTTGACATTTCATTAGGGTTTTGGGGTTTAGGGTAAGAAGATATCTTTGCAAACATGTGATTTTAGTACAAGGCCCAAATTTTGACTTTAAAGTTTGTGGTTTTCATTTTAAATTTCAAAATCTATAAGTAGACCTTTCCATTGACAAGTGCCAACATTTCATTTTGGTAAACTTGATGTTTTGGTTCTAGGATTCTCTATCAAAGATATCTGCCTCATTTTCTACCTTGAACCCATAGAAGCCTCCAGGGTTTGCCCTTTGTACTTGGAATGTACTCTAGGTACCTATTGTACATAAAGGACCAATAGCCAACCACCACAAATCAACTATTAATTTGGAATTCACCTGCAACTAGACACAAAATTAGATAAGATTGATATGCTGTTGTATTTTTTCAAATGTCAGAAGAGAATGTCATGCAAAAGTACATCGCATTCTTTTCAATTTGTAGCAATCTGAACAGACTCGGTGGAGAGAAACGACTCGGAGGGAAGCTAAGCGCACCGAGGTCAATTTGCACACCAAGTTTGATTTCCGCCCCAAGGTCGACATCCGCACAGTGTTCAATTTCCACAGACTTCAGGTTGATTTCCACTAACTAAACGTTCCACCACCCGTAATGACCAAAGTTGATTTTGTAGAGAAGTATGGCTTCAAGGATGAAGGGTGCCTGCCAAATCGTTTGACGAAGTGGAATGGGAAGAATTTTGATGACAAAAAGTGTGTCAAGTTATTTGGAAAGCCGATAGGTAGAGAGGGATACAATGGATATAGCTGGACTGGCGTGAAATCAATGCAATTGCAGAAGAAGATAAAAGAGCTCTTACGAGCTCTTTATCAGCGAGGAGTGCCCTGTTACCTAGTTCCTCATAAGATGGCATGGGGGATTGTTTTGGAGGAGGAAAAGATTACAGTTAAGTGGATGCCTACAAGAAAGCAACTAATAAGACCCACCGGCTGTTGCATGAGCGCAATCTTATCAAACTGCAAAAGATGAAGGAGCAGTTGAAGGAGACAGGGGTGGTGAAGGAAACAAGGGCGGTGGGGTCTTGGCGGAGACTTCATGTCGACAAACAGGAGTTGCAATCTGAAATTTGCGAAGGCAAAGGGAGTTCCATAGATGGATTAGTGTTGGAGGAAGAAGAATGTAACTCAAGGTTGGAGTACTTGGGACGATTGTTGTTTGTGGAGAATTTGGAGCTGGAGGCTAGGGTAGAGGCTGAGCAGGAGGCAACTAGAGCCAAGGAGAGGCGTTCAGAAGCTTTGAATCATCACAAGGGGGTGGTGATGATCATGCAGATGAGACAACAAGTATACAAGAAGTAGTTGCAAGCAGCAACCACGGATGGGGTGGTGGATTCGAAGCTAAGGGAGAAGGTGGAAGCCTTCAACGATTTAGTACGTGGTGCACTAAAAAAAGTGAACAAGTTGGAGGGCAAAGTCGCTATCTTTGAATGGACTCTCAAGCCTCAGCACCACTGAGTTGTGAAGATGCAAATGCAAGTTCGTGCTTTGCAAGAGGAGCATGCTTATCTGGGGCGTGCATCATGTGGATTTCATTTGAGGCCGTTACCAATGGTGTATGTCAGGGAAAAAATAGGCAGTGGAGGAGGAGATTCCATGTGTGCCTTGTGTGGTTTCCCATTCCTACATTTTGAGATGGTTGTCTTAGCATATAAACACCTCTATCACCCATGGTATGCATTGGTGAATTTCACCAAGGGCACAGAATATTTTTGCTTTGAATTGCAAACAAGTTCAGCCTATTGAGGAGATTATGAGTTTTGGTTGGAGGAGTGTTTGTGGTTGTGGATGCTCTGGAGGTGGGAGTAAAGGGTGGACAAAATTGAAGGCAGCATGTGCCATTGCCATCACTGGAGGATTAGCAGCAAGGAACAATGCAGCAACGGAAATTCGCTCAGCCATCCAACATTGTAGAACAACCATTGAGGATGAAGGTGATATCGTAAAACTGCATTATGAGTGGTACACCTTTGTATTGATTGGTACATTTAGTGCAGTTTTGTTAGATACCCCTAGTTTCTTTGGGATTAGAAGAGGTTAGTTCTGTAACACTGGTTTTTGTTGTTTGTATCATGCAAGGTCAATTTCGTACAGTTTTATTATATTTTGTGTAGATCATTATCGACAAGGTTTTAGAGATCACAAATTTGTACTTGATGTTTACTATTGCACTTCCATCCACTGTAAATACTAGTGGAGATGGAGGGGATGATTTGGTGGTGCGGGATTGTCTGTCATGATTCTTTTTGTATTGGCTGTGAGGAATGTACCACGGCACTGTAGAATTCCAGATAGCACATATCTGGGTGTGGTCCCTGAACCTTCCCTTATTTCGGTCCTTTTCATCCTTTCTTGCAAGGTATTTGTATTTTCAAAACTTACTAGACATATTGCAATGTGCTTTTTGTTTTCTTGATGTGTGTTTCTGGGATGTAGGGAGGGTTCCAGGAAGAGACATAGGTCAAGATCCTTAGATGAAGCTTGATAGATTTATGTCATATTTTCTAGATATGATATGTTTACAAAATACGTGCCAAATGTACAATTGTGTACAAATTTGTAAATGTGTACTATTTGTAATGTAGAGGCATAGTGGAAAACTGTATTTTAAATACAAATTTTGTCCATGTTTAACTGTACATGAGAAAATTGCATGTTTAAAATGTGCTCTTCTTGGAATGTATAATCATATCAGGAAAATGTATTTTGTGTATAAATTTGTACAATTCACTGTGTCAGGAATGTGTAAGCCGGTCACATTTCCGGAAAAAAATTTCCAATAAGGACCAAGATGTTGATGACAATACAAACGGTGATGGTGCACGTTGCGGGAATGAGGAACACCCTGGCAGAGAGGGGAGTGTTGAGGCCACCGTTGTGGAAAAACACCCAACTAGAGAGGGGAGGGTTGAGGCCACCTCTATGGAAGTACGGACGGTGATGGTGCACATTGCGGGAATGAGGAACACCTTGGCAGAGAGGGGAGGGTTGAAGTCACCGCTATGGAAGAACACCTTGACACAGAGGAAAGGATTGAGGCCACCACTGTGGAAGAACACCCTAACATAGAGGGAAGAGTTGAGGCCACCGCTGTAGAAGGGGCTTCAACTGATTGCATGCCACAAGTTAGTGATTGTGAAGCCATCGTCGCCATTTGTGATGAAGACAATGTCACCTCTGCGGATGAAGCCCATGTAACGGTCACAGTGGCTTCTGAAGCCACTTTTGGGACCGGGGGGGATAAGGTCATTACCAGGGCGGTAGAAGTCATATTAGCGGTCACTGAAGGAGGTGATGTTGACAAAGTCATTGTCGGCACAGGCGGTGTTGTGGAAGAAACCGAAGGTGGAGCTAGAGGGGGAGAAGGTCCTAATACCAAGGAAGAGGTGGGTGACAAGGCCACGGGTGGATTGGGGAGGCAAGGACACTAGTCGATGAGAGGGAGTGGATGCAGATGCCACCGGAGGAGAAGGCAAAGATGAGGCTACTGAACAAAGACCAACAATAAGATCCAGGTATTCTATCCTTTGAGACCTTTGTCATTCTATTTAGTCTTTTTATGTCCACAACATACAAGCAAGATGTACTAGTGTGATAGATATGCATTTTCTATAGAATGTAAGGGGAAGAGGCGGAGGTCTAAAGACATTGGGAAGAAGAAACAGGCTAAGAAGTCCAAGTCTAATAGGTCTAAAAATATGAGGAAAAAAAAACAGGCTAAGAAGCTTAAAAGGCCTTATTTGTTAAAATGAGACAAGTTGTAGTCTCATTTTAATACATTCTATACTAAAACAAACTTAGTGTTTATTCATTTGAGACTCTTCAATAAATTGAGACTTCAAAATGCTAAAATACTATTTTATATATTTTGCCAATACAAAATTAAGGTGAAAGTTCTAACCCGCAATGAACATCTAGAATTTTTTTTCCTTGATAGACATAGAAGTATGATAGACCAAGTATCGTAGCACAAAAAAGCACAAATCCTACCTTTAGGCGATAATTTAGCATAAATCATCCAAGATGACTCGTGTATCGTTTCCAAAGGATTTTAATTTGTAGTTTCCTCAAAATTACCGGAATTGGATTACGGAATACCAAATCCAAGGCAAAAGAATCCGGAACTAAAAATTAGGAACTGCACTTCCTCATTCGTATTCCCTATACCTTTTCTCTCTCAACTCATACCAATAACCATACCCTAGACTCCTTAGAACGAGTATGCATTCATCCCAGCAATAGTTGTAACTTAGTATCCTACTTTACTAAATGCAGAACCGGAAAGAGGTTCATAATCCTGTACCTTTTCCGAACTTGGATTCAGTAAGCAAAGTAACCAATGAAAATAGTTTAATCTCTATAATAGAGGGGTCCACTCTTTGGTTTCACGAAGGGAATATATATCCTATCCTTCAATAGATTTAAGTGACTATAGTTTCACTTAGAGAAAACACAAATACACACTAAACTTGGATGCGGATCTTCCTCACAACTGATCCGGAAATCAATCCG
The DNA here is from genome assembly GCA_963969595.1 of Neckera pumila. Taxonomy (NCBI): domain Eukaryota; kingdom Viridiplantae; phylum Streptophyta; class Bryopsida; order Hypnales; family Neckeraceae; genus Neckera; species Neckera pumila. The sequence continues at coordinate 1,116,760 of OZ018418.1, read as the reverse complement.
AACTAGTAGGTCACTCAAGAAAACCCCACAACCTTCTCTTACTACAACGACAAACCTATCCAAATCCGGTTCTCTAAGGCAAAATCTGGTGACCAAATAACTAGGCAAACCTAATCACTTGCACATCACTCACTTCCAATTGTAGGAGGACCTCTTCAACACGTCAACCAACATACGCCTGCCTCTTGCAAAACGCACCTAATCTAAGAGCAGGTATCCTCCACAGAAGTTTCTAAGTAATAACAGTAACTAAACTTCACTCCTAGTACACAAGGTATCTCAACCAACTCACTTCAATTCCCGGAACCGAAATCAGACAGAATCTAGGGGTAACTTCTCCTCTCAAGTTCCCACAATCAAGCTACTTGAATTAGCAATGGTCAAAATACTGCATATCCCCTCAATACAAGACCAAGACTTTCCAGACTAGTACTCATGGAGTTGAAATCCAAGCTTTCTTTGCAAGATTGAAAATAGAAAACAAGAGTATAAATTGCCTGGAGTTGAACTAACTTCCAACCCCTAAAGAACCAACCGAGGAAATCCCTAAAGGTTCCCAAAAAAAAAAAGCAGAGGCCCAGGGAATGGCAGGTGTCATTCTTTATCTTCCTAGGTTGACTTTCCTATCAACCCCTCCGATCCGCAAAATGTGGATCTCAAATCCTAAAAACCCGGAAAGGCATAGTCCAGGTGCATACAACTAAAAAGTATTTGCTAAGTAGCTTCTAGCACTTCCAAAATTTAACTTTCCTTAACTGAACTATACTTTACTTTACTATAATTTCTGCTTATTGTTCCTAGGCTTATCCTAGAAACTTCTACTTCTACTTTCTACCTTTCTTCGGAGAAGGCTCCTTGGATTTGGAGGCGCCCTTCCTTGGCGGCTACTTCTTGCGGGCTGAAGGCTTAGCTGTCGTCTTACCCTTAGCTGAACTCTTCCCCTTGAAGCTCGACGGAGAAATCGTAGCAATGTCAAATTTCTCTTCCTCTTCCTCTTCTACTTCCAAGTCAGGTTGGGAATCGGACTCAGATCCGGATCCAGATCCGCTATCCTCCTTTGCTGACTAGCTGGGCGACTCATCCTCCCTTGAATGGTAAGTCTCAGGAGACACCTCCCGTGCCCGCTTAAATGTGATCTTTGACTTCACCCCACTTGTCTTCTGTAGAGAGGGTTTGGCGCCTTTGCTCTGCGGAGTCGGGAACCCATCCTTCTTCTGGATCCTACCCTGGGATCCAAATCCGTATGCCAAACCCTCACCTACTTCCGACTTCTACTTGGAAGACTCTTTGGCAGGTGTCTTCTTTTCTTCGCTCTTCTTCAACTTCACAGGCGTGTCCGGAAACTAATTCGCTTGCTCTAGAGCTTCCCAAATGTCATACATTATCTTCTCCACACTATCCGAGTACTCCGTACAAACCAGGACAGTCTGGACCGCGGACTTCGCTCCAGCCTTGTGGATTTCCTTGTCAAAGCACTTGGCTTTGTTGAGGACGTTTTCAAAATGCTGGATGAACTTCCTAACCTTTCTAAGGGTCTCCTACGACTCAGCAAAAAGTTTCAGCATTTCCCTATTCCCTACCTCACTCTTGTCTAGCCTCTAACGAAGTGACTCATTCTCATCGGCTAGTCCCTTAAAATCCTCTCTCCACTGTTCAATATTCTTTTGTTAGATCAAATCCTCTACCAAATCTACAAGCTTGGATACTTTGATCCCACCAAGCAACCTACAAATTTTCCTTACTGCTCCTTTTTCAATATCCAAGTCTTCCTTTGTCTTTTCCAGATCCTCAATAATCCTCCTTAGAAGATTCTCCCTTCCGACCACTCTAGGACCCTTTCTTCTTCTCAGAGAATGGCATCCTCTCTGAAGACTCTCGCTTCTTTGCTGATAACCTTCTACCGGATTCCTCATCCGGTCCTTTCATCTATTCCTCACTCTCTTTCTTTTGAGGGGGAGTGATATCAAATTTATTCATTATGGAGGCTGCTTTCAGAGTTATTTCTTCCTGCTTCCTCAGCACCTCCAGATGAGAGTATAAATGAAATAGGAAAGGCCTAATGGAAGTCGCCTTTGTACTTCCTAAAGAGTCGACCATCCTCTGGACTAAGTCTCTCAGCACTCTTGCCCAAAATACCTTTCTCTCTCCACTCAGCACTCCAAATATGGTGTTGGCCCATGTTACTGTAATCCAGTTTGGCCATTTTGGATTATAAGATGGGGACCAGAAACTCTAAGACTCTCCTCTCTCTCGGTGACCTACAGTCTGCTACTGCGTAGCCATCTTTGGAATGAGGAGGGTTTACAAATTTACCTTCTACGCATCGGACTGTCCGCAAGGCCATTCCCTCTCCAGCACAAGGAAAGTCGTACACCCTCTTCCACATCTCGACCGCCCATTTGTTGGGAAGAGCACAAGCAATCTTCACCCACTTGTTCGACTGGCCCTTCAGGAGTTTGCCAATCATGTCTTTGTCTCTTAAGCTCCAAAGTTTCTTCAAAAATGAGGCGACCCCCATCCGCCCAAATCCTCCTCCAACTCCTTCTGCTCTCCGTCATCCTTTGGAATGGCCAGATGGATTGTTTTAAACATGAGCTGTCCTGGTCCGCTGCCCTCAGCCTTCACCATTGCTCAAGTCTCTCACAATTCACTCAACCAATGCTTCTTTTAAAGAACTATGAGCAGTTTCTTGTCAGATAAGGATCCTCTTCCGCTCTGGGAACGGAAACCTTTTTATCCTCTTTAGACACACTTGCATGCAAAAGCTTCACTCTCTTGCGCTCCAAACACAAACCAAACTCAAATGTAAGAATGAAGATGGAAGTTCCGACCCCTGGAACTTCCCTCAAATGAACGGCCGCCAAATTAGGGTAGCTGTTATCCTCTTGCGTGCAGATAAATCCAACCGTTGAACTATCAGCCCTAATCTCCAATATGGCCGTTGGATCCTACATTCGCTTGACCAGCTCCTGATAGGTGTTCCATTACCACTCCAATATACTCTTGTATCCGGTCCCGGTTATTGGAACAATTCAAGATCTCAATCCGTTACCAATCCGATGTAAAAACAAGAAACTTTAATTACTGGTCTTAATCTAATTATCTATCTACCATTACTCTATCAGCAAGGAACGTTAATTGTGATAAGGTGTTTAGTTTACCCTTGGATAAACCAAAAAATTATACCCCTATTAACTCCTTCCTCTACTTTCTTCACTAATCAAGACTTATCTTACTTTCCGGGCTCCCACACCAAGACATTGTAAAGCAAATTTTTTTTCTAAACTGAGAGTTGCTTGTGCCAAAACAATAATCTCAGACTTGTGATAAAAAACTTTTCTCATATAATACATTAGAACCAAATAAACTTTGAATAAAAATGAAAATACAATGGACGGAATGCAAGCATAAGGAAAAATAATTACTATTAATTGAAATTCACATTATTACAAGGCAATAATATCATCATAGAAAAGACACAATATAAACTTGCCAACACCTTAGAACATCTAAATGCAGAAATGCAATCTACTTGAAATCCAAAACAAAAAGTAGCAAATATAACTAAGAACTATTCCTTTGCATTTGCCTAGTAAGCATCATCGTTGGAATCGATGGGAGGGTTCCCACCGATAATTTGATGATATTGATCTGGGCCTTGGGAATTTTAACTTTCGTAAAATCCATTCGCCCCTTTTTTTCCACGTGCCTTAAAAGCCGTCATGATACACCCTGTGTTTGACCAACAAGGATGAATTGGAATATCTTGGCGCCACACAATCATTGCATTTATATCCCACCCAACATATGTATCCAAATTGATGTGACAATTTGAAGCAGGTGTCCTATACTGAATTTGGATCATTTTAATATGCCTCGGATCCGGATTTGGATTTGTAAGTACCTTGGCAAGCCAAAACAGCTTTGGTCTTTACTGGCGGGACGCACCCAGACAAAATAATCAGCAAACACATCATGTGCAACATGGAAAGAAGGATGTGGGCGGTCTTTGATCCGCCCAACAAAGGGTGGATCTTTTGCAAACTCTTCACACGCTGTCCCATCTGCCCCCATTGTGTCCTTTGGTTCATTTATGATCTCAGAAGCAGGCTAGAATCCATCCTTCAATGTCCCGTTTGCCACAAGAGGTGCATCCAGAGTGGCTCTAATACCTTTTCAATAATTTAATATGGACGCATTTTTCTTTCTGAACTCTCCAGAGTGGTCGTCATCCGCCATCTTGCTCGAATACGCAATAAATCCAGACAAACCTTTTCTGATCTCATCAAGCGATTTCATGCCTTTCGGAGGCAAAGGTTGTGGACTACCCCTTGGCACTTTGGCACGATCATCTTCAGTCTCAAACCACAAATGAATCCCCTTGCCGTCTTCTGGCAGCCATTTTTTGTCCGTACAAAGATTCTTATACTCTATTAAGGGCCATGCATTAGAATCCATATGGAATTTGAATTGCTGGGAAGTTGAATGACCTTCAAGGAAGTCCCCGCCTGTGCCCAAATATCCTTCCACAAATAGCTTGAAATCAGGAACTTCCTCAATGAAGTGAGGAATGAATGGGTGCATTTCACAGTCCATGAAGGATTTCATAAGCCTTGGTATTGTCTGGTAGTTATGAGCCTTCAACATGGTGCTCCATTGATCAAATAGAGCATCAATGTCCTTGTGTTTGTGCCCAATGATGATGAAGTTAATGTATACCTCACAAAAAATGCCTTTGAAAACAAGAAGAGAGCAGAAAGCAAAAATCTATCGGTTCTTGTTGTCCCCTGATGCATTGTCAAGCTGCAAAGTCAGTATAGATGGCAATGGTTGAGCGGGGATTGGTTTTGGTGGAGGAGGAAGTAGGGAGTCCAAGCACATTTCTGAACCTTCTAGCATTGCCTTTGTTAATGTGGATTGCCCTTCCTTGACAACAAGCAACTTGCGTGATGAATTCTTTGGTGGGCCTTTGAGATCACGCAACAACCTTGCAATAGATCCAATTGGGTGATTTGAGTCCGTCGTAAAAATGTCTAAGCCGTAGTGCGAGTACCAAACATCGCCATGCCCATGAGCAATCATTCTTGTTATAGCAACGGGCATTTTCATGAATGAATCTATTGCTTTTGTCTTATGAGAAAGGTGCGGAGAAGCGGTCCTGGAGTGATCCATTTCATCATGGATAATGGTAAGCATCTTCTCAGGGTATTTCTTGAAAATGTGCCTATTTGTATAATAGAGCTCCCTATGGGCTTTTTGCCCTGAAAAGTGAGTACTCAAAATCTTGCCCCACCTGTCTTGTGCAATAGAAAGCGGAGTGCAAGTGCTCCTCAATTGCCTATATCTATTGCAAAGACCATACCTTGAAAAAGAGTCCCCATGAGCCTTTGTAGCATATTTTGGAAAAGAAGCAATTTGAATGTTGCTCAAACTAGTAGATGAAACTAGAGGCAAATTCAAAGTAGCATTGGCCTCATTGATTTTTGGCAATTGGTCACTCCAACGGAATGCCAATGGCAAAACCATTGTAGGGACTTTCTCCCCGGATTCTAGTGTCTTTGATTTGTGTGGCATCTGGTCAGCTTCACTTGCAAGCAATGTTTGAAGCGTGGCGGTAGTTTGTATAGTATGTGAGCGAGGTTTTTTTGAGCCCAAATTCCCATGCAAATTTGTTTGCTTTCCAAATTTGACCATATGCCTAAACCTATAGAATGTAGCCTTTGAAATCCCGTATATGACCCACCAGGCTTTGAGGCATACTTTGGTGCTTTTCAATGTTACCCACCACTTGCCGGCATCGTCTTTGTGCTTCTGCCTATGCACTTCAAGAAGACACTTTTTGTGGGCATACACTCCATCATGCACATGAAGTTGAAATCAAATGGCTAGAATTTCTTGTCGTGGGAAATGCTGCAAGCAATTCTTTTGCAACACGATTTGGTGGACACTTCAACAATCGCGTGCGGAGTAAGAAGAGATTCTTTCTTTGGAGGAATGTTGGGCTCCACCCTTCTACAAAAACTTTCATAAGAACGCACTCCAGCACAAATTTGACGATTCAAGGCTTTTATAGCCATGTTGTATATGTCCGTTTGGTCATGATCATACAGATTCACACCATTCAAAAACACTCGTCTCATGTGCTTAGCATGCATGGACCACATCCATCCTGATGGGACTTCCTCCTTGCACAAAGACTCTGCAATCTAAACGACAACTTAGTCATCACCAAGGGGCTGACCATCCATATCAATGACAAGGTCCGCATCAACACTATAACAAACACCATTTGCAACATCATCTCCCGCTTCATTTGTGAGTGTGACACCATTTGTGTTCCACAGAGAACAAGGGATTCCATCACACATGGCAACATCCAAAGGCAAAGTTGGAAGTGGATTTTCAAACTCTTTAGGCCCATAAATATCCATCTATAGGACCACAAAATACATTGAGAAAAAATATTGTCGACTCGAGGATACAATAATATAACTAAAAATCCTTTAGAACTATACAATACAACATAGACAAACATGAAAATTAGAGACCGACATCAAAGATCATTTGGTTTGATATCTAGCATATTGTTGCCTCGACAATAGCAATTTATGACCATACAAAGAATCATCGATTCTATTTTCACCAATATATTAGACCTGAAAAAACTAAAGCAAGTCCTAGACCCAAGTTCTTTAGATCCACACAACAAGAATATTATAATCGCCTCGACATTAATTCCCGCAATTTTATTAACCCCTAAAGTTTCATGACTATGTAATCACCAAAAACGCTCAAAAACTGCCATTTCTAATACAGTTACCAAATTTTTGGAAAAAAACAATTTTTGACACATGTAACCATAGGATCTTGTAGTATGATATTTCGAAAACATGTGGTAAAAATTTCAGAAAATTCCACCGTGTGGATCATAAGATATAAGCACTCAAAGTCTTGAAAACCATTTTTTCAATCTTGCGAAAAACCGGACAGCTGCACTTTCCAAGCTCACTTTTCAATGAAAAATGCCAATAAAGGTGGTGCTTCTTTGAATTCAATTTTCTAAACAAGTTGTCTATATGCTTAAAAACTTTTACATCATTTGGAATTGTACAACATATAGGAAAAATAAAGTAAGTAGAAAGAAGTAGAAAATGATTCAAACTACTAAATTGTTAAAAATTTAATTATGAAACTTAAAATGCCAATCCCAATGGTTGCAATGTTGTAATAATCAATCAAAATCCTAGGAATTTTTTTTTCCCCAAAAGTATTGAAAATTGAGTTAAATAAATGACTTTAAAGTTTTTTTTAGAGTAGACAATCCATAACTGCCCGCAATTCAAAAACCCTCATAACTTTTGACTCATTGATTGAAATTGAACGATTCAAAGCTTTTTAAGTATATATAAATGTAGAGAACCAATTTCAGAAAAAAAAATTTGGAAAAAATGATTTTTCTGATCTGCCCAAACTGCCCAATTACGAAAAAAGTAACATATTAGGTCACAACTTTTGACTCGTATTTTGAAATGTCATGAAACTTGGTACACATGAATTAATTCCTCCTCCCCACCTTCTATTAAAATTTCAGCCTCAAATATGGATATCTCTAGTCACACGTACCTACCCAAAATTTCTATAGGGCCAAAAAACGCATATTGGTCCTTTAGGGGTTAAAGTAGCCCATATAAACTTCTAGTCAATGGAATTATTTTTCTTAAGTAGTTATCGTTGCTCCAACAATAACTCCCACAAAAATTTTGAGGGTATACAAGCTAAACCTAAGCTGACTTAATTGACTTAAAAGAACCGTCCCTTAGACAATTTTTGGATAAGTTTATACATTACAAATTCTGAATAACTGATTACAAGATTCTATATACATTAAAAGTTATTGTCAAGGCGACCATAAACTCTAAATATAAAATTTGAACTAGATGGAAATTAATATTGTGTAAATAACAAATTATTGTCACCGCGACAATAAGTATCCAACATCAAACTCATCCAATTCAATTCTATCTTTCAATTAAATATTTGATTGTGTTATTATCGCCTCAATGATAAATTCCAAATGGAATGGAACTCATTCTATGTGTATAACATGTTGTTGTCGCCTTGACGATAAATATTTAAAAATAGCAAACAGAGATGTCCTAACTTGATTAATAAAAAATTATCTTCGTCTCAACAACAAACCCCTAATTAATTACTATGATTGCAAAAAATGAATGCCCAAAATTTGCGCTGCAAATATTAGAAGTTCCACAATTTATTATATACTGCCAAAGACAACAATACCGGAGGCACCAAGCAATAACTAAGATTCTACAATTCATAAAATTGATAAGCAGTAATGTGAAATCAGAAGAAATGGGAAATAGAAGCAATCACAACAATGGGAAATAGAAGCAATTCATACATTCTCAGAAAATAGTTAAGTACACAAGAACTTACTCATAAGGCAGGTGAATGATGAGTCCAAGATTGTAGAGGGCTTCACTGTCTCAAGCATCTGAGGATAAGCAAACAACAGAGCGGTATGTGGGGCAGATGGTATGCGGGTGGGGCATCCTTTGGAAGAAAAGAATGACAGAAAGTTTGAAAGCTAAAGCCTTATTCGTTAAGTTGTAGTCTCATTTTAATACATTGTATATTTAGAATAAAACAAGTGTTCATTAATTTGAGAGTCTTCAATAAAATGAGACTCGACAAAGCCAAAATACAATATTATACACTTTGCTAGTGCAAAAATACTAAAATAAGGTGCAAAAATTTATAAGGAACATTTAAATTTTTTTTTAATTTCTTAAAAACATTGAGGTACAACAGTACAAGACCTTATATAAAGAAATTGAAGGAAAAAGAAATTGCAATACAAAAAGTGCAATGACAAAGAACTTTTTTACTATTAATAGAAATCAACATTATTGCAAGACAACAACACTATCATTGAATGACATAAAATAAACCTACAAGCATCTCAAAACATCTGAATGCAGAAGCGCATTCTACTTGAATCTCAAAAACAAAAATTATCAAACAAAACTATGAACTACTCCCCCGCATCTTCAGAAGATTCTTCATCGTTTGGTTGAGATAAAAGGGCTGCCACCGATAATTTGATGATGTTGATTTGTGCCTTGGGAATTTTAACCTTTGTAACATCAGGTTCACTGTCAACTCCCATTTTTCCACGCGGCTTGAAAGCCGTCATAATACACCCTGTTTTTGCCCAGCATGGGTGAATTGAAGTATCCTTACGCCACACTATCCCTGCATTTGTGTCCCATCCAGCGTATGTATCCAAATTGATGTGATAATCTGAAGCAGGCGTCCAATATTGAATTCAGATCAAGTTAACATGCCCCGGATCTGGATTTGGATTTGTGAGCGCCTTCGCAAGCCAAAACGGTTGTGGGTCTTTATTAGCGAGACGCACCACGACAGAATAACCGGCAAACACATCACGATTAATATGAAACGAATCTTGGGGACGATCTTTTCTTTGTCCAACGAAGGGCGGATCCTCTGCAAACTCTTCACCCACTCTGCCGTTTTCGTCCATTGTGTCTTCCGGTTCAATAATGATCTCTGAAGCCGGCCAAAATCCATCCTCCAGTGTCTCGCTAGCCTGCAGAGGTACATCTAGAGCAGCTCTCACACCTTTCCAATAACTTAGTATAGGCCCATTCTTCCTCCTGAACTCTCCCGATTGGTCATCATCCGCCATACTGCTCCAATGTGCAATGAAACCAGACAAACCTTTCTTGATATCATCAAGGGATTTCATATTTTGTGGAACCAAAGGTCGTGGACTACCGGCAGACACTTTGGGACAGTCATCTACAGTCTCAGACCACAACCGAATCCCTTTGCCATCCTCTGGCAGCCATTTCTTGTCCGTACAAAGATGCTTATACTCCATCAACGGCCATCCATTGGAATCCATGTGAAATTTGAACTGTTGGGCCTTTGAATGACCTTCTAGAAAGTCCCCGCCTGCACCTAAATACCCTTGCACAAAATGCTTGAAATCAGGAACTTCCTCATTGAAGTGAGGAATGACAGGGTGGGTTTCACAGTCCATGAAGGATTTCATAAGCCTTGGAACAGTTTGGTAGTTATTTGTCTTCAACATAGTGCTCCATCGACCAAAAAGAGCATCAATATCTTCATGAGTGTGTCCAACAATGAGGAAGTTGATACATATCTCCCGAAAAATTCCTTTGAAAACAAGGAGAGAGCAAAATGCAAAAACCCATCGGTTCTTGTTGTCCCCTGATGCATTGTCAAGCTGCAGAGTCAATATAGGTGGCAAAGGTTGGGTTGGAATTGGTTCTGGTGGAGGAGGAAGGAGGGAGTCCAGGCACATTTCCGAGCCCTGCAGTACCGCCTTTGTTAATGTAGATTGCCCCTCCTTAACAGCAGGCAATTTACGCGACGAATTCTTAGGCTCTCCTTCAAGATCACGCAATAACCTTGCAATAGATCCTATGGTGTGGTTAGAGTCTGTCGGGAGAATGTCTAAGCCGTAATGCGCATACCGAACATCACCATGACCATGAGCAATCATGCTAGTAACAGCGACATGCATCTTCATGTAAGAGTCTGTCGCCTTGGTCTTGTGAGAGATGTGCGGAGAAGCAGTCTTAGAGTGATCCATTTTATCATGAATGATGGTAAGCATCTTCTCAGGGTACTTCTCGGAAACATACCTATTTGAATAATACAGTTCCCTGTGGGCTTTTTGCCCCGCAAGATGAGTAGTCAAAACCCTGCCCCATTTGCCCTGCGCACTAGAAAGAGGCGTACATGCGCTTCTTAGCTGCCTATACCTGTCACAAAGACCACACCTTGCAAACGAATCTCCACAAGCCTTAGTAGCATATTCAGGAAACGAAGCACGCCGGATATTGCTCAAGCCGCTTGATGAAATAGACGGTAAATTCAACATTGCATTAGCCTCATTGATTTTTGGTAATTGGGCACTCCAAAGAAAAGCGGATGGCAACACCATTGCAAGGACCTTCTCCCCGGATTGAAGTGTCCTCGATTTGTGTGGCATTTGGTTGGCTTCACTTCCAAGTTCACATCGAAGTATGGCGGTAGCTTGTATAGTATGTGTACGGGGTTTTTTGGAGCCCAAGTTCCCATGTGCATCTGCTTGCTTCCCAAATTTGGCCATATGCTTGTACCTGTAAAAGGTAGCTTTTGAAATCCCGTGTATAATCCACCAAGCAACAGGACATACTTCAATTTTCTTCAAAGTCACCCACTCTGTGCCCGCATCGTCTTTGTGCATTTGTCTATGCACTTCAAGAAGACATTTCTTGCGAGCGTACACACCATCAATTACATGGAGTTGGATACGTATGGAACAAATTTCTCCATGCGGAAAAGGCTGGACACAATTCCTTTTGCAACATGTCATTGTAGACACTAGAAGGATAGCTTCAGTTGTAAGAAGGGATTCTTTTTTGGGAGAAACACGCAATCCAAACCTCTCACGAGAACTCTCATAAGAATGCACCCCAATACGAACGCGGCGGTTCAATGCACTCATGCCCACGTTGTATATGTGAGTCTGCTCGTGGTCATATAGACTTACATTCTCCAAAAACACTTGTTTAATGTGCCATGAGTGTGCAGACGACATCCAAGCTGATGGGACATCTGCCTCGCACAAAGACTCTGCAATTTGAACGGCAATTCAATCATCACCAAGCGGCTTCCCATTCATGTCGATGACAAGGTCAGCATCAACACTTTGGCAAATTCCTTTTGCAACGTCATCCCCAACTTCATTCCTCAAGGTAACAAAACTTCTTACCCAAGAGGAACAAGCGATACCGTCGCAAGGTGCAACACCTTCCAGTAAAATTGGTACCGGAATCGCAAACTTGCTCAGCTCATAGATATCCATCCTACAAATACAAGACACAATTAACGGCAAGTTCCGGCAAAAATATTACGCCGGCTTAAGCAAACTACCATAGACATTACAGCAGACAAAAACAATTAAAAGAATATGGGATTACTGGGACATAAATTTTGGTGATAATATAGTACTGTCCTACCTAAAAAACTTATATGTTTAACAACACAAAACACAACGCCCAACACTCTCAATTCCTTAACAAACGTTCTAACAAACTTTAACACAATAAAATATTCCACAAGCCTATTAAACAATCCAAGAAAGCCATTACCTACCAGATACCCAAAACATGATGACAAAATTACCTTAGACGCAAAGCTAATCCAACACCAAATATATGCAGCAAAGAATCATAGAGCCAAAAGGTCAAAAGTCATAATATATGCGACGAAAGTGCGACATTCACTCAATCCAGGCGAAGGTAAAATATTACTCCCGAGCCGAAGGTAAAGACCAATTAGATTAATTTTGCATAAGACAAAGTAAATGCTACTAGAAAAACAACATAAAAAAACGATGGCAATTTCTCGGATAATATCAAACTGTTCTCAATATAATTAAAGTCGAGCCCAGGAAAAAAAAAACCAACAATAGCCCAATCCATTATCCACGTCAAATATCGAAGAGTAAAATCGATCTTATCAAAAACATGTATAAAAATCCAAATCCAAAATAACTTATCAGAAACATGTATAAAAATCCAATTCCAAAATAATCTACGAATATCTTCGAATACATTATTCACACTATTCTTCCTCCAATCACATTGTCTAAGAAAACCTCAAAAAGAACCCGGCCAGTGTTACAATTTGAGCTTCGACACGAATATAAATCCTAAGCACTCCTGCTCACTCGTAATTATCTTCGACAAGAAGATAAACATTGAAACAGTCTTGCTCACGTGGAATTATCATCGACAAGCGCATAAATCCAAAAAATAGTCCTGGTAATGCATAATTACCTTTGACACAAAGATAAATCCAGAAAAAGTCCTCCTAATGCTCGATTAACATCGACACCAAAATAAGCCCAGAAACAATCTGGCTAATGCGTATTTACCTTTGACACAAAGATAAATCAAGAAGAAGTCTAGATAAGATGTAATTACCTTTGACACAAAGATAATCCCTAAAGTACACATCCTAATGCGCAATTAACTTTGATACAAAGATAATCCCAGAAGTAGTCTTCCTATTGCTCAATTAGCTTCGACACGAAGATCAATACATAATCAGTCTCGACAATACGTAATTCTCTTAAACCCTTGGACAAACACTGAAACAACCTTCATAATGCGTAGTTCTCTTCAACACAAAGATAAGTAAAGAAACTGTGCAGCAAACGCGTAATTATCTTCGGCACGAAGATAAATCCTAAATTTGTCAATTCGAATGCAGAACTTTCTAATACACTAGATACAATTTCTGAAGCACTGACACGATTTCCGAATTACCTTCGACTCGAAGATAAATTCTAGAGTACTCCTTCCAAATTAGGAATTATCTTCGACACGAAGTTCCGGAATTTACGGCACCTATTTAGGGGGGGTGTTCCAGGGGTGCGCCATCACAACTCAATAAGCAACTGTGCGGAACAGGACTAGCAAAACAGTTTGCTCATTCAAAGACCGTCCACTCCTCACTCTTCTGCTTACTCATGGACGCATTGATAAACACAGCAATGAGAAGGGAAAGTGAGGCAAAGAACACATGCTACGGAAAACAACAAAGCGGAAGAATGCTTAGAGGAAACATACCTTAATGAACAACCTTCGCTCCATGCAAGTTTCCGAGCACGCTAGGGATTGCAAGGACGCAAACGAAGTCCTTAGCGGAAAAAAACAAGGCGGAGGAATTCTGTGAAGGATGGCGGGAGCGTGCAAAGCTCGGGCAACTCCGGAAAAAGGAAACATTCAAGAAGACAATCTCGCGGAGGGTGGGCGGGTGAATGGGCAAGCAGGACAATGAAGTGGCAATTCTCACCTCTGAAGTTGATGGCCAAACCTGAGGTTCCCGTTGACAAACAAAAAATCTTCCATCAAAGCGGGGGCGGGAAGAAAACTGGCGCCCAAAGTCAAAAACTAAGAATCATTTGAATCCCCAGTCCATGCGCGCCATTCCCGACAATTTTTTCTGCCAAAACTGTAATATTTCCTCAAGTTTAGGGGGACTTTTTGTCAGGTGGGGACCAAATGTGCTGTCTCCACTAACTAGTCTCGAAATCAAGCTTCCGCCATTTTGGAATATTAACTGCGCTCACAATGTGGAAAAGTAAAAAATATAAAAACTTCAATAACCCTAGATTTAGGGTTTAGGGTTTAGGATTTAGGGTTTAGGGTCAGCAAAGGGATTGTATAAGTTCGGGGGATGGGAGGTTTGGGGTTTCTTTTGTTTTTCAAAAGTGGTGAAGTAGTGGCAAACAAAAAAATGATGTTGCAAAAACAATTAGTATTCATTGTAGAATAAGTAGAATTTTTTTTATATACAAACTTAGACAAATTTCATTTAAAGTTGGTGGGTTCATCCAAATTATTTCAAAAAATGGATCCGCTTTGCCTATATATGGTCTTCTTTCTTTGATTATTTTCTATAGCCTTGGTGCCAGCCAAAAGAATTTTGGTGCACTTTGGCGCCAAATCGGTAGAAAAAAACAACACCCCAAATCAGATGGAATGGCTATATTGTGGCAAACATTCCAAAAAATACATTGAAATTGGAAGACACCTCACACTTATTGAATGCGAGTGCTTCAAATTTGTGGCCCAATTTCAATTGTGTGCTACTTGAACAAAAGTAAATTGAATTAGCCATGACTTGTATGTTATGGAACTCGCATCAAGATTTAGGGTTCAATGAAGTACGTAGAAGTTGGAAAACAACTAAACATTTGTGATTTACGAGTGCTTTAAATTTGCGGCTTAAATACCTTTGTGTGCTACATGAATGAAAAAAAAATTGAATTTGCCATGACCTGTACTGTATGCACTTTGCATCCCCAAACTTATGGAATTGGATGGATGCAAACATCCCAAAAAATACATAGAAGTTGGAAAACAATTGAACATTTGTGATTTACGAGTGCCTTAAATTTGTGGCTTAAATAACTTTATGTGCTACATGACTGAAAAAAAAATTGAATTCACCATGACTTGTACTTTATGCACCTCATCTCCCCAAACTCATAGAATTGGATGGATGCAAACGTCAAAATAAATACGTAGAAGTTGGAAAACAACTAAACATTTGTGATTTATGAGTGCCTTAAATTTGTGACTTAATTACCTTTGTGTGCTACGTGAACGAAAAAAAAAATTGAATTCACCATGACCTGTACTTTAAACACCTCACCTCTCCAAACTCATAGAGTTGGATGGATGCAAATGTCAAAATAAATACATAGAAGTTGGAAAACAACTAAACATTTGTGATTTATGAGTGCCTTAAATTTGTGACTTAATTACCTTTGTGTGCTACGTGAACGAAAAAAAAAATTGAATTCACCATGACCTGTACTTTAAACACCTCACCTCTCCAAACTCATAGAGTTGGATGGATGCAAATGTCAAAATAAATACGTAGAAGTTGGAAAACAACTAAACATTTGTGATTTACGTGTGCCTTGAATTTGTGGCTTAAATACCTTTGTGTGCTACGTGAATGGAAAAGAAATTGAATCCGCCATGACTTGTATTTTATGCACTTTGCCTTCCCAACTCATGGAATTGGATGGATGCGAATGTCAAAAGAAGTACATAAAAGTTTTAAATACATCTAATTATTTTGGATTTATGGTCGCCTCAAATTTTTAGCTTAATTTCTTGAGCTTTGTATGCGAATAAGATTTTATTGAAAACAGTATGAATAGTTCTGCAGAGATAGTTATTGTTTTGTATTTTTTTAATCATGTGTTTCAATTTCAATTGGTGTTCTTTAGTATATAGGCAAATGTATGAGTGTGTGAAGCTATAGATCAAGTCTAGAACATTGCAATGGCTTGAAAGTATTTGAAATCTGGGTTACTTTGCCTACATGAAGTCCTGATATTTGTATTCACAGTACACCAAAATTATAAATGATTACTAATTGTGTGTATATTTGTCTTCAATAATATGTGTAGGTTTGGTACTAAGAACGGTACTTTGAAAATACGTAATTCACCTCTTTTGGTTGACTTTCAATCACTTTTGGATAATTTTAAAAATAAAACCCGTTTTATGTGCCGTGCCGATGGTATATTTTAGGCCCACCCAGCTAATTGGGGGTGTTTCATTGCAATATGAATTTAGAATTTGCAAAAAAATATAATTACCTAGGAAGATAAAATGTTCTTGCGTATTGTCTAGAGTAAGTTTGGCCCACAAAACCCACCTTCGAGGGCACCCTTTTGCGTCATTATCCTACTAAAATCATAATTTCCTTTGTAATATCACAAATTCCACCATTAATTCACAAATTCCACCAATAATAATAGGGGCTCATGCTTGCTATACTACAGATTCACTTTATCACATATTAATAAATAACTGTAATATTTGAATAGAAATCAATGCATGATCAATATTTCAATGACTCTTTGAAATATCAAATTTTAGTGTTTTCTAATAGTACTAAGTTTTTGATAAATTTGAATAGAATGCATGATAATGATTTCAATGAGTCTTTGAAATAAATAATTTTAATATTTTGTATAAATATTGCCAATCCTACATACATAAAAATAGTATTATCACACAATGTCATATTACAAAAATAGAGTTGTAGTTTCCAATCCCCTCTATAATATCATTGTTACAGCTTTTATGATTTTAAAATTCTATTGCAGCAACCAAATGATTAATAAAGTTTATTTTGCTTGCAGCAATTTTGGATTTCACAAAAATAAAGTTGTTCATAAAGTGTTTGAAATTTACAAATTCCTCTTTTTAATTGACCAAGTTTTTGGATTGCCATTGTTTGTAACAATTGAATCAAGTTTTGAATGCATTACAATAAATGTATATCTTCTGTAGTATAATTCATTCACCATTGCATATAATTCATGCATCATTCAATAAATTTCTATTGTACAATTCAATATATGCTTACTTATAAACAAAATTATACAAATATTGTAATAATTTTTATTTGAAGATTTATTGAAACTTTTATTCTGCATTTTATCTAGTATATAAAAATTCTAATAAAATTCCTATGAAGAATGCATAGCATATCAAGCGCGAAGCACTATTCAGTGTTAAAAAATGTGGGCGGGAGCACTTTCAAAATTTTAAAAAATAACTTTGGTATCAAACCTCAGGTTCGGCACCCTCCTAAGGTTCGGGCCATTATCTTGTGCACCGGTTCGGGCCGCCGAACCTGTGCTTTTTTCGACTCGGCTTTGCTATGGGAGGTTGTCTCCTTCCCCTCGTCGCGCTGTCTTCCTCCCCTCGCCGCGTTGTCTCCCTCCCTCGCCGCGCAGTCTGTCGCTCCAGGCGCTGCATGTAGTCGCCGCGTCAACTCCCTCCCCTTGCCGCGTCATCTCTCTCCCATCGTTGCGCTACTTGTTTTCTCTTTTGGAGCGGAGCAGTGAGCGTGCGGTCTTTCTCCTTGGTTTTTGAGCGCATTTGAGGGTTTAGTGTCCGCATTCCTTGAGCGCATTTGAGGGTTCCTGCATTTGATGTTTAGGGTTCTTGTAGAGCTAGAGCGGTGAGTGCCTTCCAGGTTTAGGCTTCATCGTTGAAGTGCTATGCACAAGAGGTGTTCAAGCTGTGCGCAGAAGTTGAGACTCCTTCAAGATTTTGCTATTGCTGGACAGGTATTTGCTTTGCTTTGCTTTGCTTGTAGTTTTCTTACTTTGCCAATTTGCTTGCTGTGCTATTTGGTTTTGCAATTTAAATCTGGTATTGGAAGCTGAGATTGAAAGCTAAGATTTTCCTTTCTTTCTTTGCTACGTGGAATTGTTATTTCAAGCTAGGATTGGAAGCTGGGACTGAAAGTATGGATGGAAGTTGGGATTAGGGTTTAGGGTTGGAATCTTGAATTCAAATCTACTTTGACTATACATATTTGCTTTGCAGTGGATGGTTTGCAGGATTTAGGGTTGAAATCTAGTTGTTTTGATTTACGTATAGCTCACAATGTTGTTCCTTATTTTCATGTGTAATCTGCAGTTTAGAATTTACAGTTGGACACAACAAAACCTGCTCAAAGATTCTGTCTGAGGTAAGAAAATCAAACAAACTATTTTATTGCATCAGGGTTTCCCTCACAGTTTTATTAAATTTATTGAAAGCTAATTTAGGGTTTCCACCCAAAATTTATGAATTTATAGAAAGGAAGAGCATTAGCCGCTACTACTATTAGATTAGCTTCGACTCAAAGCTAAAGTCCTTAGGGTTTCCACCTTTACTTCATGAAAGTAAGCAAAGCAGCATTAGGGTATGTATCCAAAATCTATGAAGCTCCACAAAAAATGAATATGACCTAAGCCTACAGTCGGATTAGCTTCGACTCAAAGATAATTTCTAAAGCTCCAGAAATTCAGCGCATTAGCTCAGAGAAGAGTTAAATTATCTGCGACTCGAAGATGACATCTGAGGCTCTAGCAGTTGAGCAATTATGCTAGGACTAGCGTTGAATTACCTTTGACTTGACGGTAATTTCTAAAGCTTCCAAAATTAAACACATTAGCAAGGATTAGAGATGAATTACCTTTGTCTCGAAGATGTTATCTCAAGCTCTGGAAATATCATCACATTAGCTAGGTCTCCAGTTCGATTACCCTTGACTCGAAGGTAATTTACGAAGCTCCTGAAACAAAGTTATTAGATAAGATAGGATTTCGATTAATTTTGACTTCTTTGCGACTTATAAGTATCCTGAATGTATGCTCATAAGCCAGGATTAGAGTCCAACTTCCTACTAGTCGATAGTTGCTAACCTCGGCAAGAACTAAGCGGCATAATTTGAACTGAATACCTTCGACTCGAAGGTAACTACCCTTGAGTCGAAGATAAGGATAAGCAATTGAGCAAGTTTGCTAGGACTTGCGTTTGATTACCTTCAACTTGACGGTAATTTCTAAAGCTTCCGAAACTAAATAATTTAGCTACAATTAGAGATGAATTAGCTTTGTCTCGAAGATGTTATCTGAAGCTCTGGAAAAAAGTTGCACTGGTTGAGGGCTCCAATTCTATTAACCTCGACTCGAAGGTGATTTACGAAGCTTCTGAATCTAAGTTATTAAATAAGATAGGATTTTGATTAACATTGACTTCTACGCAATTTATAAGTATCCTGAATGTATGCGCATTAGCCAGGATTAGAGTTGAACTTCCTACTAGTCGGTAGTTGCTAAACTCGGCAAGAACTTAGCGGTATAATTTGAAATGAATACCTTCGACTCGAAGGTAACTACCCTTGAGCCGAAGATAAGGTTAAAGGTGGAATTGCCTCCTAAATTTATACAGCTCGCGAACTTCAGCCCACAACCAGGAAATGTAATTTGAACTGTCCAGCTTTGAGGCGAAGGTATTCTTTCATATAGCCGAAGATATTTATTCATTGAGCCAAAGGCAGTTATACCCATATCATCATAAAAAATGTATAACTCTCGAGAAGTATTGCTAATAGAGAAGCACAGTCATTGGAGTTGATTAGCTTCGGCTCGAAGGTAATTAGCTTGAAGTAGAAGATAGGATTATGAAAGAAATCATCTCATTCCACTCCACGGTAATTGCCCTTCCGTTGAACGGAAGAGTGATGTTGGTAGCTTATGGTAGGCTGCAAAATATTTGAACTTAGCTGCGACTCAAAGCTAATCTAGAAGTCCGTAGACTTGATTCTTAGAGAATCTTCGTCTTGCACTCTGAATTAGAATCCACCCTATCAAAATAGTTTAATACCTTAACAGTTCGTAGAGATAATGGTTTATCCTCGTGTCGAGGATACATGAGCTCCGCCTATGTGTCTAGGACAAATCTGACCAGCATAACATCGAATGTAGCCCTGGAAGGTAAACGATGATGGAAGGCAGCGGTGATTATGACTACTCCACTACCCTGCCGTTTATTGAGGCATTCAACAACCCCTTTGGTGACATCCCGTTTATTGAAGAAATGCCGGACTCCTACGGAAAGCTCTGGCAGTTCAAGAAGCATGTCGCCGCATGGACGTTCGGCATAAATCAATTTCAAGACTATGTGCACCTTCGCTACCGCGTTAAGGATTAGCCTAACTTTCTGCCGTTGCATCCTCAAGAGAAGGTGTCAGTTATCGAAGCCGTCCGCGATAACTATGTCGTGATTGTACTACAAGAAGCTCTGGAGGATGGTAGCGACGGTAATTACTCTCACTCAATTGTAATGGACGTGAACGATCCACGGGGAAGGTTCGACATGCAAGAATTTCAATCTTCTCTTAAGGTGTCCCAGTTTCAACACCTCATCAATACCTTCACGGCTGCCAAGTACCTTCCATGGGTTGACGGCACCGCACAAGTTAACTGCCAAAGGTTGATGAACATCTGGCAGTCACTAAAACGCCATGCTCGAAAGGTCGTGATACCCCAACCCAGAGTAGGACATCAGAAAAAGAGGAAGCAGAGGGGACCTACTCAGGGAGCACCAAGTGGATCCGCGGCACTCGTGTCTGGAAGTGGAGCAACCGGACCAAGTCAGGTCCCGTTTGAGAGTCAGAGGCGTCAAGGAACCCAGTTAGGAGAGGCCGTGGCTTCCAAACCTAAGCTCCAAAAGAAAGCTCCTGCTAGAAGTTCTGGTTTGGCATTAACGAATGTCGCAACCACACCAGCTTCTGAAACCCCTCTTGACTCAACTGACACGTTCGCTCTGAGGCAGAGGACCTTCTGGGCTAAAAATGGGCCCTGCTACTTGTTTGGACAGGAACCCATTGTCGTGTCCATCAACAAATGCATACGGGCTAGGGACGAGTATGTCATTCGCGGCATCCAACAAAATATATTAGATGGGGCAAAGAACCTCCTGAAAGCAATTGGCCATAGCAGAGAGTGCCAGAGACTTTGTTTGACTCTAGTGGAATCCCGGGGTAGGTTGCTGTTAAAGAAGCCCGAAAAGTGGGAAGAGATCAAGGACAACGACTTCATGATCATAAATGGGCAACACAGCGTCCAGGCCTCGAAGGACCTCCAGACGAAGAAATGCGGTCCAGAACGCAGAGTGGAGCTGCAAAATTGGGAAGCCTACATTGTATGGACCCTCGATCCCGTGAAGCTGTTACCAATCTCGCAATTTTACAACTCGACCAATCACTTTGATCATGCGCAACCCACTTAGGGTAATCAGATTGTCAGCTATAGGAATATATGGGTTAACTACCTACGACCCACGATTGTTCCTAAAGATCTTGTTTTGCGAAGGAATGCCTCTGTTCTTAGCGAGGGACAGTATGCGGTAAGTGTTTTGGTCTTTCGATTATCTTTGATTCGAGGATAATGGTCCTTCTTCTACAAAGGCCTCCATTCTTATTTAAGTCTTGTCCACTGTTCCATTATCTTTGACTCGAAGCTCGTAGTCCTTGTTCTGAATGGCATTATTTCATGTTTCGATAGTGCATTATTGTGCTCACACTGTTTAGTGTATAGGATACCCTCGAGTCGAAGTTAAGGTAATAATGTATGCTAACAAAGATTGATCCCCGCTTTGCTAGTTTCAGAGGTTTTCTCATGCAGTGGTTAGTCGATTCCAAAACATTAATCCTGAGAAGGAGGGGAAGAATATCATATCGGCAGGTGATTTGAAGAGCGAGATCAAAATCATCACGCTTCGGGACAACGTTTGGAATTTGTGGAAGGACTTCCTTACCAAGTATTCCTGCGGCAAGACATTGAACGGTACTCTGAGAAACTCTTTCGGGACTTGAAGGACTTCAGTCACATGTCGCTTTGCTTGAAGAGAGAATTCTTTAAGCATTTAGGGCATTTCACGGACAATGATTTGAAGGTGTTTGCACAGCACCTTCTGAATGAGACTCTAGAGCGGGAACTGAGTTATCCAAAGGTGTTCGTGGGGAAAACGAAATATCTAGTGCCGGACAACCAAACTGCACTCGATTGGGTAGAGCGTCGGAAGAAGAAAAGAATTGTACATGAGGAGCTGATGGCTGTCAAGCCTAGTCTAAAGCTGCGGGACACCTTCAACGACACCAACCTCGATGTGTGGAGGTCTTGGAAGAAAAGGCATAATTTCACTTCCTGGACGTGGGATTTTCTTATCTCCCATTCGAAACCCTCGTTTTTCAGTAAGCGGCTCACGAATGACGCAAAGTTGAAGCGCACCAAAGACCTCGGAGAGAAGTTTTCTGACGAAGTGGCTCTGTTCCAAAGGTTCATGAGGTTCAAGTACCAACCTAAGAAGAGTATAGGCGGTGTGGAGTTCAGAGGGTTGGATGCCAAGGAGAGGGCACTTGTATCAAGTGTGCACTACAAGTATCAGTGTAGGCCTTTCAACCTCGCTGTCCTCGATGTCCAAAAGTTGGATGTGCCAAGTCCGAAAGTTGGATTTGTCTGACGTCCGAAAAGGGTGTGCCAAGTCTTTAGCCGTTTCTGGACTTTCTCGTCACCCAGCTTGAGCCAGCTGCGACTGAAGCTAGTATTTGGCTTTGGATCCTCGGAGAGGAAGAGGACTACAATGTAGCGAGGAAATTTGCCGTGGAGTATATGCCAGGGTACGAAATATACAAGTCCTGGTATTATCCGTGTCGGGCGAAGCGTCTCGACAACGTGTCGAGCCGTCTTAGAGTGGCCCCCGATGTGCGGATGCTGTTCTTCTTCAAGACAGGCGACATCCACGCCGATTCTGTGCGTGACAGATGGAAGTCGACGTATACAACTGCAGATGTTCCGTACTACCTGGACTCAAAGTTTAACAATGAGGCAAAGTGGAGGTTGTATGCTACTGAGCTAAGGATGGAATTTTACTTTGAGATCCTCCAGTGCTTCGCGGTGACTGGAGAAAACGTCCTAGGCATTGAAGCGGGCATGAAGTTCACGCTCGCAGCCAAGGTATGTTTCCTTTTACTCAAAGATAATTTGTATTGGATTAGAGTAGAGTTGAAGTTATGCTTAGATCATTTGTTACTGTCGTTTAATTATCAATTCTCTTGCGTGATTGGACTAGCTCCTGGAACCATTATCTTCAATTCGAGGATAATTATCATTCCCTGACATTTGTTTCTGTCTCATATGTTCTCTAGATGTTTGGGGCTTACTTCTATGGACTGGTCCACAAGGATCTTACGGGGAGGCATCGAGACTTCGCGCTTTCGGCTCATCCTCTGGATATGAATGACTTCTTGCACTCCAACTCCCCATACTCATTGAAATACTTGAGGCCTCTGTATATAGAAGCGCCGGTAATGACATCTGTGTCACCACCTAAGGAGAATGAACTGTGCTCGCCACCTTCTTCCGAAGATGAAGTTACCCCAGTTCGCTAGCGTAGGGACTTGGGAGAAGGACTCCCTAACATTGACCAATACGACACGATGTCTGGTGAAATGGACAGATGGAGGGTTGTTCGCCGTGAAACTACACAGGATGATAACGTGCCTGGAGAGGATATCAAGTCAGATCCAGAGTACGAAGAGCTCCAACGTCAGAGGCAATTGCGGCAAGCTGAATCGCAAGAGACACGCGATACACCTCGGAGAATCCGTCGTAAATCTCGTCGCAGATTGGCAGTCTCTACTTCTGCCGGTAAGAAGGACGAAGGACTAGAGCGTCGAAAGATGAAGTCGGTCGTCGAGCACGTAGTGACTATTCTAAGTGACATCGACGCCGATACACTCCTGGCAGAGTCAGATTTCAACAGTGAAACTGGCAGTGAGGACGCGCAACCCCCTGGGGACCAAACTGGTACCCCCTCTATACCCCAGGTCAGTGACGTTGCTCCTGCCACATTGCCGGTTGATCCTGCTACTCCACCCACATCCGCAGGTAAAGTCCAGACCGGGTATTGGGTTGCAAAGATGGAACGGAAGGATAGGAATGGGTCCGGAAGCAAGCACAGCAGGATATTCTTGACAAGAAAGACCAGCAGATTGCGGAAGCTCTCCGCATGAGCCAAGAGGCGCAGGAGAAGATCGACAAGCTTGAGCGGCAGATGAAGGATTTTTTTTAGAGCCAGTCCCGCATGTTCGTATCCCAATCTGCGCCTCTTCCTAGCCAGGTTCAATCAGAGCATCCAACAATTCCCTCGACCTCCGCACCTAGCTTGACGCAAGAGGCTCGCAATCTCGTGAGTAGTTTGGCAGATTTGCAAGTTCAAGATTCCGGTCCGCCAGTAACCCTTGTCGACGAGGCCAACGTTCTTCACACCCCGGCACCACAGATGATAGATGTCCAGATTCCCTCCTCTACAGCGGCCGATGAACTCGTGCCGGAGACTCAGCTTGTCGCTTTGTCTGTGGCACCTAGGCAAGGGTCCAGGAGTTATCCTCGAGTCGAGGGTAATGATGAGGCTGTTGGTCCACAACCAGTTCTACCTCTGGTGCCCCGTGCATCTACTGCGAAGACAACAGCAGTGGCTCCGGGGGTTGCTCTGCCTCTGACCTCCGAGCACGAGGTCGAAAAGGCGTTTCCTGTCGCTTCCCTCAATGACGAGCAGGTAGATTACGGAGACAACAAAGAGTCTCTGCGCGACAATGTTCCTGAGGAGGTCGACGAAATTCTACAGGAAGTGGCAGCGGTGGGGGTCGTGGACTCCCAGCCTCACGAGTCAATTGAGATATACTCCTCTGACCCGTATGACTTTGTATGAGACCATGTGTGTGTTCTCTTGCTTGTGTGCGTCTCTTTTCTTTTAGAGATTATCACTTATATTGTATTTATTTTGCTTGACAGGAGGGCTCTCCTTGATTGTTTGGCGCTTACGGACACTTCTGTGATTGCGGTCTAAATTAAACTAGTGTAGCATAGGATTGGACTATTTTTGTAGCCCCGTATGGTGGCTTTAGTTTACGGATGTATTCTGTAATCTTTGTAAATAAAATCTACCGTATTTAAATCCCATACATGGCAATCTAATTGTATTCCCTTGTCCATGTTTTTTTGCTCAGCACAAAACCACTAAAAGCTTGCTCCGTCCAATGGCAATGAAACCACTTCCTTATGGGAGCAAGCACTCGATTAGTGGAATTCAATGCTTCTATCTGTTGTCGGGCTCTCTTGATTCCGCATTCAAACAGGTAACTCTATTTCTTTGTTGTTTTTCTTTGATCAGGTAGAATTGCAGGGCTGCGGAGAGGTCGTGCCGAGGAATGTGTTGCCAATAGTGCCTAAACACCAAGGGAGGTGGCTGAACATTATCTTCGACCTTAATGGCATTCTCTGCCAGTGCAAGCCTAGATCGTATGCTAAAAATCTAATGCAAAACCGGATCGAAGACAATGTATTAAGCCACAAAAATCCCACCATCGTTGGACCAAAGGCGGTATTTGCTAGGCAAAATCTGCGCGAACTCTTGCGTGAGGTGTCTCGCGTCGCGGACAGGGTCGTAGTGTGGTCCTTGATGATGCATTCCACGGCGGAATTGATCACGGACTTCCTATTCAAGGGAAACAAAGCCCCTTTCGAAGTCCTAGGTCAAGAACACTGCATGAAGATAGAGACCCGTAAAGGGAAGTTCTTGTCGCGTGGCCCTGAAACCGTCATTCTGAAAGTCTTGTCCGAGCGGGTGTTTACGCTTGCGTGTGAGGGCGCGTCCTTCACCGCGGACAACACCATTCTCATCGACGACTCCCCAGAGAAGAGTCTCTGCAATGAGAGGTGGAATGCAATTTTCCCCCGTACGTGGAGTCATGCACAACGGGAGGACGACTTCCTTTTGGGGTCTCTTCTGCCGTGGCTCCGACGTCTTCAATCGGATTGCGGGCAGGGTCGTCTGCGGGACTATATGCACAGAAGTCGGATTGGATCAAATCCTGCGGGTGCTTTGGACTACGTTGTGCAGCACATCTTGAGAAAGATGAGAGAGTCCGCCCAGAACCTTGGGTCCCGTTTCAAACTTCCGGGAATAAATGTAGTGATAGAGCCGGGCAGACATAGGACCTAGGTCTCGCTATAGTCTCCCGCATTAGGGTTTGATGACATTCTCCCCATTGTATGGTGACTATGGTACATACATTTGTAAATATATACTATGTATTGGAAGTTAACCATTGAAAGTCTGTGTATGCTTTGTGTCAATTCGTGTCATTCACATTTGGGCGTGTGTGTCTTGTGGATCCTTGTGTCAAGGATAGTGTATGTGAAACACCTGGATATCTATACTTCATGCAGGTGGAAACTCTTTCTGTAATGCTGTCAACCAAACGACAAAAGCTATCTAGGAGCCTCATTTCCGGGTCGGAGAAGTTGCTGTCCCTATCATCTGGATCCGCATCTGCAAGAGGGAGCACTGGACCGTCTCTTTTGTCAGGACCTTACATGATGCGTACTGCGAAGGACGCTGCATCAACGGCCATTGACTTCTCGAAGGGGGGAGTGGAGGACGGCGTCGTGGACAGTCCCCCGAGTCGAGGACCAGTGCGGACCCCCATCTGCTCCCCGTCCCCTCTGAAATGGGCATCCTCGACTTGAGAGTGCTCTTTCTCGCCCACTCCTCGGGCGGAAGCCGCGACGAATCAAAGACTCAAACTCCACGTCAGCGAAGGTCAGGCACAACCTTGCCTGGAGGATGCGGTCGACGTGAGCGATGTGAAGTCAGTGGGTGTGCGTGGCGTCGATTCCAAGAGTGCGCAGTACTTGTCTTTGACTGCACCTCGTTTGCCTCGGCTTGAGGATAGTCGACCTCGTCCTTCACTGTCCGTCGGGGCGCGACGGTTGCCATCCACGAATAGTGTCCATAGGCAGAGGTATCTTCGAGATCATCGACAGTCTTTGGACTCTAGATCAACTGGATTGGGGAGTCCATACATAAACAATGTTGGTATGTTGCTGCCAGGCCTGCCTCCCAAGGGTTCCAAAGCGCATTCTGCCTTCGAGGTTCAGCGAAGCACCCGCAAACTCAAACGGAAAGTCACTGGATCTCAAAGTGTGGAAGTTGGAGGAGCGATGCACTATCCTTCTCGACGCGAGGATATCTTGAAGGCACTCCATAAACAAAAAGCGTTAGAGGCAGCAAAGGGCAATTGTACAGCCTATAGTGATGCTTAGTGAATGAAGAAAATTTTCAGAGCTCTACGCTTCTGACCCTCGTTTACTATTAATAGCATGATAAATATCATACAAAGAAAATGATTCAAGAAAGTAGAGAGCTTTATGTACAAAGGGCCTCTTCATTTCTACACAGTCACATAGACTTTACAAACTCAAAGGTTTATAATTCATTCAATTCAGATTAAATCCATCTTAAAGAAGCTTATTGAATGTAAGTTCACTCGTTTTTCTATTTCCCAAGTACTTGAGCAGCAAAATGTTTTTTGATGTTTTGATATATTCCTAAAGTTACGCTGTCTTGTTTTATTTCATTTGCCTTGTTGTCTTCAGTAATTTCTATCATTGTTGTAAGTAAAGGATTTGTTTATCTTTGGATTCACCAACTAGTACTTCAAAACAACTTCACACCCTCATTTTCAAAGTCTCAAAATAACCATATTGTCTCAATTTAACGAATAAGGCCTTAGCTGACTATTTGCATTGTAGAGAGGGACTTGGCCAAAGTGCGGGAATAATATAGCAAGAAACAAAAATTTAAAATTTAAAATTTCTCAGAATCATGGGCATATCAAATCACTTTCTTTAGTAAAGCTCAGATATTCCCTCACATTTTGGGAGTGCTTTTAGTGAGGTAGTGGCCAAAAAGTGGCCCGAAAGTTGTGCCTCCACCACTTCTCCCCTTGAAAAAGCCATCCCTTGCTTATAGGTCCGTTGAATTTCACTCAAAGCGCTTATTGAATGTGATCATGGATTCGAAGTTGTAGGACAAGTTACAACTTCTACATTATTTTTTCCCACCTTTCACAAACAACTTCTATGACTTTTGTGAACTAAGTCCCGTTAAATATAGGGCAAGGCTAATTCATAGTTTTTTCATCCACATCATAAATTGAGAAACAAAATGCTAACTTGATGTGCTCATGGATTCTAAGTTGTAGGAGGATTTATAACTTCTACATTATTATTTTACCTCCTTTCACAAACGACTTCCATGACTTTGGGGATTTTAAATTCCAATATACATAGGGCAAGGCTAATTTGTAATTTTTTCATCCACATTGTAAATTGTAGAAAATTGAGCATTTATTGAATGTGCTTTTGGATTCGAAGTTGTGGGACATTTTACAACTTCTACATTTCTTATTCCCACCTTTCACAAATAACTTCCATGACTTTTGTGAACTGAGTCTCGTTAAATTGAAGGCAAGGTTAACTCTTAGTTTTTTCATCCACGTCAAAAATTGAGAAAACAAAATGCTAACTTGATGTGCTCATGGATTCTAAGTTGTAGGAAGATTCACAACTTCTACACTATTTTTGTTCTTCCTTTCACTAGCAACTTCCATGACTTTTGGGATTTTGAATCCCAATATACATAAAGCAAGGCTAATTAGTAATTTTTTGATCCAAGTTGTAAATTGTAGGAAAATGTGCGCTTATTGAATGTGCTCATGGATTCTAAATTGTGGGAGGATTTTCAACTTCTACATTTTTTTCCCCACCTTTTTCAAACAACTTCCATGACTTTTGTGAACTGAGTCCTGTTAAATACAGGGCACTTGAGGCTAATTCATAGTTTTGTCATCCACGTCATACATTGAGGAAAAAAAATGCTAAATTGTGGAAAGATTTACAACTTCTACATTATTTTTTTGCCACCTTTCACAAAAAATTGCCATGACTTTTAGGATTTGAGTCCCATTAACTACAAGGCAACGCTAATTTTTAGTTTTTTCATCCAAGTTGTAAATTAAGAAAACAAAATGCTAACTTGATGTGCTCATGAATTCTAAGTTGTGGGAGGATTTCCAACTTCTACATTAACTTTTTACCTCCTTTCACAAACGACTTCCATGACTTTTTGGATTTGAGTCCCATTAACTACAAGGAAATGCTAATTTGTAATTTTCTTCATCCACGTCATAAATTGAGGAAAAAAAAATGCTAACTTAATTAGCTTATGGTTTCTAAGTTGTAGGAGGATTTACAACTTCTACACTATTTTTGTTCCTCTTTTCACCAGCAACTTCCATGACTTTTGGAATTTTGAATCCTTATATACATAAGGCAAGGCTACTTTGTAATTTTTTCATCCACGTTATAAGTTGTAGGAAAATGTGCGCTTATTGAATGTGCTCATAAATTCTAAGTTGTGGAAGGACTTACAACTTCTACGGGTTTTTTTTATCTCCTTTAATAAACAACATCCATGACTTTTTGGATTTGAATTCCAATATATATAGAGCAAGGATAATTTGTAATTTTTTCCTCCATGTTTAAATTGAAGAAAAATGAACCCTAATTGAATGTGCTCATGGATTCTAAGTTGTGGGAGGATTTTCAACTTGTACATTTTTTTTCCTTCCTTTTGTAAATGACTTCCATGACTTTTGGGACATGAGTCCCATTAAATATAGGGCACTAAGGGCAATATGTAATTTCTCCATTCACATTGTAAATTGAGGAAAAATAAGTGCTAATTTAATGTGCTTATGGATTCTAAATTACAAGACAATTTTCAACTTGTACAATTCTTATGTCTTTCTTTTGCAAACACCTTGCATGACTTTTGGGATTTGAGTCTTATAAATTTTAAGGCAAGGCTAATTTATAAATTTTTCATTCATGTTGTAAAATTTGTAAAAAAGAGCGTGAATTTAATGGGCTTATAGATTCTTGGTCTTGGGAGGTTTTCAAACTTCTATTTCTTCTATTTATTTAATTTGCAAACGATTTGTATGACTTTTGAAATTTGGATCCTATTAAATACATGCTATATGTTTTTTTATTTTTTACATAATCCAAAAATAAATAGGACACATTGTGTGCTTTATTGAACCACAATTTTATATGTCATAAATAAAGTACATGGTGGTGTGGAAAGAAACTCAAGTATATATATTGCTTCAATTAATAACTCAAAATTAATGGACGCATTCAATTTATGCTACATGTTTCTTTATTCTTGATATATTTTAAAAAGTAAATATTCCATAGTATAGTGAACATCAATCCTTGTAGGTAACTTGTTTAATGAAAAACAGTTTAATAGAAATTGAACATGGCTATAAAATTGAAATAATGATTAAGGTATTTCCAATCTCTAATTCCTTTTCCCAAACCAAAGCATACTCTTTTTATGACTTATGAGGTTGGGATTCTTTAAAATATCTAAATCTCATAATCTGTTTTTGGATTTTGTTGAAACTAAGAAAAGTATAGCATGAATTAAATGCAGCCATAAAATTTGAAGTAATAGTTAGGTTATTCACAACTTCAATTTTTTTTTCAAACCAATTTATACTAATTTTATGACTTGTAATGAGGTTGGGATTCTTTAAAGTACAGGGCATGGTCTATAATTTTTTTCTTGGATTGTGTTGAAAATTTAAAAAAATGTAGCATGAATTGAATGTTCTATGAAATCCAAATTATCGTTTAGGATATTCACCAATTTTTACAATATTCTACACCCTAAACCAACGTATTTTATTTTTATGACTTATGAGATTGGGATTCTTTAGAAGACTGGATATGGCCATTATTTAGAGTTAAATACTAAATTGAAATATATATAACTTGAATTTCATACAACCATTAATTTAGAAGTACACTTCAAAATGTTCTAAATTTGTCCAATTTTTATTTCATACCCCCATATACTATGTATATGACTTATGGGATTAATCTCATAGGTTATATTGAAGCCAATCCATGTGAACTTTGAGTAATTCACTACACTGACCAAGAATTGAATGTAGCCATTTGTTCTGGTTTAAATACTTCAATTTTTTATTAACATAGAATTAAATGCAAATTTATGAAAAATTATCCACTTACAAATTGTAAAGAATTTCTAAACTTAAAATTCTTGAGATTGAAATTCAAGCCATTCTAATTTTTTTAAATAGTTTTTGAACCTCATATTCTTTAGATTAAAGTTCAAGCCATTTTAATTTTTTAATAAAGTAATATGTGTCCTAAAAAAAGAATATAGAACCATTTGCTGTAGTCAAATGGTTTTAGTAATCCAATATTTTAAAACCAAATCCATAGAGTTCCACAAATCAAATGTTTAAAATTTATTAGTGAATCATATTTTCCTTTTCTAATATGTGCAAACTTGTGTGTACACTACAATATTTTGTAAAAATGTATTGGAGTGTGAGAGCTTCATAAAATAATGATATATGTATACTAAGAATATTTAAAACATTAAGGGTCCCTTGTACTAGAAACTATTGCCACTTCAATTTCAAATGCTTGCACTCCAAAAAATCTATAACTTTAAATTTAAATAAAATTGGTATCTTGAACCCTAAACCCTAGGTTCTAGACGTATTTCCTAAGAATCAAAACTTCAACAAAGCACATGCCAAGGAAGAATCCCTGGATATTCCAAAAGAACGGCTGGATGTGGATGAAAAATTTATAAATTAGCCTTGCCTTGTAGTTAATGGGACTCAAATCCAAAAGTCATGGAAGTTGTTTGTGAAAGGAGGTAAGAAAATTTAGTAGAAGTTGGAAATCCTCCCACAACTTAGAATACATGAGCACATCAAGTTAGCATTTTGTTTCTCAATTTATGACGTGGATGAAAAAATTACAAATTAGCCTTTCCTTGTAGTTAATAGAACTCAAATCCCAAAAGTCATAGCAGCCGTTTGTAAAAGGAGAAAAAAAAATAATATAGAAGTTGTAAATCCTCCTAGAACTTAGAATTCCTGAGCACATTAAGTTAGCAATTTTTTTTCCTCAATTTACGACATGGATGAAAAAATTACAAATTAGCCTTGTTTTGTAGTTAATGGAATTCAAATCCAAAAAGTCATGGAAGTTGTTTGTGAAAGGAGGTAAGAAAATTAAGTAGAAGTTGGAAATCCTCCCACAACTTAGAATATATGAGCACATCAAGTTAGCATTTTGTTTCTCAATTTACGACGTGGATGAAAAAATTACAAATTAGCCTTTTATTGTAGTTAATAGGACTCAAATCCCAAAAGTCATGGCAATCGTTTGTGAAAGGAGGAAAAAAAATAATATAGGAGTTGTAAATCCTCCTACAACTTAGAATTTCTGAGCACATTAAGTTAGCGATTTTTTTCCCTCAATTAACGACATGGATGAAAAAATTACAAATTAGCCTTGTTTTGTAGTTAATGGGACTCAAATCCAAAAAGTCATGGAAGTTGTTTGTGAGAGGAGGTAAAAAATTAATGTAGAAGTTGGAAATCCTCCCACAATTTAGAATCCATGAGCACATTCAATAAGCGCACATTTTCCTACAACTTACAACGTGGATGAAAAAATTACAAATTAGCCTCGCCCTATGTATATTGGGATTCAAAATCCCAAAAGTCATGGAAGTTGCTAGTGAAAGGAGGAACATAAATAATGTAGAAGTTGTAAATCCTCCTACAACTTAGAATCTATGAGCACATCAAGTTAGCACTTTGCTTTCTCAATTTACGACGTGGATGAAAAATTACAAATTAGCCTTTCCTTGTAGTTAATGGGACTCAAATCCAAAAAGTCATGGAAGTTGTATGTGGAAGGAGGAACAAAAATAATGTAGAAGTTGGAAATCCTCTCACAACTTAGAATCCATGATTGAGCACATCAAGTTAGCATTTTTTTTCCACTATTTATGACATGGATGAAAAAACTAAAAATCAGCGTTGCCTTGCATATATTGGAATTCAAAATCCCAAAAGTCATGGAAGTCAGTTGTGAAAGGAGGGAAAAAATAATGTAGAAGTTGTAAATCTTTCTACAATTTAGAATCCATGAGCAAATCAACTTAGCATTTTTTTCCCTCAATTTACAAATTAGCCTTGCCCTATTGTTAATGGGACTCAAATCCAAAAAGTCATGGAAGTTGTTTGTGAAAGGAAGAACAAAAATAATGTAGAAGCTGTAAATACTTCTACAACTTAGATCCATGAGCATATCAAGTTAGTATTTTTTTTCCTCATTTTATGACATAAATGAAATAACTAAGAATTAGCCTTGCCCTATATTTAAAGGAATTCAGTTCATAAAAGTCATGGTAGTCGTTTGTAAAAGGAGGAACAAAAATAATGTAGAAGTTGGAAATCCTCCCACAACTTAGAATCCATCATGAGCACATTAAATTGGCGCACTTTATTCCTTAATTTACAACATCACTAAAAAATTACAAATTATCCATGCTCATTATTTAATTGGATTCAATTCACAAAACTCATGCAAGCCGTTTGGAAAAGAAATAAAAAGGGATGTGGAAGTGGTAAATCTTTTCATGACTTTGAATCCATGTGTGCATTAAATTAGCACTCATGTATTATCAGTTTCCAACATGCATGAAGAAAAGTTTGAATTTGCCATGCCCTATATTTAATGGGATTCAAATCACAAAAGTCATGCAAGCAGCTTGCGAAAGAACATAAAAAAAAACGTGGAAGTTGAAAATCTTTCCAAGATTTAAAATCCATGAGTATATTAAATTAGCACTCTTTTTTCTTCAATTCCAACATGTATGAAAAAAAATATCAACTTAGTCATGCCCTGTATTGAATGGGACTCAAATCTCAATAGTAATA
This sequence comes from Neckera pumila, assembly GCA_963969595.1. Lineage (NCBI taxonomy): Eukaryota > Viridiplantae > Streptophyta > Bryopsida > Hypnales > Neckeraceae > Neckera > Neckera pumila. The sequence continues at coordinate 1,083,067 of OZ018418.1, read as the reverse complement.
AAATTTGTTTATGAATGACGGAAAAACTAAATTATATAGACTGTGTATTTTTAAGAAATTTTGAATTAAAGAGCACATAAAATGTTTTTTAAGAAATTTTGAATTCATGAGCACCAAGATAAGGTCCCATGTAGATGAAGGTACCTAAAAACGAATGAATACATGTATTTGTTGCAAATAAAAATATTATATATAAAGACATATTGGTTGGTTATTTATTTTTAAATTAAAATTCAGATTATTACAAGTCATATATGTTCATTTATAGAACATGTACATGTAGAATATTTTACATGTGGAGTAGTAAAAAAGTTCAATCTACTTTTTGGTTTTCTTTATTTCCAAACTTTCTAGAATTTGATTATAAAATTTAAAATTTTTTTTTTTTTTTGACTCTCCTAACCTCATCTAATTCTTTTGTGGTTCTTTCAAAAGAATCTAAAGTAGATTTTTTTGTGAGAAAAGCAACTCCCATTTGATAGAATCCATTATTGGATATAATTCTATAGCTTACATTTTTAGAATCTAATAATACTAATCCAGTTTTAGGCTTGATGTAGTATCCATAATCTTGAAGACAAAATTCTCCACCTCTTCTTGGTATTTTGTATGGATACTCTGTAAATAAAGAAAGAAATTAAACAATTAGGAGTTTAAGAGGAAGTATTATGGTGATAATAATAAGTTTAATAACCCTATTTACAAATGCTAAAATTTTATATCATCAAACAAATTAAAATTTAACAATTAATGTCAATGTTGAACTTTGAAATTATTAAACATTTCAAATCTAAAAAATCTAAAAAACACCTTTGGTGAACCACATTATGAATCTTGCAGTTTCTGAAAATCCCCAACACCTTACTCATGAAGACTCCGGTCAAGCAGACTTCTCCGGCTCAGCCACAGTCTAAAGGTCTGGGGTCCCTTCTAAATTAGCCTGTAGGTCCTCTTTTGAATAATAGGGAACTGGGTGAAAAGTCCATTCCGGTGCAGCAAGAAGTTTCCGCTCTATCTAGGGTTGTCACATCGGGCATTCCAGGGTCACCGGACGTCCCGGACAAATGGGCAAATCAAACCGGACGGACAGACGGACGGACAATCCGTGTCGATTTGCACAAAAATCAAAACCATGGAGCTGGGTGATTGAGCGGGGACTTAAAGGACTCGGCGTGAACTTAAGGGCGTGGACTTAAAGACGGGGCATAGACTTAAGGAATTGGGCGTGGATTTAAGGGCAAGGACATAAAAACAAGGCGGGGACTTAAGAATTTTTGTACGCGTAATCTAGGCGTAAGTATCCTTAATACAAAAATGTGCCAAGATAACACGAAATATCGTCCCAGGGAATTTCCGGATTTTCATGTAGCATATTCTAGATATCCGATTTTTCTATCTTTCTTTCTTCTCACCTACTTACTCTTTTTCCAAATCCTTTCACAATCCGGACTATAAACTATCCGGAATCCGGTTTACATCTCTTCTTCCAATCCGGTTTTCAATACCTCTGTTTTACCTTCAGAGGGTCCACTAATTGATCTTTGAAGGGGGTAGGGACTTCACCACCTTTGTTCTCCTACAATTCTAACAAACACAAATAAAAACACCCAAGTACTCAAAAGATTGTAGCAAGACGAGAAGATCTGGATCCTCACAGCTTCTGGATGGTAACTCCGGATAGCAGGTCACTCAGGAATACTTCACTCTCCCTTACTACAATGACAGATCTCAGAGTCAAGAATAAGTATGGAGGTGTGATATTTCTAGAGGTTAGATGAATTCTAAGGTTGGCAGATCTTCCGGACAGGTGGGGACTTCCTCGGGCGGGTGCTTACCTCCGCACGGCTTGACAACCGGACTCACTTCCCCGCTACTCTGAGATCCGGACTACTCTTGTAGTAATTTAAAGACACAATGCGCAGCTCCTAAGTCAATAATCCAACAACATTACAATAGCACACTCCCGACTTAGACCGTATTCTCCTAAACCCGGATTCCTCCTCACCCATCCTTTCCTTCCAACACTTAGACCATTGATTAGCACAATCCGGATACACTGATAGAATGAAAATGCATACCCGAGGGCTCCGATTTTGAAAAGGGAATGAAATACAATTGAATATCAACTAGGAGGGAATGAGGGGCAACTAACTTGCCCGCCTTTAAAACCCAAAACAAAACCAAAATCAACACCCTAAAAACAAAAAAGAGCAGCCCACAAACTAGGGCAACCTCACATACACACCAAGGAAATCCTGAATAAACCGGAAAGTCCTTATCCCTAAACTTCCGGAACGCGGGCCCACGCTTGGAATCCGGTTTTGGCGCAAAACTATTTAAATTTTAATCCACCTCTACAAGTAGTCCCCTTCTAACTACTTGGTCACCCGAGATTTCTTTGAACTCCCGGCTCCCTGTTTGGCTATTGGTTTACCGGAACCCTTCGCTGGCGTCATCTTGACGGCTCGAGGTGGATTCTGCCGGGTCGCAGGGGACGTCTCCTCCTCATCCGTATCTTCTTCAGACTCAGTAGCTGACTCAAACTCACCAGATTCGGATTCTTCAATCTCTTGCTTCGTTGGCTTCTTACCTTCCGGTTTCCGCTTCTCAGACTTCCGGAATTTCAGTTGCTTCTCAAGTTCCACTATCTCAAGTTCTTCATCCGGATCCGAGAGTTCGGCCTCTACTATTTCCGACCTCGTGTTCAGCCGGGTTTCCGACTTGAGTTCCGGTCTTGCCTCTAGAGCCGGATCTTCTAAGTCAATCAATTGTGTCCCCCGTGCTAGTGACTGTTCTGATATATGAGGGAATTTCTCCGGGTGCTCTCTTGCCGGGTTTATCGTCCCCATACCTTCTAAGAGATCTCTCCGGATTGGCAACCTTTGCCCAGTCTTTTCGGATCCCGCCGGAGACTGTGAAGAAGGACTAAAAGTACTTATTGTCCCCCACTTCTGGAAATCACTCGAGGAAGGTACCTTAGGTATCTTAAACAGGGACTTCAAGCCTAGGTCCTCTTTTGTTCCGGAAGTTCCGGCTCCATACTTGGCCAGGGACTCCATGAAGATATCCGGAAGTAGCGCAAAAACGTCCTTGGCCACATCCAAAGGACTCAACAACTGCCGCATCTTGTCCAAAACGATCTTCATCTTGGCCTCGTAATCGACTAGGACTTGCAGCACTCGGGATCCGGTAACAATGCCGTCGTTCTCGAGTTTCTTCGTGTAAAGCGCTGACCGGATGATCTGATGTTCCGGTTGTTCTACCAACCCCTTCAAATCCCTGACGAGCTTTAGGGCATCCGTCTCCTTCTTCCGGGCTGAGATCGACTGTCCCTCCGTCCAGTAGAACTTGTTCTTGTAGTGATCCCGTTCCGCCTTAAGCATCGCGATCTCCTTGTCCTTCTCTTGGAGTAGTGCCAGATCAGGTCTCTTCCGGAGTTCGTTGAAGATCTGATCCGTCTCAACATTTAACTGGCTGGCGACGCCCATGATCACCCCTGCCATCTCAACGTGCATCTTCCGGCACTGCACCATCCATCGGGTTTCGGCCTCATAAAAGTCGGATACATCGGAAAATTCTGGTGATGGCTGGGTCAAAGACGGATTCGATTCCGGTACGTCCACCCTCGCTCTTCGTGAGTCTGGATTGGTTACCTTATGTCGCTTTTTCTTTTCCAGCGGCTTCGATTCCGGATCCTCCTCTTCTTCTTCTTCTTCTTGTGCTGCTTCTCCCGTCGGCTTCAACTCTTTCGTGAATCCGTACTTCAGGATCTGCATTCCGGTCTCATAAGCAACTTGTTCTGGCGGGGTCATGAAATCATAATGATGATACATGTGGAACAAGTAAGTGCTGAGCGGACTCTGCTTGGCCTTGTCAATAGCCATCGCCATCTTCTTGACCTTCTGGTGGATTATGGTCACCCAGTTCACGACCCGGCCTTCGAGTGCTCCGAAAATCGTATTCGCCACCGTAACCATAACTCTGGTTGGCTTTTCCGGATAAACAATGGGGATCAAAAAGTTCAGTAACCGCCTATGGCGCTCATCTATACAGTCACTAACGCTGAAACCCTCTTTGTGATGCGGTGGTTTCTTGAACTTTCCTTCATAAAACTTATCCGTCCGGGTTGCATTTCCGGATCCGGACTGCTTCAACCTCTAAGTGTCCGCCCACATCCCTTCCGTCCAAGAGGCCCACCGACCCCTTGACGTCAATTCGAACTGGTTTGGCATCCCCATAACTAACTCACGAAGAAAATCTTCACTCCTAACTGTCCAGGGGTGCCAGATAAACCCGATATACCCTAGTTTGAAGAGATCTTCCTCTAACTGTAAGCGTTCACCGGAGTCAGATGGAATGATTGGGTACAAGAGTTTCACAGAAGGAACAGTCTTCTGCCCCCTGCGCCGACGATTCCGCCATCCTCCTGACCTACAATCCGGTGCAATCAGCACCCTCCTTTCCTTCTCTCCCTATCCGGTCTAACTCACCACTCTTTCACTCTTCTAAGAGAAACGAGCTCCAAAATCTGCAAGCATACACACCTCCTCGAGCGGAAGAGAGAGGCAGAAAAACAAGAAGGCCATCCGCTTAAGTACCCGGCCAGTGACCGACACCCATTGGTTCGGCCATTTAATGCGCCGCCATTGCAAACGGATCCCTAGTTTCTACTAAATGTTCCGGTTTGCAGCTCCACTACTACAAATTTTTGAAAATATTTATAGAATTGATCCTAAACTAATCCGGATTTCTAAATGTTGATATTGCGTGTTTCCGCAAGGATAAAGTCAACTATATGTTGACTACATTGGATGGGCGGAACCTCAACCGGACGTCCCGGACAGAAGGGTAGGCAGGCAAGCGATTTGTCTGGTGTGATAACCCTGGCTCTATCAAGTGTTTCGTCAATCCAGCCGAGTGGAGCAGGGACATTCAAGCTACCTAGACTAAAGGTCCACAGTGATCTTATTGACTGGATTGGAGCCATGTCGAATTCAGTTTGGACCCATCTAGAAGACTTCTCTCACATGCAGCAGCCTTTGCCCAGCTGGGAAAAATTGGATCTGATTGAGGTATCCGAGGAAGAGGAGTTTGAGTCCAAATTGGAAATTGAAGAAGAGTTAACCTTACCAATTAGACGCAAGATTCAAACCCATGCAACAATCAGGTCGACTTTGGTGAAGGCTATAAGCAAGTCACCTACAAGTAAGGGCAGTAGCAGTGTGAAGAAGGCGCGGAAGCAAAAGTAGTTAGTTAGTGTATTTTTAGTTAGTTTGGATTTTGATTTTTGTTCTGGAACAGGTTTTCCATATGTGGGACCAAGTTTCGGATTTCTAGAGGTTACTGGCATGAGACTTTCCAGTTATCTCAAAAGATCATTGTGTGGTCGCCCTGGCTGTGGGGTGGCTTTTTGGTTTTTGGTTTTTGGTTTTAAGGGTGGGCAGGATTGTTGTTTTCCCACTCCATTCCATCTGAGCGCATTTTTCAATGTTTATTTCATTCTTTTCTTTAATCTAAGCCACCAACTGGGCATTCTGACTCTAAAATTGTTTTGAATTTTGTTAAGTTTGTTTGTTTGAGTGCTAAGGTGAAAGAGGGGACGGGTGAGGAAGAATCTGGATCCTAAGCAACTGGGTCAGATTGAGAGGGTACATTTCTGAAGAAGTTGGGCTAGTGAATGAAGACTTGTGCTTGGTACTTTTGAATTACTAGAATGGTAAACCGATAAGGAATGGTGTAGATGCGAGTCCGGAATCAAGCAAGGTTCCGTGCAAAGACAAGCAACTGCCAAGGAAAATCCCCACTCATTGGAAGGTTTGCCAACCCTAGAATCAGTCTAGCAACTAAGAAACCATCCTCTATCAATTCCAGATGTCTTGATCTGTCGTTGTAGTGAAGGGGACTGGACGCGGCCTTGAGTAACCTGATTTCCGAATAGGCCATTTAAAAAGTTGTGAAGGTGCTAATTCCTCTTCTCTGTCATAACATATTTATTTCTTTGTTTCTTTGTTTGTTTGGTAAGAGTGGAAAGTGTGAAGATTCTGAGTGGTGAAGTCCCTACCCTTCTAAAGACCAATAGTGGACCCTTTGAGGATAAAATAGAAGAATAGAAAACCAATGATTTGAAGATACATAACTAGAATTCGGGTGAAGTTGGATCCGGATTGAATTCCGGGTAGTATTTGTAAATAAAAAAGAACAAGAGATTGGACAATTTGCTTGGGTGCTTGGAAAAGGAAGAAAATCCGGATACCTTAGCTTGTAACAACATACTAGAATCCTTTGGGACAATATTCCAAGTCATTTTATAATGTTTTGGTGTTGTAAGGATACTTACGCCTAGACCGTGTGACCAACACCTATAGTTTGGAAAATTTAGAAAAAGTTCAGGTATAGGCCTCTATGGGTGCATACATTTGCAATCCAAATCAAGCTTATGTCCATTGACTCTTCCATGGCCAATTAATACACCATTGTAAAGGTCCAAAAAACATGCGGGTGCATACACAGGCAAGAATCTGTTGTATCTAAGTTTCATGATCCAGTTTTGTGTCAAGATTTGGATAGAAATGAGCTGACTATAACCTTTATTTAGAAATAGAAATGCTTATATTTCATTTGATTGACAAGTAAATAAATTCGTACATACATGCTTTTGTACTCATGGTTGTCTTTGAGTAAAAGACTCATATGGAAAGTTTCCACCCTCCCTCCTTGGCTTGGGCAGATATTTTTAACTAGCTATACAATTCTATGGTTCTCAAAATGTTATGCTTCCATTTGCTGGACCTCATAAGTAGCTTTTGGTTTGTTTCCTGCAAACTTATGAGAGGTTAGCTATATTTGGTAGATTGTCAGAATCTTCATGTGTTGAAATGAGCCTTTTCCATGCTAAGGGTTGGGCAAATGTGTACTAAAGTTATCTTAAAGAATGAACTGTGAGAACGAGCCCTTTAATGGGGTGTCTAGACTTGTCTAGCTTTGTCTTCTCTCTCTATATATATGTTAGTAGCAACAAAAGCTAATTTGCACATGCCTTAAATTGGTACATAGGTCCATTAGGAAATATTCATATTTCCTCACAGCCTTTTTACTTAGAGTAGCCTACTACTTTTGAAATGAAACAACGCTCAAGTAGTCCAATAGATTTCAAACTCATCTGAATCATTACATGCAATCAAATCGAAGATCATAGTAGAGCAAATGGCATGGACTAATGCTTAAAAGTTTTTAATTAATCATTAGGAAAAAGATAAATGCATTGAATACTAGGAAATAGAAATAAGTTTTCACCATAAAAATGAAATAATGAAAGTATAGAATACAAAATACAATAAAGGAATAATAAGAACAATTCATTATAGAATTTAACCTCCATCACATTGCTATAAAATAATATTAGAAACACATCTCTTTGCAAATTCAAACTCTATATTATGAACCAGAACAACTTCAATATAGTGATTGTATGCCTACAAACTATTCTTCCTTGAGGCAAAAATGCACCATTGCCCTCTTTAGACATGTAGGAATCCATTGACTACAAGCTAAAAGACCCCATTGCGGTTAAATGGCCCATGATGGACACCTAATGACCCCATTGTGGTTTTTCAGACCATACAATGCCTTACATGGTAGTTATGGAGTAATTAGTGACCTCAATAGGTACTTCCAACTTTTCAGTGTAAAATTCTTTGTAAAAATTGATTTTTTAGGTCTTCCATGTTTTTAAATGTTGTGACTGCATTGGGTAGGAAGATGACCATATTGGATTCAGATTGTGTTGGTCATGGGGTGGCCTACAGACCACTATGGGCTGATCACTTCAAAAATTCAGAACTAACTCATACTTGGTCCAAAGAATATAATTTCAAATGTCCTCATTGTCTCTCAAACTTATCTTTGTGTGGGAAAAAATTTGAAAATTTTTAGCAATGGCATGAGGGTAGACTCCAAAGTTTGACCACAATAGGCTGGTTTACCTTAAATTGATGCTGATTTGTGATTTGAGTATTCTAGTTTTTGGATCCAAAATCTTTATTCTTGTACGTGACTTCCATGTTGATATGACATAGTCCATATGCAGCCAATTCGTTCAGAAAGACTTTTCCTCGCACCATGAATGCCTTCCTTTTGTGTCCCACCCAGAAAATGTGCCTTTGTCAATGTGTTGAAAAGACTAATATAGACGTCCAATACTATAATTGAATAAAATTGACATGCCTTGGATCCAGATTAGGATTCATAAACATGTGAGCTAGCCAAAATGGCCGGAGGTCACTGTCAGCGGAACATACTACCAGAAAATAATCCACATATACATCACGACCAACATGAAACAAAGGTGGTAGAGAGTCACGCCTACGACCACCAAAGAATGCTTCCTTAGCAAATTCTTTATGTTTTGTGCGATTTTCTTGAATTTGATTTTCCTCTTCATTGGCCATCATAGAAGATAGCTAAAATCCATCTTATGATGTCTTAAACGCACCATAAGAGGTTCATTCAAAAGCGGTTCTCACAACTTCTTAATACTTTTGTTTTGGGCTATTCTTCCTTCAAAACTCTCAAGACAAGTGTCATACGCGCAATCTAGGCGTAAGTATCTTTAGCCACAATGTTGTGCTAAAATGACACGAGTTATCGTCCCAGGGAATTCCAAGATGATGCTGCACATTCCAAGTTTCCGGATTCTCTTTTCTCCTCAATCCAATCACCTATTCACTTCTTTCCGGAACTTTCAACTATCCGGAATTCAATCCAAATTTGGTCCTATCCGGAATCCGGTTTCCACTTCCAAATCAATATGGTTTTTTTCACCTCTGTTTCACCCTCAGAGGGTCCACTTTGATCTTTCGAGGGGTAGGGACTTCACCACTCTGGTTCTCACACTCACTAAACTTGACAAATACAAACAAACACCCAAATATTTAAAGGAGTTGCAACAAGGAAAGAAGATCCGGATCCTCACAACTTCCTAGACACCCGATCTGGAAAGTAGGTCACTCAAGACTTGATCCACTCCTTACTACAACGACAGATCACAGGGTTCCGGAACCTCCCAAGGGTGGTTTGCTAAGTGCTAGACCATTCCGAGGTTGGCAGACCTTCCAGGAGAGTGGCGACTTCCTCTGGGCGGGCGCTTACTTCTGTACGGGTTGACAGTCGAACTCGCTTCCGCTACTCAATCAACCGGATCACCGTTACGGTAGTTTAAAGGCGCTGTGCACTTCCACTCAGTCAAAAATCTAACACTGTCTCAAATGTACCTTTCAAATGAAATCGACTGCCCAAGATCCAGATTCCTCCTCACCCGTCTTCCCTCACACTCTAGTACAGTCACAAGCATTCAGACCCACACTTGAACACAAAGATGAAAATCCGGAAGCTCACTTAGCACTTAGATCAAAAGAAAGGAATGGAATACAAAATGAAAATCTACTAGGAGGGAATCCTAGCACAACAAGCTTTCTAGCCTTTAAAAACCCACAAAAAGTCAACACCTAAAAGCCAAAAAGAGCCCCGGGAATTCGGGCAGCCAATCAGAGAACCCCCTGAAATACCCGAAAAATCCACTATCAGCTCCTTCTAAAAATAAATCCGGAACTAGGGTCCCAAGCGCGGAAAACCCGTTCCGGAACTAGAGTTCCAATCCTAATCCAAAATGAAAACATCCTAACTAACTATTTCTTCCATGACTTCTTCAAACTGTTGTCGCCTTGCGTTGCTCCTGTCATGTTTTTGGGTGTGTTCCAGACACTTGCCCGGGTCTGGATTGGTCGCTAGATTAGCGGAGTTGTTGTGACTTCCGTTTCTTTGTCATTGGATAGGACTAACTCCCTATCCGACTCCATCTCAATGGATTGCTCCAATGAAGCTCCAACCGGATCCTCTTCACCGCCTTCCTCCTCTTCTTTGAATGTTTCTTCCATGTAGATGAAGTCTTCCGAATGTGTCCGGGCCGGATTCTCCACCATAGGCATCCGGCTCGTCAAATCCGTCCAAACCGGAGAAATCAGGATCGTGGATCATATGTTCCCCTCTGGTACCCTTGCCGTGCGTGGGGGGAACGTGACAAGGACTGTCTTCACCAGAGTTTTCTGAACAACTAGAGAATTCGGATCCTTCTTGGTAACCTCCATGGTTAACCTCACCCTCCTTTGTGACGGCCACGTCTGACCTGCACATTGAGCCGTAACGTCCTTCAACAAGGCTTGAAGCCCTTGCTCCAATATGGGAGTCCTTCCGGCGGGGATTGGTTTGGCCAGAGTCTTCCACAACTACGCACTCTACACTTTCGAAAATTTGGTGAAGTCTATGACTGCCGGATCGAGAAACCCCAATAGCTTTCTCATCTCTGCCAACACGTTCTCCATCTTGATCTCATAATCCACCAAGATCTTGAGGATCATGCTTTCGGTAACTACGCCCTCTTGAACTAACTTATCGTTGAAGAGCCGGACGCGTGTGATTTGATCCGCGAGCTGTCCCACCAAATCCGTAAGTGTCCTCACTACATGCATCGCATCCGACTCTCTCTTGGATGCAAACTACGGGGCTTCATCCGCAACACCCAAACGGGTCTAAAGTTGGATCTTCTCTTCCTCCAGTTTTTGGATGTGCTACTCCTTCCTATTGAGCAGGGTCGGATCCGGATGCTTTCTAATCTCCCCCAAAATCTCGTCCAACTCCACCTTCAATTCAACTGATACCATACATACGAAATCCGCCAATTCCTCATATTGTTTCTTTGCCACTTGGAACCACTCCACTTCAAAATCAAACAACTCGTTCCCCCCTAGGTCCGAGAAGCTCTGTCTCGGTTCCTCGGTTTTCGAAACTTACTGCTTCCTTTTTGAATTCGGGTCAGTCGACTTCCGTCGCGAACTTTCTGCCCTCTCCGTCCTTAGCAGCGTCAATTCCGGCACTGCTTGCTTGGCCTACTTCTTTGGATCCAGAGCCAGACCGTACTTCATCATCTCCTTGGCTACCTTGTAGTCCTTGGTTTCCTGCTCGCTCACAATCCCGTTGTGGTAGTAGAGTTGGAAGAGGTAGGTGCTGATCGGGTTGGACTTGGCCCTCTACACACCGTCCACTAGTTTCTACACCACGGCCTTCAATATTCTTCCCCAATGTACCGGCCTATCCTCCATCGCTCCAAAAATGGTGTTGCCCAACGTGCTGGTGAGCTGGGTCAGCTTCTCTGGATACAGGATCGGAACCAAGAACTCCAACACCTGTCTTTGCCTAACGTCAATGCAATCGTGAATCGCAAATCCTTCCTTCGGATGGGGTAGATTCCAAAACTTCCCTTGAACGTACCCGTCATTCCTCGAGGCATAACCGGAACCTGCCTTCCAGAATGAGTAGACTTCCTTCCACATCTCCTCGGTCCACTTTGTCGACTTCCTCCGCTCCGTCAACTCAAATTGATTTGGAGCTCCAATCACAACCTCGTGGACCATCGCCTCGTCCTTGAGATTCCATGGCTTGCGCAGCAACCCCGCGTATCCCATGCTGTCCAGATCGCCTTCCAAAAGCACCCGCGCCTTCGGATCTGTAGGTATAACCGGATTAAGCCACTTGGCCGTAACTGCTGGTTTGCGAGATTCCTCCATCCACGCCGACAGAATCCTACTAACCCGGTGCAATTGGCACCCTCCTTTCCTTCTCTCCCTATTTGATCCTAACTCACCACTCTTTCACTTAGCTAATGCGCGCCTCAAACCTGCAAGCACACACGCATCCTCGAGCGGAAGAAAGAGAGAGAAGAAATGGAGGAGACGGGCTTAAGTAGCCGGCCAGCGACCGACACCCATTGGGACGGCCCATAAATGCGCCGCCTTTTTCTAACAGAACCCTAATTCCCAGACTGGAAACTAGGTCGTAGGTTTTCAGAATCTGGATCACCTTCCGGATTACGGATCCTATTAAGATCCGTTCCTTACCCATTTTATGGTTTTTGCTAGGCCGGAATTTTCCCAGTTTCCTAATTTGGATAACTGTTCCGGGTTACTACTTCCGTATTCAAAAATTTCAAAAAACTTCACTAATCTATTCCTAAACTAATCCGGAATTCCGGATTTTGACATTTCGCACTCCCACAACAAGTCTTTATTATCCATTGTGCCCCAAAGCGCAATGAAATTGTCTAAGTCCTTGCAAACTTCATCAAAGCAACGCATCTTTTATGGAGCCAAAGGTTGAGGAATATCCCTAGGCACCTTTGGACGCCCATCTATAGAAGCTACAAAGAATTTTGTATTAAAGGCCATCTATTGGAATCGTTATAAAACTTAAACTGTTGCTCTTGAAAATGACCTTGTAGAGAATTAGAGCTTGTGTATAAGTATCCTTCTACAAATCATTTAAAACCAGGAACTTCCTTGATAAATGGGGAATTACAAGCTAAGTTTTCAATCAATGAAGGATTTCATCAACCTAGAAAGTTTAGGGTATTAATTTGTCTTCAAATTGTTGCTCTAACAACTATAAAGAGCATCAATGTCTTTGTGAGTGTGTCTAAAAATAGGGAAATTGATAAATATCAAACAAAAAAGGACTTTGTACACAAAAAGAGAGAAAAATGCGAAGACTTTGATTTGATGGTTTGGATGAGATGTTATGGAAATGTTTCATAATATAATCTCAATATATAATAGAATATATAGAAGAAAATAAATAAATAATTCTATTTGTTTCTAGGACCCTACACCATTGATATTTGTTGTTTCTTAAGGCATTAGTGAGTTGAAAAGTCAATGTCAGAGGAAGAAGTTCAAAATAGACCAACTTTTGGAGGGAGTACGGAGGAATTCTATACAAACCTTTGAGCCCTTTAGTAAGGCCTTTGACACTGGAGAACCTCCACATCCTACAAACAATTGATGAGATGAATGCTTGGATTGTGACTCTAGATCTTGCAATAAATTTGCAATAGATTCCTGTGTGTGATTTGAGTCTGTTGAGAAGATGTCTAATCTAGAGTGTGCATATCAAATATCTCCATGACCATGAGTAGTCATCCTTGTAATGGTGACAAGTATCTTCATAGAAGAGTCGATTGCCTTGCTCTTGTGAGACAAATGGCAATATGCAGTCTTTGAAAGATCCATTTTGTCGTGGATTGTGGTTAAAACCTTGTCTAAATATTTTTCAAGCATATGTTGATTTGCATAATAGAGCTCCCAATGTGCCTTCTATCCTACAAGGTGGACTTCAATTTTCTAGACAATATTTTTTGGGCCCACAAATATAGAAATACAAGTACTTTTCAACTGCTTGAATCCATTGCACAGTCTACAAAAAGCAAAATTGTCACCACGTGCTTTCACAGTGTTTTTTAGAAAAGATTCACGTTGAAAGTTGCTTAGCTTGCGTATCAAAACATATTGCAAATGAAATGATGCATTCACATCATTGATCTTTGGTAAGGTGTTATACCACCAAAATATTAATACTAGGCAGATACAAGGAACTTTTTTCCCTGATTCAAGGGTCCTTAATCTGTATGGCATTTCATCAATATTATTCTTAAACAATAATTGAAGTGTGGCCATATTGTTTGTGAGGTATGTGTTTATGGCTTCTTGGATTTGAAGTTCTTATGCAACTCTACAAGCATGCTTGCTTTTGCCATTTCCTTATACTTATAAAAGACAGCTCTTGATACTTCATGGATGGTCTACAATGCAGCGAAGCACACTTCAAACCCTTTCTATGTAATCATCTCCTTCCCATTGGCTTCATGGTAGATTTGGTGCAGGGTTGACAAGACGCTACGTCCTAAGCAAAATTATGTCCATTTTTGGGACGTCCAGACGTTGTGTCTGCCACCGGATAATTTTAACGGGCGGACGCCTTACTGAAGTGGACGACGGTATACAATCACCTCGTATGCCCCGACCGACACCCCGTCCGCCGAGCCGTCCGCTGGTGTATATCTTGTAATATACCATTGGAAAGGTTTTGTCAAGAGCTTTCCAATGGTATATTCTACGTCCGATTTGGCCAAATACTCCAATGGTGGGATCCTTCCAAAGATTGGGGTCCGCCAAGCCGTCCGCCAGTTTGTAGTCCGCCCATCCGTCCGACTAGCCGTCCGCCTGTGTGCCCGTCCGTCCGCTATTATGTGCTTCATAATATACCATTGGAAAGGTATTGTCAAGAGCTTTTCAATGGTATATTATGCATCCGATTTGGCCAAAAATTCCGACGGTGGGACCCTTTCAAAGATTGGAGTCTGCCAGCCGTCCGCCAACCGTCCGCCCTGTCCGCCCCGTCTGCTCAACAACTACTTGCTTGTCCACCCAGCCGTCCGCTTCAATTAAAACATTGGATTCTAAAAAGCATATATTTGCTTCCAAAGATTGCTATTCAATGCTACAAGCATCCAATGCAACATTAACCCCTAAAGGACCAAGGTGTTTTTCCTATCAAAAAACACTCAAAATTGTCATTTCTATTGCAAAGAGAAAAGAGCTTTAAAAGTTGTTTTTCTTGCATATTCAACCATAAGATCTTATACCTAACTAGTATATGAACATGTAGAAGAAATTTCAGAAACTTTCACAATGTAGATTGCAAGATATATGCATTTAAAGTGAAGAATACAAGTTTTTTGCACCTTGCTTGACTAGATTTTTTGGCTTTGAATCTTTTTAGTTCAAATTTTTTGCACTATGGACTTTGATTTTCTATTTTTTTATGTTAAGCAATTGAGTCAAGAATCTCTTAAGAAAATTCAAGATAAAAAGCATCTAATTTTCACTCATTAAAAAATTGTTAAGTAGAAATGGGTTCAAGATTGATGAAATAACTAAATTGTTAATAGCTTTTTGATGGAATTGAATCACAGTAATCCCAACGGTGAGATTGTTCTAGCAAGAAAATCTAACCTTGTCTAATAATTTTTTGTGAAAAATTCTAAAAATTGCATTGAAAAACAAATTCTATAAGTAATTTTTTCAAGAAGATGCTTAAATTGCCCAAGAAACTAAAATTGTCCATAACTTTCTCATTACTAGTCCAAATTGAATGAAACAAAGCTTCACATTTAGACAAAAGTACAATCTTTGAGAAAAAATTTGAAAAAAACTTAGTTTGACTTTCTGTGATTTTTTTTGTGCTGCCCACCAAACTCCAATTTTGCTTATTGTGCCATAACTTTTGCTTCCGGGCATCAATTAAATTAAAAAATATATATTCACAAAGCTCTCGCAAAAATACACAACTTCAAAAAATTCCAAAAAAATATTACTAAAAATTGATATAGTAAGGGGACAAATGGTCCTTTAGGGATTAATGTATGCAAGAAAGGGTCCTTGAATTTATTTTTCAACAAATTAAAACCTACACAAAATAGTGAAACTAGGTTGCCTTGTTAATTAGGTTGCCTTATCTCAGATAATTTACCTCATTGATCCATGCTTGTTCCATATGGAGGTGCATGCCACTCTCTAAACTAAATCTTGAATTGGTGCACAAATCTATGCCATATACATGGCTTTAAATTGAATGCATCATTGCACAAAAGCTGTGAATATTTCTATAGTGTGGATTGTCAAGAAATTGGTATGAGATTACCAAATTTCACTATTTTGTGTACAATCTAAATCCTATACCTTAAACTCTATACCCTAAATCCTATATCCTAAATCCAAAATTTTGAATCTTACAATAGTGACCAAAAACATTGGCGCAATGTGCGGAATATGTTTGACCTTCAAT
This sequence comes from Neckera pumila, assembly GCA_963969595.1. Taxonomy (NCBI): domain Eukaryota; kingdom Viridiplantae; phylum Streptophyta; class Bryopsida; order Hypnales; family Neckeraceae; genus Neckera; species Neckera pumila. Next base: position 1,067,338 of record OZ018418.1, on the reverse strand, counting down.
CCTTTTTAAATGTCATTATCAAAATATACTACATATAAACCTCACAAAATTATTCATTTATGTTTTCAATGTGGTCCTTGTTTTCTTTATCAATTATTATGTGCCAATGTATAATGTGGAACATGCAACTACAGCTTCAAGTATTCCCTTAAGTTTTATTGTAAAGTACATTGATAGTTTGAAACACCAAAGTATACATAGTACAAGCAATTGTATTAATTTATTATTCTATTAGAAGATGCTACTAAAATGCTTTAAGCACTTCAATGAAACTTAATGTACGTAGTTTAATGTAGCTCAAGAATAAATATTGCATTCACATGACAAAAAAATTATTAATGTTATTTTCCTATATCCTTTATATATATATATGCATCCTAATTTACAAACCATCAACAATGTATCCCATACCAAAAATATTGGTGCTTCGGTAGTCAAGAAGGTGATTGATCTCAAATATGATGACTCCTCATATACGACAATTATGGACCTCATTTATGTACTTCTACATCATAAATGATATCATTAATTCATATTGTTGTAATTTGCAAATGCAGAAGTGTGAAACGTGCAATCCTGATTTGAAGAGGATTTGAACTTAGGCCTTAGGGTGCATGCCAAATTCAAGGGACTAGTATTATTATATTACAACTATACAAGCAAGTTTATAATTTTCTTAGATGGTGCTATATTGGAGAAATGAATAATCACCCATGTCCACGTGAGCTTGTTAATCTTTTCAAGACCAAACATGTATATTATGTAATATTCATTGATTTTTCAAAACAATTGCGTTTTAGAGCTTCAAAGGGAAATATGAATTTCATTGGAGTAAATCAATAGATTTTCATTGAACAAAGAAAAATGCTTGCATGCTTGTGATCTAAATATGATGGCATTGAGTATCAATTAAATAAATAATTAATATTTGTATTTTAGAATATATTATTATAGTGAATCTTATGAATCTATTCAAAGTTCCGAAAAGGACATTAGATTTGTAATAAGGACTCTTAGAAATATTGGGTGATTCTTGGTCCTAAACTAGTTTACAACTTTTTAGATTGTGAATCACTCTAAGAATCAAGGATGGATATGCCGGCCATATATTACCCACCAGAATAAAGGACTCACTCTACCTTAGGCAATGAATATGCATTGTGGATTTTTTCAAAATTTTACGGCATATGTTTTAACATGTATTAATGTCATCACACCTAATTTTACACAGTATCACTTTGTAATATAGGTACCTTGAAACTAACGATTGTACTTTAATGATTACAACTAGATATAATCACAAAAAATAGTGTTATTAACTTCACAAGAAAATTTCAATACTACTATAAATATCAACTAAATATGACCAAAGGCATTAACATAAAGAGAATTTTAAATGTATGCCACAAATTTATAATCTAAGAAATGTTGTAACGATAAGAAATTGTGCATATACAAATCATTTTATAGAAAGTTACATAATCAATCTACAATTTTGGAGATTACAATATTGATTGAATTGAAAGAAGGAAAACTATATGGTTAGACTCTTAGTAATATTTACTAATCAAGCATATTAAGATTTTAATAATACAATTGCAAGCAAGCCACTTGTATTTTTTGAATAATGACCAATTCAATCTTTTTAGGTGAAGATAAGAACTCCAAGAGTGTTGAAGATTACAAAAATTAGAATAATGGCTAGCACCCAAACTTTGGAGTGGTCCCCTTGCTGAAGTTTTTGTCCAAATTAGACGTATGATATACCATTGGAAAGCTCTCAATGATATCTTTCTATTGGTATATTATGAAGCATACAATAATAGATAGACAGTTAGGCGGATAGGTAGATAGGCGGACGCCTTAGTGGACTCCAATCTTTGAAAGGGTCCCATTGCCGGAGTTAGTGGCCAAATCGGACGCATAATACACCATTGGAAAGCTCTTGACAATACCTTTCCAATGGTATATTATAAAGCACATAATAGCGGACGGACGAGCACACAGGAGGACGGCTAGTCGGACGGATGGGCGGACTACAAATTGGCGGACGGCTTGGCGGACCCCAATCTTTGGAAGGATCCCACCGTTGGAGTACTTGGCCAAATCGGACGCATAATATACCATTGGAAAGCTCTTGACAATACCTTTCCAATGGTATATTATAAGATATACATTAGCGGACGGATGGCGGACGGACTGGTGGACGGGCCGTCGGTTGGATTAGATGGGGTGGCGGACGGGGCGTCGATAGGGGGCAGATAACTAGGACTGACAAGCTGGGTGGCCACTGGTGATGCACAAAATTTACCGTTCACTCTATAAATGTAGAATTCAGATGTCACGGGACATCCAAGGGGTAGCGGACGTTGGACGTTGGATGTCCGGACGCAGCCGTGGACACCCGGACGTCCGGACAGCCCTGATTTGGTGGTACATGTTAAGTAGTGGATGCTTACAGAAAAATAATCCACCATCAAGATGAATATGAAATTGTATGTTTTGAATCTACTACAAAAGCATGGCAAGTAGTCCTTTTGGCAATATATTTTGGTAGACACTTCAGTAATTTCTTACATGGTGAGAAGTGCTTTTTTCTTTGGACGGTTAGTGGGTTCTTTTCTTTCTCAAGAACTTTCATAGGAACAAATTCTAGTTCAAATATGTCGTCTAAATCTGTTAATGGGTAGCTTATAGATATGCATTTGATCTTGGTCGTCCAATTGACACCATTAAGATAGACTCACAAGATGTGCTATAAGTGCATTGACTACATCCACGCTAATGGAATTCTGCGTTACATTTGTAAAGACTCTACAATTTGAACTATAATTTGGTTATCACCTAGGGGCTTTCCGTCTATGTCAATGATGAGTTCTTCATCAAAGTTGTGACATATGCTTTTTGCTATGTCTTTGCCAACTTTGTTTATGAGAGTGACACACTTTGTATTCTACAAAGTGCAAAAGATATCCTTGTATGCTACAACACCTGGAGGCAAAGCTTTGGCACTCAAATAACAAACTTCTTTGAGGCGTGAGTCTCCATTCTATGCCAAGCTAGAGCAATTGCAACCAATGTGACATTGATTGTTGAACAAAAATTGTTGATTTAAAGGTAGTATTTTGGACTACAAAAATGAAAAAGCATTCATTGGATAATTAGCATCATTTCATTCACTCTGAGGCTAGATATTCTCATGAGCATATAATAAGTCTACGCTATACTGAAACCTCCATGTCAAAGTAAAGTCTAATTAATACATTGCCTTTGATGAATTATTTTTGACTCAAAGATAATGGGCAATTCTCAAAAGTACTCGTCTATGATTGATTCACCTATATTGTCATGAATGAATTATCTTGAGTTTGAAAGTAATCAAAATTATTGGTTTATGACTTCACCTACATTACCTTGAATAAATTATCTTCCACTCCAAAATAATATGAATCCCTCAAAAGTAAAAATCTATGATTGATTCATCTACATCACCTTGAATACATTATCCTTAATTCAAAGATAGTGAGCATCCTTCAAAAGTACTGGTCTATAATTAATTCACTAGGGTTGTTAATGTGTGAGTAGGTGAACCTATGAGCTTGTGAGTTTTTTTAGGAAAAATTCGATGATGAACCTATGATCGTGGATGTAGGTCATTTGGTTTTTCAAAAATGTGAATTCATCTTTCCAAAATTTAAGTCACTTACAATCCTTTTTCAAAAATTTTCATTGCATCAACCAAATGTACTCAATTTTGATAGAAATAATGCAACACAAAAGTGTAAAGGAAAATAAATCACGCCCAAAAATTTGACTTCTCACATCCATCATTTAAAAAAATATAAAAGTTCAACATTTGAAAATCAAGATAAAAAACAGCTTACCCATTTAGGTAGATACATTTTGTTGGATTCAAGATCTTCATAAATAATTCATTTGTCCACTTACAACCTCAAAACATAAAATTCTAGAGCTAGAAACATTCACTTACAACCTACAAACATGAAATTCCAAAGCTAAAAATGTCCATTTTATCACTCAACTGATCATGTGAGGCTTATTCAAGTACCATATATACCCACTACTAATTTGCAATCAAATTCTATGTCAAATACTAGATAAGAGATGGCTAAGGTGTAGACAAGAATATGTCACGCTCAAGATTTTGCCATAACACACACAAATCCATTCATAGTGAAAATCAACACAATATAATAATTCATAAGATATGTCAATCTTGTGAGTCTAAGTTGCTCAATTGTGAAATCCTTGTTGGTAGAGGAATATGAAGTCTTTCTACCCTTGGATGCACTAATATCTAAAAACTCTAACACATTTAGAGCCCAATTCAACGCATAAGTATTTCTACGCTTTTTTGATTTAGGACAACCAAACTCTACAAACGCCAATGCTGCCTGCTCTATATAAACAAGTAGATCAAAAGACTTCTCTAGACTCAAGAGAAGACTCCGTTTCTGCAAAAGCACATTGGTTGACATCAACCCTTGCCCATTGCAAGAACACATGAAAACATGTTAGTGAGACAAAAGACCAACAGTTGTACACTTACATAAAATTGAGACATTTGAAAACTTACTTATAAGGTTTAGTCCTTTTAGCAAACTTAAAAACCTCTACATCCATGGCATTGAGATCTTGAGACAACTGAACCTTTACTCCTGCTTAAATTGTCACCGCTAATGGAGTGGTCTTCCATATGGGTAAAAGAATGTTGTTGAAGATGTGTTTGTCTTTATCCAAAGCTACAATGTGCCTCTTTGTACCGCAGCAAGCCTAATTGATGAACCTTTTATAAATCGCATTCACTTTGTTAACTCAATAATAAGATTGTGAATGATCATTTCTATACATAATAATTTAAATGGAAAATTACCAGTAGCTAATTGGTAGTCGAGAACAATATCTCCTTCAATCAATTGAGAACAATATTGACAGTTCAACATATGCAACGTCCAAGACGGACAGTAGCCCCTCCGCCCATCTATAAGGTCAACTTTTATCTTTAACTTTTTAAAATAGTTACCTCCATTTACCTCAATCTACTTGGATGCCATTTGGCATCCGCGTGGCACAGTAAAAGGGTGCATGTGGATCCAATGTGGAAGGACGATTTTAGTCAAGGCAACTTTAGATATACACATCTTCGGATGAAGGGTGAACCTGGGTACAAGCTGGAGCGACCTTGGTTGGCCAGACCTAAAGTTGCCTAGATAGGACACCCAAAATTTCTCTTGTTGTAGCCGCGGTCGCCCTCGACAACCTGTAGTTTAGAAAGCAGAACCAAAACCCCGCTTACCCGACCCCCAGTCGCCATTTAGAACCGGCAGTTTCATATTAAGACCCATGGTCACGCCCCCAACACCAGCGGTCATGACATCCAACCTACGGTTACAAAACTCAATCCGTAGTTACAACACCTGACCCGCGATCACAACACCTGACCCGCAGTCTCTCCCCTAACCCCCGTGGTCATAACGTGTGACCCACAATCTCTCCTCCAACACCTGCAGTCACGCAACTCGACATGCGATTTAGGAAAGGTCTTGCAGTCCTAGCAGCCACCCTGAGGTCAATTTTCAAGACCTGTGTTTGCCTCTAGAACGAGTGATCGCCACATGCAATCGCCAAACCATAAATCCCCTGCACCCACTTGTCTTTTTTGACACCTTTCTTCTTCACTTGGGCTTTACAAGTTGTAACTATTTGTGGCTACATGTATAAACCTAAGTATTGAAAATTAATTATTTGTACTATCTATGGTTGTGATTTTGGAGGTGTCGCAGCACAGGGCAAGCAAATTCCCAGTTATACTACCAAAAACCACTTCAAAGTATAACAAAGTGACTCTAAAGATCAAACCCGCAAGATTCTGTGAAGTATCTAGCCTTATTTGGTCTCTAAGCTAAGTCAGTACCAATATTTCCTCTTCCGGTCCTAACACCACAACCGGAAACACAACAACACCAAGAACTACAATCAGACCCTCTTCTCCTTCTCTGATCCGGTCAACTTTCCGATCCGATCTGATTAACTTACATCCACTCTTACTCCCATCCGGCTTAGTTTTACCTCTATTTCACCATCAGAGGGTTTGCCCCTTGATTTTGAGAGTGGCAGGCTGCCGCTCCTTCCGTGACTTATAGTGGCTGAAGACCCACTTCTCTATTCTCCCATTTCCTACACTAATCCGGATCCGGTTTGATCCTTCACAGCAACCCAGAGAACTCTCCGGATCACCGGTCACACAAAGACCTCCCGTACGATCCTCTCATACTACAACAACCTTAGCGCCACGTTCCGTCTGTACAAAGCCAGGCGGTTGCAAGTGAACCCGTCCGTTCCAACATCAACTAAAGTTCTTCCGTTTGCCCACTAAGGCAGCGAGATCTCTTAGGAGATCGGACAGTCAACCGGATTTCCTATCCAGGAGTTCTAGCACGACTAAGGAATCCCTCCCTATCCGCCTAGCCTAACAACGGCTGTCTCGCCCGGAATCCTAAACCTTAGAGATGCTGAGGAACTGAAATCCACTCCCAACGCTTTCATAACCCGCTCACTTGCACATAAGATCGAAACAAGAACACCAAAGGGAGAAATCATACCCGCACAAGCATGCGCCTTCCTGACTCCTCACCACACAACCCTGCCACACACGGGAGAGACACCCAACAAGAGGTCATGAGAAGACATACACAAAATTTGGGCGAAAAGACTTGCAGCTCCCAAGCAGGGGCTGACTTATATACAATTTGATTACAAGGCAAAAAGGCCCACAGAAGCCCGCGCTGGACATCCGGGTCCAATCCTAACCGGCCAGACTGGGTCAACATCCGATCCGGTCCTAACTATCTTACGAAAATTACATTCCTAAATAACTACCTACTCTCCAACTCCCCCACCCAGCATAGGACTCTTAGGGTCCACGGGCAGTTGGTTGAAGACATCTGCCAAATTCCGGCTCCGCTCCCCGGCAGTAGGATCCGGAAGATTTGACTCTAGCGATGAATCCAACTGAATTAGTTGCTCAGGCCCAGATCTTTGGTGATTCTTTCTTGACTCGGGTGTCTGATACTTGAGCTCCCTCGGATGCGATCCTCCGGCTGCAAACGAATCCGGTAGCAATATATCCGAGAGGTGGATCTCCCGGGAGTACATGGACCCATTCAGCTTCCGACTGCTGATGTCCATCCGGTTGGCCGCCTCTCTCGCTGCCACCAATGATGCTTCCACCCGATCGGTGAAATCGGTCAGGATCTGAACTATTCGAGAACCGGATATCTTCTTCTCCTCATGCACCCCTTTGTCAAATAATTCCGCTTTGACTGCGGTGGATCCGGACTCTCCGAGAGTGTCTTTCACTGACTCGGCCACCTTCCGGCTTGCTTCCGCCATCTCCCGGACTGCAACCTTGTCTTCCCTGAGGGCTACCATGTCAGGCCTTAGGGTGTCGACTTCCTCCTGAAGCCGATAGATCTCTGCCTCCTGCCTTCGGTGCTCATTCGGATCAGACAGATACTGACCCACCTTACCCGGTAAATCACTATCCACCGGTGCACCCACCAGATCTCCGATAGTGATAAGAGCCCTCCTCTTGACCTCTTAGTCCACTCGTATCCCGCACAGGATTACCGTCAACTGGTTGAACAGGTCGGTCGGGTCTTCAGGATCCGGCATCTCCACATTTGGTCCCTGTTCTAGAGTGGACCGGGTGGTAGGAGGGGTTCCTTGCTTGCGAGGAGGCGTCGTCTTCATCCGCTTCCTTGGCCAGAGTTGCTCCTCCTCTTCTTCTTCCGTCTCGGGTTCGGACCCGGTTTGCTCTTCTTGTTCGTCATCCAAACCCGACTCCCCGTACTTCAGGATAGACTCTTGAAGACTCCACGTCTTCTCCTCCGTCTCGATGAGGAGTTGGTTGCGGTGGTAGAGGTGGAATGGATAGGGACTCAAAGGAGTGGCCCTACTCTTTCCGATCCTCATTACCAGCTAGGACACTAGATTAGAAAAGATCCGGGCCCAGTTCACTTCCCGTTCCCCGCTCAGGGAACCAAAAATTGTGTTGCCAATGGTCATTGTCACCCTTGTCGACTTCTCCAGGTAGACGATCGGAACCAGAAACTAAAGGAGATTACGGTGCCAGTCGCTCTTGCAATCAGCGACCGTGTATCCGTCCTTGTTGCTCGGCTCTCCATGAAACTTGTCATGGATGAAATCGTCTTTCCTTCCAGCCATGCCGGAACCTCCCATTCAAAAGTTGTAAACTTCCCTCCACCTTTCTTCTTCCCATTCGGTTAGGCGGCCCCGGAGTGTGTTGTCAAACTTGTTCGACACCTTACATTTAAGCTCTTTCACCATCCGCTCCTCCCCAAACCCCCAGGGTTTATCCATCAACATGAGACACCCCATTGCATTAAGATCCTCCATGAGTTCGGACCTGGCCGGTTCCACCACAGGGGTGACCGGAACTACCTTCTGGAGCTTGACGTCGGAGGAGGGACTGGGTGTGCCCGATCTGTTCTTACGCAGCTAAAGGCATGGACACAAGTGGCCACTGAACCCTTACCGATCTCTACCTCACTCTCTCCTAGCCACACGTCTCGTTCCTCACTTCCTCTTGCCCAATCTCAACCGAAAAACAATACAAAACCTGCAACCCACACAATTTCTACCTTTTCTACACACTTTGACATGCCCGGCCGGAAGCACACACACATACAACGGCTCTGGCGCAGACGGAGGCGTAAAAGCGCTCAAGGTCAGCTTCAGAAGTCGAGGGAAGTAAAGGAGTGAAAATGAGGACGACTAGCCTTTATATAGTCCCAGGACCCCTGGCAGGTCATCATGACCTTTTCCGGTCCGGTCCATATCGATCCGGTCCAACCCTAATCCGATCTGAGGTGAGATCCGGATGTGATTCCGTTCCTGAATACTAACATTCTGACCAGATCAGATCCAGTTTTCTCCTTACTAGATTAGCGTTGTCTATCTCCAGTTTCCTTCTGCCCCTCTAATCGGATATGGATCCTAATTACCTGTTTCCGTTCCAATATTTAGATAAGCAAAGGAAAACCAAAAATTCTAGTTGCGACAGGAGGTTTTTAAGCTTTACACTAGACATTTTTTCATGGCCACTACAGGTAACAATAATGGGTCATTCCCCATCTTAGTTGACTTTGAACCATCTTCACCTAAACTTTATGCCATATAGAGTTGTGAGTTTTATATCATTATGGTAGAAAATGCAGTTGAAAGTATATTAGGGAAATAAAATTCAAGCAAATTTAATTTTAATTCTTTACTTCTGCAATTCTATAACAACATTTTCACTAACAATGCTCTAAAATTGCCATTTGTGGTACAGGTACCAAATTTTAGGGGGAAAAAAAATTATCCTTGTAATTGTAGGATCTTATAGTATGCTGACTTGAAACATGTGGTAAAATTATCAAGAATTCCTAGTGCGTAGATTACAAGATATAAGCTTTCAAATTCACTTAAATACTTTTTTGGGCCTTAACAAAAACATGGCATCTACACTTTAAAAGCTCACTTTTCCTTAAATAAATAAAAAAATGGTGGTGCTTTTTTGCATTCATTTTCCTAAACAAATAAACTGCATGCTTGAAAAAATTCACATCATTTAGAAATTAGAATTGTACAACATTTAGGGAAGAAATAATAAGTAGAACGTAGAAAGCATCTCACAAATAATCAAAATACTAAGTTATAATTCATAATATAGTATTTGGACTTGAACAATGCCAATCTCCATAATTGTGACAATATAATCATAAATGTACATTCTATCATTTTATTTTTTTCCTAAAATATATTGAAATTGAATTAGTCTCTACATGCCTAAGGACTTATTTGAGCTTCTAGGAAATTTGCTCTAAATTCAACAGGTACCCAGCATTTTTGTAAATTGTAGAAGGGTTTTATTTAATTGTAATTGTACAAATTCAAACTAAATATGTCAGCAAGAACATGAGAAAAGAAGACACAACAATTTCACTAATGGATTGAAAAATTATAATGCTTGATCATGATGGTGTTAAAACTGCAAAAGTGTTTTGATTTTTTAAGGCTTTCAATCCTCTTTTACATTCCAAATGTGAAATGTTGGTTACCAAAAAACTATGAGGTTAAAGGGCCTAAAATTCAAAATTGCAATCAATTTTTTGCTTTTCAAATCTATTCTACCATTTTATTACATAAATTTCTAATGTGATTTTTCTTCCAACATCTATTGTATTTGAGACTAATTTCAAAGAGCTTGCCCACAACTATATGGAAAGTCAAGATTGCAATGGACACCCATCCACAAAATCTTGAATGGCAAAATCATTATCAATCATTTTCAAAATCAGCTTTTGAAAGGTAAAAGTAAACTTCTAAAAAAAATTCAAAAAGTAGCAACTTGTAATTTGGTAAGGTTTTATTTAACTTCATACTATAATCAATACCAAAATTTAGTGCCTCGAGCATTTAGAGGTTAAACAAATGACTTGAAAGTTCTTTTCTTAATACAAAACCACGTACCTATAACTGGCAAGAAACAAAACTCCTCCAAAGTTTCATCTCATTGAGGGAAATGGAATAATTCAAAGCTTTCTATGTACATATAAATCTGGAAAACCAATTTTAAATTCTTATATACCAAGAAAGTCCCATTTTTTTTTAAATGTGTAAATTGCACATTAATAGAAAAAAGTATTATATTAGGCCAAAACTTGTGAGTTGTATTTTCAAATGTCAAGAAATTTGATTCAAATGAAAGATACTCCTCGACCACATATCATATTGAAATTTTGGCCTCAAGTGTATAGAGCACTAGACCATCATTTAGACCATTTTTTTCAAAATTGCTATATAGCCCAGAAAAGGAGTGTGGTCTTCAAGGGACTAAAAACATCGTTAACTTGAAGTCGGCACAAGATAGAAGGAAAATCCGAACTATGAAATATCTAAAACATGGAAGTATAATGTACTAATTCCAACGGTGACATTGCATACCCAGTAAAGTCAAGAAGGTGAAATTTTCAATTTTGGAATATTTTTAAAATAAATTTCATAACTGAATCCAACATTTGTACAAGTTTTTTCTTCAACTGGGACACTCGTGATTGGAGATTGGTCCGGTCCTGCTCCAAGTTCAAGATCCGGAGCTCCTTCTTCCTCAGCACCCTTGAATTTGTCCTTTGCCGGATGGCGTCTACTATCTGTTCCGGTTGCTGCACTCCCAATAGTGACATGGTTTCGGTGATATATTCCAACATTTTGTTGTGGATAAATCGGCACTGCTTTATCCAATGAAGTCCGCATCCCTAAAATTCCTACATTTGCTTGTTTTCCGGATAATCGGATTGCTCTTCTTCATCCAAAATAACTTGCTTGCCTCGCGCAACCTAATCCGTCGACTTTTATCTCTTGATCCGCTTGTGCTGCAAGGGCGGCTACTCCGATTCTTTTTCTTTGGATTTGGCTTGAGTGTGCTGCTCCGGTTGGATTTTGTCCGTAAAGCCGTACTTCAAGACCTCCTCCCCGTGGACGTACGTCTGCTGCTCCGGATCACTCAAAACTTCCTTCTGGTGGTAGAGGGGAACATATACGGGCTGAGTGGGCTAGCTTTACCGACGGTGGCACGTGCAACTAATTTAGAGACTACATCCGCAATGAGTCTCCCTCAATTCATAAATCTACCCTCTATTGCTCCGGAAATGGTACTCACAACTATGGCCGTAACTTGGGTTGGCTTTTCTAGATACATAATTGGAATAAAAAACTCCAACATTCGGCTATGCCTATCCTTGATATAGTCGTGAATACTGTACCCTTCCTTGGAATGCGCCAAACCCCGGAACTTACTCTGCTTAGTCTTATCATTTCGGGGAGCTAACCTGAATCTGGTTTTCTAGAATGAGTACACCTCCGCCCACACAACCTCTGTCCAAAGCTTGGATTGGCCTCTCACAGTCAACTGATATTGATTCGGAACTTTTTCTACAAGTTCCGCAATTATCTCATCACTCTTTAAATTCCAAGGTCACTGCAACAACCCGGTGCATCCGATCGCCTCTAAGTCCTCCTCCAGTTCTTTCCGTATCTCTGGATTCTTAGGAATTGACGGACAGAGAATCCGGGCCGGCTCTGCCATAGCTCACCGACTCAACTAATCTGGTGCAATCAGCATCGACCTCACCAATCCCTCCCTAACACAGTCCTAACTCACCACACTTTCACTCATTAAGCGCACACCACAACTTCGCAAAGAAAGAAAGAGATGAGAATGAGAGAAGAGAGCCCTTAAGTACACAATGATTAGCCAATAGTTCCCCAAGGGAACGGGTATGCAATCATTCCCGTAACGATACCCTAGGGTTTCTGGGCCAAAAGGCTAGGTCATAGGCTTTCTGGATCCGGATCCGTCACTTACCAGATCACTTATCCTGTTTAGCGGTTCTAGTAACCCAAGTATCAGCTAATTCCAAATTGTTTTATAGCTGACCCAGATTCCTAGATACTAATAACAAATTCAAAAAATTAAGACTACTCTAATCCAGTTTTATTCTATTTTCTATCTATTTAGAGTTTCTGTATTCCTACACTTTGGCAGTGTTGCGTTCCAAGGGATGTTTGGTAAGACATTAGCCTATCCATGGTAATATTATCATCAATGTTTAAGGCATAAAATATAATGTTCCCACGTATGTTTTTGTAAACGTGTGGACATTGGAGGCATTGAGCATGTCCAGCACTTCTGTTGTTGCCACTGCAAGTATTGACTTTGTATACAAATTTGACTTTGAGACTGTACAGTGTGTGCTTAACCATGATACAAATAAGATCCGGGACTTCTTCACGCTTAGAATAAGTGCAATGCAATAGTAGAGTCTCTCATATAATAAACTCAAAATACATAAATAAATACTTCTCCATAAAGACGACAAGTTTGAGCGCAAGGCAAAAAAGGGCAAAAAAATGAGCCACGACGGCCTGGAAATAGTATTCGTGGACATCTTTGACAATGACGGTGCTAGTCCTGCAGTTTGCTGCAAAAATTGGCGTCTCTACATCTAGGTTGACGTCCTCAAAAACACGGGAGTCACTGCGGCACAACAATGCATGTGAGTCAGTTTTGAATGCAACTTTTGACATTCATCACATGCAAGGCAAATACTTCTACATAGACATTGGACACATTGCAAGTTCATCTGGTGTCGCAACCAAAATTATTGGTTTTTCCTTGCTTACCTAAAAATTGGAACAAAATTGAGTAATTAGAATCCGGATCCTGCTAGGGGGCAGAAGAAGATTGAAGATAGACAAAACTAATGCAATAAGGGGTAAACTGGATTTGATCCGGTCAGAGTATCAATACTCAAGAGCAAAATCACATGCAAAACTTATTTTGGATTGGATTAGGGTTGAATCGGATTGCTATGGACCGGACCAAAAAAGGTCATGATGACCAGTCAGGGATCTTGGGACTATTTAAAGGTTAGTCGTCCCCATTTTTGCTTCTTTACTTCCCTTGAGTTTTGGAGCTGACCTTGAGCGCTTTAGCGCTTTCGTCTGCGCCAAAGCCGTTGTGTGCGGGAAAACTTAAGTACAAATGCGTCAGAGTGCGGGAGAGGTCGCGATTGTGTGGGCTACAGGTTTTGTGTTGACTTTTGGTTGAGATCGGGCGAGAGAAAGTGAGGAACGGGACGTGCGGCTACGAGAGAGTGAGGTAGCGACCAAAAAGGATCTAGCTAGCCAAGTCTGTATCCATGCCTCAACTTCGTAAGAGTAGATTGGGAGCACCCAATTCCTCCTCAAAGATTAAGCTCCGGAAAGTAGTTCCGATCATCCCTTCCAAGGAACCGGCAAGAATTGAGCTCATGGACGACCTCAATGCAATGGGCTGTGTAGGGTTGATGGATAAACCTTAGGGGGTTTAGAGAAGAGCGGATGGTGAGAGAGCTAAAAGGCAAATTGTCGAATTAGTTTGACAATACTATCCGAGGGCGCCCAACCAAATGGGAAGAAGAGAGGTGTAGAGAGGTCTACAACTTCTGGTTAGGGGGTTTAGTCATGGCGGCACGGAGGGCTGTATTCATCCATGACAAGTTTCATGGAGAGCCAAGCAATAAGGACGGGTATGCGGTCACGGATTGCATAGACGACCGACACCTCCGCCTTCTCCAGTTCTTGATTCCGATCATCCATCCATCGTTGGAGAAGCCAACGAGGGTGAAGATGACCATTGGCAACACTATTTTTGGAGCCCTGAGCGAGGAACGGAAGGTGAATTGGGCCCGGATCTTTTGCGATCTGGTGTCCTAGCTTATTAGGAGAGTTGGAAAGAATAGGGCCACTCCTTTGAGTCCCTACCTCTTTCATCTCTACCAGCGCAACCAACTCCTCACCGATACAAAGGAAAAGACATGGAACATTCAGGAATCCATCCTGAAGTATGGAGAGTCGGGTTCAGATGACAAACCGGAGTCTGTATCCAGATTTGAACCCGAGATGGAAGAAGAAGATGAGGAGGAGCACCTCAAGATGAAGAAGCAAATGAAGACAACGCCTCCTCATAAGAGAGGAACCCCTCCTACCAACCAATTGACTCCTGAACAGGGATCGGAAGTGGAGATACCGGATCTCAAAGACCCGACTGATCCGTTCAATTAGTTGACCGGCATCCTTTGCGGGATACAAGTAGATTGGGAGGTCAAGAGAAGGACCCTCTGTAGTATCGGAGATCTGGTGGGTGCGCCGGCAGACAGCAAACTACCGACTAAGGTAGCTTTACACATCACCAATCCGGACGAGCACAAGAAGCAAGAGGCAGAGATTTGTCGGCTTCAGGAGGAGGTCAACACGTTGAGGATAGAGATGGTTGCCTTCAAAGAAGATAAGACCACCATCCGGGAGATGGCGGACGCGACCCAGAAGGTGGCGGAGACAGTGAAGGCCATTCTTGGAGTGTCCGGATCCGCCGCTGTCAAGGCGGAGTTGTTTAATAAGGGAGTACATGAGGAGCAGAAAGTATCTGGTTCACAGATAGTTCGGATCTTGACCAACTTTACCAATCGGGTGGAAGATAGTTAGGACCGGATCGGATGTTAATCCGGTCAAGTTGGTTAGGATCGGACACAGAAGTTTCGCACAAATTTCTGGGGGCCTTTTTGCCTTTATAAATCAGTTGTATATAAGCCAACCTTTGCTTGGGAGCTGTGATTCTTTTTGCCAAAATTTTGGTTGTACCTTCTATTGGCTTCTTGTTGTGTGTCTCTCCTATGTGTGGCAGGGTTGTATGGCAAGGAGTTAGGAAGGTACACGTTGGTTTGGAGGTGATTTCTCCCTTTGGTGTTCTTGTTTTGATCTTATATGCAAGTGAGTGGGCTGTGAAAGAGTTGGGAGTGGATTACAATTCCTCAGCACTTCTAAGGTTTCGGATTCCTGGCAAGACAGCCGTTGTTAGGCTAGGCGGATAGGGAGGGATTCTTTAGTCGCGCTAGAACTTCTGGGTGGAAAATCCAGTTGAGTGTCCGATCTCCTGAGAGATCTCGCTACCCTAGTTGGTAAATGGAAGAACTTTAGTTGATGTTGGAATGGATGGGTACACTTGTAACCATCTCACTTCGTACAGATGGAACTTGGCACTAAGGTTGTTGTAGTATGAGAGGATTGTACGGGAGGTCTTTGTGTGACTAGTGATCTGGAGAGTTTTCTGGATTCCTATGAAGGATCAAACCGGATCCGGATTAGTGTAGGAGATTGGAGGATAGAAAAGTGGGTCTTCAGCCACTATAAGTCATGGAAGGAGCGGCGGGCCTGCCACTCTCAAAAGCAAGCGGCAAATCCTCTGATGGTGAAACAGAGGTAAAACTAAATCGGATGAGAGTAAGAGTGAATAGGAGTTGATCAGACCAGATCAGATAGTTGGACGGATCAAGAAAGGAGAGAAGGGTCTGATTGTAGTTTTTGGTATTGTTGTATTTCCGGTTGTGGAGGAAGATCCGGAACCGAAACCGCTGGAGAAGAAGAAGCGACAGAACACCACCAATCCGGACGCACGAAGAACGAGTCTGGACGTGCCAGAATTGAATCCGTACCTGACCCGGCCATCATCGGAAACTTTTGATGAACTCAACTTCTATGAAGTCGGGAACCCGGTTGAAGAAATGGATGGAAATAGTGGAGGCCGAGATCACGGATCTGGATGAAGAACTCAAGATTGTGGAGCCTGAAAAGCAACGGAAACTCCGGAAGTCTAAGAAGCGGAAACCGGAAGGGAAGAAGTTGGTGAGACAATAGATTGAAGACTCTGAATCCGGTGAGTTCGAGTCAGGATCAAAGTCTAAGGAGGATACGGAGGAGGAGGAGGAGACAACTCCTGCGACCCGTCAGAATCCGCTCCGAGCCGCCAAGATGATGCCAGCAAAGAGTTTCAGTAAGCTGGCAACCAAACAAGGATTCGGGAGTTCAAAGAAATCCCGTGTGGACAAGTAGTTAGAAGGAAACTACTTGTAAAAGGTGGGTTAGAATTTAGATAGTTTAGTTCCGGAACCGAATTCCAAGAATGTGCTCAGTTTCTGGAAATGTAGGGATAAGGACTTTTTGGTTTATTTGGGATTTCCTTAGTGTGTGTGTGGTTGCTCAGTTTGTGGAGAGCCCTTTTTTCACTTTTAGGGTGTTGACTTTGGTTTTGTTTTGGATTTTTATGGGCAGGCAAGTTAGTTGCCCCTCATTCCCTCCTAATTGATATTCAATTGTATTTCATTCCCTTTTCAAAATTTGAGCCCTCGGGTATGCATTTTGATTCTATTGGTGTATCCGGATTGTGTTAATCTGTAGTCTGGGTGTTGGAAGGAAAGGACGGGTGAGGAGGAATTCGGATTTCGGGGAATACGATCTAAGTCGAGAGTGTAATATTGTAATGTTGTTGGACTGTTGACTTAGGAGTTGCGCACAATGTCTTTAAATTACCAGGAGAGTAGTCCGGATTATAGAGTAGCGAGGAAGCGAGTCCGGTTGTCAACCCATGTGGAGGTAAGCGCCCACACATGCCTTAGATTAGTGCATAAGAAGTTGTTAGTTTGCACATGGCATTTGGAAACTTCTTAGGAGTTGCCCAAAAAATTTCGTAATTTTCCGAATTGCGAAAATGACTCCCTGGAAAGTCAACCGTGTTTTTACGCATTGAAAAATTCCTAGAAAATTTCAAAGTGGCGGTAAAATCCCACTAAAAATTAGGATAGAATTTTTAGTGCTAATAAAGCGGCCGACCAAATTCCATCACATTCCGACCCTGACAAGTATCAGAACCGGCGGCGCTAACAGAATTTTAACGAATTTTAAAAGATTCATTACGTTGACCAGCTCACCAAGAGCTCCCGAATTTTGATTGGAGTCAATTTGGGTTCCTTTCTTACTATTTGGACCTCCTCGACAACCCTGGCCAGTCAAAATTTGAAGATAAAAGAATCTCCAACAATTGGATTTTTACCCTTTTATGCAATATGCTGAACGTTGGTTTTTACATACAAAATGGCTTGGAAATAGAAGATACGAAAATCCTTCAATTAATTTGGGTCTTCTAAAGACAATGGCACAACTGGTTTAGAGTTTGGAGCATTTCTCCAAAAGTTAGAGTGATCACAGTAGTAGTTTAGAATTTTAATTAGTAAATTTGAAATTACCTAGAAAGTAGAATTAGGAAATTGAGGGGGAAGGTGAGGCCTTGAGCGAGTATATAAGGCCTCCCCCTCCCCTCACTTCACACCCCTTTTATTCTTTGTAAAGTTTTGGCCAAAATGCGGCCACATTGTTGGAATTGGCGGTTTTCAGCCAAACATTTGTTTAATGCATTTGGAGCTTTTCTCCTTGACTTTTATCAAACATTCTCTTGTGTTTTGAGCTCTTTCAAAGGACGTTGGAGTCCTTTAGAATTGCTTATTTGCTTACACGTACTTGAATTGAGATTATCCACATTGTATGTTTCTTTTTGTTGATGTTTAGAAAGAATCGTGGTTTCTAACCCCTTCAAACCGAGCTCCTTGTGTGGGATATCTTGACTCACGTCAAAGAACATCCCCCTAGAGCCTTGACGTTTGAAAACATTGTTTGTAGAAGAGTCATAAGTGATTTGGAGAGGTTTGGGTTGTACCAAGCTCTTACCGTCAAGTTTTAAGAATTTCCATTGTCAAAGTTGTCCAAAAATTGAGGTTAACCTTTCTAATACGGCAAAGCTATCGCCCTGGACTTAGTTTCTTTTAGAATAAATCAAGTTCCCTTGTCAAAATCATCCATATGTTGAGGTTAACCCCTCTAATACAGTAAAGCTATTGCTCTAGACTTAGTTTTTATTTCATTTAGAAGTTTCTTGCCAAAAGTTGTCTAGAAGCTTAACCCCTATCCCCCCGGATGGTAAAGCTTTGCACTTAGTTAGAATTTTCCACTCTTTAAAATTTGGATTAAGGGGTCCCCAAAGGAAGATCCAAGGAGGCAAGCAACAACCATTAGAAGTAGGATTAAAAATCCAAAACAAGAACTCCAAACCAGGGACCTCAACGAGCAAGAAGTACCAGAGTTCCCCAACAAGCCACTAAGCTCAAAATTCAGATTTCACACAAGGAAGAGAGTCTCAGAGTCAACCAACAAGCTATCAAGCTAAAAATTTCAGATTTGATAAGGACCAGAGAATATTAGAGTTCCTTAGAAGCTATTCGGCATAGAATTTCAGACTTGCTCAAGGACCAGATCACATCAGAGCTCCAGCAAGTTATTTAGCTTGAAAATTTCAGATTACACAAGGGAGAGAAGTACCCAAGCTCCAGCAAGTTATTAGCTCAGAAATTTCAGATTTCCCACAAGGGAGAGAAGCACCAGAGCGTCAGCAAGTTATTTAGCTTGAAAATTTCAGATTTACACAAGGGAGAGAAGTGTCAGAGCTCCAACAAGTTATTAGCTTAGAAATTTCAAATTTCACACAAGGAAGAGAAGCACCAAAGCACCTCAAGTCACAAGTGGCCAGATCAAGCATCAAAGGGAGGGAGCTTACCTTACATCCAGGTCCTCAAAGTCAACCAGGTCATCTAGTCTCTTCACTCGGTTGGAGCTGCAACTCTCCAGACAGATCAAATTCTCTTGAAAAGAAAAAAAACGAACAAACCATCTGAGTTGCAATCATCCTATTTTGGATCTCACTTTCAAACATTTGGGAACTAGAAGCACTTGTCTCTCAAGTTGTTGCAAGGAAATACTTCACAAAGTTTAGAATTTGGATAGTTATAGAAGTAAGAATTTGGAGACCCAAAAAGTCAATATTAGGCTTCTAACCAAGCATAGTTGACTTTATCAGCTACGTTTTTAATTAGATTAGAAGAAAAAAAAGGAAAAAAAACAAAATAAAGAATAGTTTGACTTTGGGAATTGTTCTCAAATTAGTATTAGTATGAAAAACTTGACAGAGTTTATTTCTTAGTTCATTGACTTTTATGTCATTAGCAAAAGTTTCATCAAAATAGATTTGATAGGATTAGATTTGTTTTCAAAAATATCTCCAAAAGAGGAAAATTATAAAAAGAAAAGAAAAGAAAGAAAAATAGAAAAAGAATCGATTTTTTCTTATATTGAAGAAAAGAAAAGGAAAGATGACATGGACGCTACCTTAGACTACAACAAGATCACGATAATGGTAAACGAGGATGGCATCATCGAATCCGCGATTTTCAGAGTAAGTTTTAAAAAATCCTTTCTTTTATTGTTTTGTTATTTAATTGTGCAAATTAGTAAATTAGATTAGGATTGTTAATTAGGATTAACATTGTGGAATTACGAAGTTGGAATGCAATTTAGAACTTAAAGAAATACAAGAAATAAGAATTGAAACTTAAAATTAGACAGTAAATTTGAATAGCTTCTAGGAAACAATTGCAATTAGGAATAGGATAAAAATTCCAAAAGATGAAAGAAATTTGAAATTAATATAAAAAATAGGAAACAAATTAGAAAAAATTATCCAAAACCAATTCATCAAGGAGTTTAAAATTTACAATAGAAAATTGACTCAACTTATTAAGAATTTAACATAATTTCCAAAAAGCTATTGTACTAGAAATTCCCAACATTTATTTTGAATAGAAAATAGTAGTAAAAGTAGGAAGGAAAAAAATAGAAGTTAACCAATAGAGTTTCTTTTAGGTTATTTACATTTAAAGTAAAAGTGAAAACCAAAGATCAAAGTAGATGTAGTTTTCGAATTTCCAAAGTAAAAATGAAATTACGGAAGAATTTTGGTGAACCGAATAACGGTCAAAATTCAATCGTAAGATAACTTTTACCAAGGAAGTCAAAAGTATTTTTATTTTACCTATAAGATAAAAATCAAATATCAATAGTATAACCAATTCACATTAGAAATAGAAAGTAAAAAGAAATTACATAAGAATTTTGATGAATCGACACGATCAAAGTTCATCAGTAAATTATCTTACATCAAGAAGTCAAAAATAATTACATTTTTACCACAACAAGTATAGAAGTAACATCTCTAAGGTAAAACTATTTAGTTTAGAAACAAGTTGAATTTGTCTTCTATTAGTAAAGGTAAGAACTTATCAAAAATTACCCAAAAGAGATTAATTAAAAATCACTTCAGTCCCAATTATCCGTTAGGAATTTAGGGTAACTTCAGCTTTCTTCACCCATTGGAAAGGGTAAACCAAACCCTATCCATTAAACCATTTTGTTTATTTGTTTCTAGGCTAATACCAATTCAAAGTTTGATTGTTAATTGGTCATAGTAAAAACCATTTGAACAATACTAACATCTTTTGGATTTTATAGCAATTAGAAGTGGACAAAGCTAACACTAGGAACAACATCAAAAGATCCATTGCTTGGAAGGTGTAATTGGATTATACGTGTTAACACCCAATAGAGATTCAACTACAACAAAAACTAAAACCTGGCCTTATGTACACTTTATTCCAAGGGTGGGAATAATGCGCCGACAACCATCCTCTGGACTAAGTCTCTCACCAGTCACCACTCTTGCCCCAAATACCTTCCTCTCTCCACTCAGCGCTCCAAATATGGTGTTGGCCCATGTTAATGTAGTCCGGTTTGGCCGTTTCGGATACAGGATGGAGACCAAAAACTCTAGGACTCTCCTCTCTCTCGATGACCTACAATCTGCTAGTGCATAGGCATCCTTCGGATGAGGAAGACTTACGACTTTACCTTCTGCGCATCGTTCTATCCGCGAGGCCAATCCCTCTCTAGCACGCAAAAAGTTGTACACCCTCTTCCACATCTCAATCGTCCATTTATTGGGAAGAGCACGAGTGGTCTTCACCCACTCGTTTGACTGGCCCTTTAGGAGTTCACCAATCATGTCTTTGTCTCTCAAGCTCCAAGGTTTCTTCAGAAAAGAGGCGACCCCAATCTGCCTTAGATCCTCCTCCAATTGCTTCCGCTCTCCGTCATCCTTTGGAATGGCCGGATGGATTGTCTTGAACTTGAGAGCCCCTGTCCCGCTGCCCTCAGCCTTCACCATTGCTCAAGTCTCTCAACAATTCACTCAACCGATGTCTCTCTCAAAGGATTACGAGCAGTTTTCTGCCAGGTAAAGATCCTCTTCCGCTCTGTCACTCCGAAAAACGGAAGCCTTTCCATCCTCTCCAGACACACTTGCATGCAAAAAGCTTCACTCTCTTGCGCTCTAGACACTAACCAAATGCAAACGCAAGAATGAAGATGGAAATTTTGACCCCTGGAACTTCCCTCAAATGTTCGATCGTTGGACTAGGGTAGCCGTTATCCTTGCGTGCGGATAAATCCAACCATTAAACGGTCAGCCCTAATTCCCAGTATGGCCATTGGATCCTACATCCGCCCGACCAGCTCCCGGTAGGTGTTCTGTTATCTTTCCCATGAATTCTGGTACCCGGTCCGAATATTAGAACAACTCCAGATTTCAATCCGGTTCTAGTTCTCAGTAAGAACTGAAAACTTCTACTATTGGTCTTAATCTAATTATCTATCTACCATTACTCTATTAGCATGGAAAGTTAATTGTATTAAGATGTTTAGTTTACCCTTGGATAAACCAAAAAATTGTATCCCTATTAACTCCTTCCTCTACTTTCTTCACTAATCAAGACTTATCTTACTTTCCAAGCTCCCACACATGCTAGAGCAAAATTAATTAGAAGACGTGAACATCAAGAAGGGATCGCTGAAAACTCCACTTAATGGATTTAGAGCACAGTGTTAAGTGCATATTCCAGTCCCAACGAACCATTAAATGAGTGGCAAGTGACGGTGCAACGATGCAATGACTTAATGCAACAAATTTCCAAAATCCCGAAAAGATTCTAACTGAATTATTGCACTCACCACCTTCAGCTCCGTAGTGCTGCACCAATTTCTAGAACATAGTGAATATTTTGAATTTTAGTATTGCACGCACTACCTCCGAGTTGTCAGTGCTGGTTAATCTTGTAGGATGCAATGCAAATTATGACTGGAGGACTGCATCTTCAGATCTTTTTTGTGGTCAAAAAAGTGCACGCTTGAAGAATGCTCCAGAAATTCAAAAGCCAAGACCGCACGTCCCTCTGAAATTTGTGGCAAGAAACTAGAGCTCTGGGATCCCAATGAACTTCTATCAAAATCCCCGAACTTGGTAGAGCTTGCTCTTTTGCACAGGTGAAGTTGCTGTGAACGCTCCAGAGTATTGAGTCCAGGCATTCCGATGTTCCAAGCGCTTTGAGGTGGATTCACAAGACGTCCAATGCCCATCACTTCATTCTGGGTACAATCTCAGCAATTTGCATTGCATGTTGGTTGTAAAGTTTGAATCTCCATTAGTTGTTTTTCCAAAGTTGTATATCATATTCAAATGCCACTTAAGAATTTGAAAATGCAACGGCTATCGTCAGCCCATAGAGTCTGCTCTGATGCAATTCAAATAGAGAATTTGCAGCCTAAATGAAGTTCATAGACTTCTTGCGATTCAACAAGTCGTGTTGTGCATGTGTTGCACTTTCTGAATTAGTAACCAAAGACATAAGTCTATCATGATTCGCAAATTTGAAGAGAACAATGGGCTTCTGCATATGAAAGCGTTCATGCAATCCGTTATTCCACAGCTCAGATGACTGGCTCATACTTAGGTTCATCTTTCTATTGGAGTCCGGGCCAGGTGGGGTTTGTAGTCAATAGCGTATGATGTCTTTGAAGTTTAGTGGTTGAAGTCAAACGTTTGAATAGGTTGGCGCAATGCAGTATAATACATGTAGACATTAGTGGTACGTATTTTAGGGGATTTACAGTGGCACGTGTGGATCCAATACGGCCATTGTGATATAACACAATGATTTGTTGAGAACGCTACGTGATCTTATATAAACAGAGGTATCTGTGGCGACACTGTGAGATCTCACGATGTTTGCAATGCGACAGGCCTTGATGTCTGCATGAAAAGGTCATGCAATGGATACATCGTGATATATCACGGACCCTTCTCTGTCTGGTCATTGGGTGCAACCTTTGGATGAATTGTACTTCTCAGATGAACAAAGTAACCAAATTTGGGTACAAAATTAAGTAATGGCAGTATTTGTTTTCAAGGGAAGGTTGTTCATACCACGACTCACCTAACCCCTTACTCAATGTTGGCAAATGATGTTTGCAAAAGATGTGAGCACCGTGATATATCACAATATTGACTAATTAGTTACAGAAACGTACATAATGGATTCAAGCACACATTCTGGTGTGCTCGACTGGAAAATACTATGGAGAGCAATAGATGTTCTAAAGTTGGCGGGAGATGATGTGCCCTTGAATTCATCTTCTTTTATTCGTCAGGAATCATGGTCTAGGCTTGAGGTGCATTGGATGGACACTTTAGGTGTGCTTCTTTCGTCGGGGTCCATCAACTGCTGGATGTCGAACGATCCTTTCTAAGACGGAACACTTGGTGAGGATTGCATTGGTATTACTGTCATGGACTTTTTTGTGAATAACAATGATGACATAATGACTCATACTCGGTGGCCTCTGTCGGAGTACCGATTCCCAAATGGACGGTTGTTGAAGGATACCTTGAACCATTTTGCAGCTATTCCCGTTGCTGTGGACCCGCTTGCTTATCTTGGTGGAAGAATGAAGGCCCCTTACCGCTTCATTGTTTGTAAGCCCAGTCTTCATGAAAAGGATTCACAGTACATTTGAAAAATGGTGGAAGAAGAAATCCGGAAAGTTAGTTCCGAAAAGTGTTGCAGAAGTCGGTGTTGCCAACTCTTTCTCCAAGAGAAGACACTCCTGGTCAAGCGAAGGTTCTACATGAAGTCCTTTGATGACCAATGCAAATACGAAATGGCTGTGGGTGGACAATTACACCCCTTGGACGGGACTTGCAAGCGGATATTTGTAACAATAGAAGGTGCTGAAGTCTGTAGCATGGCTTGGTATATAATTCACGGAATTCCTAAGTCCATATACCATAATTACATTGACAAGTACAAAGAAGGTAGGGTTTCCAAGACTCATGGAAACAAAGGGATTAAGCGGGAGAATGGACACTTTGAAGTTCCTACCTGCTAGAAACAATTGGAAATGCATTCAATAGGAAACCAATGAGGTACTAAATTATATCCTTCTAGTTGGCTTTCAACTCCATAACATCTCTCCTTTGACTCTGTCATCATGATATATCATAATGCCTGCTCTCTTCCCTAACTTTTCTTCATTGACTCTATCATCATGATATATTTTGATGCCTGCTGTCTTCCCTAACTTCTCTTCGATGATTCTATCATCATGATATATCACAATGCCTGCTCTTTTACCTAATTTCTCTTCATTGACTCTATCAGTATGATATATCACAATGCCTGCTCTCTTATGTTATTCATCAAGTGTTCATGTCTTTTTCATGGTATCTTTCTCTCTTTTGAAGTCCTACAATTTTCCTACCTTGTACACTCAATCAATCTTCCATTGTTTTGGCAGTTGAATGCGGATTACGGGTTCCCCACTGTCAGCCAGTCAATTATGAGTAGACTTAAGAAGGAGCACTTCAATAATGTGTACATAAAGCCTGTTGGAAGTTCCTTTGCGAAATGTAATTTGTACGACCAATATTAGCAATTCCTGCTAAAGTCATCGAAAAGAAGCCCAGAGTACGTGGAGTTCATGAAGTAGGAAGATCAACATCTCAATCATCAAGCATCATGCTATTGGCTATACGCAATATGGCGTGAGGAATCAAAACAAAACCCAAAGGACATTTTATGCATCATTCACGATAAGATGGATACAGCTAAAATAGCTCTCCCAAGAATGCAGGTGACAACCAAGGCCACGGCTGGACTGGGTCAGCTCCCTATTAGCGTTACTAGAATGATAGCTCATGGTCATAGTGATTGTGCATATGCTTACTATGCTCCGTCCTGCTGGCCTAGTGATTCAAACTTTACAATCTCGTCATTGGCAAGATTGTTTTGCCGATTAGAGGGTCCACCAATTCGAGAGACATTTTTCCCTATCTGCCGGCTAACCCAATGTTGGAGGCTCTACTTAGAGGAAAGTCTAGGTGTATAGACATCTTGAAATTCACCAATCCAGAAGCTTTGATTGCATCCGTCCCCCTTCCAAAGAAGTTGTATCTTCAGCTTGACAACTCCGCTAAGGATAACAAGAACAAATATCTAATGGCATTCTTGTCTTTGCTCACTGTACGAGGTGTCTTCAAGGAAATTCAAGTTGAGTTTCTACTAGTCGGACACACTCATGAGGACATTGATGCATATTTCAGCCACCTGTCTAAGGCTCTGAAGACAAAAAAAACTTTTGTGCTAGCTGATCTCATGAAAGCTTTCATGGAGTCGCAAGAAATGTCATTTATGTCAGAGATTATACAGGAGGGGGGGATTTCAAGTCGTTCATGAAGGGTTACCAATGCAATCACAAGAAACGATTAATTGGGCTCGGAGAGATGCACCTATTTAGGTTCTATGTGGACAGCGATAGGGTCCCCGTTATGAACTTCAAAAGGTCAGCATTTGATTTGAAGTGGCTGTCGTCAAAGAAACCTTCCCAAGCGCTTTGGAAGACAGATCGCAATGGTCAGTTGATGCTCTTTTGCGGTTGTGCAAAGCCTATTCCATTTAAGACCATGTGGGATAGCAAAGTCCCCAAAGCCACAGGAAACCAAGAGAAGGCTATTGAAATGGCAAGGAAAGCGACCTTGAACAAGGGTTTCATGATGGTAGGACTGGAGAAGTACATTCAATATTGGCAAAACGGAATGTCTAGATGCAAGGGATTTGCAACAGCATTTGGTCCATACGTCTATTATTGAAAACGTTTGTTGGGTGAGCTAAAGGAAACACTC
Source organism: Neckera pumila (assembly GCA_963969595.1). Taxonomy (NCBI): domain Eukaryota; kingdom Viridiplantae; phylum Streptophyta; class Bryopsida; order Hypnales; family Neckeraceae; genus Neckera; species Neckera pumila. The sequence goes on along the minus strand of OZ018418.1, from coordinate 1,040,925 downwards.
CCAGAGTGTCCTCCTAAATTGCAAGAAGGCTTTTGGCCACAGCATGATTGGAGAGTGGTGTATACTAATGTACTTGGCCATCACGGGTACCATAAGATGTCATGATGCCTTGTCAATCTTCACTGTTATTGTCAAAAGTTGTTTTTGTTCATCATTCCTTCAGTATCTCTTGTACTTGTGGTCATTAGGGATTCTGCTTGCTAATTGTTCTGAAATATGTAGCCAAGTACTTTAAAATGGACTATTAGGTATCTACACTCTATGCAGGCAAGAATTAAGTAAGGCATAAGATTCACTCTTGCTGGCATTAATTTCCATGATCATGCAGATGTCTCCACTTGCCTTATGATGTTAGCACTCCATCAAGGGATATGCAGATGAGACTTCCCCCTTTATACAGTGTGGAAATTAGTTGACTACAACAATTGGTACATTAGCAAATTCCAGCTTTGAGTCATACTTGTATTGAAGGAAGTTGACACACGTGTTCCACGTTCATTGAGAGTTCCCACGATGCCAATATGAAAACTTTAGTGCAGCTAACGGGAATCCATTGAGGGACTTACATGAACTTCTCTTGAACGTCAAAACTATCCACTGCTACTTCTAATGCTAAGACAAAGGTTTCACCCTCAAACCGTGGGATATCTTGGTACTTTCTATTTGGATATCCTCCAATCAATAGAGAACCTCCACCATCGTGGGATTTGTGCATTTATTAATTTTGGACTATTGATAGTCCAAAAGTAGTTAAATATGGCATCCATCCTTTGTAGCCTAAATTTGAAAGCACGGAACTTCAATTTTCAAACCAAAAAAAGGGAGAGGGATTTAGTCCCCCTCCCCTCAAGAATGACGGTTGCACAAGCGGAGCTCTAACCAAGGACCCTTCTTGGTGCTGAGAGGCCCCTGGAAGCCCTTGCGCTCTTAAATCACACAATAGATCCTTTGTAGCCTAAATCTTTAAGTAAATAATTTCAATTTTCAAACCAAACAAAATGGGGAGGGATCTGGTCCCCTTCTCCTTGACTGTGATAGTTGTATAAGTGGAGCTCTGTCCAAAGACCCCTGTTGGCATCGGGAGACCATCTCTTGAGCCCTCATGCTCTTAATTCACTCACAACAAATCCTTGTAGCTTAAATTTGAAACCATAGAACTTCAATTTTCTGACCAAAAATGGGGAGGGATTTAGTCCACCTCCCCTTGAGTATGATAGTTGCAAATGTGGAGCTTTGTCTAGGGACCCTCTTGGTGCAAAGAGGCCCCTAAGAGCCTTTGTGCTCTTGACTCACTCACAACTAGTCCTTTATAGTCTAAATCTGAAAGCATGGAACTTCAATTTTCAAACCAAAAAAAGATTTGGCTTTGCTCCCCCCAAGTATGAGGATTGCACAAGCAGAGCTTTGTCAAGGGACCCCTTTTATTGTCCAGAGGCCCCGAGAGCCCACACGCACTTGACTCACTCACAACCATTGTTGTACCCTAACTTTGAAAGCACAAAACTTCAATTTTCAAACCAAAAAAATGGAGAGGGATTTGGTCCCCCTCCCCGCAAATATGACAATTGCACAAGAAGAAATCTAACCAAGGACCCTGCTTGATGCGAGAGGCCCCCGAGAGCCTTTGCGCTCTTGAATCACTCACAACAAATCTATTGTAGCCTAAATTTGAAAGCTTGGAACTTCAAATTTCAAACCCCAAAAAAGGAGAATAGTTTGGTCCTCCTCCCCTTTAGAATGACAAGTGCACAAGCGGAGCTCTAACTAAGGACACCTTCTGTTGCCAAGAGGCCCCTCCAGGAGCCCTTGTGCTCTTTACTCACACAACAAATCATTTGTAGCCTAAATCTGAAAGTAAATAATTTCAATAATTTCAATAATTTTCAAACCAATCAAAATGGAGAGGGATTTGGTCCCCCTCCCCCAGAGTATGATGATTGTACAAGTGCAGCTCTGTTTTAAGGACCCCTCTTGGTGCAGAGATGCCCTCGAGAGTCTTTGTGTTCTTGATTCACTCACAACCAATCCTTTGTAGCCTAAATTTGAAAGCATGGAACCTCAATTTTCAAATCAAAAAAATTGAAGAGGGATTTGGTCCCCCTTCCTCTGAGTATGATGATTGCACAAGCAGAGCTTTGTCCAAGGACCCCTCTCAATGCCAAGAGGCCCCTGCAAGCCCTTGCGCTCTTGACTCACTTACAGCAAATCCTTATTGCTTAAATTTGAAAGCAAGGAACTTCAATTTTCAAACCAAAAAAAATGGGGGAGGAATTCAGTCCCCCACCCCCCAAGTATAACAATTTCAAAAGCAAAGCTTTGTCCAAGGACCCTCTTGATGCCGAGAGGCCCCTTGGAAGCCTTTGTGCTCTTGACTCACTCATAACAAATCCTTCGGAGCCTAAATCTGAAAGCACATAACATCAATTTTCAAACCAAATAAACATGGGAAGGAATTTGGTCCCCCTCCCCCAAGTCTGACGATAGCACAAGCAAAGCTCTAACCAGGGACCCTTCTTGGTGCCAAGAGGCCCCAAGAGCCCTTGCGCTCTTGATTCACTTATAACAAATCCTTTGTAGCCTAAATGTGAAAGCAAAAAACTTCAATTTTCAAACCAAAAAAAAAATGGGGAGGGATCTGGTCCCCCTCTTCTAGATTATGATAATTGCACAAGTAGAGCTCTGTCTAGAGACCTCTCTTGGTGCCGAGACACCCCTGGAAGCCCTCGGGCTCTTGACTCACTCACAACAAATCCTTTATAGCCTAAATCTAAAAGCCTGGAACTTCAGTTTTCAAACCAAAACAAATGGAGAGGAATTCAGTCCCCTCTTTTTAAGAATGACAATTGCATAAGCAGAGCTCTAACCAGGGACCTCTTTTGTTTCCAAGATGTCCTCAGGAGCCCTTACGCTCTTGACTCACACAACAAATCCTTAGTAGCCTAAATCTAAAAGTAAATAGTTTCAGTTTCCAAACCAAAAAAAATGTGGAGGGATTCAGTCTCTCTCCCCTTGAGTATGACGATTGTACAAGCAGACGTTTGTCCTTCTTGGTGTTGAGAGGATCCTAGGAGCCCTCCGACACGAGGATGTTTTAGGGGACATCAGATTGGATTGGAACGTGTTAGGAAACTGAGGTGCACAATTAACGGCGTGTTCGTAGCAACATTTCCGACAACAAGGTCTTGTAGAGACGAACGCCATTGTTGACATGCTTGACGTTACTGTCATGCTCCACAACCTCCGTCTGTTGTTGGCAAGGACGTTCTTCTGGATAGCTATTACAACTATAACTTTTACATTACGTGTTTTTTCAAGCGTTCACGTTGATGTGGGTCCAACAAAGACGTCCAGGCAACATCAGGAATGGTGTTGACACCAACGTCACAAACCTGTTACTTCCTACTTCAGACATGCGCACAAACATGCAAAATGGTGGGACGGTTCAGATTCGCGTTGCGGGCGACGTCATAGGCAACACAAGCTTTACTCAAGTGGGCATCACGTGTGACATCTTCGAGCCTAGCCAGTACCTTCATTCCTCACAGTGCCATACACGTTTTCCAAAACGTAAGGGACTAGGCGCAATAAAACCGACAGAAAACATGGTGCGTGAAATGAATTTTGCAAGAATGAATTCCACAAAAAAAGTGGGCCAGTCCTGAAAGAGTAGGTTAAATGTGGCATATGTCATTACAAAAAGGATGGTCACATAGGAGAAGCACTCATTACAACCATAGTCGTTTGTGTGTAGGAAAGCACTTGGTTTCCTAAAGGTGAGCTTGCTCTTCTTCTACAAAAAAAAGATTGGTACATTCCGTTTATCAGTACTAAAAACAGAAGAAGACCAAGTACTTGTCACCTACGACACTGGCAGGTACAACAAGCACTGTCACTGATGCTGTTATAGGCATCATCAGAACATTTCTTCAACATCAGGAGCGGTGTCATTGAGGCGCTGTCACTTCTTCCGCGGTGCCTCCAGCTTTTTGGTGCTCCCCACCTGCCACAATTCCATACTATACCAAAATGAGCATCACATTTCCCTAGTATAGTACGAGAGAAACTTCAAGTGCACATTTGGACTACATATGGCGGACTCCAATATCAATAGAAAATAAGAACAGGGTTTGGAAGATTGAGGGTAGAATTACGACCTTTGTGGTGGCTTGGGGGGGGTTCGGTAAACCGGCCGGCTTTGAAGCAGCGCCTTTACCTACTGCTGCTTTAGCCGGTGTCTTTGTTGACTTGGTGCCCGTGGCGCGACATATAGCCCGTCGAGGGCAGCCAGACGACTCCCTGGGGGCCTCCACCTCCTCGTGCAATACAATGAAACGCTACATCCTAGTTATATGAGACTTTTATGTCCCGACAGTCGTTCAGTCGGACGTCTGCGCGCGTCCCTTGTGACATCCGCCGAGATGTCACATTTGACAAAGAGCATGGGATAGAGAACGGTGTGCAATCAGAGACGACGACCAGTTTCTTACGTTCTCCCAAACCGGCCATTGGTATTCAGAAAACGAGCATACCTCTAAATCTGTGCCTACCATCTTCTAGTACAAATAGCAGGTCAAATATTGAAAATGAAGGGGACGGTTTGCCTTTACCTCTTCAACCGCGTCATTGTCCAGGATAGATTCGGAGCCCTCCACCGAAGCTTGAATTGCACCGCTGCAAGCAATGGCGTAAACATCTCCCTCTTGTTCATTTCCCTCAGCTACTTCAGCGTTACTTGTACCATCTAAAGATTTGCTACGGTCTTCGTTGAGTATGTCTGGGATGTTGTCGAAAGCAACAGCGTTGACAACATTGTTGTCGGAGTTGACGTCTCGTACGACGTCCATTGCGACATTGGCGTCTGCTGCGACGCCAATGCTGACATCAGAGTTCGTCAGAATTGGACTTGGAAGAAGTAAGTCCTGCTGCACCGGCAGCCATGCTTGTGTGACATCGGACACGGGAGCCAAAGTATCCAATAACTGATCAGACACGGGTGCTGCGATGACGTCACCTGGAGCAGCGAGTTTTTTTAGAACATGACCATCCAGAAGCTGACGCATCATTTCCTCCAAGCGTTTTGAGGATGCCTCCATGTTTTCACCAAGTTGCGTAACGCTCCCCTCCAAGTCCGAGACACAAGTGCGCATCGCCTCTATTTTTGTCCCATGATTAAGCCGTGTTCTGCGCTTCTCCGCCTGCTGCCTTTGGTATTCTTTTGCAACTTCTGCGTCAATCTCTAGATCAAAAGGTGGGCGGTTCAGGTGCATGGTCTACAACAGAACAGAGACATGGTATCAATTACGCACCAACTCTATGGATGCATTGGCAAGCCGCAGAGACCAAAACAAAGAGAGAGGTTTATCAAACATAAAGGCATTTGCGCTGATGAACGCAGATGTCACTGAAAGGGATATCCAAAAACATCTAAAAAAGCACTTTTGAGCAGGTCAACGACGACATCTTACCTGACATGCGATTTGACATCCACATAAAAAGAGGGCAACATATCATTACGACTGTGAACATGGACATTGAGCGAACTGACCAACTGTGGGATAACCTCTCTCTCAATCTTGGCCATTTGTGCTGCATTGGAGCTTTTGGACTTTGAAATTCTCCGCATTTGCGTTGATTTGGCTTGAGCAGCTTCAAAGGCGCGCATCTCTTGGAGAGTCTTCCACACGTCCAGGTCCACATCAACTGGTGCAGGTAAGTTTGCGTCGATGATCTGACTGTATCTCCAGCGTACATTGATGAGGACCTTTGTAATGATGGGTTGCATCCACTTCTCACAAACACGGTTGGATTGCTCGCACATCTGCCACTCTATAGGCCATACAATATTGTTCAGACGGTGCTGGAAACCCACACCAATAACGACGGCAATTGCCTAGATAAGGTACCCTGCTTCACATGATGTCGGACACGACATTAGTTTGTCTTGCATGACGTCCACCACAATATCTCCCGCCAAACAGAGCTCTTGTGGCAAACGAAAGAAAAGAAACGTTTGACGGAAACAAAGAAAAACTCATAGCGGCATCCTACCCTCTGCATTTCATGAAAGTTACTCGGGCATACCCAAGTATAGTCGCTTGAACAAGCGCCTCCTATCTTGCTGTGGTTGCCCTTCCCAGCCTGTTGTGGGATTGAGGTCCTTTGCATACTTTTTCAAATCAGCAGCCAGAACAAGCCTCATGGACCCATGCGGCTGTCCTTGTGCATCAAGTTCGACCGGTTTCTTCATGGCAGTACTAACCTCTTCCGTCGGCTTCCGCTCTGGCTGCAGCGCTTCAATTGCTTTGTCAGTGTCGCAACCCGAATCCTCTTCGTTGGAATGTATGTCATATCCTCAGCTGAGAAACACTTTACAAAATCAGTCTCTCCAAGAACTATGAAGGTAACATGCCTTATAGGTTACCGAGATTCTACTTGTACCAGAAACCCCCAAGCGATTGGGTTAGCAGTGCACAATGTCCTCTGCGTTCGTGCCTCCTGTAAAAGTCACTGACTTCTCCAAGAACGTCTCCTCCAACGTCAACTTTGACATCAAGAATGACGTCAACAACGACATTTTCCGCTGCTTCTGACATCACTTCTAAGAACAAGGGCATTTGATTGCAATTTCTAGAACACCAACCTACCTTAAATTACCCTTCACGCAAAAAAACCAATTTGAAGGGGATGGAATTGCCTGCGGACCTACGTGACTAGTATTACTATTAATGTCACAGTTGACGTCAACTCTGACGCCAACCTGTTCGCAGAGACATTGTTTTCAACGCCAATGACGGGACCTTATTTAAGCGGATGTCACATAAGGCGTGCTCGTCTTCTGGAAGACATCACTACAAACAATATGAGGCAGGCGTGGTCCAAGAACAGATGCGAGAGTTCATATAGATGTGAAGGAAATCCGTACCTCTAGGATTGCTCGCGATCCGCCATGCCCACGCTCTGATCCCCTTTGGGCGCCACCTCCTCATCTTCCGACGACGACAACAACGACTTAGACGCCACCGACATTTGTCTCCTCTTCTTTGTCGGCGGAGTCGCTTCATGGGCTACCGCTCGCCGCCTGGCCGTGGACCCTCTCCGCGAGTCTTCACGCGCCTTCGACTTGCGCTCTCCCAACGCTCGCATGCGCATCGTCGGCGACGGGGGAGGCGCTTCTTCCACCAACGAACTGCGGCGCCACGCCACGAGCTTCCGCCGGCCAGTGTTCTCCCGAGACCGCGGCATCTTGGCCGCTGCAGGAAACCACGGAACGAAGAACTCCCCGTCCTGCCGCATCACAAAAAAAAACATTGACATTAGTAACAAGTCACCCCTCTCTCGCAGCCGAATCCTAGTGCAAGGAATTCTCCTCACCTACGGCAACGTCGAAGCTGATCGCGGCTGCGCCCAATTTGGTGCGCGGAGATGGAGGCCACCCAATTCGTGACTGAACAATGGGAAACGCAAAAGAAGAAGGCGTCTGGAAAAACGCGGATAGCAATGTAGCGGCGTTCAAATTTAACTCCATGTTAAAGACCCCGAGACAGGCCGATACCCGTGGAATACCCTGCCAGGGCCGATCCGGGGCCTACTTACACTCCCTCGCGATGGCGCCCGTGGCGGACGGCTGTAGGGTTACGGTGCCCCGATCAAATCGACTGATGCTATTGCACAACTACTAATGGGAGACGGTTTACAACATTGCAGAGGAGACTGAAGTCCGAAATTTACCTCGTGGATTAAAGGATTCGTAGCAGGGTCATCCGCAGAAAAACGCACCATCGATGTCTGGGAAATTGGGCGGGGCATTTGGATTGAGCTTTGTCGAAGGACCCCGATGGGGCCTTGAATTCTTGCCTCCTTCATCGACGTCAGCGCTGCTTCGCTGCCTGCACACAGCGCTCCAAGATTACTGAGAAGCGCAGCCGCCTCTAACTCATCGATGTCCACCGGATGCTACGCACTTGATGTTTCCGCAAAATGTAGCACCCGAGACCGCTTCACCACTCTTGAGGACACGGCCATAGTGGTAAGCTCTTAACGTGATTTGTGAAATCTGATGTGGGGTGCAGAAGATAGGGTTAGCAAAACCTGTTTCACGTGCAAAAGACTTCTGCTATAGCAGCAGTTGTCTAGGACAAGCATGGGACACGTGGGAAATCGTTGTTTAAGGGTGCTGTGACTTGGCTGATACAGAGGCGTGGTTACAGAGACGTTGTATGTGACGTCCAGTGTAACGTGTATATGTTCACCACAATGTCAATTTCTGACGCTTGATGTCACATTTGGCGTCTGGCTTCTGCATATCTTTGAGAAGTCCTGCACAGGGGAAGTATACTGGAATATCGCCTACTTAAATTGTAGCAAAGGGTGAATGGCCATGGCATGATTGCAAGCACTCTCAAAGCTGCGCAGCATTAATACCTTACCTCCGTGGTTGAGTTCACTTTCTCTGCAGCACTATTGATCTAATGCATTCATTAGGGTAAGAAAAAACACTAAAAACCTTCAGTGCATTGTCAACAAGTGCGTCCTCTTTCCTTCACGTGTCATAGAGGACGTCCGTGTAGACATTGCTCATGAGAGAAGAAAACACCCAGTCATACATCAAGACTAACGTCTAATAGGACATTTTATTGGTGTTCTTTCTTATAACAAGGAATGACGGTGCACCTTCTTTAATGACTGACGTTCATTGACATGGGAAAAGGGGCCTTATGTTATACATCCACTTTTAGAAGGTCATGACGTTGTGGAAGAGTCCTTTTGCTTATGGTGTTGCATCTTTGTTCTTTGCAGGTGTGTGAAGGTCTGCCCATACTGCGGGCCATACAGATTGAACATGAACATGGCTGGTCATGCTACTGGGGATGGTAGGAGGCAAGGAGCAACCATTCGTATAACTGATGATGGATGCACTCTTCGCCACATTCCACTTGGGGACATTATCTTGCAGACCAAGTTGCGAGTGGCAGCAGAGAAGAATGTGTGCGCATTCAGATGTCTTTGCCGAGATTGCAAGGGTGGACGTCGAAAAACCATTCAAGTAATACGGCAGCACCATGCCGTAGTGGGACAAAATCCATTTCTGAGGAAGTTGCTACTTGGAAGGGACCCCCCTGAAGGGTACCCACCTCACAGGATGTGGGTTGAGGACATTGGCTTTGACAACAACATCATTGACGGTGTCCTTGGTGACACCACAGCGGACGTTGAGGGCATTGACTTACAAAATGGACGTCCTGGACATGGTGAGGACCAGCACCCACTGGCTCTAGACAAGTACCACAAGGTCCAACGGCAAGTCATGGAGGCCTTAGATAGGGGAGATGCGTTGCATGATGAGGCTGAGGCCTCAGGGGAATTACCAAACCAGGAGGAGGTTGGTTTTGATACTGTGGATGGATTGGAAGATATGTACACTGAAGCGGCCACTCCAGTGTTCCCCGGATCCAGAACAAGCATTGTGTTGGCCACAATCATCATCATGAACATGTGCACGGTGTTCCGTGTTAGCAATAAGTTCACGGATGAGTTGTTTCGCTTCTTGTCGACAAACTTATTACCTGCGGGAAACAAATTGCCTAGTACACATTATGTGGCACGGAAAAGCATTCGACGATTAGGCTTGCACTACAATCACGTGCATGCTTGTCCCAACGGTTGTGTCCTATACAAAGAGGAGTATGCGGGACTTCACACTTGTCCAAAGTGTGCGATGTCACGGTGGGTTGACGGCACAAACAATATTCCAGCTAAGGTAATTCGGCATTTTCCTCTGATTCCGAGGTTGAAGCGCATGTGGAGGTCGTTCGAGATAGCGCGCATGCTGACGGGCTACACAAAGCATGTCAGTGAAGACGGCGTCATGCGTTCCGTCTTAGACAGTCCAGCATGGAAGCACATCGATCGTGACGTCGCATTCGGCAACTTCAGATCTGAAGTGCGGAACATGCGGCTTGCACTGGCTCTGGATGGTGTAAATCCATTCAAGCTTAGCAACACGAATTGGTCAACTTGGCCTGTGCTTATTTTTATCTACAACTTTGAGCCCTGGCTGGTGACCAAAAAGTTTTTTATTTCATTGTGCATATTGATTTCCGGAAAGCACTCTCCAAGTTCAACGAACATTGACATCTTTATCCGTCCATTGCTGAGAGAGCTTCATGAGCTCTGGCGTGGTGTTCCAGCACTAGATTTTTCTCAAGCAGAAGGGAGTCGTGCCTTCCGATTGCGTGCCTTACTGATGTGGACGATTTCAGATTTTCCTGCATATGGCCTCATCTCTGGTCTTTGTTGCAAGGGTTACAAGGGTTGCCCTTGTTGCGGCCCAGACACAAATGCACGCATGGCTAGAACGGGTGATGTCCTTCCTAATAGGACTACAAGGGGCTCGAAGATTGTGTACGGCGGCATCCGTCGTTACCTAGCCTGGCACCACCCGTATTGCGGCAATCAGAGATTTAATGGAGTGCAAGAGAATCGGGGTAAGCCCAGAGCTCAAACAAGGGAAGATATCATCCAGTATGCATCATGGAGGCAATCATACTTGGATCTAGGTGGGAAAGAGAATGGTGCAGATGACCCTGCGCATGTCACAGGAGTAAAACGCCTCAGCGCTTTCTATGAGTAGGATTATTGGAAGGTGAGACTTCTGTGACACTGTGAGGAACAGGCCTCATGTACCGTCTGGACGTCATTGTTGACATGTTCTACTCAGTTCTGTGTTGTATCACATGTGTTTTGCATTCTCTAGGACGTCATTGTTGACGTTAGGAAAGGCGTATCTGGAAATGGCCTGACGTCGTCGTTGACGGCCATGATCGTTCTGGTCCTTTCATAATGGCTGCATGTGTGAAGGCATGTCACCAATCAGGTGCCACCTGAGAAGCTCTTGCAAAGGTGGCTAGTATTGTTTGGCACAAACTTTGACTTCATTTTTAAAGAAAGTCCGTTGTGGCATGTGCAGCATTTGTTGGATCGACACATATTGGACGCTATGCATTGTGAGAAAAATTTGTGCGAGAACATATTGAAGATGTTGATGGGTGTGAATGACAGTCTTGGAAGTCGACTGGATGCAGAGGACTTGGGCATAAGTGAGGAGATATGGCTGCAACCTCCACAACGGCAGCAAGATGCATACTACATGTCGCACGCTCCGTATGTATTGAAGCCAAATAACGCCGAGAGTTTGTCACAATTGTTTCTAATATTCATACCCCTACAAACTACATGGGCAGCATTCACAAGCGCTTCGTGGACGGGAAACTCCAGTACATGAAAACGCATGATTACCACGTCCTCATGCAACAGATGAGAGAAAACCTAATTGAACGCAGGCAATAAACAATAGTAGGTAGATGCGGACACCAATGTGCAAGTACGCAGGTGTCCCATGTGATCTTTTAGGGGACTCATTCTTGTCGGATGGGATGTCTAGGACGACGACTGTGTTGGATAGTCACGTCGCACATGGTGCTGTCATAAACGCCGTGAGGACCCACGTCTTCGTGGCCTCTGTCCCTGCGGACGTACGCTACATAGCAGGGTCACCAGCTAAAACCATTTCTAGAAGCATTCAACATTCATATCTCTTCAGTTGACTATGTCTCTTACTAATGTATGGTATCTCATGAATCATGTTCCTCAGATTCTCCCTGTGGCGGTTCGCAATGTACTGGACGAAAGTGTGCACCTCGCAATAATTAAAATCAGCAGAATATTTCAAAGACTGTGCGCAAAAGAGGTAAGCCTGATGGATGAACAGGACATGATGCGTGACGTGGTGATGGCAACATGCGTGCTGGAGAAGGAATTTCCCCCAATGTTTCTAAACATTATGACGCATTTGCCTGTGCACTTGGTGGAGCAATTGTTTCGGTGCGGTCCCGTGCATTGTCGGTGGATGTATCCAATAGAGCAATATATGAAAACACTAAAGGACTATGTGAGAACTTTTGCACATCCGGAGGGGAGCATTGCGGAAGGGTATCGAATGGATGACACGCTTGGATTTTGCACGGAGTACATGCATGAATATAGAGGAACAGTGCACCGTGTATGGGATGCGGAAGAAGATGCGAACATGAATGACGAGATTCTTCGTAACAACTGCCAACAGGGGCGGAAGATGTCGAATGAGTTCCGCGGCTATGCACATGCCTTTGTTCTACACAATGCAGCATGCTTGGAGGGTTGGCGGCAGTGAATCCATGTTTCCAATCATTATGTCCTTCGTCATTGAACCACTCCAGTGAATGTTTAGGTTGTTACTGTTTTATTATTCACTATCTATGCATTTTGAGTGCACTTTCCTGTGCGCAGTGTCACTTGTGACGTTGGTAGTGGACATATGATTGAGACCTTGGTCATTACAACGTCTGTGAAGACATCCTTTTTGACGTCCGTCTACTAGCCGGCTTGTCCATGACAACATTTGCTGTGTTCCATGTCTACTGACCTTTTTGTTTTTCCATATTATTTCCATGCCCGTTTTTCTTACTTGTCATTGGAATGTGGTATAGGGAGTACAAGGTGGCTAGAGCACAGCGTTGGGAGGAAAGGGAGACATTCCGTAGAGAATGTCGTCGTCGCAATGCTTCCGTGCTTGTCCGCTATCCAACGGAATTGTATAATTTGCCATCCTTTGCAGCGTGGCTGAGTGCACAAGTGCAAACATTTCGGGATGCAGGCCATCACATTGATGAAGATATTGTCCAATACAAGCAACCTCCAGAGCGATACGCTATCTCACATAGACAGATGTATGCCTTTGGCATCCACTTCCGTGTACGTAGCGCTGAAGATGGCCTTGTCACATGCAATTCATGTTTGGTAGCCTCATTCACTCGACAACTTCGATGGGGGCTTCGCAATGGGCATCCCATTGAGAGAACCAATGACTACGTTGGGTACATTGAAGAGATTCTTGAATTGGACTACCGCAATCTTTGCACCACCGTCCTTGTCTGCGATTGGGTTAAAGAAAGCCAAGATGCTCGCTTTCCAAATATTCAACCGATCAGTATGGCTTTAGCATGGCTAACTTTAACCGCATGGATGGCAAGGTGCACGCCAGCTCTTTTGCATTTCCATTGCATTGTCAACAAGTATTCTTCTCCGACGACCCCCAAAGAGCAGGCTGGAAAATTGTATGCCTTACGGACGTGAGGGGTAGACGCGGGCAACCAGAGATCAACCAATCCATCTCCCATGTGGTTGCAGTGGGAAACGATGAGGATTATGTAGGATTGCAACCAGAAGTGCTGGACTCAGAGCCCGCAAGAGAAGCAACAACTATAGGCGGCACGTACATACCTCCACCAACGGAGGCAGGAAGAACATGACAAGCTACGATAGTGGAGTGAAAAGTTCCATGCCCTACCGTCCCAGCAGCACCGCAATGGAATTGCGGGGCTGTCATGACGTAGTCGACGTCGAAGCACATGTTCAGTCGGGTTCTAAGTCTTTGTCATAGAGGACGTCTCTGTAGACGTTTAGAATGACGTTTTCAGCGTCTCCTCAACATCATTGACCTACATGATGATGATAATGAATCGAACAGCATTTTCGAGAATAGTGAAGGAATGTGACTCTGAACCCATGCATGGTTGGTTAGTATTGAATGGCCTTGGAATTACCCATTTAGGCCGGGGGGGGGGGGGGGCGGGGGGGTAAGAAATCACAAGAGAAATCAAAAACTGGCTACACATAAAAAGTTAGTGGTTGTCAATATTGTTGAGAAGTACAATTGCAAGCTTAAGGGTTACCTTTCATATATATGTATTTCAATTTTTTACGTCAATGCATGCATGTTGCAGTTGGCAATCATTCTTTTAGCCTAGTGGTATGTTTTAGGTATTGCTTGAACACTGACAAGGAACAATGCATGGCTTCTCAATGATTGAAGGAGGACACATGAAATTTCATTTTCATTATAATCTATTTGAGGGCTTCATGCGAACGGGTAATCCTGTGTTAGTAAGCAGTATCTTAGGAGCACCGATCCTTCTTTTCACAGATTGGACATTGTAGAATCCATTCATTCACAATTTCCCCTATTTTTTTTCTTTGCAGACCCTAAACCCTTATATTTCTTTCTTAATTATAATTAGGAAGGTGCTATATTACCTTTTTTCCATTTTTCCTTCAATGCAACATGATGGCTTCTCACTTGAAGGGGGTTCTCTCAATTTCTAGTCGTTTTAACGAGTGGAGAATCCATTTGAGGAATAATGTCGCATTTTCTACCTTAATTTTGCCTGTCTATGATTACGGAGTACCAAGTGTCCACAAAACTGCCTTATTTTGGAGATATCTTATAATCCAAATGGTAATTCCAATATTCCCTACTCCCAAACAGAATGGGGTCATGAATAATTTGTTTTTGGTGTTTCCAAAATGAAAGTTTGAATTAAATGTTTTGGAATATTTTTGCCGGACATAAATTTATATTGCATTGGGTAATCAATCTTTGAACCCTTTGGAATGTTTTAGCTATTGCCTTGTCCAGAAGTGAAAGTGCAAAGAGTAGGAGGTCAATTTCATATTCATTATTTTTTTTTTTTTGGCAAGCCTCAGGGTAATTCAAGTATATTGAATTGTATTAGAGGAGTACACTACAAGGGAGCAGTGTCAATTTGGACATTTTTCTGTCAATTTTTTTTCAATCTAGACATTATTTTGTCAATTTTCTGTCAATTTGGTCATTTTTTTGACAGAATTCTGTCAATTTGGACATTTTAGTCAATTAGGACGTGTCAATTCGGACATTGTTTTCTTGTAGTGGTAGTAGTCCATCCTTCACGGAGTGGTCACTTAGAGAAATGCCGCAAACAACGTGCAGCATAATATATTACGAAATATACAGAAGTTTGACCATGAACCCATTATTTTTCCAAGTGCAAGCAATTTTGAATTGTTCTTTTATATCACATTTGTTGCGCGACCTGTTCACAATTCCTTTTTTTTTTCCTTACTAAATTCTTTTTCGCTCAAGATAGGGTAAGGTTTCGGTAGAATTTTAGGTGGAAAATTTTTTTTTTTTACTTTTTCTTGAAGAAAAAGGGAAGCAAAATCGTATTAAAATGTTTTTTAGTCGAAGTCTTGAATAGCACACACCCTAACAACATTTTTAAGAATTTTTTTTTTTTTTGATTCATGTGTTTTTCATATTTTTTTCTAAAAAAGACAACATAAGGTCAAGCCAATTATGTGTTTGCTAGTTTCAGGTATTTTTTCACTACCCTTTTTTTTGGCTCAAGGTAGCTAGTTTAACCCCTAAAGGACCATGAGTGCAATTTGTGAACAATGAATGAACGGAAAAACATCCTAAACTCACCGAAATGCATTTTTTGAAGCATCAATTGTGTTTGAAGGTTCTTATATTAGGTCTTTAACATTTGTACGTTTTACATTATGAAGATTTTGCTTAGCATAAATTCTATAAATCCAAAGGTATCGGGAGGTCTAGCCTGAAAAAGTAACTTCCTCAATTCAGAAAATGACCCTTCAAAAATGACTTGAATAAGAAAATCAAATACAAATCTTCAATAATGACTATACTTAGAACTCAATATTTTAAACTTATAGGCAAAATAAAGTTTTGGAAATCATAAATATTCAATCTATAATTGATTTTAGACGGAATTTTCAGTTTATGGCTTCAAATGCCCATTGCAAAATATTTCTATATATATATCTGTTGATCTAACCGTGTAGATGTGATCTATAAATAGCATTTTACAACTATTGTTTGAGAGTCATCATTACAATATTTATGTAGGTTGCATTTTATAATAGATCTTCCCAATTATGGAAATCTGGACACCCTTGCGATCCTTTAGGGGTTAAGGGTTTTTTTCCTTCGCATTTCCTTAGGCTGAAGGTGGTTTACAATTTTTTTCATTTTCATTTTTTGTGGCTCAATGTAGTTCAAGGTTCTTTTCCCTTCCCATTATTTTGGACTTAAGGTAGTTTACAAAGTTTTCCCTTCCCATTTCCTTTTGCTCAAGGTAGTTTAAGGTTTTTTGTCCCGCTGATTCAGGAAGCCAGAAGGTAGTTTGTGACTTTTTTTCATTCCCATTTTTTGGATGGATTCAAATAGTTTTTTATTTTTGGGCTTCCAAATTTATTCCGTGCCATTTGTTCTTATCTGTAATCTTTGTATGTGCCTGTTTCATAGAACTTTTTTTCTTTAAAGTGAGTTAGGGTATTAAAAATTCCCTTCCTTGCAAATTCAAAGTAATGATATGTGGACCTAGAATTCCAAAATTAGGTAATAATAGGGACCATTTAATTAGCCAAGGATATCTAGCTAATTAAATACCCGTTTAAAAAAAAACCCTGTCCGCACGTGATATCTGAAGGTCCACATAGAGTGACCCCCCCGTGCCTTCCTTTTAGTCATTTACTTGCGGCCGAATCATTGAGTCACCAGCTTCCCTTGCTATGTTATTGCTTTAGAAGAAACATCCACATATATAATTTTTCTTTTTTTATCTTCCGTGTAAATTGCCACAATTAATTTTTTCCAAATTTTTCTTCCTAGCCACGTGAAGCTCTTGAATGGCGTTCTCATAATTAATGTTCAACAGCTTTAATGTGAAAGCATTTTGAATGTACTAAAGCATTCTATACCTTCCGCTAAATCCTTTATGCGCTTATCCATAATTAGTGACTATTGAATTTTCTATGAATTGCCATGTTTTCAACATGAACTTCCAATATGTAATGTCTAGGACAGCTTTTGGGGTTGTCAGTAATTTTAGAGAATGCAGTTTCATATATGAGGGTTAGACTTTTTTATCCCATAGAAGCCTACATAGGTTGGTAGGGCACTTTTAATAGGCCTGACCCTTGAACTGCTCCATGAGTGTACCATGTACAGTAAAGCATTTTGTGGCTACTACTTTCATTTGTCGACAAATTAAGCCAAGAACCTATAATTCCTAACATTAATGAATAAAGAGCATTCATCTGCATTTCCAATATATATAAGGAAGTCTCCAAAGAAGTATATTAAAGTGTATAGTGACTAATTGAATTGGTTGAGGAATGAATAAAAATGGCATGTGCTTCAACTAATCCATTTGTAGAGAATACAAATGGATTACAATTGCATGAAGATTCAAGATAAATAAATTTTCCCTAACAAGGATTTCTTGGAAATTGTTGTTCACTATATCAATAATATTAAATAAAGCACAGAAGAAGTGACAAAATTCTGAATTCAACATTGTATGTTCATCCCGAGTCCTACTGCCAGAAGTCTCTCCCCATGTTGCCATTGAACGCAATCCACGTCAATTACCTTATTCTTTATCCCTTTTTTTTCCCGCGTCACCATCAGTTCCTTATTAATAGTGTGTATCAAATTTCAGACAATGTGGATGTTGTCACTTTGAAATCTACATTTGTTTAGCCCTGTTTTGCTTTCAATATTTGGACCCTAGAACCCTAAATCCATGAATATTCAACATTTTCCACAAACCATTTCTTGCAAGGTTGAATACTATGAACCCTATATCCTTCAAATGCTAACATATAACACACTTAATGAGCATTACATGTACCCCACTTTGATTTATTCAGTCCATGCTTAATTAATTAACATGTGGACTAAATGAATTTATGGTAATTGTCTTAAGCTATATAGTAATTATAATAATTTTAACATACAAGAAATTGTTGAAATGACCTACATTTGAACTTGGCGCTAATGGAATTGTGTATGAGTCCATCGCTGGTCATTTGGCCTGTCATGTAGTACTTCACCTCCCACTTCAACAATTTTTTTGCCATTCACCTAAGACAGCTGCCCATACTCAGTTTTTTCCTTTTGGTCATCGTTTTACCTCTGCCTTTTGTAACTTTTTTGCATTTATCCGCAGTGAAAATTGACGCAGTGGTTGACGTGGACTTCTAATGTTCTAAATGACGTCTGAAATGGACGTCACATGTTTTACGAGATGTCGTTGCAAACATGACCGTCTGCGTTGACACCCCTGCGTTTAGAAGCTGAACAGCACACGTTTTTCGGGACATTGGACAAAATTCGCAATTACAAACCCTGAAACTGACAGACGCAGTGACCTCCGTGTTGACATCCGATGTTTTATAGCCAACAGCACCAAAAACGCCAGTTTCTTATGGTGCACAGAATTTTAATTTTCAAACCAAAAAAAATGGAGAAAGATTCGGCTCCACTCCCCTTAATAATGACAATTGCACAAGCGGAGCTCTAACTAGGGATCTCTTTTGTTGCCAAGAGGCACCCAAGAATCCTTGTGCTCTTGATTCACACAATAAATCTTTGGTAGTCTAAATCTGAAAGTAAATAGTTTCAATTTCCAAACCAAAAAAAATGTGGAGGAATTCAGTCTCTCTCCCCCCAAGTATGACAATTGTACAAGCGTGGCTTTGTCCAGGGATCCTCTCTGTACGGAGAGGCCCTCAGGAGCCTTTGCGCTCTTAACTCACTCACAACAATATCTTGGTAGCTTAAATCTGAATGTTTGGAACTTCAATTTTCAAACCCAACAAGTTGGGGAGGGTTTGGGTCTCTATTCCACAGAGTATGACAATTGTACAAGCGGAGCATTGTCCAGGGACATCCCTATAAGAAATCCACGTTTTTGGTTGTGTTTTACTACTAGCCTACAATGTCTATTAAAATACAAAGATGTCAAAGGACATCTAACTTGATGAGGTAGATTTTTGTAGATATTGCGCAAAACATTGGCTTCTTACTGTAAACCCAACTTCATGTTATCATTGACGCTGATGTTTTATTTGACATGACTGAAGATATACTAAAGTTTTATTGGAACATCCAAAAAAACATAGACTGCCATGTCAGCAAATAGATTGTTTTTTAGTATGGTAAATTAATAAAAAAACACTACTGTTTATGATAAAATATTGACCATATGTAAAAAATTTAGGGGAAGGGCAGCCACATGGCATGCTTTGAAAAAAAGGAGAAATGGATGGATGTGCAACATGGATGAAAAGAAATGATCTTTATATAAGTGGAGTAATAGGAAGTGAAGCAATCCATATGGGATATTTGAAGCAACATGATTCAGATGTTTGAAAAAACATCAACATGTCAAAAATAACACCAAAATGTCTAAAACAATGTCTGTATGTCTGAAACAATGTTTGTATGTCTGAAACAATGTCTGTATGTCTGAAACAATGTTTGTACGTCTAAAACAATGTCAACTTACAAATGTCAAATTTCTATATTCTAGCTATCCTATATCTTTTGTCTCACCATGGACGGACAAAGACTACAAATAGGACTTCTCTATCCTTCATTCTCACTAACTTTTAATGAATGATTTGTTTCATTTTGCCATCAAAAATTTGTTTGATGATAGATGGTAAGTTTTTTTTAATTCTTCTTAAATTCAACAATTTTGCTTATCCATTTTATTTCATTTATTTAATATTTTTTAAATAATTTTTTCTATTGACTTTACCTTATAGAAACAGTATGCAATGATTGATGACTCAAAAGATATCTAAATTGACATTTCTAAGAACAATATTAAATTCTCTTTAAAATATAAAATTGTGTTGATAAGGTATACCACATCAATTATTGATGGATCCACGTCAACTTTTCACGGGTCCACGTGACAGACTACGTCAACAACAAATTGGATGAAAATTTTTCCTACATGGCATTGTTTGGCCACATGGCGCTTACATAGAGCTGAGCTATCCACCAAATGGGGCACCGTGGGGACTTTCAATAAACATGTCATGAGTGATGTCACAAAAAATCTAGCATGTTTTTTTGATGTTTCAGCTACATTTTTTTGCTAATCAATTGTAAAGCATTTTTGTAAACATCTACGCTTGCGCCTATCACGTTAAAATTGACGCCGTCTCGCATTTTTGCAGACATCCAAAAAAAAATTGGTTTTCTTATAGTCAACTCCAATCGGTACCAAGAGGTCCCCAAGAGCCTTCATGCTCTTGACTTACTCACAACAAATCCTTTGTAGCCTAAATTTGAAAGCACAAAACTTCAATTTCAAATTAAAAAAGTTGGGGAGGGATTCAGTCCCCCTCCCACCGAGTATGACAATTGCATAAGCAGAGCTCTAGCTAAGGACCCCTCTAATTGTTGAGAGCCCCCCGGGAGCCCTCGCACTCTTGACTCACTCACAATAAATCATACGTAGCCTAAACCTAAAAGTACCTAATTAAAATTTTTCAAACCACAAAAAATGGCGAGGGATTTGGTCCCCCTTCCCCTGAGTATGACAATTGCACAAGCGGAGTTCTAAATAGAGACAACACATTGGTGCCAAGAGGCCCCCGGGGGACCTCGCGTTCTTGACTCACTAACAACCATCCTTATAGCCTAGGTGTGAAAGCACAGAACTTCAATTCTCAAACCAAAAAAATGAGGAGGGATTTGGTCCCCCTCCCCCTCAATAAGACAAATGCACAAGCGGAGCTTTGTCCAAGGACCCCTCTTGGTATCAAGATAACCTTGGGAGCCCTTGCGCTCTTGACTCACTCACTAGAAAAATTTTTGTAGCCTAAATTTGAAAGCTTGGAACTTCAATTTTCAAACTACAAAAAATAGAGAGGGATTTGGTCCCCCTCCCCTCAAGTATAACAACTGCAAAAGCGGACCTCTGTCCAAGGACACCAGTCAATGCCAAGAAGCCCTTGTGAGGCCTTGTGCTCTTGATTCACTCACAACCATCCTTGTAGCCTAAATCTAAAAGTACGAAACTTTAATTTTCAAATTAGAAAAAGTGGGGAGGGATTTGGTCCCCCTACCTCCAAGTATTGTACAAGCAGAGCTTTGTCTAGTGACCCCTCTCGGTGTCAAGAGGCCCTTGCAAGTTGTCGCGCTCTTGATTCATTCAGAACCATCCTTATAGCCTAAATATGAAAGCACGGAACTTCAATTTTCAAACCAAAAAAAATGGAGAGGGATTTGCTCCTGCTCCATTTGAGTATGACAATGGTATAAGCAAAGCTCTATCTAGGGACCCATCTTGATGCCAAGAGGCCCCCAAGAGCCCGCGCGCTCTCGACTCACTCACAACTAGTCCTTGTAGCCAATACTATATACATTAAAATGGAGGGTGGAGGGCCTCTCAAAATAGTCTTAGGTATTTGAAGACACAACAAGTGACTTGCATGGGCTCTAATTTAGCTCAAAAACGACTCAATTAAGTACTCTAAAGCAGCAATTTCCATTAAAATGAGAGTCATGCAAACAGAGAATACCTTCCAACAAATGTTGTTATGTTCCATGTTAAACATTATATGTGTTCCAAAACAACGTACCCATAAAATGCAATAGCAAATACGTGAATACAATATGTGAATTGCACTTGTGATATATATGTGGCAAACTAATACACTATCATATAGACCTATAGTAACAACATAGTGAGCTTCTCTCCGAGTACCATTGTAATGAAGGCTAAGAATTTTCAGCCAAACTCTGCTTGATGATTTCAATTTGAATAGCAGGAATCTTCATCGTGCAATCACCAGTCTCTTTCTGGGTCCTAGACTTCTATGCTGTCATAATAGCATCTGTGTGCTGCCAAAGTGGTGGTTCCGTTTCATCAATCCTCCAATGTAGACCTCTTTTGCTGTCCCATCTAATGTAGAAGTTTTGAATATCATCATCTATTGCTGTTGGACAGGAGTATTGAATGAGCACGGAATTTAGATGTAGTAGATCATTGTTAGGACTAGACAACATCTTTGCAATCAACACTGAATGCAAGTCATTCTCTGTAAGAAAAACTGCCACAAAATACCCTTCAAATAGATTTCAACCTTCCCTGAAGGAGGGTTGTGGCCAACCACTCAATGGCCCAACATACGCATCATCCTCTTTTTTTTTTCACGATCCTCATTGTCTTTGTCTAAATCATCCACCCAAGTCACTTCATCCACCCAAGTCACTTCATCCACCCAAGTCACTTGAATACGAGTAGTCGGCCAAAAACCATTCCTTAAAACAATAGAGTTTGGTAGTGGTTCTTGAAGTGCTACCTTCACATCACGCCAATAATGCACTATATGCTCTAATTGCCTTCAGCATTCCCCAGTGCGGTCTTTGTTGCACAAATTGTCTTAGTAATTAATAAACCCGGATATACCCTTCAAGATGTCCCCCCCACCTTTCACTAGACTTGGCAAAACTGCCGATGGTACTCCACGGGACCATAAACTTTGCCCCTCCAAATCCTCGTGCCATAGTTTCCTATCGCAACTTGCACCTTTAGGCAACCAGTCTAGATCAGTGCACTTTAATTTGTACTTCATGACAGGACAACCAATTGAAGCAAGGTAGAACTTCACTTGCATGGGCTTTGTGTGCTCAAGTGAACCATGATATCACTGCCGTCCAAAAATTTGCCTACAACAAAAGCCTTGAAATCAGGCACCTCTTCTATAAGATGAAGAATAGTGGGAATGGATTCCACATCCATGAACAACTTCATAAGCGCAAGAATAGTAAGGAGATTCTCCTTCTTCAACAACATGCTCCATCTTCCAAAGAGTGCATCAATGTTGTCATGAGTATTACCCACAATCATGAAGTTCACATACACTTCACGGAAAATCTTGTTTTAAAACCAGTAGAGACCAATAGCAATAAATATATCTATTCTTGTTGTCTCCAGTGGCATTGTCCATTTGCACATTCAAGGTGGATGGCAAAGGCATTGCTAGAACCAAATTCTTTGGCAATGGAGGTAGTGAGGCTTCTTAGATCTCTGCGCCCTTCAACAGACCCTTTGACAATTTGGACAACCCTGCTCCACAAACAATTGCTGAGAAGAAGACTTTGGTGGCAATTCCAAATCTCGCAACAACTTTGCCATGGAGCCAATGGTATAGTTCAAATTGTGGGAAAACATATCCAAGCCATAATGCATGTATTGAACATTAGCATGATCATGCGCAATCACACCAATCACAAAAACATGCAATTTCACAAGCCCATCGAGTTTGTGGAATGCAGTTTTGGAATGACCCATCTTGTTATGCATGATTGTCAAACACTCATGTAGAAAATTATGCAACTAGTAACGATTTGCATAATATAGCTTCCTATGCGCCCAAGCAATAGCCAAGTGTTTGTCTAGCTTGCCCATTTCACAGAGCTTTGAGATCCAGCAAAGCAACCCTTTTGGAGCTCTTGCAATTTGTCACAAACCAAACACCAAGCAAAAATTATCTCCAGGTTTCTTAACCTCGTACTTTGGGAACTTTGAGGACCTAATCTTGTTCAATTTTGAAGTTGAAACTTCAGCCAATCCAAAAGCTGCATCAACTTTGTTGATTTCTTTCATCTTCCCCTTCCATTGAAAGATAGGGGGGAGACACATGGACACAACTTTGTCCCCTGACTTTAGAGTGCGGGTACAATGTGGCATGTGATCCACCTCCTTGTCTAGGATGCACTTTAGCGTTGCCGCAGCTTGTTGAATATGCTTCCCTGACTTCACCAATTCTGTATTATTGTAAGGACACGCTTCTTGATTGTCCTTCTCTTATTTAAGGTAGCAATAGAATGTAGCCTCCGGGACATCAGAAATATGCAGACATGCTTGCGTGCACACACTATTGCGTTCAATGGTCACCATCTTCCTCCCATGCGCATCAAAATGAATTGATCTATGCACATCAGTCTTCACGTGGGACTTGAACTTAAATGCGGAGCTCTGCTACATGTGTTCATGGAATGCACGAACTTTCTCCCTTGGAAATGGCTGAACTTAGTTTTTGCTGGACACAACGTCGATGGACTCTTGAGTGAGTAACTTTTTAGATTTGAGGGCCGTCATATGAGCTAGATTTCTAAGGAGACTTGTATAAGGCTAACAGATGTTAAAGAAAGAAGATTCAAAAGACAAGCCTGCTAAGAATTGTAATTATCTCAAATTTCATGGTCACAAAGACTTGCCCCGAAACAATGGACTTTGTCAATTGACCATTCCATTAAATAGTAAATCCACTCCTTAGGGATGTCCACTTTTGAATACGTCTTGGTAATGTGCACTCCTACGTAAGTATCACCTAGAGGGCCATTTGCACCTAGAACAAGATTTGAATTGACGATGTGGCAAGTACCTTCGCCGACGAGTACACCCTCATCATTATACAAAGTCATAGACCTTGTATTCTATAGACAACGTGGAATTCCTTTGCATTCCGGAATGTCCTCGTTCATGCCTTCTGCTTCTGAATTTTTGTTGTCTGAAAACTCCATACCGTCAATTTCAATATCAGAGGAACTCATGACTAAAATCTGCAAATCAGAAGACAAACATATTGTAAGTGTAGGTTGCAGAGTACACCTATGTAACATTTAACTTGAATCAAGCTTAACAATATCAAAATGTTCATATGTGTTTCCATTAGAGGAGAATATACATATCAAAAACATCCCTTGTATGATTCGTTCACCAAAATAAATAGATCAAAGTATTGTCAAGTCAAAATAATTCCTCAAAATTAATCAATCAACTTCAGATTGATTTGAGCTTAACATCACCTCCCTGCATTGTCATGGCACTCTCTAATTATTTGGTAATCTGGATATGTATATTGATAAATTGAAACAATTTGGAATTATTTCAAGCATTGACTACATCCTCCGCCATTGATACTTCATATACATTTTACATTATTTTCTAATCAGATCGACTTGAGCTGACCTCCTCTCAAAGTGTAAGAACATTTACAAATGAGGTGATTAGCAACATTTATGAATGTATTACATAATTCCTTGTATCATTATACTCCTCTAGGAGTGATTGCATGAAAGACCTTCCGTTTTTGTTCCACTTTGGCCATTTTCAGTCATTTTTTTGGAAGTACTATAAAAATAGAAAAACATTTTTAAAGAGTTACGAAAAATATGAGAAATGTATAAACCTATAAGAAGAAGGTACCCTATGAAGGAAAAGCAAAAATAAATTCTCTAAATAGGAGAACTAGAAAAGTACAGAAGCGCAAGAAAATACACACTTTGACATTTTAGTTTGTAAAGATAGGAAAAGTAATTTAAAAAAAAACTGGAAAACGCCATTTGAGAAGACTTTATGGTGAAGAGATTTCACCAAAAAAATGATCCTAAAACCATCTTCAATGTTCAGAATTGCATGCACAAGGGAGCCCTCTTTGCATGGATGTAGAGGATATAAAATAAAATATTATTTAATGCCCCTCAGTAGAATCATGGCTTCCTACTATGGAAATAGACCATAGAAATTTCAGCTCCAAATCATTAAATTTGGGGACTCCTTACGTAGTAAAAACCCTAAAATTCAAAACATGACAAATTAGTTTAAATGATTTTTAAATATAAAATGATTTTTAAAAATTTCTGAAAAATATGAAATATGATTGAACTCATAAGAAGAATCTCCACTAAGAATTTCAAGTTCATACAAATCATACTTCTAAAGTTATTGCAAAATGAAGCTTTGGCATTAGGTTTGTGATAATGTTTTAGTACCAGTCTTTCATGCAATTACAGAGTTGTACATCCTCAGGATTCAACTTGATTTGAGTTTAATCCTAGTAATAGAAGAAACATTCTACGATTGAAGTTATATTAAGTATATTTCAATGGCTATATATAGGAACATTAAGCTCAAGTCGAGCTGAGTACGTAGACTACATCAATCTATTTCTGGCAGTTCATCAAATCAATTCGAGTTGATTGGTTCCGGAATTTCTAGAAGTGTACAATTCATATATACTTCTGATGTTATCCCGGATTTTACGGTGATGTTTTCGGATATGATCACTAATGAAAACAGAGGCTCTACTACACAACACAAAACTCTACAAACAATTGCACAGAATGCAAAATGAGATACACAGATTATCATTTCATCGCACTCTATTTTACCATCAGCTCTATATTATCCATGACACTCTCTCTACACTGGACTAGTTCATTGACCTCACTCTTTCGTCTTTGCTACAAAGAGATGAGATGTAAATAATCCTATAACCATTCAAAGCAGAAAATGAAAATTACTACACACCTAACAAAAAAAGTTAAGATATATCGCAAGCTCTATGTGACGGAGAGCCTCCTGCAAGAATTTGTTGGCAAAGGAAATTGTCGATCCAAAGTTTTCTCAGTCTTTGCACTGCTTCTGTAGCACTCATTAAACTGTTCAAAAACAAGAGAGGTCGAGGTACATAGAAGTTGATACAGAAGAGAAGAAATAATGAAGGAGAACTTTGGAATTGGAGGTGACGACATGCAGCCGACTTACTCATGAGAACTCATGGGCGGAAAAGGAATGGCGCCAACCAAATTCAAAGACTAATTTTGAACGTTGATATTCAGAGGGATGATGAATAAAAAATAATTCCCGAAATTGAGGAAGACTTTGCAGCTGCCACTCCAACAAAAGTCATCCAATGCAAAAGGTAGTTAAAGATAGGTCCTTCATTGAAATTATGGGCTGGTACTTTTTCCA
This sequence comes from Neckera pumila, assembly GCA_963969595.1. NCBI lineage: Eukaryota > Viridiplantae > Streptophyta > Bryopsida > Hypnales > Neckeraceae > Neckera > Neckera pumila. The sequence continues at coordinate 1,014,418 of OZ018418.1, read as the reverse complement.
ATTGCTATTGGAAAATATTTTAAGCATTAATTGAAGATTATCATTTAGAAAGCATGGCATCATGTACAGCATAGGTCTGAAGTTTTAATAAACAATGGCACAAAAATCGTAATTTCTAAACCCTATCCTGAATACTAAACCCTAAATCCTGATCATAAAATATATAGGAAAAAAATGATAAACAGGAAGAAATAGGGAATTATTTTATTTACTAGATTGTTAAGAAATTAGTTATGGAATTGAAAAATGCTAATCTCCATAGTTGAAAAGTTATACTTAATACTCTACACCCAATGTTTTTTGTATTGTTCCAAAAACACTGAATATTAAGTGTAATAAAGGGCTACAAAGTTTATTTTAGAGTAAAGATTCAAATCTACCAGCAAACTACCTTCAACTAAAACTTTTCCTGCTAGTCATTTCATCAATCAAAATAGAATAATTCAAAGCCTTCCAAAGTATATATAAAGCTAGAGAACCAAATCCAAAATTTTATTTCTTTAAAAGGTGGTTTATCCACATCTGCCCATATTGTCCGGACTTACAAAAAAAATGCATATTATGCTATAATTTTTTTATCTCAAATTATAACCAAAATGTTATTTATAATGGGCCCTAAACTACTCCTCTAATACATGTTGTGTAAAAGATTAAAAGGATAAAAAATCCATTTGTACTGAAGTGTCCAAAATATCTTTGTTGCCAACAATTAGTGATTGGGACTTTAGGGGTTCAACTAAAGATTAACAGTCAAGAAATAAATTTTATTTGACTCACATAGCTGGAATGCACCTAAACAATTATAATTTACGAGTGCCTTAAATTTGTGCTCCAATCTTTTTGGTTTGCTAAATGAATAAACAAAAATTAGAACAAGCCATGACTTGTACTTTAAAGACCACATGCCCCCAAAATCATACAAATTGATGGTTGAATTGTCCAAATTTTTTTGTAGAAGTTGGAATATAGCTAATCATTTAAAATTGACAAGGACCTTAAATTTGTGCCCCAATCTTCTTTGTTTGCTACTTGAAACAAATTAAACGCATGGAAATTTGATGGTTGCAACGTCCAAAAAAATATGTAGAAGTTGGACTACACCTAAACATTTATAATTTACAAGGACCTCAAATTTATGCCTCAATTTTCTTGGTTTGCTACATGAATAAAATAAAAATAAAATAAGCCATGACCTATACTTTAAGGACCTCCCACCTCCAAACTCATGGAAATTAATGGTCGCAAAGTCCAACAAATATGTAGAAGTTGAAATAAAGCCAAACATTTACTAATTCACAAGCTCCTTAAATTAGTGCCCCAATCTTCTAGATTTGCTACGAGAATCAAATATAAACTAGAATAAGCCATGACCTGTACTATAAGGACCTTCCACCCCAACACTTATAGAAACTGATGGTTGCATCATCTCCAAAAAAATGTAGAAATTAGAATACAGCTAAACATTTATAATTCATGAGCGCTTTAAATTTGTGCCCCAATCTTCTTGATTTGCTACGTGAATAAAACAAAACTTAGAATAAGCCATGATCTATAGTATAAGGACCTCCCACCTCCAAAATTATGGAAATTGATGGTCGCATTGTCCAAAAAAATTTGTAGAAGTTGGAATACATCTAAACATTCATAATTCACAAGCGCCTTAAAGTTGTGCCCTAATCTTTCTGGTTTGCTACGTGAATCAACAAAATTAAAATAAGTCATGGCCTATACTTTAAGGACTTCCTTCACCAAAATTCATGGACATTGATGGTCGCATCATCCAAAAAAATATATATAAAAAGTTGGAATGCACCTAAACAATTATAATTTACAAGCGCCTTAAATTTGTGCCCAATCAACTTGGTTTGCTAGAAGAATAAAAAAAAATTAAAATAAGCCATGACCAATACTATAAGGACCTCCCACCCCCAAACTCATAGAAATTTGATGGTCACAACGTCCAAAAAAATATGTAGATGTTCGTATACAGTTGAACATTTATAATTTACGAGCGCCTTCAATTTGTGCCCCAATCTTCTTGTTTTGCTACGTAAATCAAATAAAAATTAGGATAAGCCATGACCTATACTAAAAGGACCTCCCACCCCCAAAACTCATGGAAATTGATGGTCGCAACGTACAAAAAAATATGTAGAAGTTGAAATACAACTAAACATTTATAGTTTACAAGCACTTGAAATTTGTGCCCCAATCTTCTTTGTTTGCTACGTGAATAAAAAAAAACTAGAATAAGCCACGAATAGTACTAAGAGGACCTCCCTTGCTCAAACTCATGGAAATGGATGGTCGCGTTGTCCAAATACATATATAAAAGTTGGAATACATCCAAACATTTATAATTTACTAGGACCTCAAATTTGTGCCCCAATCTTCTTGGTTTGCTACGTGAATTGAAATGAGATTAGAATAAACCATGACCTGCACTTTAAGGACCTCCCACCTCCAAACTCATGGAAATTGATGGTCGCATCGTCCAAGAAAATGTGTAAAAGATGGAATACAGCTAGCATTTATAATTTATGAGCACCTTAAATTTATGCCTTAATCTTCTTGGTTTGCTACGTGAATAAAAAACAACTAAAATAAGCCATGACCTGTACTTTAAGGACTTTCCACCCCCAAACACATGGAAAGTGGTGGTTGCATTGTCCAAAAGAATATGTAAAATATAGAATAGAGCTAAACATTAATAATTTACAAGCTCATTTTGTTTGTGCCCCAATGTTCTAGGTTTATTATGTGAATCCAATTTGATTAGAACAAGCTATGACCTGTACTTTAAGGACCTCCACTTCCAAACTAGTGGAAATTGATGGTTGCATTGTCCAAAAGAATATGCAAAAGTAGAAATACAGCTAAATGTTTATAATTTACGAGCGGAACAAATTTGTGCCCCAATGTTCTCGGTCTGCTGTATGAATACATTTTGATTACTATAAGCCATGACCTATACTTTAAGAACCTCCCACCCCCAAACTCATGGAATTTGAAGGTCGCATCATCCGTAAAAATATATAGAATTTTGAATGCACCTAAACAATTATAATTTATGAGCGCCTTAAAATTGTACTCCAGTCAACTTGGTTTGCTATAAGAATAAAATAAATTTAGAATAAGACATGACCTGTACTAAAGGACCTCCCACCCCCAAATTCATAGAAATTGATGCTCGCATTGTGCAAAAAAATTTGTAGAAGTTGAAATACAACTAAACTTTTATAATTTACAAGCACCTTAAATTTGTGCCCCAATCTTCTTGGCTTGCTACTTGAATAAATAAAAAACTAGAATAAGCAATGATTAGTACTTTAAGGACCTTCCACCCCCAAACTCATGGAAATTGATGGTCGCATCGTCCAAATGAATATGTAGAATTTGGAACACAGCTACACAATTATAATTCATAAGTGCCTTAAATTTGTGTCCAATCTTCTTGGTTTGCTACGTAGATCAAATAAAAATAAAGTAAGCCATGACTAGTTCTTTAAGGACCTCCCACCTCCAAACTCTTGGAAATTTGATGGTTGCATTGTCCAAAAGAATTTGAAGAAGTTGGAATACACCTAAACATTCATAATTCACAAGCGCTTTAAATTTGTGCCCCAATCTTTTTGATTTGCTATGTGAATCAACAAAAATTAGAATAAATCGTGGCCTATACTGTAAGGACCTCCCTCACTCAAACTCATGGAAATTGATGTTCGCATCGTCCAAAAAAATATATATAAAAGTTGGAATGCACCTAAACAGTTTGGGTGTGCTATGTGAATCAAAATAAAATTAGAATAAGCCATAACAAGTACACTGAGGACTTCCTACCCCCAAACTCATGGAAATTGATGGTCGTAATGTCCTAATAAATATATAAGATTTAAAATGCACCTAAAAAATTATAATTTACAAGCTCTTTAATTTTTTGCCATAATCTTTTTGAATTGCTTTGTAAATCGTATAAAATCAGAATAAGCAATGACCTATACTATAAAGTCCTCCCACCCCCAAACTAATAGAAATTCGATAGTCACAACGTCCAACAAAATATATAGAAGTTAGTATATAGCTAAACATTAAAAATTCACGGGCGCCTTAAATTTGTACCCCAATCTTCTTGGTTTGCTACGTGAATCAAATAAAAAACTAGAATAAGCCATGACCTGTATTTTAAGTTCCTCCCACCTCCAAACTCATGGAAATTGATGGTCGCAACGTCCAAAAAAATATGTAGAAGTTGAAATACAACTAAATATTAATAGTTTACAAGCACCCGAAATTTGTGGCCCAATGTTCTTGGTTTGCTATGTGAATCCAACTTCATTAGAACAAGCCATGACCTGTACTTTAAGGACCTCCCACCCCCAAACTCATGGAATTTAAAGGTCGCATTGTCCAAAAGAATATGTAAAAGTTGGAATACAACTACACGTCTATAATTGACGAGCGCCTTTAATTTGTGCCCCAATCTTCTTGGTTAGCTACGTGAATTGAGAAAAAAGGAGAATAAGCGATGACCTGCATTTTAAGGACCTCCCACCCCCAAACTCATGGATATTGATGGTCACAACGTCCAAAAAAATATGTAGAAGTTGAAATACAACTAAATATTAATAGTTTACAAGCACCCGAAATTTGTGGCCCAATGTTCTTGGTTTGCTATGTGAATCCAACTTCATTAGAACAAGCCATGACCTATACTTTAAGGACCTCCCACCCCCAAAACTCATGGAAATGAAGGTCGCATTGTCCAATGGAATATGTAGAAGTTGGAATACATGTTTATAATTGACGAGCGCTTCAATTTGTGCCCCAATCTTCTTGGTTTGCTACGTGAATCAAATAAAAACTAGAATAAGCGAGGACCAAGATTACAAGGACCTCCCTCGCTCAAACTCATGGAAATGGATGGTCGCATTGTCCAAATACATATATAAAAGTTGGATTACACCTAAACATTTATAATTGACTAGGGCCTCAAATTTGTGCCCCAATCATCTTGGTTTGCTGCATGAATTGAAAAATAATCAGAATAAGCCATGACCTGCATTTTAAGGACCTCCCACCCCCAAAATCATGGAAATTGATGGTCGCAACATCCAAAAAAATATGTAGAAGTTGAAATACAGCTAAACATTTATAATTCACAAGCACCTGAAATTTGTGGCCTAATGTTCTTGGTTTGCTATGTGTATCCAATTTCATTAGAACAAGCCATGACCTGTACTTTAAGGACCTCCCACCCCCAAACTCATGGAATTGGAAGGTTGCATCGTCCAAAAGAATATACAGAACTTGGAATACAATTACACGTTTATATTTTACGGGCACCTTCAAATTGTGCCCCAATCTTCTTGGTTTGCTACGTGAATCAAATAAAAACTAGAAAAAGCCACAATTAGTACTATGAGGACCTCCTTCTCTCAAACACATGGAAATGGATGGTCGCGTTGTCCAAACACATATATAAAAGTTGGAATACACCTAAACATTTATAATTTACTAGGACCTCACATTTGTGCCCCACTCTTCTTGGTTTGCTACATGAACTGAGAAAAAAATAGAATAAGCCATGACCTGCATTTTAAGGACCTCCCACCCCCAAACTCATGAAATTTGAAGGTTGCATTGTCCAAAAGAATATGTAGAAGTTGGAATACAACTACACGTTTATAATTTTCGAGCGCCTTCAATTTGTGCCCCAATCTTCATGGTTTGCTAGGTGAATCAAGTAAAATCTGGAATAATCCACAATTAATACTATAGAGACCTTCCTCACTCTAACTCATGGAAATGGATGGTCGCGTTTTCCAAATACATACATAAAAGTTGGAATACATCCAAACATGTATAATCTACTAGGACCTCAAATTTGTGCCCCAATCCTCTTGGTTTGCTACATGAATTGAAATGAGATTTGAATAAGCCATGACCTGCATTTTAAGGACCACCCACCTCCAAATTCATGGAAATTGATGGTCACAACGTCCAAAAAAATATGTAGAAGTTGAAATACAACTAAACATTTATAATTTACAAGCACCTGAAATTTGTGGCCCAATGTTCTTGGTTTGCTATGTGAATCCAATCTCATTAGAACAAGCCTTGTCCTGTACTTCATGGACCTCCCACTTCCAAACTCATGGAAATTGAAAGTCACATCCTCCAAAAGAACATGTAGAAGTTGGGATACAACTACACGTTTATATTTTTCGAGCGCCTTCAATATGTGCCCCAATCTTCTTGGTTTGCTACGTAAATCAAATAATAACTACAATAAGCCATGACCACTACTATGATTACCTTCCTCGCTCAAATTCATGGAAATGGATGGTTGCATTGTCCAAATTCATACATAGTAGTTGGAATACACCTAAACATTTATAATTTACAAGCACCTGAAATTTGTGGCCCAATGTTCTTGGTTTGCTATGTGAATCCAATCTCATTAGATCAAGCCATGACCAGTACTTCATGGACCTCCCACTTCCAAACTCATGGAAATTGAAAGTCACATCCTCCAAAAGAATATGTAGAAATTGGGATACAACTACACATTTATATTTTTCGAGCGCCTTCAATTTGTGCCCCAATCTTCTTGGTTTGCTACGTGAATCAAATAAAAACTTGAATAAGCCACGATTAGTACTATAAAGACCTCCCTCGCTCAAACTCATGGAAACGGACTATCGCGTTGTCCAAATACATATATGAAAGTCAGAATACACCTAAGCATTTATAATTTACTAGGACCTCAAATTTGTGCCCCAATCCTCTTGGTTTGCTACGTGAATTTGAAAAAAAAACTAGAATAAGCCATGACCTGTATTTTTACGACCTCCAAACTCCAAACTCATGGATATTGATGGTCGCAACATCCAAAAAAAAATGTAGAAGTTGAAATACAGCTAAACATTTATAATTTACAAGCACCTGAAATTTGTGGCCCAATGTTCTTGGTTTGCTATGTAAATCCAATTCATTAGAACAAGCCATGACATAAACTTTAAGGACCTCCCACCCCCAAACTCATGGAAATTGAAGGTCGCTTTGTCCAAATACATATAGAAAAGTTGGAATACACCTGAACATTTATAATTTACTAGGACCTCAAATTTGTGCTCCAATCTTCTTGGTTTGCTGCGTGAATTGAAAAGAGATTAGAATAAGCCATGACCTACATTTTAAGGACCTCCCACCCCCAAATTCATGGACAGTGATGGTTGCAACGTCCAAAAGAAAATGTAGAAGTTGAAATACAACTAAAAATTTATAATATACAAGCACCTGAAATTTGTGGCCCAATGTTCTTGGTTTGCTATGTGAATCCAGTTTCATTAGAACAAGCCATGACCTATACTTTAAGAACCTTCCACCCCCAAATTTTGGAATTTGAAGGTCGCATCATCCAAAAGAATACGTAGAAGTTGGAATACAACAACACGTTTATAATTTACGAGCGCCTTCAATTTGTGCCCCAATCTTCTTGGCTTGCTACGTGAATCAAATTAAAACTAGAATAAGCCAGGACCAGTACTATGAGGACCTCCCTCCCTCAAACTCATGGAAATGGATGGTCGCGTTGTCCAAATACATATATAAAAGTTGGAACACACCTAAACATTTATAATTTACAAGGATCTCAAATACGTGCCCCAATCTTCTTGGTTTGCTACGTGAATTGAAAGAAAAGTAGAATAAGCCATGACCTGCAATTTGAGGACCTCTCAACCTCAACCTCATGGATATTGATGGTCGCAACATCCAAAAAAATATGTAGAAGTTGAAATACAGCTAAACATTTGTAATTTACAAGCACCTGAAATTTGTGGCCAACGTTCTTGGTTTGAAATTTGATCCCAATTTCACTAGAACAAGCCATGACCTGTACACTAAGGACCACCCACCCCCAAACTCATGGAATTTGAAGGTCGCATTGACCAAAGGAATATGTAGAAGTTGGAATACAACTACACGTTCATAATTTTTGAGCGCCTTCTATTTGTGCCCAATCTTCTTGGCTTGCTACGTGAATCAAATAAAAACTAGAATAAGCCACAATTAGTACTATGTGGACCACCCTCGCATAAACTCATGGAAATGGATGGTCGCGTTGTCCAAATACATATATAAAAGTTGGAATACACCTAAACATTTATAATTTACTAGGACCTCAAATTTGTGCCCCAATCTTCTTGGTTTGCTACGTGAAGTGAAATGGGATTAGAATATGCCATGACCTACATTTTAAGGACCTCCCACTTCAAAACTCATGGATATTGATGGTCGCAACGTTCTAAATAATATGTAGAAGTTGAAATACAGCTAAACATTTATAATATGCAAGCACCTGAAATTTGTGGCCAATGTTCTTGGTTTGCTATGTGAATCCAGATTTATCAAAACAAGCCATGACCTGCACACTAAGGACCTCCCACCCCCAAACTCATGGAAATTGAAGTTCGTGTTGTCCAAAAGAATATGTAGAAGTTGGAATACAACTACACGTTTATAATTTACGAGCACCTTCAATTTGTGCCCCAATCTTCTTGGTTTGCTACATGAATCAAATAAAAACTAGAATAAGCCACAATTAGTACTATAAAGACCTCCCTCGCTCAAACTCATGGAAATGGATGGTTGCGTTGGCAGAATACATCTATAAAAATTGGAATACATCCAAACATTTATAATTTTCTAGGACCTTAAATTTGTGCCCCAATCATCTGGGTTTGCTACATGAATTGAAAAAAAACTAGAATAAGCCATGACCTCCACTTTAAGGACCTCACACCTCCAAATTCATGGACAGTGATGGTCGCAACGTCCAAAAAAAATATGTAGAAGTTGAAATACAGCTAAACATTTATAATATACAAGCACCTAAAATTTGTGGCCCAATGTTCTTGGTTTGCTGTGTGAATCCAAGTTCATTAGAACAAGCCATGACTTGTACTTTAAGGACCTCCCACCTCCAAACTCATGGAATTAGAAGGTCGCATCGTCCAAAAGAATATGTAGAAGTTGGAATACAACAACAAGTTTATAATTTTTGAGCGCCTTCAATTTGTGCCCCAATCTTCTTGGTTTGCTACGCAATTAAAATAAAATCTAGAATATATCAAGACCAGTACTATAAGGACTTCCTTTGCTCAAACTCATGGAAATGGATGGCTGCATTGTCCAAATACATATATAAAAGTTGGAATTCACCTAAACATTTATAATTTACTAGGACCTCAAATTTGTGCCCCAATCTTCTTGGTGTGCTATGTGAAATGAAATGAGATTAAGAATAAGCCATGACCTGCATTTTAAGAACCTCCCACCCCTAAATTCATGGACAGTGATGGTCGCAACGTCCAAAAAAATATGTAGAAGTTGGAATACAGCTAAACATTATAATTTACAAGCACCTAAAATTTGTGGCCCAATGTTCTTGGTTTGCTATGTGAATCCAAGTTTATTAGAACAAGCCATGACCTGTACATTTAGGACCTCCCACCCCCAAACTCATGGAATTGGAAGGTTGCATTGTCCAAAAGAATATGTAGAAGTTGGAATACAACAACAAGTTTATAATTTATGAGCGCCTTCAATTTGTGCCCCAATCTTCTTGGCTTGCTACGTGAATCAAATACAAACTAGAATAAGCCAGGACCAGTACTATGAGGACCTCCCTCGTTCAAACTCATGGAAATGGATGGTCGCATTGTCCAAATACATATATAAAAGTTGGAATTCACCTAAACATTTATAATTTACTAGGACCTCAAATTTGTGCCCCAATCTTCTTGGTGTGCTACGTGAAATGAAATGAGATTAGAATAAGCCATGACTTGCATTTTAAGAACCTCCCAACCCTAAATTCATGGACAGTGATGGTCGCAACGTCCAAAAAAATATGTAGAAGCTGGAATACAGCTAAACATTATAATTTACAAGCACTTGAAATTTGTGGCCCAATGTTCTTGGTTTGCTATATGAATCCAAGTTTATTAGAACAAACCATGACCTGTACATTTAGGACCTCCCACCCCCAAACTCATGGAATTGGAAGGTTGCATCGTCCAAAAGAATATGTAGAAGTTGGAATACAACAACACGTTTATAATTTATGAGCGCCTTCAATTTGTGCCCCAATCTTCTTGGCTTGCTATGTGAATCAAATACAAACTAGAATAAGCCACAATTAGTACTATGAGGACCTCCCTCGCTCAAACTCATGGAAATGGATGGTCGCGTTGTCCAAATACATATATAAAAGTTGGAATTCACCTAAACATTTATAATTTACTAGGACCTCAAATTTGTGCCCCAATCTTCTTGGTTTGCTACGTGAAATGAAATGAGACTAGAATAAGCCATGACTTGCATTTTAGGGACCTCCCACCCTCAAACTCATGGATATTGATGGTCGCAACCTCCAAAAATACATGTAGAAGTTGAAATACAGCTAAACATTTAGAATATACAAGCACCTAAAATTTGTGGCCCAATGTTCTTGGTTTGCTATATGAATCCAAGTTCATTAGAACAAGCCATGACTTGTACTTTAAGGACCTCCCATCCCTAGACTCATGGAATTTGAAGGTCGCACCGTCCAAAAGAAGGAGAAGTTGGAATACAACTACACGTTTGTAATTTTCGAGCTCCTTCAATTTGTGCCTCAAATTTTTTGGTTTGCTACTTGATTCAAATACAAACTAGAATAAGTCAAGACCAGTATTATGAGGACCTTCCTCGCTCAAACTCATGTAAATTGATAGTCGCGTTGTCCAAATACAAATAGAGAAGTTGGAACACACCTAAACATTTATAATTTACTATAACCTCAAATTTGTGCCCCAATCTTCTTGGTTTGCTACGTGAACTGAAAAAGAATTTGAATAAGCCATGACTTGCATTTTAAGGACCTTCCACCCCTCAACTCATGGAATTGGAAAGTCGTATCGTCCAAAGCAATATATAGAAGTTGGAATACAACAACACGTTTATAATTTGTGAGCGCCTTCAATTTGTGCCCCAATCTTCTTGGCTTGCTACGTGAATCAAATACAAACTAGAATAAGCCACGACCAGCACTATGAGGACCTTACTCGCTCAAGTTCTTGGAAATGGATGGTCACGTTGTCCAAATTCATATATAAAAGTTGGAATACACCTAAACAATTATAATTTACTATGACCTCAAATTTGTGCCCCAATCTTCTTGGTTTGCTATGTGAAATGAAATGAGATTAGAATAAGCCATGACCTGCATTTTAAGGACCTCCCACACCCAAACTCATGGAAATTGATGGTCGCAACGTCCAAAAGAGAATGTAGAAGTTGAAATACAGCTAAACATTTATAATATACAAGCACCCAAAATTTGTGGCCCAATGTTCTTGGTTTGCTTTGTGAATCCAAGTTTATTAGAACAAGCCGTGACCTGTACATTTAGGACCTCCCACCCCCAAACTCATGGAATTGGAAGGTTGCATCGTCCAAAAGAATATGTAGAAGTTGGAATACAACAACACGTTTATAATTTATGAGCGCCTTCAATTTGTGCCCCAATCTTCTTGGCTTGCTACGTGAATCAAATACAAACTAGAATAAGCCAGGACCAGTACTATGAGGACCTCCCTTGTTCAAACTCATGGAAATGGATGGTCGCGTTGTCCAAATACATATATAAAAGTTGGAATACACCTAAACATTTATAATTTACTAAGACCTCAAATTTGTGCCCCAATCTTCTTGGTTTGCTACGTGAATTGAAAGAAATTAGAATATGCCATGACCTGCATTTTAAGGACCTTCCACCCCAAATGTCATGGATATTGATGGTCGCAACGTCCGAAAATATTTGTAGAAGTTAAAAAATAGCTAAACATTTATAATATACAAGCACCTGAAATTTGTGGCCAACGTTCTTGGTTTGCTATGTGAATCCACTTTCACTAAAATAAGCCATGACCTGTGCTTTAAGGACCTCCCACCCCCAAACTCATGAAATTTGAAGGTCGCATCGTCCAAAAGAATATGTAGAAGTTGGAATACAATTCCACGTTTATAATTTTCAAGCGCCTTCAATTTGTGCCCCAATCTTCTTGGCTTGCTACGTGAATCAAATTAAAACTAGAATAAGCCAGGACCAATTCTATGAGGACCTCCCTCGCTCAAACTCATGGGAATGGATGGTCGCGTTGTCCAAATACAAATATAGAAGCTGGAATACACCTAAACATTTATAATTTACAAGGATCTCAAATATGTGCCCCAATCTTCTTGGTTTGCCACGTGAATTGAAAGAAAAGTAGAATAAGCCATGACCTGCATTTTAAAGACCTCCCACCCTCAAACTCATGGATATTGATGGTCGCAACGTCCAAAAATATATGTAGAATTTGAAATACAGCTAAACATTTAGAATATGCAAGCACCTAAAATTTGTGGCCCAATGTTCTTGGTTTGCTATGTGAATCCAATTTCATTAGAACAAGCCATGACCTCTACACTAAGGACCTTCCACCCCCAAATTCATGGAAATTGAAGTTAGTGTCATCCAAAAAAATATGTAGAAAATGGAATACAGCTAAACATCTACAACTTACAACCCCCTTCAAATTTTGCCCCAATCTTCTTGGTTTGCTACATGAATCACATAAAAACTAGAATAAGCCATGATTAGTACTATGAGGACCTCCCTCGCTCAAAACCATGGAAATGGATGGTGGCATTGTCCAAATACATATATAAAAATTGGATTACATCCAAACATTTATAATTTACTAGGACCTCAAATTTGTGCCCCAATCTTCTTGGTCTGCTATGTGAATCCAATTTCATTAGAACAAGCCATGTCCTCTACTTTATGGACCTCCCGCTTCCAAACTCAGGGAATCGAAGGTCGCAACGTCCAAAAGAATATATAGAAGTTGGAATACAACAACACGTTTATAATTTACAAGCCCCTTCAATTTGTGCCCCAATCTTCTTCTTTTGCTACGTAAATCAAATAAAAACTAGAATAAGCCACAACCAGTACTATGAGGACCTTCTTTGCTAAGACTCATGGTAATGGATGGTCGCGTTGTCCAAATACATATATAAAAGTTGGAATACACCTAAACATTTATAATTTACTAGGACCTCAAATTTGTGCCCCAATCTTCTTAATCTGCTACTTGAATTGAAAAGAAATTAGAATATGCCATGACCTGCACTTTAAGGACCTTCCACCCCAAATCTCATGGATATTGATGGTCGCAACATCCAAAAATATATATAGAAGTTGAATACAGCTAAACATTTATAATATACAAGCACCTGAAATTTGTGGCCCTATGTTCTTGGTTTGCTATGTGAAATTACTTTCACTAGAGTAAGCCATGACCTATACTTTAAGGACTTTCCACCCCCAAACTCATGAAATTTGAAGGTCACATCATCCAAAAGAATATGTAGAAGTTGGAATACAACTACACGTTTATATTTTATAAGCGCCTTCAATTTGTGACTCAATTTTCTTGGTTTGCTACGTGAATCAAAAAAAAGATTTGAATAAGCCACGATTTGTACTATGAGGACCTTCCTCACTCAAACTCATGGAAATGGATGGTCGCGTTGTCCAAATACAAATAAAAAAGTTGGAATACACCTAAACATTTATAATTTACTAGGACCTCAAATTTGTGCCCCAATCTTCTTGGTTTGCTACGTGATTTGATAAAGATTTAGAATAAGCCATGATCTGCATTTTAAAGACCTCCTACCCCAAAACTCATGAAAGTTGATGGTCACAACGTCCAAAAGTAAATGTAGAAATTGAAATACAGCTAAACATTTATAATTTACAAGCACCTGAAATTTGTGGCCCAATGTCCTTGATGTGCTATGTGAATCCACTTTCACAAGAACAAGCCATGACCTGTACTTTAAGGACCTCGCACTTCCAAACTCATGGAATTGGAAGGTTGCATTGTCCAAAAGAAAATGTAGAAGTTGGAATACAACAACACATTTATAATTCATGAGCGCCTTCAATTTGTGCCCCAATCTTCTTGGTTTGCTACGTGAATCATTTTATAATTAGAATAAGCCACAACCAGTACTATGAGGACCTCCCTTGCTCAAACGCATGGAAATGGAAGGTCGCATTGTCCAAATACATATATAGAAGTTGAAATACATCTAAACATTTATAATTTATTAGGACCTCAAATTTGTGCCCCAATCTTCTTGGTTTGCTATGTGAATTGAAAAGGAATTAGAATAAGCCATGACTTGCATTTCAAGGACCTCCCACCCTCGAAACTCATAGAAGTTGATGGTCGCAATGCCCATAAAAATATGTAGAAATTGAAATACAGCTAAACAATTACAATTTACAAGCACCTAAAATTTGTGGCCCAATGTTTTTGGTTTGCTTTGTGAATCCACATTCATTAGAACGAGCCATTACCTGTTCTTTAAGGACCTCCCACCCCCAAACTCATAAAATTTGAAGGTCGCATCGTCCCAAAGAATATGTAGAAGTTGGAATACATCTCCAAGTTTATAATTTCTGAGCGCCTTCAATTTGTGCTCCAATCTTCTTGGTTTGCTACGTGAATCAAATAAAAACTAGAATAAGCCATGACCAGTACTATGAGGACCTCCCTCGCTCAAACACATTGAAATTGATGGTCGCATTGTCTAAAAGAATATGTAGAAACTGGGATGCAACTACACGTTTATAATTTACGAGTGCCTTCAATTTGTGCCCCAATCTTCTTGGTTTGCTACGTAATTAAAATAAGCCACGACCACTACTATGATTACCTCCCTCCCTCAAATTCATGGAAATGGATGGTGGCATTGTCCAAATTCATATATAGTAGTTGGAATACACCTAAACATTTATAATTGACTAGGGCCTCAAATTTGTGCCCCAATCTTCTTGGTTTGCTACATGAATTGAAGGAAAATTAGAATAAGCCATGACTTGCATCGCAAGGACCTCCCACCCCCAAACTCTTGGAAATTGATGGTTGCAAGTATATATAGAAGTTGAAATACAGCTAAACAGTTAAAATTTACAAGCATCTAAAATTTGTGGCCCAATGTTCCTGGTTTGGTATGTGAATCCAATTTCATTAGAATAAGCCATGACCTGTACTTTAAGGACCTCCCACCCCCAAACTCATGGAATCTAAAGGTCACATCCTCCAAAAGAATATGTAGAAGTTGGAATACAACTAAATCTTTGTAACTTACGAGCGCCTTCAATTTGCTTGGTTTGCTACATGAATTGAAGAAATATTAGAATAAGCAATGACTTGCATTTTAAGGACCTCCCTCGCTCAAACTCATTGAAATTGATGGTCGCATCATCCAAAAGAATAGGTAGAAGTAGGAATACAACTACACGTTTATAATATACGAGCGCCTTCAATTTGTGCCCCAATCTTTTTGGTTTGCTACGTGAATAAAAAAAAGACTAGAGTAAGCCACAACCACTACTATGATTACCTCCCTCACTCAAATTCATGGAAATGGACGGTCGCGTTGTCCAAATTCATATATAAAAGTTGGAATACACCTAAACATTTATAATTTACTAGGACCCCAAATTTGTGCCTTGATCTTCTTGGTTTGCTATATAAATTGCAAAAAAACTTGAATAAGCCATGACCTGCATTTTCAAGACCTCCCACCTCCAAATTCATGGAATTTAAAGGTCGCATTGTCCAAAAGAATATGTAGAAGTTGGATTACAACTACACGTTTATAATTTACGAGTGCCTTCAATTTGTGCCCCAATCTTCTTGGTTTGCTACGTAAATCAAATAATAATTAGAATAAGCCATGACCACTACTATGATTACCTCCCTCCCTCAAATTCATGGAAATGGATGGTGGCATTGTCCAAATTCATATATAGTAGTTGGAATACACCTAAACATTTATAATTCACAAGCACCTCAAATTCATGGAAATGGATGGTCGCAGTGTCCAGAATAATATGTAGAAGTTGAAATACAGTTAAACATTTAGAATATGCAAGCACCTGAAATTTTTGCCCCAATGTTCTTGGTTTGCTTTGTGAATCCAATTTCATTAGAACAAACCATGACCTGTACTTTAACTACTCCCACCCCCAAACTCACGGAATTTGAAGGTTGCATCGTCCAAAAGAATATGTAGAAGTTGGAATACTGCAAAACCTCTATAACTTACGAGCGCCTTCAATTTGTGCCCCAATCTTCTTGGTTTGCTACGTGAATCAAATAAAAACTAGAACAAGCCACGACCAGTACTAAGAGGACCTCCCTTGCTCAAACTCATGGAAATGGATGGTTGCGTTGTCCAAATTCATATATAGAAGTTGGAATACACCTAAACATTTATGATTTGTTAGGACCTCAAATTTGTGCCCCAATCATCTTGGTTTGCTATGTGAATTGAAAAAATATTAGAATAAGGCATGACTTGCATTTTAAGGACCTCCCACCCCCAATCTCATGGTATTTGATGGTGGCATGGTCCAAAATATGTAGAAGTTGGAGTACAACTACATGTTTATAATTTGCGAGCACCTTCAATTTGTGCCCCTATCTTCTTGGTTTGCTACGTGAATTGAAGAAATCATAGAATAAGCCACAACCAATACTATGAGGACCTACCACGCTCAAATTCATGGAAATGGATGGTCGCGTTGTCCAAGAGAATATGTAGAAGTTGGAATACAACTACACATTTATAATTTACGAGCGCCTTCAATTTGTGCCCCAATCTTCTTGGTTTGCTACGTGAATTGAAGAAACAATAGAATAAGCCACGACCAGTACTATGAGGACCTCCCTTGCTCAAACTCATGGAAATGGATGGTTGCATTGTCCAGATACATAAATAAAAGTTGGAATACACCTAAACATTTATAAATTACTAGGACCCCAAATTTGTGCCCTAATCATCTTGGTTTGCTACGTGAATTGAAAAAATATTAGAATACGGCATGACTTGCATTTTAAGGACCTTTCACCCCCAAAGTCATGGTATTTGATGGTCGCAACGTCCAAAAAAATATATAGAAGTTGATATACAGCTAAACATTTATATTTTACAAGCATCTGAAATTTGTGGCCCAATGTTCATGGTTTGCTATGTGAATCCAATTTCATTAGAACAAGCCATGACCTGTACTTTAAGGACCTCCCACCCCCAACCTCATGGAATTTGAAGGTTGCATCATCCAAAGGAATATGTAGAAGTTGGAATCCAACTACACGTTTGTAATTTACGAGCGCCTTCAATTTGGTTTGGTACGTGAAACAAATAAAAACTAGTATAAGCCACAACCAGCACTATGAGGACCTCCATTGCTCAAACTCGTGGAAATGGATGGTTGCATTGTCCAAATACATATAGAAAAGTTGGAATACACCTAAAATTTATAATTTACTAGGACCTCAAATTTGTGCCCCAATCTTCCTGGTTTGCTACGTGAATTGAAAAAGAATTAGAATAAGCCATGACCTGCATTTTAAGGACCTCCCACCCCCAAACTCATGGAATTTGAAGGTCGCATTGTCCAAAAGAATACATAGAAAATGAAATACAACTTCACGTTTATAAGTTACAAGTGCCTTCAATTTGTGCCCCAATCTTCTTGGTTTGCTACATGAATTGAAGAAATAATAGAGTAAGCCATAACTTGCATTTTAAGGACCTACCTCATTCAAACTGATTGAAATTGATGGTCGCATCGTCTAAAAGAATATGTAGAAGTTGGAATACAACTACATGTTTATAATTTACGAGAGCCTTCAAGTTGTGCCCCAATCTTCTTGGTTTGCTACATGAATTGAAGAAATAATGGAGTAAGCCATGACTTGCATTTTAAGGACCTCACTCACTCAAACTCATTGAAATTGATGGTCGCATCGTCCAAAGGAATATGTAGAAGTTGGAATACAACTACACGTTTATAGTTTACAAGCGCCTTCCTTTTGTGCCGCAATCTTCTTGGTTTGCTACGTGAATCAAATAAAAACTAGAATAAGCCACGACCAGTACTATGAGGACCTTACTCGCTCAAGTTCTTGGAAATAGATGGTCACGTTGTCCAATTTCATATATAAAAGTTGGAATACACCTAAACAATTATAATTTACTATGACCTCAAATTTGTGCCCCAATCATCTTGGTTTGCTACGTGAATTGAAAAAAAATTAGAATAAGCCATGACCTGCATTTTAAGGACCTCCCTTGCTCAAACTCATGGAATTTAAGGTTGCATCATTCAAAAACTAGAGTAAGCCATGACCAATAGTATGAGGACCTCTTTCGCTCAAACTCATGGATATGGATGGTTGCGTTGTCCAAATGCATAAATAAAAGTTGGAATACATCTTAACATTTATAATTTACTAGGACCTCAAATTTGTGCCCCAATTCTTCTTGGTTTGCAACGTGAAATGAAATGAGATTAGAATAAGCCATGACTTGCATTTTAAGGACCTCCCACCTCATAACTCATGGAAATGGATGGTCGCGTTGTCCAAATACATAAAGAAAAGTTGGAATACACTTGAACAATTATAATTGACTAGGACCCCAAATTTGTGCCCCAATCTTTTTGGTTTGCTACGTGAATTGGAAAAAATTAGAATAAGCCATGACCTGCATTTTAAGGACCTCCCACTTCCAAACTCATGGAATTTAAAGGTCGCATCGTCCAAAAGAATATATAAAAGTTGAAATACAACTACACGATTATAATTTACAAGTGCCTTCAATTTGTGCCCCAATCTTCTTGGTTTGCTACGTGAATAAAAAAAAAACTAGAATAAGCCACGACCAATAGTATGAGGACCTCCGTCGCTCAAACTCATGGATATGGATGGTCGCGTTGTCCAATTACATGCATAAAAGTCAGATACATCTAAACATTTATAGTTTTTCTAGGACCTCAAATTTGTGCTCCAATCTACTTAATTTGCTACGTGAATAAAAAGAAGACTAGAGTAAGCCACGACCAATAGTATGAGGACCTCCCTTGCTCAAATTCATGGAAATGGATGGTTCTGTCGTCCAAATTCATATATAAAAGTTGGAATACACCTAAACATTTATAATTTACTAGGACCCCAAATTTGTGCCCCAATCTTCTTGGTTTGCTACGCGAATTGAAAAGAAATTAGAATAAGCCATGACTTGCATTTTAAGGACCTTCCACCCCCAAACTCAGGGAATTTAAAGGTTGCATTGTCCAAAAGAATATGTAGAAGTTGGAATCCAACTATACGATTATAATTTACGAGCGCCTTCAATTTGTGCCCTAAACTTCTCGATTTGCTACATGAATAAAAAAAAAATCTAGAGTAAGCCACGACCAATAGTATGAGGACCTCTGTTGCTCTAACTCATGGATATGGATTGTCACATTGTCCAAATACATGTATAAAAGTCGGAATACATCTAAACATCTATAATTTTTCTAGGACCTCAAATTTGTGCCCCAATCTTCTTGGTTTGCTATGTCAATTGAAAAAAAATTAGAATAAGGCATGACTTGCATTTTATGGACCTCCCACCTCCAAATTCATGGTATTTGATGGTTGCAAAGCCCCAAAAACTATATATAAGTTGAAATATAGCTAAACATTTATATTTTATAAGCGCCTAAAATTTGTGGCCCAATGTTCTTGGTTTGCTATGTGAGTCAAATTTCATTAGATCAAGCCATGACCTGTACTTTGAGGACCTCCCACCTCCAAACTCATGGAATTTGAAGGTCGCATTGTCCAAAAGAATATGTAGAAGTTGGAATTCAACTACACGTTTATAATTTACGAGTGCCTTCAATTTGTGCCCCAATCTCCTTGGTTTGCTACATGAATTGAAGAAATATTAGAGTAAGCCATGACTTACCTTTTAAGGACCTCCCTCGCTCAAACTCATGGAAATTGATGGTCGCGTTGTCCAAATTCATATCTAAAAGTTGGAATACACCTAAATATTTATAAATTACTAGGACATCAAATTTGTGCCCTAATGTTCTTGGTTTGCTACGCGAATTTACAAAAAAATTAGAATAAGCCATGACCTGCATTTTAAGGACCTCCCACCCCCAAATTCATGGTATTTGATGGTCGCATCGTCCAAAAGAATATGTAGAAGTTGAAATACAACTACGCATTTATAATTTACGTGCGCCTTCAAATTGTGCATCAATCTTCTTGGTTTGCTACGTGAATTGAAGAAATATTAGAATAAGCGATGACTTGCATATTAAGGATCTCCCTTGCTCAAACTCATTGAAATTGATGGTCGCATCGTCCAACAAAAAATGTAGAAGTTAGAATACAACTACATGTTTATAATTAACGAGCGCCTTCAATTTGTGCTCCAATCTTCTTGGTTTGATACATGAATCAAAAATAAACTAGAATTAGCCATGACCACTACTATGATTACCTCCCTTGCTCAAATTCATGGAAATGGATGGTCGCGTTGTCCAAATTCATATCTAAAAGTTGGAATACACGTAAACATTTACAATTTACTAGGACACCAAATTTGTGCCCCAATCTTCTTGGTTTGCTACGTGAATTGAAAAGGAATTAGAATAAGCCATGACCTGCATTTTCAGGACCTCCCACCCCCAAACTCATGGAATTTGAAGTTCACATTGTCCAAAAGAATTTGTAAAAGTTGGAATACAACTACATGTTTATAATTTACAAGCACCTGAAATTTGTGCCCCAATCCTCTTGGTTTGCTACCTGAATTGAAGAAATAGTAGAATAAGTCAGGACTAGTACTATGAGGACCTCCTTTGCTCAAACTCATAGAAGTGGATGTTCGCGTTGTCCAAAAGAATATGTTAAAGTTGGAATACAACTACATGTTTATAATTTACGAGCACCTTCAATTTGTGCTCCAATCTTCTTGGTTTGCTACGTGAATTGAAGAAATAATAGAATAACCTACAACTAATACTATGAGGACCTCCCTCGTTCAAACTCATTGAAATTTATGGTCGCATCGTCCAAAAGAATATGTAAAAGTTAGAATACAACTACATGTTTATAATTTACGTGCGCCTTCAATTTGTGCCCCAAACTTCTTGGTTTGCTACGTGAATTGAAGAAATAATAGAATAAGCCACAACCAATACTATGAGGACCTACCCTGCTCAAACTAATGGAAATGGATGGTCGCAACGTCCAAAAGAATATGTAGAAGTTGGAATACAACTACACGTTTATAATTCACGAGTGCCTTCAATTTGTGCCCCAATCTTCTTCGTTTGCTACATGAATCAAATAAAAAATTAGAATAAGCCACGACCAGTACTATTAGGACCTTCCTTGCTCAAACTCATAGAAATGGATGGTTGCTTTGTCCAGATACATAAATAAAAAATGGAATACACCCAAACATTTATAAATTACTAGGACCCCAAATTTGTGTCCCAATCATCTTGGTTTGCTACGTGAATTGAGAAAAAAAGAACATAAGCCATGACCTGCATTTTAAGGACCTCCCACCCTCAAACTCATGGAAATTGATGGTCGCAACGTCCAAAAAAATATGTAGAAGTTGAAATACAACTAAACATTTATAATTTACAATCACCTAAAATTTGTGGCCCAATGTTCTTGGTTTGATATGTGAATCCACTTTCATTAGAACAAGCCATGACTTGTACTTTGAGGACCTTCCACCACCAAACTCATGGAAATTGATGGTCGCATCCTCTAAAAGAATATGTAGAAGTTGAAATACAACTACAAGCCTAAAATTTACGAGCGCCTTCAATTTGTGCCCCAATCTTCTTAGGTTTGCTACATGAATTGAATAAAAATTAGAATAAGCCATGACCTGTACTTTAAGGACCTCCCACCCCCAAAATTATAGAAATTGATGGTTGCAACGTCCAAAAGAATAAGTAGAAGTTGAAATACAGCTAAATATTTATATTTTACAAGCACCTGAAATTTATGGCCCAATGTTCTTGGTTTGCTATGTGAATCCACTTTCATTAGAACAAGCCATGACCTATACTTTAAGGACCTCCCACCCCAAACTCATGGAATTCAAAGGTCGCATCGTCCAAAACAATATGTAGAAGTTGGAATACAACTACACGTTTATAATTTACAAATGCCTTCAATTTGTGCCCCAATCTTCTTGGTTTGCTACGTGAATCAAATACAAACTAGAATAAGCCACAACCAGCACTATGAGGACCTCCCTCGCTCAAACTTGTGGAAATGGATGGTTGCGTTGTCCAAATACATATAGAAAAGTTGGAAAACACCTAAACATTTATAATTTACTTGGACCCTATATTTGGGCCCCAATCTTTTTGGTTTGCTATGTGAATTGAAAAAGAATTAGAATAAGCCATGACCTGCATTTTATGGACCTTCCACCCCCAAACTCTTAAAAATTGATGGTTGCAACATCCAAAAAAATATTAAGAAGTTGAAATACAGCTAAACATTTATAACTTTCAAGCACCTGAAATTTGTGGCCCAATGTTCTTGGTTTGCTATGTGAATCCACTTTCACTAGAACAAGCCATGATCTGTACTTTAAGGACCTTCCACCCCCAAACTCATGGAATTTGAAGGTCACATTGTCCAAAAGAATATGTAGAATTTGGAATTCAACAACACGTTTATAATTTACGAGCACCTTCAATTAGTGCCACAATCTTCATGGTTTGCTATGAGAATCAAATACGAACTAGAATTAGCCATGACCAGTACTATGAGGACATCCCTCGCTCATACACATGGAAATGGATGGTCGCATCATCCAAATACATACATAAAAGTTGGAATACACCTAAACATTTATGATTTACTAGGACATCAAATTTGTGCCCCAATCTTCTTGGTTTGCTATGTGAATTGAAAAAAATTAGAATAAACCATGATCTGCATTTGAAGGACCTCCCACCCCCAAACTCCTGGAATTCGAAGGTCGCGTCGTCCAAAAGAATATGTAGAAGTTGGAATACAACTACACGTTTCTAATTTACGAGCTCCTTCAATTTGTGCCCCAATCTTCTTGGTTTGCTACAAGAATCAAATAAAAACTAGAATAAGCCACAATTAGTACTATGATGACCTCCGTTGCTCAAACTCATGGAAATGGATGGTCGCGTCATCCAAATACATATATAAAAGTTGGAATACACCTAAACATTTATGATTTATTAGGACCTCAGATTTGTGCCCCAATCTTCTTGGTTTGCTACGTGAATTAAATTTAAAATAGAATAAGCCATGACTTGCATTTTATGGACCTCCCACCCTCAAACTCATGGAAATTGATGGTCGCAACATCCACAAATATATGTAGAAGTTGAAATATAGCTAAACATTTATAATTTACAAGCACCTGAAATTTGAGGCCCAATGTTCTTGGTTTGCTACGTGAATCCATTTTTATTAGAACAAGCCATGACCTGTACTATAGGGACCTTCCACCCCCAATCTCATGGATTTTGAAGGTTGCAGCGTCCAATAGAATATGTAGAAGTTGGAATACAGCTAAACCTTTATAATTCACGAGCGCTTTCAATTTGTGCCCCAATCTTCTTGGTTTTCTACGTGAATTGGAAAGAAACTAGAATAAGCCACCACTAGTACTATGAGGACCTCCCTTGCTCAAACTCATGGGAATGGATGGTTGCATCATCCAAATACATATATAAAAGTTGGAATACACCTAAACATTTATGATTTACTAGGATCTCAAATTTGTGCCCCAATATTCTTGGTTTGCTACGTTATTGGAAAAAATTAGAATAAGCGATGACCTGCACTTTAAGGACCTCCTTCTCCCAAATTCATGGATATTGATGGTCGCATTGTCCAATTAAGCGTGTATAAGTTGAAATACAACTATGCGTTTACAATTTACGAGCACCTGAATTTTATGCCCCAAGGTTCTTGGTTTGCTGTGTGAATCCAATTTCTTTAGAATAAGCCATGACCTATATTTTAGAGACCTCCCACCCCCAAACTCATGGAAATTGATGGTCGCACCGTCCAAAAAATTATGTAGAAGTTAAAATGCATCTAAGTATTTATAATTGACGGGGACGTCAAACTTGTGTTCCAATCTTCTTGGTTTGCTACCTGAATCAAATAAAAATTAGAATAAGCCATGACATGTACTTTAACCCCTAAAGGCCCAAGGCCTTTTTTCTACCAAAATACACCTAAAATTGCCATTTTTTTAGCAAAGAGTGAAATAAATTTAAAATTGTTTTTTTTTGCACATCTAACCGTAGGATCTTACACCTAACTAGTCTGAGAATGTGTGGAAAAAATTTGAAAGTTTTTGGCTACACAGATTTCGAGATATCTACGTTTAAAGTGAAAAAAACAAATTTTTCAGCACATTGTGGGACCTGATTTTTTTGACTTTGAACATTTTTAACTTAAAATTTATACATTGTTGAGTTTTGAGCTTTAAATGGATATAGTGGAGAATTGAGTTGACAATCTACCCATGAGAAAGAAGTTCAAAAAAACTTATTTTTTGTTATTGAAAAAATTATAAAGTAGAAGTAGGTACGAGATAGAAGGAAAACCTAAAATGTTCATATACTTTAGATGGAATTAAAATGCACTAATCCCAATGGTCAGATTGTTCTAGCTAGTAAGCTTAACCATGCAAAAAAAAATTTGATAAATTTGAAAAATTGCATTCAATCAATGAATCTTACAAGTTGTTTTTTTCAAAAAGATGCTCTAACTACCCAAAAAACAAGAATGTCCATATTTTCCTCATAACAAATCCAAATGAAATGACTCAAACTTTTTAGAGGGACAAAAATATAATCTATTAAAATAAAAATACTAAAAAAAAAAAAAAAAAATAGTGCAAATTTTTTTTGTTGCCTGCCGTCCGTTGTTTTGAGCTTATTTGGTTGTAACTTTTGTTCTCGGGCACCAATTGTGAAAAAAATTATATTTCCATGAAGCTAATTAGTTTTCTACCTTCCAAAAAGGTTTTAAAAAATCAAGAGAAAATTTCAGCCCGGAGGTACCTACCCGATAACGCATTTGTCCCTCAAAGGGACAACAGGCTTTTGTACATTGAGGACCTTCCAAACCTCAAACTCATGAAAACTTGATGGTTTCATTGTCCAAAAAAATATGTAAAAGTTGGAATGCATCTAAACAATTATAATTTACGAGTGCCTTCGATTTGTGCCCCAAACTTCTTGGTTTGCTACGTGAATTTAATAAAAATTTGAATAAGCCATGACCTATACTTTAAGGACCTCCCACACCCAAACCCATAGAAATTGATGGTCGCAACATCCAAAAAAATATGTAGAAGTTGAAATACATCTAAATATTTGTAAATTATGAGCACCTTCAATTTGTGCCCCTAACCTCTTGGTCAACAACACTAGCATGTGAGGGTGTGAGCGTGAGCCTAAGAGTGGTGAGCAAAGATTGTGTGAGCCTAGAGCCTAGAAATTTAGAACATGATGTAATTTCAAAATATTTCAGTTAAAAAGTTAAGGAATTGTTGTTTTTTCAATAAAATTTATTATGTTTAGAAAAATACAACCTACTAACACGAGACCAATGACTGTGGATTTTAGATCTAGAATTACGGGAAGTTAAGGCTTTTGCATCTTTTGAAATTTATATCACATTTTGAAAGGCCATCCTAGAGTGGGCTTATCAAGTGAAAGCACAAATAATTTAGAAGCAATTCTAAGGATGAGAAGAAGATATATTCAATAAAAATATCAGAGGATGTGGAACATTGTGTATATTATAAATATTCTTTCATTGTAGCAAAGAATATATAATTTAGAGATTTTGAAAATAGAAAAACAATGCTATGTATCTACTTCATATCATGCTAATATTTGCTAACTAACTTACTTGTACGTCTTGATGATTTTGGCAATAACAATTGCTTGCTTAACTTCATCCAAGCTAAAGATAGGAATATGGATGAAAGTGTGTATTTTATAATCTAGTTTGTAGAAGTAACAAAAGATATAATAAAGGTCTTTGCAGTTTACTTAGTACATGCCATACTTCTAATGGGAGTTCCATCCATACTTCTATAATGGTGACATGTACAAGATGGAAAATTGAAAAGTGTGATGTTATAAACCTTTTGCTAAAGTTCAATCCCAAACAAAAGTATAAGAAATAGCACTAAGTCTAGGGCAAAGAAGGAAGTTCACTCTAATCGTATTTGCAATAATAGTCTTTGCATTTTCCTACATATTACAGTGATTTTTAATTACTGCTTTAACAAACTTGCTTGCCATTCCAAATGGAAGAGATTCTTTTAGCATGTGCTAGTCAAGGATAAATCCGCAGCACATGCTCAAATATCCTAGGCAAGGTGAATAGATGCCAAGGTGACATTGGCTCGGTAGATTGTAGGCAGAACCAGGGCTGTCCGGACGTCCGGGCGTTCGCGGTTGCGTCCGAACGTCCGACATCCAACGTCCGCTATTCCTCGGACGTCTCGGGACATCTAATTTTTACATTTATAGAGTGAACAATAAATTTTGCGCATCACCAACGGCCACCCAGCTTGTCAATCTCGGCTGTCTGCCCCTAACTGAAGCCCCGTCCGCCATGATCGATGCCTGACCGCTAGCCCATCTGACCCGACCACCCCATCCAACGGCTCGTCCGTTAAGCCATCCACCGTCCGTCCACCATACGTCCACTAATGTATATTTTATAATATACTATTGGAAAGGTATTGTCAAGAGCTTTCCAATGGTATATTTTGCACCCGATTTGGCCAGAAACTCCAACGGTGGGATCCTTCCAAAGATTGGGGTCCGCCAAGCCGTCCGCCAGTTTGTAGTTCGTCCAGCCGTCTGACTGACCGTCTACCTGTCTGCCCGTTTATTCGCTATTATGTGCTTCAAAATATACCATTGAAAAAGAATTGTCAAGAGCTTTCCAATGATATATTATGCATCCGATTTGGCCAAAAACTTCGACGGTGGGATACTTCCAAAGATTGGGGTCCGCCAAGCCGTCTACCAGTTTGTAGTCCGCCTAGCTGTCCACCTATTTGCCCATCCGTCCGCTATTATGTACTTCATAATAAACCATTGGAACGATATTGTCAAGAGCTTTCCAATGGTATATTATGCCTCTGATTTGGCCAAAAATTCCAACGGTAGGATCCTTCCAAAGATTGGGGTCCGCCAAGCCGTCTGCCAGTATGTAGTCCGCCCAGCCATCCACCTGTCTGCCCGTCCGTCCACTATTATGTGCTTTATAATATACTATTGAAAAAGTATTGTCAAGAGCTTTTCAATGGTATATTATGCGTCTGATTTGGCCAAAAACTTTGACAGTGGGATCCTTCCAGAGATTGGGTCTGCCAAGCCGTCTGCCAGATTGTAGTCCGACTAGCCGTCCGCCTGTCTGCCCGTTTGTCCGCTATTATGTGCTTTATAATATACCATTGGAAAGGTATTGTCAAGAGCTTTCCAACGGTATATTATGCGTCCAATTTGGCCACTAACTCCGGCAATGGGACCCTTTCAAAGATTGGGGTCCACTAAGCCGTCCGCCTATCTACCTATCTGCCTAGCCGTCTGTCTGTTAATGTATGCTTCATAAAATACCAATAGAAAAGTATTGTCAAGTATTGTCAAGTATTGTCAAGTATTGTCAAGTATTGTCATTCCAATGGTATATCATGCATCTAATTTGGACAAAAACTTCAACAAGGGGACCACTCCAAAGTTTGGGTGCTAGCCATTTTTTTAAGTCTTGTAATCTTCAACACTCTTGGAGTTCTTCTCTTCACCTAAAAAGATGGAATTGGTCATTATTCAAAAAACACAAGTGGCTTGCTTGCAATTGTATTATTAAAGTCTTAGTGTACTTGATTAGTAAATATTACTAAGAGTCTAACCATATAGTTTTCCTTCTTTCAATTCAATCAATATTGTAATCTCCAAAATTGTAGATTGATTATGTAACTTTCTATAAAACGATTTGTATATGCACAATTTCTTATCGTTACCACATTTCTTAGATTATAAATTTGTGGCATACATTCAAAATTCTCTTTATGTTAATGCCTTTGGTCATATTTAGTTGATATTTATAGTAGTATTGAAATTTTTTTGTGAAGTTAATAAAACTATTTCTTGAGATCATATCTAGTTGTAATCATTAAAGTACAATTGTTAGTTTCAAGGTACCTATACTACAAAGTGATATTGTGTAAAATTAGGTGTGATGACATTAATACATGTTAAAACATATGCCGTAAAATTTTGAAAAAATCCACAATGCATATTCATTGCCTAAGGTAGAGTGAGTCCTTTGTTGTGGTGGGTAATATATGGTCGGCATACCCACCCTTGATTCTTAGAATGATTCACAATCTAAAAAGTTGTAAACTAGTTTAGGACCAAGAATCACCCAATATTTCTAAGAGTCCTTATTACAAATCTAATGTTCTATCCAGAACTTTGAATAGATTCATAAGATTCATTATAATAACATATTTAAAAATACAATTATTTGATTTTTTATTTAAATGATACTCAATGCCATCATATTCAGGTCACAAGCATGTAAGCATTTTTTTTTGTTCAATGAAAATCTATTGATTTACTCCAATGAAATCCATATTTTCTTTTGAATCTCTAAAACGCAATTGTTTTGAAAAATCAATGAATATTACATAATATATATGTTTGGTCTTGAAAAGATTAACGAGCTCATGTAGACATGGGTGATTATTCACTTCTCCAATATAGCACCATCTAAGAAAATTATAAATTTGCTTGTATAGTTGTAAGATAATAATACTAATCCCTTGAATTTGGCATGCACCCTAAGGCCTAAGTTCAAATCCTCTTCAAATCAAGATTGCATGTTTCACACTTTTGCATTTGCATATTACAACAATATGAATTAATGATATCATTTATGATGTAGAAGTACATAAATGAGGTCCATAATTGTCGTATATGAGGGGTCATCATATTTGAGATCAATCACCTTCTTGAGTACCGAAGCACCAATATTTTTGGTATCAGATACATTGTTGATGGTTTGTAAATTAGGATGCAAATATATATATTTGTGTGTGTGTGTATATATATATATATATATATATATATATATATATATATATATATATATATATATATAAAGGATATAGGAAAATAACATTAATAATTTTTTTGTTGTGTGAATGCAATATTTATTCTTGAGCTACATTAAACTACGTACATTAAGTTTCATTGAAGTGCTTAAAGCATTTTAGTAGCATCTTCTAATAGAATAATAAATTAATACAATTGCTTGTACTATGTATACTTTGGTGTTTCAAACTATCAATGTATTTTACAATAAAACTTAAAGGAATACTTGAAGTTATAGTTGCATGTTCCACATTGTACACTGGCACATAATAATTGATAAAGAAAACAAGGACCACATTGAAAACATAAATGAATAAATTTGTAAGGTTTATATATAGTATATGTAGTATTTTGATAATGACATTTAAAAAGGATTGAAGGTCAAACATATTCCACACATTGCACCAATGTTTTTGGTCACTATTGTAAGATTCAAAATTTTAGATTTAGGATATAGGGTTTAGGGTATAGGGTTTAGGATATAGGATTTAGATTGTACACAAAATAGTGAAATTAGGTTGTTCTATACCAATTCTTGACAATCCACACTATAGAAATATTCATAGCTTTTGTGCAATGATGCATTCAATTTAAAGCCATGTGTATGGCATAGATTTGTGCACCAGTTCAAGATTTAGTTTAGAGAATGGCATGCACCTCCATGTGGAACAAGCATTGATCAATGAGGTAAATTATCTGAGATAAGGCAACCTAATTAACAAGGCAACCTAGTTTCACTATTTTGTGTAGGTTTTAATTTGTTGAAAAATAAATTCAATGACCCTTTCTTGCATACATTAATCCCTAAAGGACCATTTTTCCCCTTACTATCTCAATTTTTAATAATACTTTTTTGGAATTTTTTGAAGTTGTGTATTTTTGTGAGAGCTTTGTGAATATATATTTTTTTAATTTAATTGATGCTCGGGAGCAAAAGTTATGGTACAATAAGCAAAATTGGAGTTTGGCGGGCAGCACAAAAAAATCACAGAAAGTCAAACTAAGTTTTTTTCAAATTTTTTCTCAAAGATTGTATTTTGGTCTAAATGTGAAGCTTTGTTTCATTCAATTTGGACTAGTAATGAGAAAGTTATGGACAATCTTAGTTTTTTGGGCAATTTAAGCATCTTTTTGAAAAAATTACTGGTAGAATTTTTTTTTAATGCAATTTTTAGAATTTTTCACAAAAAATTATTAGACAAGGTTAGATTTTTTTGCTAGAACAATCTCACTGTTGGGATTATTGTGATTCAATTCCATGAAAAAGCTATTAACAATTTAGTTATTTCATCAATCTTGAATCCACCTCTATTTAACATTTTTTTAATGAGTGAAAATCAAATGCTTTTTATTCTGAATTTTTTTAAGAGATTCCTGACTCAACTGCTTAATATAAAAAAATAGAAAATCA
Organism: Neckera pumila; assembly: GCA_963969595.1. Taxonomy (NCBI): domain Eukaryota; kingdom Viridiplantae; phylum Streptophyta; class Bryopsida; order Hypnales; family Neckeraceae; genus Neckera; species Neckera pumila. The sequence goes on along the minus strand of OZ018418.1, from coordinate 983,822 downwards.
AAGTCCATAGTGCAAAAAATTTGAACTAAAAAGATTCAAAGCCAAAAAATCTAGTCAAGCAAGGTGCAAAATAACTTGTATTCTTTACTTTAAATGCATATATCTTGCAATCTACATGGTGGAAATTTCTGAAATTTCTTCTACATGTTCATATACTAGTTAAGTATAAGATCTTATGGATGAATATGCAAGAAAGAACAACTTTTAAAGCTCTTTTCTCTTTGCAATAGAAATGACAATTTTGAGTAGTTTTTGATAGGAAAAACACCTTGGTCCTTCAGGGGTTAATGTTGCATTGGATGCTTGTAGCATTGAATAGCAATCTTTGGAAGCAAATATATGCTTTTTAGAATCCAATGTTTTAGTTGAAGCGGACGGCTGGGTGGACAAGCAAGTAGATGTTGAGCGGATGGGGCGGACGGGGCGGACGGCTGGCGGACTCCAATCTTTGAAAGGGTCCCATTGTCGGAATTTTTGGCCAAATTGGACACATAATATACCATTGGAAAGCTCTTGACAATACCTTTCCAAGGAAGTATTATAAGATATACACCAGTGGACGACCTGGCGAACAGCTCGGCGGGCAGGGCGTCGGTCAGGGCAAACGGGGTGACTATATACCAATGTCCGCTACATTAAGCTGTCCGCCCGTTAAAATTATCCAACGGCAGACGCAATGTCTGGACGTTTGAATGTCCAGACGTCCCAAAAATGGACGTAATTTTGCTTGGAACGTAGCGTCTCGTCAACCCTGGGCAGAACTAGCTTATTCAAACTCAATGATTCTGGTACAAATAAAATAGGTATCAGTAAAAACAAGCTTGACCTTATGGATCTCTATTCTAGTAAGAATATGAAAAAGCTTAGGTCCCATGACATATCATGCAATTTGATAATTACAAAACCAACAGTTCTTGATTTGAATTGCTATATCTCTACACTCACTCTTCTATCCTTTGTAAACAGGGGCAACAATGGGTTTATCATGCCTAACAATCAATAGCTTGCATAGGGCTTATGTGTACATCTAAACGGCGTGACATTCTTTCCTTGACTTGTCTAAAATTCTCAATATGTGTTCCAATGTTTTGCAATCCGTTTCTACCACAAATCAGGTTTGGGGAATAATTGCTTTAAACTCCTCAACTGTACAGCCTCAAGTTGCATTCTAGTAATGGACGATCTAATTTGAATCCAAGGATGAGAGAAGTTAACCTTGTTGAGGTGATGAATATCACTTTCAAAATCAATTAGAAGATCTAATTTCCTTTTGCTGGATCCAAAAACCTCTTTTCCCTCCAAGTGCGGTATTTGAATTCAGAAGTCTTTTGCTTCAAGCATCTTGATGAATGTGTTTGCAATTTTCTTTCTATTTATGAATGCCACAGCTCTCTTTAATTTCAAATCCTTTTTGGAGGATTTTTTTTGCAAAAGGGCCCCCACAAGTTAAGCCCTATGGTTGGGCATCTGCATGAAGGCTCAAATCCAATCATTATATATAGCATTTAACATGTTAGATCCACATTTTTCGGAAGTTTGTATTTATTTGTAGTGCACTGTTTCTTTGAGGTTGCACACTGGGACATCTGTTAGTCCTTTTTTTTTTAGTTTTTGCAAAGATGATTAATGAAGTCATTATTTGAATGATTTCCAATTTATAATATAGAACAAAAAGATAGAAAAAAAGAAATGATGTTAAAGGTAATACAATTTTCATGAATCTATATCACTGACGGCATTGAAAATACTGAAATGCAATTCTGTCCTCCAATTTTCAAATTTCTAGTTCTATTACAGCTCCAAAGGAATACCACCCAAGCTCTAATTTCTAGAATCATCTTGTCTACTTCAAACATTGATGCTCCATCCTTGTACTATTTGTAGGGTTGGATATGCTAGTTCTATAATTCTTTGGCAACTGGCTTTTTTGTATGTTTGTGCATGTTTAATGCCCAGTGGAATAAGCAAGTCCTTTCATGGTTTACCATTAGAACAAATGGAACCCGTGACCCATACACAATGCAAACTGCATTAAAATTGACTTGAGCACTATCACATATGAATCCTTGGAAGGTTGGATCCAACACCCCATTTTCTACCATGACCTATTTGGACAATGCCAAAAAATGAGCTAACCTTTGGTGCCCTCAATATGTGTATCACAAACAATAATGGTCATGACTTTGCAATAAATGGAATCATAGATGTGACAAGCAATAGTTGTCTATGATTTCATCCTTTTCACATGATCAAACATGACAAAGCAATTCTCAAAATTGCCGCTTGAGTGCATCTATTTTACAATATCAACTCCACTCCCAAGTCCATCTACAATCATCTTGAACAAATGCTATATTCAGATAGTAAGTTTGGCTTAAATTAGCTAAAAAAAGTGCCATATTTTTTGGCTAAATTTAGGACCAAATAATCAAAATTTCACATAAATGTGAAGATGGTTTGCTGAAAATCCAAAGAATCCAATAACAATTCATTGAATCATATATTAACTAATATTTGACCATCTATTATCAGGAATTTATTTTGATGGTTGAATAAAAGAATTACTTCATTGATATTTAGTAAGATTGAATGATTCAAAGGTTATTTTTGTAATGAAATTCACTATCCATCATGAATCCGCAAAGAATATAAGACAACTCAAAAATGAGAGCTTGACCACTCATTGTCAAAATGCAGGAATTGTGTTCAGTGTAGAACTTTAGGCTTCATTTTGGCATAGTAGAATTACTTATTCTAAGATCCTTGAGAACCAAAAAAGTTGGTAAATACAGATCACTTTCATCTCCAAAAATTCGTTTGTGATTTTGAGCCTCCAAAAAAAATTATGGATAAAATTTAGAAAAGATGTTTGAAAATGTCAAAAAAAATGTCCCTTCCAACCCCTCTCTAAATTTTGCTAATAACTTTTGATTCAAGGCTTCAGATCTCAAATGGATTCTTAGAAATAAAATTTAACTTCATTAACTAACTTTTTTTTGTTCAATATTTTCTTCAAAAAGTTATTTTACTATGCCAAAAGGAGGTCCAAAGTCGTACATTGAATACAATTCTTGCTTTTGACTTAACTAGGTATGAGTGGTTGAACTTCTAGTAATCCTAATTTACATATCCCACATGATTTGTTTTACCTCCTACCCCCCCACTTGCATAAAGAGCTTGTCTTCTCTTGTAGGTGCACTCACAATTAGTGGCCTTCAAATCTACATGAGTTTGCTTAGTTGTTGCCAAAAAGCTTGCAACATATGCTAAAATTTGAAATTTGTTTGCCTTCTTAAACCCTTGCCATTCACAGCTATAGTTTTAAAGGTTCAAATTTGCTTGCAATATTTAATACAATTAGGTCAAGTGTTAAAAAAAAAAAGCCTTCTCAAACCCCAGTTGTTAACGGCAACGATTTTGGAGGTTCAAATTTTTTTGCCATATCTAATACAATTTGGTCAAATGTTAAAAAAATCTTGCCTTCTTAAACCCCAGCCATTAATCGATAGTGGATTTGGGGGTTCAAATTTTCTTGCAATATTTAATATAGTTTGGTCAAATGTTAAAAAAAAAAATTTGCCTTCTTAAATCCTTGCCGTTAACGACAATGGTAGCAATATTTAAAACAATTTGGTCAAATGTTAAAAAAAAATTGCCTTCTCAAACCCCAGCCATTAACAACTATGATTTTAGGGTTTCAAATTTTTTTGCAATATTTAATACAATTTGGTCAAATGTTTAAAAAAATTGCCTTCTTAGACTAATTAGTTACATTTGCATAGCTTTTTAAAGAAGGAGATTTCTTTCATTATCATTTTTTCAGATTATCATTTCACTTCTTAATTTTCAATCATTGTTTGGTTTGGACCACTGCAATTGTCACTACTGTACCTTTTTATAGTTTGATGTTCACATATTTTATCACAATAAATCTTGTTCACAAGCTTTATTGCATTCAAAGTATTGTTAGGCAAGTACTCACATATTTTGAAAAACTTGTCTCCAAAGACAATCTTGTTGTAGCTGAAGCCAAGCAGAGTTCAAAACAAAGAACTTGGTTCACTTTGACTATTGTGGCACTAAATGGAATCTTATACTAGGTTCATATAAAAGTTTTATTTTTTTTTCTATGTTTTTTTTCAATTTTTTAGGTCTTCACTCTGTTTTTGTTGTTAATTTGAATTAGTACTATATTGTTCTACTATACATAACATTGTTATTATGTGCAATTTTGCTCATTCTTATACATCATTTACTTTGCGCAACAAGAATTAGGGGGCATTGCTATTGCAACTCACAAATTTTTTATGAAAAGTATTCCAATCCAGCAGATAGGACTGCAAATACACTTGATGAATGGAACTCTAAAATTGTTGAAAAGGTGAAGGTAGCTTTTTATTTAATATTAAAGAATTATCTCCCCATTGCAAAATTTAAGCACATGACGCCATTCTTGGAGTAGGTGAAGTGCCACTATGAAATTCATGGTGAAAATTCAAAGATGGCTGAAGAAAAGCTTTAGATGTTGGCAACTTCAGCAATGGACACGTCTATGAAGATTAAGTAGCAAGAAAGGTGGAGTGTATGGCAAATGGCTATTAAAACATAAATGCTATTTGATGCTACAATGGCTGATCTGGGCATGTCTATTAACTATCTTTCAGATGGTATGGATCTTTTACCCACTGTTTTTGATTATGTGGAGACAATACGCATATTATTGTGGAATCCTGTATTCTTTTATAAATTATGAGCCTTGAATTTCACTTCACCACTCAACTTTATAAAATTTTGCAAAGCGGAGTTTAACTTGGAATTCTATATAACTACTACCATTGGATTCATTATATACTCTATTTTTTAGAAATCATTTTTATTTTTAGAAAAAATAAATCGAAAGAAAGATAGTTAATCAAAAGGGGCATTGACAACAAAATGGTCATTTAGATCATTTAGGTTAATACATTTATTTGGTGTATAATATATGACTACTATGTTTATTTTAAATATTTTATAACCAAGATATTTGAATAAAATATAAATGTTCATAGTTTAATATAAAAACCATATAATAGGTGGACCATTTTTATTCTTTAATTTTGCATAAAGAGTACACTTATCACTTAATCATTGTTCATGATCTAGTGCTTAAAATATTTAGAGCCTTTGCTTGTTGCCACTTGCTAGAAAATATTTAGCTTCTATGGCCCATGTTTGTTGCTCCCTCTATTTTAGACCTCATAAATGTCACCCCTATGATGGTGTTATGATGTATTGCAATTTTACATTTACGAGCCTTGTAGTTTGTAGTGAAACATCCTAAACGACTACATTTTTTTTCATCATGTGCTTACAAACATTATCTAGAGATGAGGACCAAAAAGTCCATTCTTCACTTGGACCTTTCCAAAGGAGTCAATTCTCCACCAAATTTAGAACTAATTATATATTCAAAAAGCTGAGGATATAGGAACAAATCTATTAAAATTTAAAGTGAAAATAATTGCCCTACCATCCTTTAATATTTGCCAAAGACAATTTTGCACTTATAATTCATAAGGAATTTGCCATATTTTGCCAACATCAATAACATTGTTTTGCCTCTAAGTTGCTTTCTAGAAATTGAAAGTGCTTTAAATCAACCAAGCGCCCCGGATTAGCGCCTTGTAGATTGATAATGGATTGGTTTTAAATTGGTGGAACATTGGTGGTGGATTTATAACAACTTTTGGAGCCTTTTAACTATAGTTTTCGTTTATTATTTCTAAAGTTTTTTACTATTACTTCTTTTTGTTTGATATGCCTCATAATTTTGTCTCTCTTTCATATCTTTTAGGATATATAGTTAGTTGTAAAATTTGGTGAAGTATTGCCTATGTGAAGAAGTGTCTCAATGAAGAATGGATCATTTTGTCCGCGACTCTCTTTTGACTATTTCTTAATTTTGGGAAACATATTATTTGTTTTTCTGGTATAAACTGGCATAGTGGCATATTCAGTTGTTGTTCATTGTACCAAAGATCCTTACATCAAATTCCATGGTTATAGGTCCAAAATATATTTACACACCCCAAATGGAATAAAAAAATGGAGGCTCACAGGCTCACAGGCTCACGCCTACAAGCTCACATACTAGCATCCCCAACTTTTTGATTTTCTACATAAAAAAAAAAATGGAATAAACCATGACGTGCACTTTAAGGACCTCCCACTAACAAAATCATGGAAATAGATGGTTGCATTGTCCAAAAAAATATATAGAATTTGGAATATACCTAAAGATGTACAATTTACAAGGAACTCAAACTTGTGCCCCAATGTTCTTGGTTTGCTATGTGAATTTAATTTGATTAGAACAAGTCATGACCTGTACTTTATGGACCTCCCACCTCCAAATTCATGGAAATTGATGGTTGCATTGTCCAAAAAAATATGTGGAATTTGGAATATAGCTAAACATTCATAATTTACGAGCGCCTTAATTTGTGCCTCAATCTTTTTGGCTTACTCTGTGAATCAAATAAAATTTAGAATAAGCCATGACCTATATTTTAAGGACCTCTTTCCTCCAAACTCATGGAAATTGATGGTCAGTTTGTCCAAAAAAGTACGTATAAGTTGGAAAATAGCTAAACATAAATACTTGACGAGGACCTCGAATTTGAGCCAAAATCTTTTTAGTTTGCTACATGAATCATAGAAAACTAGAATAAGCCATGTCCTGTAATTTATGGACCTCCCACGTCTAGACTCATGGAAATTGATGGTTGCAACATCCAAAAAAGTATGTAAAAGGTTGAATGCACCTGAACAATTGTAATTTACAAGCACCTTCAATTTGTGTCCCAATCTTCTTGGTTTGCTTTGTGAATCAAATAAAATTAGAAAAAGCCATGCCCTAGATTTTAAAGACCACCCACCTCCAAAATCATAGAAACTGATGGTTGCACCTTCTAAAAAAATACATAGAAGTTGGAATACAGCTAAACATTCATAATTTTGAAGCACCTTAACTTTGTGCCCCAATCTTCTTGGATTGCTATGTGAACCATAAAAAAACTAGAAGAAGCCATGACCTAGTCTCTAAGGACCTCCCACCCCAAACTCATGAAAATTTGATGGTCGCATTGTCCAAAAAAATATGTAGAGGTTGGAATACAGCTAAATATTCATAATATACGAGCCCCTTCTTGGTTTGCTACTTGAATCCCTGAAAAGTAGAATAAGGCATGACCTGTACTTAAAGGACCTCCCACACCCCAAATTCATGGAAATTGATGGTTGCATCGTCCAAAAGAATATGTAGAATACACCTAATTAGTTATAATTTACGAGCCCCTTGAACTTGTGCCCCAATCTTCTTGGTTTTCTCCGTGAATCAAATACAACTTAGAAGAAGCAGTGACTTAAACTTTAAGGACCACCCACACCCCAAATACATGGAAATTTGATGGTTGCAACGTCCAAAAAATATGTAGAAGTTGGCACACACCTAAACATTTATAATTTACAAGGACCTCAAGTTTGTGCCCTAATCTTCTTGGTTTGCTACTTGAATCCTTAAAAACTAGAATAAGCCATGACCTATACTTTAAGGACCTCCCCCCTTCAAATTCATGGAAATTGATGGTTGTATCATCCAAAAAAACATGTAGGAGTTGTAATACAGTTGAAGATTTGTAATTGACGACGACCAGAAACTTGTGCCCCAATCTTCTTGGTTTTCTATTTGAATACCAGAAAAGTAGAATAAGCCATAACCTGTACTTAACCTCTAAAGGACCAAGGCCCTTTTTCTGCCAAAAATCACTCAAAACTGCCATTTCTATAGCAAAAAGTAAAAAAATTTGAAAAATGTTTTTTTTTCACATCTAACTGTAGGATCTTACACCTAACTAGTATGAGAGTGTCTGGAAAAAATTTCAGAATTTTTGACCGCACAAATTGCAAGATATCTGCGTTTAAAGTAAAAAAAACATGTTTTTCAGCACATTGTGGGACTAGATTTTTTGACTTTGAACATTTTTAATTTAAAATTTTTGCACTATAGAGTTATAAGCTTTAAATCTTTGTAGTGGAGAATTGAGTTAAGAGTCCAGGAAAAAAAACGAAAGTTCAAAAAAACTGTTAATTATCAATCTTTAAAAAATTGTTTAGTAGAAGTAGATACAAGATAGAAGGAAAATCTACAATATTCATAAATTCTAGATGGAATTAAAATTCACTGATTGCAATGGTCAGATTGTTTTAGCAAGTAAATATAAACCATGCAAAAAAAAAACGAAACTGAAAAATTAGAAAATTGCATTCAGGAATGCATCCTAGAAGTTATTTTTTTCAAGAAGATGCTCGAAAAACAAGAATGTCCATAACTTTTTCATAACAAATCCAAATGAAATGAATAAAAGCTTTCCAGATAGAAAAAAATATAATCTATGAGAAAAAAAATATATAAAAAAAAATTCAAATTTTTGTCTACTATTTTTTTGCTGCCCGAGCTCCCCTTGGAATGTTGTTTTGTGCTTATTGGTCATAACTTTTGTTCCCAAGCACCAATTGTGAAAAAAATTATATTCTTACAAAGCTTATCAATTTTTCTATCTTCAAAAAAAGTTTCAAAAACTCACGACAAAATTTCAGCCTGTAGGTACCTGCCTGAAAACGCATTTGTCCCCCAAACGGACAACGGACCTTTAGGGGTTAAAGGACCTCCCACACCCCAAACTCATGGAAATTGATGGTCGCACCGTCTAAAAATTATGTAGAAGCTAAATTACAACTAAATATTTATAATTGACGACAACCTCAAACTTGTGCCTAAATCTTTTTGGTTTGCTAAGTAAAGCAAATAAAATTTTGAAAAAGCCATGACCTGCACTTTAAGGACCTCCCACCTTCAAATTCATGGAAATTGATGGTTGCATCATCCAGATAAATATATAATAGTTGGAATACAGCAAAAGATTTATAATTGGCGAGGACCTCAAACTTGTGCTCCAATCTACTTGGCTGGCTCTGTGAATCGTAAAGAATTAGAATAAGTCATAACCAGTACTTTAAAGGCCTCCCACACCCCAAACTCATGGAAATTGATGGTTGCATTGTCCAGAAGAAGATGTAGAAGTTGGAATACAGCTAAAGATTTATAATTGACAAGGACCTCAAACCTGTGCCCCAATCTTCTTGGTTTGCTACGTGAATCATAAAAAATTAGGATAAGCCATGACCTGTACTTCAAGGACCTCCCACCCCCATATTCATGCAAATTGATGGTTGCGTGGTACAAAAAAATATGTAGAAGTTGGAATACAACTAAACATTCATTATTTACGTGCGCCTTAATGAAGTGCCCTAATCTTGTTGGTTTGTCCTGTAAATAAAATAAATTTATAATAAGCCACGACTTGTAGTTTAGGACCTCTCACCCCGAAACTCATGGAAATTGATGGTTGCACCATCCAAAAAAATATATAGAATTTGGAAAACAGCTCAACATTTATAATTTATGAGCACCTTAAATTTGTATCCGAATATTCTTGGAATGCTATGTGAATCAAACAAAAATTAGAATAAGCCATGAATTGTACTTTAAGGACCTCCCACCTCCAAGTTCATGGAAATTGATGGTTGCATCATCCAAAAAATATGTAGAGGTTAAAATAATACTAAACATATATAATTGACAAGTTCCTTCAATTTGTGCCCTAATTTTCTTGGTTTGCTACGTGAATCGAACAAAATTAGAATAAGCCATGACCTGCACTTTAAGGACCTCCCACACCCAAACTCATGGAAATTGATGGTTGTGTCGTACAAAATTTATGTAGAAGTTGGAATACAACTAAACATTCATAATTTCCGTGCGCCTTCAGTTTGTGCTCCAATCTTCTTGGTTTGCTAGGTGGATCCAAAAAAAAATAGAATAAGCCATGACTTGTACTTTTAGGACCTCCCACCCCCAAACTCATGGAAATTGATGGTTGTGTCGTACAAAAAAATATGTAGAAGTTGGAACACTGCTGAATATTTATAATTGATGATGACCTCAATTTTGTTCTCCAATCTTCTTGATTTGCTATGTGAATCCCAGAAAACTAAATCAAGTCATGACCTGCACATTAAAGACCTTCCACCTCCAAACTTATGGAAATTGATGGTCGCACCTTCCAAAAAAAATGTAGAAGTCGGAACACAACTGAAGATTCATAATTGACGAGGACCTCAAGTTTGTTAACCAATCTTCTTGGATTGCTAATTGAATCCTAGAAAACTAGAATAAGCCATGACCTGTACTTAAAGAACCTTCCACACCCCAAACTCATGGAAATTGACGGTCACATTGTCCAAAAGAAGATGTAGAAGTTGGCACACATCTAAACATTTATAATTTACAAGGACCTCAAGTTTGTGCCCCAATCTTCTTGGTTTGCTACATGAATCCTTGAAAACTAGAATAAGCGGTGACTTCAAGGACCTTTCACACTCCAAACTCATGGAAACTGATGGCTGTCCCGTCTAAAAAAAAATGCAGAAGTTGGAAAACAACTAAACCTTTATAATTGATGAGGACCTCAAACTTGTGCCCCAATCTTCTTGGTTTGCTACTTGAATCCTAGAAAACTAGAATAAGACATGACCTATACTTGAAGGACCTCCCACACCCCAAACTCATGGAAATTGATGGTTGCATCGTCCCAAAAAATATGTAGAGTACACCTCATCATTTATAATTTACAAGCTCTTGGAATTTGTTCATCTTGGTTTGCTATGTGAATCAAATAAAACTTAGAAGAAGCAATGACCTAAACTTTAAGGACCACCCACACCCCAAACACATGAAAATCTGATGGTTGCAACATCCAATAAAATATGTAGAAGTTGGCACACACTTAAACATTTATAACTTATAAGGACCTCAAGTTTGTGCCTCAATCTTCTTGGTTTGCTACTGAATCCCTGAAAACTAGAATAAGCCATGATCTATACTTTAAAGACCTCCCCCCTCCAAACTCATGGAAATTGATGGTTGTATCGTCTAGAAAAACATGTAGGAGTTGTAATATAGCTGAAGATTTGTAATCGACAACAACCACAAACTTGTGCCCCAATCTTCTTGGTTTGCTATTTGAATCCTAGAAAACTAAAAGAAGCCATGACCTGTATTTAAAGGACCTTGCACACTCCAAACTCATGGAAATTGATGGTCGCACCATCCAAAAAAGTATGTAGAAGTTAAATTACAACTAAACATTTATAATTGACAACAACCTCAAACTTGTGCCCCAATCTTCTTGGTTTGCTATGTAAAGCAAATTAAAATTTGAAAAAGCTATAACCTGCACTTTAAGGACCTCCCACCCCCAAACTCATGGAAATTGATGGTTGCATCGTCTAGATAAATATGTAGAAGTTTAAATACGACTAAAGATTTGTAATTGGCATGGACCTCAAACTTGTGCCCCAATCTTCTTGGTTTGCTACGTGATCAAATAAAAATTGGAATAAGCCATGACCTATTCTTTAAGGACCTCCCACACCCCAAACTCATGCATATTGATGGTCGCACACCAAGAAAATATGCAGAAGTTGGAATATAGCCAAACATTTTTAATTTAAAAGCGCCTTAAATTTGTGCCCCAATCTTCTTGGTTTGCTCTGTAAATCAAAGAAATATTAGAATAAGCCATGACCTGCACTTTATGGACCTCCCATCCCAAACTCATGGAAATTGATGGTTGCATTGTCCAGATTAATATGTAGAAGTTAGAATACAGCTAAAGATTTATAATTGGTGAGGACCACAAACTTGTGCTCCAATCTACTTGGTTGGCTCTATGAATCATAAAGAACTAGAATTAGCCATAATTTGTATTTTAAGGACCTCCCACACCCCAAACTCATGCAAATTGATGGTTGCACCGTCCAGGTAAAGATATGTAGAAGTTGGAATATAGCTAAACATTTTTAATTTAAGAGCGCCTTAACATTTGTGCCTCAATCTTCTTGGTTTGCTTTGTGAATCAAATAAATATTAGAAAAAGCCATGATCTGCACTTTAAGGACCTCCCATCCCAAACTCATGGAAATTGATGGTTGCATTGTCTAGAAGAAGATGTAGAAGTTGGAATACAGCTAAAGATTTATAATTGACGAGGACCTCAAACCTGTGCCCCAATCTTCTTGGTTTGCTACGTGAATCATAAAAAATTAGGAAAAAGCCATGACCTACACTTTAAGGACCTCCCACCCCCAAACTCATGGAAATTGATGGTTGCATTGTCCAAAAAAATATGTAGAAGTTGGAATACAACTAAACATTCATAATTTACATGAGCCTTCAATTTGTGCCCCAATCTTCTTGGTTTGCTATTTGAATCCTTGAAAACTAGAATAAGCCATGACTTGCACTTTAAGAACCTTCCACCCCCAAATTTTGATGAAAATTGATGGTCGCATCATCCATTAAAATATGTAGAAGTTGGAAAACAGCTAAACATTCATAATTGATGAGGACCTCAAACTTGTGCTCCAATCTTCTTGCTTTGCTCTGTGAATCAAATTAAAATTAGAATAAGCCATGACTTGCACTTTCAAAACCTTTCACGGGTGATTGCATGAAAGAACTGTACTAGAACATTGTCACAAACGCAGTACCGAAGCTTCATTTTGCAATAACTTTTGAAGCATGACTTGTATGAATTTGAAATTTTTAGTGGAGATTCTTTTTATGAGTTTAATCATATCTCATATTTTTCAGAAATTTTCAAAAAATTATTTTACATTTAAAAATCATTTAAACTAGTTTGTCACGTTTTGAGTTTTAGGGTTTTTACTACGTAAGGAGTCCCCAAATTTAATGATTTGGAGCTGAAATTCCTATGGTCTATTCCCATAGTAGGAACTCATGTTTCTACCAAGGGGCTTTAAAAAATATTTTATTTTATATCTTCTACGTCCATGCAAAGAGGGCTCCCTTGCGCATGCAATTCTGAACATTGAAAATGGTTTTAGGATCACTTTTTTGGTGAAATCTCTTTACCATGAATTCTTCTCAAATTGCTTTTTTCAGGGTTTTTTTTAATTACTTTTTCTATTTTTAACAAATTAAAATGTTAAAGTATGTATTTTCTTGCGATTCTGCACTTTTCTAGTTCTCCTATTTAGAGAATTATTTTTTGCTTTTCCTTCATAGGGTATCTTCTTCTTATAGGTGTATACATTTCTCATATTTTCCATATTTTTTTAAAAATGTTTTTCTATTTTGATAGTACTCCCGAAGAAATGGTTGAAAACGGCCAAAGTGGAACAAAAACGGAAGGTCATTCATGCAACGACCCTCACCTCAAAACTCATATAAATTGATGGTTGCATCGTCTGAAAGAATATGTAGAAGTTGGAATACAACAAAACATTCAAAATTTACAAGCACCTTATGTTTGTGCCCCAATCTTCTTGATTTCCTACTTGAATCCTAGAAAACTAGAATAAGCCATGACTTGTACTTCAAGGACCTCCCACACTCCAAACTCATGGAAACTGATGGTTGTATTGTCTAAAAAAATATGCAGAAGTTGGAAAACAACTAAACCTTTATAATTGATGAGGTCCTCAAACTTGTGCCCCAATCTTCTTGATTTCCTACTTGAATCCTAGAAAACTAGAATAAGCCATGACTTGTACTTCAAGGACCTCCCACACTCCAAACTCATGGAAATTGATGGTTGTACTGTCTAAAAAAATATGCAGAAGTTGGAAAAAAGCTAAACCTTTATAATTGATGAGGACCTCAAACTTGTGCCCCAGTCTTCTTGGTTTGCTCCATGAATCAAACAAGAATTAGAATGAGCCATGACTTGCACTTTAAGGTCCTCCCACCCCCAAACTCATGGAAATTGATGGTTGCACTGTTCAAAAAAATATGTAGAAGTTAGAACACAACTTAAGATTTTTAATTGACGTGGACCTCAAACTTGTGCCGAAATGTTCATGGTTTGCTACGTAAATCAAACAAAAATTAGAATAAGCCATAATCTGTACTTTAAGGACCTCCCACACTCCAAACTCATGGAAAGTTGATGGTCGCATCATCCAAAAAAATATGTAAAAGTTGGAACACAAATATAAATTTGTAATTGACAAGAAACTCAAATTTGTGCTCCAATCTTCTTGGTTTGCTACGTGAATCATAAAAAATTAGAATAAGCCATGACCTGGACTTTATGGACCTCCCACACCCCAAACTCATGCAAATTGATGGTCGCACCATCCAAAAAAATATATAGAAGTTGGAATATAGCTAAATATTTTTAAATTAGGATTGCATTAAATTTGTGCTCCAATCTTCTTGGTTTGCTCTGTGAATTAAATAAAAATCAGAATAAGCCATGATTTGCACTTTAAGGACCTCCCACCTCAAACTCATGGAAATTGATGGTTGCATCGTCCAGAAAAATATGTAGAAGTTGGAATATAGCTAAACATTTATAATTAATGAGGACTTCAAATTTGTGCCCCAATCTTTTTGATTTGCTCTATGAATCAAATAACAATTAGCATAAGCCATGACCTGTACTTCAAGGAAATTGATGGTTGCATCATCCAAATGAGTATGTAGAAGTTGGAATATAGCTAGGCATTTATAATTTATGAGCGCCTAAAGTTTGTGTCCTAATCTTCTTGGTTGCTACATGAATAAAAAGAAATTAGAATAAGCCATGCCCTGGACATTTACGACCTCCCACCTCCAAACTCATGGAAATGCTTGTTGCATCGTCCAGAAAAATATGTAGCACTTAAAATACAACTAAACATTTATAATTGACGAGCGCCTTAAATTTCTGTTCCAGTCTTTGTGGTTTGCTACGTGAATATAAAAAATTAGAATAAGCCATGACATGTACTTCAAGGACCTCCTACCCTAGACTCATCAAAATTGGTGGTCGTATCAACCATAAAAATATGTAGAAGTTGGAATACAATTGATGATATATAATTGACAAGGACCTCAAACTCAGGCCCCAATCTTCTTGGTTTGCTACGTGAATCAAGTAATAAATAGAAAAAACCATGACCTGTATTTTAAGGACCTTCCACACTCCAAACTCATGGAATTTGATGGTCGCATCATCCAAAAAAATATGTAGAAGTTGGATTGCACCTAAACAATTATAATTTACGAGCGCATTCAATTTGTGCCCAAACTTCTTGGTTTTCTACAAGAATCAAATAAAATTAGAGTAAGCCATGACCTATACTATAAGGACCTCCCACCTCCAAACTCATAGAAATTTGATGGTCCGAACATCAAAGAAAATATGTAGAAGTTGGAATACACCTAACCATTTATAATTTACGAGGACCTCAAATTTGTGCC
The DNA here is from genome assembly GCA_963969595.1 of Neckera pumila. Taxonomy (NCBI): domain Eukaryota; kingdom Viridiplantae; phylum Streptophyta; class Bryopsida; order Hypnales; family Neckeraceae; genus Neckera; species Neckera pumila. Next base: position 968,449 of record OZ018418.1, on the reverse strand, counting down.
CCAATCTTCTTGGTTTGCTATGTGAAAAAAACAAGCTTAGAATAAGCCATGACCTGTATTTTAAGGACCCCACACCCCCCAAATTCATGGAAATTGATGGTTGCATCGTCTAAAAAAGTATGTAGAAGTTGGAATGCACCTAAACAATTGCAATTTACAAGCGCCTTCAATTTGTGCCCCAATCTTCTTGGTTTGCTATGTGAATCAAACAATAATTAGAATAAGCCATGACCTGTACTTTAAGGACCTCCCACACTCCAAACTGATGGAAATTGATGGTTGCATCGTCCAAAAATATATGTAAAAGTTGGAATGCCCCCAAACAATGATAATTCTAGAGCGCCTAAAATTTGTGCCCCAATCTTCTTGGTTTGCTATGTGAATTCAATTTCATTAGAGCAAGCCTTGACCTGTACTTTGAGGACCTCTCACCCCCAAACTCATGGAAATTGATGGTCACATCATCCAAAAAAATACGTAGAAGTTAAAATGCACCTAAACAATTATAATTCTCACACCCTTTAAACTTGTGCCCCAGTCTTTTCTGGTTTGCTACGTGAATCAAAAAAATTTAGAATTAGCCATGACATGTACTTTGAGGACCCCCAACCCCAAAACTCATGAAAATTGATGTTTGCATTGTCCAAAAAAGTATATTGAAGTTGGATTATAGCTAAACAATTATAATTTATAAGTGCCCAAAATTTGTGCCCCAGTCTTCATGGTATGCTACGTAAATAAAAAAACCCAGAATAAACCATGACTTGTACTACAAGGAACTCCAACCTCAAAACTCATGGAGATTAATGGTTGCATCATTCAGAAAAATATGTTGAAGTTGGATTACGCCTAAATATTTATAATTTACAAGCGCTTTCAATTTTTGCCCCAATCTTCTTGGGTCACTACGCGAACCAAATTAGATTAGAATAAGCCATGATTTGTACTTTAAGGACCTTGTAGCCCAAGATTAATAGAAATTGATGGTTGCAACGTCCAAAAATATATCTAGAAGTTGGAATAAAGGTAACCATTTATAATTTACAAGCACCTTAAATTTGTGCCCCAATTTTCTTAGTTTGTTATGTGAATTTAATTTGATGAGAACAAGCCATGACCTATACTTTCAGGACCTTCCACCCCAAAACTCATGGAAATTGATGGTTCCATCGTCCAAAAGAATATGTAGAAGTTGGAATATAGCTAAACATTCATGATTTATGAGCACCTTAAATTTGTGCCCCATTCTTCTTGGTTTTCTACGTAAATTACTACCTTTGTTCCACTAAAAAGCTCTTGATTTTACCTCCTGTTTTTTTTAGTAGTTTTGAGTATGCATATTTGTAGATTGCATTGGAACCCAATTGGGAATTTATCTTACAGTAGTTTATATTCGATCCAGGGAGGTCTTTCTAATAGGTTTGTTTCTAATTAATCAATGAATAGCCTAATAGGACATTGCAAGAAAGGTATGAAAGAATATAGGTTCCTTTATCCATATTTAAATGTATATTATTCTCACAATTTTAATTCTAATTACACAAATTTTCCCTCCACTCTTAATAGCCACAACGATTAAGTTAATCTCCTAATTGGACTTCAGATAGGCTCGCAGCGCCTAACTTCTCAGCCTTCCGAATCGAATTTTTAACTTCACCGCCTATTGTATCTTCTTCTCTCCTATTCGGTAAATTTCTTTGTACTCAACTTCTTGTCTACTCCATTCCCAACCACCAAATCTTCATCTTCTGATTTTGCTTGCTCCTTTGTCTTTTCACACTTTAATTTTTTGCAAAATTGCGATTATTACAAATTTGGCATTTCTTACATCCCAATTTGGAATTACTCACTTTACTCACAGGATTTTCATAACCAACTCGAGCTCTCGATCATCCATCTTCAAATTAATTTCTCAACATACAGGCAAAATACATAAACTCATATCTAATATTGGAATAACAAATAGACAACATTCAAACTTTAAATTTCCGATTTGGAATTAACCTCACTTCACAACAACCACTCTGGTCACACACAAATTGGAACTCCATCAAATGAATTCAACAAGAAAAATGCATTCCATCACAGCCACTCATTTGGCATAACATTTTGATTCGCATTTAACCAACTTGGTGACAAATCACCATTGATACAATTATCAAGCTCCACAGCTTATGAGTTTCAATAACTTCAATCACTACTGTGAATTTAAATTCTAAGTCTTCTCTTCTGATCTCCAATTAGGACTTAACTTCATAAGCACTTCACATCACTAACTTAAGATTTCAATTTAACTTCCAACTTTAAAAACTTCCACACTTAGCCTGGCGCTCATCTCCGCCAAATAGGAATTTCACATCATTGATTTGAATTCACTTCAATCACACCATAAACAAATCTCACCAACTAGGATACTCCTCATCTCCTTGCATCACATTCAACTACTCCACTGGCACCACCTAGCATCTCCTACTCGGATTCAGAGACAAACATTCGCACACACAACCATAGACACAAATTACACTCATAGTCTCCAACTAGGACTCACACTCCCATTGACCACCACAAACAAACAACAAATATACAGCACAATTGGGCTGGGACTCGCACTAGACTTGCTCTCAACTATGGGTGCTAAAAAACTACAAATTCAACAACCAAATAGGAATTCCCAAACCGGTAGTTACCAACTTCAAAACAACCAACCTGACTGCCCAAATTCCAATTTGGAACCGCTCCTCACATCCAAATAGGCACAAAAACAAAAATTGAACTTGGACCACACTACATTCAGAACTCATTCAGAACTCTGACTAACTCAAAACTCTGACCAACACCTTGAATTGGATACCAACACAAATCACCCACTTGACAAATACTGACCCAATTTGGAACTACCCTAACTACCACAAAATATCACAAAAGGACTCCAATTCGGTAATTAACACCTCACAATCCCAAATTGGAACACCAAATGAAAACATAAAACCACTCAAATAGCCTCAAAATGTATTAAAAACACAAACAACAAATTGTAAAACCAGCTATCGACAATATTGGAAGCTTGCTTGGGTCCAATTTTTTTTTTGGTTGCATTGAATAGATACAATGTTCTTCATGGATTATGCTGATACAAAATTTAGACCATTCTAAATTATACATTTTACAACATGGTCAATGAAATTAGTATAAAAAAAACATAAGATAAAATAAAGAGCTTTTTAGTAGGACAAAGGTAGTAAAAAATAGAATAAGCCATGACCTGTGTTAAAAGGATCTCCCACCTCCAAACTCATGAAACCGATGCTTGCATTGTCCAAAAAAATATATACATATTGAAGTACAGCTAAACATTCATAATTTACGAGCGCCTTGAATATGTGCCCCAATCTTCTTGGTTTTCTACGTGAATAAAAAAAATAGAACAAGGCATAACCTATGTTTAAAAGACCTTCTACATCCAAACTCATAGAAAATGATGGTCGCATCGTCCAAAAAAATATATACATATTGGAGTACAGCTAAATATTAATAATTTATAAGCGCCTTGAATCTGTGCTCCAATCTTTTTGGTTTGGTACGTGATAAAAAAAGAATAGAACAAGCAAAAAAAGGTTATCAACAAGTGTGTAGTTTTGAAAGAAGTTATGACAAAGCCACCTACTTTGAGGTGTCTTCCCCCCCCCCCCCAAAGCAAGGTTGTTGCCCTCTTTAGATTTAAAGTCCGCATGAAGCTTCTGTTAAGGTTTCAAGTCCTGAGTTTGTCAATGGAGCAAGGTGAGAAGCAAATGGTGGTTCTCTAGGCTTTATAGTGCACTCATACTGGCACCCAAAGTCGCTCAATCAGTGACTGCGGGTGGATATCAAAGATCCAAAGTCGATCATGGCCCAAATTTTGGGACGACTTTGGCTTCAAGGGCAACTTCGGGTCCCAGAAGATGACCGTGGGTACGGAAATGGTGATTATGGGTGCGGATGCGGGTGGACAACCTCGGGTACTAGTAGGTGACTACGGGTCAAACTTACACAGACTGTTTAAAGGCACAACAAATACTCATCACAAAAGCTAAGGCAACATCTTCATGAAGAAGAAATAGTTTTTCAACTCAACCATATATCTTTTGGTTAAATTCATGAAGTACATTTTTTCAAAATTTTAGATAAAAATTCACAAAACACTTGAGGATAATTGTGCATAAACTTCAAAATCTAGGCTTCAATAGCCCTCCCTAAAGTGAAATTTTGTCTTCCAAATATTTATAGGATAAAACACATACGCACTATACCTTCTGCATTTAGAAGATATGCTGGGAAATGGGTTGACAACATATAGAAAAACATTGACCAAATTAACCCTCCTATTCATTTTTAAATAATACTAGAACAATTTAAGGTCACTGAAAGAGAGATGAAATGACTATACTAACAATTTCTTGAAGATTTAAAAAATTCCAAACATTAAAAAATTGGTGTTTTAATGTATAAAGACCAGAGACTAAGTTTTCACCTAAAACAGTCCAAAACTTCCATTTCTAGTACAAGTACCAATTTTTTATTTCTTTTAATTTTGGGACACATGTAAACATAGTATCTTGCACTGAACTTGTTTGAAAGTATATCCAAAAATTCAAAATTTTCCACCTTGTACATTGTAAGATATTAGCGTTTCAATTGACAAATTTTTTTTTGTGGCCCTGCCAAAGAAAGGGCAACTACACTTCACAAGGTCATCTTTTTACAAAAGAATGTCCAAAATGGTGGTTATGGGATTTGGATTAATTCTTCAAAGCAAGTTGGCTATATGTTTGGAAAAATTCATATCCTTTGGAATTGTACAATATATAGGAAAAAAGTAGTAAGTAGAAAGAAATAAAAATTGTTAACTCCTAAATGTCCAAGGTCTGCTTTGAGACTCTAGGAATTTGCTCTAATTTGAACAAGAAGCCAATATTTTGAGAAACTGTGCCAATTCTTTTTGAATTCTAATTGTAGAAATTCAAATTAGACATGTTACAAATCACAAAGGAAACAAAAAAATCACTTACAAATGAAAAGATTATAATGTTTGATCATGAAGATGTTAAAACAATGAAAATTTTTCCATTTTCTTTTTGCATATTACATCTAAAAATTGTTCACCAAAAAAATATGAAATTAAAGTTTCCAACATGCACAACCCCAATCAATTAATGGCTTCTCAAAATCTACTCTACAATTTTCTTAATGAATTTCTAATGTGATTTTTGCTCCAAGATCTAGTGTATTTAAGGCTCATTTTCAAGAGCCCATAATACGAAGGAAAGTCAAGATTGCAATGAGTACCCTTGCACAAAAATCTTGAATAGAAGTATTGTAATCAGTTATTTTCAAAATTGCATATTTGAAGCTCAAATTATACTTCAAAAAGAGTTTTACAAAAATCCAAACTACTAAAAAAAGCAAGGTGGTTAGATTTTCTTTAACTTTAAAGTATTGTCGGCACTAAAATTTGGTGCCTTAGGCATTTAGGAATTAAGATTTTAATTAAAGAATTTGAAAATGTCAATCCCAAAGGTTGTAATTTTGTAATGAACAATCTACATCTTGTGCTTTTATTATTTTCAATAAACATTAAAAATTGAGTTCAAGGTAAAAGACTTCAAAGTTTATTTTAGAGTAGGAAATCTATAACTACTTGCAAACTAGAACACCTCATAATTTTCATCTCATAAATCAAAATGGGATCATTGAAATCTTTACACTTATATATAAATTTAGAAAACCAATTTTGGTTTGTTTTTGTTTTTAAAAGTGATTTTTCTAGAAAAGAATAAGAGGTGCTTGCTAGTTGTTAAAATGACATATCTTCCAATAGCTTTTTGGAATTGTAGTAAAAAGTTATGAAAAGCAATTAAACATGTCCAGATTGAAAATTTGTATGTTGTAATTGCATCTTCTATTGGCAATGCTTGTCTTTTTCTTTCATTTTGGGATGCTTGTCATCTTGAAGACATCATTTTATAACGTTGTACCAAATTCTTGAAGGAAATTCACATTTATATAATTTTAAATCATCAAGAATGCACAAAATGATCACCATGGGATTTATAGTAATATGAAATTTTATTCCTCGAAGAACAACATGAAATTCATCTTACTTGAATTGGAACATTCAAAATCTGGAAAACCACATACATATGTCTACAATATAGTGGAGTCCTCAAAGTGATGCAACATCCATGTGGCTATCCTCTTCCCTCTTCTTCTTCTCTAATTCCATTTGTGCCCTCACCACTCTCCTCTCCTTCTCAATTAGATTATGGTACTTGGTTTGCTTTAACAACTCATTCTGGACCCAAAATTTTTTGAATGCTTTCTTCAAATTCAACTGCGTCTTCTCATGATCCATGCGCTCCTTGAACTCTACTTCCAACCTCGTCAAAAAAGCTAACTTCTTCTTTAAATCCTCTACTTGCAATGTAAACATTGGATGTTGTACATCCATAGACACCGCAGCCAAATCCAAAGCTCGGTCAATGGGCCCTTGGTCCTTCATTTCTTCTAGGTGATTCAACTTGGATCGTGCCTCCTCCACACCTCTCCTCTCCTGGTTTTCCCAAATTTCTTCTTTTGTGCAGGCTTCAATGACTTTCTTTAGACGTACTTGGTAATGTGGCTTGGCATTTGAGGTGGAACCTCTATCGGACCTTTCTTGAATTTGAGGTAAAATTCTTCCAGCTCTTACATCTCCCTTTTCTGAACTGACAAACGAAGTTGACCGCTTTCAATTAGTGCTTCAAGGGTGTGCACATCATCACACTCAACATCAACTTCCATTTGGGCTTGAAGCATCTCACACTCTCTTTCTTTCTCTTCCAGCTCTTGCAAAACCATCTTCAACTTAGCTTTATAAGATTTATTGGTTTGTTGAATGCTCTCTTCTGGAAGTACAACATACAGTTTGCATGCTGGAGGGGGCAATATCATCAAGTGCGACTCTACTATTTTTGGGTTTCTACCTCACCATCCAATCTATCCTCCACAATTTTCTACATGCGTGCATGCGTATGTTGGAGTAATTTGTCTAGAGGCGCCTAAGCAAATTGCACCGGTTTTACCACTACAAGCGGTTCTACATACATTGCTAGGTTTCTTTGGATGTTCCCTTCTTTGGGTACTGCCAATGAAAATTCTCTTCCAGCACTGTCTCTTCCATCTTGTCCATGTATTCCAGAGCAGCCTCTTCATCCAAGCCATCTTGGTTAAATGAACTTGACCATGTATAGTATTCATCTGGCACTATGTCTTTGATGTTCTTCTTTGGACCTAGTCCATCCCAATCAGTCTAGTCCAGATTATGTGAAGGACCCGCCTTTGGGATGTCTTTGTCCATTGGAATGGTGATCTTTTTTGATGGCTTTATAGTCTTTCAATCCATCGTCTGTCCCAACTTCAGTTTTGCGTAGACCATTTGGCACATGTTCAATCCAACTTCGCTTCGTGGAATTTTTGGCGTTCTGTATAGAAATCTATAGACCTTGATACATTGTTGCACAAAAGCATCATCTCTACAATAATGTAAGTTTGCATAATTTTGCTTCAAATGGCTCCTGTATCGATGGTAAGGGATCAACTTGTCGATATGGCACCACTCTACAAATGCCTTGCAAGTCATCAAGGTCCAATCTGCTTGGATGTTACGCCAACCTCGGAATGCCTGGGCCGCTGGGTCCATAAGGACACGTCAATGCTGGTGATGCGATCCCCTTTGGGCTTTGTTTTTTTCAAACTTGGGTCTATCGTGTATGGCTCTTGTTTTCAAGGGACTAAATTGAAATGTGCCGAATTGCTAAATAGGTGCCTTCTAGGCGTGCAATTGTTCTTGAACTAGTATTGGGTTTACACAAAGTATTCTATGAAACTTAAGCATTTACAAACCAATGCCGTGTTGCATATACACTGTGCATAGTAATAGATTATAGTCGCGCTCACAATAGGGGGAGAAAATGGGTGTATTGCCGCGGGAAAAAAATGCAAGGGTTTGAGATCCAAACCTCTAGTAAACAAGCACGCATCCAGACGCTTCGAGGCAATTGGAAGCCATTGCGCAGCACTGGAAGTGTGCCCATTTAGGGTTCAGCCACTACTTAATTACCCAAAGTCAACCTGAGGCCAGTGTGGGTAAGTCGACCTTGGATACCAAGCTAGAGGCACGTGCATTTGATTACGACCTTTGGTCCCGGGCAACCACAGGTTGTAGGTGCTATAGGTGTGGATGTGAGTTCACCGACCGCTACTGTGGGGAGAACTTGGGTCTACATTTGCGCGCAAACGTTTGGCAAAAGCGGGTTGTAGGTGACCTTGAGTTGTGAGCGACCTCGAGTTGTGGGCAACCACAGGTTGTGGGCGATTGCGGATTGGAGGCAACCATGGGTTGTAGGCGACTGCGAATCGTCCGGCAGGCGGGCTCGAAATCAAAATTCAGCAAGAGCCCACTTCAACCTTAATTGCCAATTTGACCCAATATGGTTGGTCTGAATTTTCAAGCTCATTTTCATAGGGGCAATTACATTTTTTGAGCGGTTTCATATTTATTAGAGGAAGATTTCAAGGTTAACTACTAAAAACTTTTATTATTCACTTAGAAAGGTAAGTACAAAAAATGTTCAAGAGCATATATGTCTCATTATGGACCATTCAAGAGGTCCTCAAAGGCATATATGTCTCATTATGGAGGAGCAAAGCAGACAATTTTTACTTGATTTTATGGCTTTAAACAATTCTAATCAATGTCGGTTGCATTGAGATCAAAAAAAATATGCTTCTCCATATGCTTTGAAAATGGTTCAAACAAAAACAAGAAAGTTTTTCTACAATTTACACCAAGCAATTGTTGATTTGGAGTTTCTTTTCATTTTGCTTACAAAAAAATATGCGTTCCAACTATTGTAAGGTGGATTGTGTAATGAGTTTGATATTTTTTATTGTGAAATTTAGTGGACAAATTGACATTCATAAACAAAATAAGAGAAATAAGCTTTGTGCAAAAGTGATTACTTCGTGAAATGTAGTGCATAAACCATAAATATATATTATCATGGCATGGCATGGCATACAATACAACTTATATCAATGAACTGGTTTAGGTTTTGGAAAGACAATTGACAGGAATCCAAAAAATTAGAAGGTTTAGGGTTCTTCCCTCCCCATTCTTTTTAAATTACTTGGGTTACCCAAGCACTTGCATGATTCCAACTCAATGATAAAAAATTGAAAGGAGCCCGGGTTCTTCCTTCTTCCTTTCATTTTAAGTCCTTGGGTTACCAAAGCACTTGCATGATTGCAACTCAATGATAAAAAAATAGAGGGAGCCCGGGTTCTTCCCTCCCTATTATTTTTTAAGCCCTTGGGTTATCCAAGCACTTGCATGATCGCAATTCAATGATAAAAAATTGAAAGGAGCCCAGGTTCTTCCTTCCCCATTTTTTTCAATGTCCTCGGATTACCCAAGCACTTGCATGATTGCAATTCAATGATAAAAAAAATGGAGGGAGCCCAAGTTCTTCCCTCCCCATTTTTTTTAATGTGAAAAAGTGTTACCCAAGTACTTGCATGACGAATCATCTCTCTCAACATGCTGGGACCTTAATATTCATACGGACATAAAAAATGTGAAAATAAAGAGAGTCATAGAATACTATGAATATGTCATAATTCTATAATTGGCTATCCAATTTTTTGATGTTAAAGGTCATATCATTTATAGGCCCAATCTACGTTGATTGTTGTTACTTATGAACAATTCTTGATCAAGTTCTTTTGTATTTCATCCAAAAATATCATAAGCAACTACAGTACATTGTGTGATATTATTACACAAAATTCAATTTTGAATACATTACCTTTCCAAAAAATCAATCGTGTGACATGATTATTGAAACACCAAAACCATGCATCCACCATGACCTTGTTCATGTCCAAATTAATTAGAAGAGGGACAGAATTAGCAATAGAACTCCCTTCCCATTTTGGCAACTTCTCACAAAAATTATGCAAACATGGTATGCCCTACAAAGTAGAAATGAAAACAAGTTTTGAGGGTTTCATGGAAGGTAATGTATGAGCCTACTTCCTTGTTTTATCCAAAAAAATAAACCTTTAATAATCTTGCTGGTTGAGTTCATGTTACCATGTCCATGTGCTACAAGGACATTATTTAGAAAAGAATATAAAATACAATAGAATATGACATGTGTTGAAACATTGGAAAATTAAATACAAGCACATATTTGAATTATTCATGTCTTAAATATACTTTCTTTAGAACATTGAGAAACAAAAAATAAATACGAATGGCAATATACTTCCCCATTTAAAAAATTGGAAAGGTTCAATACATTACTTTGGAAATGAAAATCTACTCTATAATGTCTCTTTTCACAACTACAATGTGTGCGTATAGGATTTAGAGTTTAGAATTTAGGGTTTAGGGTTTGGGTGGACCGTAGACTACAAACTATATCATAAATCACATTTGAAGCAATATTCCTAAATTATGAATTCACAATGATCATTTATTGCAAGATCCCTTCACAAATTTTGGAAAAGCCAGAATACAGCCAGGATCAAATCTGCAAATGTTGCAACTGCTGCCTTGTAACTTTGGATATTAGGCGACCGCGGGTCTTAGGAGAACGTGGGTCAAGAAAGAAGCTTGAATCCTTTTGCCACTTTTGGGGCGACTTCTTGTCAAGGGCAAGTGCAGGTTCATCAACAAACGCGGGTGGCAGAAGTGGTCTGATTTCCAATTTCCACAGGGGCGACTGTAAGCCGTGGGCGAGTGCAGGTAGTTCAACAACCACGGGTCTTGAGGAAACGCAGGTCAAAAAAGAAAGAAACAAAGAAAGAAAGCTTAAATCCCTTTACTACTTTTGGGGCAACTTTTGGTCAAGGGTGAGTGTGGATTCACCGGCACCCGCGGGTTGAAGAAGTGAGTTGATTTCTAGCCACAAAGGTGACTGCAAGTCATGGTCAAGTGCAAGTATTTTAGAAACCTTAGGTTAAAGAAGGGGTCTGGTTTCCTTGGGCGATTCCAAGTCCACGCAAGTGCGGGTAGTTAGGCAACCAAGGGTCGAAAGAGTGGTTGGTGGCAGTTGAAATTGGTGCCACAAGTAGGGTGGCTGGAGGTCTATGGCAACAATGGGTATTTGGGCAACTACGGGTCAAGGAAGTGCAAGAGTAAAGGGCAATTGTTGCCAAGGGCAACTTCAGTTTGAGCATGAGTGCAAGTAGTTAGGCGACCGCGGATCAAGGAACGCGGGTACGATGGGAACGCGTGTACAAGGGGAACGCGGGTCGGGTATGAAGGGAATGCGTGTACGAGGGGAACGCAAGTTGGGTATGAAGGGATTGCGTGTACCAAGGGAACGCAGGTATGAAGGGAATGCGGGCCCAAAGAGAACACGGGTCTATAGGAAACGCAGGTCCGAATTTTGCGGTTAGTGTTGTGCCAGGGGGACTTTGGGTCCTAGGCAACCGCGGGTGCAAGACAGAGCAATCACTTGGAATTTGACATAATGGTAATAAAGTGAGAACAAACTTTGACAACACCAATAAAGGGTACACAAGTGGGACAAGGAGTTTTCCGAATACCTCAAGGGAATGGCCATAAATGTTCAACTTGGGAGAACTCCTTTTGATTACCTGAGGTCTAGGGTTCAATTCCCATTTGCATTATTGGTTTGATCGCGATAGCCAAACATTATAAAAAAAATGTAAAGCCCATCCCTGTGGTAGGTCCAAGGGAAGATGATTTGATTCTTAGGCCCAAGTGATGGTCTCTAGAGGCTTGGAAGGGATAGTTCTGTCTTTTGGCACAAAATATTTAAGGTGTCTAAAATTGCAAACATCTTGTACCAAAATCGGGAACTCCCCCCTCTAAGTCTTCAAAGAACGTCACTAAAACCTTGAGAAGCAGACAATATTTTTTGATCACCTACCGAAGAAACATGACTTGACATTTTGGACTTTTTCATTCGCTCTTCTAAACATGTGAAGTTCAAGTAAGCCATGTGTATGTTGAATACTAATAAATGAGTTTTGCGTTGTAGACGGACAAGCTCAAAATAGGGGAGGTAATTATAGTGCTTCTTTGAATTTGCACTGAATGGAATCTGAAACCTACATTTTAGTTTTATTAAACTTTATTCAGTCAAAAGCATACCAATTCCAAGTAGACATATTAGAAATTGTATTAGATGACCACGGTAATATCTATTATTGTCTGAAACTTTATTTTGTTAATCTAATTTTATAATGTAATTCTTTAAAAAAATTTCTTACATTTTGATCCTTTTGAATTAGACACGGCATAATATGAGAATGAAGTGCATAAAAGGTATAATCCCAAATTGGTTAAAATGTACATTATAATTTTGAAGATTGAATTCTTACAAAAATCTTTTCTACACTATTTTAGGAATTTGAAGCTCATTTTTGAGAGTCCTGAACTACAGAAAATGTAGACATGCACTGCTAAATGGTAGCCCAAAATCTTAAATACAAAGATGATAGTCAATTTTATAATCAGTTTCAAGATGCTAAAACTACATCACTTCCATTTTTCTAGAAAGATACCAAGTAAATAGAACCATGATTTGGTTAGAATTTCACTTACTAAGAACTATTATGGACAATGAAGTTTTTGGGACATGCCAAAGTCCATCTTATGCTTCTAGAAGATTGCGGGAAATAGAATCTAGAAACTTCATTCTAATAAGTTTTTAAGTAATATCAATTTCAGTCAAAAGGTAGCCATGTAGATTCAAACTAGACATCTTAGAACATTGGTGTGAAAAACAACATAACAAGAATATTCATGGATTGAAAGACTACACTATTATTCTTTTTGCGGTGTTTTGGTTATTTCTTTGAGCCGTTTTTGATTGGTTATTTGGTCCAATTGTTAAGGACTTAAGGCTTGGCTGTTGTTTGTTGGTTCCTTTTTAATGCCACAGAATTCCCATTTTTTCAAAATGAAAAATAAATTATAGTATTTGATCATGACATTGTTAAAACAATGAAAGTGGTTGGAATGGGAAAAAAATTCTACTCTAACAACTCTACCAAGGATTCTTTGGTAAGAATTTCCTCTAAATCTTTGGTATTGCAAAATAATTTAAGAACAGTGAACTTTAGATAAAAATTTAATTTGTCTTGTACAAAATCTAAAATAGCACAGTCAAATTCATGACCATTGGTAATGGGATTTTGAATTTTCAAATAATTGATGGAAAAACCCTGAACCTCTTGGAATTATTTAAGGAAACATCAACTCCCTAAAATTTGGAGACATCAACTCCAAAATTTATAATTTCTTTTGTTTTACAATATAGCTACCATTGTATACGGCCTCCACCTACCCACAAAAAGAAAATCTAAAATTGAGCTTCACTCATTTGAAATAGTAGACTACAGCTAGGTTGAAGAATGAAGGGAATCCTAAAGTCCCAAACCTTTTTTTTCTTTTTTTTCGGGGACGGAATTGAATCTCACAAATGTCATCAAGATGTTTTATTGAACATCATTGTTGACATAAAAATATGGGTTGTTTTATTCAATGTCCACAAAAATGCGTTCCAAAAAATAGTGAAAACATCCTAAAAAATATGGGTTTCTTATAGTGCTTATTGCAAAATGATAGAAAACTAAGTGATTTGCAGTGAGGCTTGAAATCAGTGGTCATATGTCCGCCCTTTAAGGGTTAAAGTGCTAATTTGGTGTTTTGGGAAACCGCGGATTTGGTTGACTTCTAGTTTGCCCCTAAAACCGCCCACACCTGCAGTCGCCTAGAGATGATGCAACAAAGCTATGGACCCAGTACCCACGGTTCTAGAAGCCGCGGCACCTCCTGACCTGCACGCGCCCGTTGAATCCGTGGTCTCTCCTGACCTACACACGCCCCTGAACCCGCAATCTCTACTGATCCGCATGCGCCCTTGGACCCACAGTCGCCTATCTCCGCCAGCAGACCAGAGCAACTTCGAGTACTTTAGCGGTTGTTATGACCCATAGTTTCTACCCTTGGCCTTGCACAATAGCTTTCAACCACCTCAAAGTGGCCGAATGCGTGCACCAAAGACAAGGTGTGCGTTTGGAGGGGGGGGGGTCGTAACACAGGGCAAACAAATTCCCAGTTATACTTCCCAAAACCACTCTAAAGCATAACAAAGTGACTCTAAAGATCAAACTAGCAAGACTCTGTGAAGTATCTAACCTTATTTAGTATCTAAACTCAGTTAGTATCCATATTTCCCTTTTTGGTCCTAACACAATAACCAAAACCACAACAACACCGAAAACTACAATCAGACCTTTCTTTTCTTTTCTCGATCCGTCCAACTATCCGATCCGGTCTAATCAACCCATATTTGCTCTTACCCTCATCCGGTTCAGTTTTACCTCTGTTTCACCATCAGAGCGTTTGCCGCTTGTTTTTAAGAGTGGCAAGCACGCCACTCCTTCCATGACTTATAGTAGTTGAAGACCCACTTTTCTATCTTCCAATCTCCTACGCTAATCCGGATCCGGTTTGATCCCTCACAGCAATCCAGAGAACTCTCCAAATCACAGGTCACACAAAGACCCCCCCGTACAATCCTCTCATACCATAATGACCTTGGTGCCAAGTTCCATTTGTACAAAGTCAGGTGGTTACAAGTGTATCCGTATGTTCCAACATCAATTAAAGCTCTTTCGTTTACCAACTAGGGCAACGAGATCTCTCAGGAGATTAGACACTAAACCGGATTTCCCACCCAGGAGTTCTAGCACAACTAAGAAATCCCTCCCTATCCGCTTAGCCTAACAACGTCTTTCTTGCCCGGAAACCTAAACCTTAGAAGTGCTAAGGAATTGAAATCCACTCCCAACTCTTTTACTACCCGCTCACTTGCACATAAGATCAAAACAAGAACACCAAAGGGAGAAATCACCCCCAAACCGACGTGCACCTTCCTAACTCCTCACCATACAGCCCTGCCACACACGGGAGAGACACACAACAAGAAGCCAATAGAAGGTACAAACAAAATTTAGGCGAAAAGACTCCCCAGCTCCCAAGCAGGGACTGGCTTATATACAACTGATTTACGAAGGCAAAAAGGCCCCCCCGCAAATCCGCACGGAACTTCTGGGTCCAATCCTAATTGGCCAGACCAGATCAACATCCGATCCGGTCCAAATTATCTTACACAAAGTACATTCCTACCTACTCTACAACTTCCTCACCCAGTGTAGGACTTTTGGGTTCCGCGGGTAACTGGTTGAAGACGTCTACCAAATTCCTGCTCTGCTCTCCGGCTGCAGGATCCGTAAGATCTGATTCTGGTGATGAATCTAGCTGAATTGCTTGTCCAAGCCCAGTCTTTTGTTGTCTCTTCTTTGACTTGGGAGTCCGATCCTTAGGCTCCCTCGGACTCAATCCTTCTACCGCAAACGAATCCAGCAGTGAGAGGTCCGAAGGATGGATTTCTCTGGAGTACATGGATACGTTCAGCTTCTGGCTGCTAACATCCATCCAGTTGGCTGCCTCTTGTGCTGCCACCATTGCCGCTTCCACCTGATTGGTAAAATTGGTTAGGATCCGAACTATCCGGAAACCGGATACTTTCTTCTCTTCGTGTACTCCCTTGTCAAACTACTCCGCCTTGACAGCGACAGATCCAGAAGCTCCGAGAGTGGCCTTCACTGTCTCCGCCACCTTCTATGTTGCATCCGCCATCTTCCGGACGGCAGTCTTATCTTCTTTGAAGGCGACCATTTCTGCCTTAAATGTGTCAACTTCCTCCTGAAGTCAATGAATCTTTACCTCTTGCTTCTTATGTTTGTCCGGATTGGTGACATGTAAAGCTACCTTAGCGGATAGCTTGCTGTCTACCGGCGCACCTACCAAATCTCCGATACTAGAGAGGGTCCTTCTTTTGACCTTCCAATCCACTCGTATTTCGCAGAGGATGTGGATCAACTGATTGAACAAATCAGTCGGGTCTTTGAGATCCGATATCTCCACTTCCAATCCTTTTTCTAGAATAGACCGGTTGGTGGGAGGGATTCGTCTCTTATGAGGAGGAGGCGTCTTCATTTGCTTCCTTGTCTTGAGGTGCTCCTCCTCATCTTCTTCTTCCATCTCTGGTTTGGATCCGGATAATATCTCCGGTTGGTCATCCTAACCCAACTCCCCATACTTCAGGATGGATTCCTGAATAATCCATGTCTTCTCCTCCATGTTAGTGAGGAGTTGGTTGCGCTGGTAGAGGTGAAAGAGGTAGGGACTCAAAGGAGTGGCCCTACTTTTTCCAACTCTCGTAACAAGTTGGGACACCAGATTGTAAAAGATCCAAGCCCAGTTTACTTTCTGTTCCTCGCTCAGGGCCCCAAAAATAGTGTTGCCGATGGTCATCGTCACCCTCGTCGGCTTCTCCGGGTGGATGATCGGAATCAGGAACTGGAGAAGGCGGAGGTGTTAGTCGTCTATGCAATCCGCGACCGCATATCCGTCCTTGTTGCTCGGTTCTCCATGAAACTTATCATGGATGAATTCAGCCCTCTGTCTTGCCATGCCTAAACCCCCTAACCGGAAGTTGTAGACCTCTCTCCACCTCTCTTCTTCCCACTCGGTTGGATGCCCCCAGATAATGTTATCGAACTAATTCGACAATTTGCCCCTTAGCTCTTTCACCATCCACTCCTCTCTAAACCCCTAGGAATTGTTCATCAACCCCAAACAGCCCATCGCGCTGAGGTTGTTCATGAGCTCGGTTCTTGCCGGATCCTCGAAGGGGATGATTGGAACTACTTTTCGGAGCTTAATCTCTAAAGAGGAATTGGGCGCTCCTGGTCTACTCTTGCGAAGCTGAGGCATGGAGACGGACTTGGCTAGCTGGACCCTTTCTGGTCGCTGCCTCACTCTCTCCTAGCAGCACGTCCCGTTCCTCACTTTCTCTCGTTTGATCTCAACAAAAGGCAACACAAAACTTGCACCCTATACAATCTTGACCTTTCACGCACTCTTACGCACTCGTACACACTTGCACTTAAGTTTCCACGCATACACCGGCTTTGGCGCTGACGGAGGCGTTAAAGCACTCAAGGTCAGCTCCAAAACTCGTGGAAAGTAAAGGATCAAAATTGGGAAAGACTAGCCTTTTTATAGTCCCAGGACCCCGACCGATCATCATGACCTCTTCCGGTCTGGTCCATAGCGATTTGGTTCTACCCTAATCCGATCCGAGATAAGTTCCGGATGTGATTCTGCTCCTAAGTACTAATACTTTGACCAGATCAGATCCAGTTTATCGTTTACTGCATTAGCTTTGTCTATCTTCAATCTTCTTCTGCCTCCTAGCAAGATCCGACCCCTAATTACTCATTTCTGTTCCAACTTTTAAGTAAGCAAGAAAAAACCAAAAATTCTGGTTGCAACAGGGCAAGTTTTTACATTTTTTCCAATTGAAGTCAAAGAAAGTGAAACCTTGTTTCTTCAACAATGACCATGTCTAATCCACAAAAAGGTAGTAGTGCATCACAAAAATCCATTTGGGAAGGAACCTTGACAAACTCGCTCAGTTTGTAGTGGATATACGTTCAAGTGAGGAAGTGGGTGCTGCCAGGTCATCAATGCCGAAGAAGGCAAGGACAGCACACAAAAAGGACCCGGATTATCCTCCTCCAAGTTATTTGGGCTTAGCATATAAGGTGGCCCTGCAGTAGTACAAGGCTAAAGTAGTACTTGGCTTGGAAAAGAGGTACTCAAGGCATAACCAACAGGGAATTGAGAGGTTGAAGAATGATTTGCAGAAACTAAATACAGAGAAGTGCGAGGACTACGTAGATTATCAAAACGTACATGATCTATACTATAACCAATGGCACACCTGGATGGCCAATTGCTTGCAAATATGCACATTCAACACCCAAAAATTAATATTTCAATTTCAAACTCAAATGCTAGGATTTTCAGAAGGTGCGGAAGCCAAGGAATTCCACGAGAAGATGGGCTGGTGGCAACAAGCAGCTAAAAGACTATCAAAGCACTACAATAGGGATATTGGGTGGCAAAATGATTCAATCAAGGCTCAATTGCAGTAAAATAGTGCATTGTGTGTATCAAAGATATATTCAAATGCGAAAGTGGTTCTTCTCACTAGATATGACATGCAAGGTGGCTACAGAAAGGTGCGCAAAGTACGCATTGAAGGGATGGAGATAATCCCACCGATATTTATTTTGCAAGCAAAATGTCAAAGGCAATAAACATGCGTGCTGCGAGGGTGGACCGCTCCGCTGAGCCCTTGTATGCTTACTAAACCACCCTGCCTTTATTAATTCTTAGCTGTCCATGACTGTACAATGGAGGCGTACACATTGTGCTGGAATGGTGGTCATTTGAAGGAAATGATTGTGCTCAACGACAAGGTCTTGCCACATGTTGAATGGCGTCAAATCAAGCAGCACGGAGAACTTACAGAGGAAGAGGTTAAAAAAATTAGCCTCAATCAAAGGCAAAAGGCAAAGTTGGCATGGGCTTTGCTGTATGTTACAAGTCTCGTACACAAGTCAGGGATGTTACACAATGACTTGTCTCCAACAACATATTATTACATTTTCTCGGGAACTTGAAGGAGGTTATCAACATTGGATTTATGATTAGGGACTTGCAAGCTGTATTCTAGAAGGATAATCCTTGCAATATGGATATAGAACACCGGAAGAGCGTGATCATTTCTTCAAAAGAAAATGGTGGGTGGCTCCAGAATTGTTTTATATGTATTTAATAGAGATCCCAAATATGAGCCTAGAGATGATGCAAGCAATACACAAATATACAATCAAATCGGACTTGTTTTCTATTGGGAAGATTATCCAATCGATGAGAATTGGAAATGACAAAGGCGTATCCTAAAATGTCAAGACATCTTGATACTTTGTGATGAAGTCATGTAAATTGACTGAGGTTGATGTTCACAAAAGACCGACGTGTGGAAAGGTGGTGGATTTGCTAATGGGAAAACCATAGTTGATGAAGCCTCCCGACGTAGTTTTCCGAAACTCTATCATGTAGTAGGATATGATATTAACTTTTTTAGCATGAACCACAATGTTGAGCACATTATTGGTCTCCCATTTTGGAATAGCAATGTTAATGTATAAACCATTTTTTGATATAAAGTGCAAAATTTTGAAAGAGTATATATTATTGTACATGCAGGCTGTGTAGTTTTGTGTATTTAATCTAGATTTTCATTTTTGAGATGAAAACATTCTATAATTTTGGTTTCCAGTCCATTTTGTTTCCAATTGTTGAACTGATTCTATTACCAATGATTGAAAGCTTCCCATGTTCAATGTCAATAAGGTTGATGATCAAAAAATTTATAGCGTCTTCATTGCAACCCTGAACCCCTAAAGTTCCATAACTATGTTTTTATTGAAAATGCTGAGAAACTACCATTTGCAATACAAGTATCCCATTTTAAAATGTATATCTTGACTAGAATCACATGTCACAAGTTTCATGAATTTTGGAATTTTATTGATGGTGAATTTTGGAATTTTATTGATGTTGTTGATGGAAATTTGATCTTAATCATTTTTTTTAAAATTCTTCACTCCAGAAATTCCCAAAAAATAAAATAAAATTTTGAAATAACATCATATAACTTAATATGTAAAATAACATGGAAATCAATAAAAATGTAGAAGTCATGTAATTGAAGTCAAGATGTACATTCTTCCTACAAAAAGAAATGAGATATTTTTCTTTTTCACAGAAAGTCTTTTTTTGCATTGAAAGTTTATTCAAATAATAGTAGATCTACATACTAAGTGAAATTATACATGAAGATTGAATCCCTCTTCTAAAACAGCATGTCCAAATTTCACTTTCTAATTCCAATTTCTCAATTTATGAGACCAATTTAGATGGAGGCCCACTACTTTTGGGAGTCACGGTATATTTATCTAAATCAAACACCAAAGTTATTTTCTTGGGAGATCTAGGACTTTTTTTGTCTTGGTAGTCCAAAGCTAAAGGTAAGAAATGCAATTTGTAATGACCTTCATTGGAAAGTTCTATTTAATTTAATATATATAGTGTCGTACGCGCAATCTAGGTGTAAGTATCCTTAACACAAAAATGTGCCAAAGTAACACGAAATATTGTCCTAGGGAATTTTTGGATTCTATGTAGTATATTCTAGCTATCCGGCTTTTCTATCTTTCTTTTCTTCTCACTTACTTTCTCTCTTTCCGGCTTCCTTCACAATCCGGATCATAAACTATCCGGAATCCGGTTTACGTCTCTGTTCCCAATCCGGTTTTCTATACCTCTGTTTTACCATTAGAGGGTCCACTATTGGTCTTGCAGAGGAGTAGGGACTCACCACTCGTTGTTCTCCTACAATTCTAACAAACACAAATAAAAACACCCAAGTACTCAAAAGGTTGTAGCAAGATGAGAAGATCCGGATCCTCACAGCTAAACCGGATGGTAAATCCGGAAAGCAGGTCACTCAGGAGTACTTCACTCTCCCTAACTACAACGACAGATCTCAGAGTCAAGTATAAGGGGGTGTGATCTTTCTAGAGGTTGGATGAATTCTAAGGTTGGCAGATCTTCCGGACAGGTGGGAACTTCCTTGGGCGAGCGCTTACCTCCGCACGGCTTGACAACCGGACTCGCTTCCCCGCTACTCAGATCCGGACTACTCTAGTAGTAATTTAAAGACACAATGCGCAGCTCCTAAGTCAACAATCCAACAACATTACAATAGCACACTCTCGACTTAGACCGTATTCTCCTAAATCCGGATTCCTCCTCACCCGTCCTTTCCTTCCAACACCCAGACCACAAGGCAACACAATCCGGATACACTGATAAAGCCAAACTGCATATCCGAGGGCTTACATTTCGAAAAGGGAATGAAATACAAATGAATATCAACTAGGATGGAATGAGGGGCAACTAACTTGCCCGCCCTTAAAAACCCAAATCAAAACCAAAGTCAACACCCTAAAAACAACAAAGGGCAGCCCAAAAACCAGGGCAACCTCACACACACACCAAGGAAATCCCGATTTAACCGGAAAGTCCTTATCCCTAAACTTCCGGAACCCGGGCCCACGCTAGGATTCCGGTTCCGGAACTAACTAACTAAATTCTAATCCACCTCCACAAGTAATCCCCTTTGAACTACTTGGTCATCCGAGACTTCTTTGTACTCCTGTCTCCCTGCTTGGTTGTCGATTTACCGGAACCCTTGGTTGGCGTCATTTTGGCAGCTCAAGGCGGATTTTGCCGGGTCGCAGGAGACGTCTCCTCTTCATCCGTATCCTCCTCAAACTCAATAGCGGATTCAAACTCACCAGATTCAGAGTCCTCGATTTCTTGCTTGGCTGGCTTCTTACCTTCTAGCTTCCGCTTCTCTGACTTCCAGAGTTTGAGTTGCTTCTAAGGTTCTACCATCTCCAGTTCTTCTTCCGGATCCGAGAATTCGACCTCCACTATTTCCGTCTTTGTGTTCTTCCGGATTTCCGGCTTGAGTTCCGGTCTCGCCTCTGGAGCCGGATCTCCCAAATCGATCAACTGTGTCCCCCGTGCTGGTGATGGTTCCGCCATGTGGGGGAATTTCTCCGGATGCTCCCTTGCCGGATTTATCGTTCCCATACCTTCTAAGAGGTCCCTCCGGATTGGCAATCTCTGCCCTGTCTTTCCGGATCTCGCCGGAGATTGTGAGGAAGGACTAAAAGTACTCACTGTTCCCCACTTCTGGAATTGACCCGAGGAAGGTACCTGAGGCAGCTTGAAGAGAGACTTCAAGCCCGGGTCTTCTTTTGTTCCAGAAGTTCCGGCTCCGTACTTGACCGGCGACTCCATGAAGATATCCGGAAGTGGCCCGAATTCGTCCTTGGCCACATCCAGAGGTCTCAGCAGCTGCCGCATCTCGTCCAAAACGGTCTTCATTTTGGCCTCGTAATCGACCAGGACTTGCAACACTCGAGATCCGGTGACGATGCCGTTGGTATCTAGTTTCTTCGTGAAGAGCGCGGACCGGGTGATCAAATGTTCCGGTTGTTCTACCAACCCCTTCAAATCCCGGACGAGCTTCAGGACATCCGTCTCCTTCTTCTGGGCTGAGATCGACTGTCCCTCCGTCCAGTAAAACTTGTTCTTGTAGTTATCCCGTTCTGCCTTCGGCAATGCGATCTCCTTGTCCTTTTCTTGGAGTAGTGCCGGATCAGGCCTCTTCCGGATTTCGTTGAAGATCTGATCTGTCTCCACGTTCAACTCGCTGGCGACGCCCGTGATCACCCCTGCCATCTCAGCGTGCATCTTCCGGCACTGTGCCATCCACCGGGCTCCGGCATTATAGAAGTCGGAGACATCGGTATACTCCGGCGACGGCTGGGTCAGGGCCGGATTCGATTCCGGCACGTCTATACTCGCTCTTCGTGAGTCCGGATTGGTTAACTTATGCCGCTTCTTCTTCTCCAGCGGCTTCAGTTCCGGCTGCTCCTCCTCTTCTTCTTCTTCTTCGGTAGCTTCTCCCGTCGGCTTCAACTCCTCCGTGAATCCGTATTTCAGGATCTGCATTCTGGTCTCATACGCAACTTGTTCCGGCGGGGTCATGTAATCATAATAATGATACAGATGGAACAAGTACATACTGACTGGACTCTACTTGGCCTTCTCGACTGCCATCACCATCTTCTTGACCTTCTGGTGAATTAGGCCTGCCCAATTCTCGACCCGGCCTTCCAGTGCTCCGAAAATCGTATTCGCGACCGTGATCGTAACTCTCGTTGTTTTTTCCGGATATACTATGGGAATCAGGAAATTCAGTAACCTCCTATGACGCTCATTGCTACAGTCACTAACGGAGAAGCCCTCCTTGTGGTGCGGTGGCTTCTTGAACTTTCTTTCATGAAACTTATCTGTCCGGGTTGCGCTTCCGGATCTGGACTGCGTCAACCCGTAAGTTTCCGCCCACATCCCTTCCGTCCAGGACGATAACCGCCCCCTTGGCGTGGGCTCGACCTGGTTTGGCGCCCAAAAAACTAACTCCCGAAGAAAGTCCTCGCTCCTCACAGTCCAGGGTTTCCAGATGAACCCTATACACCCTAGTGTGGACAGATCTTCCTCTAACTCTAAACGTTCACCGAGATCAGATGGAATGATCGGATATAAGAGTTTGACAGACGGAACTGTCTTCTGCCCCTGCGCTGACGTTTCCGCCATTGAACTCTAATCCGGTGCAATCGGCACCCTCCTTTCTTTCTCTCCCTATCCGGCCTAACTCACCACTCTTTCACTCTTCTAAGAGAAAACGAGCTCCAAACCTGCAAGCACACACCTCCTCGAGCGGAAGAAAGAGGGAGAAGAATGAGAAAATAATCCGCTTAAGTACCCGGCCAGTGACCGACACCCGTTGGTTCGGTCATTTAATGCGCCGCCTTTTTCAAACGGATCCCTAGTTTCCATAGGCCGAACCCCTAGTTCGTAGGTTTGCCGGAATCCGGATCTCCTTCCAGTTTCCGGATCCGGTAAAAGTCCGTCCCTTACTCCTTCTACAAGTTTTTGTGAGCCGAAACTTTCCGGCTACCTAGTTTCTACTAAAAGTTCCGGTTCACGGTCCCACTACTCCAAAATTTCGAAAATATTTACGGAATTGATCCTAAACTAATCCGGATTTCTAAATAATGACATTGCGTGCTCCCACATATAGAATCATGAAATTAATTTTGAAGTGACACTTAACCCCTAAATCTCCAAGGCACCCAAATGTGGTTTCATAATTTCCTTAGAAGTTCAATATAACCTTACAAAATTGCTATTTTTAATAGTTTATATTTCTAAAAGATTGTATTTGAAGTGTAGTTTCAGCATCAAAGTCCTTGGTTGAAAATGATTGATTATGACTTTTCTATTCTAGATTTTGTGCAAATATACCCATTGCAATCTTGACTTCTTGTAGTATTGAGGTCTCTTGGAAATGAGCCTGAAATACAGTAAATTTTGGAGAAAAAATCAGACTAGAAATTTATTTAAAGAAATTGTAGAGTATGTTTTGAGAAGTCATAAATTGATTGGGGTTATATTTGTTAGGCCCTTCAATCTCCTATTTTTTGGCCTTGAACATTTTAAATTTGACTTGCAAAAAGAGTGCTTTAGAGGGTTTTTTTAATATAGATAATATTTTTGGTGTATTTGCAAGGCTTTGATTCATTTCATTTGGATTTTTTATAAAAAAAAGAATGATAGGATTTATTTCCAAATGCAATGTTTCCAGTTTTTAATTTTTAAAAAGGTAATATGTTTTTGTTTTTTTTCCAGAACAATCTCATCATTGAAATTAGTGCATTTCAATACCACATAAAATATATTAAAATTTTAGATTTTTCCGACCCGCACTTGCTTGTGCCACCCGATCTGCAGTTGCCTCTTGGCGACCCTTGGTACCTCCTAACCCGCACTTGCCTCCTAGAAACTACATGTATCTCTTGACCCGCACTCGCCTCCTGGCAGCTTCGGTTACTTAAGCGGTCTCCTAAACTAGCCGTCGCCATTCCCCATCTCTGCGCAACAATTGTCATCCACCTTTAAGTGGCTGACTGCATGCACCGAAGGTGGGATTCGCATTTAGAGGGGGATATATTATCCTTCTTCACCTCATGTTCTCCCATTCACATTCATAGATTGTAAATCACGCGAGATGATTTTCAGACAACATTTGTGATTGTAAACGTTCAAGATTTCAAGTTTGTACATTTGAATTACAACAAATTTATATTTACGCTCTTATTGGACAAGTGTGGGAAACAGCAAACATTTGGCATAGTACATAGGGTAACTTTGATTATAAAAAGTGATCAATATGGAGAACGAGCTCGAACCATCAGTTCCTTCAAAAATTGAACCACTCACTGCATTAGAGAAGAAGGTGATTCGCGACAAGGGTCAGAAACATGCAGGAAAAATCCACAAAAAGTGCGTGGCCATCTTACTGCATCCTAAGATTAAGGCTTTTAAGGGTTGGAAAACCAACCAGAACCTTGGAGTTACAAGATGGTATAGAAGTATGTGGATTGGTGCCACATTGGTAAGTTATTTCCTTTGTCTTGTCACAAGAAAAACGTGATGCGGAACAAGGCAAATCTTGCATACGCCAAGGACAGGCCCTTCATGCTCAAATGCTGCAAGGTATGACAGCAACTGTATTTGGAGAACAAAGTATACAGAAATAACAATTTTTGTTTCTATCTTGTGAGAATGGTGTATGCCAAAGTTATAGTACAGAAGGTGGATTGGACAACAAAACGTAGCGCTTCGTGGGATAGAACCATTTGATATAGAGAAGATATTAACATTCATAAAGTACGGGAAGTCATGCATTCTCGATGAATTGGTACAGTGGTCAGGTACTTCTAGCTCAGATGAGCACACACATAAATACAATGGTTATTCATTCTATAACAATGATGAAGACATCGTCATGGAAGAGCAGAAGCAGGCCTTCAACGTGTAAGTTCACCAAAAGAAGAAACGTGTTGAAGACTCCGTCTTAGGGCCCTCCTCCTGCGACAAAGGCATGGAAGATGCGACTCATGTGCAATTGAACCCATTCCATCAAGAGCAGTAACAAAGCTATGTCGCAGCACAGGGCAAGCAAATTCCCAATTATACTACCAAAAACCACTTTAAAGTATAACAAAGTGACTCTAAAGATCGAACCCGCGAGATTCTGTGAAGTATCTAGCCTTATTTGGTCTCTAACCTTAGTCAGTACCAATATTTCTTCTTCCGGTCCTAACACCAAAACCGGAAACACAACAACACCGAAAACTTCAGTCAGACCCTTTTCTCCTTCTCCGATCCGGTCAACTTTTTGATTCGGTCTGATCAACTCACATCCGCTCTTACTCCCATTTGGTTTAGTTTTACCTCTGTTTCACCATCAAAGGGTTCGTCCCTTGACTTTGAGAGTGGCAGGCCTGCCGCTCCTTCCGTGACTTATAGTGGCTAAAGACACACTTCTCTATTCTCCACTTTCCTACACTAATCCGGATCCGGTTTGATCCTTCACAGCAATCCGAAGAACTCTCCGAATCACCGGTCACACAAAGATCCCTCGTACGATTCTCTCATACTACAACGACCTTAGCGCCACGTTCCGTCTGTACAAAGCCAGACGGTTGCAAGTGAACCCGTCCGTTCCAACATCAACTAAAGTCCTTCCGTTTGCCAACTAAGGCAGCGAGATCTCTCAGGAGATCGGACACTCAACCGGATTTTCCACCCAAGAGTTCTAGCGCGACTAAGGAATCCCTCCCTATCCGCCTAGCCTAACAACGGCTGTCTCGCCCGGAATCCTAAACCTTAGAGATACTAAGGAACTAAAATCCACTCCCAACTCTTTCACAACCCGTTCACTTGCACATAAGATCAAAACAAAAACACCAAAGGGAGAAATCACACCCGCATCAGCATGCACCTTCCTAACTCCTCACCACACGATCCTACCACACATGGGAGAGACACGCAACAAGAGGCCAAGAGAAGACATACACAAAATTTGGGCGAAAAGACTCGCAACTCCCAAGCAAGGGCTAACTTATATACAACTTGATTACAAGGCAAAAAAAGCCCCTGGAAATCCGCACTGGACATCCAAGTCCGATCCTAACCGGCCAGACCAAGTCAACATCCGATCCAATCCTAACTATCTTACAAACATTACATTTCTACCTACCTACCTACTTTCCAACTCCCCCACCCAGCGTAGGACTCTTGGGTTCTGCGAGCAGTTGGTTAAAAACTTCAGTTAGGTTCCTGCTCTGCTCCTCGGCAACAAGATCCGAAAGATCCGATCTTGGCAATGAATCCAGATGAATGAATTGTCCAGGTCCAGGCCTTTGATTACTCTTCCTTGACTCAGGTGTCTGATCTTTGGGCTCCCTTGGATTCGATCCTCCGGCTGGGAACAAATCCGGCAGCGAGAGGTCCGAAAGTGGAATCTCAAGGGAGTACATGGACCCATTGAGCTTCCGGCTGTTGATGTCCATCCGGTTGGCTGCCTCCTTTGCTGGCACCAATGATGCTTCCACTCGATTGGTGAAGTCGGTCAGGATTCAAACTATCCGAGGACCGGATACCTTCTTCTCCTCATGCACCTTTGTCAAACAATTCCGCCTTGACCGCGGCGGATCCGGACTCTCCGAGAGTGTCCTTTACAGACTTGGCCACCTTCTGGGTTGCTTCCGCCATTTCCCGGACTGCGGCTTTGTCCTCTCTGAGGGCTACCATGTCAGCCTTCAGAGTGTCGACTTCTTCTTGAAGCCAACAGATCTTTGCCTCCTGCCTCCGGTGCTCATCCGAATTGGACAGATACTGGGCCACCTTACCCGGTAACTTACTATTCCCCGGTGCACCCACCAAATCTCCGACGCTAGCAAAGGTCCTCCTCTTGACCTTCTAGTTCGCTCGTATCGCGCACAGAATCACAGTCAGCTGATTGAACGGGTCGTTCGGGTCTTTGATATCCGGCATCTCCACATCTGGTCCTTGTTCTGGAGCCGACCAGTTGGTAGGAGGGGTTCCTCTCTTGCAAGGAGGCGTTGTCTTCATCCGCTTCCTTGTCCGGAGGTGCTCCTCCTCGTCTTCTTCTTCTGTCTCAGGTTCGGACTCAGTTTGTTCTTCCAGCTCGTCATCCGAACCCGACTCTCCGTCCTTTAGGATAAACTCCTGAAGGTTCTACGTCTTCTCCTCTGTATCTGTGAGGAGTTGGTTGCGATGGTAGAGGTGGAAGAGATAGGGACTCAAAGGAGTGGCCCTACTCTTTCCGATCCTCGTTACAAGCTGGGACACCAGATCGGAAGAAATCCGGGCCCAGTTCACCTTCCATTCCCCGCTCAGGGAACCAAAAATTGTGTTGCCGATGGTCATCGTCACCCTCGTTGGCTTCTCCGGGTGGACAATCTAAACCAGGAACTGGAGGAGATTGCGGTGCCAGTTGCTCTTGCAATCCGCGACCGCATATCCATCCTTGTTGCTCAGCTCTCCATGAAACTTGTCATGGATGAACTTGGCTTTCTGTCCAGCCATGCCGGAACCTCCCATCTGGAAGTTGTAAACTTCCCTCCAACTTTCTTCCTCCCATTCGGTCGGGTGGCCCCGGAGTGTCTTGTCGAACTCATTTGACACCTTACATTTCAGCTCTCTCACCATCCGCTCCTCCCTAAACCCCTAGGGTTTATCCATCAATACCAGACAGCCCATTGCGTTGAGATCGTCCATGAGCTCGGTCCTCGCCAGTTCCTTGGTTGGAATGACCAGAACTACTTTTCAGAGTTTGACGTTGGAGGAGGAACTAGGCACTCCCGGTCTGCTCTTACGCAGCTGAGGCATGGGCACGGACGGCCATTGGACCCTTACTAGTCTCTACCTCACTCTCTCCTAGCCACATGTCCCGTTCCTCACTTCCTCTCGTCCGATCTCAACCGGAAAACAAAACAGAAACCTACAATCCACACAATCTCTACCTTTCCTACACACTCTAACGTACTCCGGCCTGAAGCACACACATACAACGGCTTTGGCGCAAGCGGAGGTGTAAAAGCGCTCAAGGTCAACTCCAGAACTCGAGGGAAGTAAAGGAGTGAAAATGGAGACGACCAGCCTTTATATAGTCCTAGGACCCTTAGCAGGTCATCATGACCTTTTCCGGTTCGGTCCATATCAATCCGGTCCAACCCTAATCCAATCCGAGATGAGATCCGGATGTGATTCCGTTCCTGAATACTAACATTCTGATCGGATCAGATCCAGTTTTTCTCCTTACTGGATTAGCATTGTCTATCTCCAGTTTCCTTCTGCCTCTCTAATAGGATCCGGATCCTAATTACTTGTTTCTGTTCCAATATTTAGGTAAGCAAAGGAAAACCAAAAATCTAATTGCAATAAGCTATTTATAAGAAGATATACCTTTGTTGTGTACCCAAATCAAAAGTGCAGGATTGTCTTTGCATGCAAAAACTAAGCAACTGAAGAAGTTAAAGGAATGTGAAGCAAATTCCACTTCCATGGATGTTTTGAAGCAATAGGTTAAGGTTATCCAAAACTTTGAAGATCAAGATAAGGATTTTTTAGAATTTTCTCGGGTCCACAATTTGTATATGAGCAAACGTAATAGAGGGAGGGAATACAAAACTTCCCCCCTTTCACTTATGGCAATCAAAGCTACAATCCTTTAGATGCAGACGTTGGCGAGCAGAGTATGAAAAGCAAGGTCTCGCTCTCCAAATAAAAGAAACAGAAAAAGAATATTACAATGCTGCCGTATAATATGTCCCACAAGTGGATGCTTTGGCTTTAGCCCCTGAGTATGGTCGCATTCCAAAAGAATTAGCAATGCTTTAGAATTGTGTGCAGTATCATGAGAAGAGAGTACAATTGCTTGAAGATGAGTTTTATGAAATCTATACTAAGAGATGGTATTATAAAAGCTGGTTGAAATGGAGCTAGGATATTGTGGGAAAGACTGATGATGAAGTGGAGGAAAGCTATCTGGAGCCGATTTTGGAGTGAAGTCCTCTTAGACAATAGAATTACCTATAAACATAGTAGGAAGAAACATTGTGAACACGACTTTGTTGGATGACATTTATCTTTTAGTAAATCAGCAAAAATACAAATTTTTGGTATTAAACAGGATGTACTATGTGGTTCCCTCTTAACGTGTGTCTACGTCATGATGTAATAAGGTTAGTGGACTGCAATATAAGGAATTGTAAAAATACTATGAGAATTGTGGATCTTAGAACTTTTAAGATTTTATGAATTTCATGTATAATCTTTTGGTAGAAGGTGTTGTGACTCATAAACATAATCAAATTTTTTTAAATATAGTTTTGTATACAATATATGGATTGGTGCATAAGTGATTGTTGCTTATGGAAGCATATATTAAACCCTAAAGTTGTTTGACTATATTTTCATCAAAAATGCTTTCAAACTGCCATTTCTAATACAAATACCAAATTTTAGAAAGGAAACATTTTTGGACACATTTAACTATAGGATCTTGTTGTACAGTAGTTCAAGATGTTGTAGGAAAAATTTCAGAAATTTACGTCCTGTGGATTGCAAGATAATAGCATTTGAATTGACCAAAATCCATTTTTTGTCCCTATGAAAATCCAGACAGCTGTACTTCATAAGGTTACATTTGTATGC
The DNA here is from genome assembly GCA_963969595.1 of Neckera pumila. NCBI lineage: Eukaryota > Viridiplantae > Streptophyta > Bryopsida > Hypnales > Neckeraceae > Neckera > Neckera pumila. The sequence goes on along the minus strand of OZ018418.1, from coordinate 938,181 downwards.
AAAAAATGTCCAAAATGGGTAGTAATCTTGGAATTCATTCTTCAAGGCAAGTTGACTATATGTTTGGAAAGTTTTAGATCATTTGGAATTGTAAAACATATATTCAAAAAATAGTAAGTAGAAAAAAGTAGAGAATGATTTAGTACACTAAATTGTTAACCATTTATTTAAGGACTAGAAAAATGCTAATCCCAATGATTGCCATGTTGTAATATACAATATACATCTAATGGCTTTTATTTTTTCAAAAAATATTGAAAATTGAATTCAAAAAAGTACTTCAAAGTTTATTTTAGAATAGAAATTTTGTAAATACCCATAAACTACCCTAAACTAAGAATCCTCATAACGTTTGACTATTTCATTGAATTCAAATGATTCACTCTAAATTTGCATATATATAAATCTAAAGAACCAATTTCCAATTTTTATTTTGTTTATAAATGATTTTTTAAGAATTTTTTGGGTTGCCCAAGGTGCTCGCCAAATGTTGAAAATTACATATTGTTCCATAACTTTTAAACTATAAATTCAAAAGTTATAAAAATTGTTGGGCCTTAAAGCTACTCTTTGGAAAAATATTGTATTAAATTATTTCTTTCAAAAAGAAAAAAATCCATTCATAGAGAGCTGCCCAAAATTGCTATGTTGCCAAAAAATGCAATTTGGTCCTTCAAGGGTTAAGGTTTGTTGAATTTATGCCAAATTCCCTAGAAGCTCTAAAAAATCCTTGAGCATGTACAGGTTAACTGAATTTCCATTCTTGTAGGAGAAAAAGAAAATCATAGGATGTACATTGCTAATTACATCATAACAACCGTGGGGATTGGCATTGTTCCAGTTCGAACACTATATTATAAGGTAGAATTTAGTATTTTGAATTATGGTGAGCTTCTTTCTAGTTTCTACTTACTATTTGTTTTGGAAATGTTATACATTTCCAATTTGTAAATGATGTAAATTTTTGTTTACTTGTTTAGGAAATGATTGCAAAAAAGCACGACCATCTTTATTATTTATTTATAGGAAAGTGAGCTTTAGAAATGAAAAGTGGAGATGCCCTATTTTTGGAAGGGCCCACAATTCCATTTAACCCTTCAAGGACCAAGGCCCATTTTCTTCAAAAAAACACTCCATTATGTATTTCTATAGGAAAGATTAAAAAGAATTGGAAATTCACTTTTTCACATCTAACCATAGGAACTTATACCTAACTACACTAATGATGGTATCAATGTTACCCACACGACTTCCTTTTAAAATTCCATAATTATTTACCATTGATGAGTATTTTTACCAACTACATTCATTCAAAATTGCAAGTTTAGAACATGTCAAAAATATTCTTGAACAATAATAAATTTGAACATTTTAGAACTAATTAATGTAGGTAGCACTATTTACCATCATTAGTGTAGTATGACAATGTTTTAAAAGAAACTCAGAATTTTTGATTGTACAAATTGCAAGGTATTTGTATTGAAAGTGAAGAAAAAGAGTTTTCCAGCACATTATAGGGTTCAATGTTTGGACTTTGAACATTTTTTACTTTAAATTTTGCACTACACAGATTTTAGCTTCAAATCTATATAGTGGAAAATTGACTTGAGAATCTAGAGAAAAAAACAAAAAAAATAAATTAATAATAATTCTTAAAATAATTGTTAGATAGAAGCAAGTATGAGACAAATAGAAAATCTAAAATCTTCATTTCTTTTATAGGGAATTAAAATTCAGAAATATAAATGGGGAGACTATTGTAGGCCCATGAAAAAACTTGTCAATTTTTTCCTTAAGAAATAAAAGAAGTTGCATTCAGAAATGAATCCTACAAGTTGTTTTTTCTAGGAAGATGCTATATATGGCAGAAAAATAAAATTGTCCACATCTTTCTCATAACAAATCTAAATGGAATGAATAAAAGCTTTACAGGTAGACCAAAAAAGAATCTATTGCATAAATAAACTCAAGCTTTTTCCTATTATTTTTTACCAATTTCGTTTTACTGCCTCTTCTCTCTTGTTTTGAGCTGTTTGAAGCATGAGTTTTCATTCCTAAAAGACCAAGGTGGTTTACCTATCAAAAACCATCCAAAACTGTCATTTCTATTGCAAAGAGAAATGGACTTTTAAATTTTATTTTTTTTGCATATTTAACAGTAAGATCTTATACTTGACTAGTATATGAATACATGGAAGAACTTTCAAAAACTTTGACCATGTAGATTGAAAGATATATACATTTAAAGTGAAGAAAACAAATTCTTTTGCACCTCGCTTGACTAGACTTTTTGGCTTTGAATCATTTAGTTCAAATTTTTTGCACTACTGATTTTTATTTTCTACTTATTTATATTAGGTAGTTGAGTCAAGAATCTCCCAAAAAATTATAGAAAAAAAAATCACTTAATTTTCACTCATTAAAAAATTGTTAAGTCGAGGTGGGTTCAAGATTGAAGAAAAAACTAAATTGTTAACAGCTTTTAGATGGAATTGAATCACGATAATCCCAACAATGAGATTGTTTTGGCAAGAAAATTTGACCATGTCAAACATTTTTTTTTTAAATTCTTAAAAGTGCATTCAAAAATAAATTCTACAAGTTATTTTTTGAAGAAGATGCTTAGATTGCTCGAAAAAATAAGATTGTCCATAAGTTTCTCATTTTTGGTCCAAAGTGGACAAAACAAAGCTTCACATGTAGACAAAAATATAATCTTTCAGAAAAGAATTAAAAACAAAAATATTTTGACTTTCTATGATTTTTTTTGTGCTGTCCGCTGAACTCTATTTTTGCTTATTGTGCCATAATTTTTGCTCCCGGGCATCAATCAAAATAAAAATTATATATTCATAAAGCTCTTGCAAAAAATACACAACCACAAAAAATCCCAAATAATATCACTCAAAATTGAGACCGTAGGAACTTGTCCGGACCCAAATTGTCCCCTAAGAAGACAAATGGTCCTCTAGGGGTTAAGTGAAGCAGGTTCAAAGTGAATTGATGTAGTGAATTAGTCATTGAAGGTGCTGAAGAAATTGTTGTCTTCCTTTAACCCCTAAAGGACCAACGTGCATTTTTGGGCAACATAGAAATTTTGGACCAATACGTGTCAGTGTGTCACTAGAGATTTCAATATTTTTGGCCCAAATTTTAATAAATATTGGGGACAAGGAATATCTTTTGTATACACCAATTTTCATGAAGGCATTTGGAAATATGAGTAAAAGATTATGGCCTAATATGTTCCATTTTGTGGAACTTGGAAGTTTGGACAAATCCAAACGAAATCGCTATTTTCCAAAAAAAAAATGTGCAGGTGGTTTTATAGAGTTACATATACGTGGACAGCTTTCAGTCATTCCATTTTGATGAATGATCAAAAGTTACAAGGATTTTTAGTGCATAGGCAATTATGGATTGTTTACTTTAAAATAAAATTTAAAGTACTTCATCTTACTCAATTTCAATCATTTTTGAAAAGAATGAAATCATAGAATGTAGATTGTTTATTACAACATTGCAACCATTGAGACTGACATTTTTCATTTCCATAATCCAATTCTTAACAATTATATATGTTGAATTATATGTATTACTATCTACTTATATTTTTTTTTTATGTTGTACAATTCCAAATGGTGTGAAAATTTTCAAACATGTAGAAAACTTGCCTTGAGTAATGAATTCAAAGAAGAACTACAATTTTGGACATTTATTCATACAATCCCGAATTTCTAAAGTACTGGTGCCCCTTATCTTACATGGGACAAATACGGGTTTTTGTCAATTGAAATGCTAATATCTTGCAATCCTCACAGTGGATGTTTCTTAATTTTTTATTACATCTTGTCAAAAGATTATAGTACAACATCCTCAATTGTATGTATCCTAAAAAAAAAGAAATTCAAAAATTTTGTACTTGTTCTAAAAATGGCAGTTCTAAAAGGTCAGTTTCAGTGAAAACATAGTCATGGAACTTTAGGGGTTAAAACTTAAAACACAAGTATCTATTAATGTAAAGAATAAAAAATTATAAAGTTTTTACCCTAAACACACTCATGTACTAACTATTGTACCTAGGTGTTAACGTATTACATCTTGTGGATAGATGAGCCCAAAAAAAACTCCCAAATTGTTGTAGTCTTTGCAATAGATATGGCACTTTCATTTCTATGATTGGCGGAAAAGGGATCCTTGTCCTTTAGAACTTTAGAAGGTAAAGGAAATTGTACAACTTTTTTGGTAAGATTCTAGTAATATACCCATATACCTAGAAGCAAAAGTTTCTTGAACCACTTCTTCTGTTCTTAGAAAATAAAATTTCAAATAATGAAGAATCTTCAGACAACAATTACAAGATTCAAACAATCCATTTCCTGAAGAGCAACACAAAATCATTTTCATGGTAAATACTAAAATTCCAATACAAAAGTAAGGTGGTATATAATCAAAATCACAGCAATATAAAATTGCAGTACATCAATACAAAACGAAGCTATAAAGACAAATATCCGAGACAATACAAAATCACTAAATACTGCTCCCTACTGGAAGCATGGATATAGTATGACCACAGGCTTGGGGCCTTTTGTAACGTATACTACTACGATGTATACTAACATACACTACAAGTGATGTGGATGGAAACCAAGAATGAAAATGCTTACACCAAAACATTTGGGTTGTCTTGAGAACCACTTCCTTTGCCACGTCTATAGTTTGATGACTCTCCAACCCCAGGTTTCCACTTGGTACGAGTTTGTGAAGCTGGTCCATCTACAGTCAGAATGGATTCCAAGACCTTGGAGTCCTTCAAAGCTTAGAGCGTCCTTGTTGTCTGCGGAAAGTGTGCTTCCAATAAATAGTCTAGTGCTTGACTTACGTAATAAGGTCCATACATGGAGTCCAGGTACTATGCATCATTCAAGTCCTCTAAAAAGGCATTTTCATCTTGATTGGCCACCCTTTCCCCTTGGAAATTCCAACGATGCCCTTGTGGATGAGAACTTCATTTGAAGGTTGAGGAATTTTTATCAAAATATCCACCAAGGCATGGATAAAGAATGCCCTCCTCCCTTCATTGTGTGGGCCTTTTCTCATCAACCTGGGTGCAACTCTAACAATTTTGGCTGGGTCAATTTCCCAATTCAACAAAGAGCTAGCCTATCCATTTTCCTAGTTATGGTGGCCTTGTTGCCAGCTACACACCAAGTCTTGACCCCATAAGCTGCGCTCTGTCGTTGTGTCAGCATTGTGTTCCCAAGAAGGTGGCATATAAGTCATCAAGTTGAATATGGCATACAAGCAATCATGGAATGGTGCTGAACAAAGAACGCAACGTCGTTTAATCAAACATTGAGTGGTGAGGCACTGAGGGTGGTAGACATGGGCACACAATCCAAGGGCCCAACCGCCATTAGGCCCAAATTGGTCTTGACATATGGGACATTTTGTTTGGTCCAAGACAAAAGAAGCAAGCTTTGGCCATAGAAGTCTCTGTTCTTCCACATCGCTGTGACAAGACATTTGATGGTTGTGGTCCCAACTATTTTGCGCCTAGTTTATTAGCTTCTTTCCTGGAAGTTCTAACATGGGCATGTCACTGGGAAACATGTCCTCCAATAACACCCATAACGTGAAGCCATTGCCTTTTTGGGGGGCATTTGCAACAAAGTTCTCTGATACTTTATCGAACTCCTTGTCCATTTGCTGCAATCTATCTACGGTTAGAATGCAGATGACCTTCCAATGATAGTATGTCGCCACCAACTTAGCCAACCGCTTTGTAAGCACCGTATTTTCCTTTTGAAGCTCTAGTTTTTTTCCCGACCCTATAGAATGTATTAGTGCTGGAAACCAGAGCGAATCTTGCGTCCCATCAAGATCAATTTTGTTGGACGTAGTATCTATTGTGATGGCAATAGGAAGCGTATTTGGAATAATTGAAGACTGCTTGATATGCTTGGCAAGAGGAGAATGGTCAGCTCCCCTACAACGTTCTCCAACTGCTGTGGGTCATGCTCAACGTAGGCATCATCCATATCCAACAAATTCAAATCTTCACGATCTTTATCTCGGAATTGTTGTAGTTTTGCAGATTATTGAGAAAGAAGAACCTTTTTTTGTTCGCACTTTGACCGCAATTTGTTCACGTCAGTTTGTAAAGAAGCAATTGTGGCATCTTTGGTCTTCAAGATGTCCAAAGCCTTGGCCACGGTCATCACATCGTCAGTTGGAAGTACTCGCCCTTGAGGAATGGGAGCACAGACATTTGTTTTAATGGCCAAGTCCTTGTTTGCAATAAAGTCGTAGACGTTGCTTGCTTTTTGTGGTGGTAGAGGTGCACTTGAAATCGGCATAGGAGCAAATGTTGATCCAATTCAATTGATTGAATGTCGCACCCTCAGTGGTCTTCTGGTCGCATGTCCCTTTGATGTTTCACCTACCTCGATATTTTCATTTTGCACTTCGGTGGTGGAGCCTAATTCCTCAGCAATTTGTGATGCTTTTGGAAGTCGCGTACCATCCAAATTGTCATCTTCTTCAGATTCCTCACTGTCTACCTCAGCACAGTCTACATTCCTGTAGGCACTTCAAATAGGTCCAAGTCCACCCTCTGGAAAAGTGAGAATACCGTTGGGTATTAGCCTAGTGTCTAGATGTTTTATGTACGTACTCTCCTTGACTATAGACGAGTCAACCTCTTTCTTTAGCGCCACCTCAGCATATGCTCCTTGCACAAGGAAGAGAGGGACTTCATTTCTTTCCACGAAGGCTGTCTGGTAGAGGACTTGCCACAACTCAATGCATCTCTGAAGAAAAGGTGGACTTTCACAATACTTCAAATTTGACTTGTTGGTGTACTGGTTGTGATAATGGCGCCATATTAAAAAAAACTTGTCTATGTGACACCATTCAATGTATTTTTTGCAGGTTTGTATTGTTCATAGGTCTGCTTCCTCAACCCACCTTTTAAAGGCAATGTGATTTTCACTCTTTAGAACGTGCAAACGCTTTTGATGAATGGTGCCTCTGCGCTTTCAATATTTGTCTTTGCTTGCTTTTCTGGATGCCCCGGCAATGCGTGCAGCAGCTGAAATGGGGAATGACCCATTGTTGTTGCTTGTAGTGGCCATGGAAAAATGTCCAATGTGAAGCTTGAAAACCTCCAAAACAGAAATCGTAGATAGTAAAAATAGTTAAATTTCAATACTTCAATTCTCGCATGTAGCCACAAATGGGTACAAGTCATAAAGACCAAGTGAAGAAGAAAGGTGTCAAAAAAGACAAGTGCGGGTGGATTAATAGTTTAGCAACCGTGTGTGGAGACCGTTGGTGGAAGAGGCGCGTGTGGGTCGGGTGCTCCAAGGGCTGGTAGAGAGACTGTGGGTCAAACGTTGACCACGGGTGTTGGAGAAGCAACTGCGGGTTAGGGAAGCAACCGCGGATCCAGTAGTAGGACCGCAAGTCGGAGAAAGGGCAGGCGCGGGTGCAGATGGGGACGCGATTGCGGGTTTCCACCACCTCTGAATGGCGACCGCAGTTCGAGTAATCGAGACTGTGAGTCTCCCCTTAAACCGCAAGATGAAGAGGGCAACCACGGCTCCCTTGGGCGACTTTTGGTCTAATCACTTGAGGACACCCCAACAGGTATCCAAAGTCGCCCTTCACCCGAAGTCGCCTACCTGCATCCCTTAGACCCCAAGTTGCCTACCCGCGGTCGCTTAGATCCAAAGTCGCCTATCCACATTGGACCCGCATGCGCCACACCATCATGCCATGCGGACGACACATGGCATCCACGTAGACTGTGGTAAATGGGGTTAAATTTCTAAAGTCAATGGTAAATGTTGACCTTATTAGAAAGAAGGAGGGGCTATTGTCCGTCATGGACAACGTGCTTCACGAACTGTCAACAGATTCAAGAAGACAACCCTGCTTTAAGGACCTTCCATCCCCAAACTCATGGAATTTCATAATTGCATTGTCCAAAAAATTATGTAGAAGTTGGAATACCAAAAAAACATTCATAATTAACAAGCCCCTTAAATTTGTGCCCCAATCTTATTGGTTTGCTACATGAATAAATAAAAAATAGAAGAAACCATGACCTGTACTTTGAGGACTTCCAACCCCCAAACTCATGGAAGTTGATGATAGCATCATCTAAGAAAATATGTAGAAATTGGACTACTGCTAAACATTTACATTTTACGAGCACCTTATAGTTGTGCCCCAATCTTCTTGGTTTGCTATGTGATTCCAATTTGATTAGAATAAGCCTTGACCTGTACTTTTATGACTTTCCACCCCCAAGCTCATGGAAATTGATGGTCCCATTGTCCAAGAAAATATGTAGAAGATGGAATACAGCTAAACATTTATAGTTCACGAGCACTTTATAGTTGTGTTCCAATCTTCATGGTTTGCTACTTGAATAAATAAAAACTAGAATAAGCCTTGACCTCTACTTTAAAGGCCCCCCACCCCCAAGCTCATGGAAATTGATGGTTGCATCGTCCAAGAAAATATGTAGAAATTGGAATACAGCTAAACATTTAAAATTTACAAGCACTTGAAATTTGTAGCCCAATATTCTTGGTTTGCTACTTGAATAAATTAAAATTAGAATATGCCTTGATCTGTACTTTAACGGCCTCCCACCTCCGTACTCATGGAAGTTGATGGTCGCATCATCCAGAAAAATGTGTAGAAGTTGGAAGATAGCAAGACATTTATAATTTACGAGCACCTTAAATCTGTGCCTCAATCTTCTTGGTTTTCTGCGCAACTAAATAACTATTGGTAGAAGCCATGACCTTTACTTTAATGACCTCCCACCTTTAAACTTATGGAAATTGATGGTTGCATCGTCTAAGAAAATTTGTAGAAGTTGGAATACAGCTAAACGTTAATGATTTACGAGCTTCTTAAATTTGTGCCCTAATCTTCTTGGTTTCCTATGTGAATACAATTTGATTAGAGCAAGCCATGATCTGTAGTATAAGGACAATCCACCCCCAAACACATGGAAGTTGATGGTCGCATTGTCCAAAAGAATATATAGAAGTTGGAACATTGCTAAACATTTATAATTTATGAGCGCCTTAAATTTGTGCCCCAATCTTTTTGGCTTGCTATGTGAATAAATAAAAATAAGAATAAGCCATAACCTGTATTGTAAGGACGTTCCACCCCCAGACTTATAGAAATTGATGATTGCATCATCCAAAAAAAATATGAAGAAGTTGGAATATAGCTAGACATTTAAAATTTACAAGCGCCTTATATTTGTGCCCCAGTATTCTCGGTTTGCTATGTGAAACCATTTTCATAAGGACAACCTATGACCTATACTTATGGCCCCCCACCCCCAAAATCATGGAAATTGATGGTTGCATCATCCAAAAGAATGTGTAGGAGTTGGAATACAACTACACGTTTATAATTTACAAGCTCTTTAAATTTGTGCCCCAATATTCTTGGTTTGCTATATGAATCTAACTCTATTAGAATAAGCTATGTCCTGTACTTTAAGGACCTTCCACCCCAAACTCATGGAAGTTGATGGTTGCATCGTCCAAAAAATTATGAAGAAGTTAAAATACAGCTAGACATTTATGGTTTATGAGCGCCTCAAATTTTTGCCCCAATCTTCTTGGATTGCTATGTGAATCAAATTAGACTAGAATAAGCTTTGACCTATATTTTAAGGACCTCCCACCCTCAAACTCATGGAAATTGATGGTTGCATTGTCCAAAAAGAATATGTAGAAGTATGAATATAGCTAAATGTTTGTAATTTTTGAGCGCCTTAAATTTGTGCCCCATGTTCTTGGTTTGCATTGTGAATATAATTTGATTACAATAAACCATGAGCTGTATTTAAGGACCTCTTATTCCCAAACTCATGGAAATTGATGGTTGCATTGTCCAAAAAAGTACAAAGAAGTTGGAATACAGTTAAAGATTCATAATTTACGAGCGCCTTAAATTTGTCCCCAATTCCTGTTGGTTTGCTACTTGAACTAATAAAAATAAGAATAAGCCTTGACCTATACATTAAGGACCTCACCCCCAAAATCATGGAAGTTGATAGTCGCATCGTCCAAGAAAATATGTAAAAGTTGGAATACAGCAAGACATTTATATTTTACGAGCTCCTTAAATTTGTGCCCCAATCTGCTTGGATTGCTACGTAAATAAAGAAAATTTAGAATAAGCCATGACTTGTACTATAAAGACCTTTTAGACCCAAACTCATGGAAATTGATGGTGGCATCATCCAAAAAGTATATAGAAATTGCAATATACCATAATCTTTTCAATTTACGAGCACCTTAAATTTGTGGCCAAATCTTTTTGGTTTGCTACGTGAATAAAACAAATTGAAATAAGTCATGACCTGTACTTTATGGACCTCCCACCTCCAAACTCATGAAAAGTGGTGGTTGCATTGTCCAAAGAATATGTAAAATATAGAACACAGATAAACATTTATAATTTACGAGCCCATTTTATTTGTGCCTCAATGTTCTTGGTTTGCTATGTGAATCCAATTTGATTAGAACAAGCCATGACCTATACTTTAAGGACCTCTACTTCCAAATTGGTGGAAATTGATGGTTGCATTGTCCAATAGAACATGTAGAAGTAGAAATACAGCTAAGCGTTTATAAATTACGAGCACCTTAATTTTGTCCCCCATTCTTCTTGGTTTCCTATGTGAATAAGTAAAAATTAAAATAAGCCTTGACATATAAATTAAAGACCCCCTACACCCAAGCTCATGGAAATTGATGGTCGCATCGTCCATAAAAATGTGTAGAAGTTGGACTACAGCTAAACATTTATAATTTACGAGCACCTTAAATTTGTGTCCCAATGTTCTAGGTTTGCCTTGTTAATCCAATTTGATTAGAATAATCTTTGACCTATACTTTGAGGACCTCCTACCTCCAAACTCATGGAAATCGATGGTCGCGTTGTCCAAAAGAATATGTAGAAGTTGGAATATAGCTAAACATTTAAAATTTACGAGCGCCTTAAATTTGTGCCCCATTCTTCTTGGTTTACTAATTGAATAAATAAAATTTTGAATAAGCGTTGACCTGTACTTTGAGGACCTCCAACCTCCAAACTCATGGAAGTTGATGATCGCATTGTCTAAGAAAATATGTAGAAATTGGACTAGAGCTAAACATTTGTAATTTATGAGCACGTTAAATTTGTGCCCCAATAACATTATATTCATTAAAAGGAGGGTTGGTGGCCTCTCAAAATAGTCTTAGGTGTTTGAAGACACAACAAATCACTTGCGTGGGCTCTAAATAAGCTCAAAAATCACTCAATTAATTACTCTAAATCAGCAGTTTCCATTAAAATGAGAGCCATGCAAACAAAGAAAACTTTCCAACAAATGTTGTTATGTTCCATGTCAAACATTCTATGTGTCCCAAAAACAACATACCCATAAAATGCAATAGCAAATACATGAATACAATATATGGATTGCACTTGTGATATAAATATGGCAAATGCGTCACCAAAACATGAATTATAAATAAATTGTTACCTGTTTCAAAAAACAAAATCCAAATGCCTACATTCATGGGAACACAAAATGATGTCTCACGTATATACCCAAAAGTATACTATGGACATATAAATGCCAACTAATACACTACCCTAAACCCTATGGTAACAACATAATGAGCTTCTTTCCAACCACCATTGTGCTAAAGGCTAAGGATTTCCAGCCAAACTCTGCTTGATGATTTCAATTTGAATAGTAGGAATCTTCATCGTGCAGTCACCGGTTCTTTCTGTGTCCTAGACTTCCACGCTGTCATAACAGCATCCATGTGTTGCCAAAGTGGTGGTATCATTTCATCAATTCTCCAACGTAGACCTCTTTTGCTGTCCCGTCCAGTGTAGAAGTTTTTAATATCATCATCTATTGCTGTTAGACAGAAGTATTGAATGAGCACAGAATTTGGATGTAGTGGATCTTTGTGAGGATGAGACAACGCCCTTGCAATCTACACTGGATGCAAGTCATTCTCCGCAGAAACAATTGCCATAAAATACCCTTCAAATAGATCTCGACCTACCCTAAAGGACGGTTGTAGCCGACCACTCAATGGCCCAACGTAAGCATCATCTTCTCCAAACTCTTCACGATCCTTGTCGTCTTCGTCTAATTCATCCACCCGAGTCGCTTGAGTACGAGTAGTCGGCCAAAAAACATTCTTTAAAACGATAGAGTTTGGTAGTGGTTCTTGAAGTGCTATCTTCACATCGTGCCAATAGTGCACTATATGCTCCAATCGTCTTTGGCATTCCCCAGTGCGGTCTTTGTTGCACAAATCGTCCCAGTATTTTATACATTCGGATATATCCTTCAAGATGTCCCCTCCATCTTTCATTGGACTTGGCAAAACTGCCAATGGTACTCCACGGGGCCATAAACTTTTCCCCTCCAAATCTTTGTGCCATAGTTTCAAACCGCAACTTGCGCCTTTGGGCAAGCAGTCCAAGTCCATGCAGTTCAGTTTGTACTTCATGACAAGACAATCAGTTGAATCAAGGTAGAACTTCACTTGCTTTGTGTGCCCAACTATGATATCACTGCCGTCCAAAAATAACCCTGCAATAAAAGCCTTAAAATTAGGCACCTCTCCTATAAGGTGAGGAATAGTGGGAATGTATTCCACATCTATGAAAGACTTCATAAGCGTAGGAATAGTAAGGAGATTCTCCTTCTTCAACAAAATGCTCCATCTTCCAAAGAGTGCATCAATGTTGTCATGAATATGACCCACAATCATGAAGATCACATACACTTCACAAAAAATCTTGTTTGCAACTAATAGAGACCAGTAGCAATAACCATATCTATTCTTGTTGTCCCCAGTGGCATTGTCCATTTGCACATTCAAGATGGGTGGCAAAGGTACAGGTGGAACTAAATTCTCTGGTGGTGGAGGTAGTGAGGCTTTACAAATCTCCGCACCCTTCAACAGCGCCTTTGACAATTTGGACAACCCTGCCCCTACACACAATTGCCGAGAAGAAGACTTTAATGGCAATTCTAAATCTCGCAACAACTTTGCCATGGAGCCAATGGTATAGCTCAAATTGTGGAAAAACATATCCAAGCCATAATGCACATATTGAACAGCACCATGACCATGCACAATCATGCCGGTCACAGAAACAGGCAATTTTACAAGCCCATCGAGTTCTTTAGTCTTGTGAGAGAAGACCGGAGATGCAATTTTAGGATGGTCCATCTTGTCATACATGATCGTCAGACACTCATGTGGAAAACTATGAGATTGGTAACAATTTGCATAATATAGCTCCTTATGCACACAAGCAATAGCCAAGTGCCTGTCTAGCCTCCTTGTCCATTTGAGAGCCCTTTGAGATCCAGCAAAGCAACCCTTTTGGAGCTCTTGTAATTTGTCACAGACCGAACATCGAGAAAAGTTATCTCCAGGTTTCTTGACCTTGTACTCTGGAAACTTTGAGGATCTAATCTTGCTCAACTTCAAAGTTGAAACTTTAGCCAAACCAAAGGCCGCATTAACTTCATTGATTTCTTTCATCTTCCCCTTCCATTGAAAGGTAGGGGGGAGACACATGGATACAACTTTGTCCCCTGACTTCAGAGTTCGGGTACGATGTGGCATGTGATCCGCCTCCTTGTCTAGGATGCACTTCAGCGTTGCCGCAGCTTGTTGAGTACGCTTCTTTAGCTTCACCAATCCCGTATTACCGTGAAGACGTGCTTCTCGATCGTCCTTCTAGTATTTAAGGTAGCGGTAGAATGTGGCCTCCGCAACACCAAAAATATGCATCCATACTCGCATGCACGCACTAATGAGCTTAGTGGTCACCATCGTCCTTCCACGTGCATCAAAATGAACTGCTCTATGCACATCAGTCTTCACATGGGACCTGAACTTAAATGAGGAGCTCTGGTACATGCATTCATGGAATGCATGAACCTTCTTCCTTGGAAATGGCTGAACACAGTTTTTGCTGCAACAAATTTTGCTGGACACAATGTTGATGGACTCTTGAGTGAGTAACTTCTTAGATTTGAGGGTTGTCACACGAGCTGGATTTCTAAGGAGACTTGTATAAGGCCGAGCAGATGCTAAAGGCGAAGGATTCAAAAGACAAGCCCTCTGAGAATTGTAATTATCTCGGATTTCATAGTCGCGCAGACTTGCTTCGGAGCAATGGACTTTGTCAATTGACCAAGCCATCAAGTAGTAAATCCTCTCCTCGGGGATGTCTATTTCTAAATACATCTTGGTAATGTGCACTGCTACGTGAATATCACCTAGCAGGCCATTTGCACCGAGAACAAGATTTGAATTGACGCTGTGACAAGTACCTTTGCCGACTGGTACACCCTCATCATTATACAAAGATACAAACCTTGTATTCCACAAACGACAAGGAATTCCTTTGCATTCCGAAATGTCCTCACTCATACCTTCTACTTCTGCTTCTGAATTTTCGTCTTCCGAAAACTCCATAATGTCAACGTCAGTATTAGATGAAGTCATGACTTCAATTTGCAAATCAGAAGACAAACATACTATGAATGTAGGTTCAGGTTTTGAGTTATCTAACATTCAGCTCGAATTGAGCTTAATGATACATGAATGTTTATACATGATTCCACTATAGGAGATCATACAAATCCAAGTAAATATACCTTGTAGACTTAGACGACCAAACTACATGGAGCAGAGCACCCTCAAATAATTCTTCAAAACAAATCAGTCCAATTCAGATCGATTTGAGCTTGACATCACCTCCCTATACAGTCAAGGCACTCTCCAATTGATATATGTATTCATAAATTAAAACAAACCGGAATCATTCAAAACATTAACTACATCCTCCGTCACATATGCTTTCATATACTTATTACATTATATTTTAATCATCTCGACTTGAGATGACCTCCCTTCAGAGCGTAAGAACATTTAAAAATGATGTAATTAGTAAGAATCATGAATGTAAGACATAATTACTTGTGCCCTTATACTCCTTTGACTACAACCTCAAGATTTAGCTCGGTTTGAGTTTAATCCTAGTTATAGGAAAATCATTATTCGGTTGATGTTAAATTAAGTATATTCCAATGTATATTTATACAAACTTTAAGCTCAAGTCGAGCTGAGTAAGCAGACCACATCACTCTACATCCTCCAATTCATCAGCTCGACTCGAGCTGATTGGTTCTGGACTTTCCAGAGATGTACAACTAAAGTATGTTGGAGATGTTATCTCGGATTTTACAGCGACATTTCCAGATAGATCACTACTGAGAATAGAGGCTGCACCACCCAACAAAATAATTCTACTAACAGTTGCATAGAATGCAAAATGATATGCAGGGATTATCATCTCAATGCAATGTATGTTACCATCAGCTCTATAATATCTATGACACTCTCTCCGCATTGGACCAGTTCATTGACCGCACTCATTCGTCTCCACTGCATACAGGTGAGACATAATCCTGTCACCATTCAAAGCAGGAAACGAAAACCGCTACACCCCTGACAAAAAAAAGGGTAAGATAAATAGCAAGCAATGTGTGACGGAGAGTCTCCTGCAAGCATCAGTTGGAAAATGAGATTGTCTATCCAAAGTTCTCTCAATCCTCGTAGTTCAGTAAACAGAGAGAGGCCGAGGTGCACCGGAGCTCATACACAAGACACAAAATAATGAGGAGAATTTGGAGATTGGAGGTGACGACGTCCAACCAGCTCACTTGTGGGAACTCGTGGGCTGGAATGGAATGGCGCCAACCAAATTCAAATACCGATTTTGAATGCTCGTATTTGGAGGGAGGCTGCATACATAATAATTCCCAGAATCGAGGAAGACTTTGCAGCTGCCGCGCCAGAAAAAGGCATTCGTTGAAGAAAATAGTTGAAGGTAGGTTCTCTGCTGATATCATGGGATAGTACTTTCCCCTATTGCTTTTGGAAAATATTTTAAGCATTCAGTTAAGATTACTATTCAGAAAGCATGGCATCCTGTACACATTAGGTCTGAAATTTTAATAAACAATGGGATAGAAATTGTAACTTCTAAATCCTAAACCCTAAATCCTAAAAACCCTAAATCCTAAACTCTATCCTAAACATTAAATCATGAATCCAGATTATACAACCTACAGGGAAAATGATAAGCCAGTCCCTTTCAAAAAAGTGCTAGGATGGCAATCACTTAAAACTTGGTGAAGCATTTTATTTCTTCATACATCCATCTTTTGTACCACAGAGCACTTTTCAATCAAACTCATACACTTTTTCATCCAAAATTGACAATTTTGTCCATACTTTAAATTAGATTGGAACATTTCTGGCAAAAAAAGATTATTTTTTTCTAGCAAAGAAAACATTTACACTCTGTTATGGTGCATTTTGGCTCCATTTCTCCCACCCAAAATGTGCTGATCAACACCCCATGTTTTTGTATTGTTCCAAAAATATTAAATATTTAGTGTAATCAAGGGCTACAAACTTCATTTTAGAGTATAAATTTAGATGTACCCACAAACTACCCTAAACCAAAACTCCTCCTACTTGTCTTTTGATTGATTAAAATAGAATGATTCAAAACTTTTCAAAATTTATATATATTTAGAAAACCAAATTTAAATTTTCTTTTCTTAAAAAGGTAATTCTCCAATGTCTGCCCATACATTCCAGCCTCGCCAGAAAAATATATGTCATGCAACAACTTTTTAACCTATAATTATAACCGAAAAGATTAGTTGTGATAGGCTTTAAAACTACTCCTCTAATACATGTTGTATAAAAAATTAAAAGTAGAAAAAATTCCATTTATATTGAGCTGCCCAAAATATCTTTGTTGCCAACAAATAGTGTTTGGGACTTTAGGGTGTAAGCTATAAAATTGTAGTCAAGAAATGAATGCAAAATTACAAGCGATTTGAATTTGTGACCCAATATTCTTGCTTTCCTCTGTCACCAAAATAAAATTGAATAAGCCATGATCTGTACTTTATAGACCTCCCACCCTCAAACTCATGGAATTGGATGGATAAGAACATCCAAAAAAATACTCACTCAAACTCCTAGAATTCGATGGATGTCAACGTTCAAAAAAAATATGTAGAAGTTAGAATACACCTATTGTAAATGTTTATGATTTACAAGTGCCCTAAATTTGTGGTCCAATAATTTTGGTTTGTTACATAAACAAAAGAAAAATTGAATAAGCCATGACTAGTACTTTATGGACCTTCCGCCCACAAACTCATGGAGTTCAATGGATGTCAACGTTCCAAGAAAATATGTAGAAGTTGGAATACACCTATTGTAAACGTTTATGAGTTATGAGCACCCTAAACTAGTGGCCCAAAATTCTTGGTTTGCTACGTAAACAAAATACAAATTGAATAAGCTATGACCTGGAGTTCATGCACCTTCCGAGTACAATCTCATGGACTTCGATGGATGTCAACATTCAAAAAAATATGTAGAAGTTGGATTTCACCTAAACGTTTATGATTTACAAGCACCCTTAATTTGTAGCTTAATATTCTTGGTTTGTTATGTAAACAAAAAAAAATTGAATAAGCCATGACCTGTATTTTAAAAAACTCCCAAGTGACGCAGAACTGACTCATGAAAATTGTTGGTTGCAAACGTTTTTATCTTCCCCATGAATTATAAGCAACAATATAATTTGCTATATGTCCATTTAATTCTACAAAATTATATAGGGACTGCACTATTTTAATTTAGAAAGCTTCACAAAATAGCCACACACATGCATTGTTGATTTTTTCACTTGACAAGAGTGGTCCAGAAATTTTCAAGTTCTTTTTTTTTTTTTTAATTGGATGCAAGATTTAGGACTTATTGACATATGTCCATTTTGAGTTTATTCATGTGCACATGAATTAAAGAAAATTGGTAATTAAGCATCGTGCACTATATTTTAATGGCCACAATTATCAAATGTCATGGATATTTGTACGTAAATGATTAAAATGAAATTGAAGCTATAATTATTCTTATGATTTAAGTATCGCAAGAACAATCAAGTCATATCCATTTGATATCCATCTCCTAACCACATGAATTAGTGAGAACTTTAGGGACTAACTTTTTAGTTTGTTCGCTTAATTAAGTGTGATTAAACAACACAAAATAAAAATGCTTTTGAATTTCATATCTTTAGATCATATAGAGCTTTTGTATTCTTTATATAAAAAAATAAATTAACTAATTTTAAAACCAATAGTCCACGTTTGTAGCTCCCAAATAAATGATTGATTTTTTTATTGTTGTTTTAAATTACGGAATTTGAAAGTTATTTCCATGTATTCATAAATCCTAGCTCCTTATAGTATTTACAACTTGTGGGGATTCTCTTGGCGTGCATTTTATTTGGAATGCTATGACTTTTGCCCACTTGAATACTTAAAGTACAGCCCATAAACAAAGGATTTTCTTTTCATTGTTTTGAAATAATGAAAAAAATAATCTACATCAATATTATTATGAATTTCAATTAGGACTTGTTGCGATTTCAAGGCATGCATTATACTAGTACTTCTATGAACTTTGCACATTTGAATACTTAAAGTGCAGCCTATGGAAGAATCCCTTCTTTTACTAATTATTTGAATATAAGTGAATCGAAAGTTACGTCAACATATTTATGAAACCTAACTCCTTCATATATTTAAAATTCTTGGGATTCTCTTAGCATTGCATTTTGCTAGGAATTTCATGACTTTGCCCTTTTGAACACTTAAAGTACAGCCCATAAACAAATGATTGATTTTTTTTTCTTGTTTTAAATTAAGGAAGTAGAAATTTAATTCCATGTATTTATAAATTTTAACTCCTTATAGTATTTACAACTTCTTGGGGTTCATTTTGCAAGCGCTTTGCTAGGAATTCTATGAGTTTTGCACATTTGAATACTTAAAGAACAGCCTATAAATGAATGGCTGTTTTTTAATTATTTTAAATTAAAGAAATAATAAATTAGTTCCACATTTTAATGAATTTAAATTCCTTGTCAATAGTATATACAACTTGTGGAGAATCTCCTGGCATGCATTTTACTTAGAATTCTTGATTTTTGCCCACTTCAACACTTAAAGTTTAGCCCATGAACAAATGACTTTTTCTTCTTTTTTTTTACATAAAGAAAAATCAAACCTGGATTAATGTTATTATGAATTCTAATTCATTGTAATTAGAGCAATTAAAGTTGAAGTTTTTTTTTCTTTTCCTTTCTAAAGAAGTGGCAAAGTGGCAATGTAAATTGTTATATTGGTGTTCTAATTTGAAGATTCATCCACATATTGCATAAGTAATGTCACATTAGCACATATCACATGGTTTTCATTTATATTCTGGCAATTTCATCCAAGATTTTATTAATTTTAAAGTTTTCTTATCAATTTCTTCCTAAGTCTTTCAGGCATTTTTTGGCCGTTTTTTAGCTTGAATATTTTTTTGGTGCAACCGGGCACTACAATGCCCCCCAAAAAAGACTTCTTGATGGATAGGTAATGTCACATTAGCACATATTAATTATCACATGGTTTTGATTTACAATCTGGCGATTTCATCTAAGATTATATTAAATTTGAAGTTTTCTTATCAATTTCATCCAAGTCTTTGAGGCATTTCTTTGCCGTTTTCTAGCCAAATTATTTTTTTGGTGCGACCGGGCACTGCAAAGCCCACAGGAAAAGCCCTCTTGATGGATAGGTAATGTCACTTTAGCATATATCACAAGGTTTTTTTTTACAATTTGGAGATTTCATCCAACATCTTATTCAATTTGAAGTTCTTTTGGCTTTTTCATCCAAGTTTTACTTTTTCTTTTGTTGCAAGTGGCACTATAAAGCCCAAAAAATATCTGTCCTGATACCTGGGCTCCTCTTAGTACCTGGCTCCTCCGAGTATCTGGGGTGGTCCTGATTTTAGGTCTTCAATATTGAGGTGAGGTTTTCTCTATAGCCAGTAGAGTTTTCGACATACTTAGAACCCTAAACCAGAGGATTTTGTCTACGCTGCGATGGACGGCGTTTTGCAACTTGTTGCTTGTCGCTTGTGTTGTTGTTTTTCTTTCTTGTGATTCTCGAAAGTGGGCATGATTTGTGGTAGCTATGCGTGATTTTGTGAAGCTTTTTTGTTATCTCCTTGTCCGGAATTACTGGACTGCTAGTTGAAAAGAGTCCGAGGTTGTGGCTAGAAGGTTCACAAGTTCTGTGGGCTGGAAGGTTTGCAAGGTTTGCGTGGTTTGCGTGAGGGTGCTGCAGCGAGGTTTGAGAGAGGGTGCGGGAGGTCTGCAATTTTGGGTTTAGGGGTCAAGCCGAGGTTTGAGAGGAGGTCTGCGCTTTTAAGTTTAGAGACCGAGGTTTGAGAGGAGGTCTGTGGGAGGCTTCAAAGGAGGTCTGCAATTTTAGGGTTTAGAAGTCGAGGTTTGCGACAGCTCCCTGAACTGAAGTCCGGCAGCTGCTGGAGCGCAACGACCGGGACTTGTTGGAGCGCAACGATGTTTTGGTTGCACAGCGGGAGCGAGAGGTGCCGGAGAGCAATTTTTGAGGTAAATTTGTTTCATTTCAAGTTGGCTTTAAGGGATTTTTGCAAGCTTCCAATGTTTACAGTCATTGCTTGCATTTTGGAATTTAGGGTTGGTATGTGGTTTGAGGTGGGGTATTGGAAATAGGGGTAGTGTTGTATAGTGCTGTGGGTTTTGAATTCGGATTTCTCCTGTACAAGCTCGGATTTCCTATCTGTACCTTTGGTGTGGTTTGCATCCTAATTTCTGGGTCTTCATGAAATCACGCTTTTGTCAAGGACACAAACTTCGGTTGCATTTAGAATTGTGCAAGTGCAAGTGTTTGATTTTGTATAGACGCAGCGAGATAGACACAAGTGGGGCCAAGGCAGAAGTTAGATTGGATAGCAGTTAGAATTTTTTAGTTAGGGTATGAGATTTTGATAATTGCTAATGCAAATGCATTGATTTTGTAGTTTTGTTCTGCACTCTCTTGCTGGTCTCCCTTGGGCGCATATTGAAAATTATCATGTTTGTCACTTCTGTTGATCTGTAATAAAGTACTTTTGGATTTCAAATTTTGCAATATTGAGGTTAAAGGTTTAGGGTTTAGGTTTTGAATTTTGCATTACAGTTCACTAAGAATTTAGGATTTAGGTTTCAAGTTTTGCGTTACAGTTTGTTTAGGGTTCAATCGATGGGTTGCGACTTGGTTGGGATTATTATGCTCACGGCAGCCTTTGACGATTCAGTTTTATATAAATTTAGCTCAAACAGACCTGAATGTCAAAAAATATGTCCAATCATATCAACTCGAGCTAATCAAAACAACCCATACCAGCATACACCACAAAAAGTATATCGAGACAAGATCAGCTCAAGTCGAGTTGATCCAAACAAACTGTAAGAGTAGACAGCAAAGACAATATTCCGAGACGAGATCAGCTTGAGTTGAGCTATCAAAACAATCTATACCAGAACACACCAATGAAAGTATACCCAGACAAGATCAGCTCAAGTCTAGCTGATCCAAACAACCTGTAGCAGATAAAACCTAAGAAAGTATATAAAGATGTGATCACCTCGGGTCGAGCAAAAGTCATCGTAGTTAATTTTACCTGGAAACATCAGAAAAGTTAACAAACACACAAAATATAAAACTATGTAAGCTTGGATCAAGCTAATTAGACAGTAAGAATTAGCTTGAAACGAGCTCAAAAGACACACTTTGGAGAGTCAGACAGCATAAAAAGATCTCGATAAAAGAAAATAAGAAAGTAGAGTAATCCTTAGTCATAGTTCGATACGAGCTGAATATCCATGCAAGCTAACACAAGAAGATTATATGACAATGAAAGAACATGTTTGATTATATAGAGACAACCATTGGTAAATTACAATGAGCTCAACTCAAGCTGAAAATCTAGGGTTGTTCTGATTCATTGAGTCTGTGCAAGGGAATGGAGAGCCAAGTGTCAAAACTGCAGCACTACTACAAGAAGTCGCCAGTGGAGAAGGTTGATGACAAAGGGGATGGTGACGACTTCCTCAATGATGGGGACTACTAGGAGTTCCTACGTCCTGAGAAAGTGGGGTGTTGGAGCCTTCTCATGAATCCCTGCTCCGAGCTCATCTGCTTTTGCGTGAAGTTTAAAGGGAAGGACACCTACCTACCTCTATCCTACAACAAAAAAATCAAAGATGTGGTAGAGGACGTGCACCCAACCATCAAGGTTCATTGTGTGACAGCTCAAGTTGATGTCTCCGCTAACAAGCAGTACAACTTCACTTTGCATTTAAACCGTTTTGTGTGACTCCATTCATGAAGTCCCTAGAGACGACGTTGTTCCAGGATGAGGTGAAGGAATTGGAGCAAAACGTAAATGAGAAGTGTTTCCTCAAGGCAAATGATGACCCTCTAACTGGTCAAAGACTTTGTGCCAAGGTCAGAGCTCTCTTCCAGGATCTTGACGTCCTGAAGGTTGAAATCCAGATAGATCGGAAGAGCAAGGCTGCGAGGGCCGTCTCTCTGAACATTGGTAGTCAAGGACCAAGTCAGTTGTTAGTGGACAACCAATCTCGTGGAGAGTCATCGCGACATGGGACACAAAACAGACTTTGACAGACGGATTGGAGGTCGGGGATACGAATGCCGCCATAGATATGCTTCATTGTCGTTGTCCTGAAATATACATGCATGAAACCGCTCACGATTGAATGAAACACTCATACAAGCCTAAAATTGCTCATGATTGAAGGAAACACTTATACGGCAATGATGCTAAATTGCAAAGCAACCTAAGAACACCTTTGTCAAAATTGGAGCTTAAACAAAATCATAGAGTACAATATAACTATACATATGTTTGAAGACAAAACTTGCATCAGTAGTACAGAATTGTATGTGGGCAGTACCTTAAACAACAACAACGCAGATATTGAAAAAAAAGGCGACCAATCTCCCTTGCATACCCAAACTGTAGCACCAGCGAACTGTAGCAGCCCCTAAAGCCATGCAAAAAAGCGTCGTCGTTACCCTTGAATACGATTGCCGCAAAATATTGTATACTGTATATGGGCTTGACTATCGGTCTCCAGAATTAGGTCAGCTTGACCTGATTATGAAGAGTATGATTTGTTAATCATGACTTCCTTGTCACTTTGTCATAGGCCAACTTCACTTTTAGGTTGAGTCGACTTGAATTTATTTTCAAACATTGCGAGACACTTCTATTAATTTAGTGAGATGTGTAAGGGTACCATGTTTAAGTCGACTTGACCTGAAATGTCAATGTGTGAGGTTGGCTTCACAGCTTTTGGATTTTCTAGAATCGTGATCAAATTACTCTGAACTAACACTGTCGCGGTTTTTACGGCGACATATCTGGGAGCAATGCCACCATCGTTACACAATTTAAAAGGAAAACAACACACTCAACCATCAGACACACGATCTTGCACTCACAATTGCAACGGATAAGAAAATGAAACGGCAGCGTGAAGAAAATGAAACAACAACAAAAGAGAAGAATTCCAGCCACCGAACGAATCCTGTGGTTCAAAACATCCGAGAGGCAGCTCAGTGAAAGCAAACATTAACGAAGACACTACGACATCGTCAGTCACGTACTCATAACCCCAAGAGCCTTGCCAAAGAATTCTTGAGCACCAGTCCTGCTTGCCGTATACTGTTCGCGCACTTAATGACATAGAAATAAAATAGGCAGGACGCAGTCGGGAGCGCTCATAGACATCCGAGAATGAAAGAATGAATGACCTAAACTAAACGTATATGGAGATCAAGGACTTTTCCGCGGGAAAGAGAAAGGCAACAAGTATGAAAAGGAATTTCAAACATTTTAGACTTCAAGTAGGCAATAGTAGACAATTACTAATTCAGGATTCCCACAGCTTTTTGTACAGTGTTCTTCAAAAAAAGGGCATGGGCACCTGCTATCTTAACAACGTGGCAGCCCTGTCCACGGGTTTAATAATGCTTTGAAGATTCTTTTTCCATTCATACATAAACATTAAGGCTAAATTTTGCTAATCTTTACTTCAGCTTTAGAAATTCCTCTTCTTTATCAAAAAGTTCTGAATACTTTCACAATTTTAGACAAACAATATCTTGACAACATTCCCGTCGGTTTGATGGCAGTGCAATTTGCAAAGTCAACATTTTATTAAAATAGTGCAGTACATTGTAATTTCCAGTATTCATGGAAGAATCCCATTCCCATTGAAAATTAGCATTTAAATTACGCATGTCTTTTAAAAAGAGAACTGCAGAGTCCATCAAAATCCAATGCTACTTGTCCTTCGAAAAGTGTTTCCATAGAGTCAAAGATTAAGGGTTTCAAGGTTTGGATTTAGGGCTTAGGTTTAAGATTTAGGGTTAGGGTTTAGGGTTCAAGGTTGATGTTCCATTTTTTTTTATAACATAGTCAAGTAAAGGTTGCCTTTAATGCAAGAAGATAAAAAATTCAAACCCCCAACTGAGAGGGTTAATGTTTAGGGTTTAGGATTTGAGGCTTCTTATTTGAAATTCTACAATCTATTTATTTTGTCCACATTTTCTTAAATAGTGCTTCCTTTTTTGACATTTAAAACATCAATGATTTTAATTCTTTTAGGTACAACACAGAGGATAGTAATGTTAATTAACTAGTCTGTTTTCATAACAAACACGAGATTGAAAGAACAAATTATATACAACTTTCAACACATAAAATTTAGGCACCATTCTCTTAAATGTAGTTTAGAACACCCAAAATCTCAAAAGTCATGAAATTTGAATGCCAAGAGCTTTTAAAAAAAAATTGGAAGTTGTAAATAATCCGAACATATAGAAATAATGGAGCACTGAAATTAGTGCTCCATAATATTCCATGAAATGTAAGAATGAAACAAAAAATTACCTATGTCCTGAAGTTCAAAAAAACAAAAATTCAAATTTTATGAAACTTGAATGTTAAAAACAAGAAAAAAAAGTATTTTACAAGTTGTAAATAATCCAAGCATAAAAAATTCATGAGATACTATAATTAGTGCCTCATTTTCCTCCATGCACTCTACAAATGAAAAAAAAATAATTACCCATGTTTTGCAGTTTAAAGAACCAAAATCTTAAATGTCATGAACTTTGAATGCAAAGGGCATGAAAAAAAAATGTACAAGTTGTAAATAATCCAAGCATAAAGAATTCATGAGCGCACTAAAATTAGAGCTCCATTTTCTTGGATACAACTGACAATGAAAACAAAATCACTTACCCATGTCTTGTAGTTTAAAGAACCAAAAACTCAAATGTTATGGAATTTGAATGCAAAGGGCATGAAAAAAAAAATGTACTAGTTGTAAATAATCCAAGCATAAAGACATTGTGAATGCACTAATATTAGAGCCCCATTTTTTTGAATGTAACTGACAAAGAAAAAAGTTCAATTACCATGCCCCATAGTTTAGAGAACTAGAATCCGTGCTAGAATCGCTAATGTCATGAAATTTGAATGCAAAGGGCATGAAAATAAAAATGTACAAGTTACAAATAATTTAAGCATATAGAATTCGTGAATGCACTAAGATTAGAGCTTAATTTTTTAATTTTTCTTGAATATAATTCACATTGAAAAAAAATCAATTATCCATGTACTATAGTTTAAAGAACCAAAATTGCAAATGTCATGAAATTTGATCACCAAGAGCATAAAAAAAAATGTACTAGTTGTAAATAATCCAAGCATAAAGAATTTGTGAACGCACTAAAATTAGAGCCCTATTTTCTTGAATATAATTCAAAATGAAAAAAAAAATTTACCCATGTCTTGTAGTTAAAGAACCAAAATTGCAAATGTCATGAAATTTGATTGCCAAGAGCATGAAAAAAAAATGTACAAGTTGTAATTAATCCAAGCATAAGGAATTTGTGAGCACACTAAAATTAGAGGCAGACTCATTTTTTTGAATGTAATTTACAATGAAAAAAAAAACAATTACCCATGTCCTATAGTTTAAAGAACCAAAATCTCATAATAATGTCATGAAATGCGTTCAAATAGAAACTCAAGCAACGTTATTAATAGAGAATTGATAGTTAATTTTATTAATTCAAAATTAGAGCTTTATGTGATACCAAAGAAGAGGAATTATAGATACAATCCTATTTATGAAGCGGTTGTTTAATGCCCAAGCAAGTTTAAGGACCGTATTACATCTTATTTTTTACTTTAATTACTATTAAATTTAATCCCCTCTTCCTTAAAAGATATTTATGAAGTTTAAATAATGTTGTACTACAAAGTACTGAACATGCAAAAAAATTGTATTTAGAAATATGAGGTGGTCAGTTCCATTTTTCTTTCTAAAGAAAAAAAATTCTAAAATTCTAAAAAATGAAGATTTTTTAAGCATTTGTCACCTTCAATGTTTAAAGAATGAGGATTTTTACACGAGCCTCCATTTATTTCTCCATTTATTGCTTCATATGAACTTTGCAGAAAACTTCAGAAGTCAATAACTTTAGGACTATGAGTCAAAATGGATGAAAATAGAATCTATGTATCCTTCAATCCTCGCTTAGACTTTTCTGATTGTAGAGTAATATAAGTGCCAGTAGTCAATGGATTTTTTCTTCTTCTTTGGTCCAAATGGAAGTGCATGCTCTATTTTAAGACTATGTTCTTTGCATAATTCAATTAGGTATCAACAAGTTTTCATATAGATGATAGCTTTATTATTACCAAAGTACTACAATAACATTTGTGAAATAAAAATATGTTTATCTACTTTTAGAAAAAGAATATCAAAGTATCAAAGTGCAGATGCGTTAAGCATGGTTTTGTTCACTTGTTTGAATAGGAAAAAAAATTGCACCAACATATACCCGCATTTAACCCTGAAACAATTATGCATTCAGGGTTCAGGATTAAATGTTTTTCTAAAAAATATTTTATCATATGTTACAGATGTACCATTCATCTTTGAAGTTCACATTTTGTGTGATGAAAAAGGGGGGAAATGTACATCACATTATCAAAATGGATGAATTCCATCGTTATTAGTCTGTCTTTTAAGTGTTAAGGTAGAGATATTTGTCATCACTAGATATTAACTAATTTGCCTTATATCGTTGCCACAGATGAAACAAAAGTGAAAGTTATTTTTAAAACCAAAATTAATTTAGATATCTATAATTTTTCAAAAAATGAAGCCTGTACATCCTTCTTTACCAAGGTCTTCTTGAAATACCAAGCATGCGTCCAACAGATTTCAACGTAAACAAACAATTAAACAAAACAAACAAACGGCAAAATTTAAGATATGATGGATTTAGGTTTTCAATGGGCTAGATATAAGGCAGATATAAAGTGACTTAGGATCATTAGATGGGCAAGTATGCACTATGGGAAGATGGGTATACACATTGAAGATATTGGCGGGATTTTGTACAGAAGGGCCGGTATCGACCGGTTCTCTCGACCAATCCGAGTATCCCATCCGGCTGCTTTGCGATAGGGTTTGGGTTGCAATAGGGTTTCTCCACTTGTGTGCTTTCTCCGCCGCGTGCTTTCTCCATGTATTTTAGTGCTCTCCTTTCTTGTTGCAGCGTTTCTTGCAGCATTTGTCCAGTCGTCTTTGTTTGTGTACTGTGGTGGGGGTGAGTGGGTTCAAACACTTGCATTGTGGCGGGGGAGATCGTGACTGCGGAGGCAGAGGATTAAGTCGTGACATCTCAATTGGGAGCAACTGGTGGCGCATCTGCTGCGGAGGGGTCTTCCTGTGCATTGGAGCTTCAACGCGCGCTCTCCGGTGAATTAACTATAAGAAATCCATGTTTTTTTTGACAAGCCTAGATTTTTTGTGACGGATTTTGTTAGACATCTAAGTTGACATTTAGCTGTTTTTATGTTTTCATGATGTTACATTGGATATTATTGTTGATATAAAAACAGCTAGATGTCAACTTAGATGTCTAACAAAATCTGTCACAAAAAATTTGGACTTGTCAAAAAAATGTGGGTTTCTTATAGTGGTTTCCAACATTCGGTTTTCTGTTAATGAGATTGTGGCAAGGGAGGCAAGTGCACAGAGTACCGGCATTTTTAAAACTTTTTGGAATTGTCAATTCATGGCAATTGAATTATATCACAAAATTAAAGCCTAAAACTAAACTTGATGCATAGTACAAGAAAACTCATATGAAGTCAAAATTAAAATTAAAAAAATTCTTCCCCTAAAATATTACATTTTTGTTTATATGTGAAGCTTTGATTCATTCTACTTGGACCATGGTTGTCTTGTCGAACGTGTTGGGGGGGTTTGGTGCCAAGTTGTATGTCTAACGTCGCATGTTGTATATGACAAATGTCGAGTAGGGGGGACAATGTTGTCGCATAAAAGTTTTAGGGTTTGGATTTTTTTAATTACCTTTGGTAAATGGATTTGTCCTACGTGACTGGCTCTGGAATTTGACATGGAAAGTTGACACCACGTCACCATGGGCGACTTTGGGTGTGGGGCGCATTTGGGTGCATCCTGGGTGACCTCGGGTGCGCAAATTAGGGCAACCGCAGTTTTGAGAATAAGGCAACTACAGGTCCAAACACAAGGCGATTGCGGATCCCAAACACAAGGCGACCTCGGGTTGGGTGCGGGTGCAGATGGACGACGTTGGGTGAGTGTGGGCAATTATAGGTCGAAGATTCTTCTTATACAGACCCAACCTGTTTAGAGGCTCAATATTGCTTCAAAATATTCTTTACTAAAGCAAGGGCAACATCTTCATAAGAAAAATTGTTTTAGAACTCAACCATATGATCTTTTGGTTTACTTCATGATGTACATTGTCCCAAAATTTTCGAGAAAAATTCCCTAAACATTTGAGGATCAATAAGCGTAAACTTCAAAATGCTGGCTTCAGTAGTCCTTTCTGAAGTGAAATCTTGTCTTTTAATATTCTTAGGGAAAAACACATACGTCCTACACCTTCTGCATTTTAGAAAAGATGCAAGAAAATGGATTGAAAAGATATGGAAAAACATTGACCAAATTAACCTTCCTATTCATTTTAAATAATACTGGAGTGGTTTCGAGTCTCTGAATGAGAGATGAAATTACTATGCTAGTAACTTTTTAAAGAATTCAAGAATTCTTAATTATAATGGTGAAATGTTCTTGTAATCAATGAATATCTTGTATTTTCTTTTTTTATTTCAAAGTTGAGCCCAAAAGAGAACTAAAGGTGTTTTTTCTACTATCACTGCCTACAAAATTAAATTCTTCATAATTTGTAATTTATCATTCAAAATTGAAAGGGTCCATTTTATAGAAGTACATATTCATCTAAACCATTCCAAAATATTCATTTTTTGTTTCTTAAAGAATATATTTTTTGGCTCATTTTTATGTCGGCAATTAAATTTTTTTGATTGCTTAAAAAGTTTTTATAGGCAGATTTGAAGATCAACTATTGAAAACTTTTATTTTCACTGAAAAAGGTAAATCCTTGATTTTTGAGAGGTCCTCAAATGCATGTATGTCTCATTGTAGAAGAGTAAAGCTTACAAATTTAACTTGATTTCCCAGCTTCAAGCAAGCTTGCCATTTCACTTGAATTGAGATTAAAAAAATTGTATTTCTAAATTTGCTTTGAAAATGGTCCCAATGGAAAATTTAAAGTGTTTTCATGATTTTCACCATTGAAAATTTAAACATGCAATTGTTGATTTGGAGTTATTTACGGTTTCTACTTATAAAAAAAATTGCATTCCAACAATTGCAAGGTGGATTGTGTAATGAGTTTGATAGCTATTCCCATGTGAAATCAAGTTTTTTAAACTTGTTGTAAAATTTAGTTGTAAAATTTATTTTAGTGCACTAACATGATTTGTATTTGCTCATGTCACCTCCAATCCCAAAAAACTTCTATATGCAATTTTCTCAAACATTGTTGGGAGAAGCAATATACTGAAAAAGAAACCCATACATTTTTCTTGTTATAATTTCACAACTCCTACGCAATTTTACACTCAAAATTGGTGTGCATACTAATTATCAAGTTCTTTATACATCTATATGATTAGATTTCGAAAAAAATCAACTTGTTTTATTGGAGATAACTACAAGTCCATTCTCTATTTTCATTAGAAAAATGCACTTGGGAAGGCTTAGGCACTTAAAGGTTAAAGTCCTAAGCCAAGAATGCCTAAGTCTTTTTTTAGTTCTAAATTATACAAGATGCTTTATATTTTCACAAATTGTGTGAATCTTTTAAAAGTATAACCATACAAATTCAAACTATACATATTAGAGAGCATGTGCAAAAAAACCCCACAGCAATATCACTTGTGGAGTGAATGATTATATGTTCCATCATAAGATTGTTCAAATTGAAAAATTCTTTTCAACTCTCTCTATCCTGGCTTTTCACACATCAAATTTTAAAATATGGCCTCAGAAAAGGAAGAAGTTATGTGGCTAATATGCGTAAGCCTAATCAATTTATGGCTTCTCAAAATCTACTTTACGATGGTTGTAAATGGATTGCTACTGTAATTTCTTCTTGAAGGTCTATTATATCTCAAACTCATTTTCTATAGCACTCAATACTACGAAAAGTGAAGATTGCAGTGGACACCCTTGCAAACAAACCAGAATAGAAAAAACATCATCAATCATTTTCAATATCTAATTTTTGATGCTAAAACTTGACTTCAAAAATAATTCTCCAAAATATGAACTATTAAAAATAACAGTATGGTTAGTGTTCTTTGAACTTCAAAGTATCGACGACACTCTAGAATTTAGGCTTCATTGGTCAAATATACAATGATAAATGAAATAATATAAACAATCTCCGTGCATAAGTGATTACTTCAAAAAATGTAGTAGATAAACCAGAAATATATAATGGCATGGCATAGCATACAAACTATCATGTATCAACTTAGTGGTTTAGATTTTGGGAAGACAATTGATTGGGCACCAAAAAAATTTGAATATACAAACAATAACACTTCGAATTTATTTTTTAATATGAAAAAAAACAAAAAAACAAGGGGAAGTTCAAAGTTCTTTCACTCTCCCTATTCTATTATCTTGGAGAAGATGTGCATGAAAAATAGGACTCCAACTATAATTTATTGCTGCAGGTTGTTCCATTTCTCATGCTTATTACTGAACATGCGCTGGAATGCAAATAGTGAATGCCATGAGTACAAATTCATCAAATGCATATTCAGTTTTGACATGATTAATTACAAGAGAGGGCAATGGCATTAGAACCCCCTCTCTTTTTTAGGCAACTTCCCACAAAAATGATGCCACCATGATATGTTGTAGTAAAAGGATTAAAGATGAGGTTCAAGGTTCTCATGGAGGGTAATGTATGGGATTCCTTTGTCGTTTTACAAAAAAAAATTAACCTCCACTAAGCTTATTGGTCAATTTTTAATTATGGATGGATGCATGCTTTGGTGTCTTACTACTATTACTAGTTGACTCCATAATCAACCATCTAAAGAGTGCTTCTATAACCATCATAAGTGGTTGAGCCTTCATCAATATTTTCCTTTTTTGTTTAAAATTATGTCCACTTAGAACTTCAAATATATTATGCAAGGAAAGGAAAAAAATAAATAAATAATCAAATCCATAAAAAATGACTTCCAAAGAGTGTGTTGAATTTTCACTCTATGATAGTACATAACCATATGAAACACAATGATGTTGGCACCAAACATTTCATATTAGAAAAAAATAACCTCTACTCATCTTCTTGGTCAAATTCATATTACCCCGTTCATGTCAAAATTAAATAGAAGAGGGAAGGCATTGGCATTTAGAACTCCCCCTTCCATTTAGGCAACTTCCTACAAAAATGATGCCACCATGATATGCTCTAGGAAGTGGAATTAAAAATGAAGTTTGAGGTTTTCATGGAAAGTAATGTACAAGCCCCCTTCCTTGTTTTAAAAAAAAATAACCTCCACTAATCTTGTTGGTTAAGTTCATATTACCCCGTTCATGTGCTACAAAGACATTACTTAGAAAATTATAAAAAATATAATAGAATATGACATCTATTTAAAAAAACAAAAAATCAAATATAAGCGCATATTTGAATAGTTTAGATTTTATTTATGCAACATTTCTTATATTATGACATTTAGAAACAAAAATGAAAATCAAGAGGCAATATACATATGTAGGTGTCTTCCCCAATTTTAATAACAAAAAGGTCCAATACATTAATTTGGAAATGGCATACAATTATATTGCCTCTTGTCACAACTACAATGTATGAGTGTAGGGTTTAGGATTTAAAGTTTAGGGTTTGGACTTTAGGACCTTAGATTGCATATTATATATTATAAGTCACATTTGAAAGAATATTATTGATTATGAGTTCACAATGATCACTTAATGCAAGATCCCTTTACACAATTTTGGGTAAAGCAAAACCCAACCAAAATCAGATCTGCTGATGCTGCAATTGTTCCCTTATTACTATCTGACTTGCTTGACGAAGGTTACTTTGGGTACTAGGCGACCGCAGGTGGTGCAATTGAACAACAATTCATAAATGGCAAGAAATTTGTGCTGCTATATAGGCAACCGCTGGTCTGAGGCAACCTCAGATACATGAAGGAGTTAGGGATGAATGCAAGAAACACTTGTACTATTTTTTGTCACACCTTGCATGCTGATTTGTTTTTTGGCATAACTTTTGCATATTGAATCCAAATGACTTAAGATTTATAGGGAAGGTGCTCATGACCACTATACACCTTGCCTAATTTTTTTGGCAATTTTCCAAAATGTTTTACTAAATAAAAATAGCCCCCAATTTTATGTCACAAATTCAATTTGGAGGTTATAAGTACTATTTAGTATCCAAAAAATTGAATTTGGAGCTGAAATTTGGAGAAAATGGTCTTCTAGTAGACTTGTAGCTATACAAGGAAGGAATTCTAAAATTACTTAATTTTGTATTGTGTGGAAGTCCACAAATAGAGCTTCTTTCTTCTTACATTTTAGAATAAATAAAATATTATTTTGGTGGTTCTTTTGGTGAATGAACATCTCCATAGAGTTATTACAAATGGCCAATTTTTATTTAATTTATTTAATTTATTTATAACTAATTAAAGCATCAAGGTGTCTATTTTCTTGAGATTTGGCACTTTCTAGTTCTCCCACTTAGAGAATTTTTCTATGCTTTTCCTTCCTAGGGTTTCTTCATCTTAAAGGTATATGCATTGGCCATATTTTTAAAAAAATTTAAAAATTATTTTTCTATACTTAAAGTATTCCAGAAAAAAAAGCATCAAATATTAGAAACGCAACAAATATTACAAGTGTTTCTTGCATTCACCCTCAACCATTATCGGTATGTGGTTTTGTACTGTGCAAGAGCAACCGCAGGTCAGGTGCGACGGTGGATCTGAGAAGAACACAGATCAAGGAAGTGGTCAACCTTTCTCTAGTTTCCAAAAATTAGTGCTGTTTGAGAGTGACTGCAAGTCTGGTGCAACCTTGGATCTAAAGAGAATGCGGGTCTGGTACAACCTTGGATTTGAGGAGAATGCGGGTCAAGGAAGTGGTCGGCCTTTCTCTAGTTTCTAGAAATTGGTGTTGTTTGGGAACAACCACGGGTCTGGTGCAACCTCGAGTCTAAAGAAAACGCGGGTCTAAGGAAAACGTGGGTCTGGTGCGACCTTGGGTCTGTGAGCGTTTATTTATCCACCTTTGGTAAATAAGTGAGCACAACCGAGCTCTAGTTTTCGTGTGGATTTTTATACAACCTACGGGTGCCTAGCACCAATTTATTGTGCCTTCCAAGCAATGGATCTTTTTTCCTGCGTTCCTAACATTCACAATGTATACGAAAACCAAAGATTTGAATTACTTGATGATTTTTATTTTAACTTCTTCAATCAAAAGAAGTTACGGTGGTTTTGAATTCAAGCTAGTTGAAATCTCAATTTAACTATCCCAAGTCATACAAAATTTCATGCCATTTCTAAAAATATAAAACTCAACTCAAGCCCCTTTTCCTAGCAAAAGTTATGGACGGATGAAATTTAGTTCTTTCGGGCTATTTAAACTTCATCCACGATTTAGGTGATGTTCCTAGGATTTGTGGTACTTTTTAGAGTTCAAACCATTTTAGGATTACTTTAGGGTCCTTCTTTGACTTCCTAATCCTAACTTTTTCCTTTGATTAGGTGAAGACCACCTAATTCTTTCTACCCTCGTTCCTTGAGGTTTTGATTAAGCCTTGATAAATTACTATACTTTAGGGGTTATAGATTTGTTCCTCCTAGAGGCTGACCTAAGCTCTCAAAAATGTCCTCTTGTTTGATATTCCACTTATCCTATCAGTTATTGATGAATGAAGTTTGACCACTAATCGGTGTTCAAAATTTCATCCGTTGATTACTCTTAACCCTAATTTGATAATTAACTTTTAATTTAACTTTTGAGACCTAGGTTATTTCTAGTTAATATTTCCTAACTTAACTTGTCTTGTTTATCTTCTAATCACTTTCATCCAAATTAGGTCATAAACTTCATCCCTCTATATCTCACTCGTTTTAACTCCAAATCCTAAGTGTGAGATGGTTTTGGAAAGCCCTAATCCTAATCTTCAAGTATTTAAGTCTAATATTGAGAAACTATCTATTCTTGATTCTCTTAATTGATCTTGAACTTTGGCTAAGTGTTAAAAACGCTAAACCTAAACAATTGAAAAGGAGGGGAAGGAATTAGTAAGTTATTTCGAGTTGGCCTTCATCCACCGTGTTGTAGAGTAGCTCCTCCAAATATTCCCAATCCGCCATCTTCGATTGTCACCTTGGAATTTTGCTCATTGCTTGGAGATAAGTGTTTAATACAAATTTCCTAATTCCTTCCTATTTTTTCTTTTTTTTCTATTTCTTCTCCTTCCTTTTCTTTGGTACTATTCTATTTCAATTATTTAAATATCCCAAAGGTTGACTAGTCTCGGAATAAATAATTGAAGTCAATTCCTAAACAATAATTGACTCTTCAAATCCTATCCTATCTTGGTCAATTATTATTCTATCCAAGTTTTGATGGTTCTAAGTGTTTTTCCTAGATTTCCACCTAATTCTATCTCTTCCTAAACTCCCTTCTAACTCCTAAATTGTCACTTCATCTCTCTCGATTTTCAATGTGGTTTTGAAAGTCCTAAGTTTCCTACTCCCTATGATTTTTTAGTCTCCTTTGACAATGGAAACGTTGCCAAGGGAGATTTCCTAGCCTCCTATCTTTTTCGTTGCTAAAATTTTCTTTTTATATTTTCTCTTTCAAAGACAAAATTAGTCTTTGAAAGGTGCCATTAGTGCTTCTCCTCTTCTCTTTTGTCTATTTGTAAGAAAATAAAAGAATGGCAATTAGTTTTCCAAAGAACAAAAGAAAACATAATCAAAGCCTGGACTTGGAGTTTTTTTGAAGCCTGGACTGGAGTTTTTTCAAAGCTTGGACTGTTGTTTTTTCGAAGCTTGGACTGTCGATTTTTTGGAGCCCAGACTTGTTGTGTTTTTTTTCGGAGCCTAGACTTGTTGTGTTTTTTTTCGGAGTCTAGACTTGTTGTGTTTTTTTTCGGAGCCTAGACCCGTCGGCGCCTGGAACCCAACTGCCAGAGCCTGGAGCCCGACTGGGGCCTCAAGGACCTCCCCCCGCCTCACTGCTGCCAGCCTTCTAGCTCCCGCTACATGTCCGGTTGCGACTGGTTGGGACTCAGCGTGGAGGGGGGTATCACGGGGCAGTTGAGGGGGGGGTTGGGGGCCTCTTCCAGCAACCTTGCCACCTGGATCCTCCAGCAACTCGCCGCCTGGGTCCTTCAGCAGCTCGCTGCCTGGACTTGGCTTTTTTCTGGTCTTTTGTTTCTCTCCCAACTGGTGGGAGTTAATCACTCACCGGTTGCTTTTCTTTTTTGGGAAAATGGTTTTTTAACAACCCACGTGAGTTTTGGAAACGAAATGCAGAAAGACCAAATCCCTTCTAACTTTTGGATACTAAGCCAAGGGGAGAATTCCAAATATTTTACAACTAAACTTTGCGAAGTAATTTTGCAAGGGGGGCGATAGCTTCATTGTATTTTTGTTAATACAAAAAATCCTAAGAATAATGGACTATAGCTTTGCCGTATTTTGCTAATATCCAAAATTCTAAATAAATCCACACTAAGTGAAGTCAAAGCTTCGCCGTCTTTTTGTTAACACCCAAGATCCTAAGAACAATGGACTATAGCTTCGCTGTACTTTGCTAAGATCCAAAATTCTAAAGAAATCCACACTAAATGAAGTCAAAGCTTAGCCGTACGTGAAGGTTTGCAAGAAACTTAGAACAACTTTAGACAAAGGTTGGTTAGTATAATTTTACAACTTGAATACACATTAATGAAGAGGGGTTAGAACACAAAATTCTTCAAAGAAAACACTAGAATGCCCCCTAAAGCGGCATACGCCTAGGTACGGAGGGGGGGATTTAGGATTAGTACAAAGGTTAGTGAAAACAAACTTCAATTTGCTATAACAAAAGGCCAAGTTAGTATTTAGTCAAAAATTCAAAAACAAAGACAATCTTTGAAGGGACCCCAATATCCTTCAAAGAGGGCTTGCAAATTAGTAACAATGGAGCTTAAAATGCTCCAAAAACACACGTTTACAACTTTTGGCTCGAAATTGGCCACAAAAGTCCAAACAAATGGACCGACGTGTTTTGAAAGCCAAAACAATGGCCCAAGGGGTGTTTATGAGAAAAAAGTGAGCCCTTATATACATTTCCAAGGGTGCTCACCCCCTCTCTTTTCCTACTAGTAATCTTATCACTTGAGATTCTCATCTTAATCTTCTAATTTTTGACTTTTTACGTTGGACCAAACTTCTAACTTTTGGAGAACAACTTCAAATCACAAACGGATTGCGCCATTGGCTTCAGAAGGCCATTTTTTGTCTGGAAGTCTCCCTTGCTCCTAATTTGACCTCAAAAATGCAATAATATTTAGCGCTAATTGAACACCAAAAAGGGGTAAAAATCCAGTCTTTGGAGCTTGACTTTTCTAAAGAAAGTAACTAGCCTAATTTCTTAAGAAGGTCTAAGGGAGTAAAAAAGATCCAACTTTGATTTCATTCCAATTCTGTGTGCTCCCACGGTGCCGGTCAACTCCACCGGATTCTTCAAATTTGGCAATTGTTGAGGAATCTCGTTGGTTTAGGCACTTCTGACTATCAGAATGTCCTGAAACTTGTTGTAACATATTATTATCATAAAACAAGCTAATTTTTAGTGAGATTTTATCGCAACCTAGGTGATTTACAAGAATTTCCCATCCAAGGTTTTGTCGGTTGACCATTTGGAAAGGCATTTTCTATAAGTCAGAAAATTTTGAATTTTTTTATAAAATCTCTCATGGAATTCTACAAAGGATGTGCAAGCTCATATTCTTACTTTGTACAAAGGTCATAGGAGAATCAAATCTTGTCTTCTCTTTGTGAAATTGGTAATCAGAGAATCTTTTGCATAGGAGAGAATCTTGGCAAACCGATTTTGCCGTTGGCCTCCAAACATGATTTCCACCTAAGAACCACAAATTGCATCCCTAGATTCCTCCCAAGGGTCCGTCTTGCGATCGTAACTCTTGCAGGTCTAATAATTGGGATTTCTGCTATGTCTTCAATAGAATGGGGAAAGTGAAACCTATCAATGGGAATGAACATATGACTTCAACGGTATTCCCTCAGACCAAATATAGACCAAAAAAGTCACTTACACCATAGGTTTGGCAATTCTAGCCCTATTTACTATAAACCCATCTAATCACGTGAAATCCCGGTTTATACCTATTTACAAATGGAAATTGGGTTTAATTGAGGGCAACTTACTGATAAAGGATCAAATGCTATATTGTTACATGATATATCTATTTTGGTCTTACACTCTTTGGGGGGCTTTATATAACTAAAAATACATTCAAACTTACTATAATCGAAAAAAAGAAAACAGTGAATCTTAAGTGACAAATCAGGACCTCACAGGGTCTCAGGAGAATGTGAATCAAGGAAGTAGTTGGCCTTTCTCTGGTTTCCAAAAATTGATGCTATTTTGGGAGCAATCACGAATATGGTGCGACCTCAGATCTAAAGAGAACGTAGATCTGGTGCAACCTTGGGTCTGTGGAGAATGCAGGTCAAAGAAGTGGTTGGCTTTTCTCTAGTTTCTAGAAATTGGTGCTATTTGGAAGCGACTGCAGGTCTGAGGAGAACGTGGGTCTAGTGCAATCTTAGGTCTAGGCGACCATGGATGATGCAACTAGACAATAATTTAGGATGGCAAGGAATTCATGCTCCTCCGTAAGCGACTGCGGGTCTAGTGCAACCTCGGGTCTAAGGAGAATGCGGGTCAAGGAAGTCGTTGGCCTTTCTCTGGTTTCCAAAAATTGTGCCACTTTTGGGGCGACTTTAGGTCAAGGGCAAGTGTGGGTAGTTGGGCGACCATGGATGGTGCAACTAGACAATAATTTAGGATGGATAGGAATTCATGCTTTTTCCTAGGCGACTACGGGTTTGGTGCGACCTCGGGTCTGAGGAGAACATGGGTCAAGGAAGTGGTTGGCCTTTCTCTGGTTTCCAGAAATTAGTGCTATTTGGAAGCAATCGGAGGTCTGTTGCGACCTCAGATTTGAGGAAAATGCAGGTCTAAGGAAAATGTGGGTCCAGTGCAACCTTGGTTTGAGGAGAATGCAGGTCAAAGAAGTGGTTGGCCATTATTTGGTTTCCAAAAATTGTTGCCACTTTTTGAACGACTTCAGGTCAAGGGTGAGTGCGAGTAGTTGGGCAATTGCGGGTGGTGCAACTAGACAACAATTCAGGATAGCAAGGAATTCATGCTTCTCTGTAGGTGACTATGGGTTTGATGCGACCATGGGTCTGAGAAGAACGCTAGTCAAGAAAGTGGTTGGCTTTTCACTGGTTTCTAGAAATTAATGCTATTTGGAAGGGACCGCGGGTCTATGGAAAACGCGGGTCTGGTGGGACCTCGGGTCTGAGGAAAATGTGGATCAAGGAAGTAGTTGGCCTTTCTCTGCTTTCCAAAAATTGGTGTTACTTGGGAGCAATCGCGGTTCTGATGCAACCTCGGGTCTGAAGAGAAGGCAATTACAAGGTAGGGTTTATCAAAATTGGCAAAACTACAATAATAAACGTCCATTTCAATTTTGCATATGACCTCCAAATTTGTTCATTTTTCCTATAATTTCTTTATAGTATGCTAAAGCAAAAGATGAGAAATTTCATTGAAATTTCTTTTGTATATTTATTGAAAAAAATTCAAAGATGACATTAAATTTTGATTTATTTCAATAAATTGTAGAATTAATTATGATAAAAATTAACTCTATTGAAAGTTAAGACACTTTTAGAGATACTTATTACAATTATTTTTATAAGATAGATTTGTGCAAAGTTGATTTTAACCATGTCTAATGTACCTCATTAAATTATTACTATTTCTGCTAGAATAATGATTTGCAAAAGTCCTTTCTTCAAAAAATAAAACATAAATTCTATTAATATGTAAAACAATTCTATCTACAACAACATATGTTTCATAATCTTCAAAAATCAAAATGATATTTTATATTCTTGAATTAATTCAAGAGTTAATTCATAGAAATTAATGGTTTGTGATAGTCCTCAGAATGAAGACTAAATAGTCCATAACACTTAAAATACTAAAAGTTTATTTAATTCACCTATAGAGTGTTTTAGTATATTAATTATACAATATATAAATGAGTCCTTTTAATTACGATCATACCATATGTTTTTTTAATCTTTAAAATGAATGTAAAACTGAAAAAATATGGGCTGCAACAATCCTTTTTGGGTCACTCTAGCTTGCAACTACCCGGGAATGCGGGTTAAGGAAGTGGTTGGCCTTTCTCTGGTTTCCAGAAATTGGTGCTGTTTAGAAGCAACTACGGGTCTGCTGCGAACTCAGGTCTGGTGCAAACTAGAGTCTGAGGAAAACGCGGATCTGGTGCAACCTAGGGTCTGAGAAGTTTGCTGGTTTGGTGCAACCTCAGGTCTGAGGAGAATGTAGGTTAAAGAAGTGGTCGGTCTTTCTCCGGTTTCCAGAAATTGTTGCCACTTTTGGAGAGACTTCAAATTGAGGGCGGGTGCGGGTGGTTGGGCAATTGTAGGTGGTGCAATTGGACAAAATTTGAAGATGGCAAGGAATTCATGCCTCTCCCTATGTGACTGCAGATCTAGAGCAACCTCAAATCTGAGGGTAACACGGGTTAAGGAAGTGGTCGGCCTTTCTCTGGTTTCCAAAGTTGGTGCTATTTGGAAGCAACCGTGGATTTGGTGCAAAATGGTCTGAGGAAAACGCGGGTCAAGGAAGTGGTCAGCCTTTCTTTGGTTTCTAGAAATTGATGCTATTTGAAAGCGACCGCAAGTCTGTTGCGACTTCTGATTTGAAGAGACCGCAGGTATGGTCTGACCTTGGATCCAAGGAGAACATTGGTAAACAAAGTGGGCGGCCATTCTTTGGTTTCCCAAAATTGGTGTTGTGGGTGGACAAAGGAACCAATTTATTTGTCTTGCCCACAATTGGTGCTGGTCCAAGGCGAGTTTGGGTCCTAGGTGACCGCGAGTGTAAGACACAGCAAGCGCGTCAAATATAGCATAAAGATAATAAAGTTGGAACAAACTCCGATGACACCATCAAAGAGCAACCCTAGTGGGACAAAGAATCTTTTAAGTACCTTGAGGGGATGGCAATAAGTGTTTGGTTTATGAGGACTCAATTCAGTTCCCTCCGATCTATGGTTAAATTCCCATTGGGATCATTTGGTTTGTCTATAATTTCTGTGCTTTTTTCTCCAAATGAATGAAGTGACTCAACATTTGTAGATAAGGTACTTTTGACTACTATGCAACTTTCCTAAATTTTTTCCGGAATTTTCAAAAATATTTTATTGTCCCAATATAGCCCCAAGTTTTATATCTCACTTCCTAATTTTGAGGCTTCTTAGTACTATTCATTATCCAATTAATCAAATTTTAAGATTAATATAGGAAGGGATGGTCTTGTAGTAGACCGTAGGTACCATACCAAAATAATCCGAAAAGAAAATTAGTTGTAAGTGGTGAGGAATTCAACAAAGTGAGTTTTGTTTGTCTTGCATCTTGTAAAATATAAAGTTTCCTTTTTGCTTGTTTTAAGGTTGAATGACCATCTCCATAGAGATATTGAAAATGCCTCTTTTTATTTTGTTTGTTTCCTTGTTTCTTATATTTAACTAGTTGAAACATCTAAGTATGTCTTTTCTAGCAATCTAGCACTTTTTTGGTTCTTATACTTCAAAGCTGAAGGTAAGGAATTCCGTTGGTAAATACCATTATCTGAAAGTTTTGTAAAGTTAAATTTTTAAGGAATTGTAAATCCAATTTTTAAGTAATAACCTAGAAAATTATGATACTTTTTGAAATGCAACAAAAAGAGCAGGTACTCCTTGCAATTGCCTACTTTTGAAGTCTATTTGTACTAAAAGTACTAATTTCTCAAGCCAGCATACTCCTGGACTAATACATCTTATGCTTATACCCCTTTTTTAGTTTTTGGAGCAAAAGAAGAGGCAAACCATTGCATTTATCAACACTTATGAACATCCAAAAATTCCACAGTGTGGAGTGCAAAACATTAGCATTTGAATAGACAAAAGTCCTTTTTTAGGGCCCTTCAAAAAGTAAAAAATATGCACTTGAAAAGGTCACATTTGTATGAAAAAATGGCCAAAAAGGTGAAGCATACATCAGGAGAGGTTGGAGGGCATTGGAGGGCCTTTTTAGGTTGGTTCTCCAATCTGGCCAGATCTGTAAATAGCCGGTACGGACTGTCAGAATTTAAAAATTAAAATTAAAAAAATTCTCTCCCAAATATCATTTTAGACCAAATTTTTTTTCTTTCAAAAATGACATGGCACTCTCTCGACCACATCAACCAGCAGCTTTCTTGTGTTTTCAGACTTGCAGTCTCTTAGAAGCCTCAAATCTCTTCTATATTTTGGATCCATTTTTAGAGGCAAATTTTCTACATGTATCCAGAATTCCAAATCATTTGGAATTTTGTAAAATTTAGTTCAAAAAAAATAAGTACAGTAAAGTAGAAATTGATTCAAAAGACTAAATATAGAAAAAAACAATAATTTGTTTTTGAAAATGCTAATACCAATGCTTGTTAAGTTTTAACTTCTAAGGAACAAACCCTATAGTACAATTTAACTTTTCTTACCAAATTTTGAAAAGTGAATTGATCAAACTCGTTTGATGGTAGCCGTATATTTCACTATAATTCCTAAAGTTTCTTTATGTTGGGGGGCCCTTAAATGCTTCATAATACTAGTCATAAATGCAAGGCCCAATATCTTATTAATGTTTATATTCTAAAAAATCTAATCTAAGAGAAAGAGCCTAAAGAAGATAGATTGATTCAAAATTCTAAAATTTCAACATGAAGGTAGTGCGACCTCCAATGTAGGTGACTAACAAGTAGAAATTTAAGTATCATTCTCATTACTGCTTATATACAATTCATCCTAATCATTGGAGGTACTTTATGAAGTTGTTGTAAACTTGTAATATTTAATAGTTGGATTTGATATTAATAGAACACATGTTTTTCTACAATTAGGAATATGGAAGTATGTCAAGTAAGTGACTATGCCAACACTGCATTGATTCTAGCTAAAAACAAGATTTGCGGAAATGAAGTCATACATTTTAATAACCAAAAAAGCTTGTTAAATCACCATATACAAAAAAACTCCCTTCAAATCCATAGCAGCCAAATTACTCAAAAAAAATCATACTATACTTGTAATTGAACTTAGAATGAGTTTTAAAATTTTCCTTTGGAAATTACTGTGGTAATAAACTGGATCCAGATGGATCACTAAGTTCGTAGTCGTTTCATAGTTCTTGAGTGCAAAGTGCTTGGAGCAGTTCCTCCTCAGATACTGCAGCTTAACGTAGGGACTGACTGGCCAATATCTCATCTTAGGCACGAGGTACAAATAGCAATGGGGGTAGATGCAACTAGTACCGAGTTCCGCTTCCTTGTTGGAGAGCCTCAATATCCCGATCGTAAGATCAATCAATGAAGCGAGAATAAGTACACAGTGGAAGATGTTCTCTCCCTCCAAACATTGAAGATTGTCAACTGTGGTTAGACAAACTGCACCTCGTATTGAAGGAAAGATATTTGAAGCATGTCAAGTAATTATATTCTTGATATGGATGTGCATCTTTGTGCTACTTCCAAAAGCACCCTAGCGCTCAATTTTTTAATACTGATCATCAAAGTAGGATTCACTTGTCAACTAATTTTAGAGACCCATAGTTGAATAATTGAATATGGTCAAATTTGAGCTTCATGCCTTTATTATCTTTATTTAATCAAATTTGGCTTTTATGTCTGAATTCTTGAAGCAATGAATCATTCAAGTTGGTTCATATCCATAATTGCATGCTTTTGAATTAGTAGTTTGTATAATTGTTTTATATAGTGAACATTGTATTGTGCAAATTGAGAACTATTTAGTCCAACATTTTTATTAAGTGGACACCACAGTTCATTAACAATTATCAACACTGTGGAGCAAAACATGTAAGGTATACATAACAATATTGCGATTAAAAAGTGGACTTTAGCTGTTGAAGAAATGATAAAATATTTCTCCAATATTTGAATATTGGTTTCAAGATATCAAATGTTCTTAAACCTAGTGATGATCTACTCAAGTGACAAATAGTAGGTGTAAGCCACAATGACTCAACCGCAAATGACAAAATAAACTTCTACCAATATTTTAATATTCAGTTATTAGAAGGCATCAGATGAGTCTATCACTGAAAATGTTGAAATCATACATTTAGGCGATGTGTTTTGTGTTGTAATCACATCAAAGCATATTGCTGTAAGTATTTGTAGAACAAGTCAGGATGAGTCCTTTTCAGAGCAAACATTAGAAGGGAATTAGAGGTCTTGGAGGGCTTTGAGTTTCCCTGCGTTTCCTTGCTTTCCCAGACTGCGGGAACACAACTACAGCAACTGGTTGACGTGGTACAGCAACTGCCACGTCATTTTTTGAATTTTTTTTTGGCTTAAAATGATATTTTGATAAATTTTTTTATTTTTTTGAAAAAAAAATTCTTACACACCCATATTGGCATTCGTTGAATCTGGCCAGATTGGAAAATGGGCCTGAAACGGCCCTCCAAGGCCCTCGAATCCCATCTAATGTATTAAAAAGCTCAGCATTAGAACAAAAAAATTCCACTTGTAATACAGCTCTTCTTGGAATTCAGTTCCTGTACCCTCCGATTGTCATCCAAGGTAGTGATACTTCTGTGTTAGGAAAGTGATACTTTTCATAGCTAAGCTACCTATTGAATAATAGCTTGGGTTGTCAAAAATTAAAGGGCATCCAATTTTGCTAATGCTCCTAGCTCTTTTTTATAGTTAAGTTGTGAACTTTCTTGACTATGTTCGTTTCTCTTCATTGTCCAGCCTTTGGCATGGCTGTCTTGTATTTTTTTTAAAATGCAATGGTTTCTCCATTTGTTCAAGAAAAGAAAAATGCCGTCACCTTATCGCCTCCAAAATCCAGTTCTGCGCACCAGTCTCCGACCGCAGC
Source organism: Neckera pumila (assembly GCA_963969595.1). NCBI lineage: Eukaryota > Viridiplantae > Streptophyta > Bryopsida > Hypnales > Neckeraceae > Neckera > Neckera pumila. The sequence goes on along the minus strand of OZ018418.1, from coordinate 893,351 downwards.
TATTGATACCCGGTGATGGTCACACTGGCGGGCAGCATGTGGGTCGCCAACAGGGTATGGGATGGGTCCGTCGCGTGAAGAGCTGGAATCCGTCGTCCTACCCAACTCCGCGTCGCTGTGGTGGGAGTGGCTTTTGAGCCTGCCATGTCTTTGCTCTCTGCGTCTACTGCCTCGTCTCATTTTGTACACGTCAGTGTAACTGTTGCATAAACATCTTTCCTCTAGGGACTCTCTTAGGTCTCGCTTGTAACTTACTTTTCTAGGTTGTGCCATCTTAACGCTGCTTTCGAGCCCAACATCACCACTACTACAACCCTCCGCGAGTAGTTCCTGTCCTCCTCTCTGCCTCTTCTGTCCCTCTTTTTGTTTCCTTTGCTTTTAGGTGAATGTCCTCATCTTCTCTTTCCCTCTCCTGACTCTATCCCGTTTTAATTTCGGTGCTTTCCTTCAGTCGGCGTATTCATTCTCTGTTGTGTGTGTCACTGCTTTTCGCTTGGTCCTTGCTGTAACCAAGTCAGCAGAATACTGGGGATTTAGGGTTTGGTCTTTCCCTTCGTCACTCTCATGCCACAAAACAGCAGTCCTGGTGAATTAGACTTTCCTTGGTCCGCTCATGCTTCTGGATGCCTAATTTTGCAAACCCTCATTCGCAAGAAATAAAAAATTCTGGCCTGCTCTGCGTTTAAGAATTACTGCATCTACTGGGTCCTTAAGGTGCGAGATGTGCGGTGTTGATTAAGCTAAGCCAATTCAGTCTCGGCTTTTGTGGAATCGATGCCCCAGATTGGCAATCCAGCAAGTACGTGTCTCTCCTGCGCGTTTGACTTGTGAATGTGTAACCCTCGTCATGGTTTAGGGAACCTGACGAAGTCTTCAACTATATTTTGTACTGGGTCGTGAATAAGGGCATTAAAATACGATCTTAGAATTGAACTTGCTGCTTCCATCTCTCTCAATTTTCTAGTTCTTTAACCTTCCCAAGCAAGGGTATGTCATCGGTTCTCCTCGTACGGTTGAAGTCATCTTTCAGTATTCATTTCGACCGTCAATCCTCTCGAAATCTTCTATGTTCACCAATTTGGTTCCTCCTGTACGTTGTCAATCAGGAACTACCGACGAATGCCTGCCTGTAGCCCCCTCTCGGTGCATCTTGGCAAGTTTCCAAATTTCCATGTATTCACTGCTCTCCGTCAATTCAGTGACCGTGGCATGAAAATATTGATTGAGAGTCGGTCATTTGATATATCGGGCCAGGAGGGTTTGACCCTTCTCAATGATCCAGGGCTTTGCAAATTTGGTCCGCATTGTGTTGTGGTACCTGTATTTATGGGGGTAACCGTTGGATGGCTTGATTGCAGGGTGGGTTGACACTGGTAACGGAGGTGGTTCTTGATGTTTGACAGGCTCAGGGTGGAACATGAACCTCAGGGCATACAGGGACCGGCAGGCTCTTAAAGCACGGGGTGAGGCCAGATGTAGTAGGAGAATTTGCTGAGATGCTGGCAATGGTCTTCACGTATCGGGGTCGAGTTAGACGGCGACGTAGGTAGATGGAGTGGTCAGTCACGTAGTCTATTATCTGTATATCAATACTGGAGCAGATTCAGGTACTTGAGGAATTGAGAAGGGCTTCAGAAATGCAGACACGAACACACGTACCAGGGCAAGTTCTAAGTCAGGTAGCCCGTGGAACTCAACAAAATGGAAATGCCCTGAACGGTGCTGGATTGCCCTGGCCGCCGTGGCAATCAGAGCAGGACACTGGTCTCCGCCGTCAGATTGTGGAAAACATGTGAGTACCTTCTCTGCTTAGTTCCTGATGTCTTGACGATCATCATATGATGAGGTTGGGCTTGTGACCTGCGCCTGGATATATTTCCGGGGCTTATCAGTCTATATGCAGTTTTCGAAGAATGAATTTTTTTCACTACCTCTATGAAGTACCTATGCTTTGGTTCGTATTTGATTTTGAAAATCCTTGAGTATGAAACGACTTCAGAGCTGGCTGATTTTGCCAGATAACGGTAGATTTTTTGTACATTTTCAGAAAACGAATCTAGGCTGCACTAGCAATGTTTAATCATAACCGATATATAATATTCCAGAAATTGGGGGCTTTTTCTTCGTTTTCGCATGTACCGAGGAATCGTGACATTTGAGCAAAGAAGCAAGGCTCCGTTAATTGATAGGTCGATTTTAAAGAGCATAGCTGTCCAGAGAGGATTTAGGCAGAATGGTGACTGTTTTTCGCCGAGGTTATGAACGAGAAGTAGTGAATTTTCCAGCTACATCTAATCGCTGCTCTACGGATGGGACATGACAGAACATATTCACTCATTGAGAGCGAGTGGTGCTTGTGCCTAGACTTGGATTAAGGTTGTTTGTACAACTCATTGAGTGCGGGTGATACCTTATGGTACCAGTTTGTATTTTACTGGTGTGTGCACCTACGCAATTTTTGGAAGCCTGAAATAATCTTTTTGATAGATAATATCTTTATTCTCTTTTCCGAAAGGGTCTGGGTTTGTAATAAACTGAATTCATTAAGTGGCGATTGATGAAGTTTTAGAAGGGGTAGCTGTGGATGAACCCTTCGTTATTTCTCATCTGTCTTTTGGAGTTTTGTTCGTACTTTTTCTTATCAGCAAGTTTGTCGTAGAATCTTCGTGTCTGGCTGCCAGTTTACTTGTTTTCTAGTCTAAATTTTGTACGATGTGGCCCAGGATTTCAGAGTTTCTGTGCTGTAATCTTTGCCTTATTTTATAGGAGTTTTGTTGTTCTCGATCCAACACATGGAATCGGTTTTCCTCGCTGCACTTTCGATCACTCCATGATGATTTTGTAATGAGAGACTTTCTCCTGTTTTTTGGTCGTCTATCGACCCTCCGAGTTCACTTCCATGTATCAGTCTGGGGATAAACACCACAAGTTTCATGCTTGTTTACACATATTACATCCGCTAATTTGTTACTTCTATGCGCATTCAACAGACTGCAGCTCTTCAAGAATCGGAAACCGCATGTGACTCCTGAATGGCAGCAAAAACTTCCCGATTTTGTGAAGCGTCTGGAAGAAGCTTTGTATAAGAATGCAGCCAGCAAGGTGTGAGCTTTTGATACCGCAATTTGGGTTCAGTTATATTCCGCATTTTTGGCTAGAACAGTTACTATCGGCTTCAGCATGAATTTGATCAATAATTTGTCATTAATAATGAGGTTCTGCGGATTTTCAAGTAATATTTGTAGCACTGAAACTATATTTGTTTTGGTTATTCGTTGTTATGATTGATATTAAGGGCATAATGAGTGGTGTATTGGATTAGTGAAGAGTGTGTGCTGCTGGCGTTCTTTAGGATGAATATGCTGATCTCAAAACATTGGAGCAACGGCTGCAATCTGTGGCACGGCGCATGGTGCCAAAGCAGCCATCACATTCGGTGAGCTCTTCTGCTCCTATGAGCAACATGATTCCTACTCCGGGAGCTGCATCCAATATGATTCCAACACCTGGTAATGGGAGCAATATGATGCAGACTCCAGGCAGCATTGCATCAATGATGCCCACACCTGGGACTGCAGCAAATTTGCTACAGTCAGGAGCTGGCGTTGCAGGAGGCTTAAATAATATGATACCTACGCCCGGGAGTAACAATGTAATGAACACTATGACTCATGGTACTGGAGTTATGATGCCAACACCAGGGGTTTTGGGCAACATGATGCCCACACCTGGACATTCAAACATGTTCAATATGTCTGGCAGCAACATTATGGCCACTCCAGGAATTTCTGGTCCTAATTACTCTTTGGTTTCTCAACAAGCTATCGGTAGTATGCGAATGGCTCAGAATGGACATGCACCTTCCAGCATGGGTATGCCAGTTGGTAGTCAGATGATCCCAACTCCGGGGCTGAACACTTCTCAGGGATTGGGAATGTCTACTCCTGCAACCTCAGGTAGCCTTGGTATTCCAAACGTAGGCGGGGTTGGGGCAGCACAACTACAGCAGCAACAGCAGCAGTTTGGAGTTGGGACTGGTAACCATGTCTTTAGTGGTATGAATGGGCAAGTGGGTGGAAGTCTTGCAAGTGGTGTACAGCATCAGCGTAAACCTGGGGTGGTGAATGGAGGGGTGCATAACGGAATGGTGCTTAGCAATGGGCAGCACTTGATGAATGGTACAGCCAACTTGCACACACCACCCGCTTATTTAAATACATCTCAGTATTCTAGTTTGCAATTGCAGCAGCAGCAGCAACAGCAACAGCGTTTGTCCCAGCAGCATCAACATCAAAATCAACAACAGCAGCAACAACATCAACTGCAACAGCACCAACTGCAACAGCAACAGCAACAGCCGCAGCAACACCAGCGGCCACAAAGTTTGCGAATGCAATGTATGCCTTCAGATATACCTACTCATTGTCTATTTTCAGTTTCATTGTATTGTTGCTCTCGTGGATTTGGGTAGGTGCTTTGTTCTCTATCTTTATGTTATTGTCTATCAAAGTTATATTTTCGTTTTATTGTTTATCACGTAAGTTTCCTCATCTGCCAATTACTTATGAAAATCCGCACTATCTAGTCTTTCCTTGTATGCTGGTATTATCTTATTTTTATAATCGGCTTTGCGGTGGGGTTGGGGTGTGTGCCGCGAGTGGAGTGTTGGATGGGGGCTAAATGGAAGGATGATTGATCTCGTCATAAAATGTGCTGACGCAATTGGCATGCTATTCAACTGTGGGGAAGCAGCTCTGCCAAATCCATTGGCAGCGCTAACAGGTGACGGCTATGCAATGAATGCAGCAGACCTGGCTGGGGGAAGCTTTTCATCTGGAAGTCTTGCGTCCAACAACTTGACTTTGGCATCAATTTCGAACTCTCCAGCTTCAAAGATGATTCCCGTACCAGGCTTGCCCTCACAGCAAAATCTGCAACACCAGCAACAAGCCAACCTTCAGCAGCAGATTCAACAACGTAATAATTCGCAGCATCAGCCAAACAATGTCTTGGCACCCAGAAATCAGCAGCAGCAGCAGCTTGTTCAGCTATCAAGTAATCAGAACTTGTACCAATCTCAAGCTCAGCAATCCTCGGGATTAGGCGGTCAAAAGCAAGCTGCGGTACTAAAGCATAAGCATACTTCTTTTTTTTCTTAAACCTCTTTACTTCATTCATTTACGTAGTATTTATGCGATTATCGTCTATATCCAATGTGGGTTCTTCGTTTTATGAACTTCGGTTATTTCCTTTATGAATTACTGACTGTCTAGATATGTCTTGGTGCTTACAGCATGATCAGTCTCTACAACAACCACTGCCATCTCAGATGCAGCAGCCAGCTTCTGATTCTCAACAATTCTCACGCCAGCATCAGAGCACGCAACCACAGGTTAGTTGTTATGTCTTTTTGCGCTGCAGTTGTGGCGAGGTTTCTAGTGCTTATTTGTTACCACTCATGTGGTATCTTCTGTGCCAGATGCCAACCATTCAGCAACAGCCACAGCTGCAGCAGCAGATATGGCGGCAGCAGCAGCAGCAGGTTAGTGAGATTAGTGAGATTTGATTGTCATTTTGGAAATATCTATGATAGAATGAGTCGGTTTTGGGTGTTATGTCTCATTGGTGGCCCGTATGGTATCTACGTACGTGCCAACGGGTCCTATGGAGGATCAGGAATTGTGGTTGTTGACAGGAAACATGGTGGTGTTCCACTTTGATGGGTGTTACACAAGACTTATGTGAAAGTACTCAGTTTATCATCTTTAAGCTGTGCTGATTATTTTAAGGGTCCACAGAGGCAACAAGTGGCAGTACAGCTCCCACTTAATCGTCTTGCTAAGCCTGCTTCGCAGCAGCGACAAGCACTCAGTATAATGAATCAGAGGCAAGGACAAGGGCACCAGCTGCTGCAACAGCAACAGCAGCAGCATGGCTCGCAGCAATTGCAACAAACACCGCAACCGCAGCTGCAGTCACAACTGCAACCACAATCGCAACAGCAGCAGTCTCAATCACAACCTCATCAGCAACTGCAGCAACGTGGTTCTGGTGCTACACAAACGCCTTTGCAAGCACAACCTATACAGCAACAGCAAGCACAGCAACGGCAACTTATCCAAGCAAGTCAGCAGAGTGTTGGCCAAGGTGCTGCTCATCAGCATCCACTTCTTCCTGGGCAACTGCAACAAGTTCAGTCAACGCAACCTCGTCAGGCTGTGGGAAAAATTGGCTCTGCATTATCCCCTCCCACACTGACCACTTCTGGACTAGTTGGGAGTGCAGCCCATGGAGCTCAGCTTGGTGGATCAGGTGAGCCTAGTGGTCCTGGGGTGGATGCTCAGAGGCAGCAACAGTACTCCAAGCAGCAGAGATGGCTACTCTTCTTACGTCATGCTAGTAAATGCACAGCTCCAGAAGGACAGTGTCAGATTACACCTCATTGTCATATGGCAAGGCAGCTCTGGACTCACATAGCATCATGCCGAGATCGTGAGTGCACATTCAGTAGATGCAATGCATCTCGCACTTTGCTACATCATCACCAGCATTGTCGTGATGCTCGGTGTCCAGTTTGTGGACCTGTTCGCCAACAAGTCATGAATCAACAAAGGTTGCAAGCCAATTCTCTGGCTGCACAACAGGGAGGACTAGTAGGGGCTCCATCGAACTCAGTCACTCCAGGTCTGACAACCTCAAGTATTATATCTCCTAATGGAATAGAGTCGTCCCCTACTTGCGAACCTCCTGCTTTGGAGGAGCTAGATGTCCAACAGCCACCCCCGAAGCGTGTCAAAATAGAACTTCCTGCTGGCAGTAATTTATCTTTGCCATTACATTCTGCATATCCCTCTGGACCCAGTAAGTCAGGAGCAATCACAGCAACTCCCGCTCAATTACCTGCTCGCTCTCAAACGGGGACTTTAAAATCCGAGCAACTTGCAGTGAAGTCAGAGAATGTAGCTGCCTTGGGACCTTCGTTTGTAAAGGTTGAGCAGCAGGTCCATGGAGGTGTATCCATGCATAGGGTTCATACTACTGCAAGAAGTGAGCCATCTAGCCAGGTGAAGGCAACAGAATCTCGACAGCAAGTGCTGAATGGGGGAGTTAAGGTCGAGCCTCACATTGCTTGTGCCGCTGTGCCTACTTGCTCCACTTTGAAGGGTGATTCTGGTACCATTGGAACCGCAACACCAGCCAACGCTTCTACAACTATCTCATCAAAGACTGGGAAACCCAAGAATTGTGGCACATCGTTGACAGAACTCTTCACCCCGGAACAAATACAAGAACATATAACGGGCTTGCGCCAATGGGTTGGCCAGGTTCAATTCTAACCATTTTGAGTCCTTTTGCCAAGTTCGTTCTCCTAAATGTTACGTAAAATGTTAATTTTTCAATTTTATGGGGCCAAGTAACTTGGTTTTGGTGGTTTTTGAATTGGTTTTGACTGTCTCACTGCATATGGGTATTTCTAAATTGGTGTTTTTGGTTTTAAACAGAGCAAGGCCAAGGCTGAAAAGAATCAGGCTATGGAACATCAAATGAGCGAGAACGCATGTCGTTTATGTGCTGTGGAAAAATTAGCGTTTGAGCCTCCTCCAATCTATTGCACTGCATGTGGGGCCCGCATTAAACGCAATGCTTCATTTTACACAACAGGTTCAGGAGACACTAGACACTACTTTTGTGTACCTTGTTACAATGAGGTGCGATCAGAAAATGTGGAAATGGAGGGTATGGTTTATCCGAAATCGAAATTGGAGAGGAAGAAGAATGACGAAGAAACAGAGGAGGCGGTATGCTTATTAATTCTTGGATTTTGGTACTCCAGATTGTAGTGTTCCGTTATGGGATAGCGGATGTCCTAGAATTTTCGGAGCTAATGAATATATATCTCATTTATATTGCTCTTACATTATCTTGTGTATGCTAAAATCATGCTGAAAATCCTCTGATGTTGTTTGTTGCAGTGGGTACAATGCGATAAGTGCAACTTGTGGCAACATCAAGTCTGTGCTCTGTTTAATGGTCGTCGAAATGAAGGAGATAGTGAATATATTTGTCCAGAATGTTGTTGCATAGAAATGGAAAGGGGTGAACGTAAATCGCTGCCTTCTTCTGCGGTTTTGGGCGCTAAGGATTTACCTAAAACTTTCCTAAGTGATCACTTAGAGCAGCGATTGACACGTAAACTAAAACAGGAACGTACTGAGCGAGCGAAGGCTCAAGGAAAGAGTATTGATGAGGTACGTGTTTGTGCTTTCCTTTATGTAATCATTGCAGTATCAAGTCTAAGAAATTGTGGTACTCCAATCGTCATGTCCTTTACTGTAAGCGTTGCAGAATTTGGAAATACATGCTCCTTTTACCCCTTTAAGGTCGAAGGAGCCCACATTTTGACTTCAAATTTCTTAGGAGTTTTGAAGAGTTTTGAAGAGTTATGTCGAGGTTCTTGTTTTTCGAGAAGAGTATTTTTTTTCGCCTCCAACACATGCAGTGCTCTTCACTCAATCTAATAATGTGGATTTTCCGCTTTTAAGTTTTGCTTTCCACATTTACCGGTATGATCAATCAAAACGGTCATCTTATAGCCGGTAATCCTTCGTCATTAAAGGGTTATACTTCTTTTTGAACTCTTGAATGCTGACAAGCTGCATGATACTATGAATTAGGTTCCTGGTGCAGAGTCTTTGGTGGTAAGAGTGGTATCATCCGTGGACAAAAAGTTGGAAGTCAAGCAGCGGTTCCTAGAAATTTTTCAGGAAGAAGATTATCCAACTGAGTATCCATATAGGTCAAAGGTGTGCTTTATCTTTTTCCAAGCGCAATGCATTTTCTATATTTTTCCAAATCTTACGAGCATGATTTAATGTGCACTTGAAATTTTATAGAATTGTCTTCATCTTCCAATGGAACTGTTGATTTTGCGTTCCAGGTGGTATTGCTCTTTCAAAAAATAGAAGGAGTCGAAGTTTGCCTCTTCGGTATGTATGTGCAAGAGTTTGGGGCCGAATGCTCTCTTCCAAATCAACGGAGGGTTTACCTGTCTTACCTGGATTCTGTCAAATACTTTCGCCCGGATGTCAGGACTGCCAATGGGGAGGCCTTGCGAACTTTTGTTTACCATGAAATATTGGTGAGAAGTCTTCTTGTTCACTGAATTTCTTGTCAGCAGTTTCGAATATTTTGTCAACAGTTCCGAATATCTTGTCAATGTATGCGAGAAAGTTCTGACTGGATGTACGATGGCCTATAAGCTGTGGAAATCCGTGCAGCCATTTCGTTTCATTTTGAGCTCAGGCTCAAATTGTAGTAGTTTCATGTCTTTTAGTCGTTATTGTGAGGTGTGAACCCCACCGTAGGCGATGGTTCATATGTGGGGTGAAAATTGTATTTTCTGTTATTCGAGCTTGCTTCTGTTATTATACATATCCACACATGCTGCCCAGTTTAATTTAGTTTAAATGATTTCTGCAGATCGGTTATCTAGACTATTGTCGGAGGAGGGGTTTCAGTAGTTGTTACATTTGGGCCTGCCCACCTTTGAAAGGGGAGGATTATATTTTGTACTGTCACCCAGAAATCCAAAAAACGCCAAAATCTGACAAGCTTCGAGATTGGTACTTGACGATGCTGCGGAAGGCTAGCAATGATGGGATTGTTGTTGAGATCACTAATCTGTATGACCACTTTTTTGCTTCCACTGGCGAGTGCAAAGCAAAGGTGTTTCTCCTTCTCCTGCCATTTTACCTCCAGCAACTGCAACTCTTCAATGGAGCATGATACATGCTACCTTGAATTTGATTCCAATTATCCTCATAGTATATTGGCCTTCTCCTCTGTTTGTGAACTGTTTTTATTCTACGTTAGGTGGACATAACTGTCTTTGAAGCCTTCGCACAATGCGTTTGACTTCGAAGGCTGGATATGCAGGGCTCGTTTTTCCTTGAAGTAGTGATCAGTTTGATAAATGTTGATGTTTCATGGTCTTTCAGGTGACGGCAGCTCGCCTGCCTTATTTTGATGGTGACTACTGGCCTGGCGCAGCTGAGGACATGATAGTGCAATTGCAGCAGGAGGAGGAGGACGTTCGCAAGAATGCCCTGAAGAAAGGAAAAACTAAAAAGCACCCAACAAAACGATTTTCGAAAGGACTTGCACAAGTCGAGTTGGCTAGCAATGCCAGCAAAGATACCCAACTCATGCAGAAGGTGTGATTTGATAGATATCGAACTTGTCTAGTGCAACTCTCCTGCAGGATTGTTTTTCTTTTGGCTTCCAAATTTAGGTTCCATCACCTTTCTAAGTAGGTCTCTAGTGTGTCCTGTTTTTATCAGATGTCAGCCTCTGACATGCCATTTTTAATGTTGAGTGCAGTTGGGAGAATCAATCTTCCCTATGAAGGAAGATTTCATTATGGTGCATATGAATCACGCTTGCACTCATTGCCGCCTCTTCATCGTTAGTGGCCATCGCTGGGTTTGCAAGCAGTGTAAAAACTTTCAGCTTTGTGAAAAGTGAGTGATTATCCATCTTGCAGCTTTTAAATTTTGCTCCATTTTTGAATTTCTAAACTCACTGAATTTGCTTTTAATTTATCATTTTCTGTCTCGCAATTTTCAAATCATCTTCATGGACTTGCGAGATCTGCACCATGCATGTTGTCACCTCTATCCAATGCAGGAACCCTGGATCTTTCTAATGTGGTTCATGCATCATTTTGTATTTGCAAACTCCAGATGTTATGATGCAGAACAGGAACTCGATGAAAGGGACAGGCATCCCATCAACATTAAAGAGTTGCATTTCCTTCATGCTGTAAGCTTTTCTCTAAAGCCAACCAGTAATTGATATCTCTTACCTGCATGCACTTGAAGTAATTTTAAGGGCTTGGCGATGCTTACCAGAACATCATTGACATCCTGTTTGGAATTAACTTTAGTGCAAACAGGTCGAATTTTCTTTTATGTCTTGGACCATCATCAGTGTGACCCTGCATTGAGTTCACTGAAATCATTCTGGGGTGGTTGTTTGATCAGGTTGAAGTGAATGACGTTTCAAGCGACACTAAAGATAAGGATGAAAGCATGGAAAGCGAGTTTTTTGATACTCGACAAGCGTTCCTGAGTTTGTGTCAAGGAAACCACTACCAATATGACACTTTGCGACGCGCAAAGCATTCCTCCATGATGGTGCTGTATCATCTGCATAATCCAACTGCTCCTGCATTTGTGGTGAGCTGTAATGTTTGTCACCTGGATATTGAGACTGGAAATGGTTGGCGCTGTGAAACTTGTGCCGACTTTGACCTTTGCAACAAGTGCAAAGACACTGCGAATCACCCACATAAACTTGCTCCATTTCATGATCGAACTGCTCAAAATAAGGAAGCTCGTCAACAGCGGGTTCTTCAGGTCTGTACCGATATGCTACATCCTTATGTTTTTCTTTTGTTGGTCGTTTGTTCCTTCTATTCTTGAGATTGACTGCGTTTTTTAGTGAACTAGAGGTTTTCAAAAGAGCGCTCCTTTTGAGCTCTTAGGAGCTTTTCCGAAATGAGGACGAGGAACATGGATGGCTTGAATTGGATTTTGAGCTTCCTTAGGGTATTAATTTGGCATACTAGTGTCATCGTACAAATATATCCTGTTCGGAAGGAGATGATTTACAGTGAAAAGGTAGGTTAAGTATGAGAGGTTATAGCTCTGACTTGTTTGATGGTTATTTACTTCATTGTTATTAGTGAGGCAGGGCTTGCTGTATATTTACCATGACTTGAAGTGTTACAGGTGGATCATATTTACTAGTGTTATTCCCTGCATTTTATGTGACATTTGAAGCTGTTATGGCGGTCGCACTTCACGTTCTTGATGTCCCAAATATTACCACAGTTGCAATAACATCTGTCTGGTCTTTGGTGGCTTGGCTGGTTGTCTACAGTTGCGGAAAATGCTCGAGCTACTTGTTCATGCATCTCAGTGTGGTTTGGGCACCTGCCAGTATCCCAAATGTCGGAGTGTGAAAGGTCTATTTCGGCACGGCATGAACTGCAGAATTAGAGCCTCTGGGGGTTGTAATATGTGCAAAAGAATGTGGTATCTGCTGCAGCTTCATGCAAGAGCTTGCAAGGAGTCTGAGTGCAGGGTCCCCCGTTGCAAGTAAGTAACTTGTTCAGCTTGATAATATGATTGAGACTGTTGTTCAGAAGAATGTTGGTCAATTTTATGACTACTATTCAGTATTCTGCATTTGTGTACTCATAGACGCTGTGTGGAGGGTATCAGGGACTTGAAGGAGCACTTGCGACGTCTGAACCAACAAATGGAGTCGCGACGCAGGGTTGCCGTGAAGGAAATGATGCGACAGAGAGCAGCAGAGGCTGCAGGTAGCAATAGCTAGAGTGCTTTGCCCACTGTCTATCTCGTGTCCAGACTCAGGAAAGCAGAAGTCAGGCAGCAATCGACAAGCACAGACAATTGAAGGTGACGAAAGCTGCAGTAGCACATTGTTTCCCAAATGTTTGCTGCTGTATTCGGAGCTTTAACTCACTGGTCTAAGAGAGCCTAGTTCCGTGAACATTGAATTTATACATTAGCCTCCACTTGGTTACGATTTGTCTTTATGCATTATTTTAATGTCAAATTCGCTGATTGTTTTGTATACGAATGTTTGGCTCTTGATTTTCTTATGTTTTCTGTTTCGCTTCGATATTGTAGAAGCCTGGTTGTTCTGATTTTGTGAGTTGTATGCCCAGGACTGTTTTCCAGGGAATGGGAATATTGTAGAATAATTCATGAAAGTGTTTTTCTCATAACGGATGGCAAAATATGGCATTCTAACCGTACCTAAGCAAAGCAAATGGAGTGAAGATACTATGTCTGGGTCAGATTTGTAAATAATAAAGTAAAATTTGAAGCATGTCCTAAATTTGACAAATTTGCAGACTAACATCAGAAATGTTGATATCTAAAATGCTAGAGTTAGAATTTTTTCAAATAAACCTAATAATTTTAAACAGACATTTTGCATGGTTTGAATTCCAGAACTAAACCATTTTGACCCAAGTGTTAATCCCTACAGTGATGTGACGAGTACAATTGAGTACCACTTCTTGAACACTAAGAAAATTGAAATTTCAAAGCGACAAAACGTCATTGTTTGTACTCATCCAATGTGCTCCATGGATGAAAAATGTTATCATAATGTTGACATCACACAACCTAGGGTTTGTGAGAAATTTGCTGTAGAAGTGTGGCCACTACTCAGTTTTGTCCACAACTTCTTGGCCAACTTTGAAGTTCCATTTTGCACTCTATGCTATGAGATTTGAGGGAGTTCTTAGTATGTTGTCTTGGCCAACTTTGAAGTTCCATTTTGCACTCTATGCTATGAGATTTGAGGGAGTTCTTAGTACATTGTCTTGGCCAACTTTGAAGTTCCATTTTGCACTCTATGCTATGAGATTTGAGGAAGTTCTTAGTACATTGTAGTTTCTGCTCTATTGAATTCTATATTTGTCAATTGTATCCATATGCCTCCATTGAGTGAATCACACAAGCACCAACTATTGGTGCAACTTAGTAGTGTTTCTACACGTAAGGTTGCAGTATTACTTGGAATGAGTTAGTCTTCAATAGCTCGTGTGTAACCAATTCAATATGAATTCGTTGTCTAAATAATGCTTGACGAAAGTATCACAAATTACATCCGGAATCAACTTGTACGGAATTTGTGCGATATGAACACTGATTGAAGGCATTTCTTAAAAAATTGAAAGGAAAGTTGTGATTTTTTTTTAAAAAAAAAAGCAGTTTTTAACATTGCTAAAAATAATTTTCAAATTTTTCAAGTTGTTTTTTGATACAAAAAAATGTTTGCATTATATATTACCAAAAGGAAATTGAAAAAAAAAATTTACATTGCCAAAAATATCCAAAGTTAATTGTGGAAAAGAAAACTTGAAGTAAACAACTCTCAACTATCTCAATTTTGTGAAAAACAAATCATAAAATTTTTGAATTTTTTTTGGATGCACCAAAGAGCCAACACGATCTAATGCAAAAAAAGAATAATTTTTTTTTTAATTTTTGATTTTTTTTTAACATGGCAAATGAATCACCAAGAACAATGACTAGTTTTAAGTATAAAAAAATTTACAATCATTTCAACAAGTGATTCATGTGGTGTATTGGTTAAGAATATTCATGTGGTGTGTTGGTTTTAATTTGAAAAGTACATTGAGGTACATTTCATTTACAAATTGCTTATTGTGTCATTCAAATTTTCTTTGCATAGTATAGAGAAAAATTGGAATTTTTGTCTTATATAATTAATATGCAATCCTTATGCAATTCCAATCAAGTATACCAAATTTCAATTCCGAAAACGCAAAATTCCATTTTTGATGAATTTTTAAAGCCAATTTGCATGGTTATACATAATATTTTGTAGAAACCAATTGGTGATGAATTTTTTTCATTTAGTTGCTTAGATATGTAGGGAACATCCATAAGCACATCTTTCATATTTAAAAACATCCTTCAAGTAAAAAAAATATGAGCAAGAGTTAAATGTGAGGCATTATGTGACCAAACTTTGTCAAGTAGATATTTCTAAATTTTAACTAGATATTGCTATTTGACCCGCACATTGTGACTAATTTTGTAAATTCAAATATGATGGTACAATTACTTTGCCAAAATCTACTTAAAATTTAGAAATATCTATTTGACAAAGTTTGGTCATATGGTGCCTTATATTGAACTCATCCTAGATAATACTTTTGTTACTTAAGGGGGTGTTTTTTAATATGAAAGATGTGCATATGGATGTTTTCTACATATCTACACAATTGAATTAAAAAAAAATTCATAACCAATTGTTTTCTACAAAATATCATGTATAACTATGCAAATTGGCTTTAAAAATTCACCAAAAATGGAATTTTGCATTTTTGAAACTAAAACTTGGTATGCTTGATTGGAATTGTGTAAGAATCGAATATTAATTATATAAGACAAAAAATTCCAATATTTTTCTATACAATGCAAACAAAATTTGAATAGTACAATTAAACAATTTGTAAATGAACTGTAACCCATTGTACAATGTCTACATCAACCAAAAAATCAACACCTTTTCATTCATTTTGTTCATTTTGACTTGGAAGAGTTTCAAAATTTTTTTTGGCATTCGAGCAATGTTAAAATCACCAAGGTTTGAATTCTATGTATAATGGAATTTTCTTTTCAAACTAAATCATTTACAATTCCGTATTTTTTTTAAACTCATCAGACTTTGGTGACTATTTTGGAAAAGTAGAATAACATTTTTCAAAGAAGTTTGAATTAACAAAAGTTGGGAAATCAAGCTAACTTTTACATCCAAAAATTTGTTTGCAATTTGAAGTCTACAATCATAATTTATGAACAAAGTTCAGAGAGGGGTTGGAATGGAAATTATCTTTGATATCTTTAAACATCTTCTACAAATTTTGTGCATAACTTTTTAAGGAAAACTTCAAATTGCAAACAGATTTTTGGAGATGGAATCTGGCTTGATTTCCCAACTTTTCTTAGTTCAAAGTTAAAAAAAAAAAATTCTACTATGCCTAAACGGCCACCAAAGTCTATTGAGTTAACAAAAAAAATGAAAAAAAAATTACAAAAAGTATACAAATGAATTTCTACTCCTACATTAGTCAAAGCAACTATAACATGGTGCATTGACTAAGTATGTTGGCCCTCTATTTGGGAGGTCAATGGTTCAAAACCCCATGGCCCTGGCCACTCACTTGGTGGGCTGCCCGGGTGGTAATGGTAAAATAATAATAATAATTTTTTTTTAAATTTTTTTTTTTTTTTTTAAGATTTTTTTTTTTTTTTTTTTTTTTTTTCTTAAGATTTTTTTTTAGTTTTCTCAAAACAACATTAATTTCCCTTGAAGAAAATACATGGATATAGTGGTGTACGAAAGTGTTAAATTTGCACGATTACAATGCATGGCTCAATGATACGGAAGTGGCATGACTTCCGTTCATATCAATCTAATACATCAAAAGTACATAAGTCATATCTGCTTAAACACACAGAATCAGTGTGGTAATGGTATGCAGATATGAATTCACGACTTCCGTACAACAAAATGAACATTCAGTGGTATAGAAAGTTCAAGATGAAGAATGAAAATTGGATTGTTGATGATTGAAGGCCTGATTTGTTAAACTAATACAAAGCGGCCATTTTGAGACTTTGCATTGGTCTGTATTTTTATTTTTTTATTTTATTTTTAATTCTTGAAAGAAAGTGATGTCACTCTCCTTAAAAACTCACAGCCCTTCTATGGGCTCAATTTCTTTGTAATGTGGTTGTCTTTTTGAGGAAAAAAAAAATAAGGCAAAGTCTTACATCTC
This sequence comes from Neckera pumila, assembly GCA_963969595.1. Classification (NCBI taxonomy): domain Eukaryota; kingdom Viridiplantae; phylum Streptophyta; class Bryopsida; order Hypnales; family Neckeraceae; genus Neckera; species Neckera pumila. Next base: position 876,937 of record OZ018418.1, on the reverse strand, counting down.
CTGTACATTAAAAATTGCATAGCAAAATGTGATTTTCATCTATTAATTGAATATATGGAGTACAAGCATAAAATGTTTGTACTGTCAGAGATTCAGCTTTAGCATTATTGTACTTATTTTGTCAATTTTAAGGGTTCATTCTTGCAATGCAAAGAGCTACATTCAATGCTCTAATATTTAGATACAATATTTTGACACTTCATTAGGGTTTGGGATCTAGGATAAGAAGATATCCTTGCAAATGTGTGATTTTAGTACAAGGCCCAAATTTTGACTTTAAAGTTTGTGGTTTTCATTTTAAATTTCAGAATCTATTAGTAGACCTTTTCATTGACATGGGCCAACATTTCATTCTGGTAAACATGACGTTTTGGTTCTATGGTTCTCTATTAGAGATATCTACCCCATTTTCTAATTTGAATCCATAGAAGCCTCTAGGGTTTGCCTTTCGTACTTGGAATGTACTGTACGTACCTATTGTACATAAAGGACCAATAGCTGACCACCACGTATCAACTGTAATTAAATTGGGATCGGGATTCACCTGCAACTAGACACAAAAGTAGACAAGATATGCTGCCATATTTTTTTGAGTGTTAGAAGAGAATGTTGATTCAAAAGTACATCGCATTCATTTCAATTTGCAGCAATGTGAACGATCTAGTGGAGAGAAATGACTTGAAGGAAAGCTAAGTACACCGAGGCCAATTTGCACACCAAGTTTGATTTCCACACCAAGGTTGACATCTGCATAGAGTTCAATTTTCCGTAGACTTCAGGTTGATTTTCGCTAACTGAACGTTAATTTTCGCAAAGGTTGATTGAGAACAACTTGTTTACGGTTTTACTTGTTTACTTGTTGATTGAATTTGTTTTAAGATTACATTTATGCTAAGGCAGTGGAGAATGACTTGTTTACGGTTTTACTTGTTTACTTGTTGATTGAATCTGTTTTGAGATTACATTTGTGTTGAGGCAATTGAAAACTTAAGGCACACGGTGTTTAGGTGTTCATTTGTTGATGTCTCCTTTATGGAGTTCAATGGCTACAACTCCTGTATAGTATGTACCATATATGTTTTAGTACAACGTCTACGTTGCTAGATTCAACACAACTTCATTACAGAGTGTAGGCATTATTTACAGAGTTCATTGGATACAATCAAAGTACAATATGCACAATGTTTTAATATAGCCTCTACGTTGGTACTTGTTAGATACAACATGCCTCCTTCACGTAGTTCATTAGGTACAATCAGTGTGCAGTATGATACAATGTTACAGTACGACATTTCCGTGGTTAGGCACACAATGTTTTTCATACATTTTATAGAGTCTGCATTGGCTTGGGGTACAATGGTTCTCCTTGGAACAAGACCAGAGAGTTCACTAATACTATAAATGTACAATACATACATGTTGGACTACATCTTGTACATTTTTAGATTCACTTTGTACGCGTTTCCTTTGCATACAGAATTGTTTGCAACAATTGGTATTCCAGTAGACATATTGCCTTAGAAGGCCAACTCAATTAAAATAACCATAGACATGCCGGAAGTTTCCTTCATTTTTTTATTTACAGACCGTAACTTTTTTGTTTTGTAGTCGTTAAAGACAATGGTGTCCGGCGACGATTGGTTGGTTCAGAGTCGGTTTACTTCAAGGGAAGATGAGCCCTGCAGCAACAACATTTTTAGCACCGACGACTTCATGGATGATATTCTTGCTCGTACCTTGTGGGCGCTTATTTACCCATCCTTGGTAAATAATCGTACACAACCAGGTTCTAATTCTATTCACAAAATCCTATCCTAAGTGGGTGACTAAGCATTGATCCATTGTGCCTTCCAAGTAATAGAAATTTTCTAACCACTCAACATCTAATCCCCTTGCAAAAAAGAGGCCTCAAACATCTTAGCCTATGATTGCCTACAACTAAGGTGTCCTAGCTTAGTTGAGCTGCAAGGGTCCTGGGTTTTCCTAATTTATTGTATGATTTTAGGATTTTTAGGTGATAGAAGATTTCACGCCATTTCCAGAAACCTAAGGTTCACTAGAATCGGATGTTCCTAGCAAAAGTTATGCGTGGATGAAGTTTGACCGCTACTCGGTTCATCGAACTTCATCCATGGTTTTCTATGGATTGCTAATTTTAATTTCACTTGATATTTTTACCCAAGGTCTGATTTGAGTTACCCTAACTAAATATGATTTTGAGTTTTGACTTCCAAAGTTTTTACGCGTTGACTTCGTTCTTACACCTCTTACACCTTGGCCTTCCCAAGTTCTTACACTTTGACTTTGTTCTTACACCCCGAGGGCACACTCTTTTTTACTCTTACACTTCTTTTCTCAATGGTCCAAATTGTAAGTTGAGATTTTCCCTAATCTATCTACTAGTGATTTTCTCTTCTATTTCATCTTCCTCTTTGGTTGCAATGCTCAAGTTTTTAGTTTGTGGTGTGTGGAGAGCTTGGGTGAGTTGTGCGTGGAGTGCTTGTGTGAGTTTGCAGGTTACTTGGGTGCTTCAACACAAATTCCTCTCCCAACCCTACAATGTCCTACCTCTAACTCTACTTGGCTAAATTTCTCCTTCTACTATTCTAATTTCCTACTTATACTTTGCTAATTTCCTACTTCTGTTATCCCACTTTCCTAATTCTACTATTCTAATTTCCTACTTATACTTTGCTAATTTCCCACTTCTATTATTCTACTTTCCTACTTCTACTATTCTAATTCCTACTTATACTTTGCTAATTTCCCACTTCTATTATTCTACTTTCCTACTTCTAGTTTGCTAATTTCTACTTAGTTTTTCCCCTTTTCCCCTAATTAGCCTTTCCCCTTCTTCTTTTATTTTCTCTTTCAAAAGGAGAATTGGAAGAAAGACCAAAAAGAAATAAAAAATAAAAATCTGGAGGCGTGGTTTGCTGGCTGCTCGGGTTGGCTACTGCTGTTGGGCCGGATATCGGCGGTGGGTACTAGGCTGGCCATTGTTGCTAGATTGGCTGGCTTGGGTCTTGATCCCCTTTTTTTTGTTTTTTTTTTGTAATTTTTAGTGTGTGCCAACAAATTGGCAAAGGGGGGGACTTTGAAGAGGGAGAGCCAATGGTCCAACTTAATCTTAGTTCTACACAAGTTTCCAACTACCGTGACCTCTAATTTCTTGGATGCTAAAATTTGAAGGTTTCCAAGGATATCTTGGAAACTAACCTTTGAATAGAGTTAACCGGGGGGATCAAGGTTTTGCCATAGAGTTGGGTTTAACACCAACTCTAGGATTTTTCCTTAGTTGTAGGTCCAAAGCTTTGCCGTATGGCAGATTTTTAACACACACGCTGGGACTAAAAGAGAACCTAAAGTCAAAGCTTCACCGTCTAGAGGGGGGGGGGGGCACACGTCTATAAGCAACTTCAAAAAGGGACTTAAATCATTAGAATATGACAACCTTGGGGGGCCCAAAGCTCTGCCATACGGAAGGAGGACCACACACCAAGGGATAACTTCAAAGGGGGAACTTCAAGACGTTAGAGTATAACAACCCTGGGGGGTCCAAAGCTCCGCCATATCGAGGCAAGGACCACATACCAAGGGTTAACTAAAAAGAAAGAAGTTAGTATTTCAAGCAATAACCACTCTGGGGGGTCCAAAGCTCCGCCATGTCGAGGCAAGGACCACATACCAAGGGTTAACTAAAAAGAAAGAAGTTAGTATTTCAAGCAATAACCACTCTGGGGGTGGTGGGGGTGCAAAGCTCCGCCATCCCGAGGAAAAAAACGCACACAAGGGACACGTGGGAGGAAGACTCAACGGCCCTACGTGGGAGAATCCAACTCTGGGTGTTAGTACAACGCACATGGGTTAGTAAATAACAAATTTAAAACACTAAAGTCCTCGTGTCGACGGCAAAGCCAAGGCATAGAGGGGGGTAGCTTAAGGATTAGTACGAACTCAAAAGAACTCTCAACCAAGGTTAGTATTTTAAGCCAAGAACTCCCAATAATGAGTTAGTGACTAAACGATCCAAAATAAAACCAAACAATACTCAAGATACCACAAGAGCTTACAAAATACAAGAAAGAAGAACCCCCAAGACCTTCAAAAGCTGAAAATAAAGCAACAATGGAGCATAAAGTGCTCAAAAAACACTGTGGAAGTGCCCTTGGCTAAAATGCCAAAATATCCAACATAAGTTGGACCCACGGACCCAAGACAAGAATGGGGGTGGTTTGAGAGGGAAATGGGCCCCTTTTTATAGATTTCTCAAGGGGCTCACCTCCCTCAAGTTACCTTGGTAACCTTATCAACTTAGATTTTTATCCTTATCTTTAAGATTTTCACGACATTTGGGTTTTACGCTGGTCCAATATTGTATCTTTTGGAGTTTGCCTTGGAACTTCAAACGGATTGCGCCAATGGCTTCAGAAGGCCAATTTTAGTCCAAGAGTCTGCCTATTCCAACGTCTAAAACCTCTCCTAGGTTAGCACTAACTGAGGTCAACAAAATGATAGAAATCTAGATTTTGGTGTTGGCCTTTTCTTATTAAAGTAACTAGCTAGGGTTGTTAGGAATGTCTGAGGGAGTAAGAAAAGACCCCTTGTTGACTTGATTTCGACTTCGTACGCTCCAGGGATGCCAGTCAACTTCACGTAAATCCCGCCATGTGATTAATTTGGAAGAATGTCGCTGATTGGGCCACCTCTCGCTATCGGAACGCCATGAAACTTGTTAGAGCGCATTATTAACATAAAAGAGACTATTCTGATTTTTTGTGAGTTTTTATCGCAACCTGAAGAATTTCCATGAATTTCCCATTGTTAGTTTAAGCGGTTGACCGTCCGAATGGGGCATTTCCCTAAGTCGGAAAATTCCGAAACTTCTCGGGGAACCTCTCATGGAGTTTTCCAAGAGATGTGTAAGTTCATAATTCTTCACCCCGTACATGCTGGTCTGGATGGAAATTCCATCTTATTTAAAGTAATCGGCAATCAGGGAATCTTCCACATGCAAAGAAATCTTGGCAAGTGGATTTTGCTTTTGACCTCCTGGCATGTTTTTGATCCAAGAGCACAATCCGATGGCCGTAGATTCCTCCACTGGCCCATCTTGAGAAAGTAACTTCTACAGGCTAACATTTGGGGTTTCTACTATTTCAACGGTGGAATGGGGAAACTGAAACCTCTCTGGGGGAATCTATCCTAGGACTCATTTAGACTTCTCTCGGACCACTTTTAGCCGAGTAGATTCACATGCACAACATTTTAGGCTATTTCGGGTAAGAACCCTCAAACCTTTGTATTCCCGCTACTTCCTGGTTTCTAACCTATTTATAAGTGGGAGTTAGGAATCTATTAGTTTGAAAATCCCATTATTGACCAAATGCTACATGGGTATGTAACAACTCTAGTTTGGTCTTTTACTCTTTTTTGGTCTTTTTGTACTTTTTACGACTTAAATTGCACAATAACAAAAAAACAAAACTATGAGTCCCAAGTGACAAATTGGGAGCTTACATAAGTTGGGCAGAGTTTGCAGGAACTTCCAATAGAAATCAACGTAGTAAATGGTTGAAGAAGATTACGTTGTGTTTGGCGTCCTTTGCAGGCATCACCAGCTCTAACAAGAAGGAACTATATAAGGCAAAAGGCATTGACGACCTTTTCAATGACCCTACCGCAGAACTTCGAAAGGGTCAGGACAAGGTGGACAGTGTTGTACAAGACGATATAGAGAGCGTATAAAACAATACAGATCATGAAAAAGACATTGCATACCTCATCAACATAACGAAGTTGGTAGGACTATAGTTGCATGCTGCAACAAAAGACTATGTCAAAGTTGGAAAAGAGAAAACTGAGTTGTCTACCAAAGCATCACAAGAGGAAGGAGTGCTGCAAAGAACTAAAGCCAAAGTTTGTAAGCTAGAGCATGAAGCGGAGTACGGGGAGGTTGCCTCGGATAAAGTGGAAGCGTATAATGAGATGGTAAAGGACGCTTTGAGCAATTACAATGCAATTGCATTTGAATTGGAACAATGCAATTTGAGGTATGGAGATATTGAAGCTAGGGAGAAGTGTTTGAAGAGACAATTACATGCCTTGTCATCTCAAATTGTTAAATTGAAGAAAGGAGAAATTAGAGTGGATTTGAGACCAAGACCTTCGTGCTCTCAATTTGACTCCAAGACAGTCAACAAATTTGACACCCTTTACTTAACACCCTGTGCACTTTGCTTCAACGGATTTTCCCGCAAGGACATTATTGGGTGCACTTGTGGCCACTTGTATCATCCATGGTGCGCAAGGGTCTGGTTCTCAGTTTCTAACAACTGTGCACAAGGATCTTGCGGTGCATTAGTGCATCCCTTGTGGTTTACAAGTTTCAGATTTGGCACATTACACGCAACTCTTCAAGAATTGGTACAATCTTCAAAATTAGAGGAGGAGCAAGAGAGGCTCTTGAAAACCTTGAAATCGACAATTCTGGACTCTCATCTCCATATCGGTAAGCAATTTTGCCCTGTTGAGTACCACATCATGTAATTAGTCAAAACTTTGTATAATATTTAGTACAAATAGTACTTAATTTAGTACGAGAGTTAGATATTAGTACATGAAAATCTATTGTTTAGTACATTTTAGGCAAGTATATCTGCTTTGCAATTTTAGAAATCGTGCGATTTGAATTTAGCCTACTGGTCATTCCATTGTAATCCTCTTGGGGGTAAAGAGAGAATCGATTCATGGTTTTGGGGCTTGATCATGTACAGTATTTGAATTTGCAAAAGAGATCTTAGAGTATTTTCTGGAATAATTAGTAGGAAAATTTACACTCTTGAAAGTCACAAGTTTTACGGATTTGTACAATTAGATTGTAGCAGTAGAAAAACATCCACATCACGATACAAACTACGAAGGGTTGTCTCTTGATTTCCAGTCCCCATATAATCACTTACAACCCCACTACTTAGTCAAACGTGTGATTTTAGTATGAGGCCCAAATTTTGACTTTCAAGTGTGTTATTTTTATTTTAAATCTGAGATTCTACAAGAAGGACTAGAAATTAAGATGGTCCACCATTGACTTGTGGTATAAACAACGTTTGGCTATATTTTGTACCAACTTCAGTACACTTTGTACTAGTGTTTGTAAATTTTGTACTAATATTAATACATTTTGTACTAGTTTTTACTGCTTTGTATATTTGACGGGGTGACCATAGAGTGCAATCACCCTCTAAGTTACTTGTGTTTTCCAATGGTTCAGATCTAGAGAAACTATACCACGAGCAATTCAACAAGTATACAGTATGCACAGGAACTCAAGATTTGGACGACATAGTTCCCGTACTCAACCTCAGCGGGACTGTTGGAACCAATGGCTCTACCAATGGGACTAATCTCTCACAAAGTTTTGGCAACGACAGTGGCACTAGTTGGGGTAAATTTGTTGAACGTTCCCACGTGCCATCTATAAATGAAATCAGAAACCTCAACGTTGTAGTGGAAATTGAGCCAGATGCTACCACAAAACCTCTTCTTGTTTTTTCTAGTATATCTTCTAAGGTTGGAGTTGAGGCAAAGCTATACGAGCGTATTAGAAAGTTGAAAGAGGAAGATGCAGAATTTGAAAGAGTAGAAAAGTTAAAACAAGAAGCTGCAAACTTAGAGCGTTGGAAGAAATTGAAGGAGGAAGCATCCCTCTCAGATGGGGTGACTATGGGGGTGGTGAAGGTGCCTCAGCCCCCACCACTGCCTCCAATTGACTATGACTTTGGAGTATCCAAGCGGAAGACAAGAAATGAGATCATTGCAGAGGAAGCAGCGAAAGAAATAGAGGAAACGAAGAAGAAATCGAAGAAGAACAAAAAAAGTCATAGACTTACCCCATTTGGTTAGAGTAGGGATGCATTCGGTACTTATTGTACTCCGCAATACAAATTGTATACCATGGTCTATGTCATACCCTAATGTTGTATGCTGGGTTTTTTGAATTGTAATGAAATGGTTGAGTGCTTAAACGTATTGTACAATGAGTATAATTTAATGCATTGTGTGTTTGAATTAGGAAACTTGGCACATTTCAAATCCATTCACTTGAGTACTTCATGAAATGAATTCTTAGTGTTTTTTGTATACAATAGTGAAGCATGTGTGATCATGAAACATAATGAGAATCATGTAAATTCAATAAATAAGGGGCCCTATCGCAACACAGGGCAAGCAAGTTCCCAGTTATACTCCGAAAAAACACTCTAAAGCATAACAAAGTGACTCTAAAGATTGAACCCGCGAGATTCTGTGAAGTATCTAGCCTTATTTGGTCTCTAAGCTTAGTCAGTATCCATATTTCCCTTTCCGGTCCTAACACCACAACCGGAAACACAACAACACCAAAAATTACAATCAGACCCTCTTCTCCTTTTTCAATCCGGCCAACTATCCGATCTGATTTGATCAACTGCTATTCACTCTTACTCTTATCCAGTTTAGTTTTACCTTTGTTTCACCATCAAAGGGTTTGTCGCTTGCTTTTGAGAGTGGCAGGCCCGCCACTCCTTCCGTGACTTATAGTGGCTGAAGACCCACTTTTCTACTCTTCAGTTTCCTATACTAATCCGGATCCAGTTTGATCCTTCACGGCAACCCATAGAACTCTCCGGCTCACAGGTCATACAAAGACCCCCCATACGATCCTCTCATACTACAACAACCTTAGCACCAAGTTTTGTCTGTACAAAGTCAGGTGGTTACAAGTGTACCCGTCCGTTCCAACATCAACTAAAGCTCTTCCGTTTACCAACTAGGGCAGCAAGATCTCTCAGGAGATCGGACACTCAACCGGATTTCCCACCCAGGAGTTCTAGCGCGACTAAGGAATCCCTCCCTATCCGCCTAGCCTAACAACGGCTGTCTTGCTCGGAAACTTAAACCTTAGAAGTGCTGAGGAACTGAAATCCACTCCCAACTCTTTCACAACCCGCTCACTTGCACATAAGATCAAAATAAGAACACCAAAGGGAGAAATCACCCCCAAACCAACATGCGCCTTCCTAACTTTTCACCACACAACGTTGCCACACACGAAAGAGACACATAACAAGAGGCCAATAGAAGACACAAGCAAAATTTGGACGAAAAGACTTGCAGCTCCCAAGCAAGGGCTGACTTATATACAACTTGATTTTACAAAGGCAAAAAGGCCCCCGGAAATCTGCGCGGAACTTCTGGGTCCGATCCTAACCAACTAGATCAGATCAACATCCGATCCGGTCCTAACCATCTTACAAAAATTACATTCCTACGTACTCTGCAACTCCTCCACCCAGTGTAGGACTCTTGGGTTCCGCGGGCAATTGGTTGAAAACCTTGGTCAAGTTCCTGCTCCGCTCCCCGGCAGCAGGATCCAGAAGATCTAATCTTGGCAATGAATCTAGATGAATTGGTTGTCCAGGCCCAGGCCTTTGTTGACTTTTCTTCGACTCGAAAGTCCGATCCTTGGGCTCCCTCGGATTTGATCCTCCTGCCGCGAACGATTCTGGCAGCGAGAGGTCCAAAAGCTGGATCTCCCGGGAGTACATGGACCCGTTCAGCTTTTGGCTGCTGATGTCCATCCGGTTGGCTGCCTCCCTAGCCGCCACCATTGACGCTTCCACCCGATTGGTGAAATCGGTCAGAATCCAAACTATCCGGGAATCGAATACTTTCTTCTTTTCATGTACCCCTTTGTCAAATAACTCCGCCTTGACAGTGGCGGATCCAGATTCTCCGAGGGTGGCCTTCACCATCTCGGCCACCTTCCAGGGTGCATCCGCCATTTCCCGGATTGTGACATTGTCCTCTTTGAAGGCGACTATCTCTGCCTTCAAAGTGTCGACTTCCTCCTAAAGTTGATAAATCTCCGCTTCCTGCTTCCGGTGCTCATCTAGATTGGAGATGTGCTATGCCACCTTATCCGGTAGTCTGCTCTCTCCCGGCACATCCACCAGCTCTCCGATACTAGCGAGGGTCCTCCTCTTGATCTCCCAATCTGCTTGTGTTCCATAAAGAATAACGGTCAGCTGATTGAACGGGTCATTTGAGTCTTCATCCTCCGGTATCTCCATTTTCAGTCCCTATTCAAGAGTAGACTGGTTGGTAGGAGGGGTTCCTCTCTTATGAAGAGGCGTTGTCTTCATCCACTTCTTTGTCTTGAGGTGCTCCTCCTCATCTTCTTCTTTCGTCTTGGCTTCGAATCTGGATACGTCCTCTAGTTTGTCATCCATCCCCAACTCCCCATACTTCAGGATGGATTCCTGAATATTCCACATCTTCTCCTCCGTGTCAGTGAGGAGTTGGTTGCGCTGGTAGAGGTGAAAGAGATAGGGACTTAAAGGAGTGGCCCTATTCTTTTCAACCCTCGTCACAAGCTGGGACACAAGATTGCAAAAGATCCGGGCCCGATTCACGCTCCGTTCCCCGCTCAGGGCCCCGAAAATGGTGTTGCCAATGGTCATCTTCACCCTCATTGGCTTCTCCGGATGGATGATCGGAACCAAGAATTGGAGAAGGCAGAGGTGCCGGTTGTTTATGCAATCCACGATTGCATATCCGTCCTTGCTGCTCGGCTCCCCATGAAACTTATTACAGATGAACTTTGCCCTTTGTGCCGCCATGCCGGAACCCCCTAACCGGAAGTTGTAGACCTCTCTCCACTTCTCTTCTTTCCACTTGGTTGGGTGCCCCCGGATAGTATTATCGAACTAATTTGACATTTTTCCCTTGAGCTCTCTCACCATCTGCTCCTTCCTAAACCCCCAGGGTTTATCCATCAACACCAAATAGCCCATCATGTTGAGATCCTCCATGAGCTTGGTCCTCATCGGTTCCTTGGAAGAGATGACCGGAACTACTTTTCGGAGCTTAATCTTGGAGGAGGAACTAGGCGCTCCTTGTCTGCTCTTATAAAGTTGAGGCATGGACACGAACTTGCTAATTGGACCCTTCCCGGTTGCTACCTCACTCTCTTCTAGCCACACGTCTTGTTCCTCACTTTCTCTCGTCCGATCTCAACCGGAAGACAACACAAACCTGCAGCCCACACAAGTTCAACCTCTCCTGCACTTTGACACACCCGTCTTGAAGTTTCCACTCACACAACGGCTCTGGCGCAGACGAAGGCGTTAAAGGGCTCAAGGTCAGCTCCAAAACTCGAGGAAAGTAAAGGAGTGAAAAGGGGGACGACCAGCCTTTATATAGTCCCAGGACCCCTGGCTGGTCATCATGACCTTTTCCGTTCCGGTCCATAGTAATCCAGTTCAACCCTAATCCGGTCCGCGATAAGTTTCGGATGTAATTCCACTCCTAAGTACTAGTACTCTGATCGGATCAGATCTAGTTTACCCCTTACTGCATTAGCCTTGTCTATCTTCAATCTTCTTTAGCCTCCTAGCAGGATCCGGATCCTAATTACTTGTTTCCATTCCAACTTTTAGGTAAGCAAAGGAAAACCAAAAATTCTGGTTGCGACAGGCCTAAGTCGTCCCTCATTCTACATCTTTCATATGGTGGTGGTGTGGTTTGTCCCTAGGCAATTGATTTTGGATACAAGTCACTTGTAGTCTTGTAGCGCTCCTCTTTCTTTGTCACCAATTTTCCACGCCTGCCGATTTGTCTCATTCCGATGCGAATTTAGTTTGGATTGCTCTACAAGATAGAAAAAGAGAGAGAGAATTGAATTAGTTCCCCCATCAAGTGAGCACTTTGCTACGTTAGTCGTGGAGTTCAGTGTCGCCGTCAGTTGTAGGTACGTAATCAATCTTTGTTCTGGATCAGATTTGGTTGAGCTTCTTTGTTAAAAGGCATGTGATTGAAAAGGTTCTTTGTTAACGTAATTAGTATTAAAGATCAGGTGATTAGAGGTAGGACTCTTACTTAGTTTTAGTTTGAATTGTACTAATAATTGTATGCATTGTACTTCTTGTTTTTCAGTATGGCATACATTTTGGATAACACACAGTCTAAACACAAGCTCTGCCTATTCCTAGCTAAGGTGTTTGAGGAACAAGACAAGGATCCAAGTCTTGTACTTCCAGAAATGGAGCCTTTGGCCCATTGTTTAGTATATCTTTCCAAGTTTGAGTAGACTTTAGCAACGGACAGAACCTTCTACACCATCTTGCGCTACCTCCATAACCACAAGCAGGAGAAAGAGATGCTGGCTTCTGTAGATAGTGCCCTCAATCTAAAGCCAAATGAAAATGTGGATGGCAATGTGGGCAACAATGGGGTCCAAGAGGTGACAACAATCCGCAAGAAGAGAAAGAAGGAAGGAACCAACAACTGAAATTCACAGGTTTTTTGTTCGCCTGGAATTCGGCAACAGTAATTAGCTTGTTTTTTTTTGCGTTGCCTGGAATTAGTGAGCTATGCCAAACGCTAAGTCCCCCCCAAGCTGCATTGCCTAGTGCCCAGGTGGCCCACCACCCACCAACATCGGCCCACTAGCCCACATCTCCCACTCTGTTGCAACCGCATTGCAGGCCGACTCTTTTGTCTTGCTCCTACTCCATCTTCCTCCCACTCTGTCTCCCGCCCCGCCCGCAGTTCCAGATTGCTGCACTATAGATATTTGAGTTCAACAAAGTTTGTAGAACTTGTTTGATCTGGAATATGTGGAATTGGCTATTATTTATACAAACAATACTTGATTCAAAATTTATCTTTGCACTCATCACGCAGGTGGTTTGGGAGAAGTTTGCATCCTATTTGCATCCAAAAACTGAGTTCAAACACAACTATTTTGAATGAAATCAGTGGGAGAAATTTGTGACTTCTGAGAATTTTGTGAGGTGGGAGGATTGGAGGAGCATATGGCTTGCAAAAAACTTGTGGGCTTTGAGAAATTGGTAACTTGCAACTATATTTTAGTCTGCAACAAATTTGTGGGCTATAAGAAATTTGTGAGGGATTTGAGGAATTCTGAGGAACTTGTGTATTTCTGTGTGTAGGGAGGAGTTTGAGGGTAGAAATCTGTTGTCTATTCAATTGTGCAACTCTCTCTTCTTTTCCAACTCCATCCTCCAACAGAATTTTGAACCCAGAGACTCATCTTCCTGTAGCAAAACTGAACATAGTGATGCGGTGATAAGCTCGCTCTGGAGCATATGGTAAACAATGGGATTCACACCTAATTATATACAAGATTAGTATAACCTAATCTACCTTAGTCTGATATGTACAAGTGTGTATGAGTTACATCCACAATGGGACGGAACCACCTGTTCTCAAAGAACACAATTCTAAGCTTTGTTTGAAGGGGGTGTTGACACAGGAATTAGGCGGTGCTTACCTTGTCTACAATCTAATTTATTGAAACCCTAGTATCCAATATGTGACAGATACTCCTCCGCTGCTGCCAACAAACCAAAGCTTTTATGTTCACAACCACTACACCCTAAAACCTCTCTTGAACAATCAGATCAAGAAAAGTACAACTTTGGCCGTTGACCTCTGTGCATAGCGTAATATTTCTGTGGCGCGACCGGCGGGTGCGATCTCAAGAAATCTTTACTCCCTACCTCCCGCAGATCGAACTCCGACAAAACCGACGGACTCGCAGCCCCAAAAAAATCCTCCAATGCATCACCAATCCTGCTCTCTCCGCATGCCAAACAAGAACTTCCCTCTGTCAAAGGACCAAACACGAACACACCAACAACATCTCAACCCCAAATCGCGAGCTATGCAACAATTGAACAAATAAACCACACCAACAAACCAAGTGCATTCTTCACCGAAATTCTCTCAGCAAATTCTTGCAGCGTTTGCTCCCGGTGCATCTCAACACGCACCATTGAAAGCTTCTCCACATTCAAATTTCGCTGCCTTGACGAACCCTAACCCTAGCCTCCAAAAATATTCAAATCTCAAACCACAACTGTTGATCCTTTAAACACCCTAGTGAGAGAGAATATACTGTACTATCCAGAAACTCAAATTTGATCCTAAAGGAGAGTTCCACATGGAAAACTCAACAAACTCCAAAATATAACTACAAAAGCAGGTTCAAAATGCATGAAGGAATGTACAAAATGCAATGAAGGAATGTATAAAGGAATGTACAGTGTGTACATGTTGTATGTACACATAAACGACCAATGAACGTCCACCACGTCCAATTATGAGATCCAAGGGAAGATATGTGCACAATATACAATACTATTGAAAAGCTGATTGAGTTCGTTAAGTTCAAGTGAACTATTCTGGTCGAGTCAACCTGAACTGAGGAGAAGTATATCAGAGGATCCACACCCAATGAACAATATTAGTTTTAGTACCATCAATGTTGAATAACATTTTATTAACTATTCCTACAATTACTTCAGTAAATGATAAAAATTCCATCGGATTGTTATAGTTATGTTTGTATGCTATCGGTGTTTCAGGTCAAGTTGATCTAAATTGTCCGTCCATTATTTTGAAATGTAACTTACGTAATGCATTTTATTGGATGGTTTAAGGATTTCCATAAACCAGAATTCATCCTGGATTTCACCTACACTTGGAATACTTATGTAAGTGCCACCAGAAATTAGGTGACAATAACCTTGATGTTATTATTCAGGTCAAGTTGACCTGAATATGTTTTTGGTTCTGATAGTTCTGAAGCATAACAGAGTGATTTTGATTCTGTTAATTATTTTACTTCTTGTTGATGACCTCGATGTTTGATTGCAAGCATCTCTAGTATCCAGTGTCATGTTTTGTTTCACTTATTCAGTATTTAGGTCGAGTCAATCTGAAAAACAGTGCATTGATTTTGGTTTGGCTTCTGATAACCTTCTATATACCTGTAGACGTACTTGTTTAATTGCCTGAGACCAAATTGCCAATATGTAAAGGTGCGATGGAAGCTATGGCCACGTTGCTGGAGATTATGGACTCATCAGATAATGAGGTCCAAGATACTGAGGTAATGGATGTTAATGTGCCACAGTGTGAGGGAATTCCACGTCGCTTTTGGAATACAATGGTTGTCGCTCTGTACTGGGAGAGTAGAATACTTGTTGGTGAAGGTACTTGCCACAATGTGAACTGTGACTTGGTGCTCGATGCCACCGGTCCTCTGGAAGATATTCATGTTGTTGTCCACATTTCCAAGTCACCTTTCAAGGAGCACTTGCCACAAGAGAGGGTGACTTTGTTGATGGCCTGGCCTATTCATCTTGTCCATTGCCGTGGTGCAAGCCTTTGGGACTATGAAGCTTGTGATAAGTTTAACACTCTTCAATCAGCTCTCTTGAACCTGCCATACGATGTCTTGTTGACCATATGCAAGTTGCATCCGGAATCCTCCTTGACTAACTTCTGCAAAAACAAAGGAGCTCCTTACTCAAGATTCCATCAATGAGGTGTCTAGCAATGTATATTGCGCCCAAAATTGTGTTCAGCCATTTCCAAGGGAGAAGATTTGGTCATTCCTCAAACGTATGTATCGGAAGTCAACGTTCAAACATAGAGCCTTCATGAAGATTGAGGTGCACAGATTGGTTCACCGTGATGCACGTGGGAGGAAGATGGTGACGGCTGAAGAGATTCTTGTGTGCATGCAAGCGTGGATGCATATTTCCAGGGTCTCAAAAACCACATTCTTCCACTATTAAATGCTCGTGAAGGATAAAAGAGAAGCAACAGACCATGGCAATAGGGGAGTGCTAAAGCCAAGGATACACACTCAACAAGCCACTTCTACGTTGAAGTGTCTCCTTGACAAGGAAACCGATCACATGCCGCATTGTACTCAAACTATGAAGTCAGGAGAGAAGGTAGTGTCTATGTGTCTCCCCCCTACCTTTCAATGGAAGGGGAAGATGAAAGAAATCAATGATGTCAATGCAACCTTTGGATTGCCTGCAATTTCAATTTCGAATTTAAGCAAGATCAAATCCTCCAAATTCTCAAAGTATGAGGTCAAGAAGCCTGGAGACAATTTTGCTTGGTGCGCTATTTGCAAAAAATTACAAACACTCAGAAAGGGTGCTCTTGTTGGTTCAAACATTGCTCTCATATAGGCGCAGAAGTTGGAGAAACATCTTGCTATTGCGCGTGCTCACAGGGAGTTATACTATGCAAACCATTATTGGTTGCACACGAATCCGACCAAGTGCCTCACAATCATGCACGACAAGATGGATCATTCTAAAATCACTTGTCCAATCTTTTCCACAAGAATAAAGACACAGATGGCCTTGTCAAGTTGCCTGTGTCTGTCACGGGAATGATTGCACATGGTCATGCTAATGTGCGCTATGCGCATTATGGTTTGGATCTGTTTCCTCACAATTCAAACTATACCATTGGCTCTATGGCAAAGTTGTTGCAAGATCTGGAGTTGGCACCGAAGTCTTCTTCTCGGCAATTGTTTACATGATCGCCTTCAACAAATTTGTTCAAGGCAATTATGAAGGGTGCGGAGATGTTCAAAGCGTCGCTTCCCCCACTGTCGATCAACTTAGTTCCAGCAACACCATTGCCGCCCATTCTCAATGTGCAGATGGACAATGCCACTGGGGACAACAAGAATAGATATGTTTTCTATTTTTGGTCTCTAATTGTTGCAAACAAGATCTTCCGTGAAGTATACGTAAACTTCATGATTGTGGGTAACATGCACGACGACTTTGATTGCGCTGTTTGGAAGATGGAGCATGCAATTGAAAAAAGAGAACTTCTCTACAGTTCTTGCATTGATGAAGTCATTCATGGATGTGGAGTCCATCCTACTATCCCTCACCTTGTAGAAGAGGTGCCTGATTTCAAGGGTTTCATTGCAAGTTCATTTGTGGATGGTGATGACATCCTTGTTGGACACACAAAACCACAACAAGTGAAGTTCTACCTGGATTCAACAGGGTGTCCGGTCATGAAGTACAAACTACAATGTACTGATTTGGACTGGTTAGGGGAAAACGGTGTAGGCATTAAGTTGTGGAAAGAAGATGCTAAAGGGCAGAGTTTGTGGCCGCGTGGGGTACCATTGGCAGTTCCTTTGAAGGCAATGAGAGGCCTTGATGACATTGTGAAAGGTGTGTCTGGATTTATGAAGTATTGGGAGGACTTGTGCAATGTGGATAACACCGGGGAATGCAGGAGGCGCTACGAGCATGTGGTGCACTATTGGCGTGATGTGAAGGTAGCGCTGCAAGAACCACTCCCTGCATCTACTATTTTGAAGGATGGTTTCTGGCTGAGTACTGAAGTTCAAGCGACTCAAGCGGATCAATTTGATGAAGACGGTGAAGACCGTGAAGAATTTGGAGAAGATGATGCTTACATCGGACCTTTACGGGGTCGCCCGCAACAGTCTTTCAGGGTGATTCGAGATGTTTTCGATGGATACTTCCTTGCAGTACGGCCAACAAATGGTGCTAGCCAGCCAGTATGGATTGCAAGGGCATTGTCCAATCCGCATCATAACCCTCGTAAGCCAAATTGTATAAGCATGCAGTACTTCCGTCCAACAGCAAGAGACGAGGATGTTCAAAACTTCTAGACTAGATGGGACGACAAAGGAGGTCTGTATTGGAAGGTTGATGAAACTGAACCACCACTTTGGCAGCATACAAACGCACTGATGATAACGTGGAAGTCTAGAATCTAAAAAGATACCATAGAGTGCTTGATCAAGATTCTTGCTACTCAAATTGAAGTCATCAAGCAAAGTTTGGCTTCAATTCCTTTGTCTTGAATGCGGCGGTAGATCGTTGATTTTATGAGATTCTGACTACCTGTCAACAATATGTTATTGAGTGCTATTTGGTATTTAGATGTTTACAATAATTCTGCTTTTATATGATTGCGGGATAATGATAATATTATATTTTATCCTAGATGTGAGGTAGTAGTTTTAGATTTATGAATGTTTCCGTGTTGATTTCCATATGTGCAACTAGAGTTATGGATTTGTGTGGTGAATATATATTTTGGAAATGTATTTGCAATCTTTACATCACAAATGCAATATATATATACCGTATTAATATACTTTGTATTTACATTATTATGTTTACATGGTTGTGAAATGAATGTCATTTATGACATGAAACAATGCAATGTTTGCTCAAGGACATGTATTGTTTGCAAAGACTCCCATTTTAATGGAAATTGCTAGTTTAAACTAATTAAATGAGTGATTATGGAGCTAAATTGTAGCCCATTTTCATTCACTCATTGTGCCTTCAAAAGCCTAATTCTATTTTGGAAGTGCCACATCCTCCCATTTTAACAAATATGATGTTTGTTGTGGTCTTGTGTGTCCAACAAGGATGTCATCACCATCCACAAAAGAGCCTGCTATGAAACCCTTGAAATCAGGCACTTCTTCTACAAGGTGAGGGATAGTGGGAATGGACTCTACATCTATGAATGTCTTCATAAGCACAGGAAGTGTAGAGAAGTTTTCTTTCTTCAATTGCATGCTCCATCTTCCGAACAGAGCAATCAATGTTGTCGTGCATGTTACCCACAATCATGAAGTTCACGTATACTTCACGAAAGATCTTATTTGCAACAAGTAGAGACCAAAAACAAATAAACATATCTATTCTTGTTGTCCCCAGTGGCATTGTCCATTTGCACATTGAGAATGGGCGGAACCAATATGGCTGGAACTAAGTTGATCGGTGGTAAAGGAAGCGACGCTTTGCACATCTCTGCACCCTCCAGAACCGCCTTGAACAAATTAGTTGACCTTGATCTTGTAAATAACTGCCAAGAAGAAGACTTCGGTGGCAACTCAAGATCTTGCAACAACTTGGAGCCAATGATATAGTAGAATTGTGAGGAAACAGATCCAAATCCTAATGTGCATAGCGCACATTAGCATGACCATGTGCAATCATTCTTGTGATAGACACAAGCAACTTGACGAGGCCATCCGTGTCTTTACTCTTGTGGAAAAAGACTGAACAAGCGATTTTAGAATGATCCATCTTGTTGTGCATAAATGTGAGGCACTTGTGTGGATCAGTGTGTGACCAATAATGGTTTGCATAGTACAACTCCCTATGAGCACGCGCAATAGCAAGATGTTTCTCCAACTTTCGTGCCTACATGAGAGCACTGTTTGAATCAGCAAGAGCACCCTTCCTGAGCGCTTGTATTTTGTCTCAAATAGCATACCGAGCAAAATTGTCCCCAGGCTTCTTGACCTCATACTCTGAGAATTTGGAAGATCTCATCTTGCTTAAATTCGAAATTGAAATTGCAGGCAATCCAAAGGTTGCATTGACATCATTGATTTCTTTCATCTTCCCCTTCCATTGAAAGGTAGGGGGGAGACACATAGACACTACCTTCTCTCCTGACTTCATAGTTCGAGTACAATGTGGCATGTGATTGGTTTCCTTGTCAAGGAGGCACTTCAACATAGAAGTGGCTTGTTGAGTGTGTATCCTTGGCTTTAGCAGTCTCCTATTGCCATGGTTTGTCACTTCTCTTTTATCCTTTACGAGCATTTGGGAGTGGAAGAATGTGATATCCAAGATCCCGGAAATATGCATCCATACTTGCATGCACACAAGAATCTCTTCAACCATCACCATCTTTCTTCCATGTATATCACCATGAACCAATCTATACACCTCAGTCTTCATGAAGGCTCTATGTTTGAATGTTGACTTCCGATACATATGTTCGCGGAATGCACAAATCTTCTCCCTCGGAAATGGCTGAACACAATTTTTGGTGCAACATACTTTGCTAGACACTGCATTGATGGAATCCTGAGTAAGGAGCTCCTTCGTTTTTGCAGAAGTTAGTCAAGGAGGATTCCGGACGCAACTTGCATACAGCCGACAAGACGTCGCATATGGCGGGTTCAAGAGAGTCAATTGAAGAGTGTTAAATTTATCACGGGCTTCATAGTCCCAAAGGCTTGCACCACAACAATGTACTAGATGAATAGGCCAGGCCATCAACAAAGTCACCCTCTCTTGTGGCAAGTGCTCCTCGGAATGTGACTTGGAAATGTAGACATCAACATGAATATCTCCCAAAGGACCGGTGGCACCAAGCACCAGGTCACAGTTCATACTATGGCAAGTACCTTCACTAACAAGTACTCCATTCTCAATATATAGAGTGACAACCATTGTATTCCAAAAGCAACGCGGAAGTCCCTCACACTATGGAACACCAAAATCCATTCCCTCAGTATTTTGGACCTCATCGTCTGATGAGTCCCTAATCTCTAGTAGCGCTGCCATAGCTTCCATCGCACCTTCACAAATTGGCAACATGGTCTTAAATAATGAAACAACTGCAGATATTGCTAAATTTGTAGAGAGGATTATAAAAAGCCAAACAAAAATCAATACACAAATTTTAGATCAACTCAACCTAAATGCAGTATAGTTGAAACAAAATATGACATTAACTTCTGAAGATGCATGCAGTCTTATATCCATGTCATCAACAGGATGGAATAGGATCAATACAATCAGAATCATTCTACCATATCCAAGCATAACAACAATCAAATGTCCAAATACATATTCAAGTCAAATCAATCTGAATAATTACATCACAGTTCTCCTCACCTAAGTTCAGAAAAAGCATAAAAGATTAGTTCCAATGATGAGGAACACCAAGATGAATGCTGAAGGATGGAAATTCAATCTCATCCAATTAAGTGCATTGTTTATAAAACAGTCTTAATTAAAAGACTACCATTTAGGTCAACTTGACCTAAAACAAAGTGGAAAGACAAATATCAATATAACAGTTCAAAGGTCATCCGAGTAGTGCGTTCATAACATTGACAATAATTAAATGATATGATTCTTTGAATAAGGTTCTTTGGATATGGTTCATGTAATATGCTTCTCTCCAATTCAGGTCAACTCAACCTAAATTGTTCACATGAACTTTTTGAACTCAATGAGATCTCCAAAAATATTGTATATTGCATACAGGCTTGACCATCAGTCTCCAGAATTAGGTCCGCTCGATCAAATTATAAAGAGTATGACTTGTCAATCATGACCTCTTTGTCACTTTGTCATGGGCCGACTTCACTTTAAGGTCGAGTCGACTTGAATTTATTTTCAAACATTGTAAGACACTTCTATAAATTTAGTGAGATGTCTAAAGGTACCATGTTTAGGTCGACTCAACCTAAAACGTCAATGTGTGAGGTGTCGTATGTGCAATCTAGGCGTAAGTATCCTTAACACAAAAATGTGCCAAGATAACACGAAATATCGTCCCAAGGAATTTCCGGTTTCTATGTAGCATATTCTAGGTATCCGGCTTTTCTATCTTTCTTTCTTCTCACCTACTCAACCTTTTTCGGATCCTTTCACAATCCGAACCATAAACTATCCAGAATCCGGTTTACGTCTCCTCTTCCAATCCGGTTTTCAATACCTTTGTTTTACCTTCAGAGGGTCTACTAGTTGATCTTTTGAGGGGGTAGGGACTTCACCACTCCTGTTCTCCTACAATTCTAACAAACACAAACAACAACACCCGAGTATTCAAAACGTTGTAGCAAGACAAAAAATCCGGATCCTCACAACTTCCAGATGGCAACTCCGGACAGCAGGTCACTCAGGAGTACTTCACTCTCCTTTACTACAACGACAGATCTTAGAATCCGGAATAAGTTATAAGGGTGTGATCTTTCTAGAGGTTAGATGAATCCTAAGGTTGGCAGATCTTCCGGACAGGTGGGGGCTTCCTTAGGCGGGTGCTTACCTCCGCACGGCTTGACAACCGGACTCGCTTCCCCACTACTCTATGGTCCGGACTACTCTTCTGGTAGTTTAAAGACGCTGTGCGCAGCTCCTAAGTCAACAATCCAACAACATTACAATAGCACACTCTTGACTCAGACCGTATTCTCCTAAATCCGGATTCCTCCTCACCTGTCCTTTCCTTCCAATACCCAGACCACAGGTCAATACAATCCGGATACACTGATAAAGCCAAAACTACATACGCGAGGGCTTAGATTTTGAAAAGGGAATGAAATACAATTGAATATCAACTAGGAGGGAATGAGGGGCAACTAACTTGTCCGCCCTTAAAAACCCAAAACAAAACCAAAGTCAACACCCTAAAAGTGAAAAAGGGCTCCCTACAAACCGGGGCAACCACACAAACACACCAAGGAAATCCCGAATAAATCGGAAAGTCCTTATCCCTACGTTTCCGGAAACTGGGCCCGCGTTTGGAATCCGATTCCGGGACAAAACTATACAAATTCTAATCCATCTCCACAAGTAGTCTCCTTCTAACTACTTGGCCACTCGAGATTTCTTTGAACTCCCGGCTCCCTGCTTAGCTCTCAACTTACCAGGACCCTTGGCTGGCGTCATTTTGGCTGCTCGAGGTGGATTCTAACGGGTCGCAGGAGACGTCTCGTCCTCCTCCATATCTTCCTCAGATTCTGAGCCCGACTCAAACTCTCCAGACTCGGAATCTTCAATCTGTTGCTTCACCGGCTTCTTGCTTTCTGGTTTCCGCTTCTCCGACTTCCGGAGTTTCAGCTGCCTCTCAGGTTCCACCATCTCAAGTTCTTCATTCGGATCCGAGATTTCGGCCTCCACTATTTTCGTCCTCTTGTTCAGCCGGGTTTCCGGCTTGGGTTCTGGTTTCGTCTCTGGAGCCGGATCTCCTAAGTCAATCAATTGCGTACCCCGTGCTGGTGACTGTTCCAACATATGAGGGAATCTCTCCGGGTGCTCTCTTGTCGGATTGATCGTCCCCAAACCTTCTAACAGATCTCTCCGGATCGGCAACCTCTACCCAGCCTTTCCGGACCCCGACGGAGACTGTGAGGAAGGGGCAAAAGTATTTACCATGCCCCACTTTGGGAAATGACTCGAGGGAGGCATCCTAGGCATTTTAAACAAGGACTTCAAGCCTGGATCTTCTTGTGTTCCGGAAGTTCCGGCTCCATGCTTGCCTGGGGACTCCATGAAGATATCCGGAAGTAACCCAAAGTCGTCCTTGGCCACATCCAAGTGTCCCAGGAGCTGCCTCATATCGTCCAAAATGATCTTCATCTTGGCCTCGTAATCGACCAGGACCTACAGCACTTTGGATCCGGTAACAATGCCGTCGTTCTCGAGTTTCTTCGTGTAAAGCGCGGACCGGATGATTTGATGTTCCGGTTCTTCTACCAACAGCTTCAAATCCCTGACTAGCTTCAGGGCATCCGTCTCCTTCTTCCGAGCTGAGATCAACTGCCCCTCCGTCCAGTAGAACTTGTTCTTGTAGTGATCTTGCTCCGCCTTAAGCACCTCGATCTGCTTGTCCTTCTCTTGGAGTAGTGCCGGATCGGGTCTCTTCCGAAGTTCGTTGAAGATCTGATCCGTCTCAACATTTAACTCCCTGGCGACGCCCATGATGACCTCTGCCATCTTGGCGTGCCTCTTCCGGCACTACACCATCCATCGGGTTCCGGCCTCATAAAAGTCGGACACATCGGAAGATTCCGGTGATGGCTGGGTGAGGGATGGATTCGATTTCGGCACGTCCAGACTCGTTCTTTGTGCGTCCGGATTGGTGGTCTTCTGTCGCTTCCTCTTCTCCAGTGGCTTCGGTTCCGGATCCTCCTCTTCCTCTTCTTCTTCTAGTGCCGCTTCTCCCGTCGACTTCAACTCTTCTGTGAATCCGTACTTCAGGATCTGCATTCCGGTCTCATAGGCAACTTGTTCCTGCGGGGTCATGAAATCAAAATTATGATACATGTGGAACAAGTAAGTGCTGAACGGACTCTGCTTGGCCTTGTCGATAGCCACCGCCATCTTCTTGACCTTTTGGTGGATTATGGTCGCCCAATTCACGACCCGGCCTTTGAGTGCTCCGAAAATCGTATTCGCCACTATAACCGTAACCCTGGTTGGCTTTTCCGGATACACAATGGGAATCAGAAAATTTAGTAACCGCCTATGGCGCTCATCCATACAGTCACTAACGGTGAAACCCTCTTTGTGGTGCGGCGGTTTCTTGAACTTGTCTTCATAAAACTTATCCGTTCGGGTTGCATTTCCGGATCCGGACTACTTCAACCCGTAAGTTTCCGCCTACATCCCTTCCGTCCAAGATGCCAACCGACCCCTTGGCGTCGGCTCAAACTGGTTTGGCGTCCCCATAACCAACTCACGAAGAAAATCTTCACTCCTAACTGTCCAGGGTTGCCGGATGAACCCAATACACCCTAGTTTGAAGAGATCTTCCTCTAACTCTAAGTGCCCAACGGAGTCCGATGGAATGACTGGTATAGGAGTTTGACAGAAGGAATAGTCTTTTGCCCCTGCGCCGATGATCCCGCCATCTTCTTGTCCTACAATCCGGTGCAATCGGCACCCTCCTTTCCTTCTCTCCCTATCCAGCCTAACTCATCATTCTTTCACTCTTCTAAAAGAAACACGCTCCAAAACCTGCAAGCACACACACCTCCTCGAGCGGAAGAAAGAGGGAGAAAAACAAAAGGCCCATCTGCTTAAGTACCCGGCTAGTGACCGACACCCGTTGGTTCGGCCATTTAATGCGCCGCCATTTGCAAACGGATCCCTAGTTTTCATAGGCCGGACCCCTAGGTTGTAGGTTGCCTGAATCCGGATCCCATTCCGATTTCCGGATTCCGGCTAAAGTCCGTTTCTTACCTATTCTACAAGTTTGTGCAAGCCGAAATTTCCTAACTACCTAGTTTCTACTAAATGTTCCGGTTTGCGGCTTCACTACTACAAATTTTTGAAAATATTTACGGAATTGATCCTAAACTAGTCCGGATTTCTAAATATTGACATTGCGTGTTCCCACATGAGGTTGGCTTCACAGCTTTCAGATTTCCCGGAATCATGATCAATTTACTTTGAACGAACACTATCCCAATTTTCATGGCGACATATCTGAGAGCAATGCCACCATTGTTATACAATTCAAAAGGAAAATAATGCACGCAACCATCAAACGCACGATCTTGCACTTACAGTTGCAATGGACAAGAAAATGAAATTGCAGCGTAAAGAAAATGAAATGACAACAAAAAAAAAGAATTTCAGCCACTGAACGAATCCTGTGGTTCAAAACATCCGAGAGGCAGCTCAGTGAAAGCAAATACCAAGAAAGACACTATGACATCGTCAGTCATGTACTCATAACCCCGAGAACCTTGCCGAAGAATTCTTGAGCACCAGTCCTGCTTGCCATATATTGTTCGCGCACTTAACAACATAGAAACAAAATAGGCAAGACACAGTCGAGAGCGCTCATAGATATCCGAGAATGAAAGAATGAATGACCTAAACCAGACATCAATGGAGGTCAAGGACTTTTCCGCGAGAAAGAGAAAGGCGACAAGTACAAAAAGGAATTTCAAACATTTTGGATCAAGTAGGCAATAGTAGGCAGTTACTAAGTCAAGATTTCCATGGTTTTTTGTACAGTGTTCTTCAAAAAAAGGGCATACACACCTATTGCCTTAACAACATGGTAGCCCTATCCACGGGTTTAATAATGCTCTGAAGATTCTTTTTTCATTCATAAATAAACATGAAGTCTAAATTTTTCTTATCTTTACTTCAGCTATAGAAATTCCTCTTCTTTATCAAAAAGTTCTGAACACTTTTACAATTTTAGACAAACAATATCCTGACAACATTCCCGTTGGTTTTATGGCAGGGCAATTTGCAAAGTCAACATTTTATTAAAATAGTGTAGTACATCATAATTTCCAGTATTCATGGAAGAATCCTATTCCCATTGAAAATTAGCATTTAAATTACGCATGTCTTTTAAAAAGAGAACTACAGAGTCCACCAAAATCCAATGCTACTTGTCCTTCGAAAAGTGTTTCTACAATGTCAAGGGTTAGGGTTTCAAGGTTTGGGTTTAGGGCTTAGGTTTAAGATTTAGGGTTAGGATTTAGGATTTAGGATTGACTTTCCATTTTTTTTATGACACAATCAAGTAAAGGTTGCCTTTAATGCAAGAAGATAAAAAAAATACAAACCCCTTGCCGAGAGGGTTAATGTTTAGGGTTTAGGATTTGAGGCTTCTTGTTTGAAATTCTACAATCTATTTATTTCTTCTACATTTTCTTAAATAGTGCTTCTGTTTTTAACATTTAAAACATCAATAATTTTAATTCTTTTAGGTACAACACAGAGGATAGTAATATTAAATTAACTAGTTTGTTTTCATAACAAACACAAGATTGAAATAAAAAATTATTTACGACATTCAATATATAAAATTACGCCACCATTCTCTTAAATGTAGCTTAAAAGACCTTAAATCTCAAAAGTTATGAAAGTTGAATGCCAAGAGTTTTAAAAAAAATTTGGAAGTTGTAAATAATCCGAACATATAGAAATGATGGAGCACTGAAATTAGTGCTCTATTACATTCCATGAAATGTAAGAATGAAACAAAAAATAACCGATGTCCAATAGTTCAATGAAACAAAAATTCAAACTTTATGAAACTTGAATGCAAAAAATAAGAAAAAAAAGAATTTTACAAATTGTAAATAATCCAAGCATAAGAAAATCATGGGACACTATAACTAGTGCATCACTTTCCTCCATGCACTTTACAAATGAGAAAAAAAAGAATTATTTATGCCCTGTAGTTTAAAGAACCAAAATTTCAAATGTCATGGAATTTGAATGTAAAGGGCATGAGAAAAAAAATAAACTAGTTGTAAATAATCCAAGCATAAAGAATTTGTGAACTCACTAAAATTAGAGCCCCATTTTCTTGAATATAATTCACAATGAAAAAAAAATCAATTACCCATGTCCTTTAGTTTAAAGAACCAAAATTGCAAATGTCATGAAATTTGATCGGCAAGAGCATGAAAAAAAATGTGTTAGTTGTAAATAATCCAAGCATAAAGAATTTATGAACACACAAAAATTAGAGGCAGACCCATTTTTTTGAATATAATTCATAGTGAAAAAACAAAAAATTACCCAAGTCCTATAGTTTAAAGAACCAAAATCTCAAAATAATGTCATGAAATGCATTCAAATAGAAACTCAAGCAACGTTACTAGTAGAGAATTGATAGTTAAGTTTATTAATTCAAAATTTGAGCTTTATATGATATCAAAGAGGAGGAATTGTAGTATTGTACATACAATACTATTTATGAAGTGGTTTTTTGATTCTTGCAGAGCATGTAGATTTTTAGTTCAAGGCTTGTCCTATTTCAAATCTTGATACCATTATAGAGGCCATCAATTGTTATGATATACTACCACATTGATTCTTTTTGAAACCAATTATGCTTTTTATTATGCCTTGGATACCATAGAGATGGTCATAAGCTCTTATAGTTGGAAGACAAAAGGATTTACTTATTATTTAGGTTGAATGGTGGCAATCAAGAATCATTTTAAGTAACATGTACTAAGTGATCACTGGCGCATGAAGTTGTTTAATGCCCAAGCAAGTTTAAGGACCGTATTACATCTTATATTTTATTTTAATTACTATTAAATTTAATCCCCCCTGCCTTCAAAGATATTTATGAAGTTTAAATAATGTTGTACTACAAAGTACAGAACATGCAAAAAATATTTATTTAGAAATATGAAGTTGTCAATTCCATTTTTTTTTCTAAAGAAAAAAAAAAACTAAAATTCTAAAAAATGAAGATTTCCTTAAGCATTTGTCACCTTCAATGTTTAAAAAATGAGGATTTTTACATGAGCCTCCATTTATTTCTCCATTTATTGCTTTGTATAAACTTTGCAGGAAACTTTGGAAGTCAGTAACTTTAGGACCATGAGTCGAAATGGATGAAAATAGAGTCTATGTATCCTTCAATCCTTGCTTATACTTTTTTTATCATAGAGTAACATAAATGCCAGCAGTCAATGGATTTTTACTTCTTCTTTGGTCCAAATTGGAAGTTCATGCTCTATTTTAAGACTATGCTATATTTTAAGACTATGCTCTCTGTATAATTCAATTAGGTATCAACAAGTTTACATATAGATGACAGCCATATTATTACCAAACTACTATAGTAACATTTGTGAAATAAAAATATGTTTTTCTACTTTTAAAAAAAGAGTATCAAAGTATCAAAGTGCAGATGCGCCATGTATGGTTCAGTTCACTCGTTTGAATAGGAAAAAAAATTGCACCAACAAATATCCAGATTTAACCCTGAAACAATTATGCATTCAAGGTTTAGGGTTAAGTATTTTTCTATAAAATATTTTATCATATATCACAGATGTACCATTCATCCTTGAAGATCACATTTTGTGAGATGAAAAAGGAGGCAATGTACATCACATTATCAAAATGGATGAATTCCATTGTTAGTAGTTTGTCCTTTAAGTGTTAAGGTAGAGATATTTGTCATCACTAGATATTAACTAATTTGCCTTGTATCGTTGCCATAGATGAAACAGAAGTGAAAATTATTCTTAAAACTAAAATTAATTTAAATATCTATAATTTTTCAGAAAATGTAGCCTGTACATCTCTCTTTACTGAGGTCTTCCTGAAATACCAAGCATGCGTCCAACAGATTTCAACGTAAACAAATAGTTAAACAAAACAAACAAACGGCAAAATTTAAGATATAGATGGATTCAGGTTTTCAATGGGCCGGATATAAGGCAGATATAAAGTGATTTAGGATCATTAGGTGGGCGCGTATGCACTATGGGAAGATGGGTATGCACTACGGAGGCTGATATTGGCGGATTTTTGTACAATAGGGCCGGGTATTGACGATTCTCTCAACCAATCCAAATATCCTATCCGGCTATTTTGTGATAGACTTTGGGTTGCAATAGGATTTCTCCACCTGTGTGCTTTCTCTAAGTATTCTGGTGCTCTTCTTTCTTGTTGTAGCGTTTCTTGCAGCGTTTGTCCGATTGTCTTTGTTTGTGCATTGTGGCGGGAGAGATCGTAACTGCGAAGGCGAAGGATTGGGTCACGACATCTCAATTGGGGGCACCTGTTGGTGCATTCGTTGCGGAGGGGTGTTCCTGTGCATTGGAGCTTCAATGCGCGCTCTCCGGTGAGTTTCTAGCATTTGGTTTTTTGTTAATGAGCTTGTGGCAAGGGAGGCAAGTGCACAGAGTATCAACAATTTTAAAACTTTTTGGAATTGTCAATTTGTGGCAATCGACAATTTTCAAGTTATCGGAATTGAGTTGCTTTTGCTTTGTGAATCCTTTCTTTTGGGGTTTTAGTTCAGGGTTTAGGGTTTCAAAAGTTAGTTGCTTCTGATTCACAAATCCTTTCTTTTGAGGTTTCAGTTTAGAATTAAGGGTTTCACAATTTAGTTGCTTCTGCTGCTACACAAATCCTTTCTTTTGAGGTTTCAGTTTTGTTTCGTAAGTTTGTGCATTTTAGAATTCAGCTTGACTAGGGATGTACAATTTCCCAGGAAAGGGGGAATAGAGCTCGTCAAATTGCTGCAACCCTAAATCCAAAACTAGCAGCTTGCTTAGAATTCTTTGCTTTGGACTGATCCTTTTCGACTTGTGTGTCGACTGATTATTTTGGATTGATCCTTTTTGACTGATCTTAGGTTTTAGTTTCCTTTTGTTGTTTTCTCCATCATTTTATTTTTGGTATCGTTTCCAGTTGTCTTGGACAACCTCAGTTCGTAGCTCTGCTTAGCAATTTTCATTTTGAATGAAAATTGCAGGGTTTTAGACTTTGAATATGGTTGAACTAATTAGGATAATTTAGGTGAATGAATTTTGTGGGAGTTTGCATGGTTTTGCAGCATTGTTGAATGAATTCTTTATAGGTGTTGGGTCAAGGATTTGAATTTGTAGAAAAATTAATCGTCAGTGCAAGGGTTTGATTGTTTAGAAGCTAGATGTCAAGGTTTTGATGAAATGAATGTGGATTTCTTAGTTCAATGAGGGTTTAGGGTCTCCACCCTTGTTTAGGGTTAGATTTGCACCTGTCATATTGTAGAAGTTAGGAACAAGGTAATGGAAAATTTTTTATTGTTTTGGAAACACCATTAATGTGATATAAAAGTGCTTACATCTTTGTATGTTTTTCTTTTTTTACTCCATTGATGGATGTGATTGTCTTTTGTGTAGTGCAATTTAATGTTGACTGTTTCTTCCAAATGTGTAGGTGTATTCTTTGATTTTGAGAGGCGTATCAATTCCTAGAAGTGCTATCCAAAAGGAATACCATTGTGATCCAGATATGTATAGAGTTATTCCTCGGCCAGTTAATTCAATATAAAGTGAAGCCCATTGCATTTCAAGTCAATGTCACTTTAGGTCAACTGCGATGAATTTTGAGGATGATAGATAATACACTTTAGGTTGACAGCACCCACATAATTGGACTACCAACGCATATAATTTTAGAAGATGAGGTGTAGTTTAGATCAACTTGACTTGAATTCACGTGCCTAGAGCACATAACTCTCCTCACCCAACAAGGAGTCAATTCAGGTCAAGACAACCTAAATAGCAGTCAAAGCTTGTCCACAAACCGCCCAAAGCATATCAAAATGTTACAATTTAGATTGAATGGACCTAAACAGCCAACTATAAGAAACAACAAAAAGAAGAACCATATTAACATGATAAAGGACAAGGTCTACATTAGGTCAACTTGACCTAAATCGGCAAAAAATAGTTGTCAAACTTCAACACAAATACATGAAACATTGGGATTTAGGTTGACTCGACCTAATTAGCTAGAGATGCAAAATCCATAAGACAAGAAACTCTGAGAATAGATGCATACACTACTAAGGAAAATATTCATGTGACCTGAAACTGTAGGCACTAGATTAGGTCAATTCAACCTAAATTGGCTCAACCCATACACTATAGAAGAGGAGCAAAAAACAGCCCAACCAATAGAACCAGTTCTCCCAAAGCGATCCCCTTCAAAATTGTTGAGTAGATTATGAGATTTATAATTTTGAAAAAACAAGGATTACGATTAAGGTTGACTCGACTAAACATTACGTTGTGGTCTTGCAGGTAAAAAATGGAAGAGCAGGTTCAAAAATTAGAGGCGTTCTACAAAAGAATGGAGAAGCCAGAAGATGACAACAATGGAAATAACTGTGACACCGGCGCGAAGTATTGGACTTTTCAAAGCCCAGAGAAGATGGCCCACTGGAGTATAAAAATGTTCGCGCTCAAGAACATGATTTGCTTCTCTACAAAGTACAAAGACAGCAAACCATACTACTCTATCTCCTATGACAAAAAGATTAAGGACATCGTCCCCAACGTTGGCCAAATGATCAAAATCCATTGTGTTACACACAAGTCGGAATTGCAGAGAAGGACCAGTATCTTTTCACAATCATTCTGGATTCCTCACAAGTGGTCTTCAACATCACCCCATTCTTGGAGTCACTTGTGTTCACAGACTACAGACCCGAAATCCCGGAGCTCAAGAAAAAAGTTGACGATAATTTCTTCAAGACTTCTACTGGAAAGCTAATTACCAAGAAAACGCTCTGTGCAAAATTGAGGATTATCTTCGTAGACTTTGCAGTTCTAACTGCCAAGATTGAGAAGGCCAGGAAAGAGATGACTCCTTGATCAGTATCCCTAGATAGCGTCAACCAGGGAGAAGGGCAGGGATCACAAGGCACGCCTGGGACACAACACAGTTGTAGGACAAGGAAAGGGGAGAAGGCCCAAACTCCTCCTATAGGAGCCAAGAAGAGAAACTTGGTGGGGTCCTCATTGCAGCAAGTACAAGATCAGGCTGCTAGTGAACCCGTTGTTGGAGAAGGAAGCTTTGGGTCAACTGTGACTCAGGTCCCGCAGGCCTATGACCCAAGTCCAAAGAACAATTGCAAGCTCTTTGCAAAGGCCTACAAGAACTATTGGGCCATATGCAATGATGCCTATGTCTTCAAAATTGATGAGAAGAAAAGCATACCAATTGACCAGCTCATGAAGGCACCGACACACTTGAACATGCTGAGTCACAAGACCCGCATGGCAGAAGATTTGATGCACTATTACTGGCACATATCAGATAAGTCTATAAAGCAGACACTTTGCATCATGCCCATTGGACTGGAGGAGAAGCCCAAGCCTGAAGACTGGGAGTCAATCAAAACTGGGAACTTCTTCCTCATCAATAGACAGCATAGTGTAACAGCCAGCCATGTGATGGTAGATGCAGTACTAAACGAACACATTCTGAATCACTTTTGCCAATGGAATTGCTACATAGTCTGGACCAAGGGTGGTGAAAAACTGAGGACAATCTCTGTGTATTACAATAGAGTAAATCACTTCCAAGCAATGAAGCCGTCGTGGTCTACTAACATCTTGGTGCAAGGACAGTCTAGGAGATCATGGGCAAACCAAAACATCCCAAAGACCTTGCGCCAGTGGAGATAGTCTCCAACACCCGAGGAAACGCCAAAAATAAGGCAAACAAGAAGAAATTCAAGGTAATCAAATCAGGTCAACTTGACCTAATCTGTCTCTGATGCAGTAACATTATTCAATTGCCATGCATCTTTGGTTTAGGTCGGCTTGACTTGAATCCTATAATTTGGCACTTACTAAACATTCATTGCTTGTTATGCAAGAGTTTGAGACGGCTATGAACAACCGTTTTGCAATGCTGGATGTCGTGAAGTCTCAGAAGACAACCAGAGGAAAGGACGTGAAGGAGAAGCTCAAAATCACAAACAAGCTTAGGATTATGACCGCCCTCGAGGACAATTACAAGCTATGGAGCGAGGTGATATCTAGTTCCGCACATGGGGAGCTCATAGACCCAAACACATTGATGCCGTTCAACAAGAAACCAAGCTGAAAGCCAGAGAACGGAAATTTGACGCATGAGTTCTTCAAATGGCTGGGGAATCTCTCATACAATGATCTCATAATACTTGCCAAGCACATTCTCCTCATGGATCCCAAGCAGGCAAATGAGAAGTATTCCAAGGTCACAGTCAAAGTTGTCTCATTTGTTCTTGAAAGCTGCTACACATGCAAGGAATGGGTGGAGCAGCGGAAGAGAAAGTACCTTGTCAAGAGAGAGCTCCATCTACTCGACATAGACCTGGGTTTGTTTAATGCATTCAACGAAATCAACCCAGAGAAATGGAGAGAATTCAAACGTAGTTGTAACTGTACTAGTACGACAATGAACGTACTTCTTGAGCAGCCAGGCGTTGATTACTGAGGTGAGGCCAAGAATACCAGGGCAAAGAACAAATCTGCTGAAGAAATGTCTCCCCTACGTTGCAGAATTCTTCAGGGTGTTTCTGGAGCAAAGGTTAAATTTTGTTCTACCGCAGTCAACCACGCCTACCCACCATCACTATAAGAAAATGGGTGTTTTATGACTACAAAATAGGACTGCATTGAGTTATAAAATCTAAAAATATGACTCTGCCAAAAATTACTGTAGATGACTAGCAATATAACTGCGCCTAGTCATTACCGATAAGTCATATTTTGCGTAGTCATATTTTGCAGTTTTATGAATTAGGGATATATTTAGCCATATTTAGATATATTTTGCCAGCATGGCGTATATGTTGACTATCCTTGGAGGCTTGACTTTCTCATGACTTGCTCGGGCAAATAAAAAAATCCTACAAGGAACATGACTCCATTGGGTCATATTTTTGGATGACATGGAATATGATTGTAGTGAGTCATATTTTGGTTGGCATGGCATATGACTACGGTGAGTCATATTTTTGCTTATATGGAATGTAACTTTTGCGAGTCATATTTTCTATTGATGTGGAAAATGACTCTCATGAGTCATATTGTCTATTGATGTAATTGCTATGAATAATATTTTTGGCTAATGTAACAATTCACATGGAATGTTACTACTATAGTAATTTTATGATTGAGTGTATTTAAATTTCTAAAAGTATAGAGTCATTTTTTTGGCATGATTGTGAGCATTATGTGACTATAATCAATCATATTTTGGTCAAGATATTTTATGAAATATGACTCAATCAAGTGACATTCCAAATAAGTGAGAGTGACATTCTTTAGATTTGTGTGCATCGTTTGTAATTGGAGTGACTAAAGTTTATAGTAGCTTCTATCATGAACTGCAATCACGTTTTTTATACATTATAAATGGACATGATGCATTAGACTCATGCATTGATATGATTTAGTAGCTAACTAAAAGATGACTCCATCCAATTAAAAACGATTATGTATGATTTTTGAGATGCACAAGAGACAATCATATTAGAGAAAGTAAATACAAGAAAGAATGTCATTCATTTCAAAAGACATTTATTAGTCATTGAAATAAAATGTATCACAATAAAACTCTATAAATACATATTTCCATACACTTATAGGACCTATTTTCCTTACAAAAATGTGAAGATGTTGCCTTTTTGTTGTTGCAAGTAGCCTTCAACAACTTCATTCCAACTTGGTGCCTACATATACAATGAAGGAGGTTAATTTTTAGTGAATGAACAATATATCTCAACCTTCAAAGATTTAAGGCAACACAAAATACATAGCACAAGTTTAAAATAAAAAAAAGCCATAAGCAGTAGATCTTTAAAAATTGCACATAAACAGGAAGAAAAAATAACAATGGTGATAGAAGGAATAAGAAGCAAAAGGTAGCAAGTGTTAATAGGTAACAACAAGCAAGATGTAACAAAAAGCACAAGTCAAGAGGCAAGAAAATACAACAAATAACAAAAAGAAGCAAGAACTAAGATGCAACAAGAAGCAATAAGAAGCTTGGATGAAGATGCAACAACAAGAAAATTAGAAGCAAGAACTAAAGAAGCAACAAGAAGCAATAAGAAGCTTGGATGAAGATGCAACAACAAGAAAATTAGAAGCAAGAACTAAAGAAGCAACAAGAAGCAAGACCTAAGATGTAATAAGAAGAAACTAAAAGCAAGGAGCAAAAACTAAAAAGCAACAAGAGAAAACTAAAAGCAAGGAGCAAAAACTAAGAAGCAACAAAAAGAAATTAAAAGCAAGGAACAAGAACAAAGAAACAACAAGAGGAAACTAAAAGCAAGGAGCAAGAACTAGGAGGCAACAAGAACAAAGAATTAATAAGCAACAACAAGCAAGAATTAAGAAGCAAAAAAAAGCAAGATCTAAAAGGTATTAATAAGAAACAAAAACTTAGAGCAACAAGAACTATGAGCTAGAAAGCAATAAGGAGCAAAACCTAGGAGGCAACAAGAAGCAAAGAAGAATGAGAAGAAAGAAAAAAATTAGTCAAATGTTACACTTTGAGAGGTGGCTACCAAAAAAATGGCAACTACGGTTTTGAACCCTAAACTAGTGGCAGCTAGGGTTTTAAATTCCAAGTCATGTGACTTGTCCTAGTCATATTGTCATGTATATACTAACTATCCTAGTCATTTTGTCATACAACAACAGATCAAAGCACTCAAAACCGGTAGGGATGCATGTGTTCTAGAATCTAGACTGATCCGGTAGTTGGCAGGCCTTTTGGAGATGGGGAATATTATGCTAGTAGTTGCTTATCTCTGCACAAAATACTTCCTAAATTCCGGACTTGCATCCACTGCACTCCTTCTGGATTACTATCCTAGCAGTTTAAAAGCACAATGCACTAATCCTCTTTCACAAATCCAGACCTCTCATGCAAACGCACCCTATTGATCAGACCCGGTTGCCTCATATCTGGACTCCCCCTCACCCATATTCTTCACACCTCAACGCCCTCATAAACAATCCAACACATTCGTGCACATAGCCGGAATCAGAAAAGTCCACGAAGTGGTCTCAGATTTAAAAAAAGCAAAAGAACATTAACAAATGCATTCTAATGGGCTAGGATGGAATGAAAGGGCAACAAGTTTGCCCTCCCTCTAAAACCCAAACAAAAAGAAAAAAAAGAAAAAAGGGCACACCCAAAATCAAGGTGACCAATCACACTAGCTTCCGAGATAACCAAAAAATCCCAAGCCGGTGGCCTTCTAGAAATCCGAAACCGTGTTCCACCACCAAAAAATCCCAGGCGGAACGGATTCAAAAATAACACATAAGAAACTAATAAACTAACTATTTCCTCTTTGATTTCTTCACGCTGCTCCCTGCCTTGGTTGGTGGCAACTTCACTAGCGTGTTCCTGGCATATGTCCGGGTCTGAATTTGGCGCTCTTGAGGTGGTGTGGCATTGTCTTCCAACTCCGGTCTAGTCTCACATTTTTCTTCTTCATCGTTTGAGAGCTCCACCCGGGATGACTTAGTTTTGGTCGAAGAAGCTTGCTTCATGTGCACAAAGACAGCCGGATGGGTCCGAGCCGAATTTACAATGATATTCAAATGCTCACCCAAGTTACGACAAACAACCAACTTTGGTGTCAAAAAGAGCACGGCTCTAGTTGGGCGGGCGCGCACAGTGGTTGGGTAGAAGATGATCTTCGCTCCCGGATTGGAATCTCTTGCCTTTTTCGGAGTTGATGCATCCACCTCGATCAGAATCAGTGCTTCCGTCCTCACCAAAATGGATGTTCCGGTTCCTTCCTTTCCCATCAATGGGGGTATATCGGATTTGTCATTTATCATCTCCTATCCCTTAACAAGAGTCTGATCCGGCCTTACCATCTTGGCCGGAGTCTGCTGGTAGTTCTAGGCATCCATGGCATTTGAAAAACCTTCAAAATCCAAGGCCTTACCTAGATCCAACTGCCCCAGCAAGTGTCGCATCTCCTTCAACACCTTCTCCATTCGCGCATGGTAGTCAATGACTACCTTCTATACATTTGTTCCGGAAGGGTTACCTTCAGCCGTCAGCTTGTGGGTGAAGAGGTTGGCTCTCACCACTTGATCTGCCGGTGGTGCAACCAAAGCTGACAGATTCCGCACGAGACCGGTGGCGTCTAATTCCTTTGTCCTTGCTACGTCCAGTTTTCCTTCCAATTGGGACACTTGTACCCGGAGATCATTCCGATCTTGCTCCAAATTCTAGATCCAAAGCTCCTTCTCTCTCAGCGCCCTTGGATCTGACTTTTGCCGAATTGCATCTGCCATCTACTTCGGTTGGCCCACCTCCAATAGTGATATGGTATTGGTGATATAGTCCGACATCTCGTTGTAGATATGCCGACATTGGTGGATCTAATGAAGTCCGCGTCCCCAGAATTTTGTCATTTGCTTTGTTTCTAGAGGATTGTATGCCCCTTCTTCTTCTGGAATCACTTGCCTTTCCATGGTGCTAAAGGACTCTTCAAAGAAGGCTCTTTAGAACCCAAAGAATGCTCTTTGGATCCGAGGAGCCTTTTCTTGTTGCCAAAAGGATCTCTTTTTTTTTTTTTGATATGTCATTAGATATTCTTGGTGCCATAGAAGGCTCTGGATCTCAAGTCCAATGAGTCATTTTTTTGTACAAGTGACTTTCCTTTCATTTTTTGGGTATTGTATTAGATAGATTCTAGTGCCAAAAAAGGCTCTTTTGATCTAAGGAGCC
Source organism: Neckera pumila (assembly GCA_963969595.1). Lineage (NCBI taxonomy): Eukaryota > Viridiplantae > Streptophyta > Bryopsida > Hypnales > Neckeraceae > Neckera > Neckera pumila. The sequence goes on along the minus strand of OZ018418.1, from coordinate 839,483 downwards.
ATTTTTTTGTACCAAGAGACTATGCCTTCATTTTTTTTGGTATGTCATTAGATAGATTCTTGGTGCCATAAAAGGCTTTAAGCCTTGAATCCATAGAGCCATTTCTTATACAAATGATTCTTCCTTCATTTTATGGGTATGATATTAGATAGACTTATGTGCTACAAAAGGCTTTTTGGATCAAAGGAGCCATTTTTTAGTACCAAAGAACTTTGCCTTCATTTTTTCTTGGTATGTCATTAGATAAACTTTTGATATATAGAAGACTTTTTGGATCCAAGGAGTCATTTCTTGGTGCCAGTAGATACTACATTATTTTTTTGGTTATGTCATTTGATAGCCCCTCAAATTTGAGGAGCCTTATATTGGTGCCAAAATATTCTCCTTTAATTTTTTGGGGTGACATTTGAGAGACTTTGAGTTGTTTGTTAAAGTCTTTTAATGTCATAGAAGGGTAAATTGGATCCCCTAAACCTTACTGAAACCGTCCAAGAAAATTTCCCTTAATTCTTTTACGTTTGCCATTAGATTAACTTTTGGATCTTTGTGAAGGTCCTTGGAAGCCAAAAAAAAGGCTTTTCAGATCAAAGAGCCATTTTTTTGGTGCCAAGGCACTTTTCCTTCATTTTTTGGATGTCATTTGAGAAACTCTTGGTAGTTTTTTGTTAAGGTCTTTTGGTGCCATGGGAGGGGCTCTTTGATCTTAGAAACCTCCCTTGATGCTTAAAGAATCTCTCTTTAAACATTTCAATTGTTCTTTGTAAAGGAGTCTTGGTACCATGAGAAAGGCTCTTAGAGCCAGGAACCTATCCTTGGTGCCAAAGGACCTTCCCTCAAAAAAACTGGGTGCCATTAATGCGATTTTGAATTTCAAACAAAACATTTTGTAGGAAAAAATATATTTGTGATACAAAATTAATATAGAGTGTGCATCTTAACCAATGCCCTTAATTTTTATAAAGATAAAGAAGAAGATAATGAAGTTTTGATTGAAGCAAAAAATGAAAAAAATGTTTGAAGAAGTATGAAAAGAAATTTGAAGGCATGTACAAAAAGAGCAGAATGAGGGATTGGATTACATCATGTAACCTTGTTGCATAAATACGGTATTCCTTCAAAGAGTCAAGGCTCCTTGAATCTTTATTTCTTTTATAAAAAACTATCTTTTTTTAATAAAGAGATTGCTCTATCATTCATCTTTGTAAATTCTTTTGAAAATATTACTTGAATGTTGGATTTGTATATGAAGTAAATTTTATACAGTTGCAGTGGTGGCTTAACCTCTAAAGTCCCAAGGCCTTTTTATTTTAAACACTCAAAATTGCCATTTCTATTTTGAAGAGAATTTTTTTTTTTTTTTTTCCATTACTAACTATAGGATCTTGCACTAGACTATTATAAAAATATGGAAAAAATTTCAAAAACAATGATTATATGAATTGAAAGATATTTGTATTTACAATGAAGAAAGCAAGTTTTTTGTTACCTAGCTTGATTAGATTCTTTGACTTTGAGTGTCTTAACTTAAATTTTTTGCATTACTAATTTTGAATTTCTAAATTTTTATATTGAAGAATTGAGTTGAAAATCAAGGATAATAAATTTCCAAGAAAAGACACTTAATTCTCACTTATTAAAATTTGTTAAGTAAACTTAGGTTCAAGATTGAACAAGAAACTAAATTGTTAGTGTCTCTAAAATGCAATTGAAATACAATTATCCTAATAGTGAGATTGTTCTAGCAAGCAAACTTAACACTGTCTAATAAATTTTCAAAAATAAATTGTATAAGTTATTTTTTCAAGAAAATGATTTGATTGCCCACAAAATAAGATTGTCCCTTATTTTTCCAACTTCCACTAGTCCAAATAGAATGAACTAAAGTCTTACATGTAGACAAAAATATAATCTTTGAGAAAAATTTAAAAAATTTAAAATTTAATTTTTTGTAATTTTTTTGGTGTTGCCCCTTAAATTACATTTTGGACTTAGAATGGCATAACTTTTTTTCCTAGGCAACGATTGAAATAAGAATTCTATTCCTTAAAAGCTAACTTGATTTTCTATCTCCAAAAAACAATTTCAAAAAATCATGTCAAGAATTAGGGTCACACAAGCCTATTCTTAATCTCAAGAATCCCCCTCAGGAACTTTTGGACTTTGGCTTTAGGGGTCAACATATACAATTGAGGTTCCATCTACAATGTGAAAAATTCAAGACTTTAGCTCATAGCTAATGATTGGAATATTTGTGGATTGAATCTACTTCTTTCAACTAACAACATGCCGGTCCCTTATATGGCAACATGTAATTAGAACTTATAAATTTTAATGTTAGCATTAGTTTAGTCAACAGGCTTTGTCCTTAAAAATGCTTGAAAGGAATTATAAATTTTAATTGAAAATGGTACCTTCCTTGAATTGGTTTTATAATGCCATATAAATACCATTTCCTAGTTTCCCAAAGTCTGTCTACCTTCAATTTAAGGTACTTGATTGTCAACCTTTATTTTAAATAATTGAATTTTTAGTCCCATTTGATAGTCATCCATCATCTAATGCAATGAACAACAAATGTATTTCATCCAACAAAGTCAACTACAAAATTCATCCAAGTTTGTTCATTCCCATTAATCCTTTTTAGACTCATTCAAATTTATAGCCATATACTTTTATCCTAAACCATGGATATAGGCATCATTTTTATATTGAAAAATTTTAAATTTTTTGCAAATTTTTCTAGAATTGCTTAGCACTCACCACTCATTGCTCAATATTTGGTGCTCTTTGCTCATACTTTAACAACATTTCATCTTTGGATCCAATGATGAATGAAGGACCATATTTTTTTGTCTTTCAAGATGTGTTCCTCCTTTTGAGCCTCTCCTAAACTGAGCAAAGTCTTTAATTTTCAAATTCCTAAAATTTTTGCAACTCACTATGAGCCTTTTTGAAATAGAGGAGGCTCTTAAGGACCCCTTGTGAATGTGGTATGTAAGATGATTTTACTACCCAATTGACTTCTAGGAGTATTAGGGAATAGTGTTTGAGAGGGCTTTGCTAGTCCAAAAAAAGATGCATGTGAGTTCAAGACTTTACCAATCTATTTTAAGCCATCTATGCTTATGATTATTGTTTGCCTAAGAGCCTCCTGGAAACCAAAGAGGCTCTTAAGACCCCACAGAAGTCTAGTATATGCACATTACAATACAAACAATTTAGATCACTTGCATCCATATCAAATGAATGTTCCTTAGACATCTTTAAATTAGATGCTTTATGATTCCAGGAACTTCAATTAATATGAAAAATTTAGTTCCGGATTTTTTTTCATCTACCAACTTTCATCTACATTCATTTGTCATCATCTTCATCCATCCAAAGCAATGGATGATATAATTGACCTACATCCAAAAATAGTTTTTTCTAAAACTTCATTTCTAAATGTAGAATTAATGGTAATTATGAAACCTTAAAAATATAATAAATAAAAATTTTACTGCTCAAATGCAACTGCTCATTGCTCATTGCTCCCTGCTTACACTTTAGCAACCCTGCTTATCCGCCATGTCTTCAGATAGAGAAAGTTGAGGATGTTGGTGATGGTAGAGATGTTGAGTTACCTGATGACATTCCCGACGACGCTCTTATAAATACAGAGACTTCTCCATTAGATTGCTGGGTATAGGCGAGTATATCGTCCCCAGTTCCTTTGGTCAAGGATGCAATATGTTCATTGTGATGTATGTAGCAGTGTCCTTGCTGTTGTCTTTTGTCTGTCCCATTTGTTTCTAATCCTTGTTTTCTACCCTTGGTGGATGTGGTTGAATTTCCTTATAGCTTGGTTGTAATACTTAATTCCTCATCAGAAGTGCATCTGTTTAATTTGCACTTTGTCTCTGTTCTTTATGAGCAGGGTAGCAGTGAGAGATCACGTAAGGTGGAATGCCACATCTTCCTCCATTCACGTCCAGGTTGGTAGAAAAATTTCTTAACGTTATCCTGGATCTGAATGAACCTCTGTGCGTGTGTGACAATGTGAGATACCACCTAAAGGAAGGCAGATTATGCTCTCCCGGTGAGGTAGTCCCTAATGTAGAGCATATGACCTTGAAAATCAATAGAATCACCTGTCGGCCCTACTTCAAGAGGTTCTTGCAAGAGTTATCTTCCATTGCAAACGTCTACATCTAGAGCCGCATCAACAGATCCTACGCCTAACTCGTTTGCAAGTACCTCTATTACGACCTAGAACCCCTTTTGTATGTTCTCGGCCAAGAACAATGTAGCGTTCTAAAATGTTGAGGAAGAAACAAAAAGCTAGTGAACTACAAGTTAAAGGGGTCAGACAAAGACCAATACATGAAGCCATTGTACAAATTAAGTGATTTGATCTTCTCTAAAGACAGTACAATTGTAGTGGACGATAGGCCAAAGAAGCACGTCTTGAATGACCCTACAAATGTCGTGCTCTTTGATCCCTGGTTGTTTGAAGGTTTTGGAGTGTTAGATGGAATCTTCATAAATGAGCTTTTTCCATGGATTAAGAGACTGCACGTAGAGAGGCCATTGGAAATGTACCCCTTTCATAGAGACAATGCCCTGGGGTGTATCCATGTCATGCATGAACTCGACTAATTCAAGTTCAATGACATTGCCAGGGCACTGGAGGTCTCCAATTGTCTTTATAATGAATGGAATGTGAACAACAATGGGCATGATGTTTCTCCCCAAAAGTCCAATCCAATATCACACAAGGAGCTTATACTACGGGACGTTTATTTCCATTTTTGTCCACTTCCCCATGAGATGTCCAGTCCATTGCTGCACAAGGAGCGTAGTCTACGGGACATTTGTTTCAAGCGTTGTCCACTTCCCTACGAGAGGAGTTTGTAGACCCTTGGATGTTGGCTTTTATAACCTTTATTGCAACATGAGTGTACTTCCAATGTAGCAGTTCATTATAGTGGAGACCTTTGTTTTGTGCTCAGAGTTTGGGTATTTTTGAGGCACCCAAAATTTGTTTTGGAGACAAGTGTGTGGCCTCTGATGATTCACTTGTTGACTATGGAGAGCGGAACATACTGCAAGGTGGGGTTTGTCATATCATGTACTCAACGGCCACTGCGCAGTCAACTATGGATTTTTCAATGATGGACATAGATGATGGTGTAGTGAAAAGTCCTCCCAATGGAGGAAAGCGTCCTTTATGAGTGTACACTCCATCACCTCTCAAGTCTTGTTTTCAATCGGTGTCTCCACAGGAACGCTCCAGAATGAATTCCAAAACGCAGAGGAAGCTCTATGATGATGAAGTGGGTGGTGTGGCCATTGTGGAGGTACGGTTTTAACAATTTTTGTCTTTACATTCCTGTTTGTTTTAAGTAATGCTTTGTAGATGTTGTAGGTTACAAATCTCTTTTAAAATTTGTATACTTGCAAGTGGAAGAAATGGTGCCTACGTCTCTTGCCATCAGCGGCAACAATTATAAGGACCTAAAGCCAAAAAAATGTGAGGAACAATCTACTACATATAATAGCATGTTGCCTCCTCAGCCTTGTCTGTCTTCATTGGGCCTCACCAAACGGCAATGCAAAATCCGCAATGGATTGCCTGCGCTTCATTGCAGCCGTCAACCATGGGACGCTTGTAGCAGAGGTCCTTGAAGAAACGGTGGCAAGAAATTGCTCTCCCAAGGTCTAGTGGTAGTACTGGATATCGTCGAGGGCCAAAGTTAATAAAGACAATGGAGATGTTGAAGAATAGGTCACACTTATAGTGCGTAGATTAAGACTATGGAAGACATCATATTCCTTACATTTCAGTGGTATAGAATTTTGATGTGTCACTCAAAAAATTATTGAGTGATTTAGAATATTGGATACTTATCGTTTTGCTATTATGTAGCAAAGAACCAAAATCTAATTGCAAATAGCAAATAGCAATAGGACTCATATAGTGTTTCAAAACTGATAGCGCAATTTTATACTATTAGGTAGAATAAAGTATTTGATCCATAGGAAGATGATGGAAACAATGTTTTTGAAGCACTTCAGTCAACAATAGTAACGTAGCATAAAGAAGCACAAATCCTATCTTTAGGTGTTAAATTAGTTTAAAACACCCAAGATGACTTGTGTATCATTCCCAAAGGATTTTAACTTGTAGTTTCCTCAAAATTACCGGAATTGGAATACAAAAAACCAAACCCGAGGTAAAAGAAACCGAAATTGAAAACTAAAAAATGCACTTCCTCTTTTGTATTCCCTAAACCTTCTCTCTCTCAACTCATACCAATATCTATACCCCAGACTACTTACAACAGGTATGCATTCATCCCAACAATAGCTTTAACTTAGTATCCTACTTCACTAAATGCGGAACCGAAAAGAGTGCAATGATCCTGTACCTTTTCCGGATCCGGATTTAATAAGCAAAGTAACCAATAATAATAGTTTAACCTCTATAACAGAGGGTTTGCTCTTTGGTTTCAGGAAGGGAACATATATCCTACCCTTCAATAGATTAAAGTGACTGAAGTTTCACTGAATGAAAATACAAAACACACACACACACAATCCGGATGCGGATTCTTCCTCACAAATGATTTGGATATCAATCTGAACCAGTAGGTCACTCAAGAAACCTCCACAATCCTCTCTTACTACAACAATGGACCTATCCAAATTCAGTTTTCTGAGGCAGAATCTGGTAACCAGATAACTAGGCAATCCTAACTACTTGCAAATCACTCACTTCTGGTTGTAGGAGGACCTCATCAACACGTCAACTAGCATACGCTTGGCTCCTACATAACGCACCCAATCTAAGAGCGGCTATCCTCCACAAAAATTTCCAAGTAACAACAGTAACTAAACTTCACTCCTAATACACAAGGTATCTCAACCAGCTCACTTCAATTTTCAAAATTGGATTTAGACAAAATCCGGAGGTAAACTTCTCCTCTCAAATTCTCACAACCAAGCTACTTGAACTAGCAATGGTCAAAGCATCGCCTAACTCCTCAACACAAGACCAAGACTTTCTAGACCAGTATTCATGGAGTTGAAATCCAAGCTTTCATTGCAAGATTGAAATAGAAAACAAGAGTATAAACTGCCCAGAGTTGGAACTAACTTCCAACCTCTAAATAACAAACTAAGGGAAACACTGAAGGTCCCCAGCAACAAAAGCAGAGGACCAAGGAATGACAGGTGTCATTCCTTATCCCTCTAAGTTGACTTTCCTATCAACCCATCCGGTCCGCAAAATGTAGATCTCAGATCCTAAAAACCCAAAAAGCCACAGTCCAGGTGCATACAGCTAAAAAGTACCTGCCAAGTAGCTTCTTGCTCTCAAAAACTTAACTTTCCTTAACTGAACTAAACTATAATTAACTTTACTATAATTTCCGCCTATTGTTCCTAGGCTTATCCTAAGAACTTCTACTTCTACTTCTACTTTCTACCTTTCTTTGGAAAAGGTTCCTCGCCTTTGGATGCGCCCTTCCTTGGCGGCTGCTTCCTGCTAGCCAAAGGCTTAGCTGTCTTACCCTTAGCTGAAGTCTTCCCCTTGAAAATGGACGGAGAAATCGTAGCCAGGTTAGATGCTCATCCTCTTCTTCTTCCTCTTCCAAGTCAGGTTGAGATTTGGACTCGGATCCGGATTTAGACCCGTTATCCTCCTTTGCTAACTAATAGGACAACTCATCCTCTCTAGAATGGTAACTCTCATAAGACACCTTCCGTGCCCGTTTGAATGTGGTCTTCAACTTCACCCTGCTTGTCTTCTGCGGAGAGGGTTTGGCGCCTTTGCTCTGCGAAGAGGGTTTGGTGCCTTTGCTCTGCGGAGTTCGAAACTCATCTTTCTTCTTCTGGATCCTGCCCTTGGATCCGGATCCGTGTGCCGATCCCTCACCTCCTTTTGACTTCTGTTTGGAAGGATCCTTGGCAGGTGTCTTTTCTTCCTCGCTCTTCCTTGACTTCACAGGTGTGTCCGGAAACTGATCCGCTTACTATAGAGCTCCCCGGATGTCATCCATTATCTTCTCCACACTATCCGAGTACTCCGCACAAACCAGGACAGACTTGACTGCGGACTCTGCTCCAACCTTGTGGACTTCCTTGTCAAAGCATTTGGCTTTGTTGAGGACATCCCCGAAATGCTGGATGAACTTCTTGACCTTCTTGAGGGTCTCCTCTTACTCAGCGAAAAGTTTCCTCACTTCCCTACTCCTTGCCTCACCCTTGTCTAACTTCTGATGGAGTGACTCATTTTCATTGACCAGTCCCTTAAACTGCTCTTTCCACTATTCAATATCCTTTTGTCGGATTAGATCCTCTACCGAGTCTACGAGCTCGGGTACTTTGATCCCACCAAGCAGCCTACAGATTTTCCTTACTGCTCCCCTCTCAGTATCCAAGTCCTCCTTTCTTTTTTTCAGGTCCTCAATTATCCTCCCTAAAGAATCCTCTCTCTCGACTTTCAATTCCTCAGAACCCTTCCGACCACTTCGGGAACCTTTCTTCTTTTCAGAGGATGGGATCTTTGTTAAAGACTCTTGCTTCTTTGCTGATGACCCTCTCCCGGATTCCTCATCCGGTCCTTTCATCTTATCCTCACTCTCTTTCTTCTGAGGGAGATTAATGTCAAGTTTACTCATTGTGGAGGCTGCATTTAGAACTACTTCCTCCGGCTTCCTTAGTACCTCTAGATGGTCGTATAAGTGAAATAAGAAAGGTTCTATGGAAGACGCCTTTGTTCCTCTTAGAGAGGCGACCATCTTTTGGACTAATTCTCTCATAATTCTTGCCCAAAATACCTTTCTCTCTCCACTCAAAGGGCCAAATATGGTATTGGCCCATGTTACTAAATTCGGTTTGGCCGTTCCGGATATAGGATGGAGACCAAGAATTCTAACACCCTCTTTTCTTTGGGCAACTTATAATCTGCCACTACATATCCGTTCTTGGCATGAGGAAGGTTTAGAAATTTACCTTTGTGGTGCCAATCCGACCGCAAGGCCATTTCCTTTCCAGCGTGCGGAAAATTGTACACCTTCTTCCACATTTCGATCGTCCACTTATTAAAGAGAGCACAAGCGGTCTTCACCCACTTGTTTGATTGCCCTTCAGGAGCTCACGAATCATGTCTTTGTCTCTCAAGCTCCAAGGTTTTCGGAAAATAGGCACCCCTGATCTGATCCAGATCCTCCTCCAACTGCTTCCGCTTTCTGTCATCCTTTGGAATAGCCGGATGGATCGTCTTGAACTTGAGCTGCCCTGATTTGCTGCTGTCAGCCTTCACCATCGCTCAAGTCGCTCACAATCCCCTCAACCGATGCCTCTCTCAAAGAACTACGAGTAGTTTCCTGCCTGATAAGAATCCTCTTCCGCTTTCTCCACTTTGACAACGGAAAACTTTCTATCCTCTCCAGACACACTCGCATGTAAAAGCTTCACTAACTCGCACTCCAGACATCAGCCAAACTCAAATCGTAAGAATGAGGATGGAAGTTTCAACCTCTGGAACTTCCCTGAAAGGAACGACCGTTGGATTAGACTAGCTGTCATCTTTCTGCGTGCAAATAAATCCGACCTTTGAATGGTCAGTCCTAATCCCTGGTATGGCCGTTGGATCCTACATCCGCCCAACCAGCTCCTGGTAAATGTTCCGTTACTTTTCCCATGAATTCTGGTGTCCAATCCCGGCACTGAAATGATTCCAAATCTCAACCCAGTTCCAGTTCTTAGTAAAAACAAGAAACTTTAACTATTGTTTTTAACCTAATTATCTATCTAGCAATACTCTTTTAGCAAGGAATGTTAATTGTGGTAAGATATTTTAGTTTATCCTTCGATAAACCAAAAAAATATACCTATATTACCTCCTTCCTCTAATTTCCTCACTACCAAGACTTATCTTACTTTCTGAGCTCCCACAAATGGAGACAAACTTAGGGAAGGAAAATTGCAGAGTTTGCAGAATCAAACTGTCGCACCACCCTTGAGAAGGACCAGGGGTGTCACTTCTTAACATCCAATACAAAATCACGTCCAAAAAATGGATGCCGCCACTACAAGGGAGCAGTGTCAATTCGGACATTTTTTATGTCAATTTTTAGTCAATTTGGACATTATTTTGTCAATTTTCTGTCAATTTGGACATTTTTTTGACAAGATTCTGTCAATTCGGACATTTTAGTCAATTAGGATGTGTCAATTCGGACACTATTTTTTTGTAGTGCGCAGCCGGCGGCTGCTGGGTGTCGGTCGGTCGGGACGTCGGCGGGTCAGTCAGACAAGACATCAATCGGTCATTGTCAATTGGTCGGATGGGCTATTGGTCAATCAATCAAACGGCCGTTGGTTAATGGGGGGCGTCCATAGAACAAGCGGTTAGCAAAAAGGTGGTTACAATGGACGGTTTTTTAGGTGGTGAAGTACAAATTAATTTGGAGAATGAGTTTTAGATCTAGGGAGATTTGATTTTGAAACCTCTTCAATTGCAATTGTCATTTAAAAAAAGGTGGAAATGGCACACACAATCTAAGCTTTCTTTTCATTTTTAAAATTCACAAAACTTGGACGACTTTGAAGACAAAATTGTTGCGTTATACATTTACGTTTTAAAATATTGTGCTTCATGCAAAATAAAATGCACACAATCAAATTTTATTGAATTTGTCCTTTGTATTAGAACTTTTATTGAACATTATTGTTGACATAAAAACATGGGTTTTCAACTGTAATGTCCACAAAACTGCGTTCCAAAAAATAGTGAAAACGTCCCCCAAAACACAGATTTCTTATAGTGTGGTATTCTGAACATCAATAAGCAAATTTGTACTACAGTGAAGCGGCAGTAAATAATCAATTTCCACATAGTGCCATCTATGTATCATAAGGACCTAGACACCTAAGTTTACATCCCTTCAGTCCCTAAGGATTATAATCATTGTCTTCCTTCACCTCAGCCTCGCTACTCTCACCTCTTCTTTTCCATCCGGTGTCTTTATGGCTGCATGCTTCTTCCATATTGTTTGATGAAGATTGTAGAATTCTCACTTCTTCTCCATGTACCTCTCTATTAGTACGTGATCTCATTGGTTTGCCCTTTTTTCTCTCCATTTTTACTTTTAATATGGACTTTCCAATGCTTTCACTAAGGCCAAAGACCGGTTTAATTTTTGTCTTCGGCCTAGGCTGAAGTGCATCTAGGGCTTCTACTCACATTTGCTTTCTTTGATTGAGAGATTGCAAAAGGCTCCATTACTCTTTTCTTTAGATCTGTTTTGGACTCTTTTACCATTGATTGTCCTGCTTTTTGGCCTCTTTGAATGATTATCTTCATTGCGTTCAAGGATTGCGGTGTATAATCTGATGATTTGAGAAAACCTTGTGATGGATGGCTAGATTGCCGAGCAAACATTGTAGCCAATGTCTAATCCTTGTCATCATCACTACGTGATGAAATGGATAGACTTCAATTGATGCAAGGGTCCAATTCTTTAGGAATGCTAAACTGTTGTTTTCCAAACGTTGAGCCTTCAAAACCATCCAAAGTTGTACTACCAATTGTAAATAATGCACGTAGACATGGTGCAAGACCGCTACGTGGTGATAACTGGGGATCTCGTATGAGCGGCTCCTTCCCTTTTCCATTTTGGGTTAGGATTGGACTCCCGGACTTCATGAAATATATATCTTCATTCTCTTCTACTTCACGTGGTTTGACATTCTCAATCCTTGGTTCACCACTCTTCTTGCTTGCTAAGACCACTTTTAATTGAACCCTTGTGTTCACCACATTTATTGGGACCTTTACCCCCAATCCGCCCTTGTCATTGTCTTTGTCAATCTGTTTCACTTGTGCCACTACTCTAGATGGAGATTCAAGAATTGGAATCTCTTCATCAATATCAAGAGTCCCGCCATTGACAAATTTTGCCCCATTTATCGCCGCATCTTGTACACAAGAACCCTCCCTATTTGCTAAAATCTTTTCGCTAGTCAGCAACCCGATCCCATCCATATATTTGGCTATTAGAGGATTTTCTTCATCACATCCACAATTGTCTTTATCTGATGGATAATCATAGATATCTTGATCATTGACTCCCAAATCTTCATTGTTCCAATTTGGGCTTTGAAACGGCTCATCGTTCAAATTGGGCTCACAACATCTCCATCATAAAATGCGGCCTCACCATCTTCACCATCCAAATTGTGCATGTCGTTGTCCATAGCACCCCTATCATCGGATGCGGTCTTACCATCTTCCGAATCCTCATTCTTGGAGATAAGCATCTCCCTATCTTCAAAATGCACATTCTCATGGTACCATTTTTTCTCATCCTTTTCCTTGGATTGGGCTAAGACTTTCGAATTGGTGTACACATACACCAAATCATCTGCTCTCTATGGTTTCAACTTGTTCCTAAATTTGTTGTGAACAAAAGAATAGCTACTCCAATTTTCGTTCACACAAAGAAAAGGCTACTGGTTGTGCCAGTATCCTCTTAGCAATTGGAGCAATGAGCTTTCCACACGCGCCTTCAAATCCCACCAAGCATGTGCCAATAATTGTTGTTTACTCGGCTCCAACATGTTGTGGAACGGCGGTTCTCTATGTTGAAATGCAACAAACACCTTCACGACCGCGGCGTAATCTCCTGGTTTACAAATTTTCATGAGAACACGCTTAAATGCATCTGTCGCTTTTTGATCGTCGGCTAGTTCTTTGTCTTCAAAAAAGTAGGGGTTCAAAAGAGCTCTTGCATAATGTAGATTGGTCTCCATCATTTTGCGTCGGTCAAAAAACGACTCTAGTAGTAGATCAACAAGATCCTGGCTCAAACAAAAATGCTCTTTAACCAAAGCTCGGACTTGTTTTTCTCAATTCCTCATAATGTGCAAAACCTTGCCCATATGGCATCTTTGCATCCAAATCACGTAGGCCATACACAATAGGACCCATCAAGTCCTTAAAATTTTGACAATGGCGCCAAAAATGCTTGCTCAAAAGTATCTTGAATACCTCCCAAGAGTTGCTACAAGATTTTAATGTCCGCCCTTACTTCCTCACATACTCATTCCACTGCAAGGCCCGTCACACTCTATTGCAATGGACCGTTGACCTTCAACAAACATGCAATTGTGATGAAATTAGAGGCAAATCTGGTTGTACCCGGCATCAACAAGCTATACTTCGGCTCATGCTTTCGAATATTGCAAGCGGCATATGCCTCTTCTTGAAGAAGTTCACTACGGTTTTGTCCTTCTCCACTTGCTTCGTTATCCATTCTTGTTTTCCCCAATCATTTAGCACAAATTCAAGGCGTGCACTACGCAACCTTGAAAAAAATGGTGTGGTTACTATAGCGCATGCTGCTGGGTTCACAATTGCATTATTTGTAGTCACTTGCACCACATTTTGGGGGCCCACTTTCTCTATAATGTCTCTAGGAGAGAGGCCAAATACGCAGCGTTCTTTTTTACCTCACTTGTATCCACCGATCCTAGGAATTGCTCAACTGCAGAAGACACGGGCATGGCATTTATCAATGGCCAATTTGTAACCAAGCTCCATCCATCAATAGACAATGTTGCTCTGAACTTCCTAATGCGGTCTTTGGTCTTCTTTTGTAGGCTTGTTTGCACCTCTGCCTTTGCTTTGTTAAGCAATTTATGGCATAGATAGTGGTACAATGGCAAGGTGTAGGGCCTATAGAACTAAGTTGTTCTCTTCACTACATTTTTGAACTTAGTATTTCAAGCTACAGCAAATGGTATGTTGATCGCATAAAAGAACTTGGCCCAGATTGCACTTAAATTCCATTTATGGGCCATGTCAAATCCATCCGCCAGCTTGCTCTGTCTCTAAGGCCTATTGCTTGATCCTTGCGTAGTTTCACATTCGCTTGATGTTTGTGTATTTGGATTTCTATCAGAGGCCACATAAAAGGGTTGCTCCAGTGCTATGCATGAGTCTTCTTGTGTAGAAGGAGCCATGTGCCTCCCATTTGAAACATCCCTTTCAACCACAGACGTGCCATTGCCATCCACATTGTCTCCTGTAGATCTTCGTGGAATAGCCCATTGCAATGAAGAAATTGATTTTGAGCTTGAAATGTCAACTTTGGTCAAAGGTTTATTCTTTTATCTCTCAAACTTGATGTGCCTTTATATCCTAGATGGTTGAACAAACGGCTTTTTTTCCTAGTGAACACCAACTTGCAAGCTTTGCATTCCACTTTGCTAACTGACGGGGTGCCATACCAACAAGACCAATCCTTGCTCATGATGACTAGTTCGGATTCTTTATATTCGAACAAAATTGAAAATGTAACGTAGTAACAGTTTGATAAATTTTGTCAAAAATATGACAAACAATGTGTGCACAAAGCCTTGATAACCAAGGCCCCCCTGTCCATTGAACTATACATTACCAAGCAAGGGACACAAAATTGCAGCGCCTAGCCTTTGGAAATCAAAGTGTTCAATTTCTCAGGAGTGCTTGCAAATGCCAAACTTTTGGAATTTATAGTTCTAAGGTCGCTAGTGACTGTTGAACAGGGAATAAAGAACACTATTTCGGTCCCACCAATCGGACACTCTCTCAATTGGATGCGGTGTCGGACAGGGGTCGAACGGGGATCAGTCATGGGTTGGACATCAATCGATCGTGGGTTGGATGTTTGCTTGGATAGAGTTGGACGAGATTGGACGGGGTCGGATGGGGTCAAACAAGCTCAAACGGGGATCGGTTGTGGGTTGGACTTTTGCTCGGACGGTGTCAGACAGGTTTGGACGGGGTCAGACACTCGGTTGGTTCAGGGTGGGGTCAGATGGGGTCAAACGGTCTGAACGATCAGCCGGATGGAGGTTGGACGGATTCAGACTTCAATCGGTTGGTCGGTTGGTCAATGCTAGATTGGTTGGATGGGCTCTCCGTTCGATTGTCGGACAGTCGGTTGACCCGATTGATTTGTGTTTGGGTGAAATTCAATCAAGGGTTCACGAAGTCAAGGCCTTGACCCCTACATGCCTAAGGCCCTAAGCATATCCAATTGTGTCTTGCTTGTGAAAAAACAAGCATAGACTTATGGAGTTATAGTTGGCACATTGTTCGGTTCTCCCCATTCAAGCAAATTGTTTGTTTTCCAAAATCTAACTATATACATGTTTAGGGTTCTTGCTTATTACTATTATTAATATGCATACCAATTTTTAGTGTCAAATTGCATATGAGTCAAAAAATTTTAAAAAGAAAAGTATATACTTCTCATGCCCATTATGTTTGACAAATTAGCAATCAAACTTTTCTTGGGATTGGAGGTGAGATGGACAACTACAAATCATGTTAGCACACTAAAATACACTTTTAAAATTGGTTTCTTAGATTTATATACAAGTAAAAAGCTTTTACTTATTCCATTTTGATTTATGAGATGAAAATTATGAGGTATTCTTGTTTTCAGGCAGTTATAGATTCCCTACTCTAAAATTAACTTTGAAGTCCTTTATATAACTCAATTTTTAATATTTTTTGAAAAAAATAAAAGCATAGTATGTATATTGTTTATTGCAACATTACAACCATTGGAATTGATATTTTTCAGTTCCATAATTAAATTCTTAGCAATTTAGTGTTTTGAATTATTCTCTACTTTTTGCTACTTACTATTATTTTCCTATATATTGTACAATTCCAAATGACCTGAAAATTTTCAAGCGTGTAGCCAACTTGGTTTGAAAAATGAATCCAAGGAGTAACCACCATTTTGGACCTTTTTTCATTTAAATGTGACCTTGTGAAGTGCAGCTGCCCGGTTTCTCGCAGTTTTTTTTTGTCAATTCAAATGCTAATATCTTGCACTCTACAAGGTGAAAAATTCTGAAATTTTTTCTACACTCTCAAACAAGTTTACTACAAGATCCTACGGTTACATGTGTCAAAAAATATTTGGTTTTATCCGGCATCAACAAGCTATACTTTGGCTCGTACTTCCGAAATATTGCTAGCGGCATATGCCTCTTCTTGAAGAACTTCACTACGGTTTTGGCCTTCTCCACTTGCTTTGTTATCCATTCTTGTTTTTTCCAATCTTTTAGCAACAAATTTAGGGCGTGCACCGCACAACCTTGAAAACAAATGTTTAGATATGTAGTGGTTACCATAGCGCATGATGCTGCGTTCACAATTGCATTATCTGTAGTCACTTGCACCACATTTTGGGGGCCCACTTTTTCTATAAACGTCTCTAGCAGAAAGGCCAAATATGCAACGTTCTTTTTTATCCCACTTGTATCCACCAATCCTAGGAATTGCTCAACCATAGAAGACACAAGCATGGCATTTATCAATGGCCGATTTGTAACCAAGTTCCATCCATCAATAGACAATGTTGCTCCAAACTTCCTAATGCGGTCTTCAGTCTTCTTTTGTAGATTTGTCTACAGCTCCGCCTTCGCTTTGTTAAGCAATTTATGGTGTAGATTGTGGTACAATGGTGGGGCGTACTGCTTCTTTGAAGGCTGGATTCCAAGCTACAGCAAATGGTATGTTGACCGCATAAAAGCACTTGGCCGAGATTGCACTTAGATTATGTTTATTGGCCATGTCAAATCCATCTGTTAGCCTCCTCTACCTCTTAGACCTACTGCTTGATCCCCGCACAGTTTCACGTTTGCTTGATGTTTGTCTATTTGGATTTCCATTAGAGGCCACATGAAAGGGTTGCTCCTGTGTTGTGCAAGAGTCTTCTTGTGTAGAAGGAGCCGTGTGCCTCCCATTTGAAACACCACTTTCAACCACAAGTGTGCCATTGCCATCCACATTGTCTCCTATAGATCTTCATGGGATAGCCCCATTGCAACAAAGAAATGTATTTTGAACTTGAGAAGTCAACTGCGGACGAAGGTTTATTCTTTCATCTCTCAAACTTGATGTACCTTTATATCCTAGATGGCTGAACAAACAGCTTGTTTTCTTGGCAAACACCAACTTGCAAGCTTTGCATTCCACTTTACCAACTGACGGGGCACCATACCAGTAAGACCAATCCTTGCTCATAGTGACCAATTCGGATACTTTATATTAGAATGAAATTGAAAATGTAACGCAGTAACGGTTTGATAAATTTTGTCAAGTAAATTGTCAAGTGTGAAATGAAGTAGTTTGCTGATGCTCCTTTCTTCAACCATGATTTTTAATTTTAGGAGATCATAAAGGTTCAATTCACTCTGCAACCTGGTATATGGGGTTTAGGATTCAAGCTTCATCAAGCGAGGTGATAGAATGTGAGGCTTTTTGTTTGTAGCTCTAGTTGTTATTGTAGATCCATAGCTCTTCTATCTCTGATGTTTCTTTTGCAGTTGTCAAAAGCTATGCTAATTTGGAATAAGGAGATCTTTCCCATTATCACCTATTTATATTTTAACCCCTGAAGGACCAAGGTAATTTTTCTATCAAAAACCACTCGAAATTGTCATTTCTACTGCAAAGAGAAAAGAGCTTTAAAAATTGTTTTTTTTTCATCTCCAAGTGTAATTTCTTTTACTTGACTAGTATATGAATACGTAGAAGAAATTTCAGAAATATTGACCATGTAGATTGTAAGATATATACATCTATAGTGAAGAAAACAATTTTTTTTGCACCTTGCTTGACTAGATTTTTTTGGCTTTGAATCCTTTTAGTTCAATTTTTCTGCACTACTAATTTTGATTTTCTAATTATTTATATCAATTAGTTGAGTGAAAAATCTACCAAAAAAATTTAGGTAAAAATTCACTTAATTTTCACTCATTAAAAAATTGTTAAGTAGAGGTGGATTCAAGATTGACGAAAAAAGAAAATTGTTAATAGCTTTTAGACGGAATTGAATTACAATAATTCCAATGGTGATATTATTTTGGCAAGAAAATCTAACCTTGTCTAACAATTCTTTTTGAAACATTATAAACATTGCATTCAAAAATGAATTCTATAAGTTATCCTTTCAAGAAGATGGTTAGATTGCCCAAGAAATTAAGATTGTCCATTATTTTTTCATAATTAGTAAAAATTGAATGAAACAAATTCTCACATAAAGACAAAAATATAATCTTTGAGAAAAAAAATAGAAAAAAAAATTATTTTGACTTCTGTGATTTTTTTGGTGCTACCCGTAAAAACTAAAAACTCTATTTTTGCTTATTGAGTTATTGAGCCAGAATTTTTGCTTCCGGACATCAATTAAAATAAAAATTATATATTCACAAAGCTTTAGCAAAATACACAAGCTCAAAAAATCCCATAAAATATTACAAAAAATTGAGACAATAGGAACTTGCTCGAACCTAAATTGTCCCTCAAGGGGACAAATGATCCTTTAGGGGTTAAACCAAAATACCCACAAAATTTGAACAGCCGTCCGACCTTCCTTCCGTTTGATTTTCCTCCAGCCTGTCTGACCTTTTTCTCGCCCGTCCAACCTCCGACGTCCCGTCCGAATGCCATTTGACCTCCCACTCTTGTTCGACCTCCGATCGCTAGTTTGAATGCCTGTTCGACCTCCGAAGGCCCATCCGAAGGCTTGTTTGACCTTTCAACCACCCGTCCGAGCTCCAACTGCTCGTCCAAAGCCCCGACCGACCTCCAATTGCCAATACAAAGGCCCACCCAACCTCCGACTGCCCGTTCAAGCTCCTGACCCCCCATCCGATCATCCACTAGACGGGCAACTGAGGGCCAACCAAATGTCAGAAGATGTCCGAGGGCCAGCGTCTTTGGACTTTGGATGTTTGGACATGCGTCCGGACGTCCAGACGTCCTGTCAACCCTGTAAGTGTGGGCGCTTATTTACCCACCCTTGGTAAATATTTTACACAACTAGGTTCTAGTTTCAATTGCAAAACCCTAACCTAGGTGGGTGCCTAAACATCGGTCCATTGTGCCTTCTAAGCAATGGATCTTTTCTAACTGCTAAACATCTAAACCTCTTGTAAAAAAGGACTCAAACATCGTATCCTATGACTACCTATAACTAAGGTGTCCTAACTATTTGAACTGCAAGGGTCTTGGATTTTTTTAAGCTATAGTCTGATTTTTAATAATTTTTAGATAGTAGAGGATTTCACGCCATTTCTAAAAACCCAAAGTTCATTGGAATTGGACACTCCTAGCAAAAGTTGTGTATGGATGAAGTTTGACCGCTATTCGGTTCATCAAACTTCATTTATGGTTTCCTATTGGTTCCTAATTTTAATTCCACTCGATATTTTTATCCAAGGCCTGATTTGAGTTACCCTAACTATCTGTAACTCTAAGTTTTTACTAGATAAAGTAGACCCTAATTTACTTGGTTAATTCCAATTTATGACATCAGTAAGAATTCCTAGGATTTTTACTAGTCTTGGTCAATTTTATGCTCCTACTTTTATAGGTTCACTTTACCGTCCTTAATTTATTATTTTACTTTAGAATTAATTTTTATTGACCTAAGTTACTGATAGATGGAAGTTGGTTGGTAATCAACGGTTGGAATTTCATCCACTAATTACTATTGACCTAAATTTCTAAGTTGACTTTTGTTTCCACCTTCCCCTTCTAAATCACTCCTACTTCCTAGATTTTTAGATTTTTATCCTTTTGGATGATTTTTAGATAGGTTCATCCAATTCTTAGGTCAAACTTCATCCGCTTGTAACTTTCTTGTTTTAACTCGGAATTGGACGTACTTTATCTTTTTGGAAACCCCTAGACCTCTGCTTCCTACTTCTATTCAAAAATCTGACCTGACTTATAGCTTAAGCTACTTTAGTTCTCGGCCCTAGTCTAATTACGTTAATTAGGAGAGAATTAGACAAGAAAAGCTGGGGTTTTAGAGGCCCACCTTGTATTGTAGGTTGTGGATGAGGTTGTTGAGGTTCCCACCTTCCGCTATTTTTTTCCTCTTGATGATTGTGCAAATGTGTGAGCATTTCTTGGTTTGGGAAAGATTTGGGTTGGAGTAGTAGATTTTCTGTTGCTTCTTTCTTCTTTCTCTTGTTCTTCCTCCTTTTTCTACTATTTTCTTACACTTCAACTTTTGCTCTTAACTCTCTTACACCTTAATGGCATGTTCTTTTTTATTCTTACACTTACGCTTTCAATGGTCCAAATTGGTTGTAGAGGTTTCTTTTAATCTATTTACTATTGATTGTCTTACTTACTTCATCCTCCCACTTTTCTTCTCACAAGTTCTTAGTTTGAGGTTGTGGAATTTGGATGAGCGGTGAGTGGTGAAAGGTGAAAGGAATGTTTGTGTCAATTTTGCAGGTTTGCTTTTTACTTCATCACAAGTTCACCTTTCCAAACCTAGTTTCCCCCTTTCTTTTGGAGTTCTACTTCTACTCTACTCTACCTTCAAATAAACTTCTACAATTTCCTATTTTTATATGCTAGCTCCTAGTCTAACTACCCTAACTTTTGGTTTAGTTTTTTCCTCTCCTACTTAGTTTTCTTCTTTCCTAGGAGTGAACAAAAAAGAACCAAAAAAAAGAGGATTTTTGGCCCAAGGCATGACTACTAACTAAAATTGGCCAGCTGCTGAGGTTGCTTGACTACAAGCTGGAGTCCCTAGCCTAAGAGGGGTCATCCCGGTTGCTGGCTGAGGGCCTGGCTGCGGTACCGGCCCGGCTGGCTAGGGCACCGGGCTGGCTGGGGTGGCCCAACTGCTGGCTGGTTGGGGTCGGCCTAACTGATGATAATTGGGGTCCGGCCTGGCTTGGCTGGCCCTGGCTAAGCTGGGGCGCCCGGTGGGTTTTTTTTGTGTTCGGCAATTAGTGTATAAACTGTCATAATAATTCTATCGGGACATAAAGCTCTAGACTTGGGTTTTCTACAAGGGGATATTTTTGCTAGGGACTCTATTTCTTGGAGGCTAAACTTTGGATGTTTCCAAGCGCATCTTGGAAAGTAAAGTTTAGAGAAACTGACTAGAGGGGGGTCAAAGCTTTGTTGTTAAGCTGGATTTAACACCAACTTTAAGACTTTAAGACAACTTGGGGGTTCAAAGCTCCGCTATCCAATAGGGTTTTAACACTTCCTTTAAGACTCAACCCTTGGGGGGTTCAAAGCTTCGCCGTACTGGAAAATAAGCCACACAAAGGGGGACATGTTATAAGAGGGAATATTCTACTTTAGAGAAATGTCAACCTACACTAGTAGAAAATTCAATGCCCAAATCAACAAAAAAATAACAAAAAACTGTTGATTTTTTTTGTTGATTTGGACATGTTGATTATGGTACTTTTGTACACAAGAATGTTGATTTTTTAACAATTAAAGGTTAATGAGTAACAAAAAATTGTTATTTTCAAAACACAAAAGTGTTGATCATATACCAAAAAATGTTATTTTGAGAACACAAAAGTGTTGATTTGATTGTTGGTGAAGGCACTTGAGAATTGTTAAATATGAATTTACGTATTACGAAAATTGCATGATTTTAGTCTTCCTTTGACAAATAAGGACAATGACATGCATACTTTGAATAAGATACATATGAAAATCCGTTGTGATATTTCATTCAGTGAAATTTAGAGAAACCACAAGAGTGACATAGACACATGTGATGTATGTCATTGCAATGCCTTCTGTAGTCCTATAGACGACAAAATCCACATTATCAACTACAGTTGCCTTCGCATGTAATTTAAACAACCTATTCCACCTACTCCTACAATGGATGCATGTTCAATTTGTCCACTGTATAAAGCTTGTTTTCATTGTATGGATGCCAACTTTGTTCTTCACTCCAACTTCTACAAACAACAACATCCACAAGAATCATTAATAATTACTGACCTTCCAGAACTTAAGGAAAAAAGGGCCCAATAGGAAACACTATGGCTATGTCTACACTCATGCTCAATTGAAGAGCATTATCTTCTTCTATCCTGTCAATTGTACATAACAAGTTCCAAATGCTTCCCCTACAATTCAAAATACAACGTTAGAGCATCTAAATAACTTCCTCCACATTATTCCCTAGCATTCATTCCTCCTTCTTACCACAGAAGTTTCCTAGCATTCATTGCCCTTGAAACATAGAATAAATTGAATTAGTACCTCTATTGCTGAGCATAAAATAGACTCACATTTGGTACATAGTTGCCTACATCATTCACAACAATATAGTACAAGTATTACCTTTCAATGACATTCCTATGGTTTCAGTATGCTCCTTGGCACTGATTCCTCCACAAAATCACCTCTCTTCTTCCAAAATGAGTACCATTTTTTCCCATAACTTCCAACAATTGATTAACAGTGCCCTTGTCTCCTTCATTTTGAATATTGTAATCTTTCTCATCATGCAATCCTACTACACACCTGCACATTTTGAACAAAGAATTTAAGTTGCTTCTCAGTCTTCTTTGAAAAATAAAAAACTGTACATGAATCAATTCACTCCACTGATTCCAAAGCTGGCTCACCTACCTTCAACTTCCATTGTCACTTTAAAAGTACTATAGAATTTTTTTTGTCATTCAACTATCTCAACTTCTGTCTTTCCAAAACATTTACACTACAGCATTCCTCAGCAAGTCAAAAAGCATTGCATGGCAATCACTACACATAACCATAATATAATTATGGCATCTGCTATGCACAAATTCGAAAGCAATGTTTCTACTACATACTCAAATTTCCTCCTCAATTCAAAAATGTAATTTCTTTTTTCCTGTCCCACACATAACTTTAACGCAGCCTCATCCCTTATTTTCCATCCCTGCCTTCCACATTTGCACTGGAACATTTAAAGACAACCTCTTATCCCTACAACTCATATCTACTAATCACAGCATCTCTTAAACATGTCCTGAAGCATCAGTTCACAATAAAAAGCCATGTCTTCAAACTATGGTGTGCTCATCTGCCACATTCTAAGTCCTGTCATTCACAAGACATGATTAAAGTATATGTCTAATGATAATGAAACAACAGTAAGTTCCTATTTCATTTCATTTCATGCACATCTAAGTATTATAATTTCAATTCAAAAAGGCTTCCTCTTCTCCTACTATACTTCTTCTCAATTCACCCCTGCTTTCCTATGTCATATTAAAAAGTGAGCACTACTTCAAAACTTACCTGAACTTCAAAGTCACTTTGGAAACTCCTTCTCTGCACTTCCTATTAACAATACACGAAATGACTTTAATATTAGCTGACAATTAATTTCAACACCATTTTCAAATACATCATCGACATGTCTTTCACAACTTTGCATGCTTGAACAACCTATGAACTATTTCAAAACAAAGAATTCAACCCTACAAATTTGTTTGGAAAAAATGCTTCCCACTATCCCTGATGGTATATATTCATTACACTTTGCTCAAAGTGTAACCAAGGTTTATAGTTGACATCTGCGTTCAGAGTGGGAGGATTTTTCATATTGAAAGATGAGAATACTTGATCAATTTACTCTCCTGTAAAAGGCCTATTGCAATGAAAAACAAAAAAAGGTCCAACTTTCCAATTATATAATTAGTAGACAATTACAAACACTATTTTAAAAATAGCCACAAAGGTACTTCTAGAACATTTGCATTTCATGCTGCACATGCTGTACACGCAACACCAATTACATTACCTAAGCACACCATTTCTTACTTCACTGCATTGCCTTCCTTAAACTACCTACTTCTTCAACATATCGTTGAAGACGACTCTGTCATTTCTATTTACATTGTGAATTGCACAAATTTCTTCCTCTCGCAATTCTACTTGATTCCTTTGACACCAATCTAGAGATGCTATTTAATTCATATTACACATTCCATTACAAATGCATACATAAATGTATCAACATTTCTATGAAATGAACTCCTACCACAGTAAGACATTTGAAACTGCTAAAGATAAGGCATAGCAAATGCCAATTCACTTTGTTCATGTCCAGTCTTTCTTCACATTCTTCCTTACATATGCATATATTACACTATGATGCAACCACATCTTTCAGTTAATGCAGAATCATTCATGACAAACATTCAATACTGCTTTAAAAAAAGTTTGTATACCTTGTCAAGAATTAATAAAATGGAAGGACTGTACGCTCACTCTCTCCATTTGATGTCCTCCACTCTCCTCCTGTTTTTGGTTTTTATTTTGGTTATTCACAGTATAATATTCAATGAAGGATTCCACTAAAACAATAAAATTTCCACAAATAAAATAAGCATTATGATACACTTCTATTGGTCAACTTACCATGTTCTGCCCTCCCTCTGCAACACTTTATGAAAGGGCACATGCACAACCACAAAAATTTTATAAGACAGTAATCCATGAACTTCTTGTACACTTTCTGTCCCACTCATTTCCTTACATGAATTACTACACCCTAGCAACGGTATTTTCAAATGCGCATGGTTATTAGCTAAAAACTATGACTTGCTACAAACATCTGCGCCTACTTCTAGGTCATTCAATTTCATACATTCAAAACAACAAATTCTTAACCATATTACTGTCTATGTACATTGAAAGCTCCATATACTCCCTTAGTGACACACCTTCCATGCAAAAGCAGTCAAATCAAATTCTACTTGCTACATTTTAATTTCTTAAAAATAAACTTCAATTATATTGTTTAATTCTAATTTCTGAACTTGCAATGCCCAATTTCAAAATTATATGTAATATGTAAAATCATTCACATATAAAATCTCAAAAATAATTATTAATTTACAAATGTATTCAACAATTCACAATTTTATAAATAACAAATTAAAAATAGACACTTGGAATCAAACGCATTGACAATGTGAAACACAAGGAAGTGTATTTCAGACCATTTGTTATTCGATTGAAAAGCATTCCACAAGCTCAACAACATACACAAACATATCCCACCCACAAACATATACTCCCGATAAATTTGTCACCTTAGGAATGCATTCAGATGCGGTGATTTCATAATGTCCACTCATACCATCCTGCACAAGAATGAAGTTGACACAAACGCATGTCTGGCCTATGTTTCTGTACTTGCCATGCAACTGCATCCACATTTTCCACAAAAAGAACACATCACACAAGTTTCTCTTGACTACACTAAAATTTCTCCAATCATTTTCTGAAGTGACACATCACGTCGTTAAATCCTAAGAGCCAGGAAATCACAATTCAGAAGAAATGAAAGTTTGCAAAAACATGAAAAAATTCAAAAGAACAAGGTATTTACCACTCCTGTGACAACGATTTCTATATCAGCATCCTTAAAAATGATGAAAGCACATTCCTGCCCAGCTCCAGAGACATCTATGCCCACGCACAGTGGCCACCTTATAAGATTCAACTTCCCAAGATCGTTGAACTACTCAATATTCTTCCAAACATGAAAAATTAAATTCTGTATCTGAACCTAACTTTCTTATTACGGTAATACCCTGCGCAATCGATACAAATATATTAGTAGAACTGTATTCTATTGTAGGCACACATGCAACTCATCTTCTGTTCGATGTTGGGAGCAATAGCCATGAGTATTTTCCTGACATGAGTTGAACCTGTAAAAGCATTCTTCCGTATCTAAGAAGAAATACACTTGCGGGAACTCGTTCGACAAGTATTAAAATAAATCGCAGATGCTCAGTCTCTAGGAAACGATAACAACTTCTTTCAGCTCTTCAAAATTGACATAAAGATTAAAAAAGGCTGTTACTTATATGCAATATTCGAAACATCCACATCCACACTTAGCTATAGGATGAATTTTGTTTCAAACATACCACCCTAGACCAACGCCTAAAACTATTTGCCGTCTCTCAACCAAACCACAACTTGTTGAAGACTCTAATGACACTACCACATAGTACTAAATAGTACCTGAGACCAACCAACGATGCAACAAGCAAAGCAAGACCTTTCAAATTCTTATCAAGAATGCAATTCAATAATTATGTAAAAACAGCAGCAGGAACAGAAATGAATAGGACGTACTGAGGACATTTTCCAGAATTCCTCCTCCTTCAGAAAGCCTCGGTTACTACCTCCACCGCATCTTTGCAGTCCCGTATTGCCACCACTCTTTTCCGGAATGAACACACATTTGGCTCCATAAAGAGCTTGAGGAAAATTCCATGTTAGTAATGACACAAAGGATTCAAATTTTGAAGATTAAAACAGCATCAGTAAAAGGACTGCTGCATTTCTGTGCATTGCGCTTGGACATGATAACAACCATAAGTGTTATGCACTGTAGATTGCAACAGTTGTCTCTAAACCATCCCCGCATGCTAAAATTTTCTAACCATTACAACTTCTTAAAGACGTTGTCAATGACATTCACAAAAAGGAAATTCGAGTATGCCATTAGCAGTGCAGAATGAAGGAATGATAAAAAGCATACAGACTATTCTCAGAAAGCAATTTGCACTCGCACATACGTTAAATATTTGGGTGAATCGCAGAAAGACATGCAATGCTCTGTGCTTGTTCTGCGGACAAACAACTGCAGAAATAACATTCCTACAGTATGACACCATGCAAGAATATTGCAATGCATGATGCTTTTAGTATATTCAAGGAGAATGAGGTAAGGGAAACAGTGAAAGTAACTAATACACTCCAAGCAAAAATTGTTTCACCAGCTACGTAAACAGCTAATCTATAAACTGGAAGAAGCTTGCATGATGTTCATTGCTCAAGTCAACGCATACTTTACTGACATATTGCATCAAACTGTTGGGGAACAAGTACAACAGAAGAAATTAATTATGGTTCCATTGAAGACCTATTTATGAAACTACTACACGCTGAATAAAATTGAAAAATACTACTTCACACTTCAAGACATGAAAATATAGTAACTTCAACCAGGATTTGAGTAATTTACCTCCACGGACTTAGTACATACTACATTAATCCCTACAACAACGTCACATGGCATAAATGACATTCTTGACTGTATACAGTGAACGTCAAATTCTGGCGCTTTCACCTTCATCGTTCATATGATTCACTCTGCATTTTCTTTCCAGATCTGCATCTTCTTTCTCGCCTTGCCGGTTCTTCGGCATACATTCCCTGTGCGTTTGACAGCTCAGTGAACAATAAATGAACTAGCAAGAAGTAAACATCTAAATTGGATTGTACTTAATTACTAGCATGGTACTTCTAATAGAAACTACGTGAACGGCTTGCTATGTAATCATATTCACATAACACTGTGTTTAGTAATAGTCTCTTACCGTCCTTGCATGATTGTGTTCACGTTCAGCAATTGCAGACTCAAAGCGTGGAAGTGCACGAGATGAAGACGCACTTCCTTTTTCACCTTTATATCGTTGGAGTTCAGATTCCAGTCTGGCAATATATTCTTCCACAGATTCCGTGTTTGTTTTCGGAAGAGAGTCCGCTGGCCTGTGAGAAGCACTACGTACTGCACCATGGTCCATGATTCCCTACATTCCAATAGATGCCACTTCAATACTATCATAGGGAAAACTATATGACACATGCATTCCATCTTTGATATCCTACAACTGTAAGAAACGTGAGGGAAGACATAAATAAAGACTTGGGAGTCTGATGTCTGGAACATTGTCCTCTTCTCGCTTTCAGCACTGGCATTGCTGTTCACTTCAAGCAGAAGTCCTCTTGAGCGTTTTCGAACCAACTGCTCTCCTATTTCGTCGTCGTCACTTCCATTTGACTGTCCCTTCAGAACTCCAACTCTCTTCAAGTCTTTCTTACCATATCCTTTGTCCCGTTCCATTTCTTCTGTCACCTTGTCAGGGTCAGGAGACCGCCCATAAATTTCAACGAGTTTGTCACGCACTCCGGCCTCCCCAAGTGCACCTACCCTTTCCATAGTTCGTTTGCATGCATTTGCATAATGTCCTAATTCACTCCTACCCTCCCATTGTTTACTGCTTGAGAGCTTCTGCAATCTCTTCCAGATTTCAATGTCCAAAGTCAACGGATGGTCTCTGCCATTCCTGATCATACCAATGAGTTCCGTCCACCTCCTTGTCACTGCTTTTCTAAGCATTTGCCTCAAAGGGTCCTGATTGAGCTCTCCCAAATAATCAAAGTGATCATCAGCCGACTCTTCAATATACACATAGATTCATGAGTTTGCTTTCTAATGTGCGTGCATGAGGGATCTAGCCAAATGGCTAGCTTATTTACTTCGGCTATCCAAGATGGTTTTCCGGGTCCGTATGGTATTCCTTGACCATTTAGGGTAATATAAAATGGTTTCTTCCCTCCTTTTGTTCGTTCACATCTTTCCGCTTCACGGAATGCCTCCTTATACCGTCTTGTTCTCCTGTCTGCTGAAGGCGACTGTAACGCAAGATCTGCTGTTCTCAGGTTCTCCTGATAACTTTGTAATTCAAATGCAGCTTCCTCTGACGGTGACCGCAAGGGAACTGAGGGGGACCTCCGACTCTCATAAGTATCACTCTTTCTATATGGTATTCGCTGAACATTTGACCTCTGAACTCTGTAGCTTCCATCGTTGGAAGTTGAATAAGGAATTTGGATTTCCGAACAACCTTGACCGCTTTGTCTCCCCATGTGTACTACGTCTGCATCTGCCAGTAGAATTTGAAACGTTCAATCAATCAAGAATATAGTCCACTGTAATTATTATTGAAAGTAACTACGATTTTCAATTCAATATGACGAACTTGAACAAATACAGCGTTTCCTTTATTTGCAATGTATCATCCTGCATGTAGCTTTAACTTATACTACATGCTTCAGCCCATGCTAATGTTCACGTCTTGCTCATATACGGGGACCCTTGTTGCAGTCTCCCACACTATGAATTCCATCAATAAAGTTTTTGTTTCAAAACTTCTATGTTCTGTATTAGTAAATAATGTACATCAATATGCAGTTACTTGAAAACAAGAACGCCCATTGTATGACCTCTGTTCATTTGCAGAAAGGCTTACCATGCGGACTGCTACGGTGCAGACGATGGAAGTCCTTCTCTTCGTCGAAATGCTTGAATCTCCTGGACTCGTCCTCTCCTCTTCGATGTACGGGGCTTCTTGAAGGTCTCCGAGCAGGGCTATGTTGACGTCGTGCTGCATCTGTTGTCTTCCCCTTCTCCCACTCACTCCTCGACATGGAGTTGTCTAACCGTGCACGCTGCTCTGCATAAGCATGACCGTTTGAGGCATATCACATTCCTCTACTTCTTGAAAAACTCTGCAAGAGCACAGGGCAAGTAAGGCAAATACTTGACAGAAGCAAAAGTTACTGACATGCCTTACATCTCTTAAACACTGTCTATTTCATGAGTGAACTCATACATGCGCATCTCCATATCTTTCAATCTGTTTTGCATTTACGTCCACATGGTCTACATCAAATGTACACGGGATTTTCCTTTGTATAATCCTGCGATTGACAAAAAATAATGGCCAGTGCATAATCCTGAAGACAACAAGATCACTTCACCTTCATCCTCAGTGTTTTTTTGCTACACAAATTCCTCCATATAGAATTCATCATTATCATGAAGTAGATATTGTCATAGTCTTTGGTTGGAAACCAAATTTATTTCCGCTTCTGTCTTCAAAAATGAGAACATGCTATGCAGAGGTTGTCAATCACCTCACTTCCACGATAGTTTCATTCAATGGACGGCAACAGACTGAATTGAAACTGTAGCTTATTAATGCCACATCTAGTTTTAGCAAAGCAGAGAAGGTACTGACCAAATCAAGCTACCAGTAAAAACACTGACCTGTAACTTCTCGCGTGGGTCCCACATTGGAGATGGATTGCGGGATTGGATAATTGCATTTCCTCTCAAATTTGGAGAAGCATTGACGGGTTGGAAGTTAAGGTCCTTTTCCAAAGCTTTGTCTACCATGACCGGTGAGAGTATTCTCTTCGACCCATTTGATGTTTGCTTGGACTGTTGATTCAATAGTGTTGTTTCTTTGTCTTCTGCATCCGTCTGGCGCATTCGAGTTCCCTCTTCTTTGCTTTCTTGGCCACCAAAGTCGTCTTCATTTTTATCTCCGCTGCTGTCAAAACTTGCAAAATGAAGGAATTCAAGCATTCAAGCATTCATAATTGAAAGAGGTCATGCACATACAATGAAGGTAATAACAAATGAAAGGTTAATGACTCACTAGGCGATTTATGAAGTAATGACAAGTTCCGAGAAGGGTCTGCAGACTTCTCTGGCAATGCTGACTTTCCCTCCTTCTCCGAAGAAATGTTTTGTTTGTCAATGTTTTTCTTTCCAAGAGGACGGCCTTTGTTGGAGGTAGTTTTCACAGTTTGCATTGCTCTTCCACATTTCAGTGTGTCCTCTTCTCTCTTGCGACGAAGTTCCTCTGCGTTTGGCACAGAGATCGGTGATTTGCCAAAAACCAACTTCTCCACTGCAGGCGACAATTTTTTCCCATTTTTCTTGAATGTAACACCGTCAACTTGCTTGCCCACTAACTTCTGTTTTCCTGAACTCCCAATTAGAATTGCAGGAGCTCTCTGGTCTGAATTTTTCCTTCCACGAACTTGGATTTCAGCACTTGCTCCCGTTCGTCTCCTCCTCAAAGCAAAGTTTTGACCTCCTCCGGAAAACGGTTCCGTCGCAGTAGCCTCTTCCGCAGAAGTCATGATTTCTACGTTCTCAACCTGGAGGACAACAAAATACACGAGGAAGTTCAAGATTTCAAAGTCTAACACTGAATATGAAAGAACTACAAGAAATTGCAGTGAGAGTGAAACAATTAATCACCAAGACGAGCACAAAGAATATCAAGGACGTCCTACTATAGACCACAAGATTAGACTTCATTCTTGTATTCGGGAAACCTTGTCTTAGTTTCGCCAATTTAGTGCAAACTTTCAATACAATAAGAAACCTTCTTTTTGAATCAGGGTCCATCCTTGACCATAAACAATAATGGAAAAATGAGCACAATTCTACTACACTGAAAGTACATTCATACATTTCACACTTATCGGTCGGCTTCCCTATGAAAGCAGAAGGCGATCTTGAGCACATCTCATATATACTATGTAATTTTCCTACACCAGCAATATGGTACTCTAATGTTCAAGCAAATGATTTGCAAGAAATAAAGTCTTCCTTCACATTTTCCAGACTGGAGAAATGGAGTGTATATAAGGGAAATTGTAGTTAGAAATTCTGAATTGAAAAGAATTAAAGGACCTACAAATTATTGCATTGGTCTGCCAACCAAGTACTCAATGATTACAACCTAAACAAACTTTGCAAAAGATAATTTAGCATGGCGCCATTGAATTGAAAACAGAATACTATATAACTAAGTGTCTACAATAAAAAACTTCGTGGGTATCAGACGTCATGAATCCAATATACCCTACACTCTTCAATCTCAACACTCGTCAGGTGGGGTGATATTTGCAGTTGGGCGACTGAGAACTTCACACAGGCATAGCAAACCTCGACAACACAAAGAAGTCACTGCTGCAATAACGACAACTGCAGTGACAACTTGAACTTTAACCAATGCAAACAAAGTCTAAGAATCATTTACCTCTTCAGGAACTGCGTCGTTGGTTGTGTTCGTTGTGGTCTTCAATGTGTTTCTTGTAATCCTACGCATGAAGCCAAAATCTTTTTTGGTTGATTCCTTCACGCTATTGGGCACCTAGGAGTCTTTGTCACTCTGTAACAACTCTGTTGAACTCGCACTTACGGTGCTGTCAATATCACTACTGGCGTCGCTTGCATGGAAGTTTGAGTCTGAGTCTTGGGAGGTGTCCTCAGTTGAAGTAACTTAGAAATCATCCTTCTTCAAGTGTTGTACTCTGTCATCACATGTACAAAAATCTTCTTCAGAGTCGCTCGAAACAACGGCTACCACTACCGAGCAAGGCTCTTTGGGTGCCTTTTCACGAGAACCTCCTCGAGTTTGTGCACGTTCAATAGAAGTTCACCCTTCATCTTCATTGTGTGGAGACTATAGGTCTCTCTCCTCCTGCTCTGAATCGGAATAGGGCGGTGGAGAAGGAGTTTTGACTCGACTAGTCCAAAAGTATAGTTCAGCGTCCTCTAGTGCCCGCCTATTCAGCTGCTCGTAACTGCAATGTGACAAACATACAATCGTCATACAATACGGAAAAACAGGGTGACTTCCAGTGAACCGTTGATATATTGTCTTCCGATAGTGGCATGTAGACCACTGCGTAGAACTGAAGCAATTTCAACGGACAAAACACATTACCTTCACGACTACAAACCAAACTTAACAAAATTGGAGTAATTACAAGTTCAGCGCAGACAAAAAACTACAATATTGCACGTATGGGGACAAGGCGGCTGTGAGCATGAAATTAAGTAGAGGAACACGCAAGTATGGTACTATTCCCTTTTTCATCCACCTCTCCCAATTTAGGGTTGCCAACAAGGCACATGTTCCGAGGGTCGAAGAAGAAAGACTCTATTTTAAACAATGCATGTGGCAGAGGAAGCTTCAATCGCATTGAGGACTTTTCACCTGCTCTAGTGCAAGGTGTTCCAATGCTTCCAAACCCTTGCAAACATCTTACGAATGTAAGTTACCTTCTCCCACTGCTTTGTCTATAACTTTCGCCTTACTGAAACATAATCTTCTTTGTGTAGAAAAAACGAAAGGTATTCCTTTTCTAAGCCGTTTTCACAGTTAGTTCTAACAGATGGCTTCATGTGGCGTGCACTAATTTTGGTTTCGTTTTGTAGTCAATGAATGAGAACATGGACGACAGCGAGACTTTCGGTGTATCAGGCGGTGCCAAAAGACATTTCAAAACTCTACAGGTACGCAACATTGCTTTCACGAAAATTGTTGCAGACCTCCTCTCTAATTAAACGTTGTGCTGTAACTTTCTATTGCTCTTGTTTGCGCTATAACAAAGTAGGTAATGAAGCTAGGATTTTAGAAGGTGTCGAAGGTGGTGTTTTGTAAAACTCACACTGAGTGCTTGTGGTGGAGTGCGTCTTGTAAACGCTGAGCATTGTGTTTGATGATTTTCAGGCGGAGAACCTCGTTTGGGGTCGGAATCGGCATCTGTACAGCAAAGAGTACTACTTTCAGTGTGTTCCACGAGGAGAAATTGACTTGATTTGGCACTACTGTTTTTTCTACACAAAAACAATAGAATCCTACCCTGTACTTCGGTTTCCGCTCAAGTTATATGAGGTAAGAGTCCTGTTGTGCACTATGATTTACTCATAAGTTCTACAACGTAGGAGTGCTATCGTGTACTTTGGTTTACGGACAATTGCAACAAGATGATAGCATGCTTTTCGAAGCTCAAAATACAATATAGTGATGTTCTTGATACCTGGTTTTGATGCTTATTTATGAAGCCGTTACAATGATTGGTGATTTGATATGTTTGAGTCCATTTGTGATTAGTTTTGATTGCATTTGTGATTTCTACATTTATGGAAAAATGCAGCATTCATTTGCATTGTAGTTACATTTAGCAGTCAATGTCAATTCACGAAGTCGAAACTGTTAAGTTGTTCGACTACATCCGTCAGGATTGTTTCTGGAAATGTTTTTCTCAATTCAACAGAAAGTTAATGTATAAGTGCAGGTTAAAAGAATATGTTGCCTTAGTCTTCTTTTTCTTTTATGTAGGAGCAACAAAATCATTTGCTAGGCAAATGACGTGATTGTGGGCATTGGTTTGTTTGAGTCAATTACCTGCCTTGAAAAATTGAACGGAACTTGTGAATTCTTTTCAGACCTCTGGTGTAATTCATAGATTTTACCTTACCAATGAAGTGGAAAGGTCTATTGAACCTAGAGGCATTGTGACTTCAAGACTACAGAGTTTGGTTATGTACAGTAAAACTATGACATCTTTTTTTTGAAAAGAGATGATTCTTCTTAACGCCTGAAGAGAATGAGTGGAAATGCATATACATAGTTATTTTGGGAAACAGAGTTAGCGGATACTGCCCACAACTTATTCTTACTTGCTGATGCCAATTCAAGGAATTTTCCGGAACTTTAAATTTTAAATGGAATGCAATTGATTAATCCTCTTTTAGGTATTAATCATTTCTACAGTATATTAGATTTGTAAAAGTCATTGAATAAATTTATAAGTTGTATTCTTATGTTTTTCTTATCACTGGACGTAGTTATAATTCTCCGGTTTACTCAAAGTACAAGGGCGGAGAACACATCTCCCAGGAACATCCGTTTAAAAATTGCATGAATTTTTTTTTTTTTTTAAGTAGAAGTCTAAGTAATTAAGTCCAGCATCCTCATGTCAGTTTTGTCCAATGCTCTTATATTACATTCATTGATTAAGTGAATGTTAACAAGAAAAACTCAATTTTCTAGTTGTTCATGTGCGAAGTTCATCTTCAATTGCTCTACTGTTGTGTACTTGCTGTTTTCTGAGAGCGACGCCATACGTACTTGGAATTTGAAATTCTAACAGTGATTGAAGGCATTTTTGAAGTCCTTGAAGAAGAAAGTTGTTTAGGACAGCGTTTGCTGTAAAAATTCTTGGTGGCATTAATATGTGGTCATCAATTCTTTGCTTTCCGTGGTCCTTCTTCAATGTTCAAAATTTTTTTTCAGTGTCCGCTGTATGCTTTCTTGCAGTTTGGAAGCACGTAGTTAAGGTTTATGTACATTGCACATATGATGCAGCACATGATGAAGGCCTTGAAGATGAAACTCACAGAAGATTGCTGGCACTTCATTTGTCATAGTTGATACTTGTACATTGAGTTGTTGGAACTCATGCCACTGAATCCGCACTGTATGGATGTGACACTACTGAATTCTAGGACTGGTTCATGCAGAATTGTCAAAAAAATTTGAAGAACCTTTACGTCAGTGAAGGAGAGTATTCAATATACTTTTCTGTACATTTCAAGTCAGTTGGTTCATAACCTTTCTCCAACCACATTCATGATATTGGGGGAAATTCCATTATCTCTTCAAAAGGCAACAGACTTGTGAATTGTGTCACTTGGAGGACATACAATCATGTAAATGAATTCTTCTTCATCATGTACAGGTACATGTCATTGCAAGAGTCCTTTTGCTTTTTTTGAACTGATAGTCTCAGATGTCATAGTGTTCGATCAGAGCCCCCAGAAGGGCTGGAACGTGCTCTTCATGAGCTTTTCAATCGTAATCTGTGGTGCAAGGAATGTTAATTAAGATCTGAGATTCGTGGAATCTACTTTTTGGAATGATTAATACCAAAACGCATGAATAGAAGAAGTTGGAAAAAATGGAAATGAGAGCATGCAAACCTAGAACTGCACTGGCATTTACATTGTCGTTTTGCATTCTCAATATGCTAAAGTGCACTTCAATTGCGCTTTCACGCAGCATGTCATGATAGGAGTGTTAGCTCGCCCCCATTGGGATGACTTTAAAAACAGTAAAAAGGTGAAGTTGAAGAAACAAGTAGTGCAGATGTTGTAGCATTCCAAAGTAATTCTGGAAAAGGCAAAGACTCTGGAAGAGCAGCCTTCTTTTCTAGTAAAGCAGAGTGATGAGGAAGATGTCAACTCCAGTCGCAGTGCAGGAAACCAATGTCATGCGTATTGACGTACGTCGCATCTGCAGTGAATTGGAATGTACACTTAGTGCTCTTAAAGTATATTGTTTGTTTCATTGAAGAAAGTGGACATGCAATGTGCATTTGATATTTCTTTGTGAATGTACATGACTGTTGACTATTGCGGGTCTTTTTATTTTTTCAGAGAGTATTTAGTCGCTTAAACTGCAATAGGAGGTGGAGGTCTGGGTGCACCTGTTTAGGAGATCACACGAGGTAAGCAATTCTTTATTTGAGAAGTAATGTTGGATTTCAATGATAGCAGAACGGCATTCACAAATTTTTGGTCTGCACTTGACATTACCTTTTGGCATGGTGTTGCTAAATGAAGAACGACCGCATTGCATTTCTTTTTTCCAGAAGCAGCGCTTGCTGGCTTTTTCATCTCATGCAAGCACCGTTTGAATTGTCTGCGTTATTTATCATGTTGATTTTTCAAATAAATATTCATTACTGCAAGTCACACACCGAAAAGTCTTCATGACCTAACAGTCATGGAAATTTGAATAATGTGATGGAAATTGCAACGAAACATTGGGTTCCGTGAAGATTGAAAAAGTGGCAAGATCCTCATGTGAGATACTAAAGTTTTCAGTATGATTGGATTAGTGAAGAGTTTGCAATTGTCAATGTCTCATGGATGATTAGGATAGAAATAAGGGAAATGCATTTTTTTTTTTTTTCTAAACACTTTTTTTTTCCCTTGAACGTGAGTATTCAGCATTATTCCAGGTATTGAACTTGAAAATTCAAGACATCCTTTTTTTTGTTTTATTGTGCATGTATTGAAATGAAGTTCCACACTGAAAAAATGAAAGAAAACATAGTAAAGGTCTGAAGGCTAATACAGATGTTTTGCAATGGTGACACGTAGAAGTCTAAAAAGGAAAAAATAGTGAAAACTAATGCAAATGTTATGCAATTGTGACATGTAGAAGTCATAGTCTGTGTGAATGTGAACTTGAAATGGTTTGCATATCAATTAAAGAAGTAATGGTAGCCCTTTTTATTTTAAAATTGCATTGATTAAATTTTTATTTGAAATGAAAATTTTGACTAAACATTTTTTACATCAACTAGAATGTGGAGAGTTTTCAATTTACTGAGTTCAAATGTACTCTTCATTGCAATAAATACAAAGTTGTATTGAATGTTAGACCTCTGAGTCTAAGACAATTTCCCTTGAAGCAAGTATGTGGAATGTGTACTGAAACTTAGAATTGCGTTGATAATTAAGAATGCCACTGAAGTTGTAGTTGGAGAGGTTTAATACTTTCTGTCTGCTAACTTCATCGACTGCTTGCTGACAGTTACTAGTGCTCCATATTGTCTTTTAACAATGTATGATTTCCAATTTGATGTTTAATGTCAATGACATGAATATGTGTTCTGCTGATAATTAAACAAAATTACACGCATGCATGATGATCCGAAGCAATAGTACATTGGCAAACAGGTTAAACTTCTATTAGGCATTTGAAGATGTGGAATTGACGTGAAATGCATTTGTTTTTGTAGAGTGTTATGAGATGGCAGGAAATTTGAGCTCGGCTTACCATATAGAACGTTCCATTGCCAGTTGTCTTGGATTGGCAGAGTACCCATGTGCTTGCACTCGATGCCGGGGTGGACGAGTCCAGAAAATGGAGAGGGTCGCTCAACATCATGTCAGGAATGGACGCGATCCTTACCTTATTTTTCCAATAATGGTAAGAATTTTTAGTACTTTTTGAAGAAGCGTGGTTCAGAATACATGAAGTACCTTTTTTTTTCTCAAAGGTTTTGAATTGAAAGATGTAATCCGCATGCAAATTCAATATGTACCTTGTCTTATGCATGTCATCACTCTTTTCTAAGTTAACAAATACAGCATGTGTATTTTTTTAATTGTTAGACTGAACATTGCACATTGAAGTCCTACCCACTTATTGTTGGTTTAAATTGACTGTATGCAAGAGAATGAAATGGAAGATCTAATTTTTAATCTAAAACATACAGACTATGGATGGTCGAAATGTGAGGGGTCCAGCTCCTCATCCGCACAAAGAAGAGGAAGCATACCGGGACCTCGAGGAAGACGAAGAAGAGGGTGCATATACGTGGCCACAAACAAATGACATTGACATAGAGAGTATGGCCCGCGATGCGTTTGCTCGTGTAGATCAGATTCATGATTCAGTTCTCAACGATAGTGAAGAAGAATGTGGCAATGCTGAGAATCATTTTGAAGAGGAGGATGTCAACGAAGTCATTATGGAAAGCCTTCTACGACAATCAACAGAGAAAGTCTTTGACGAAAGTAAGGTTAATCGCCTTCAGTGCGCAATTTTATTATTCTCCCTCTGCAGTCTATACTTGGTGCCGAACACGTTTGTAGATGCATTGCTGACTTGGCTCGCTAGGGATCTGTTGCCCACTTTGAACTGTTTTCCAAGAACAGCATACGAAGTGAGAAGCATTCTCATGAAATGGGGTCTAAAACATAGGCAAGTCCACTGTTGCCCTGATGGACATGTTTTGTATGAAGAAGATAATGAGAACTTGAACAGCTGTCCTACATGTGGTAGTTCACGGTATGTTGAAGGCACGAAAAAAGTTCCTGTCCGTATTGTTCGTTACTTTGACATTTTGAAGCACATGCTCCGATTGTTTAGATGTCCAGAATTAGCTAAGCATATGACCTGGTACAGTAGGAACAAATCCCACAGTCGAAAAATGTTTTCTGTAGCTGACAATGATCAATGGAAGGCAATAGATGAAGCTTATCCCGACTTTGCTTCAGTACTAACCAATTTGAGACTAGGCTTAGTAGGTGATGGAGTCGTACCATTTAAGAATAATGCTATGAAGCATTCCACCTGGGTTCTATTGATAACAATATACAACCTCCCTCCGTGGTTGTTAACTAAGAAATTCTTTATTTCCCTAGCTGTTTTAATCCTAGCTCCAAAAGCACCCACAGCTGAGAATATAGATGTATTTTTAGCTCCTTTAGTTTGCAATTTGTTGAAGCTGTGGGACGGAGTACCTGTAGTGGACATGTCAAAGCCAGAGGGAGAGAGGAACTTCACTTTGAGAGGTTTGTTGCTGTGGACTGTGAACGATTTTCCAGCGTACGGACTTCTATCAGGACAACAAGTGCACGGGTACAAAGGTTGTCCTCTTTGTGGACCGCAAACTTGCAGTGAATATGCACTGTTAGTAGGAAAAATGATATACTTAGGGGGAAGACGGTTCTTGCACAAAAATCATAGTTTTTGTAGAGCAAGGGCATCTTTCAACAACCATCAAGAGTGAGAATTACCACCAGCACGACCAATAGGGGAAGAAGTACATCGTTGGGATACTCAGCATAAATCTTTTATATCAAATGGAAGAGTGGAGAATGGAGATGATGACCCCGTGAAGCTGCATGGCGTTAAATGTTGTAGTATTTTTTTTTTGCTCCCTTATTGGAAGGTAAGTATTCTTCTGTTTTTATTTTATTTTTGAAACATTGAAATACTTCATCATCGTCTAACTTGTGTGGTCTTCTAAATTTACTGATTGAGTAATTTCCATTTCAGTGAGCTGGAACAGAACTTATTTATGAAGTTAGGAACAGTGACACACAAAGTTCTGTATTAACATTACTAAATATCTTCCTCTTAGCACATAGAGGTGGTTGACATTGATATTTTGTATGTCAAAAGCATTTTAGGTCCAGCACTATGTATTTAGAGAGGGTGAAGGCAGCACTATTTCCTTTTTTATTTCCCCTATGAATAAACATTTTCTCAATGAGAAAGAGAATAATTTGTAAGCTAATCTTGGGAACTAGAAAGTAAAGAAGGCTAGTCGTCAAATATCTTTCAGTCTATGTCATTCTTTTTCAATTGCAAGCAACAGAGTGATTGTGATGTTCTTTACTGTCAAGTAATTTTTTGAAATGAGTAAGGCAGATTAGGTGTTCAGTCTTTGACACTGACTTCAATGTAGGATGGTATGATTTGCACACTGTCTTTTCTGTTTGCAAGGCTGCATGTTTAAAGCATAAGGAATGTTTTGCAGCACATGAAATTCTGATGTTGGTATAATGAAGTCAGTGGAAGTGATTATTGTGAGAACAAGAATTTTTGTCCAACAAAAATGGAAATTCCTGTCGAGAAGACTAGTTTTTTGATATTAAGTTTTTTTTAACTTGTTCAAAATTGATTGTCTGGATTTCACATGGAAACTCTGAATGTACAACTTCATTTCTCTTGAAAGAATAAAAAGTTAACTCATTCTTGGACTACTTAAAGAGTGGAGAATGATGTCATTTGCCTCATATGAGAGGCTATCCAGAGTAGACTGAAGGTAGGGCATGAAGCAATGAATTTTTAATGAACTTAGAGTATGTTTTGAGTTCACGGAATGTTGCAATGGAACAATGGTACACATGTGCCGTAAACTAACATGGAATATGAGGTGATGTCCAGTACTTCATTTTTTCATATGCAGTATCAATGTATCTCTGATGTTGAATTGGTAGATTGGTGTGGGAGAAAGGATTGAATGATTACTGTATTTAGGAGGGATGTTGTCATGTGTGAATATGTTTGTATATGTAGTTTGAAAAATGTTAAAGAAGCTGATGCCATGCTCATGTGGTTTATGAATTTTAGAATCTTCGTGTCCGTCATGTGTTGGATGCAATGCATTGCGAGAAGAATTTATCCAAGAATATACTGAGGACCTTCATGGGCGAGAAGGATAGTCGTGTTGTTAGAGCAGATATGCAAGCCCGTGGCATCCGACCTCACTTGCATTTGCAAGCGCATGGCGTAAATGGTGATCAACTGCGGATGCCAAATGCATCTTATGTATTAACAGCAAATGATAAAGCCAAGGTTCTACGTATCTTGAAGAATCTGAGAATCATACGTTTGGGTAGGGTATTTAGGAAGCTGTGTGCGAAGACTGTGAATCGAAATGAAAAAGAGGAACTACAAGCAGATACAGCAGAGACAATGTGTATGTTAGAAAAGGAGATGCCACCTACATTCTTTGATATTATGTCACACTTGCCCAATCATTTGGTGGAGGAATTGTATTTGTGTGGTCTCATTCATACGAGGTGGATGTACCCTTACGAACGGTACTTCAAAAATTTGAAAGGGTATGTTCAGAATTTGGCTAAACCGGAAGGTAGTATAGCCCAAGGTTATGAAGCAGAAGAAGCACTCGGTTTCATAACTGAGTACATGACGGAATACAAATTGACTTCTCGAAGAGTCTGGGATGATAAAGAAGAGCCAAGCATGGTGGACGAGATTTTGGAAGGGAAAGGGAAATCCAAATTTCTATCAGAAGAATTACAAGGAGCAATGCATGCATTCTTTTTGGACAATGCATCCCACATTCAACCATACCGCGAGTGAGTTTTACTAAATTAACTATTAAACATTCCAGACTGTATTGGACCATATTAATTTTTTATTTTTTGGCAGTACTGTAGTTTCTCATTACTTATTAATTGCAACAGCAAAATCGCTATAGCAGTGTTTTTAATTTCCATGTAGTGAAGCATGGTGGAATTAGTAATTGAAGGAATCCTTAAGGAACAAAACTTGTATAATCAGATAATGAGTTCACAAAGGAATTTCAGAGATTGTCAATCTTCATAGCCATTTCACAGTAAGTGCCAAGCTATGGTAGTTTATTGAGAATCTCAACTGGATAGGGAATTATGAAGTATTGTGGACATATGCAATGA
Source organism: Neckera pumila (assembly GCA_963969595.1). NCBI lineage: Eukaryota > Viridiplantae > Streptophyta > Bryopsida > Hypnales > Neckeraceae > Neckera > Neckera pumila. Next base: position 798,159 of record OZ018418.1, on the reverse strand, counting down.
AGACAGCAAATTGTATGTCTGAACTTTGTATTCCTTTTTAATGAGTTGGGTCATTTAAAGGAATTGGTCCATGTTTGTTGAGTTGTTGTATGGTTGGATATTTTGCATGGATGTTGATGTAGGTAGTTTTTGTCTGTTTTGTGGTGTATTGTTATTCTTTTTTTTTTAGAAGCAGGATTTACCAAAGTGTGGTCAATAGAAGAGAGCAGGAACTGAAGAGAAGGTGGACATGCAAACAAAAACAGATTTTTTCTAACTGAAGTTCTAAAAATTGCACAGAGGAAAATCGTGATTTGGTTTTAGAAAGAATATAATGAAAATGAGTTTGGAGTGCAGGGTGCTTACAGTGTAAATAATCAGTAGCATGACATACAGAAGAGTCAAATCTTAGTACCAGATTGGAAACTCGTTCAAATCCTCATGCACTTTCATTACAAATGAGGAAGTGACGAGTTTTTTATACAGAGGTTGTGATGGTAATGCAGTAGTCATTGTTGTGAGAATTAAAAAATGATAAGTTCATTAGATACATTTGCATTCCATTGTTGTCTTGTTAAGTGCTTGAAAATGAGGGGAACCTTAGATTTAGAGTGAGAGGCCAGAAATAAGTTTGGCAAATTCAGCATATGTGGTATGCATTGCATGATTTGCAAAGGGATGAGGGGCTACATTGTGAAGTGTTAATGAAGGAGACCTTCCTTCTCATAGTTTTTTAAATCATTTGTGGTCTACAGTGAATGTCATGAAAGAAAACAAAGACCCTTTATGCAAATTTTATGAAGAGGGCTGAACGGAAGGGCACAAAAGCAATTGATTTATTTTTTGAGTGGGAGGAATTTTTTGCAAGTCCTTCAGTAGATCATAGGGAATGCTAGGATTAGTTGAAGATGAAGTGCATAATTAATGTCCTTATGGGAATGAGTCTAAATATCAGTTTTTGGTTCACTAATTAGCATGTGCAAGTATGAAGTAAGTATAGGTGGTTGTCATTGTGGGAAACTTTGTTTGAGCCGTATGTTGACTTACTATGTAATTATGTTTCAAGTCTCATAAGTGGTTTCTCAATAAGAACTACAAGGATTCCTGTCAGTGCATTTCAGTTTTGAAGGGGACATTTGAAGTGGATTTCATTATAGAGTTTAGAGCCATTCAAAGAAATTGTGTGTATTGTCAGGAAAACAAAACGGAGCAGTACTTGTACGAAGTTAATTTTCTCTGCTGTGTTAAATGTTGTGTTAGAATAGAGAAAATAACGTATTATAACTTCTTATTGAATGTTGAGAGTTAATACATTGAACAGGAACTGCCATAGTACCTAATTTAACAAGTTGGTCTTGAAGTGTGCAAGGTATTGTTTTATGGTAAATTTAACAGTAAGCATGAAGAGGATGAATGGAAGAATGATAGTAGCCTGTTTTATTAATTTCATTGGGAGAGTAGGCTATTTCTTGAACTGAATGTGGCTTATAAGAGATTGATATATTTAGGAGAGCATGGTATTTATGAATGAAAATAAAAGTTTCATGTTTTAAAATTTGTAGAAGCAGCCATGTAATATGATTAATTGAAGGAAAAGTTGTTTTGGGTCATGTGCTATGACATTTGAATGATGCCCCATTGTTTATTTGTGCTACCAAAGTCATTAGGTTCATGGAAAATGCGGTATACAATGGGAATATAATTTTATGACATTGCAGGGGGTATGATGCAATTTCCCAGGAGAAGACAGAAGCAAGAAGCTTTTTTCGTCAAAGACATCCCCATAGACGTGGAAGAAGAGGAGCTCCTTTTCCCCCTGGTATTGAAGAGCTTCCAGATTTTCCAAAGTGGCTTGAAGAGTACGTGAAGAAGTGAATCTCTGAAGGAGAACTGGTTCCGGAGAATGTGGAGGACTCAGCAAAATTGCCGTCCTTGCAAGCGAGAAGTTATAGGAGCATGTATGCTTATGGTTACCATTTCCGAGTGAAGAGTGCCGAGCGGAGCAGAAATACTAATTGTGACTCTGGAGTGGCAGCAGTGTTCCGACAACCATGTCGTTCGGGTAGAGAAGACCGCAACATTGTCAACGGACATCTCGAATACATAGGTGAAATCGACGAGATTGTGGAGCTGGATTATGGAAGGCATTGCGTTGTGCTCCTAATATGTGATTTCGTGAAAGCAAATTATAGAGGCCAAAATGCTACTGTGAAGAAGGATGAATGGGGTTTCACCATGGCAAATTTCAGAGCAAGAGTCCCTTTTGGCTATGAGTCATTTGCATTTCCCATTCACTGTCGTCAAGTTTTTTTTTCAGATGATGAAGATGAGCCAAGTTGGAAAGTGTGTTGGAAATTGAAGTCAGGGGTAGGAGAGTTGACATTCATATTGAAGAGGAAGAAGAGCCTGAAATGTTTGCCATGGGTCGAGATGCAGACAACGAGGGATTTCAAATGCCAAATGAAGGTACAGAAGGCGTAACTGAAGAATCCATAGGAGGTAGAGTCATAACATTGAATGAAGTGGTGAATGAGCCTATCCAAGAAGGTCCCAGTCTTTTTGACAGGGATGTAGGGGAATCCTCTGAAGATGAACAGTAATGGACAACAGTGAATTACGAAGGTAAGAAATAGAAATGATGATTTGTTTTCAATATTGAAGTATGACTTTTATAAATGAAGTAATTGCTGAAAATTCTAGCCATGTAATTGAAGTAGTTGTTGAAAAAACAATTGTATGTGGAAATGAGTCTAAAGAAGGTTGGAGTGATGTAGTATTCTGGAGAGTGTTTGGAACCTCTTTTTGTAGAGCTTAAGGGTGGTAGGAAGCTGAAATTGTGAGACAGATTAAAACTTCTAGTAGTTTGTACTGAGTTTTGTGGTGAAGGGAAAGGTACAGAGTGTATTGGTGTAAACGAAGGTACAATGTGAGTACAACATTCCAAGAAGTGTTGCAGAGAACGGTGTGTGCCGTGAACACATGATCCTTTGAGAAGAACAGATGTACAACAATATTTTGAGTGCATACAAATGCAAAATGGAGGAGTGAATATTGGGAGACAAGTTTTGAATGAGCTGTACATATAATTCACGTGTTTTGTCACGAGAAATGAATATACAGTTTCTAATCAGTGAGTGTAACACATGAAATTGCGTGCAGTAGTAAGTACATCGCAATATGAAAACCCTACTTTTGTACACTAGAGATGGTAGTAAAGCTTTGAGATCATGCAAAGAGGTAGAAGTTTCTTGATGATCTGAGTGTGTTGCTTCTAAAAAAAATAGAGTTGACAAAGGTGACATATGCTAACTAAGGAATTTCTATTCATGAATGGGTATGTGTTTTTGTGGATGAATGAATGTGCAAGAGTTTGTGGAAGTTTATGTATGTTGGAAGTGTCCTGTAACTGTTGATGAGTGTAATAAAAATTAGCAGTGTTTACTTCATTTCTGTTGACATGTGCAATGTAGATTAACTATAGGACAAAGGGGGAAATAGTCATGCAAACAAATAAGGGAGTTGATATTAAATATTGCGATGCCCATGTGAAAGACTGTTTGGGACTTGAATTGTGATCCGAAAAAAATTAAAAAAAAAGGTATTGTCTGAGGGGGGAAGAAGAAGAAGTGACTGTATATGTGCGGTAGAGCATTACGTGAGATATATTCAATGGAATTATGAGTTTGAATTGGAGTATGTTGGTAACTGACATTCAGGAACTTGTAGTACTGGCTTTTGGGATTCAGGGAAATTGCAAGTTAGAACTGACATTCAGGAACTTGTTGTGATGGCTTCTGTGATTCAGGGAAATTGCAAATTAGAACAAAGTTCACATGTGATGAGGGGAGGACTGCTGTAGTGCAGGAACAGTCCAAGAAGAAGAATGATGCAGTTGATTATATAGGAATGAAGCCGGGAATGCCTTCATACAATGAAATGTCCTTGGAGCAATGGAAATTCAAAGGTGAAGTACATTTTGAATAATCTTCTGTTATACTCCATTCTCTGCAATTAGATCCATCCAAGCAAGCATTTTTAGCATGGAGAAGAGTACGCAAATTTCTTAGTTGATCAGAAATGCAATTTACTGAAGCATTGAATATCATTGAAATGGCATTTTCATTCAGTATCGTGAAATCTGTGGCTGCTTGTGATACACCATGGTGCAAGATTACACTTTTTTACCCTTCAGTATGTCACTCGTGTGCCATTGCATATGAAAGTTTACATTTATGCCCTTCTGTTGCGGTAGTTTTTGTTTTCTGAGTTTCGGAAAAGAATTGAAATCTACATGTCAGTGGTGTTAGTGACAGTAGTTGAAGTCGAGAACATGTTTGAATTCTTTTTCTTGTATGAGGAGTGCCGTAGCTGCACGTTTGCATGAAAAGTACATATGTGGGATTGGTGTCTTCATTAATTAAGAAGTGGATCCACAGGCACTGAGGAATTTACTAGAAATACAGAAGCAAGGCATTGTATGAAGTGAAGAATTGAATTTGTGCTCAAATGTTGATTAAGTAGCTAGTCCTTTTCTTGCAGTGTAGGGGGAATGAAGAATGTAAAATGCATATTGCAGATGTCAGTAGAATGTATGTGAAGGTGTTTTCAACTTAAATGAAGTGGACAGAAATAAATGAAATCATAGAAATGTATTATTGTATATATGCAAGAGATGGCAATAACTGCAGAATAGATTGACAAACTTCTCAAAAACTGTGGCTTAATGTACAGGTCAAGATCTTGTCATACCATAAAATATAGTGCTAAGATTAACAAAAGTTTTTGTTAATTTTTAATACAATTAACAAAAAATTGATGTTGTGGTCAATGAAGGAGATGCAATACCCAAATCAACAAAAAAATGTTGATGTTTTGTTAATTTGGGCACTGATTTTCTACTAGCGCTAGGAGGGTCAAAGCTTCACCATACCAAAGGGTAAGCCACACAAAGGAAGACACATTAGAAGAAGACACAAAAGACCCCAATTTGAGGGAACGCAACTACGGAAGTTAGTACAATTAGGTGGATTAGTACAAGACAACTTAGATACTAAAGGGCCCCTAAAATGGCATTGCCAAGGTACAATGGGAGGTGGCTTTAGGATTAGTACAACACTTAAAAGAACTCTCAAACACTAGTTAGTATTTCAACACAAATCCTTCAACTCACATGTTAATGACTAAAATGACTCAAAATGAAGCCAAATACTCATAAGAAACAACACACAACAAGGTAGAAGGACCCCCAAGACCTTCAAATTAAACGAGAACGGAGCACAAAGTGCTCAAAACACCGTAAAAGTCTCTTTGCCAAAAATGCCAAAAAAAAGCCAACATAAGTTGGACCTACAGATCCAAAACAAGAATGGGGGTGGTGTGAGAGGAAAATGTCATCCTTTTATAGGTTTCCTAAGATGCCCACCTCCCTCAAGTAACTTTAGTAACCTTATCAATTTAGATTTTCATCCTTATCTTTAAGATTTTCACAACATTTGAGTTTTACGCTGATCCAACATTGTATCTTTTGCCTTGAGACTTCAAATGGATTGCACCAATGGCTTTAGAAGGACATTTTTAGTCCAAGGATCCCCTTATCTCCTATTCCAACATCTAAAACCTATCCTAGGTTAGCGCTAACTGAGGCCAGTAAAGAATAAAAATCTAGATTTTGAAGTTGACCTTTTCTAACTAAAGTTACTAGCTAGGATTATCAAAAAAGTTTGAGAAAGTAAGAAAAGACCTTTTTTTGGCTTAATTTCGACTTTGTAAACTCCCAAGACGCCGGTCAACTTCACGCAAATCTTGACACGTGGTTAATTTGGAGGAATGTCACTGATTGGGCCACCTCCCAATATTGGAATGCCATGAAACTTGTCGGATTGCATTATTAACATAAAAAAAGGTATCCTAATTTTTTATAAGATTTTACTGCAACCTAAAGAATTTCCTTGAATTTCTCTATGTCGTTTTAAGTGGTCGACTGTCCGAAAGAGGTATTTTCCTAAGTCGGAAAATTCCGAAACTATTCAGGGAACCTCTCATGGAGTTTCCCAAGAGATGTGCAAGTTCATAATTCTTCACCCCGCACACTTTGCTCAAGATGGAAATTCCACCTCTTTTGAAGTAACCGGTAGTCAGGAAATCTTCCACATGCAAGGGAATCTTGGCAAATGGATTTTACTTTTGACCTCCTGCCATGTTTTCAAACTAAGAGCAGAATCCGGCGGCCACAGATTCCTCCGCTGGTCCATCTTGAGAAAATAACTCTTGTAGGCTAACATTTGGGATTTCTACTATTTCATCGATGAGATGAGGAAACTGAAACATCTCTAGGGGAATCTATTCAAGGACTTATCTAGACTTCCCCCGGACCACTTTTAGCCAGGTAGAGTTACATGCACGGTATTTTAGGCTATTTTGGGTAAAAACCCTCAAACCTTTGTATTCCCGCTACTTCTTGGTTTCTAACTTATTTACAAGTGGGATTTAGAGATCTTTTAGGAAAAAATCCCTATTATTGACCAAATGCGACATTGGTATGTAACAACTCTAATTTGATATTTTACTCTTTTTTGGTCTTTTTGTATCTTTTTATAATTTAAATTGCACAATTACAAAAAAAAAAAAAAAAATGAATCCCAAGTGACACATTGGGAGCTCATAATAGGCGGCCATCTACGGAATTAGAAGGAAGGACGTTCACAAAACACTCACCTGTCGAGTCAAGCTTGTACACAGTTTGAGCCTTCAAATCCTTTGCGCACGTCTTCGACAAGCTCGCGCAAAGTCTCCTCCAAAAAATCCTTTGCACAACGTCCTTTTTGACAAACACTAGGCCGCAAAACTCTAGAATTTTGTGCGCCCGTCTCCACAATCTTGCACGCTTGTCTCCGCTAGCAAATGGTGGGTCACCAAACTCCAGAATCTTGACCCTGTCTCGACCAGTAAACACTTCCACTAGTAAAAACTTCCACCTTCTACTTTTCTATGAATTTGAACACCCTCCCGCCCTCCATGAAAGACGACGCACTTCGTGCATACAACTTGAACGCTTTACCAACAAAACTTCTACATGCGCTTTGTAAAATCCAGTTGAACACACTCCACAATGGAACTCATTGAGTGCAGGAAACAAGGAACTCGCTAAATGCACACAGGAAAGACAACATGCGTCTAGTGAAGCTGCACACAACATCGGGAGAAGAGGGAGAATACAAGACATTGTAAGAAATGAAGGAAGGGAAATCCAACTGATGCGGCGCTGTTAGTGGAAGAAGCGGCGAAGGAATGGACTGCCAACCCTTGTCAATTTACTGACATGATGAGGGGGGATGATTAGAAGTCTACGGGTTTTGATCACTCATGACCCAAAATTAACCCCTAAAGTTCCTTGACTATGTTCTCACCAAAAATGCTCCAAAATTGCCATTTCTAAAACAAGTACCAAATTTTTGAAAAAATCATTTTTAGACATATGTAATCATAGGATCTTGTAGTATTCTGGTTTGAGAATGTGTGGAAAAAATTTCAGAAATTTCCATCACGTAGACTGGAAGATTTTAGCGTTTGAAGTTGCAAAAGTCTTTTTTTTGGCCCTGCAAAAAACCGGGCAACTGCACTTCACAAGGTCAAATTATTATAAAAAAAATTCTAAAATGGTTGTGCTTCTTTAAACTCATTCTTCAGGGCAAGTTGGCTATATGCTTGAAAATTTTCAGATTATTTGAAACTGTACAACATATAAGAAAAAAATAGTAAATAGAAAGAAGTAGAGAATGGTTCAAAATACTAAATTGTTAAGAAGTTAATTATGGAATTGAAAAATGTAAATTCCAATGTATACAATGTTGTAATAAACAATTTACATCCTGCAATTTTTTTTTTTTAAATATTGAAAATTGAGTGAAATAAATGACTTCAAAGTTTATTTTAGAGTAGACAATCCATAACTACCCGCAAACTAAAAAGCCTTGTAACATTTGACTCATTGATCAAAATGGAAAGATTCAAAGCGTTCCATGTATGTATAAATCTAATAAACCAATTTCAAATTTTTACTTTTGAAAAAAGTGATTTTTTTTTTTATCTGCCCAAAATTGCCCGAGTTGAGAAACAAATAACATATTTGGCCATAACTTTTGACTCGTATTTTAGAATGTCATGAAAGTTGGTGCATATGAAAGATATTTGTTGTCTCCACCTTCTATAAAAATTTCAGCCCAAAATATGCAAATCTCTAGTCACATGTACCTACCCAAAATTTCTATGTTGCCAAAAAACGCATGTTGGTCCTTTAGGAGTTAACTACCATAAGTGTAAATTAAGTTACTCTCTTTTCCATTCATAGTCATAGTCATAGTTACTTGCATGTCTTGAATTCCTCTATTAGTTATAGGCCTCAAATATCAAAGTCTAAATGCCAAGAAAATAAATTTTTTTTTTTAACTGAAAAAATAAAATTTTCTCTTAAATGAAAAAACAAAATATTCTCTTAATGAAATCAATTAGAATATAAATTCAAGAAATGATTCGCATCATATATAAAACCTTCACTTAGAAGGTGATACTATAAGACTATAAGAGGGTTTAGCGATATTAGGTAAAAAAGAACATGAAGTTCAAAGCCTTCATTCCTATAAAAGAATCTTTCAAACAAACATTTTTCACGCCCCCAAATTGAAATTTCTTTTTAAGCATTGCAAATTGACCTTGTTCTAATATAACAACTCTAGAAGCGACTATAAGAACGGATTTAAATATATTGGATTACTTAAACTGCAAGATGCTTTCATCATATTGGAAGAAAAAAAATTTGAAACACCTTCCTCAGTTTATTTAGTGCTATTAATTAGGAATTGAAGTGTGAATTCCAACTTTATGATAAAATTAATTCTTCTCGCTACCAATTCAAGGTCCTGCATTTTTGCGGTCTACAAAAATCTTTAGTTGCATCCCAAATCAATGATAAATTTCTTTGGCTTCCAAAAATAAATTTCACATTTTTTAGGCCTTGACAAAGAAAAGTGCTTGCATCTGAATTGAATTGGCAGAGGGACATCGGAGGATTTATACTGAAACACCAAATTGGAAGGCAGTATTGACGTTCTAAGAATTCAACTTAATTGAACAAGAACAATTCAAATAGTACACATTGGTATAGAAAAAAATATAAAAGTTGTAAAACTATACTTTGCTCATGATATAAAGGCTCATGAGCAAAAAAAGTCCATACTTATTTTTCCAAAATTGACCAGATAATTAAGAAATGCGACCTTAGTTCTGCAGTTCAAAGAATTCTAATTTTATAAGTCCTACTCAAAACAGTACACATTGATATGGAAAAAAAATCTAGAAGTTGTAAATACTCCATTTATGAAGTTAAGATTCATGAGCTGAAAAAGTTCATGCTACTTTTTCCAAAATAGACCACGTCACTAAGAAATGGGACCCTGGTCCTACGGTTCAAAAAAAACTCATTCCATAAATTCTACTCAAAATAGTACACGTTGGTATGAAAAAAATGTAGAAATTGTAAATACTCCACTCATGAAGTTTAGATTCATGAGTGGGAACAGTCTAGTTACTTTATCTAGAATTGACCTTGTAACTAAGAAATGGGATCCCAGTCTTGCGGTTCAAAAAGACCTCATTTTGTAAGTCCTACTCAATATAGTACATATTCATATGAAAAACAATGTAGATGTTGTAAGTACTTCACTCATGAATTTAAGATTCATGAGCGTAAACAATCCATGCTATTTTTTTAAAATGGACCACATAACTAAAAAATGCAACCTCGGTCTTGCGGTTCAAAGAATTTTCATTCTATAAGTCCTACTCAAAATAGTACACGTTGGTATAAAAAAAATATAGAAGTTGTAGCTTAATCTATATTAATTGATTTATGAATTGAAGATTTATAAATGTCAGTCATTATATAATGCTTTGTTTTCAATATTCAGCACATAAGCATAGGAGACTAAGGGACAAAGCTTGGTTTATACTTTGGAGAATTGTCTTCACTGTCAATTTGTCAAAAATCCAAAAAATGAAGCTCAAAAAATTGAATACTAAATATGCCTACAAATTTTTGTACAATCATTAAATAGTTGTCTATACTTACAAAATGATTGCAACACAACAACTGTAGAATAGGTGAGCTATGATATTTTGTCCCCTTCACACCATTGCAATTTGATTTTCTATATTGAAATGTAATTATATCCAAGACCCGTAATAATGATGTTTTGTGTATTTCTATATCAATTATTATATTTTACAAGTCTATACTGTCTATTTCCTTGAAAGTAATTTGAATGACAAATAATACAAGCTTTACATTATTTATTTTTATTTGTGTGCACTACTATTAGTATGACTTATAGAAGAGAGATTACTAAACTAAGTACATGACCAGGGACGTTCTTTAACTGGGTTATATGGTAAAATTTAAAGAAACTAGCATGGACAGTTATTAAACCACTCATGAATCTTAAATTCATGAGCATAATAATTTAAACGTTGGAGTGCTGGTTTTCCACAATGATGTTTACTTTTTTGGTGTGACTTCTAGAATGAGCGCTCTTTGAATTGTTATTAGACCAAATACTTCTTCTAGGTTATGTAGTCAATTTTGAAAAACTAGCATGGACTATTTCTGCTCATAACTTTTAACTTCATGAGCGGAGTATTTACAACTTCTACATTTTTTTTCTTACCAACGTGTACTATTTTGAGTAGGATTTATAGAATGACAATTCTTTGAACCGCAAGACCAAGGTTGCATTTTTGAATTACGTAGTCTATTTTGGAAAAAGTAACAATAGACTGTTTCTACTCATGAATCTTAACTTCATGAGCGGAGTATTTACAACTTTTACATTTTTATTCCATACCAACATAATACATGGAGTATGACTAATAGATTTGGGTCAATGACGTCTAGTACTTTATGGACGTGTCTTCTTTTTAGGTTACATGGTAAATATATTTAGAAAGTCACACAAGAACTAGTATAATTTCTTAATGCTTGAAACTGTAAAATTCTTAGTCGGACATTTATTATTTTACAAGTTTTTTTTTGGATTATTTTGTCTACAGACTGTATAGTATTTTTTTAAACAAAAGTCTATTTTGTTATGAATTTAATTTCCACAAAGTTTCCTAGTGTAGAATTATTCTTGTATAAAATTACAAGTACAGATGAAGTCTATAATCAAGAAATAGGCGATTTTGGTACTAACTAGAGATCATAGTGGTTTATTTTAAGTTTGCCTTATTGAGAATAATATCTTGAATGTCCGTAATAGATATGATTGTTCCAAATCAATGGGTTGTGTTTTAAATAACAATTATGTACAATCATCATAATCAAATAACAATGTAAATGTATACCATGTACAATCAACTATAAAATGAAGATGAAAGATTGCATAACCTACAATGTTTTCAGGAATGAAATAATGACATATTCAACCACCCACAAGAAGTCAAAGTGCATTGATTTAAAAGAATAAACTCATATTCAAATATTAGAAATACAATCAAGTGGTTCTGTTTGTTTTTTGTTGACTTCCATAATTGATTGTAGATCAAAAGTCTTTCATTTAGAATTTATTTTCATGAATTATAAAGTGTGTGATTGTTTAATGCATAAAGTCCAATATATAACCATTGGATCTTTACTATAACAATAAAAGAAGCTTGTTAACTTAAAATTTTAGCTATAATTATTGGATTTTTTTTTGGAGGGCACAAATGAAATGGAATTTTATTGCAAAAGAAAATCAACAACAGTTTAGCCACAAGTAGCCTGGGACTATTTTGAATTTGAATTAAAAGTTTCTATGTTACAAGTTTGAGAGGACACAATAAGTGAAAAATATTGCAAGCATTGAACTTCAAATTCATTCTACAATATATACAAAATCCATAAACCCTAAACCCTGAACTGAATGTAATCCCTAAACCGTGACAGATCTCAAAACCTTGAAGCCTGAATCTAACTAGAAATCCTGAATGAAAAGACCTAGAACTAGGAATCCTAAAATCGTCTACCTAAAAATTGAAGACTTTAGAATTGACAATCCTAAACCATGAACCGTACACCTTTAGTTGAAACTGAGAACCACGACCTTGAAATTTTTTAATCCTAAGCCCTAGCACTATTGGTCATGAATCCTAGCACAAAGAACCCTAAACCCTGAAATCAAGAACCATGACTCTACAACCGTGAACCTTCAACCCTACAATTGTGTACCTTGCATCCTATAACCGTGGACCCTAGACCTTAAGACTTCAATCATTGAAATATAAAATCTCAAGTATGAACAGCTTTGAATTTAAAATTAGTGCAAATTCTCTTTGCAAATGAGGGGGTTCAAGTGAAATCCTTCATTTAATAAAAAATGAAGGATTCTATAGCTCTCTTTTTTTTAGAGTTTGTTTTTCTTCTAAGTTCCAATGAAACGGAATTTCATTGGAAACGTTAACCCCTAAATGCCCAAGGCTTGTTTTTAGCCTCTTGGAATTTACTATAAATTGAACTGAAAGCCAACATTTGATAAATTTAATCAGTTTTTTTTTAATTGTAACCTTACAAATTCAAACTAGACATGTTAAAGATCACATAGGAAAAGAAATCACAACAATATCATATAAAGATTGAAAGATTATAGTGTTTGATCATCAAGGTGTTAAAACTATGAAAATCTTTGAGCTCTCCTTTTGCATGTCGAATCTAAAACATTCAAGACCCCCAAAAAATGAGGTTGAAGGGCCTAAAAAAAACAAAACATCAATCATTTTATGACTTCTCAAAATCTACTCTACAAATTTTTTAAATGAATTTCTAGTGTGATTTTTTCTCTAAGATCTGAGGCTATTTGAGGCTAATTTCCAAGAGCCTTGAGCACTACAAAAAGTCAAGGTTGCAATGGGTACCTTTGCTCAAAATCTTGAATAGAAAAATCATAATCATTCATTTTCAAAGTCAGATTTTGGATTTAGGGTTAGACTTCAAAAAAAATCTTTCAAAAATATAATCTACTAAAAATAGCAATTTGATAAGGTTTTAATTAACTTCAAAGTTTCTTGGACACCACATTTGGATGCCTTGCAATGTGTTTTTTTGGGCCTTATGAGGCCCAAATGCCTCAAAAATAAATGGGCTGCATCAAGCCTATTTGAAGAAAAATAGGATGATAATGTGAAATTGCTCCAATTGTTTTTTAAATTTTTGATGAAAATGCTAAATATAAATGAAACTCATTCAAATATGTGAATGAAAAGATATTTCTATCCAAAATACAGATGAATCCTAAAATATTTGGCTACATCATTTTCTTGTTTGTTGCCACTTCAGCACTTCTCCAAAAATAAATAAAAAAGAATCTGGTGCCTTGGACATTTAGGGGTTAAAGTATAGACGAACCAGTTGCAGGCGGTCTGGGGATGAGAAAACAAATCCTTGCTTCTCAATTCCCAACACTGACAGATTGAATTGACAAGCACCCTGACTATAGAGCACGGAATAGATCGGGGCACAGTAATTGAGGGGCCATTAGATTGGTATTCAGGTTGTTAGATTGGCTTGAAGTGGAGGGACACAGTGTTACTTGTTCGAGTATTGATCGGAGAAACATGTGAAATCCGGTGAAATGAAAGTCTTCAAGACTTAATTCGCTTTGCTCAATGCATCATTGACTTTTATGAAACCGTGCAACGATACCATCCTTGAATGCGGGGAATTTTAGAATGTCAATGAAGATCCGGAATTGCAATGAAGACTGGAGTTGCAAATTTCTAATCACAAAGTCAAGAGCCCCATGCCCTCCTTCTTTCTGTTTGGAACAGCGCAGAAATTGAGAATATAGTCTACTTTCAAAGTGAAGAACCGCATGTACTCCACTTCTTGATTGCGGCTCGACAATCAAGAATGCATCCAACATTTGAAAACAAGGAACGCTTGGTAATTTCAAACCTCAGGGCGGGAATCCACAGTTGAAGAATTCCAATTCCGATGGTTTATAACCCAAACACTATAAGGAGATGCTATCCTATTTGACAGAAAATTGACAGTTTTTGATTGAAATCAACAAACTGGAATGTGGACTTTGTTAGCTTTGTTGATTCGGCCAATTTTCTTAGTTCTTGTGAACTTTCTTTCAATTTTTGTCATCTTCATTATGTTTAGTGAATCCACATGGATGGTTGAAAAAGTCATACTGCAGTCTTCATCTAGCCTTCTCATTCAAATTCTGTATCAAATATGACGTGGACACTTCTCCCTTTACTTTGTCACCGTTCTAGAAGAACAAGTACTTCTCCTTCAAAGCAGTTTGCAGACTAGTTAATATTTCTGGTGAATAGAGTAGCATTTCAATGAGCACGCTAACATTGACATGTTTTTTCAAATTCACGTATATAGAACATTCTTGTAGACAATAGAAGAGCTCTAAGAACCTATTGTCATTAGATGAGATTCGGGGGTCTTGGAGGGCTTCGAGTTCCCCTGCTCTTAGCTGCGTTCCTAGATTGCGAGAACGCAGTAGCAGCAACTGGCTGACGTGGCATAGCGACTACCACGTCAATTTTTGAAAAATAAATAAATAAATAAATAAATAAATTTTGCTTAAAATGATATTTTGGTAAAAAAAAAATTCTTTTTTTTTTTTTGAAAAAAAAAACTCTGACACACTCGTATCGACGTTCATTGAATCTAGGCAGATTAGGGAATGGGACTGAAACGGCCCTCCAAGACCCCCGAATATCATCTAATGGCACACACAGACCTACCATGCACCACACCCAACAACTATTCAAATGTCAAGCACATTCATTGCTGCCTTGAATTGTGCACTATGTTGCCTACATTTTGTGAAGACCATAGCTATCCACAAATACGCATTGTGATTGTACCACTGAGTATCTTTTGAAGCTCATGAACGTCCAATGCTTCATCTTTCATTTACAATATATGTAATAAGTCATGTATGAAAATGATGAAATTCATATGTCCACAGCATAAAAAGCAGGACCAAAAACCTCATTGACAAAATCAGTCATTTGAATTTCCTTATTGTAAACCTGTCTACAACAAAGGCCTACTCCTTTGCTCATAGGCCAAGTGTAGAGTACGTGGAAAACTGCACACCTATTCATAGAGCTTTGACTAGAACTCAGAGATCTCCTCCACAAAAGTCTTGAACTGCGTTATTTCTTATGTGGCTCCTGTAGCAACGGCATTGGCATTCCAAGTTCAAGCACATCCTCAAAAGTCACTGCATACACACCACCTTCATGCACATTTTCAATCACTTGGTCCTCAAAGACTTGAAAATCCCTCGACTTTACACCACAACACACAAAAATGCAGCAGCTATTTCCATAACGATCCAATGAAATTACCGCTTAACTGTGCAGTCAATGCTAACACTTTCTCCTTTCAGTAAGGTTCCAAACAACAAAATAGTACAAAGATTGAAAACTAACCACACATATAGGACATCTCTAGAAGAAGATATATCCCCTGGCAATGACAAAGACAGGACAAACATTAGTGAGAGTGAGCAATGCTCTTGTAACAGTGTATTGCTTTTGTTCAGTGGGAACATTACCATGCTTAACGCTTTAATTTCCACCCAATAGAATAACAAATTACTACAACAACCACCTGCAGATCCACTTACGACAAAGAAGTTAAAAAACTGGAGTTCCTCAAAATGCACTACTTACCATTCTCATGCTCTTTCATCCAAAAACAGCTTTTAATTCAATGCTGCACTCCCAATTCAAATCACGTTGTGGACAGGACCCCAAATTCCCGTTCCACTTGAAATTTGTCTTCAATGCAGAAGCTTCTCATGGCACTTCCATTTCTATTAATGTTCTTGAATATTGCATCATTTTTTGCCGTGCCTTCTCAGACAGCCTGCCCTTAATTGAGCACTTTCTACATGCACACTACCTATCATGGATGATAAGAGGCACACAGAACATAGGACATGTGAAAGTCCGGCTGCAAGAATAGTCACGGTAAGTGCATTGACTTTGACTGCCAACACAGTCACTTCCTGAGATTCGCTTAAAAATCAATGGAAAATTTTGTTAAAATGGCGTTATTCCTTATGCCACTTCTCCATTCATTTCTAGCATACAAGGAAATATCCGACCGTTCCGTCTACACATGTAAGTGTCTAGTTCCTAGAATTCCACCATTTTATTGAAATATCACTTATAAGCAGTCATACCAGTCATGCAAAAATACACTTGACCACCGCTAACCACTTACTATTTGTCACAGAGTCCTTATAGTCAGCATTGCAAACAAATAAGCAATTGCACATCAACTATGCACAAGAGATGAAGAATGTTGGAACTTAAACAACAATTATTAAGATCAGTTTGCACAGACTTTGAGGCCATGTTCATAGCAGAGCTTGCGTATAACAAAACAAAGTATGCAGTGCGCAATGGTTCTAGCACATGACCAGTACCTAGCTACATACAAAACAAATTGCACATGCCTATCGAACATAATGGAAGTGCCCTCTTCAAAACAGTAACCCCATCTATTTTTAAAAATCACGCTAGCCATATTCACATCTCTTCATAAATTTCCCATTTTGTATATAATATGGTGACATTGCTCTTCATTCACTCCCTCTCTGTAAAGTTGTTGACTCACCTTTTTCAGTGACGCATGCTTACAAAAGATCTCATTGCCACCGCTTGTTCTCCTCCGTCCTCATTTCCAACTAACGCTAATGAAGAGCCAGGCATGTGAAACTCAAAATTGAAGCCCCAATAACAAGGTCAACTTGATTGCATTGACTCCGAGAGCGACTCCAGAACGCAAAACTACCGCTTCTCAAAACTGAACAAAAGAAGAAGTGACTTGCGCTTTCACAACAATTGACGTAAAGATGGTAGATAATTATTCCACTGGGTCTATGCTGGTTCCTTTCGCACACTAATGTTTTCAGCCATTCCCTACAATCCATCAAATGCACTATACACATCAGGATTCTTTGTAAAGAAAGTCCGCACTTGCACTTGCAGTCACTCTTACAGCAGGAAACTTGCTCCAATTACTTACTTAATACTTCTTCAATGACCTATTGAAGCACAAAGGCACAAAGTCAACCAAACAACCTTGTTTTCCAAATCCAAATCCCTGGACCAATGGCGTCCATGAGTAATGGAATTTCTACTACTTAGCACTTCCTGCACATTCAAAGTGAAGCTTTTAGCGATGCATGTCATTATCCGCAGCATTCTACACTTCTCTCCAGTGCACAATCTTCTTATAAATTTTTGAAGACGTGACAACTTGACAAGCCTTGTCAACTATGATCCCTTTGACCTACCCACTAAGCAAGCCCGGTACCATTTGTCATATTTTATTCCATTTTTTGGATTCCACCTACCCTCAATCAATAATGCACCTGTGCACACTAATTGCCGTTAGCATTTGATTCAACAGATGTGCTCCTTGAGCTCTGCACAGTGCCGACACTGGGAGGTATGATCTCTTCCTGGTCGTTAATCCCTGAAGGACCAAGACCTTTTTTCTACCAAAAAACACTCAAAATCGCCATTTCTATAGCAAAGAGTAAAAAAATTGAAAATTGTTTTTTTTCCATATCTAACGGTAGGATCTTATACCTAACTAGTATGAAAATGTGTGGAAATAATTTCAGAAATGTTGACCACACAGATTGCAAGATATCTGCGTTTGAAGTGAAAAAAACAAGTTTTGCAGCACATTGCGTGACTAAATTTTATGACTTTGAACATTTTTAACATTAATTTTTTGCACTATAGAATTTTGAGCTTTTAAACTTTATAGTGGAGAATTGAGTTGAGAGTCTAGAAAAATAAAAGAATCCAAAAAAACTTAATTTTCATTATTAAAAAAATTATTAAGTAGAAGTAGGTACGAGATAGAAGGAAAATCTAAAATATTAATATCTTTTATATGGATTTAAAAAACACTAATCCCAATGGTGAGACTGTTTTAGCAAAAAAACTAGACTTTGTGGAACTTTCTTTTTTGAAAAATTGCAAAAATTGCATTCAGAAATGAATCCTACAAGTTATTTTTTTCAAGAAGATGCTCTAAGTGCTCGAAAAACAGGATCGTCCATAACTTTCTCATAACAAATCCAACTGAAATGAATCAAAGCTTCCCAGATAAAAAAAAATATAATCTATAAGAAAAAAAATTTTAAAAAATTTTAAAAAATAAATTGCAAAATTTTTTTGGCTGCCCGATGTCCCCTGTTTTGAGCTTATTTGGGCATAAATTTTTTTCCCAGGCATCGATTGAAAAAAAATTATATTCCCATGAAGCTTAGTAGATTTCCTATCTTCAAAAAAAGTTTCAAAAAATCACAACAAAAATTCAGCCCGTAGGTACCTGCCCAAAATCCCATTTGTCCCCCGAAGGGATAATGGTCCTTTAGGGGTTAATGTTCCTTGAAACTTTAGTTCAACAACGCTCCCTCCGCTAACCAACATCTTTACGGACTTCTCTTCGTCTTCTACACCTTGAGCTCCCTCTTCCCTAATTCTCTCCGCAGATTACATCAAGTGATTGTTGGCCCCCTTCCTCGCCACATCAACATCCTTTGACTCTGTCACCTTGTTGTTGAGGTTGACGGCCACGGCCACAAGATTTGGCATCTGCACTACTTCTGTCTGCTTGTACTGCTCCCGTGCAACGGCGAGCTCGTTTGGGGCGAATTGGCACTCTCTTTTGCCTTCCTGGAACAAGAATTTCCTGCAATACTACATCATGTCCAGTGACAATTGCATCCTGTGCATCTTCTCTGACTTCCCTCTCAGGCCGCAAATCTTCAAAATCTTTGTCGTCCCTCATATTAGACAACTCTGTCCTTGCGTCCTCTTCATTATTCAGCAAGACTTGTCTACCTTGTATTTCCTTTCTTGAGAACCACTTTCCAACCAGAAGACTCCCTAGCATCTGAATAAAAAACTTGTTCACAGTGCTTCAAAAAGTGAAGCTATCCCGACAAACAATACTCAATCTTCTTCTATAGTTTGCCAAAATAAAATTCCACTTATCCTTTATCATTGATGCGTTTTCTCCCATGTACTTTGCCTCTACAAAATCACATACTAGCACTACAACACAATGGCGCCTGCAATTTAACTCCAATATCTCTTCTATATGGCCCACGTACTCAATGGCAGCGTCTATTTGATTTGCATCAGAAATTCCGTTCCTGCATACCTGCCTAAATGTTGCTGCTACTCTGCTATTAGTTGTTTGCAGCGACTGTTCGGCACTAATAATTCTAAAATGGTTTTTGTAAGCGTACATAGACTTATACATTGTAGCCACCTCTAATGGTCCCCTATTGGTGTCCACCATTTCTGCATTGATAACTATACCCGATTGATATTCACGTCTAATCTCCTCCAATACCCAAGAGGAAAGATCCGGTAACATGTGCAAACCTGGTCCTCCTTTGCCCCTTGCATTCTGCACGCTTGTAAACATTTCTTTCAATATTTCTCTCATTCATGGCTTCTTTGTATCTCTTGCAAATTATGAAATGCACATTATGTAGGTCACTACTCTTACAAAAAACAACTGAAAGGCACCAAGAGCCACCAACAAAGAATAGTGCATCAAGGCTTCTATTTATAAATTAAATGGAATGCATAATCAAAGTTGTTTGAAATTGCATAGAAATAAGCTAAATTCTATGCATGTATTTATTGACTGTACTATTTTTCCAAATACTTTTGCTTCCGCTTTGCTTTTTAATTCACTTTTTTCCTTTATAAAGAAAGTAGCCTAAGAAATTGCATTCACATAGATTTTAAAATGGACATAAAATAGGCCATTTTGTCAAATTTAGTAATTACAGGGTTCCTTTTATTTTTAGGTGGGAGGTAAATAGCCCCCTGACAAATACCCCCTCGCTGCACAGGGGGGGTATAAAATATACATAGAGTGATCCACTTGAGCGAACATGTCTAATTGTGAATTTTATGGAAGAACAAATCATTGTTTTGGAAAAGTTATTGACATTCAGGTGCAGGTTGTTCCACTTTATTTTCTACTAACTTATAATTCTAAGATGAAATTCTATATTCTCTAAAAGCCTTACAGTTTTGAAGTTGATAGTTGCTGATATTAAATTAATATGATATGGGATAAGAGAACAAAAGAATATTCATAGTTAATTCAAAATTATCATGACAAATAGGGAACCATAAAAAAGTATAAACAAACTAGAAATTATTCACTACTTTGTCAAGTGTATGGAAATTGGGAAGCCACCATCTCTAAAAACAATTATGTACCTGGTTTGAATGAACATTTCTATAACCAAATTAATTTTCTCTCTAACTTCTGCATGTATTATGAAAATGATGCCTCTATCTTGCATGATGTTTAGACGTCTTTTTAAAATTGAATACTATAATCATAGGAGATTTACAACACTTGAAAAACAATTTTCTGGCATACATGTTATTTTTTTAAGGTACCAATAATTTTTTGTCCATATACTTTATGTATAGCTTCCAAATGTTAAGGTCTCTCCTATCGTGGGTTCTTTGTTCATTTGGCAAGAGTAGAATTTGGGAATGAGATCATTTGTGTTTACGTGAAGAGTCCAAATCCTAAAACAAACCCTTCACTTTTATTTGGAAAACTAAGCAAAACCACATATACATTGAATAGGGGACTTGTATTAATTAATTCGCATTTCACACTACATGAATTTTTACCTCAACGGTACATAAATAGATATTCAATTGTCCCAGTATGTACATTCGACATGTTTAAAACCTCATGCTATAGTTTTCCACAATAATTTGCTTCATCTTCTTTGTCCTTGTAATTTATAAAAGATGAGAGGGAGGACCCTAGAAATAATCCCTTTTCATCACCGTCAAATTGTTATATTTAGAAAAAGCAAAAGCAATGATTCAAAAAAACACTATGGTAAGAAATCTACCCAACCCTTTTTTAGAATAACATTTCAAAGACGCATAGTTGCACTTGTCTTCTACATAGGAATTTGTATGTTATTCATCAAACGTGAAACATCCGCCTCAACATTTAAGGGTTATATCTCTACATTCCTTGTACCACTGTAGCTTTAGGCTACAAATTGGGATTCATGCTTAACAGGGCTTTTTTTAACAGTCTTTAAGAAGTGCCCTAATGGCGATATAAAATTTTGTAGCGGTGCTACAAATATCAAAATTCATCCATATTAGATATAAAATATCACATTGACACATATTACAAGTCTATAAATTGGTTTTCATCCTTGTTCTAGCAATTTCATCCCGTATTTTCTTTGACTTTGAATTTTTTTTCAAGATTTCATCTACATTTTTTGTCCTTTTGGGGGGGTGCCATTTAAAGGCAAATTCTTTTTTCTAGTGTTATTTGGCACTAGAAAGCCTCACCAAAAGCCTTCATGCATACCATTCCCCAGTTCACAGTCCTGGGCCTATCCAGGGTCCATGGTCACAGGTCATGCTCCACGGTTTTGGATCGGTCCTCTACCCAGAACCCTAGCGCCAACAAAGATTGGGACCATCCGACTCTCCTGCCTGTGAATCCTAAACTCCAACGCTCCTATCTGTCGCGGCGTAGGAATTAGAATTGCAATGTGAAGAACCTGGGTCTACTGAATCTCACTTTGAAAATGCTGTTCAATGCACTTTAGGGTTCCGCAAATGCAAGTTCCATTCTCGCATTTGGTCTGGTGTTTAGGGTTTTGATTTGATCTTGTAGCTCGTCAAGAAAGATCTCGTGAGATTCCTCCACTCTAAGAAACAAATTTAATTAGCTGGAAGTAGCACGGCGTAGGAATTGGAATCGCAATGTGAAGAACCTACGTCTTTGAAGATGCTATTCATTGCTTTAGGGTTTAGGGTATGGAAGCTGCTTGAGCGCATTTGGTCTGGTGTTTTAGACTGTGATTTGATGTGGTTGTCCTGTGTTTCCACAGCGGTTTCTTCAATTGAGTAGAGGTCGACAAGAAAAGAGGCGTGCGTAGAAGCTAAGAGGGCAATCGGCGGCATTGCACTTCTAGACAGGTACGTCATGTTCATTTTTAACCCTAGCTTATTGTTCCTTCCGTTTATTCTTGCATTTGGGGTCCCATTTTATTTTCTTCTTGGATCGCTGCCTGCGAGGTCGTCAATTTGGAGTTTACAATTGATTATAACAATTTTTGCAACTTCAATTGTTAGTAGAGTGAGAGAGCAGTCAATGAACTTCATAGCCTTGGCTCATCCTTCTTTCACTAGGTGCAATCCAAGCGTCAGACAATTCTGAGTGGAGAGGTAGGTCTTTGCAACTTTCTACCCTAAACACCCTGACTGCATGAATAGAAAGTCGCAGGGGTCTTGTTGAATTCAGAACCTAGGAATGTTCCATGTTTGAATGTAGGTAGCTTCAAAGGACATTGAACAAAGTGTTGACCTTGTTCTTCAGTCTTTTTATAGAGCCATAAGTTGTTGAACGATTTGTTTTACAAAATCTGCAACCTTTTCAGTTTAGGGTTTTTTTAAAATGTTCTGCATTGACGGTGTTGAACCAACTTTTTGGTTTGGCAAATGTTGCCATAATTCAATTTTGTGAGCAAGGACAAGGCAGGCAGCTAGCTAGTCCTCCGAGGTATTAGGTAGATTGAAGAGGGCATAGCAAAGCTTCAATTTTAATAACAAGACCTGGGGCAGAAAACAACAGCTAGGTATGCACAAATAAACAAAATGACTTACAAGCCAGTTCTTAGATAGACACGCAAGAACACAACTATCTTCAATTAGGATGTTAATGTTGGAATTAGGATATGAATTAGGATTTGAATCTTGTGCTTTAAATGTGATTCAAATATGGCATTAAGCTTGTGCTATTGTGATTTTTTTATCGTCGCAAAGGATGCTTAGCTCTGTCGTGCTATTGACAGGCTCAATCATGAAGCGTGGGCTATGCATTGTATGTAACCTTAATTTGTACATGTTTCTCTCCAGGTTAAACTAAAGCTTCTGTGGGCTGTTGCTGCGTTGCACTTGGCGTTTGGAGGGAGCTTAGTGTTTGGTTGGAGCGTCACTGCGTTCTTGGTTTATTGCGCTTCTGTTGCAAAAAACGTCAGGTGTATTTAATATCAATGTTAAACCCTGAAAACATGTTATCAAGTGATTCTTTTGCCATGCATTTGCTTAGGCGGGCGTTAGGTATGTCATTATCCCAAGGGTTCAGAAACCTGTTCTAGAACCAAAAGGAAACAATTGTTATACCCTATCTTACTAGCTATGTAGGGCACAAAAATCCCAAAAATATAAGAAGATGAAACCAAAAGCATAGGGGAAAAACTAACGTTCAACTTGATCCGAGCTCAACATCACAATATCTAACAGACCAGTCATCTTTGATTGAATAGAATAGGATCCGTAATAGACAATTTATCTTTGATCGAGTTGAATGGGGTCTGTAAAGCATAGAAGAACAAATCCCATACCAGTAGCCATTCAAAATAACCGTAAACAAAGAAAGCAGAACCCTGTAGCAAATTCAACTCGCACCAAGATGAATGGCGAGAAACAATCAATACTAAAGAAGCATTGCATATTCAACTCACACCAAGATGAATGTCAAGGAACAATCAACTATAAAGGAACATTAGATAGAACAGGAAAATGTGAGAAGTAGGAGATACCCAAGTCATCTCGGGTCAAGATGACACCTTCTAACAACAATCCAAAAAACCCTCATGACAGTTCCTCACGATCCGAGATGAACTGATCAAAAATCAAGATAACTAAAATACAGATCGTAGTTGCAAACAGATTGTAGTTGCAAATATGTTTATTATGCAGAAAACATTCATCTCGAGTCGAGATGATTAGAGGTCGAGAACTGAATCGTAGATAATAAGTCTGTTTGTTATTGGTGAAAACGATAGTCAATGTTCATCTCGTGTCGAGATGATCGGAGATCAAGAATGTAGTCGTAGATTAATCATTTGAATCTTAGGGGGACCAAAGTAAATCATTTGTATCGAGTCTAGACAATCAATGACCAATAACTAAACCGTAAAAAGAACATTCGTGTACTATCAGGAAAACAATGTCATCACTTATCTTGAGTCGAGATGATTAGAAATAGAGAACTAAAGTATAGATCATATTAGTCACCAGTAATCTCGAATCAAGATAAATGTCAATAGCAAAGATAAGTAAAGAGCGAGCTATACAACTAAATTCATTAACTCGAGTTGACATAAACTATTTACAATATAGGGATGGCGGATCAAATGGAACTCCTCAGTACGCATTTTCAACGCTTCCAGATAATTGAAGAAAACTTAGACAAATATGGAGACAAGCTTCTTCTCGGGGATTGCTGGGAATGGAAAGACCCTAATATGGTCAGGTATTGGACAATTATCATTGTTCCAATGGCGACCAATCTAAGTTTTATGACAGCATATGAACAAAGTGAAGCAAACCTTCTAGTGTCATTGACGGAGTCTATCAGAGAGGTCACAACGGGTCTAAAGGGGGTTATCTTGGTTTATTGCAAAACGACAGATCCAGAGACAAAATAGGATTATTTATTCTCCTATGTAGTGGACACGAAGAAGACCATCTTCTCAATCTCTAAGTATTACAATAGCCTCAGCAACAACAGCTTTCAAGACCTTCAAATAGCATTAGGGAAACAGATCAATGAGAAGCTTTGGCAGAGGAAGGACGGCCAACAGCTCACAGGAAAAACACTAGCTTCAAGATTGAACACATTCATCAAGGAATTTGAGCACATGACTGTGAGCCTGGCTGACAAAGCAAGACGGCTGACTCCTCTCACTGTCGCCAAAGAATACAATAGTCTAGACGGGAGTCAAGGTTCCCTTGTTCTCACTACACTTGAAATAAGAAGAAGCCACACCCGAATGAAGCACATTGAGAAGTTTGGTCGGGGGACACCATCAGGTACTCCTCCAATAGGAGCGAGGACATATAGTAAGAAGCCTACAGAAGAAAAAACTATATCTGTCGTTGGAGAGGACAGCATGGCCTCAGAGATTGTGAACATATCTCAAGATCTTAGTGGTCGTGTTAAAGACATTAACTATGAAGAGTCTTGCAAGACTTACAAGGAATATTGGTCCGTCCGCACTGACTCATACGTGCCCAACATAGGCCAGAAATTCATGATTCCAATTGACCAACTGGAGACACCGCCTTAGAATCTAAATATCCAAAGTCTTGAAGAGGGAGGGGTGAATAAGTGTCTAAACTTTCTACTTAATATGCCCGATCTAGACAAAAGGATGACGTTGTGCGCAATGCCACAGGATTGCCAATGCCCCCAAAGAAACCCACTGAGCTAGGGAAGACTCTTCCTCAAGGAAAGCGGACGCTGAAGTATGTACAAAACCAAAAACTCTTTATAGTACTAATAATCATTCCCTATACCGACGTTTGCTAGATGCATTCATTATGTTTGCTATCTTCAATTGTTTCAAGGCACAGTTAGTGTTGGAGTTGAATGAAAATGTATATCTGGCTGTTAATTTCTGTCATCGATTTCCAACCCGTAAGCTGAATAGTTTCTTACTTGTTGGTTCTGCAGGATTTCAAAGATGCAATAAAGCTACGGTTTGCTATGATCGACATCAAGAAGAATCAAGGAGCTCTGAGTTAGAAGAAAGAGAAGGACATCGACATCCACAATGAAACCAAAGAATCACTACGAGTCAAAATGTCTACGATCTATGGAGTCAACTCATTTCCAGCCAATCTCATGGAGAGCTCATTGATCTCGATTTGCTGATGCAATTCAAGAACATAAAGGGCTGGGATTCAGAGAAAGATGGAGTCATTGCCCGAGAGTTTTTCAAGTGGATTGGGAATTGTTTAGAAGCAGATCTGATGAGGCTGGCCTTGCATCTTCTATCCAAGACGACTATTAGAACATACGGGCACCCAAAAGTTACCATGCAGTCGGTGAAAGCTGTACTTCCAAACTGCTATGTTGCAAAGAACTGGCTTGAGAGGTGCAAGCGGAAGCAAGCTGTAAGAAGGCAACTACACTTCTTGAAGCCCAGTCTGCGCTTGTTTGACCACAATGGAAACATGAAGAGGACCATGTGGAAGAAGTTCAAGTTGGACTACAATGTTACAAAGGCAACAAAGAACACACTTCTAACTACCCTTGGTGAGAGTTTCTTCTCACTCTAGAAAATGCCATCAAACAAGAACAAAAGCCTTGAAGAATTGTCTCTTGTAGCAAAAGAGTTCTTCACGAATTTTTTGGAGACTCAAGGAAGGTTTTCGAAGCCCATTGCTAGAGCTCATTTTTGGCCTTATGAGACAAGCGATGACAAACTAGGAAACTGGGGCCTAAATGTGTGGAACGAGTCCACAAAGTCCAGATTGAAAATGGCCATCATGGACTTCAGGCATGTCTTGGGTGTGATTAACAAGAAGAAGACAAGCGAGCAATACTACCTCACCTTCATAGGACTCCTTGACAAAGCCATCGATCCCAAAGTAACCAATCCAGAAGTCTGGTTATGAATTTCTGGAGAGAAAGAGGTTGAGTTGGACCTCCAAAATTACATCAACACTCTGACATATGGAGCAACATATTCTGTGCACTACGCCGAATACATCCTTGCGGCCTTTGAGCGTATTGGAGACCTTCCTGAAAGAAGTGCTCGAGGTAAAGATCCCATTCAGTTATTTTTTTTGCTAAAGAATGGTACGGCCGTGAAGACTAAGAAGATCCCGAGGACATTTGAAGTCCTCCCCAAAGCAAGGCACAACACTCGTCGCCAAACGTTTGAGGTTGATTATAGGTTTCAATCCATTGAGCTTTGAATGGAGTTTTATTTGAAAGTGCTTGACCTTTTTGTGTCCCCTCGAGAGGATGTGCTTTCCATGCTTGTTGGCGGGAAAGTCGTCTACGCAGCTTGGGTATGTCATATGCCCCTTCATTGTGTGCTTTAACTCGAACCAAGTTAAAGTGTTGTGCTTCGTAGTTTCTGAATGCAGCTTGACGTAGCTACTGCATTTACACGTTCTATTTGTGATTCTTTACAATTGGTATGGGTCAAAGTTTGTGTATTGTGCACTTACATAATGTTGTCGGTCACTGCAAATGAATTCCCTTAATCATTTTGTCATAGACAGCAGTTAACTTCATGACGACTTTGATGCACTTGTAGTGCAAGCCAAGAACTTGGATAGAGATGATTTTTTGGGCTCAAAATACTTCATTGATAAAGCATGTATTGAGCAAAAGAACTCAAGAGGAGCTTCCTCCTCTTGGAAAGGCAAAGAGCATAGGCCCATCATTATCGATGACGGTGAGGCTTGCAATGAAGATGACAATGCTATAGATTTGACCAAAAATCTTGTTCTGTTGGAGAACACGGAGCCTGTTGTACTCGAGTTGACCCCAACAAATGCTGTAGGGTCTGCCGGCTTTGTACAGACCAGCGGCATGCGAGGTTCCTCCGATACCTCGGCACAACGTGGTCAAAGTCCTGTCTTTGAAAGACGGCAGACTCAGAAGAAGAGAAAGGCAGCTTCGACTCCAAAGACGGGTCCAAACCAGTAGTGGGTAGTTGATTTGCTTTGGAAAAATCATGAGGCAAATAAGAGGCTTTGTCTGGAGCAGCGCAAGGAAGATAAGAGAGCTCATCAGGAATTGGCCATGGAGACTAAGGAGATGATGAAGGATCTTGTGAAAGAGTTTTTCTTCCAAGCGCGGCCTATGCTCACACACAAACCGACAGCGCAGTCTCCTCAGTTGCAGATTGACAACCAACCTCACGGAACAGCCACCAATGCGAGGCATGTCTAGGCCGATTTAAAAAACCATTCTGGATTGAAGACCACATTAGATGTTGCTATTGCACAGCCGTAGACATCATCTCTTATTCATGACCATATGTTGAGGGATGACTGAGACCTTGAGGATTTGGAGGTGAAGCAATCACAGGGCCTTGAGATTGATATTTCCCGAGGTTGTTCCCTATGACTCTGTGACTCTCAATCAACTTGTTTCAAGTTCAGTTTCTATTTGCATGCGTCTTTTGGTAACGTCTAATTTTCATGCAAATATTTTGGCCAATGGTTATGCGCTAAACATATTGTAGATGTACCTCTCTGTGAGAGTTTATGTAATAAATATATTTCTTACTATTTGATTCATGTCCAGTGCCAACCTCGCATGCCAAGTTTCTGGTTCCACTTGTATGCCACTTTTAGCTTTGGATGCTGTCGGCTTTGCTCAAGTCCCTGTTTGTGAGTCTGCCTGCAATGACTCATTGCATCCAAATGATTACTCTTTGATAGACATAGTTGTGACTAGTTTTGAGTCAACCGACCACGAGAAGAATCTCGTCAATGCTGCGGAGACATCAGTGGGCCTAGGTGGAGACGATATATCAGACCATGAACTCATGAAGATTCACATTCCCGCGTCCAAAATACTAGCAACAATAGTCGTATCTTCTCCAAATCATGTGGCATGGGACTCAATGCGTATTCTTTCCACTATGCTCTTTTCCTTTTGTGTGATGAACTTAGATTTAGGTTTATGAACTTATATATACTCAAAGTTCTTACACCACCATGCTTCAGTACTCAAAATGTTATAGACAGTACACTTGATTAATTGTCTACAAATTTTGCTATATATTTGGAACAAGGTAGTAGTGAGACAATAGTTCAAGCGGAGAGCATGGAACATCCATTCAAGTCTGCGATTGCACAGAAGTGGCTTCATGTCATCCTAGATCTGATTGGGGTGCTATGTGTATGTGAGGATAAGGAAAATCTTGCAAGAGAGAAACAATACATCAAATCCGATGAGGCTGCCTCTCAATTAGAACACTTCTTCTTCAATTTGAAAAGAGTCATTCTTCGTCCCCATTACAAGACCTTTCTTTGGAAGTTGTCCTCTTTTGCAAACGTCTCGGTGTGGACCTCCATGAAGAGGTCCACAGCCATATGCATTTTCAATCACTTGTTTAGTGCCATAGAACCTCCAACTTATGTCTTAGGACAAGAACAGTGCAACATTCTCAAGTGCAAGGGGAGGTCTGCAAAGTTAGTGAATTACAAGGTGAAGGGAACAAAGAAAGACTTGTTCATAAAACCATTGAGCAAGTTGTACAAATTGCCAAACTCTATGTTCTCGAGGGACAATACTATTATTGTGGATGATAGTCCGGCAAAGCACTTTACAAATGATCCCGCGAATGTTGTTTTGCTTGACCAATGGTCATATGAAGGGTATGGAGCAACAGACAAGCTCTTAGTTGAAAATCTTATTCCTTGGATACGGCGCCTGCATGTAGCAAAGCCCTTAGCATTGGATGTATTTCGGTTTAATAATATTATGGGGCGCTTGAGCCATTCAAAAAAGTTGGATAAACCAAGTTCATGTAGTTTAGTGAGGCGCTTGACGTCTCTAATGCACTTTATAGTAAGTGGAGTGAGAGTTGCCCTAGACAAAAATGGCAAGACTTAGAAGGTTTGGACAGAGCACAACATACGGAGATCATGATGGATAGAAAACATAGCATCCATCCGTGTTCAAATGCTGAAGTGGGTCCTTAATAGTTGATTTAGAGGTTTTACGTTGTCATTAGTTTTTGACTTAATCAATTGTATGTCACTTGGTCAACATTAAATATATGACTATTTGTAGTGGTCATCAAATGATTCCCTTGTTGTTGTGTATATGTATGTTTCTGAGTTGCCAAGGTTGATTGGTCACAGGCACCAGTTTTAAAATTGGCTTTGGGAGCAAGTGTGCTAAAACCATTGATTCCTTCTCAGACTGTAGACAATTTCCCTTATCAAAAGTAACTTCCGGCACATCAAATATTCTGCTGCCACTGGGCAGTCAACCAAGCAGTCAACAATGGATTTTTCAATGATGCCCGTTGATGATGGTGTAATGGACTATCTGCCAAATGGTGGAAAGCGCCTTAACCTTGTTAGCTCTCCTTCGCCACTCAAATGTGGTTTCCAATCACTCTCACCACGGGATTGTAGTGAGGGTAACGCCATGGCGCAACGAAAACTGTACAATGACGAATTCAACCATCTAGTCGCCACTGAGGTAAGTGAGTATTACTCTAAATTCCTGATTTGAAGTATATTTTAATGCTTGTTTGTCCTATGAAATGCAAATGTTTGATTTCTACTTGTCTATGTAGGAGGATGCAAAAGTACCAGAGCCAATTGTCATCAAAGGAAATGCGTCAGAGGAACTGCCGCGAAATACTTGCAAGTACATGGAGAAAATTCCTGCATCAGCAGTTGTGCGGCCTCTTTTGCCTCCATTCAAGAAACGGCTTGACTTAAGAAGAAAGTACATGACACATGATAGGCAATGTAGACTTCACTGTAATCCTCGTCCATGGGATGCTTGGGAGCAGAGATCTTTGAAAAAGCAAAGGCGGGAGACTGCCAACCAAAAAACCGCACCAAATAACAGATACAGTCGAGGACCTAAGATATTGAAGGCACTTGAGATGTTGAAGAGTAGATCACACTCGTAGCACATAAGTTGGTGGTGGTGGGATAGATACCGATCTTGTTCAAATTTCAGTGAGTGATATAGAGCTAATATTATGTAGGTAGGAAATAATCATATGTTGGATGATGCTCAAATATACTAGGTACAATCGTGGATCAAAAATATTTGCTACAATGTAGAAGTAGAAGATTAGGAGAAACTCGTAGACTGTGTAGGATAGAGTTTTCTTCAAGAGAATAGAAAAGCATAAATGATTTTACTATCAACTTGCAATGGTGGTAATGTCTCCAGCTTAGTTACCAAATAACTTGTACTTTGTTACAAATAATGTAAAAATTTGTAAATTTTGGTGCTTTCATAAAGTCACATTTTGTAATGATTGTGCATTCATTGATTCAATAAAAGAACTTCTATGATTATTTTTATTAAATATCTATATACTTTATTATTACTACAGGATATTTGGGAATTTTGGTACCACATGTGTGCTATGGGTGAAACTGTATTGCCTTATTTATAATTTATAGAGATCAAATTCTCTTCAATTTATAAATTCTCTTCAAAGTTCTCTTCAATTTATAGTTTGTGGTGCTTATTAAAACTCCCATTTATCTGAAAATCTCTCATTTTAATGAATATGATGTTCTTGGATTACGTGGCAAGTTAAAAAGAATGGGGAATGATTTCAATGCGTCCAATCATGGATTTGGAACCATTGCTTTAAATACTTTTAACTTCTACAAAACAAATTTGAACATGTTGGTGGACTTTTGTCATAACTTTGCAATTACTGAATCTTTAAAATACTGGAAGTTCATGGTTCCTTTTGGATTATCAGGGCAGATTAAAAATAATGGAGGATGATTTCTGCACCCATGGATTTGGAACCAATGACGCTAGCGTGCGAGCTTGGAGCCGTGAGCCTGTGAGCCTAGAGCCTAAAGAAAAAAATTTCCTTTTTTGTGCCTCCAAATTTTTTTTTTGCTAAAAAAATTCAAAAAAATGATTTTTTTTTGCTGTTTATGGTAAAATTGGGATCTATAACTATATAACCTATGATCGTGGATTATTAAATATTTTATGTGTTTCTTGGATTTTTTGTAGTAGAAAAAATCCACTACATTGTGAGACCAAGAGTCATTTCTTATGGGTTTAGGGTTCTTAAGAAACCTGAGCTCCAAAAAAAAAAAAAAAGTGGGGGTGACCACGATGTTATCCCAAGAAATATAGAAAAAAAATGAGGGGTCAAGTTGAGAGCGGGAGTCATTTCTCATTGAGGTTAAGGTATTTAGAAAATGTAAGCTCTAAAAAAATTAGAAAAGTGAATAGGTGCTTGCAATATTGTCCAAAAAAGTATAGAAGAAGAAATGAGAGATGAAGTTGAGACCGCAAGTGATTTATTGTTGGGACTATGCTTAAGGAATTACAGTTGGAATGGATTTTGAAAGCAAATAAAGAAAGCCCAAAAACCAATTGAAGCCAAGTCTATATATGTTTTTTATTATTCTATACGTGTTTTTATCTACACATTTTTGTTTTATCATATTAAACAAAATGGTAGAGAACCCTTGGGGAATATAATTCTCCGCATAATCACGGAAAAAGGCTATTCCCCCAAAGGGCCCACTGCCATATATAACCATGGAACATGAAACCTCTTATAGTGGCATGTTCCAAAATGCCAATTGTTATGGGACATATGAATAGGAACCCTGGAACATTGGTCTTGTCACTCTTCCTTCATCTGCTTACATACTTGATAAAAAAAAATTATGAAGTGCATTAGGTGGGTTTCAAATAGTGTGTTTGCCAATTTTGATTATCTTGGTACCTTGTGAAAATTAAAATCTATAAATACTAGAAGACGTCCTGGATTTCAAAAGAAATGGAAGAAAAGCTGAAATAAGGGAGGACTGGAATCAAGAGTTAAGGTCCCCTTAAAAAAGGAAAGTATTATAAAGAAAA
This sequence comes from Neckera pumila, assembly GCA_963969595.1. Taxonomy (NCBI): domain Eukaryota; kingdom Viridiplantae; phylum Streptophyta; class Bryopsida; order Hypnales; family Neckeraceae; genus Neckera; species Neckera pumila. The sequence continues at coordinate 765,647 of OZ018418.1, read as the reverse complement.
GGGACAAAACGAACAGTAGATTGGATATAGATCCGGACATTAAATCCACAATAGTATGCATCAAATCATTTCAATTGTAATATATAAAAATGAGTGCATTACAATTGAATTACATTGGAAAATGTGGCCATGCCTATTCTGGAAGTGTGATCATTCCAGCTCGAACTAGCAGTAGCTTCAATTCATTGAAGCTATAACTTGGTGCATGAATGAATTTGTCTTCGTTGACATCCATTTTGCAAAAGTACCTGTACAAATAGTACAAGTGCTTGCAATTCACGTATTGCTGCCGACCTCCTATAGCAGAAATTGCCATATTCACAAAGTCTGGGCATGTGCACGTCGGGAATTGGCCCAATGTAACTTGGTATGCATTTTTGTTAAAGGCTGACCCTATCTCTAACTCTACAATTGCACCAAGGCCTGGAAAAGGGAGCAATGTTACTCCTATAATTTGCCCTCTAACATTACCTGCACTTTCCCACTTGTTCCGTTGTTCGGCAGTAGGTGCGTTTGCAATCCTTCAAATGGCTCTGCTGTTCCTCACAGTAGGATACACGTCCGAGTTCCGCAGTGGAGGTTGGTCACACAAAACAGGTTTGAAAATCTTTGACATATTGAACAGTTGACGTGGGGACAATATGGGTCGTTCCTGGAGGCGAAATCCTGCATGTTGCAGCAACAATGTCTCTTCTCAATTTAGGTTAGTTCCCGATAGAATTGGCCAAACCTCCAGCACTTCTGGCCACTCCAGAACCCACTTCCGCTTTGTACCTTTCACGCATCGTTCAATGTCATCTCAGCAGAACCAGAAATCAACCACCACCTCTCACTTGCTCCCATACTCTTCTTTTCTACTACGATAGGTAGGAGCTGGAGTTTCCTTCTTTCCTTTTGCAATCTTAATGGTACACTTGATGTTGGATCTTTGTTGTTGAGCTTGACATCTTGCATTAGATTTGTGGTTGATTCTCGCAATGTGCCATTTTGATGTATCACAGTCACTTTCAAATGCTACCGTAACGTGTTGAGCAGGATTTGTTTGAGGTTGTTTACCTTTATCTCCAAAAGCCTGAGAAACAGTTGTGTTGGACCTTGTTCTCACACGGGGTTGAGAGAAATTAATTTTGTCCGGTCTGTGTGAGTCTCCGGCATCACCAATGGGCACATCCAACTTCCTCTTTGTGCTCTCGAATATTTCTTCTCCTTCTAAGTGTGGTACTTTGCTTCCCACACCCTCTGCTCCAGGCAAGGTGTTTAATGCCTCTGCAATCTTCTTGGGATCTCCACTTCTTCTAGTAGCTCTCAACCTAAGCTCCCCCTTTGACGGCCCTGACTCCAATGTGTATCCTTTCAGGTATGTATGGTAGTTTGTCATTTGCATCCAGGCGCGAATACTGTCATCACATGTAGCATCAAACAAGTTGTTTCCTCACTTTTCGGACATTTGTAGCCACTTGTTATGCACCGTTTCGGATAAATTGCAAGATGGCAAGTCCGCCATCTCCTCCAAATTCAATTTCTAGAAAATCCACAGGAGATGGTAAAATAGTTAGTGAACAGTAAATGACATTCAGAATTGTAGAAAGATGGAACTTCTGAAATATTTCGGTGCATTGGTTCTGTAGTATCATAAGGCAAGGGATTTATAATGACAATACATGTAGAAATATATTGCTACTGAAATAACAAAGCATACTTCTCCCATCTTATTCTCCTATAAAAAAAAACCCTCTAACATTTTCTATTACCAAAATTGGATTCTGTATTTCAAAGAACAGAAATCAGAGGGTCTTGGTGACATGTCAAATACATCCGTTGGGTCCGACGGATGCTATAACAATGTTTCCAAGACCCCTTGTTTTTGGTACCATAAAAAAAAAAAAAAAAATTTAATAAAATAAAATTAATAAAATAAAATTCGATGAAATAGGTAGAACATACTACAACAAGTTGAGCCTTAGAAATTGAAATACTTCTACAAATTCAAATTCAAGGTTCACTCACCATGTCCATGAAGCCTCCTCATTGACGGTAGCGGAAATGCCAAAATGCCAGCCAGTGATCTAAGTGATGTAGAGCTTCTTCGTTGGCAGCTCCAGACGACAACCACCAAGACCGTATTGCAAGGTAACGGACCTCAGCTTGGTCCATATTCTTTGAATCCTTGTATTGTTTGCACAATGTAATGTGTTGCTATTGGAATGCTTCCTTGATGTACTTCTGCGTATGCTTGTGAAGAGAGGTACTCCAATGCAACAAACATGTCCTCTCACGATTCTCCATTTCAACATCGGCGGAACCACTACCATAGACTATGCGGACCGCATTCCAATTGGCCATAGCGCTATCTGCCATAAATCCTTTGAAGTTAGGGTTTCCCACTCCGTGGCGATCCATGACGGCGTTCAAGCTCCGCCAAAACTGTACTTGAACTTCGATATCTTCGGATTGCATATCACACATTGCAATAGTCATCACCTTCTGGTACTCAGTATCATACACGTGGCAGGCCATTGTGGTCCATTCCTTCACGCGCTTCACGTGGTCAAACATCAACCACGCATTTTGCAAATCTCCTCCCGGTTGCATGCGCCTTACGAGGTCGACTCCACTTCCTGGTCCTTCCATAAGCATCTTGAAAATGTATACCTTTTCCTTGCCTTGGCCTGGGAAGAGGCTGTCATGTATGAACTCAAACTTTGCCTCTTTCTTTATGGTCATGATGTTGTCGATTATCCCTCCTCGATTGTTAGAACAAAAAGAAGAGATCATGTTGCGAATACTTGGACTACTCAAGTACTGGAAGTGGTCCATGACCTCTTCCATTTCTTCCACTTTCAACATCTTCTTCTCTCCTTCTCCATTGTGAAATAAGTGGCTTGCAAGAAAGTCTTTACTAGCAGCAAGAGTGATTGCGGAATTTGTGGCCGTGGGTGTTTTGGCCACTTGCTCCGCAATGAGTCCGCAAATCCTTTTAGTAGAATCTTTGTACATGCCTTTAGCAACAGGGTGACCATGCTCTCCAAAATGAATAGCAGCCCTACTCATTTCTGGGTTATCTATGTATGCAAAGTATATCCTAGCGTTGCATGCGCCAAGACACGTAGGTGCGATCTTGCAGACCTTGCAAACTAGGGTAGACTCTTTTGGGGGACACCCACCAACAATAAAAGGAAACACAATATAGCCACTCCATTCAGTTTCGTTTTGCTTTGAAGCTCTCTTCAAATACTTACAACTGGCATTCTCACAGACAAGATGGCCAGCACAATATGACTTATGGAATTTGAGGTTGTCGGCGTTGTGAATGTTCGTGGTCACTAGCTTGCACCACGGATGTCCATCATAGCGCTTGTCCATTCCTTCCAAGTTCTTGGCCCCCAATGAAGATGAAGACGACCTACAAGGAGGCAATTCAAAGATGACATCCCCGTCAAATACTGGTGGAAGAAATGGAACCTGCTGGTGCTTCACAGTGCTCAGATCCATTGTCGACAACTCGTTTCGAGAGCGATGCATACTGGCAAGTCTCTTGAGACACTCCATTATGCTTGCTTTTGCTAGTACAAGTGGTTGCAAAGGCTATATTGACAATGAGGAATTAGAGAGACTCCTTTACGGGGTTCCAGATACTAATTTCACAAAATTCATCTTGCCTGGTTCAATTTGGACAGAACAACTCTGATTCTCAGCATTGACATTGGAAGACTCTCCTTCAGATTTTGTAGACAACTCTATAATTGGACCTAATCTCTCCTCTTTTACAACAAGAAGTACTACAGGCATCTGTAGGATAGATAGAGTTCCTCTAGGTGTACTGGGTGACAAGGCATGAGGATTGACCGGCATATCAACAGTAGAATTATCTGATTGGCGACTCTGGATTTGTGTAGATGCATCTAGAATAGAGAGTGGAAGTCCGTATGCTCTATAGTTTCCAGGAGCAAGGTACCAGCAATGCGTTCCATCCTCCACCAATGTCGCAACTGGAACAGACTGTACCACTTCACCTAATTCCGACCTTTTTTCTTCCTCAACATAGATGGAGGTTTCTACAAATCTGAAGCGGACGTGCAAAAGGTGACAAGGAACTCTAGCGCGTCCACCTTCTACTATTGGAAACACAAGAGGAATGTCATGACCATCAACTCTAAGCAAAGCCATTGCTGAAACCTGCGGAGACACTCCAACAACATGAAAAATTCAATCAACAAATACATAAGGTAAAGAACCAAACTTTCAATCCTCTATAATTGGAGATCCTCTATAGCTTCATTTTGGCTAGTCCTATGTATTCATTGTGCAGCCAATCTTTAATGCCGTATTTTTCTATTGAAGATATTGATTGCAAGGATTCTATAATTGTTACCAAAAGTTTCATATCTCTTCTGAATTGAATTGAGTGCTTTATATGGCAAAGGAATATAATGAATTAATGTTCCTTGATTATTAGGGAATCAAATAAGAATACTTTACAGAGAATAAGTGGAGACGGTAGAGTAGGATTTTTTATCAACATTTCTAACAAAAAATACAATAAATATGTACACGTGCGAATGCACAGTATACTGGACCTAAGTAGGAAAAAACTAATCCGTAAAAACCAATTTGAATTTTGAACATGACCTCAGCTTTTCTTTATCACTTTGCTACGAATTCCTTATAATATACCAAAGAAAAATTGACCAATTTTTATTGAATTTTCTTCTCATATTCTACTAAGGTAACATTCAAAATCATAGCACATTCAAATCCAATATCATAAATTGTAGAATTAAAGATTTGGAAATTCTCCTTACAACTAGGATTAATTGCGCAATTCCTTTAATATTTGGTCCACATTATAACCACATGTAATATATATTAGTCCAATGCAAATGTATATAATTTGTATATATGTAGACAATTCAACTTATAAAAAAATAAAAATTAATGCGCATATACATATTCTAAGATAAATACATATTTTTTAAATCATAATATATAAATGCACTAACACCTGAAGGAACATTTGTACCTTTGCTAGACAATTTGAGTTTGAGAAAACTCTTCCGGTTTTAATTTTTAGTGACAATCATTCAAAATTCTTGAGGCTTTGTTCATTTGGAAGAGCTCTACAAATATAAAATTTTAATTTTACTAGATTCAAATGCGCAAGTACTTGGGCACAGAAAGCAAAATACGAGTGCACTTACTAGTCCAAAAGAAATGTGAGGAAGTCAATATAAATCTTCTGCAAATTTCTTTCTCATAAATAATGTTATTCATTACGTGGGAAGTTTTGTTTAATTTTATTTGGAGTGCTAATGAGAAGTTCCCGGACACTCAAAGTTATTTGGGATATATAAGCATCTTCATACAATTAAAACTTCTAGAATTCATTATTTTGTACATTCACTAGAATTTCCCAATAATAATTTTAGACAAGTCTATAATATCTTATTAGCAAAATTTGACAATTCAGACTGCTATGATGTAATTTTTTGCAAAAGCTATAAACAATGTAGTTTTGTCTTCAATTTTGAACCCACATTTTCTTCTTGAAAGTTTAATGTAAAAACAATGAAGTGCGTTTCTTCTAGAAATTTTTGGAATGATTCTTATTTCATTTACTGGATATATATGTAGAAAATCAAAATCTATTTTGCAAAAACTTTGACAGTGGACCTTAGGGATAAATGTGTCTATCATTTCCCAACAAGAATTTCAAACATTACCACTTCAATTATGGAATATCATTATGTGTATAAGCAATACTTCTTTTGCACTTTGGAACACTACAAACATTTTGTTGATAGTACCATTCTTAAAAATTCATATATCATAGTGTAATCAACATTATAATGAGGTCATGTTTTCAATCCCAAGACTCATATGTCTATAACTTGTCATATTCTTTGAAAGAAATAAACAAATGCCTAGGTTGTGACAATTTATTGTAATACAGAGTTGAGGGCATTATGAAATGCAACAATGTTGAATGCATTATTTTTCAGATTCTAGAAGCTCGTGCGTAAAGAATCTGACTACGTATTAAAATCATTGCTTATTAATTTTGTGGTTTAGTCTTCAATATTGACATAGCCCCCAAAAGTCATTTCGTTTTGTACATATTTTATTTGAGCGGCACGATTATGAACTTGCCATCTGCATCTACTTTGACAGCCTATTAACACGTTTCTCATTACGATTGAACTTCATGTGACGGTGTCAGTCGTACAACCTCACTGAATATAACAAGGGGCACTCTTGCATTTCAAAATCATTCCTATGGTTCTCATTTTTCTTCAGTTGCTGTCAATGAGTGCGACTAGGTTCCTCCATTCTCTTGGTTGCTCATGCTTGTAGATTGCAAAGTAATTGAGTTGATTAGAGTAAAACCAAGAAAGAGAGGAAGGAGACGTGGTTCGCTTTATTTTTCATCTACCAAGGCTTTGAGACAATCCAGGATGACAAGAGGACCGAGAGTTTCGCCGAAAGCTACTGAGACGACACCCGGCGATCTTCGAAGAATTCTTCAATTTGAAGCTCAGATTAGTGCTGGAGAAGAGGATGCCCCTAGTGATGGTGTTGAGGCAAGACAAGAGATGTTTGCAGAGAATTCAAATGCACACCGCAAAGGAAGGATTGAGGACAACCTAAACGTAAGAGCTTTTTTTTGTGCTTTTCATTATCTCATTAGCCTATTCTCCAATTAGTTCCTCAAAGATCAACATTGTAATAAAGGTTTGTGGTAACTTGACTGAGTCTTTTCAACATACTGAGGTGTCGATTGCTTTTAGATGCAATGTATTTGGGGGTAGATATGATTCAGCCACGGCTTTAGGATCTACGAGTGACAGTCACCTGGTCGGTCGGTACACCTACTCGGACAACCGGCTGGGTCTGTCAACTAGCAAAGGTCCATCTCCTCCCTGTAGGATTGACGGTCCATGATTGACTGCCCAGTTGACGCTCCACCTGCTCGCGCCACCGCGTGAATACCAAACTTTTTTCAGTAAATCTCGAGCAAATACCTAATCGCACAGGCTAGGAATCTGGGTAACTTTCGAATTAACTGGGTCCCGACCTGGCGTTCATGGACTTTGTCGATTCGAAGGATAACATCGCGATCTCTAATGTATCCCTGATAGCCCAATAACTGGAGGAGTTCCATTCTATTTTGAGCATCCGCTGATTTCCGTAATTGCGCCATTTAAGCTGGATCTCAAACTAAGCTTATCCGAAATGAACACTGGTGTGTGAAGCCAGGCCGCGGCTAACATTTCCATTATCATGTTAATCTCTTCAATTTTTTCAGTCTCTCCTTCACAACTCGCCACATTTTGTAATTTTGTTGTCTTCTCGAGCAGAGGAGGATGACAAGGAGTACGCGTAGCAGGGCGAGAGGGGCAACTTCAGGTTCTCAAAACCGCTCCAAAAGATCACAGTCCAAGTCGCAGGTAATGATTCAAAACTCTTTCGAATTCATTTGAGTCAATAACCGCCGGTAGCAAGCAGGTTTCAGGCAGGTCCGAGCAAGGACAAACACCGGGAGTGTGCAAGGGTAAGCTTGATTTCTACATACTAAAGTAGACATTGATCTTTTTGTGCCTCGAAATCTCATATCCAAATTGCGGATGCTCGCCGAACGGGATTGTCAACATTGGATGAGTACTCTGTAATTGGGTTTTGTGGAAATCTTGAATTAGCTTTTGGAGGGGTACAGCTCAGTCGGCCGAAACCTTTGTCGGATCCGACAATACTCAATAGTGACTCAGCTTGACCCCCCAATTCTGAACGTGCATTCAAAAATTTTGTTGGCTTCATAATTCGTCCTCATTCTTTTCGCTTTTTAGGGGGTGCAGCTCAGATAGCCGAAACCTTCGTCGGATCCGACAGTACGCAAGAGTGACTCAGCTTGACCCCCCGATTCTGAACGTGCACTCAGAAATTTTGTTGGCTTCACAGTTAGTTGATCCAGTTCCTCATTCTTTTCGCTTTTAAGGGGGTGCAACTCAGTTCGCCGAAACCTTCGTCGGATTCGACAATACGCTAGAGTGACTTAGCTTGACCCCCCGTTTTTGAACGTGCATTCAAAAATATTGTTGGCTTCACAGTTCGTTGATCGAGTTCCACATTCTTTTTGCTTTTTAGGGGGTGCAGCATAGTCGTCCGAAACCTTTGTCGGATCCGACAGTATTGTAGAGTGACTCAGCTTGACCCCTTGATTTCAGCGTCCATTTATGGTTTCACTATTTCTTGATCGGGTTCCTCAAACTAATCAAAAACTAGGGGGTGCAGCTCAGTCAGACGACACCTTCGTCGGATCCGACAGTATCTTAGAGTGACTCAGCTGGACCCCTTGATTTAAGATCACCCCTTTCAAGTTTCTGTTGATTTCAAATAAAAACTTTGAGTATCTGTAGATTTCTGAAGGTTTCAATTGACTTCTTTGGCTCTCAAAAGATTTAGAGACAGCTTTGTAGATTTTAGAAGATTTTAGTACATTTCTATAGATTTTAGAGCTTCCAGAGACATTTTAGAGGAACTTTGTAAATTCTAATGGTACAAACATAGTAGAACTCAGAGGTAGATATCAAAGGTTTGAAAGGAATTTCGAGATTTGAATAAAAATTTTGGATTCAATTATAACTCTGTACCAAAAAAAAATTTGGAGGATTAGAAAAAATTTCAATAATTTGAAATTGAGCCTTCGATTAAAATATACAAAATTACAGGACTGCATCTACAATTATGAAGGCTTGCTAGAAATCATAGATTTTTTGAATGCTTTCTTATCAATACATTTTGAGCTTTATAAATTCAAATGCACTTAGTAATCCTTCACAAGTATAGATATTGGTGACATCAATTTTTCAAATCATGGCAATCATCATTTCTTGAAGGTTTAGACGAATTTTTAGTTTCAGAACTTGAGTTCTTCATTGTTATGGATAAAGAGTTTATCTCTCATTATTTCATCTTTCATCTACAAATTCTCTAGATTTGGCAATTGAGGTGCTTCATGAAATTTTGTTGATAGCCAATTGAATATTTTTGAAGCATGTTTAAAGAAAATCATAGATGAAAATTCTCTTATTGCTTTGGTTTGCGATGTCCTTATAATACAAAGTTTGAATCCATTTCCAATTTTCTAATAGCGGTTATTAAGATTTCAAAGGAATATTGGTGAGGACTGTCAAAAAATTCCATGTGATATAAGTTGATTTGTCAACGTAAAGAGCAAGGTCCATGTGTGGCGATTTCTAAGTTTTCTAAAACATGAAAATCTTTCTTGATTTCTGAATCTAGCAATGTTGCATATCCACAAAAGGCTGGAGGTGAACAAGACCTATCTTCACCCACTCTCATGCCTCCTATTGATACAGAGACTTATGAAGCAAGACTTTCTTAGCCACTAGTACCAATGCAGGAGAATGTCGTGGACCCTAGCGATTCCAAAGAAGAGAAAGGCGATGAAGAAGATGAAGTTGATGAAGAGGACTTGGTAAGCTTTGCGGATGTGATGGACGCAACTGACTATGCATTTGATGCTTTTGAGAGTTCTGTGCTCAGTAGTGTCAGTGACCCTGGAGTAGCAAAATGGAAACTAAGCCTCACACCAAAAGCAAAACGTAGGCGTCTTGATTTGATCCTTGAGATGGCTAGAAACCGTCCGGACAAGTTTATGTCTCCCGAGAGTTTGGAAACGGAATATAGCTCAAGCAGTCATGTATCCATTACCATTGATGGTCCAATGAAGGAAGAGACTTGTCAGTGCACTTGTAGCAGTGTTCAGGTTATAGGAGAACCTGTTTTCATCCACTTGAGCTCTAACTCAGAAGAAGATGTCCAAATTGACTGAATTTCTTTGAGTGGAATCATTTTTGGAATTTCTTGCTTTGGACCTTTGAATGTGTAATACATGTAATTTGCAAACCTACACTTGAACCTTCAAATGATTGAACCTAAATGCATTCATTTTTCCTTGGATTTATTTATTTATTCTTGCTTGAAACTTCAATTCTATGAATGCAAGTATGTGGGTATCGGTTAGTTCTTTGATCTGAACTTGCAGATGGATGTGACTCCCACAAACCTTTGGCATGAAGATACCATTCACGAAACTCCAAACACCGGAGAGTCCTCCCAACCACATATTTTAGGTGAAGAAGAAGGTAAAGAGATGGAGGAACTTGTGCCCGATGATGTGTTGGAGGCTGACAGCAAAGACTTGCTGGAAGACGATCTACGACAGTACCACAAGGTGGATTCCGTCAACATAATTGCATCACTGCGGATGAAGTCGGATCACCTATTCCGTCTTCAAATCCCGCTTTGTCGCATGGTACCAATGCCCATGGTGAGGCCCACCCTCTCCTGTGACCTTGATTTCTTGGAGCACAAGTTCACCAATGGTTACCGAGATGGAGCTGTAGTATTCTATGTCACCACCACAGATGAAGGCGGTGAAAGCTCAGACTTCACGGTAGAGGAGATGGAGAAGTGGAGTCCATTGTGGAAGGAAGGAAATGCCATTTTCAATGCCCATGTCGAGTCCATACAGGAATTGAGGTTCTTGAAGAACCTCAAGTTCTATGTCTGTGATGGTAATCACAGATTCATAGCATGGATGAACTACATCACAAGGAAGCACCCTAGAGATAAGGAGTGGCACTATAGTGTTGACTCAATCATTCTTGATACAAAAGGCAAGACCGAGCTCGTCATGCATGTAATGCATGACATAAACAAGTAAGAATCTTGTTTCCTTCATTTAGTACTTTATTTTTAACTTGTTTTTGTTGAATTTAAATTGTTGCATTTTTTGTAATTAAAATTAATACATTTACTTATATATGAACTATGATTTTGACCTAGAATTTTGAGTGTTGTTCCATAATGGCTATATGTTTGTAATTCCAAAGAATCCAAGTTCAAATATCATATCAAGGGATTTCTAGAGATGGTTCTAAAATGAAATGAAATTGCATGTTTCTCAATTAATTTACTTATAGAAAATATTTAGCTGACTAAAACATTAATGTTTAAACAATATGAACTATCAATTCTGACATATATTTGAGAAGATTCTTGTATATATTTTTTAGAAAATATTTTCTTGTATATAATAGAGATGTGGAAGTGTTTTTGAGCTCCAGAATGTGTCTATTTATTTCAAGAGTTAATCAGCAATTATCAATACCTAATAATATTATCCATAATTTAGAACATTAATTGTCAAAGGAGGAAAATTTATTCAAACTATCTTCTTATCATTTTATTGAAATTGTTGAACATATGATACAAGGTCTAAAATCTGAATGCACATAGTACCTAGCGGACCCTGAGAGTGATCACCCCATGTTAAACCTTCACTTTCAACTTATTTTCAGTTATTCAGAAATTCTGCAACTTTTATCAGGTAAATTGAAGAAATATGGTTTGTGTTATTGTGTACTCTCCAGGTCTACCGAGGACTCGCATGTCAAGAACAATTTGGTGCACACGTTATACAGGGTGCAGAAATATGGCCTCCTTCCTATAGAGCGGTTCAAGGAAATGTTGAGGCCGTCAGAGGTCCGAATGTGTGGTTCCCATAAACCCAAGAAAACTTGGTATGCTATGCCACAGCAAGTCTTCACATCCTTTGTTTTCCAGGTAAGAATATACGTGAACTGTCATTCTTTCCTTATTATTCTATTGATTTCGGCCATGTTTTACTATTTTGAATATGAAATTTTTTTTCCACTTGTGCAGCAAGAGATTGCCCAATCCGCAGATGCAACGGGTCCAAGGTATAACGAGATCACGCCAGAAGAGGAGAGAACCCCAGAGGAACTTGCAAAGGCAATGAGAGCTGGAACAAATGAGAAAGCCGGCAAAGTCAATATCAAAATGTCTAAGCTGGTCGCGGTGGCCCATCCAGCTAATACGCCTAGTTTTCTACAAGAGGTGCTTTTTAGGCCTTCATTTTGATTGTTTATCATTGATCTCATTTGAATTTCAGAATACTAATGACAATGCTGTTATTTTTGTGGTCAAATTGAGAAACATTGGAGCTCCAATGAGGTCCCGGAGATGACACTGGAAAAGCTACAGATGGTTGCCACATGCAATACTACGGCAGAGCACAAAATCAAGTTCCTCAAGTGGTGGAATTCCTCACAACCTTCACGTGAGGCTAGATGCTTTCCGCTTAAACCAGTGTCAGAGACATTACTTGGTCCTTTCTTGAATTGTTGTGTTTAGTATGCTGTGGTAAGTACTTCTCTATAGACGTATTTTTTAATTTTAAAATTGGCCATATTTCATTTCAATGGGATATATAAATATTTTAATAATTGCAATGCATTTTGTATCATGTAATCGCTAACATTTCTTATCTTGTCATAGATTGAAGATGCAGTTGTGCACTTCTATGATGATGTTGTTAGGCAGGACAACATCATAATCAACATGAAGGTTCCCCTGCAACCAGAGACCTTAACGGAGTATCTAGAAGGTTGGAGGAGGAAGATTTGGGATCAAGGATTCTTGCCCCATCTCAGAGGAGCGAATTACTTCAAGAAAAGCGACAACTTCAGCAGTCAAGAGGGGTCCCAATAGGCAGTGCGAAGAGTTCTTTTCCGATATGTCTCCAATACTAGGTATTAATAATGCTCATTTTGAAATGACTATCTAAATTCATGAGGGCCTTCTTTATTGTCAAAAATCATACTCTTTAAAAAAAGTTGTGCTAAAAGTTAGGGAAGGATCAAATCCAGAGGGTTCGGAAGGAGACTCTAGGACATCCGTTGGATCCGATGGATGTTCTAGAGGTTGTCCACGGACCCCCCATTTTTGTCCCGTCAGAGTTTCACAATGTAATTCCCTGACCTCAAACTTCTAAATAGATTATAATTCTTGATTTGTGGTAGAAGTATGTGAGAAAGAAGTTGTATTTTCTCTAAGTCGATTTCTCCCAATTCTACCTTCATGTCTGTTGTCTCTTCTGTTGCAGATACTTCAAATTCGAACTTGAAGGAAAAGGAGCAATCCCAAGGGCAGACCTTCCACTATTCCTTTCGAATTTTTTGGACCGCAGTTCTCCGAGTTGCATGTACACGGCGAATCAACTTCGGACATTTACCACGGCTCATCTCAGCGGCGGAGGATGGTATATTGACTGCCCGATTTCCTACACTCACCCATCAGAGCAACAACTATGGGATTCTTTGGAGGGCCTCGGTGCGATTGACCTGAACGTGGATGAGTTTGTAGGACTCATTGACGATAAGAGGAGGAAGGCAATTGCGAAGAGGGACCACGCTGACAGGAGAAAGCGGCTCGTCTCCAAGTTGCTTTGGTGAACAAAGAGAAGAAAGAGGCAGAGCGTGCGGCCAAGTTAGAAGAGAAGGAGAAGGAGGAGAAAGCCAAGGCAAAGGAGAAGAAGAAAGATGAAGGTGACACAGTTGTCATTCCAATGTTATCCGCGGTCGATCAGAGCTTGCAGTTGGTTGAGGGAAGCCAAAGCGGGCTGAAGAGGAAGGCTGTTCTTGCAGAGTGGACGGAGGATATGGTGACGCAAGGCACGCAAGTCGTGGTGCTTGACGATGACGACGTCAAGACGGAGGAACTCATCTTGAACGTCTCCATCGCCAATATCATGAAGGAGTCGGCGAATTCATCACCGAATTGTTATATTGAAGTCATGGACTTCATTTGCAGGGTACATACTAGACCTTGAAGTTCTCTTTGCAGCTTTAATGTGTTATTCAACGAATTGGTGTTTCACGGTCATACTGTCTAACGACGTGAACAATTTTCTCACTGCAGGTAAATCAGGGAAGGCCTCGCTCATTGGACCGTGAGGTGACCCGAGATCCTGTCGTGGATCTAATTATCAATGATTGCCCGGAGAACCTTCCCGTTCCACTCATCTCTGAGAAGCGCGTTCCGTCGTGGAACTCAGATCCAAACTTCAAGGGAATGCAAAGTGCATTCCAGTTTGCTGAGGACTATTTAGAAGACAACAGCAGCCTTCTGGTGTTTCACTCCTATAGTGTTCAATCGCGGAGTATGTTTGCAGGGTTGCAGAAGGTTTTCAAGAAGTTGAAGTTTAAGAAAGAGTGGTTGGCATTCAACCAATTGGATCTAGCGTCGGGATTGAAAGCCGGCGAAACGGTGAGTTTTTTATTACATATTCAAAGTGAATGTGAATTGCCTCGACGGCATTTTTACATGCACTAACCATTTTGCTTTCATTTTTGCAGACAGTGAAGTTCGGAGTCACCCTGTTCGTAAAGGATCTGGATGACAAAGGGATCTCACAGTTCAAATTCAGGTAGACCGCGGCCATGACAAAAGCACATTGGAACTTGCAGAGGAAGGACATGGCCATCAATTATATCACAGAGAAGACAATGATGATAGAGCCGGAATCCAAATGGCCGTGGCGCGGGCCACCGGAGAAGGATGCAAGGTTCCTCCAGTTCTTCACTGAAGGTTGCACTAACGAAGAAGACATAGTTCTCGACTGCATCGCAGCTACAAGTTTGTTTCCACTTTTATAAAAAATTCCTAAAGTGAAATGTGTACTTGTTTGTAGATGTAATGAAAGTTTGATCTCCACATGTTTGTTTTGTAGGTGCTTCGATTACTGCATGTCGGGGCACCAGACGACATATTGTGGCCTTGGAGAAGGACCTCAATATCTTCATTATGGTTCTTGAACCAATGAAGATAGCCACTCCATGGGAAGGAGCGATAGAAGCTCCGGTAGAAACTGTTGCAACTCTCGGTCTCGATGCCATGCACGTGGAACCGATGGTGTTCACACGCAATGTTAGACCTAGTAAGTAAGTTCCATTTTGCAATGACATGTTTTTTTCTCTTTCTAATATACGCTGCATATAATGAATTCAAAGGATCTAATCCTTGGATTTGTGGTATTCAAAGGAGCGAAGGAGTGACCGGTACTCACCGGCTGAAGAAGATACAAAGATTGATCTTGATCCCGGAGAAGTCTTACGATCTTCCAGTGTACGCTGAGAAGATGGCATCACAGTATGAACGACATGGTTGTAGAGACCCTAAACCTCGTAAACCCAAATATGCTTCAAATGTTGTTCATTTCTTAGATGTTTCAGCTTCTGAGGGTGAAGAGACTCTGGAGTCATCTTCCAGTGAGGTTTCAATTACCGAGTCCACCGCAACTTAGGCTCATAAGATTGACATATCTTATGAGTTGAACTATGTGTATTACTTTTATGTTGATTTGATTTGGATGTTTTATGGCTAGATTTGGGTGCAATCTGCTTCTTGTTTGATAATATGCTCACATTAAGAAAAACAATATGAAAAAAACCCAGAGATAAAGTTTGCCTATTAGAGAAATGTGAGGATGAATTTTGGAGTTTTTGAATACTGTAACTCTAAACCCACCCAATTAAGAAAAACGATATGTAATGGCCAAAAATTGGAGGTAATGAGAGTAACACATTTATCTTTTGCAAACTACTGAGTGTTAGAAATAAACCCTAAAATGGAATGAAACTGGAATGAAATTAGATCTCCTTCCATCAATTAGTTCTCTGTGTATAAAAAAAAAATAGAAGGGAAAACAATTACCCTAAACCTCTAAACAATGGTAGTCATACTTGAGTAGTGTCCAGCAAAATGGAGTGGCATGAGGTCACAATTGTACTTCTAGTAAGGAGAAAGTATTGATTTTTATAAGAAATTTATAAAGAAGAAAGGGACCACTCCAAAAGAATCTCCAATGACTAAATATCAATAGGTGAAAATATCAAGTGCCTACATCTTCGGCTTATTTACTTAGTTACCCCTTCTTAGAACACTTCGTGTATGATAAGACACCCTAATTCTAATTTATACGCCCAAAAAATCCCATCCAAATTGGAATACCCTTCATTGTCCACAATTGACCCTAAATTTCTTTAACCACAATTTTTCCTAAAATCCACGATTATAGAACCTAAGCTCATTCAATGCACACGGTCTTAGGTTCTTCGCATCAACTTTCAATTTTTGCACAAATTTTTTCAACCCAAAAAGTTCCCGCTTACAGGCTCACAAGCTCACAAGCTCCTACTCCCAGGCTCGCCAAATTGCAACCCTGGATTTGGAACTATTGCTCTAAATGCTTCTAATTTCTACAAAAAATAATTTCAACATGTACGCGGACTTCTTTCATGACTCACAAATTTTTGATTCACTAAAATACTGGAAATGAATGGTTTCACTTGGATTACGTGACAAATTAAAAAAAATGGGGGATGATTTCAATGCGCCTATGAATTTGGAACTATTGCTCTAAATACTACCGACTTCTCCACAAATAATTTCAACATCCACATGGACTTCTTTCATGACTCAGGACTATTTTATTCACTAAAATACAGAAAATGAATCATTTCTTTTGGATTACGGGGAAATGAAAAAAAATGGGGGATGATTTCAATGTGCCCATGGATTTGAAATTACTCATTTCAGTACTTCCAACTTCTACAAACTTTTTTTGAACATGTAGGTGGTCTTCTTTTATGACTCACAAACTTTTTATTCACTAAAATACTAGAAATGAATGGGGTTTTTTGGATTATAGGGCAAATTTAAAAAAATGGGGAAAAATTTCAATACGCCTATGGATTTGGAATTATTCCTTTCAATACTTTCAACTTCCACACAAAAAGTTTGAACATGCAGGTGGATTTCTTTCATGACTTTTGAATATCTGATTTACAAAAATATAGGAAATGAATGGTGCCACTTTGATTAGGTGGCAAATTAAGAAATATGGGGGATGATTTCAATGCATCCATGGATTTGGAACTATTGCTTTAAATACTTCCAACTTCTACCAAAATAATTTCAACATCCACGACTGTGGACTTCTTTCATGAATCTTGAACTTTTGATTCACTAATATATAGGAAATGAACGGTTTCACTTGGATTACATGGCAAGTTAAAAAGATTGGGAGATGATTTCAATGCGTACATGGATTTGAAACTATTGCTTTAAATACTTCCAACTTCTCCAAAAAATAATTTCGACATCTACGTGGACTTCTTTCATGACACACAAATTTTTTGATTCGCTAAAATACAGGAAATGAATGGGTTCTTTTGGATTACAGGGCAAACTAAAAAACATGGGAGGTGATTTTAATGCATCCGTGGATTTGAAATTATTCCTATCAATACTTCCAACTTCTACAAAAATAATTTAAATATGCATGTGGATTTTTTTTGTGACTTGAATAATTGATTCACCAAAATACTGGAAATGAATGGTTTCACTTGGATTACGTGGTACATTAAAGAAAAAAAAGGGATGATTTCAATACGTCCATGGATTTGGATCTATTGCTCTAAATACTTCCAACTTCTAACAAATAAATTTCAACATCCATGTGGACTTCTTTCATGACTCACGAATTTTTGATTCACTAAAATATAGGAAATGAATGGTTTCTTTTGGATTACAGGGCATACCAAAAAAAATGGGGGATGATTTCAATGCGCCCATGCATTTGGAACTATTGCTCTAAATAATTCCAACTCCTACCAAAAGAATTTCAACATCCACGTTGACTTCTATCATGATTCACGAAGTTTTGATTCATTAAAATAAGGGAAATGAATCATTTCTTTTAGATTACCAAGGCAAATTCAAAATAATGGAGGATGATTTCAATTTTTCCATGGATTTGGAACTATTGTTTTAGAAATTTTGAACTTCTACAAAAACATTTTCAACATCCATGTTGACTTTTTCTATGATTCACAAATTTTTGATCCATTAAAATACTGGAAATGAATGGATTCTTTTGGATTACCAAGGCAAATTAAAAATAATGGAGGATGATTTCAATGTGCCCATGGATTTGAAATTATTCCTTTCAATACTTCCAACTTCTACAAAAAAATTTGAACATGCAGGTGGACTTCTTTCATAACTTTTGAATTTATGATTCACTAAAATACAGGAAATAAATGGGTTTTTTTGGATTACCAGGGCAAATGAAAATAATAGAGGATGATTTCAATGCACTCATGGATTTGGAACTATTGCTCTAAACACTTCTAACTCCTACTAAAAACACTTCAACATCAACATGGACTTTTTTCATGACTCACAAATTTTTGATCACTAGGTTACAGCAAAAAAATGGTTTCTTTTGGATTACCAAGGAAAATTAAAAATAATGTAGGATGATTTCAATGTGTCTATGGATTTGGAACTATTTCTCTAAATACTTCCAATTTCTACAAAAAAAAATTTCAATATCAACGTGGACTTCTTTCATGACTCACAAATTTTTGGTTCAATAAAATACAAAAAAGGAATGGTTTCTTTTGGATTACCAGGCAAATTAAAAAAAAAGAGGGAAAATTTCAAAGTGTTCATGGATTTGGAACTATTCCTTTCAATACTTCCAGCTTCTACAAAAAAATTTGAACTTGCAAGTGGACTTCTTCCATGACTTTTGAATACTTGATTCACTAAAATACTAGAATTGAATGGTTTCACTTGGATTACGTGGCAAATTAAAAATAATGGGGGATGATTTCAATGCGCCCATGGATTCGGAACTATTGCTCTCAATACTTTCAACTTCCACCAAAATAATTTCAACATCCACGTGGACTTCTTTCATGACTCACGAATTTTTGATTCACTAAAATACAGAAAATGAATGGTTTTGTTTGGATTATGCGGCAAATTGAAAATAATGGAGGATGATTTCAATGCTTCTGTGGATTTGGAATTATTCCTTTCAATTTTTCCAACTTCTACAAAAAAATTTGAACATGCAGGTGGACTTCTTTCATGACTCACATATTTTTGATTCACTAAAGTACAGGAAATGAATGGTTTCTTTTGGATTATGCGGCAAATTAAAAATAGTGGGGGATGATTTCAATGCACTCGTAGATTTGGAATTACTCATTTCAATACTTCCAACTTCTACAAATAGAATTTGAACATGCACATGGACTTCTTTCTTGACTTTTGAATTTCTGATTCACCAAAAGACAGATAATGAATGGTTTATTTGGATTTTGTGGCATATTAAAAAATAATAGAGGATGATTTCTATGTGTCCATGGATTTGGAACTACTGCTTTAAATGCTTCCAACTTTTCAAAAATAATTTCAACATCCACGTGGACTTCTTTGATGACTCACAAATTTTTGGTTCACCAAAATACAAGAAATGAATGGTTTCTTTTGGATTATGGGAAAAATTAAAAAAGCTAGGAATGATTTCAATGCGCCCATGGATTTGAAATTATTACTTTCAATACTTTCAACTTCTACAAAAAGAATTTGAACATGCACGTGGACTCTTTTCCTAACTTTTGAATTTCTAATTTATCAAAATACGGAAAATGAATGGTTTCGCTTTGATTACATGGCAAATTTAAATTAATGGGGGATGATTTCAATGCGCCCATGGATTTGAAACTATTGCTCCAAATACTTCCAACTTCTACCAAGAAAATTTCAACATCAATATAGACTTTTTTCATGACTCACGAATTTTTGATACACTAAATTACAGCAAATGAATGGTTTCTTTTGGATTACACGGCAAATTTAAAAAAATGGGGGAGGATTTCAATGCGCCCATGGATTTGGAATTATTCCTTTCAATACTTCCAATTTCTACATTTTTTCTTTCAGCATCCAAGTGGACTTCTTTCCTGACTTATGAATTTTTGATGTACTAAAATACAGGTCCCTGAACCAAATATTTTGGGTGCCGTGGCAAATTAAAAATAATGCGGATGAATTTCATGCAGCCATGCATTTGAAATTCAATAATTCATGCTTAGAATACTTGCAACTTTTACATTTGATTTTCCACATGCATATAGACTTCTTTCATGACTCACAGTATTCCGGTTCCCTAAAATACAGATCTCTATACCAAATTCTAGGATTATGGGGAAAATTAAAAAAATTAGGAATGATTTCAATGCGCCCATGGATTTGAAACTATGGCTTTGTTGACTCCCAACTTCTACAAAAAAATTTGAACATGCACATGGATTATTGTCATTACTCATGAATTTCTGCTTCACTAAAATACATAAAATGGCTGGTTTCTTTTGGATTACATGGCAAATTAAAAAAAATGGGAGATGAATTCAATACAACTAATGATGGATTTGAAATTATTGCATAGAATACTTGCAAGTTCTACATTATTTTGTGTTTTCAACATGCACGTGGACTTCTTCATCACTCAATCATGAATTTTTTATTTTCCAAAATACAAGAAATGGCTGTCTGGTTTCTTTTGGTTCATATGGTTTATTCCAAAAATAGGAGATGAAATGAAAGCGGTCATGAATTTGAAACTAGTACTTATAATAGTTCAAACTACTACATTTTTTTTTCCACACCCACGTGGACTTTTTTCATGACTCAATCGTGGATTTTTGATTCTTTGAAATATAGGCGTTGGTCCATTGCTTCTTGATTTTGTCAGCCTCTTAATAGGTAGGAATTTTGCTTGGCCTCTACATACTCATACAGATTTCATAAATATTTTGGATTACTTACAATTTGTACATTTTTGCGCTCTTTGCGTTCTAATTTCATGACATCTTAGTTTTCTGTTCTTTAAACTATAGGTCATGGTAACTAACTTTTTTCTGTTCGTGAATTATATTCAAAAACATGGGGCTCTAATTTTGGTGCATTCACAAAATCTTTATGTTTGGATTATTTACAACTTATACGGGGGGTTTTTCACGGTCTTTGCGTTCTTACTTCATGATATTTTAGTTTTAGGTACTTTAATCTATAGGGGCTGGTAATTTAATTATTTTTTGTTTATGAATTATGTTCAGAAAAGTAAGGCTCTAATTTTAGTTTGCTCACAAAATCTTTATGTTTGGACTCTTTGCAACTTGTACGTTTGTATTTCACACCCTTTGCGTTCTAATTTCATGACATTTTAGTTTTTGGTTCTCTAAACTACGCGGCATGGTAATTAACATTTTTCTGTTCGTGAGTTATGTTCAAAAATATGGGGCTCTAATATTAGTGCGCCCATGTAATCTTTATGTTTGAATTATATACAACTTGTACATTTTCTTTTTCACGGTCTTTGCGTTCTAATAGCATGACTTTTTAGTTTTTGGTTCTTTAATTACAAGGCATGGTAATTAAATTTTTTCTAATTGTGAATTACGTTCAAAAAAATGGGGCTCTAATTTTAGTGCATTCACAAAAACCTTCTGTTTGGATTATTTACAACTTGTACGGGGTTTTTTTCATGCTCTTTGCGTTCTAATGTCATGAAATTTTATTTTTTGGTCCGTTAAACTACAAGGCATGGTAATTAATTAGTTTTTCTTTGCAAATTAAGTTCAACAAAACAAGGCTCTTGTTTTAGTGGATTCATGAAATCTTTCAGTTTGAATTATTTACAACTTGTACATTTTCTTTTTTCACAATCTTTGCGCTCTAATTTCATGACATCTTAGTTTTTTGTTCTCTAAACTATAGGGCATGGTAATTAACTTTTTTTCTGTTCCTGAATTATGTTCAAAGATATGGGGCTCTAATTTTGGTGCGTTCACGAAATCTTTATGTTTGGATTATTTACAACTTGTACTTTTTTTTTTTCACAGTCTTTGCATTCTAATTTATGACATTTCAGTTTTTGGTTCTTTAAACTACAAGGCATGGTAATTAATTATTTTCATTTTGTAAACTATGTTCAAGAAATCAAGGCTCTAAATTTAGTGCACTCACAAAATCTTTAGATTTGGCTTACTTACAATTTGTACATTTCTTTTTTGCGCTCTTTGCGTTCTAATTTCATGAAATTTAAATTTTGGGTTCTTTAACTACAGGGCATGGTAGTTAACTTTTTTTCTGTTTGTGAACTATATTCAAGAAAACAAGGCTCTACTTTTTGTGCGCTTACAAAATCTTTATATTGGGATTATTTACAACTTGTACATTTTTTTTTCACGCCCTTTGCGTTCTAATTTCATGACATTTTAGTTTCTGGTTCTTTAAAATATAGGGCATGGTAATTAACTCTTTTTTGTCTGTGAAATATGTTGAAAAAATATAGGGCCCTAATTTTGATGCGCCCACAAAATCTTTATATTTGGATTATTTACAGCTTATACATTTATATTTTCACGGTCTTTGCATTCGAATTTCATGAAACCTTAGTTTTTGATTTTTTAAGCTATAGGGCGTAGTCATTAACATTTTTCTATTTGTGAATTATGTTCAAAAATACGGGGCTCTAATTTTGGTGCGCCCAAGTAATCTTAATGTTTGGCTTATTTACAACTTGTACGTTTTTTGTTTCACGGTCTTTGCTTTCTAATTTCATGACATCTTAGTTTTTGGTTCTTTAAACTACAAAGCCTAGTAATTAATTATTTTTTCTTTGTGAATTATGTTCAAGAAAATCAGGCTCTAATTTTAGTGCGCTCACAAAATCCTTATATTTGGATTGTTTACAATTTGTACATTTTTTTTTTGCGCTCTTTACGTTCTAATTTCATGACATCTTAATTTTTGTTCTTTAAACTACAAAGCCTGGTAATTAACGTTTTTCTATTTGTGAATTATGTTCAAAAATATGGGGCTCAAATTTTGGTGCATTCACAAAATCTTTTTGTTTGGATTATTTACAATTTCTACGTTGTTGTTTTTCACGGTCTTTGCGTTCTAATTTCATGACATTTTAGTTTTTGGTTCTTTAAACTACAGGGCTTGGTAATTACTTATTTTCTCTTTGTGAACTATGTTCAAGAAAACAAAACTCTAATTTTAGTGCGTTCACAAAATCTTTCCGTTTGGATTATTTACAACTTGTACATTTTATTATTTCACTCCCTATGCGTTCTAATTTCTTGACATCTTAGTTTTTTGTTCTTTAAACTATAGGGCATGGTAATTAACTTTTTTCTGTTCATAAATTATGTTCAAGAACATGGGCTCTAATTTTGGTGCGTTCACAAAATCTTTTTGTTTGGATTATTTACAACTTGTACGCTGTTGTTTTTCACGGTCTTTGCGTTCTAATTTCATGACATTCTAGTTTTTGGTTCTTTAAACTATAGGGCCTGGTAATTAATTACTTTCTCTTTGTGAACTATGTTCAAGAAAATAAGGCTCTAATTCTAGTGCGTTCTTAAAATCTTTTTGTTTGGATTACTTACAACTTGTAGGGTTTTTTTTGCCACGCTCTTTGCATTCTAGTTGCATGACATCTTAGCTTTTCATTCTTAAACTATAGGACATGGCAATTTACTTTTTTCTGTTCGTGAATTATGTTCAAGAAAATAAGTCTCTAATTTTAGTGCGCTTGTAAAATCTTTCTGTTTGGATTATTTACAACTTGTACATTTTTTTTTTCACGCTCTTTGCGTTCTATTTTCATGACATCTTAGTTTTTGGTTCTTTAACTGTTGGAATGGGTAATTAACTTTTTTCTGTTCATGACCTATGTTCAAAAAACTGGGGCTCTAAATTTAGTGCACTCAATAGAAAGTTATAATTGGTTTACTTACAATTTGTACTGGTTTTTTTATGCGCTCTCTGCGCCCTAACTTCATGAAATTTTAGTTTTTGGTTCTTTAACTACTAGGCATGGTAATTAACATTTTTTTGTTCGTGAATTATGTTCCAAAATATGGGAATCTAATTTTAAAGCATTTACAAAATCATTCCGCTTGGATTATATACAACTTGTACATTTTTTTTTCACGGTCTTTGCATTCTAATTTCATGACATTTTAGTTTTTGGTTCTTTAAACTACAGGGCATGGTAATTAGTTATTTTCTATTCATGAATTATGTTCAAGAAAATAAGGCTCAAATTTTAATGTGCTCACAAAATCTTTATGATTGGATTATTTACAACTTGTACATTTTTTTTCTACGCTCTTTGCGTTCTAATTTCATGACATCTTAGTTTTTGGTTCTTTAAACTACAGGGCCTTGTAATTAATAATTTTCTCTTTGTGAATTATATTCAAGAAAATAAGGCTCTTATTTTTGTGCATTCACAAAATCATTATGTTTGGATTAATTACAACTTGTACATTTTTTTTCACGCTCTTTGCGTTCTAATTTCATGAAATTTTAGATTTTGGTTCTTTAAACTACAGGGCCTTGTAAATAATTATTTTCACTTTGTGAATTATATTCAAGAAAATAAGGCTCTAATTTTAGTGAAATCACCAAATCTTTATGTTTGGATTATTTACAACTTGTACATTTTTTTCACGTTCTTTGCGTTCTAATTTCATGACATTTTAGTTTTTGGTTCTTTAACTATTGGGCATGGTAATTAACTTCTTTCTGTTTGTGAACTATGTTCTAAAATATGGAGATCTAATTTTAAAGCGTTCACAAAATCTTTCTATTTGGATTATATACAATTTGTACTGGGTTTTTTTTGCGCTCTCTGCGCTGAAATTTCATGAAATTTTAGTTTTTAGTTCTTTAACTACAAGGCATGGTAATTAACTTTTTTTTGTTTGTGAACTATGTTCCAAAATATGAGGCTCTAGTTTTAGTGCGCTCACGAAATCTTTATGTTTGGATTATTTACAACTTGTACGTTTTATTTTTTTCGAGCTCTTTCCTTTTTTTATATTCAAAAATATGGGGCTCTAATTTTGGTGCCTTCACCAAATCTTTCTAATTGGATTATTTACAACTTGTACATTTTTTTGTTTGGGGGTCTTTGCGTTCAAAATTCATGACATTTTAGTTTTTGGTTCTTTGAACTATAGGGCATGTTAGTTAATTTTTTTCTCTTTGTGAATTATGTTCAAGAAAATAAGGCTCTCATTTTAGTGCGTTCACAGAATCTTTTTGTTTGGATTATTTACAACTTGTACATTTTTTTTTCGCGGACTTTGCTTTCTAATTTCATGACATTTTAGTTTTTTGTTCTTTAAACTACAGGGCATGGTAATTAATTACTTTTTCTTTGTGAAATATGTTCAAGAAAATAAGGCTCTCATTTTAGTGCGCTTATGAAATCTTTATATTTGGATTATTTACAGCTTGTACATTCTTTTTACACGCCCTTTGCGTTTTAATTTCATGACATTTTAGTTTATGGTTCTTTAAACTACAGGGCATGGTAATTAACTTTTTTTTTTTCGTGAATTATGTTCAGAAATATGGGGCTCTAGTTTTAGTGCGCTCACAAAATCTTTATGTTTGGATTGTTTATAACTTGCAAGTTTGTTTGTTTTTGCGCTCTTTGCTTTCTTTATGTTAAAAAATATGGGCTCTAATTTTGGTGCCTTCACAATATTTCTAATTGGATTATTTACAACTTGTATGTTTTTTTATTTCACGGACTTTGCTTTCTAATTTCATGAGATTTTAGTTTTTTGTTCTTTAAACTACAAGGCCTGGTAATTAATTATTTTCTCTTTGTGAATTATGTTCAAGAAAATAAGGCTTTAATTTTAGTGCATTCACAAAATCTTTCTGTTTGGATTATTTACAACTTGTACATTTTTTTTTTCACACTCTTTGCATTCTAATTTCATGAAATTTTAGTTTTTGGTTCTTTAACTACAGGGCATGGTAATTAACTTTTTTTTGTTCGTGAATTATATCCAGAAATACGGGGCTTTAATTTTGGTGCATTCACAAAATCATTATGTTTGGATTATTTACAACTTGAAGATTTTCTTTTTTCACGGTCTTTGCGTTCTAATCTCATGACATTTTAGTGTTTGGATCCTTAGCTACAGGGCATGGTAATTAATTGTTTTCTCTTTGTGAATTCTGTTCAAGGAAATAAGGCTCTAATTTTAGTGCGCTCACAAAATCTTTATGTTTGGATTATTTATAACTTGCATGTTGTTGTTTTTTGCGGTCTTTTCTTTTTTTATGTTAAGAAATATGGGGCTCTAATTTTGGTGCCTTCACAAAATATTTCTAATTGAATTATTTACAACTTGTACGTTTTTTTATTTCTCGGACTTTGCTTTCTAATTTCATGAGATTTTAGTTTTTTGTTCTTTAAACTACAAGGCCTGGTAATTAATTATTTTATCTTTGTAAACTATATTCAAGAAAGTAAGGCTCTAATTCTAGTGCATTCACAAAATCTCTGTTTGGATTATTTACAACTTGTGCGGGGTTTTTTTCCACGCTCTTTGCGTTCTAGTTTCATGACATCCTAGTTTTTTGTTCTTTAAACTATAATGCATGGCAATTTAATTATTTTGTTCGTGAATTATGTTCAAAAATATGGGGCTCTACTTTTGGTGCGTTCAAGAAATCTTTCTGTTTGGATTATTTACAACTTTCCCTTTTTTTCTTTCACGGTCTTTGCGTTCTAATTTCATGACATTTTAGTTTTTGGTTCTTTAAACTACAAGGCCTGGTAATTAATTATTTTCTCTTTGTGAAATATGTTCAAGAAAATAAGGTTCTAATTTTGGTGCGTTCACAAAATCTTTCTGTTTGGATTATTTACAACTTGTACATTTTTTTTTTCACGGTCTTTGTGTTCTAATTTCATGACATCTGAGTTTTTTTGTTCATAAAGTATGTTCTAAATTATGGGGCTCTAATTTTAAAGCGTTCACAAAATCTTTCTGTTTGGATTATATACAACTTGTATGGGTTTTTTTTCACGGTCTTTGCATTCTAATTTCATGACATTTTAGTTTTTGGTTCTTTAAACTACAGGGCATGGTAATTAATTATTTTTTGTTTGTGAATTATATTGAAGAAAATAAGGCTCTAATTTTAGTGCGCTCACGAAATCTTTCTGTTTGGATTATAAACAACTTATACATTTTTTTATCACGCTCTTTGCGTTCTAATTTCATGACATCTTAGTTTTTGGTTCTTTAGCTACTGGGCATGGTAATTAACTTTTTCCTATTCATGAGTTATGTTCAAAAAAATAGGGCTCTAAATTTAGTGCGCTCAATGAAAATTTATGTTTGGATTACTTACAAGTTGTACTATCTTTTTTTTGCACATTCTGCGCTCTAACTTCATGAAACTTTAGTTTTTGGTTCTTTAACTATAAGGCATGGTATTTAACTTTTTTCTGTTTGTGAACTATGTTCTAAAATATAGGGCTCTAATTTTAAAGCGTTCACAAAAACTTTCTGTTTGGATTATAAACAACTTATACGTTTTTTTCTTCACGATCTTTGCATTCCGATTTCATGACATTTTTGTTTTTGATTCTTTAAACTACAGGGCATGGTAACTAATTATTTTCTCTCTGTAAATATGTCCAAGAAAATAAGGCTCTAATTTTAGTGCGCTCACAAAATCTTTATGTTTGGATAATAAACAACTTGTACTTCTTTTTTTCACGCTCTTTGCATTCTAATTTCATGACATCTTGGTTTTTGGTTCTTTAGCTACTGGGCATGGTAATTAACTTTTTCCTATTCATGAGTTATGTTCAAAAAAATGGGGCTCTAAATTTAGTGCGCTCAATGAAAATTTATGTTTGGATTACTTACAATTTGTACTCTTTTTCTTTTGTGTTCTCTGCGCTCTAACTTCATGAAATTTTAGTTTTTGGTTCTTTAACTACAAGCCATGGTAATTAACTTTTTTATGTTTGTAAATTATGTCCAAGAAAATAAGGCTCTAATTTAGTGTGTTCACAAAATCTTTCTGTTTAGATTATATACAACTTGTACATTTTTCTTTTCACGGTCTTTGCGTTCTAATTTCATGACATTTTAGTTTCTGGTTCTTTAAACTACAGGGCATGGTAATTAACTATTTTCTGTATGTGGAATATTTTCAAAATTATGGGGCTTTAATTTTGGTGCGCCCACAAAATCTTTCTGTTTGGGTTGTTTACAACTTGAGCAATTTTTTCTTCCACGCTCTTTGCATTCTAATTTCATGACATCTTAGTTTTTTGTTCTTTAAACTATAGAATATGGTCATTAACACTTTGCTGTTCGTGAATTATGTTCAAAAATATGGGGCTCTAATTTTAGTGCGCTCACAAAATCTTTATGATTGGATTATTTACAACTTGTACATTTTTTTTCCACGCTCTTTGCTTTTTTTATATTCAAAAATATGGGGCTCTAAATTTGGTGCCTTCACGAAATCTTTGTAGTTGGACTATTTTCAAGTTGTACAAGCTTTCTTTTCACGATCTTTGCATTCTAATTTCATGACATTTTAGTTTTTGGTTCTTTAAACTAAAGGGCATGGTAATTAATTATTTTCTCTTTGTGAACTATGTTTAAGAAAATAAGGCTCTAATTTTAGTGCATTCACAAAATCTTTATGCTTGGATTTTTACAGCCTATACATTTTTTTTTTCACGCTCTTTGCATTCTAATTTCATGAAATTTTAGTTTTTGGTTCTTTAACTACAGGGCATGGTAATGAACTTTTTTCGAATCATGAATTATGTTCAAGAAAATGGGGCTCTAATTTTTGTGCACTCACAAAATCTTTATGTTTGGATTACTTACAACTTGTACATTTTTTTTTCACGCTCTCTGCGTTTTAATTTCTTGACATCTTAGTTTTTGGTTCTTTAACTACTAGGCATGGTAATTAACTTTTTTCTGTTTGTGAATTATGTTCAAAAAAATGGGGCTCTAAATTTAGTGCGTTCAATAAAAATTTATGTTTGGATTACTTACAACTTGTACGGTCTTTTTTTTGCGCTCTCTGTGCTCTAATTTTATGAAATTTTAGTTTTGGGTTCTTTAACTGCAGGGCATGGTAATTAACTTTTTTCTCTTTGTGAACTATATTGAAGAAAATAAGGCTCTAATTTTAGTGCATTCACAAAATCTTTATGTTTGGATTATTTACAACCTGCACATTTTTTTTTCACGCTCTTTGCATTCTAATTTCATGAAATTTTAGTTTTTGGTTTTTTAACTATAGGGCATGGTAATTAACTTTTTTCTTATCATGAATTATGTTCAAAAAAATGGGGCTCTAAGTTCAGTGTGCTCAATAAAAATTTATGTTTGGATTACATACAATTTGTATTGTTTTTCTTTTGTGCACTCTGCGCTCTAACTTCATAAAACTTTAGTTTTTGGTTCTTTAACTACTAGGCATGGTTATTAATTTTTTTATGTTCATGAACTATGTTCCAAAAAATGGGGCTCTAAATTTAAAACGTTCACAAAATCTTTCTGTTCGGATTATAAACAACTTGTACGTTTTGTTTTTCACGGTCTTTGCGTTCTAATTTCATGACACTTTAGTTTTTGGTTCTTTAAACTACAGGGCATGGTAATTAACTTCTTTTTGTTCGTGAATTGTGTTAAAAAATATGGGGCTCTAATTTTAATGCCTTCTTGAAATCTTACTAATTGGATTACTTACAACTTGTACATTTTTTTTTTCATGGTCTTTGCATTCTAATTTCATGACATTTTAGTTTTTGGTTCTTTAAACTACAGGGCATGGTAATTAACTTCTTTTTGTTTGTGAAATATGTTCAAAAATATGGGGCTCTAATGTTTGTGCGCCCACAAAATCTTTATGTTTGGATTATTTACAACTTATACATTTATATTTTCATGCTCTTTGCGTTCTAATTTCATGACACTTTAGTTTTTGGTTCTTTAAACTACAGGGCATGGTAATTAGTTTTTTTTGTTCGTGAATTATGTCCAAGGAAATATGGCTCTAATTTTAGTGCGCTCACAAAATCTTTATGATTGGATTACTTGCAACTTGTACATTTTTTTTCACGCCCTTTGCGTTATAAGTTCGTGACATTTTAGTTTCTGGTTCTTTAAACTATACGGCATGGCAATTAATTTTTTTTTGTCTGTGAAATATGTTCAAAATTATAGGGCTCTAATTTTGGTGTGCCCACGAAATCTTTATATTTGGATTATTTACAACTTGTACATTTATATTTTCACGGTCTTTGCATTTGAAATTCATGACATTTTAGTTTTTTATTCTTTAAACTACAAGGCATGGTCATTAACATTTTTCTGTTTGTAAATTATGTTCAAAAATATGGGGCTCTAATTTTAGTGCGTTCACAAAATCTTTTTGTTTGGATTGTTTACAACTTGTACGTTTTTTTTCCACGCTCTTTGTGTGGGAACATGCAATGTCAATATTTAGAAATCCAGACTAGTTTAGGATCAATTCCGTAAATATTTTCAAAAATTTGTAGTAGTGAAGCCGCAAACCGGAACATTTAGTAGAAATTAGGTAGTTAGGAAATTCCGGCTTGCACAAACTTGTAGAATAGGTAAGAAACGGACTTTAGCCGGAATCCGGAAAGCAGAATGGGATCTGGATTCAGGCAACCTACGAACTAGGGGTTCGGCCTATGAAAACTAGAGATCCGTTTGCAAATGGCGGCGCATTAAATGGCCGGACCAACGGGTGTCGGTCACTGGCCGAGTACTTAAGCAGATGGGCCTTTTTTTTTTCTCCCTCTTTCTTCCGCTCGAGGAGGTGTGTGTGCTTGCAGGTTTTGGAGCATGTTTCTTTTAGAAGAGTGAAAGAGTGGTAAGTAAGGCCGGATAGGGAGAGAAGGAAAGGAGGGTGCCGATTGCACCGGATTGTAGGACAAGAAGATGGCGGGATCATCGGCGCAGGGGCAAAAGACTATTCCTTCTGCCAAACTCCTGTACCCAGTCATTCCGTCGGACTCCGTTGGGCGCTTAGAGTTAGAGGAAGATCTCTTCAAACTAGGGTGTATTGGGTTCATCCGGCAACCCTGGACAGTTAGGAGTGAAGATATTCTTCGTGAGTTGGTTATGGGGACGCCAAACCAGTTTGAGCTGACGCCAAGGGGTCAGTTGGCATCTTGGACGGAAGGGATGTGGGCGGAAACTTACGGGTTGAAGCAGTCCGGATCCGGAAATGCGACCCGGACGGATAAGTTTTATGAAGACAAGTTCAAGAAACCGCCGCACCATATGGAGGGTTTCACCATTAGTGACTGTATCGATGAGCGCCGTAGGCGGTTACTGAATTTCCTGATTCCCATCGTCTATCCAGAAAAGCCAACCAGGGTTACGATTACGGTGGCAAATACGATTTTTGGAGCACTCGAAGGCCGGGTCGTGAACTGGGCGACCATAATCCACCAGAAGGTCAAGAAGATGGCGGTGGCTATCGACAAGGCCAAACAGAGTCCGCTTAGTACTTACTTGTTCCACATGTATCATCATTTCGATTTCATAACCCCGTAGGAACAAGTTGCCTATGAGATCGGAATGCAGATCCTGAAGTACGGATTCACAGAAGAATTAAAGCCGACGGGAGAAGCGGCACTAAAAGAAGAAGAAGAAGAGGAGGATCTGGAACCGAAGCCACTGGAGAAGAAGAAGCGACAGAAGACCACCAATCCGGACGCACGAAGAACGAGTCTGGACGTGCCGGAACCGAATCCGTCCCTCACCCAGCCATCACCGAAATCTTCCGATGTGTCCGACTTCTATGAGGCCGGAACCCGATGGATGGTGTAGTGCCGGAAGAGGCATGCCGAGATGGCAGAGGTCATCACGGGCGTCGCCAGGGAGTTAAATATTGAGACGGATCAGATCTTCAACGAACTCTGGAAGAGACCCAATCCGGCACTACTCCAAGAGAAGGACAAGCAGATTGAGGTGCTTAAGGCGGAGCAAGATCACTACAAGAACAAGTTCTACTGGACGGAGGGGCAGTCGATCTCAGCCCGAAAGAAGGAGACGGATGCCCTGAAGCTAGTCAGGGATTTGAAGCTGTTGGTAGAAGAACCGGAACATCAAATCATCCGGTCCATGCTTTACACGAAGAAACTCAAGAACGACGGCATTGTTACCGGATCCAAAGTGCTGCAGGTCCTGGTCGATTACAAGGCCAAGATGAAGATCGTTTTGGACGATATGAGGCAGCTCTTGGGACACTTGGATGTGGCCAAGGACGACTTTGGGTTACTTCCGGATATCTTCATGGAGTCCTCAGGCAAGCATGGAGCCGGAACTTCCGGAACACAAGAAGATCCAAGCTTGAAGTCCTTGTTTAAAATGCCTAGGATGCCTCCCCCGAGTCATTTCCCGAAGTGGGGCACGGTAAATACTTTTGCCCCTTCCTCACAGTCTCCGTCGGGGTCCGGAAAGGCTGGGTAGAGGTTGCCGATCCGGAGGTATCTGTTAGAAGGTTTGGGGACGATCAATCCGGCAAGAAAGCACCCGGAGAGATTCCCTCATATGTCAGAACAGTCACCAGCACGGGGTACGCAATTGATTGACTTAGGAGATCCGGCTCCAAAGACAAAACCGGAACCTAAGCCGAAACTCGGCTGAACAAGAGGACGGAAATAGTGGAGGCCAAAATCTCGGATCCGGATGAAGAACTTGAGATGGTGGACCCTGAGAGGGAGCTGAAACTCTGGAAGTCGGAGAAGCGAAAACAAGAAAGCAAGAAGCCGGTGAAGCAACAGATTGAAGATTCCGAGTCTGGAGAGTTTGAGTCGGGCTCAGAGTCTGAGGAAGATACGGAGGAGGATGAGACGTCTCCTGTGATCCGTCAGAATCCGCCTCGAGCAGCAAAAATGACGCTAGTGAAGGGTCCTGGTAAGCCGACAGCCAAGCAGGGAGCCGGGAGTTCAAAGAAATCTTGGATGGCCAAGTAGTTAGAAGGGGACTACTTGTGGAGATGGATTAGAATTTGTATAGTTTTGTCCCAGAATCAGATTCCAAACGTGGGCCTGGTTTCCGAAAACGTAGGGATAAGGACTTCCCGGTTTATTCGGGATTTCCTTGGTGTGTTTGTGTGGTTGCCCCGGTTTGTGGGGAGCCTTTTTTCACTTTTAGGGTGTTGACTTTGGTTTTGTTTTGGGTTTTTAAGGGTGGGCAATTTAGTTGCTCCTCATTCCTTCCTAGTTGATATTCAATTGTATTTCATTCCCTTTTCGAAATCTAAGCCCTCGGGTATGCAGTTTTGGCTTTATCAGTGTATCCGGATTGTGTTGACATGTGGTCTGGGTGTTGGAAGGAAAGGACGGGTGAGGAGGAATCCAGATTTAGTAGAATACGGTCTAAGTCAAGAGTGTGCTATTGTAATGTTGTTGGATCGTTGACTTAGGAGCTGCGCATAGTGTCTTTAAACTACCATAAGAGTAGTCCGGACTATAGAGTAGTGGGGAAGCAAGTCCGGTTGTCAAGCCGTGCGGAGGTAAGCGCTTGTCCAAGGAAGCCCCCACCTGTCCGGAAGATCTGCCAACTTTAGGATTCATCTAACCTCTAGAAAGATCACACCCCTATAACTTATTCCGGATTCTGAGATCTGTCGTTGTAGTAAGGGAGAGTGAAGTATTCCTGAGTGACCTGCTGTCCGGAGTTGCCATCTGGAAGTTGTGAGGATCCGGATTTTTTGTCTTGCTACAACATTTCGAATACTTGAGTGTTGTTGTTTGTGTTTATTAGAATTGTAGGAGAACAGGAGTGGTGAAGTCCCTACCCCCTCAAAAGACCAACTAGTGGACCCTCTGAAGGTAAAACAGAGGTATTGAAAACCGGATTGGAAGAAGAGACGTAAACCGGATTCTGGATAGTTTATGGTCCGGATTGTGAAAGGATCCGAAAAAGGTTGAGTAGGTGAGAAGAAAGAAAGATAGAAAAGCTGGATACCTAGAATATGCTACATAGAAACCGGAAATTCCCTGGGACAATATTTCGTGTTATCTTGGCACATTTTTGTGTTAAGGATACTTACGCCTAGATTGCGCGAACGACACTTTGCGTTCTAAATTCATGACATCTTAGTTTCTGGTTCTTTAAACTATAGGACATGGTAATTAACTTCTTTTTGTTCGTGAACTGTGTTCAAAAATATGGGGCTCTAATTTTAGTGCCTTCTTGAAATCTTTCTAAATGGATTACTTACAACTTGTACATTTTTTTTTTCACGGTCTTTGCATTCTAATTTCATGACATTTTAGTTTTTGGTTCTTTAAACTACAGGGCATGGTAATTAACTTCTTTTTGTCTGTGAAATATGTTCAAAAATATGGGGCTCTAATGCTTGTTCGCCCACAAAATCTTTATGTTTGGATTATTTACAACTTATACATTTATATTTTCACGCTCTTTGCGTTCTAATTTCATGACATTTTAATGTTTGGTTCTTTAAACTACAGGACTTAGTAATTAATTGTTTTCTCTTTGTGAATTATGTTCAAGGAAATAAGGCCCTCATTTTAGTGCATTCACAAAATCTTTCTATTTGGATTATTTACAACTTGTACATTTTTTTTTCACGCTCTTTGTGTTCTAATTGCATGAAATTTTAGTTTTTGGTTCTTTAACTACAGGGCATGGTAACTAACTTTTTTTTGTTCATAAACTATTTTCTAAATTATGGGGCTCTAATTTTCAAGTGTTCACAAAATCATTCTATTTGGATTATATACAACTTGTACAGGGTTTTTTTCCACATTCTTTGCGTTCTAATTTCATGACATTTTAGTTTTTGGTTCTTTAAATTGTAGGGCATGGTAATTAGTTATTTTCTGTTCATGAATTATATTGAAGAAAATAAGGCTCTAATTTTAGTGCGCTCACAAAATCTTTCTGTTTGGATTATTTACAATTTGTACAGTTTTCTTTTTCACGGTCTTTGCATTCTAATTTCATGAAATTTTGGTTTTTGATTTTTTAAACTACAGCGCATGGTCATTAACTTTTCTCCGTTTGTGAATTATGTTCAAAATTATGGGGCTCTAATTTTAGTGCATTCACAAAATCTTTGTGTTTGGATTGTTTACAACTTGTACATTTTTTTTTCACGCTCTTTGCGTTCTAAATTCATGACATCTTAGTTTTTTGTTCTTTAAACTACAGGGCATGGTAATTAACTTTTTCCTGTTTGTGAATAATGTTCAAAAATATGAGGCTCTAATTTTGTTGCGTCCACGAAATCTTTATGTTTGGATTATTTACAACTTGTACGGGTTTTTTTTCACGGTCTTTGCGTTCTAATTTCATGACATTCTAGTTTTTGGTTCTTTAAACTACAGGGCATGTTAGTTAGTTTTTTTTTCTTTGTGGCATATATTCAAAAAAATAACGCTCTAAATTTAGTGCGCTCACGAAATCTTTATATGTGGAATATTTACAACTTATCCTCTTTTTTTTTTCATGCTCTTTGCGTTCAAATCTCATGAAATTTTAGTTTGTGGTTCTTTATCTACTGGGCATGGTAATTAAAATTTTTTTTTTTGTGAATTATGTTAAGAAATATGGGGTTCTAATTTCAATGTGCCCACAAATTCTTTATGTTTGGATTATTGACAACTTATACGTCTTTTTTTTCACGGCCATTGCGTTCAAATTTCATGACATTCGAGTTTTTTAATCTTTAAACTACAGGGCATGGTAATTAATTATTTTATATTTGTGAATTATGTTCAAGAAAATACGTCTTTAATTTTAGTGCACTCACAAAATCTTTATGTTTGGATTATTTACAACTTGTACATTTCTATTTTTACGCCCTTTGCGTTCTAATTTCATGACATTCTAGTTTTTGGTTCTTTAAACTACAGGGCATGTTAGTTAATTTTTTTCTCTTTGTGGCTTATGTTCAAAATAATAATGCTCTAAATTTAGTGCACTCACAAAATCTTTATATGTAAAATATTTACAACTTATCCTTTTTTTTTTTCACACTCTTTGCATTCAAATCTCATGAAATTCTAGTTTGTGGTTCTTTATCTAATGGGTATGGTAATTAAAAAAGTTTTGTTCGTGAATTATGTTAAAAAATATGGGGTTCTAATTTCAGTGTGCCCACAAATTCTTTATGTTTGGATTATTTACAACTTGTACATTTTTTTTTTCACGGACTTTGCTTTCTAATTTCATGAGATTTTAGTTTTTTGTTCTTCAAAGTACAAGGCCAGGTAATTAATTATTTTATCTTTGTGAACTATGTTTAAGAAAATAGGGCTCTAATTTTAGTGGGTTCACAAAATCTTTCTATTTGGATTATTTACAACTTGTGCGGGGTTTTTTTCCACGCCCTTTGCGTTCTAATTTCATGACATCTGAGTTTTTTGTTCATTAAACTATAGTGCATGGCAATTTCCTTTTTTCTATTTGTGAATTATGTTTAAGAATATGGGGCTCTACTTTTGGTGCGTTTACAAAATCTTTCTGTTTGGATTATTTACAACTTTCCCTTCTTTTTTTTCACGGTCTTTGCATTCTATTTTCATGACAATCTAGTTTTTGGTTCTTTAAACTACAAGGCTTCATAATTAATTATTTTCTCTCTGTAAATTATGTTCAAGAAAATAAGGCCTTAATTTTTGTATGCATACAAAATCTATATGTTTGGATTATTTACAACTTGTACATTTTTCATTTGCACGGTCTTTGTGTTCTAATTTCATAACATTTTAGTTTTTGGTTCTTTAAACTACAGGGAATGGTAATTAACTTTTTTCTATTTGCTAATTATGTTCAAAAATATGGGGCTCTAATTTTAGTGCGCTCACGAAATCTTTATGTTTGGACTATTTACATTTTGTACGTTTTTTTTTGCACTCTTTGCTTTCTTTATGTTCAAAAGTATGGGGCTCTAATTTTGGTGCCTTCACGAAATCTTTCTAATTGGATTATTTATAACTTGCACGCTTGTTTGTTTTTGAGCTATTTGCTTTCTTTATGTTCAAAAATATGGAGCTCTAATTTTGGTGCATTCACAAAATCTTTTTATTTGGATTGTTTACAACTTGTACGTTGTTGTTTTTCACGCTCTTTGTGTTCTAATTTCATGACATCTTAGTTTTTCGTTCATTAAACTATAGGGCATGGCAATTTACTATTTCTTGTTCGTGAATTATGTTCAAGAATATGGGGCTCTAAATTTTGTGCATTCACAAAATCTTTCTGTTTGGATTATTTACAACTTGTACATTTCTTTTTTTACGCTCTTTGCATTCTAATTTCATGAAATTTTAGTTTTGGGTTCTTTAACTACACGGCATGGTTATCAACTTTTTTCTAATCATGAATTATGTTCAGAAAATGGGGCTCTAATTTCAGTGCGCTCACAAAATCTCTATGTTTGGATTATTTACAACTTGTACATTTTTTTTTTCACGCTCTTTTGCTTTCTAATTTCATGACATTTGGTTTTTTGGTTCTTTAAATATTGGGCATGGTAATTAACTTTTTTTTGTTTGTGAATTATGTTCAAAAATATGGGGCTCTAAATTTAGTGCGCTCAATATAAATTTATATTTAGATTACTTACAATTTGTGCTATTTTTCTTTTGCGCTCTCTGCGCTCTAACTTCATGAAATTTTAGTTTTTGGTTCTTTAACTATAAGGCATGGTAATTACCTTTTTTTTGTTCATGAATTATGTTAAGAAAATGGGGCTCTAAATTTAGTGCGCTCAATAAAAATTTATGTTTGAATTACTTACAATTTGTACATTTTTTTTTTACGCCCTTTGCATTTTAATTTCATGACATTTTAGCTTCTGGTTCTTTAAACTACAGGGCGTGGTAATTAATTATTTTTTGTTTGTGAATTATGTCCTAGAAAAATAAGGTTCTAATTTTAGTCCGCTCACGAAATCTTTACGTTCAGATTATTTACAACTTGTACCTTTTTTTTTTACGCCCTTTGCGTTCTAATTTCATGACATTTTAGTTTTTGGTATCTTAAACTACAGGGCATGGTAATTAACTTTTTTCTATCTATGAAATATATTCAAAAATACGGGGCTCTAATTTTGGTGCGCCCAAGTAATCTTAATGTTTGGCTTATTTACAACTTATACATTTTTTTTTTACGCTCTTTGCTTTCTAATTTCATGACATTTGTTTTTTTGATTCTTTAACTACTGGGCATGGTAATTAACTTTTTTCTGTTCGTGAATTATATTCAAAAATATGGGGCTCTAAATTTAGTGCGCTCAATAAAAATTTATATTTGGATTACTTACAATTTGTACTGTTTTTCTTTTGCGCTCTCTGCGCTCTAACTTCATGAAATTTTAGTTTTCGGTTCTTTAACTACAAGGCATGGTAGTTAACTTTTTTTTGGTTGTGGACTATGTTCCAAAACATAGGCCTCTAATTTTAAAGCGTTCACAAAATCTTTTTGTTTGGATTATATACAACTTGTACATTTTTCTTTTCACGGTCTTTGTGTTTTAATTTCATGACATTTTAGTTTTTGGTTCTTTATACTACAGGGCATGGTAATTAATTTTTTTCTATATGTGAAATATACTAAAAAATATGGGGCTCTAATTTTGGTGCGCCCACAAAATCTTTATGCTTGGAATGATTACAACTTGTGTATTAATATGTTCAAGGTCTTTGCATTTGAGTTTCATGAAATTTTAGTTTTTAATTCTTTAAACTACATAGGGCATGGTCATTAACATTTTTCTGTTCGTGAATTATGTTCAAAAATATGGGGCACTAAGTTTAGTGCCTCCACAAAATCTTTCTAATTGGATTATTTACAACTTCTACGTTTTTTTGTTTCACGGTCTTTGCGTTCTAATTTCATGAAATTTTAGTTTTTGGTTCTCTAAACTACAGGGCCTAATAACTAATTATTTTCTATTTGTGAGCTATGTTCAAGAAATAAGGCTCTAATTTTAGTGTATTCACAAAGTCTTTCTGTTGGGATTGTTTACAACTTATACATTTTTTTTTCATGCTCTTTGCATTCAAATTTCATGACATTTTAGTTTTGGTTTTTTAAACTATAGGGCATGGTAATTAACTTTTTTCTGTCTGTGAAATATAATAAAAAATATGGGGCTCTAATATTGGTGCGCCCACAAAATCTTTATGTTTGGATTATTTACAACTTGTACATTTTTCATTTCATGCTCTTTGTGTTCTAATTTCATGATATCTTAGTTTTTCATTCTTTAAACTATAGGGCATGCTAATTAACTTTTTTATGTTTGTGAAATATGTTCAAAGATATGGAGCTCTAATTTTTGTGCGCCCACAAAATCTTTATGTTTGGATTATTTACAACTTGTACATTTTTTTCTGTCACGCAGTTTGCGTTCTAATTTCATGAAGTTTTAGTTTTTGGTTCTACAACTAGAAAGCACGCTAAACAACATTCTCTGTTCGTGAATTATGTTAAAAAAATGGGGCTCTAATTTTGTGCGTTTACAAAATCTTTCTGCTTGGATTATTTACAACTTTTACGCCTTTTTTTTCTCACGGTCCTTGCGTTCTAATTTCAAGATATTTTAGTTGTTGGTTCTTTAAACTACAAGGAATGGTAATTAGTTATTTTGTCTTTGTGACTTATGTTCAAGAAAATAAGGCTCTCATTTTAGTACGCTTACAAAATCTTTATATTTGGATTATTTACAACTTGTACCTTTTTTTTTCTCGCGGTCTTTGCGTTCTAATTTCATGAAATTTTAGTTTTTGGTTCTTTAACTATAGGTCATGGTAATTAACTTTTTTTTGTTCATGAATTATGTCCAGAAATACGGGGCTCTAATTTTAGTACACTCACAAAATCTTTATGTTTGGATTATTTATAACTTGCAAGTTTGTTTATTTTTGCGCTCTTTGCTTTCTTTATGTTAAAAAATATGGGCTCTAATTTTGGTGCCTTCACAAAATATTTCTAATTGGATTATTTACAACTTGTATGTTTTTTTATTTCACGGACTTTGCTTTCTAGTTTCATGAGATTTTAGATTTTTGTTCTTTAAACTACAAGGCCTGGTAATTAATTATTTTATCTTTGTAAACTATGTTCAAGAAAATAAGGCTCTAATTCTAGTGCGTTCACAAAATTCTTCTGTTTGGATTATTTACAACTTGTGCGGGGTTTTTTTCCACGCTCTTTGCGTTCTAGTTTCATGACATCCTAGTTTTTCGTTCTTTAAACTATATAGGGCATGGCAATTTACTTATTCTGTTTGTGAATTATGTTAAAAAATATGGGGCTTTACTTTTGGTGTATTCAAGAAATCTTTCTGTTTGGATTATTTACAACTTTCCCTTTTTTTCTTTCACGGTCTTTGCGTTCTAATTTCATGACATTTTAGTTTTTGGTTCTTTAAACTACAAGGCCTGGTAATTAATTATTTTCTCTTCGTGAATTATGTTCAAAAAAATAAGGCTCTCATTTTAGTGCATTCACAAAATCTTTCTGTTTGGATTATTTACAACTTGTACATTTTTTTTTCATGCTCTTTGTGTTCTAATTGCATGAAATTTTAGTTTTTGGTTCTTTAACTATAGGGCATGGTAACTAACTTTTTTTTGTTCATAAACTATGTTCTAAATTATGGGGCTCTAATTTTAATGTGTTCACAAAATCATTCTATTTGGATTATATACAACTTGTACGGGGGGGTTTTCCACGTTCTTTGCGTTCTAATTTCATGACCTTTTAGTTTTTGGTTCTTTTAACTGTAGGGCATGGTAATTAGTTATTTTCTGTTCATGAATTATATTGAAGAAAATAAGGCTCTAATTTTAGTGCGCTCACAAAATCTTTCTGTTTGGATTATTTACAACCTGCACATTTTTTTTTCACGCTCTTTGCATTCTAATTTCATGAAATTTTAGTTTTTGGTTCTTTAACTACAGGGCATGGTAATTTATTTTTTCCTGTTTGTGAATAATGGTAAGAAAAATGGGGCTCTAAGCTCAGTGCGCTCAATAAAAATTTATGTTTGGATTACTTACAATTTGTACCGTTTTTCTTTTGCGCTCTCTGCGCTCTAACTTCATGAAACTTTAGTTCTCGGTTCTTTAACTACAGGGCATGGTGATTAACTTTTTTATGTTCATAAACTATGTTCCAAAAAAAGGGGCTCTAAATTTAAAACGTTCACAAAATCTTTCTGTTTGGATTATATACAACTTGTACATTTTTCTTTTTACGCTCTTTGCATTCTAATTTCATGACATCTTAGTTTTTTGTTCTTTAAACTATAGAATATGGTCATTAACACTTTGCTGTTCGTGAATTATGTTCAAAAATATGGGGCTCTAATTTTAGAGCACTGACAAAATCTTTATGATTGGATTATTTACAACTTGTACATTTTTTTTCCATGCTCTTTGCTTTCTTTATATTCAAAAGTATGGGGCTCTAAATTTGGTGCCTTCACGAAATCTTCCTAGTTGGATTATTTACAACTTGTACAAATTATTTTTTCACGATCTTTGCATTCTAATTTCATAACATTTTAGTTTTTGGTTCTTTAAACTACAAGGCTTGGTAATTAATTATTTTCTCTTTGTGGACTATGTTCAAGAAAATAAGGCTCTAATTTTAGTGCATTCACAAAATCTTTATGTTTGGATTTTTAAAGCCTATACATTTTTTTTTCACGCTCTTTGCGTTCTAATTTCATGAAATTTTAGTTTTTGGTTCTTTAACTATAGGGCATGGTAAGGAACTTTTTTCTAATCATGAATTATATTCAAAAAAATGGGGCTCTAATTTTAGCGCACTCACAAAATCTTTATGTTTGGATTACTTACAACTTGTACATTTTTTTTTTCACGGTCTTTGCATTCTAATTTCATGACATTTTAGTTTTTGGTTCTTTAAACTACAGGGCATGGTAATTAACTTCTTTTTGTCTGTGAAATATGTTCAGAG
Source organism: Neckera pumila (assembly GCA_963969595.1). Classification (NCBI taxonomy): domain Eukaryota; kingdom Viridiplantae; phylum Streptophyta; class Bryopsida; order Hypnales; family Neckeraceae; genus Neckera; species Neckera pumila. The sequence continues at coordinate 724,026 of OZ018418.1, read as the reverse complement.
AAATGGGGCTCTAAATTTAGTGCGTTCAATAAAAATTTATGTTTGGATTACTTACAACTTGTACTGTCTTTTTTTTGCGCTCTCTGCGCTCTAATTTTATGAAGTTTTAGTTTTTGGTTCTTTAACTACAAGGTATGGTAATTAACTTCTTTCTGTTTGTGAACTATGTTCTAAAATACGGGGATCTAATTTTAAAGCGTTCACAAAATCTTTCTATTTGGATTAAAAACAACTCGTATGTTTGTTTTTTCACGGTCTTTGCATTCTAATTTCATGACATTTTAGTTTCTGGTTCTTTAAACTACAGAGCATGGTAATTAATTTTTTTTTGTTCGTGAATTATGTCCAAGAAAATAAGGCTCTAATTTTAGTGTGCTCACAAAATCTTTATGTTTGGATTACTTACAACTTGTACATTTTTTTTCACGCCCTTTGCGTTTTAAGTTCGTGACATTTTAGTTTCTGGTTCTTTAAATTATACGGCATGGTAATTTATCTTTTTTTGTCCGTGAAATATTTTCGAAATTATGGGGCTCTAATTTTGGTGCGCCCACAAAATCTTTATGTTCGATTGTTTACAACTTGTACATTATATTTGCACGATCTTTGCATTTGAATTTCATGACATTTTAATTTTTTATTCATTAAACTACAGGGCATGGTCATTAACATTTTTCTGTTTGTGAATTATGTTCAAAAATATGGGGCTCTAATTTTAGTGCATTCACAAAATCTTTCTGTTTGGATTGTTTACAACTTGTACGGTTTTTTTCCACGTTCTTTGCGTTCTAATTTCATGACATCTTAGTTTCTGGTTCTTTAAACTACAGGACATGGTAATTAATTTTTTTCTGTTTGTGAACTATGCTCAAAAATATGGGGCTCTAATTTTAGTGCCTTCTTGAAATCTTTCTAATTGGATTACTTACAACTTGTACATTTTTTTTTTCACAGTCTTTGCATTCTAATTTTATGACATTCTAGTTTTTGGTTCTTTAAACTACAGGGCATGGTAATTAACTTTATTTTGGCTGTAAAATATGTTCAAAAATATGGGGCTCTAATTTTTGTGTGCCCACAAAATCTTTATGTCTGGATTATTTACAACTTGAAGGGTTTCTTTTTTCACGGTCTTTACGTTCTAATTTCATGACATTTTAATGTTTGGTTCCTTAAACTACAGGGCTTGGTAATTAATTATTTTCTCTTTGTGAATTATGTTCAAGGAAATAAGGCTCTCATTTTAGTGCGTTCACGAAATCTTTATGTTTGGATTACTTACAACTTGTACATTTTTTTTCACGCCCTTTGCGTTGTAGTTTTATGACATTTTAGTTTTTGGTTCTTTAAACTACAGGGCATGGTAATTAACTTTTTTCTGTTTGTGAACTATGTTCAAGAAAACAAGGCTCTACTTTTAGTGCTTTCACAAAATCTTTCTAATTGGATTATTTACAACTTACAAGTTTTTTTGTTTCATGGTTTTTGCGTTCTAATTTCATGACATTCTAGTTTTTGGTTCTTTAAACTACAGGGCATGGTAATTAACTTTTTTGTGTTTGTGAAATATGTTCAAAAATATGATGCTCTAATTTTTTGTGCGCCCACAAAATCTTTATATTTGGATTATTTACAACTTGTACATTTATATTTTCACGCTCTTTGCGTTCTAATTTCATGAAATTCTAGTTTTTGGTTCATTAGCTACAGGGCATGGTAATTAACTTTTTTTTTGTTCGTGAATTATGTTAAGAAAAATGGGGCTCTAAATTTAGTGCGTTCACAAAATCTTTCTGCTTGGATTATTTACAACTTTTACGCCTTTTTTTTTTCATGGTCTTTGCGTTCTAATTTCAAGATATTTTAGTTCTTGGTTCTTTAAACTACAAGGAATGGTAATTAGTTATTTTGTCTTTGTGACTTATGTTCAAGAAAATAAGGCTCTAATTTTAGTATGCTTACAAAATCTTTATGTTTGGATTATTTACAACTTGTACCATTTTTTTTTTACGGTCTTTGCGTTCTAATTTCATGAAATTTTAGTTTTTGGTTCTTTAACTACAGGGCATGGTAATTAACTTTTTGTTTGTTTTTGAATTATGTCCAGATATACGAGGCTCTAATTTTAGTGTGTTCACAAAATCATTCTGTTTGGATTATTTACAACTTGAAGGTTTTCTTTTTTCATGGTCTTTGCGTTCTAATTTCATGACATTTTAGTTTTTGATTCTTTGAGCTATAAGGCATGGTAATTAATTGTTTTCTCTTTGTGAATTATGTACAAGGAAATAAGGCTCTCATTTTAGTGCTTTCACGAAATCTTTACATTTGGATTATCTTTACAACTTGTACATTTTTTTTGGTGTGCCCACGAAATCTTTATATTTGGATTATTTACAACTTGTACATTTATATTTTCACGGTCATTGCATTTGAATTTCATGAAATCTTAGTTTTTGATTCTTTAAACTATAGGGCATGGTTATTAAAAAAATTTTGTTCGTGAATTATTTTCAAAAATATGGGGCTCTACTTTTAGTGCGTTTACAAAATCTTTCTATTTGGATTGTTTATAACTTATACGTTTCTTTTTTTCACGCTCTTTGCATTCTAATTTTATGACATCTTAGTTTCTTGTTCTTTAAACTACAGGGCATGGTAATTAACTTTTTTCTGTTCGCAAATTATGTTAAAAAATATGGGGCTCTAATTTTAGTGAGCTCACGAAATCTTACTATTTGGATTATTTACAACTTGTGCGGGTTTTTTTTCCACGCTCTTTGCGTTCTAATTTCATGACATTTTAGTCTTTCGTTCTTAAAACTATAGGACATGCCAGTTTACTTTTTTCTGTTCATGAATTATGTTCAAAAATGTGGGGCTCTAATTTTGGGGCGTTCACGAAATCTTTCTGTTTGGATTATTTACAGCTTCTACGTTGTTGTTTTTCACGGTCTTTGTGTTCTAATTTCATGACGTTTTAGTTTTTTGGTTCTTTGAACTACAGGGCCTGGTAATTAATTATTTTCTCTTTGTGAACTATGTTCAAAAAAATAAGGCTCCAATTTTAGTGCATTTACAAAATCTTCATGTTTGGATTATTTACAACCTGTACATTTGTTTTTCACGCTCTTTGCATTCTAATTTCATGACATTTTAGTTTATGGTTCTTTAACTACAGGGCATGGCAATTAACTTTTTTCCTATCATGAATTACGTTTAGAATAATGGGGCTCTAATTTTAGTGCGCTCATGAAATCTTTATGTTTGGATTATTTACAACTTGTATGTTTTGTTTTTTCACGGTCTATGCGTTCTAATTTCATGACATTTTAGTTCTTGTTTTTTTAATCTACAAGGCATGGTAATTTACTTTATTCTGTGTGTGAATTGTTGTCAAAAATATGGGGCTCTACTTTTGATGCGCCTACAAAATCTTTATATTTGGATTATTTACACCTTGTACGTTTGTTTTTTTCACGGTCTTTGCGTTCTTATTTTATGAGATTTTAGTTTATGGTTCTTTAAACTTCAGGGCATGGTAATTAATTTTTTTTTTGTTCCTGAAATATCTTCAGAAAAATAAGGCTCTAATTTTAGTGAGCTCACAAAATCTTTATATTTGGATTATTTACAACTTGTACATTTTTTCTTTTTGCTCTTTTCGTTCTAATTTCATGACATTTAAGCCTTTGGTTCTTTAAATTACAGGGCATGGTAATTGATTATTTTCTCTTTATGAACTATGCTCAAGAAAATAAGGCTCTAATTTAAGTGCGTTCACAAAATCTTTATGTTTGGATTATTTACAACCTGTACGTTTGTTTTTAACGCTCTTTGCATTCTAATTTCATAAAATTTTAGTTTTTGGTTCTTTAACTACAGGGCATGGCAATTAACTTTTTGGCATGTAATTTTGATGTGAGGTTAGCACATGAAAGGAATGAAAATTTTGGCCCTATTGTTTGCTTCTATTTTTGTAATATGCTATATGAATCTATAAAAATACTTCTTATCATGTGCAATGTCTTAAGTAAATCTAATATTGTGTTTGCAGTCTGCCCAATTTCATGTACAGAATCTTGAAGCTTGATTTTGTTTTGGAAACTATCTACTATATTAGATTGCAATGTGATTGGAATTGTTTGCTTGCAAATTATTGAGTGTACCCAATTCAGAAAATCCATATGTCAGTCAGTGGATGTTGCTGTAAGATTTGTTTTCTGCATCACTTATTTTATGTGATTATTTCAAAAGAAAACATTAATCCCTTCAGGCTTATGAGTGCCAGTTTGAAAGAACGATTGAAAGAAAAGACATCCAAAATTTAAAGAATTGTTATTTCCCATTCATCAAGAATTGTGATTAGGAATGAGGAAAAAAAAAATTAGTTCTTTTTCAATCCTTAAATAATTGTTAGGTAGAATTGTAGAAGTTAATTTAGGATTGAAGGAAATTCGAAATTGTGAATAGCGTTTAGAGGGAATTGCCACAGTAATAGCTGGTATCCATAGTGAAATTGTTGTTCTAAGAGATCATAACCTTGTGAAACATATAAAAAAAAGATGTTTGAATCATAAGCCCTCAAGGCCAAAACACCAGCGCTACTTGTACTACAAGTGCTTATAATTTTAAATGACTTGTACATCATTATTTCTTAGAATTATTCATTGGGAAGTTCCCAATTTGTGAATTTCAAGGATAAAAAAGTTACTAAATATTGTGGGCAAGCCGTGTTGATTTTGGTTGTCAAATTTGAAATAGAAAAAGAACCCTATATGAAACTCTGAACTTTTTTTTTCCTTTAAATTTTTTTCTTATAGTTTTTTTTTTGGCTCTCTAAAAGCTTTGATTCATTTCATTTGGATATTTTATAAGAAAGTCATGGACAATCTTGTTTTTTGGTCACTTAGAGCATCTTCCTAAAGAAAAAAACTTGTAGAGTTGTAAAATTCTTTTCTAAATGCCATTTTTACAATTTAAAAAAAAGGGTCCACAAGGTTAATTTTGGGGGTAGAACAATCTTGCCACTAGGATTAGTACTACTTCAAACTCCATATAAAAGATATTAATATTTTAGATTTTTTTTGTACCTACTTCTACTTAATAATTTACGGAATAATTAAAATCAAGTTTATTTGGATTTTTTCTCCTTTATATGCTGAACTCAATTCTGTATTATAAAGATTATGGACACTCTGAGTATTTGGGCAATTACAGCATCTTCTTGAAAAAACAACTTCTAGAACAACTGGGAGTCCTTTTTGAATTCAAATTTGACAATTTACTTCCAAATAAGTTTCACAAGGTTAAGATTTCTTGCTAGAACAATATCACCATTGAGATTAGTATATTTCAACCCTATCTTAGAGCTATTAATGATTTCTTTTTTTTTCAATCTTGAACCTACTTCTATTTCACAAATTTTTAATGAGTGAGAACTAAATGATTTTGTTTTGAATTTTTTTTCCTAGATTCTTAACTCAATTCTTCATCATATAAAATTAGAAATTCAAAATCGTAAGATCAAAATTTTTTAATTGAGAAGGTTCAAAGCCATAAAATGTAGTTGAACAAGGTGCAAAAAAACTTGGTTCTTTAGGTTTAAATGCAAATATCTTTTAATCGAGATTGTCAAAGTTTTTGAAATTTCTTCCACATATTCTTACACAAGTGCAATATAAGATCCGATGGTTAAATATGTAAAAAATAAAGCTAAAACTTTTTATAGCCGTTTGCTATAGAAACAACAATTTTGAGTGTTTTTTGATGGAAAATGCCTTACGACTCTTTGTTAATCGCAGGTATCTTACAATCAATGCGGTCAGAAATTCTGAAATTATTTACAAACATTCTCATAGTAGTTAGGTGTAAGATCCTACAGTTAGATGTGGCCAAAAAACATTTTTCAAATTTTTTAATCTTTGCTGCGAAAATGGTAGTTCTTTGTGTGTTTGGGAAGAAAACTAACCTTTCGCCTTTAGGGGTTAAATATGTATACATATAGAAGCTGGCTAGCATATGTAATTGTACACTTATAAAAATGCCACAAATGATTGAAAGATTAGACTTTCCTAATAGATTTAAAACAAGTACAGACAACAAGTATCATACTTGTATAACATGCTTTAGAAAAGGTACCCAAATCTTTTTTGATATTTTTGATAAATTTATCAAATGTATTTTTGAGTTATTTTTTGATACAATTTAATTTTTCCAGACGTCTATAATCCCTAAAAGCCCCCCCAAGGATTAGAATAGAAATACATATGTATTACAAACTATAAGTTCTGAAACTTAATTTGAAGTTTTCATCAAAGAAGAGAGTACAAAGCACAAAAAGTAGAAAGCATCCATATGGTGAAAGTTATTAAATTATTTTTAGCTTCTTTTGAAAATGACTTTTGATGATATAATTTAAAAAATTAACCCAAAGTACAATTTCTATCTTCCGCATACGCTTTTTTCTCATATTGGGCAAAATTGTGGTTTCTATTGATTTGTAAAAAAATGCATAAGATCTAATAATGAAAATACCAACCCTATTCCAAAATAGTAAGTTTTTCAACAATAGGACAAATTTGAACACTTTGTACTATTTCTCTTATAATTTAGGTTTCACTATAGTGATTTGAGTTTTGCCTACAAGTATTGATCAAAATCCAACCCATTTGAAAAATAAAATAAAAAATTCAGAACATGTCTCCTTCCGTCCAAGAAATCTGTCTGATTAGGCAATTTCCAACCAAATTTTTTTTTTGTGGCGATTTGGTGCAAAATATGATTTAATTTTATGGCTTGGTACCGCACCTATAGGAAAAATTGGTATTGAAAAGGTGCAAAATTGCCAGAAACTTCAAATAAATTCATAATCTTGGATGAAATCACCAAAATGGAAATGAAAATTGAATTAGTATATATGTGATATGCAACGCTTTTTTTTTGGCTTTTTGATGCTTTATTGCACTAGAAAAAATAATCTGGCATTAAAATGGTAAAAAAATTAGCAAAAAAATTGGTTGAAATTGCCCTAAAAAATTCAAAGTACAAAAAAATATTGAATGATATTGCCAGATTCTGAATGGAAACCAACTTATAGACATATGATATGTATACTTCCTATCTGGTATGCATAAATGTTGAAATTTGAAGCACCACTACAAAAGTTTATATCGCCACTATAGCACTTTTTAAAAACTTCAAAAAAACCCTAGAGATATGTGCTAATATGATATTTTCTATCCAATATGTAGATGAATGTTGAAATTTGGAGCACCACTCTAACATTCAATATTGCAATTTTGGCACTTCATAAAAAATGGAAAAAAAACCAAGCTTTCTATATATAGTTGTTATGGTCCCATACCCGCGATCACCATAGACCTGTACCCGATGTCGCCTTGGACCCATACCCGTGTTTGCATAGGATCCGAGGTCGCATTGGACCCGTACCCGCTGTCGCTGTGGACCCATACCCGTGTTCGCCCAGTACCCGTAGTTGGGATGAGAAGTTCCGTATCCGCGTTTGCCGTGAACCTGAGGTCACTTCAATGGTCTCACTCGCACCCTCCACAGACTTGTACTTGCTCCTTCGCAACTTTGGGTATTAAAGCAATTGCATGAACCCGCATTCTCCATTTCTGGCTCTACATACTGACTGTCATCCACCTAGAAGTGGCTGACTACGTACTTGTGGGCTAGGGGCTTGAGTTGTGAGGGGGATATGTTGTCCCTTTCCACCTCGTTTTCGGAAAATCTTTTCCATGTTTGAGATTGATTTCACATCTTGTTATGGTAAATGACTGTATTTTTGTAAATTTGAATTGCGATTGCTTTAGGGCTTTCTTGTTTGTGTAGTACAAATTCATTTTTAAATCATTAGACAAAATATCTAGAGCAACATTCTAGATATGAAGTGATCATTATGGTAGATGAGACCCCACCATTCCCGCCTACGTCACCCAAATTGCTAATTCGGCTCCAAAAGAAGGCGCTTCACGATAAGGATAAAAAAAGAACTAGGAAAAGCCACAAGAATTGTGTGGCTATCCTTTTGCATGAAAAGATTAAGGCTTTTGGAGGTTGGAGAAGGGAACCGGAGCCTTGGACCTACAAAACAGTTAAAAAAATATGTGGATTGGTGCCATATCAACAAGCTGTTTCTGCATTGGCGTCACAAGCTACATTTGGAGTCTAACAAAGCAAATCTTGGATATTGCCTCTTTGAAGACTTTGTACAAAAATGCCTGGAGATATGGATTGGAGTGTATTTGGAATCCTTGCCATTCCGAAACAACAGTTTCCTTTGTATCTTGTCCAAATGGTGTATGCCGAGCGTATATTGAAGAAGGAGGTGGATTAGACGACTGTAGAAGAGCTCCCTAAAGGAAATCGTCCTGCCAACGCAACAATGCTGATCCAAGCTTCCATACTTGATGCCAAGAAGAAGTTGGCATTAGTTAAGCCGGGGAAGTTATGCATTCCTAATGAAGAGGTAGTGTAGTCGGATGGTTCTAGCTCCGATAGCCACACCCATGAATACAACGGATATGATTGGCAAAGTGAGGACGAAGAATATGCTGTTGTGGATTGGTATAAAAAGGGCTTGGAGGCGGAGGTTGATAAGAAAGGAAAGAAGAAGATTGAGGAGTTTGAGACTGAACCTGACATTCCTAAACAAGGTATGGAAGATGTGGAGGAAATGGAAGTGGACAACAAGTTCCACAAGCGCAGTGGTAATAAGAGTGAGAATGATTCAGATGACAATGTGGAGATGTTGGGCGCTAAGATTGCAAGTGCAAGAACATGTTTATGGGAAGCAACTGCGGAACTGAAAGAATTGAAAGAACAAGAATTTTTAGATTTGGGCACCCGAGAGTATGTGTTATCATACAAGTGGGAGTTAGAGATTGTGAATAAAGAGGTAGCTGCAAACGACAAGTACTTGGTTGCTTTGAAGAAAAATAAAGATAATTATTTGAACAAGATAGCTGATGGGTGCGCTCACATGATGGATGATGTCGCAGTGTATAAAAAGAAATTTGAAATCTTGGAACGCGGTTTTTTGAGGCTACAGTATGAAAGGCAAAGCCTGGATGTGCAAGTAGCTTCAAAAGAAAATGAGTTATACACAACTGCTGTAGAACATTCATTGCAGCTAGACGATTTGGCTATGGCTCCAGGGTATGGTAGCAGCTCCAAAGAATTAGCCAATCTTCAGAAGTTGGTGAAGCTACACGCGAAAAAAATTGAAGTGCGTCTAGAGGAGTATCATAAATTGAGAGGCAAACGTCATTTTAATAGGGATTGGATGGAGTAGAACAAAACTACTAGAGGTGCACTACCTGAAGAATTGGAGCAGATGGGGCTGGAGCCAGAAGAAAGCGACTATCTTAGCGTTAGTGGAAGCATGAGGGATTATAGTTAATAACCCAGTGCAAATTTCTTGGTTCGGGCACCTTTTTTTGATGTCAATTACTTCGAATAAATATGAAATATAATGTTTTCTCTTTCAAAAATGTCCCTGAATTATTATGTATATAATGACTTTGAAATTGGCTTATGCCCTTATAATCCCATAAGGATGTGAAAAAGCACCATGACATTTCAACACATTAGTACTTGAATACATCCATAACCTTTGCATTGTTCCATGACTATATTTTCACCGGTGAAATTTGGAACCTCCCATTTCTTTAAGAAGTACAAATTTTCTTCTAAAAACTAATTTTTCAATATATGTAACATTTGGATGTAGTAGTATGCTATCTTGATCCCATTTGTTACAGAATTTCAGAAGTTTCCACCGTAGGGATTGCAATATATAAGCATTCAAATGAAATAAAACCTTTTTGAGGGCCCCCCACCAAACTTGGCAATTGCACTACGGAAGCTTATTTTTCTATGGAAAAATGTGCATAATGGTAATGCTTCTTTGGATTGTTTTTCCTAGACAAATGGATGTTATGCTTGAGATATTTCACATCAATTGGATTTGTACAAGATATAGGAAAGAAATAGTGAATACAAAGAAGGAATGAACATGATTTGAAATATTGAACTGTTAAGAATTCACATATGAAATAAAAAAGACCAATTCTTGTAGTGGCAATATTGTAATGAACAATCTACACCTAAGGTTTCTATTTTCTTCAAAAATATTGGAACTTGACTTAAATAAAGCTCTTTAAAATATATTTTCAAATACAAAAACAATAATTGACATTTATAGTGTTGAATGTCTCTAATGTTAGGTTCATTGATTTCATGAAAGTTGATTGACTCAAAGGTCTCTATGAATTAAACTCTAGAAAACGGTTTTGCTACTTCTTGTTTATGAAGAAAGTGAATTACTTAAATTTGCGCCAGCTATCCAAGCTCAAAATCAAAGTAACAAACTACATATTATGGGATAGCTTGGATAATTGTTTATTGAAAAACTATAAAAACTGTTGGGCCTTATAGTGATTCCTTGTCTACATCTTTTATTAAAATTGGGGCCCAAATATAGAAATCTGTAGTGACATTCATTGTGCCCAAAATGTCTATGTAGTCAATACTCTAGAAACGCATGTTGGTTTTGTAGGAGTTAAAGGATTAGTATCCTTAACTATTTCCTTCATGAGAATGTAAAATGTCATCTTTTTTTTGGTCATAGAATATTTAGTTTATAAAAAAATAGATAGTGGCGGCCAGAAATAAGGGTGGGAATCTTTAATGCACAAATATTACAAGACCGCTTAAAGTTTATTGTCTTTGAATTTTATGTTAAATTAAAAAAATACCCTGGATTAATTGATTTTATTTTTCAACCTTTCTTTTGTTAAAAATAAGAGTACCCATTTTTTTGGTTTTCCTTATTAGAGAATGTTTTCTTTTATACAATAAAATAAGAACATTTGTTACTTCATACAAAATTGTTTTAAATATCTATTATAAGAGCTAAATGAAGAGCACACATTCTCTTGCATTCTAATATTGGATTTTTGTTAAAATCATGAATATGCTGTCTATTTTTTTCCTAAATAACCCTGCAAGGTCCATTATCCATTCAGAGGACATTTGGGAATTCAAGCAGGTTCGTAAGGGCTGAGTTCTTCTCGTGATTACATTTTACAACTTTTTTTGAAGATAGGAGAACTGATAATCTCTTTGGGAATATCATTTTTTTATCATCCTCTGCCGTAAACACAAGTTGTGCCCCAAAAAGCTCAAAATAGGGGGGAAGGGACAGCCAACAGAATTTTGCATTTTTTTAAAATTATTTTTTCCACCATAAAATATATTTGTTTTTAACTGAAGAGCTTTGATTCATTCCATTTGGATTTGTTCTGAAAAAGTTGTGGGCAATCTCATTATTTGGGCATTTAGAGCATCTTTTTTAATATAATAATGTGTATGATTTATTTATGAATGTAATTTTTACAAAAAATAAAATAAAATAGGTCCGTGTGGTATAGTTTTTGTACTAGAATAATCTCAAAATTACTAAATTATTGAATTTTAATTCAATATAATGGACATCAAAAATCCATATTATCCTTCTATCTTATACCTACTTGGCTACTTGTATTTAAGAATTTTTTAATAAAGGAAACAATTTTTATTTTATCTTCTTTTTCTTGGTAGACTCTCAACTCAATTCTTCCCTATAAAATATAAAGATTTAAAGGTCAAAACTTTGTAGTGCATGAAATTAAAGTGCATAATGTGCAAATTCAGGAAATTTAGTCCCACAATATGCTAGAGAACCACCTCATATGTAGTTCAAATGGAAATATTTTGCAATTCATGCCGTCTGAAATTCTTAAATATATTTTTCATACATTGTCATACGATTTACGTGTAAGATCCTCCGCTTAGCTATGAAAAGAAGAAGAAAATTCCAACTTTTTGGTAGTCTTTGCTATGCAATTGGTAGTTTTTTGTTTTTTTTGGCAGGAAAATAGCCTTATTTGTTTATGGGTTTAGGATAATGAAATTTATGAGCAAGAGATACTCATTTGAGTTTCTTATTATGTTTTTCTTCCTTAAACCCTAAATCGTTGTTCATTTTTTGATAGTTGAAGTAAAATTTATGATATGAGAAGGAAAACACCTATTTTCTTTTGTTAATAGGTTTTGATATACATATCTTTAAGAATGATAACCTTCTTTATATTTTTTCCCAAAAGGACTTTTTCTCTTAGGTTATTATGTTTCCAATATTTAAAACAAAAAAAAAGACTAATTACTTTTCTAAATAATTATAGTCAATTCCCGACTTTCCGTGCACATAAAAAGAAATGCACTCATTTAGTCACTTCCTTTCATTATTATGTTATTATGTTCCAGTCTTTTTAAAATAACATGCTATTGCTAAATTGCTATTTATTTTTCTTGGAGGTTCCAATTCTTTTTTTTCAAACAATGAATACCCTTTCCAATTTTTAATAATATTTCCAAATTTTATTGAAAAAAAGTAAAGGCCTTAACCCCATTCTGTTTTTAGATTTGTGAATAAGTATTTCTTGTATGGTTGTATCAGAAGAGCACCCATTTTGTTTCACTATTATCATTATTATGTTTGATTGAATTTTTTTGGAAGGCAAATTGTCTTTATTGTTTTCATTTATGAATGAATGTTATTTATTCATACATAAAAAATAGTCATTTCCATTTAGTACTATCCAAATCCTTTTTTTTAATAAGAATAAGAATCCTTTTGGATTTTTTTATTGTGAAGGGTTATTTATTGAATAAGTAGAAGAGCACTAATTTTCTTTCATTATTATGTTCTTCTACTTATTTTAGAAGAATCATATTCCTCTTCATTGTCTTTCTTCATGTATGAATTGTTTTAATAAGAAAGACTTCATTTTCTAAAGTGATTCAATTTCCCGCGGATTTTTAATAAAATTGCAAGAGTCATTAATTTTAGAAAAAACAGTTGAAACTTTCTTGGATCCCCCCAAAAGGAGTGTAGCACCCATTTTATTGCATTATTATGTTCCTATCAAAAAGATAGTATTTATTATACAAAATCAAAGCATTATATATTATTATATAACATCAAAGCATTATAAAATTGCTTTGCATAAGTACAAAATTGTAATACAAAGCCATAGAAGTGGAATGAAAAAGGAATACTAAAGCACTATATACTACTCGACTAGGCGAGCATGGATATTATATGACCCTATATTATTGAGCCACTTTGGATTTCTGTTATTACGCAAAACTGATCTGCAAGTGAACAATTCATGCAAACATTTAGTTGATAACAATTTTGTTGTTTACTGAATCGCTTCCTTTGCCACATTCGTAATTGGATGACTCTCCAACCCTAAGCTTGCACTTTGTACGAGTTCGTGATGCTGGTCCATCCGCGTTCAAATTGGATTCCAAGATGTTGGAGTTCTTCAGAGCTTGGAGGGTTTTCATTGTCTACGGAGAGTGTGCTTCCAAAAGATAGTCGAGTGGTTGACTTCGGTAGTAAGGCCCATACAACACCATATTCACTAAAATGAGAATTCTCCATTGAAATGAGAGTTAATTTAAAGAAAACTCAACAAATTTTTTTATGTCAATTCAACTAAAATTGAAAGGTTTTATGTGAATTTAACCCGATTTAAGTTAAATTCACATAAAACCTTTTAGATTTAACCTAAAATTGAAAGGTCTTATGTCAATTAAACTCAAATCAAATTAAAATTACATAAAACCTTTCAGATTCTACCTAAAATTGAAAGGTTTTTTGTCAATTTAACTCAAATCAAGTTAAAATGACATAAAAACTTTTAGATTTTACCTAAAATTGAAAGGTTTTATATCAATTCAACCCAAAACTCTCATTTTAATGGAAATTGATGATTTAAGTCAAGATCAACCAAACTATTTTGAAAGGTCCCCAATCTCTCATTTTAATGAATATGGTGTTATATGTAGAGTCCAGGTAAGCCATACTAGTCAAGTCTTCGACGAAGGCATTCTCATCTTGATTGGCCACCCTCTTCCCGACTAAATCCCATCGATGACCTTCCGGATGAGGACCCCACTTGAAAATTGCAGAGCCTTTATCAAAATAATCTCTAAGGCAATGGAAGAAGAATGACCTCTTCCCTTCATGTTGTAGACCTTCTCCCATCAGCCTCGATATAACTGCCGCAATTTCTTTGGAATCTGTCTCCTAGTTCAATTGGGAGCTCAAATTTCTAGGTTCTTGATCATGTAACCCTTATCGCCAACTCCAAAGCAAGTCTTGCCTCCAGAGTTCAAAATCTGTTGTCGTGTCAAGACTGTGCTCCCAGGAAGGTGGCATGTAAGTCATCAAGTTGAATAAAGCATACAATCGATCATAGAATGGTGCTGAACATATCACACAACGTCGTCTAATCAAACATTGTATGATGAGACATTGCGGATGGTACATGTGTCTATAAGATCCAAGTGCCTACCCTCCTTTGGAACCAAATGGGTCTAGACATATGGAGCATTTGGTGTGGTTCAAGACAAAAGGTGCAATCTTCAGGCACAAGAGCTGTTGTTTGTCTTCTATCAAGTGGCTAGACTTTTGATTCTCATGGCCCCAACCCATTTCTTTCCAATTTACGGTAGTCTTTCCAAGCAACTCTAACGTGGGCATGTCACTGGGAAATATGTTATCGAGCAATGCTCAAAATGTGAGTCCATTCTCCTGTTTCAGAGCATTTGCAACAAAGTTCTTTGAAACTTTATCCAACTCTTGAGCAATTTGTTGTGATCTATCCACCAAAAGAATGCACGCGACTTTCCAATGATAATATGTGGCCGCCAATTGTGCCAACTGCGTGGTGAGCGTATTATTTTCCTCTTAAAGATCTTGTTTCTTCACAGATAGTACAAGATGTGGAATTGCAGGAAATGAAAGTGAATTATGGGTCCCTTGGAGTTGATCATTCATGGTAGCAGTATTGTCTTCCGTGATGGTAGCAAGAGGCGCATTTGGAAGTAGTGAAGAACGCTTGATACGCTTGGTAGGAGGTGAATGGTGAAGGACATCGCTTGTGAGATCCCCTACAACCTTGTCCAATTGATGTGGATCATGCTCAACAAAGGCATCGTCCATGTTCGACAAAGTCAATGTCTCACGTTCCTTCTCTCGGAGGCGTTGCAATTCTTTGGATTGCTGAGAAATGATAGCATTTTTTTGATTGCAATTAGATCGCAGTTTTTGGATATCCGATTGTAGTGAAGCAATTGTTGTAT
The DNA here is from genome assembly GCA_963969595.1 of Neckera pumila. Lineage (NCBI taxonomy): Eukaryota > Viridiplantae > Streptophyta > Bryopsida > Hypnales > Neckeraceae > Neckera > Neckera pumila. Next base: position 708,801 of record OZ018418.1, on the reverse strand, counting down.
CTTTGGCTTTCAAGAGGTCAAGGGCCTTACATAGAGCTATAGTGTTGTCAGCAACAGCTGCTTCTGACTAAAGAATGGGAGTACGCACAATTGCTTCCATAGGTGTGTTGACGTTGGGGCCAAAGTCAAAACCATTGCTTGCACTCGGTGGTGCCAATGATGGTTGCAGAATGATTGTTGAAGGTGATGCAGGTCCAATTCAGTTGGTGGAGTGCCGCACCTTTGGGGGATGTTTTATTCTCTGTCCTCGTGATGATGAAGCAGCCTCAACATTTTGAACTTGAACCTTGGTGGACGCGACAAGTTGCTGCCTAACTTGTACTACTCTTGGGGCTCATGTGCCATCGGAATCCTCATCCGCTTCTGATTCCTCAGTGTGGACTTCAAGTGTTTCAGTGTTTTGATAATCACTACAAATGGGGCGTAAACCGCCCTCTAGGAATGTGAGGACCCCTTTTGGTATGACACCAATTTTTGGACGTGCTACGTATAGACTTTCTTTTATTGTGAACCAATCAACCTCTTTATTCAAGGCCACTTCAGCATATGCTCCTCTGGCAATGAATAGAAGGACCTCATTTGTCTCTACAAAAGGGGTTTTGTAGAGGACCTGGTACAATTCCACGCATCTTTGAACAAAAGTTGGACTTTCACAACACTTCAAGTTTGCCTTATTGGTGTGCCGGTTGTAATGATGGCGCCATGCTGGAAAGAACTTTTCGATGTGGCACCATTCAATGTAATCTTTGCAGATTTGCATTGCCCACGACCCTTCTTCTTTGTTCTAGCCTTTAAAAGCAAGGTGATCCGTACTATTTAGCCATTGCTTTTGGTAAGTGGTGCCTCTGCGCTTCCGGCCCTTATCTTTGACAGCCTTCCTGACTACACCAGGAGTATTGTGTGAAGTGTGCAGAAGAGGAACTGACCCATCACTATTTCCTACAGCAGCCACTGGATTTGTTGGAGAAACGGTATTTGCGATAACAAGTGGCGTGAAAGAACTCAAGAAGTAGTGAATATTCAACTTAAAGGTAATGCATGTAGCCATGTAAGGATTTAAGACCAGAAGCCTCAATTTTGAAAAAAGTTGTCAAATGCCGCATAGGCGAGTGAACTTATAGGCGGTGCAAGCTTGGGTTACGAAGGGTGCGAGCAAATGAAGCAACCGCGCGTAAGGCGACCTCGGATCAGCTAGGCACGTGCGGGTCCGTCACAGGCAACCTCGGGATTGACAGGCGACTTCAGGTCCAAACGCGTGAACTCGGGTACAAGAAGGGCGACCTCGGGAACCGGGTAGGCAAATGCGGGTCTAAATTGGGCGACCTTGTGTAATAGAAGGCAACATCGCGTTGCACAAAAGCGATTTCGAGTTCTGGGAGGACGAGTGCAGGTTTCAGTGGGCGACTTCGGGTTACCCTTATCCACCCGCAGTTGTCTAAGGTTTGTTTGCTCCGACACGCGGTTGCCTATTCAGCCCCATGTCGTAGCATAGAAAGCATAAAATCCTTCTCTAAGGTCTAAATTGGCCCTAAAGTGACTCGTGTATCGTTCCACAGAGATTTGGGTTGTAGTTCTCCTAATTGACCGGAATGTTACTAATCAGTATACAAAACAAAACCCCAAGTACTAGTCTAGACCGGATCCAATTCCAATAATCCGGAACTGGAAAACACTTTCCTGATTATACTGCCGGTCTAGGGTAATTACTATATATATTTAAACTCGCGTTTAACCTCTGGACCAAGAGGGATCTGCAACTTTGGGATTAAGGAAGGAAGCTTAACTCCTACCCACCCATTTTAATGTGTCAGGAGTTTCCACAGAATAAACTTGAAAAAGAAAACTTTCATAAGAACATTGAGAACAAGACCTTCCTCACAACTAGACCGGAAGGGCTACGTAAGCTAGCAGGTCACGCAAGACGGTCTGAATTCTCCTACCAAAGGCTACAACGACAAACTACCGGACAATCCACGATCTAGGTAGAGAAGGAGAGTCAGGAATAGTGGGAGAGCAGTGAGTGCTGCTTAACAAAAGCCCGCTCTAATCCTCAAAGGAAATCCTACTGTATCCTGTTTGCTATTCAATCTCTCCAAGGACCGGATACTTTCTGCATTCGGGCTCACTCCTTCCTTACCCAAGTCTGCAATCACACTACTCAAACAAAAACACGAACAAGTGCAAAAGCGTGCAGCACACAATTGTGAATTGGAAAATACCAATGGGTTTTGCAGATATTCTATTGGAAAAACAAAGTATGGAAATGAACCCGGATTACAACTAAAACCCGAGCTTAAATACTAAACTACCAATCTAACTCAAAAAGTGCCTATGTCTAATTTCAGCCAAGGGAATGACACGTTTCATTCCTTCCCGGACTGTTAGAGTAGTTGACTTAACTACAGTCCAAAAAGGTGTCCACCAAAAGTGGATCTTAGATCTTATAATTCCGGAATTAACCCAAGTCCTAACTCCTACTTGCCTAAAACTTTCCTACTGCCAAAATTAGGCCTGCACCCCTACTGTTTATGCTATAGTCATTTACCTACTTCCTAGTCTTCTTTGCTGGTGAACCGCTCGTCCTGGCTGGTCCCTTCCGGGCCAGTGGCTTCTTTCCGGTCTGAAGCCTGGCAGCTTGTTGGGCCCAGAGTTGGATCTTCTCTCTGGTTGCCTTGGCCTTCATCGCTCGAGTGTCTGCCATTGCCAGGTCTGGATTTGAGTAAGGCTCAGACTCTTGCTCTGACCCAGACTCTTCTTCCTCTTCATCCGATGTGTCATCTTCTTCTTCCTCCTCTGGAATCCGGGCCGCTTTCTTCTTGGCCGATGGAGGTTCCGAAGCCTTCCTCTTGTGCACCATCGGGACAGGTTTCACCGCCTTATTTTGAGGTGTTGCTTCACCTCCAATTGCCTTCCAGATTACTCCCTTCCCGTGCGATCCTGATGACTGCTCGTGACCGGCTCCCAATTCGGTCTTGACAACGGACTGGATGAGGCTAGTCATCCCTCCTTCTTCTCCAAACTGCACCTTCTTTCCAGGAGTCTTAGGAGAAGACTTAGAAGGTGAGAGGGTATTGAGTTGTTTGGTCTTGGCGCTCTCCCCTGGGACTGACCCGCCTGGACCGGTTGCTGGTTCCGGTCCCTATAACTTCGCTGGATCAAGTGCAGTCATTCCCATTATCTCCACCATATCAAGTTCCGGTTTGGTGACCTTCGTGATCTCCACCTCGGTCTCCTCCGGCTGGTTGGTCTTGGCCTCCTTGTGCTCCTGCGAAATAGATGGGTTAGGTAATACTTGAGGAGTCTTTCCTTCAATCATGTCTTCATTGGCTGGCTGCGAAGCTGGCTCGATTTCCTATTCCGGTCTCGGTACAGGATCATCTTGTGGTCTGATTTTGCGCATTACTTCTCGCAGCTGCTCCAGCGTAGATTCCATCTTCTTGTGATAAGTTACCATTGCCAAAACCAACTTCGGGGCCAACTGCTTACTCTCCTCCATCACTTGTTCGTCGAAGAGGTTGGCCTTGTTCACCACTTCCCCTGGATGTTTGATGAAGTCTCGGATTTGGGTGGAGAATTTCTTCTCCCTCTCCACTTCTTCATCCTTCTTCTGTAGCTCCTGCCTCAGGGCTGCCAGTTGGCTGGCTTGCTTGGCCAGCTCCACCTTTCCTTCTTGACTCTCCTTTTCCTGAATAAGCCGGCTTACTCGAGTTAAGGCTTGGCTAGGGTGAGTGACCCCTACAGTGGTGCAGATGGTCTGCATCACTCTCCTTTCTTTCATGTACCGGTCCTTGAAGTCACTCAGCTCTTGTGAAATCCTCTCAAGGGGCTCATCTCTCCAGACCGGATCACTTTCCTTGGTCTGTTCTTCTTCCACTCGATCCTTTCCTCTCGTATCCTTTCCCTCATCGTCACTTTCCCTTTCTGACTCACTCAGATCATCTTTACCCTCTTCCTCTTCATCTTCCTCATTTGAGGACTCGTCCTCCATCACTTGTTTGTCGAAGAGGTTGGCCTACTTGCCCGACAGTTCCCTCACCATGTCCTCGGCTTGAAGCTCCATGGTTGGGTCAGGAATCCGGCACATCCCATCTGCTTTAGGTCTGCCCGTAACTCCTCTTTCTCCCGCTCATCCTTTGGCAATGGAGGCGTCACAAATCATAAAGCAACCGTGGATCCTTCTCCTTGGGTCGAGGCCATCTCTAAACGTGGCTGGATGCTGCCGGTCTAGAATTTACAACCCGGAATAGGAGTATGCCTCTCTCTCTCTCTGAGTTGTGCAAACTTTACCACAAAACCTCTCTGCTTGCAGATCATCCCTTTGCACTAAAGCTCTCCACAAACTCTCTCTCTGTACTTGCGCTCTCCTGCGTCGATACTAATTGAAGACCGGAAACAGGAAGCGTATACTCTCTCCAAGTTTACAATATGGGCAGGGAAATTTGGATGGCTAATATCTGAACAGCTGATCCATTAAGAAGGCCAACCATATTCCTTCCTAATGATTCCCTTAATTCAAGGTTTGCCCGTTAACCCAGCCCGTTAATTATTACCGTTTGTCAATTATTAGAACGTCCCTCTAGGGTTAGGTAGGTCATTGTTGGGGTTTCAGTTCCCGATTCTGGTTTCCTGATCATGTATAGGCTAATCCGGGTTCCGATTCGGATTTTCCGGTATCGATGATTAGCTGTTATATCTATTCCTGATCAGCCAACTTCCGATTTCCGGTCCTAATCACTATACGATCTATAATCACTTTTCAAAACAAAAAAAATTACTGCAAAGAGGAATATTATCCTTCTATCTATAAGTATATTTACTAAGATAGGGATTCCAGGTTCCCACACCCCACACTTGCGGTCGCCCAAACGACAATTACCTATTCGTGTTCTCCTTATCCGCGGTCGCTTCATATCCGCAGTCGCCTACTTGAGGTTGTTGAATCCACGTTCGCCTTGAATCCGCATTCGCCCTGAAATCGCATTTGCCACATACGCATGCGCCCTGAAATGTGCCATGCGGATGCCACATAGCGTCCAGGTGGCGTAAGTCAAAGGGGGGTAACTTTTAGGAAAGTCAAAGGTAATTTTGACCTTATTGGACGTCGCAAGGGGTCTACTAGATGTTGTGTGACGTCTAGTTGTTGCGCCCGTCGCGATGTCGGGGAAGACAACCCTAGCTTTGGTGGCAGCTCTGGCGGAACAAGTGTTAAGAGCTCGGCTTTTCACTGACAAGCTCACGTACGGAGCTCACCCTTCCGAACCGAATGTGCTAAGGGTGCTCATTGACTACCAAGCCCGGATGGAGAAAGTGTTGGCGGAGATGCGGCATCTACTGGGGCAACTTGATCTAGGCAGGGAGATGGATTTTGAGGGTTTCTCGGAGGTCGCGGATGCCCAAAATTACTTGCAAACTCCGGCCAAAGAAGTAGTACTGGAGGAGAATCCGGTAAGAAGATAGGATATGCTGATTAATGACACCAGTATGCCCCTGATGTTTGGAAAAGAGGGAACCAGAACATCTGTTCCGGCCAGGACGGGAACAGTTGTGGTGACAGTGCCAGAAGCTTCAACACCAAAAAGGCAAGAGGCTTGATTCCAGAAATGAGGCTCTCCTTTCTCACAGATGAGTCGGCCTGACCAACTGGAGCTACACTCTTTGCTACACCGCAATCTATGGTTCATCGTAGCTTGGCCGGACCTTTGGGAGCCATCAAGAATACGGCTCAAAGCTATCCAGAGAAGTTCACTCACATGCAGCAGGCTTCTCCGCCCAAGGGTGATAAGTTTCCGTTGGAGATCTTAGATGACGAGGAGGAAGAATGTGAGACCGGAAGGAAGTTCGAAGACGAGGCCACTCATCCTCAAGGGCCCATGATCATCACCCGGGCGCAGACCAAGAGCACGTTGGTGAAGTCACCACCAATTAAGGCAGGGAGTAGCGTGAGGAAATCAAGGAGGAAGTAGTTAGTTTGGTAGTTTTTTGTGTTTGATTTTTGAATTCGTGCCGCCTCGGTTTTTTTGGTTCGGTTTGGAAGTGGGGCCCGGTTCCGGATTCTTAAGAGGCTGCTGGCCTGGATTTTCTGGTTATCTCGGATGTTAGTTTGATTGGCCACCCTGATTTCCGGGTGTGCCTTTTTTGTTTTTTTGCTTTGTTGTTGGATTTTTAAGGGAGGGCAAGCTTGTTGCCCTCTCATTCCATTCCAGCTTATTAGAGTACATTATTTCTTATGTTCTTTTGCTTTCTTTAATCTGAGACCACTTGTGGATATTTCTGCATTCGGCTATGTGCCTGAGTAAGAGTATTTGCAAGAGTGTTGAGGTGTAAGGAAGACAGATGAAAAGGAGTTCGGATCTAAGTCAACTGGGTGATATCGGTATAGGGCAATTGTAAGAGTTTTGGATCTATGAAAGAGGATTAGTACACTGCGTCTTTAAACCGCTGGGATAGTGATCCGAAAGAGTGGAGTGGATGCGCATTCAGAACCTAGGAAGGCTTTGTGCGGAGATAAGTGACCGCCAGCGGAATATCCCCACCACCGGAAGACCTGCCAACTGTCGGATCAATCTGAGAGTCTCAAACAGAAGCGTCACTACTGATTCCGGGCGCTTGATTTGTTGTTGTAGTGAAGGAATAGAAAGTGTATTCTGAGTGATTTGTTTTCCAGAAAGATCATCCGGAGAGCTGTGTGGATTACTGTCTACCTCTTCCCTGCCACAAATCCAAACGAGAGTTGTTTGTGCATTTGTGTGTGCGTGAGTATTTGAAGTACAAGTGGTGAGTCCTTACCCTTCTAAGAGACCAACAATGGACCCCCTGACGGTAAAACAAGGGTATAAATACTAGAAGAAAACTGTAATTTTGGTGACGTAAAAAGAAACATGGAATGCGTCACCTAGGCTGTCATCGGTGTTGTCGGCAAGAATCCGTTTTTTCGTGTGACGTGAAAACATGCTAAAATTTTTTTGAATGTCACCGAAAACATAACAAATTTTGCGTGACGTCATTGGAAATCAGGGGCTCCAAAGTGCTGTCAGAGTGCCATGTGGAGGGGTCGAAGGTGCCAACTCACCTTTTTTTTGGGCTTGTTCTGCCCTTTTTGACAATTTTTGGACCTACCCCTTTCTGCCCAGGGCAGTGGACGTGGACCCCTCAAAATTCTGACGTGGCAGATGAAAAAATCTGACTTGGCATGTCCACGTCAGATGCCACGTGGGTTGGGTTCCAAATTTCAGATGACACATTATGTTTTCAATGACGTCGTCAACAACAACGACATGTTCTGGACAACATCATCAGTAACGTCATGTTGTCATGCAGGAGTGCTTCTGGAAGGTCAATGAAGATAGGCTGTGTGTATTGAACGACATTGTCATGTTTTAGACGATATCCATAGTGACATGTTATTGAACGTAGCTTTCAATATTCCAGAAACCATGAATGTTGCCCACGACATTGAAAGCGACATGAAACATGACATGTTCTGGAGCGGAGCTCCCGGTTTTGTTGAGTTCGTGAATGTGGACCACGACATTGGATCTGACATGAAGGATAGTGACTGGAAGGAAATATAATGTTGGAGCCAGTGTCGTGACTGACATGGGTACAAAGCATGTAGTGTAGTGCTGGCAGCAAAGAAGTCATACGTTCACCTATCCATGAAGTGTGTTTATGTTTCACCAATTTGTGTAAGAACAAGAGAAATGCAAATACATACATCGCAGTTTGACTCTATGTTAGGAGTTGAACATGTAATTTTTGCCTTTGTATGAACATTCAGTTCTATTACATACACGCAAATTCCAAATGAATGTGCACAAGAATGACTTAACCAGTACCAACATGAAATTCAATGGAGACATTTTTCAGTGAAACTACCTTGATATGAAAACATACATGTTATATGTCCTAAAAGAGGTAATACAGAGAGGCATGCCTTAGATAAAGTGCACTAGAATAGCACGAAGTTTGTCAGGTGCCTTTCCTTTTAAACTCACCTCAAGTGCTGTCGAAGTCAACATTGTGGAAGTAGTGGGTGAAGATCAGATAGTAACGACTCCCTGCCTCCCCCCATTTTACTCCTGCCCTTGCCACAATCCCTTGCTTTCAAGCATGACATACAGACACGCTTGCATGAATAGCACAACAAACATGTCTGTTCTCCTGATGTTGCTTGCAACAGCATGATGTCATTAGAGACATGGAAGGCAACATCAGTACAGAAGGAAATCACTTTTTCGGAGCTAGTGACCTCCTCCCATTGGATGCTTGCATCAGTCCACCGCCACGTAAAGCATGAGTAAAAATTTAATTAATGGCATGTTTCATGCACCCAATAAAGGCAAGAAGTCTTTGTTTCCAATCGCTTGCACGAATACCACATGCAGCAACGGATGGCTAAGTAGTCAATGGAGTCACAGACATTGGCACTCACCTTAGAGGCAGCATGGACAGGCTTTGTAACATTGGATGCCTTTGCTGCTGCTTTCGTCACGTTTGTCTTCGGTGGTGGCTTCACCACCTTTTCGGTATTTGGGGAAGTTGTCTTCGTCCTTCGACGAGGTCTACTCAAAGAATCAACAGGTGCTTTAGCGTCCTTCTGCAAAACAGAAACAAAAACAATGTTGTCACGGATTTCATGACACAGAACGCTCCTGAGCTTGTTAACTGTGACATGAAAAACAACATCACGCATGACATGGATGTTGTCTTCTGACGTCTTCAGCAATGTCTTAGACAACAATGAGTCAGCACGATGGAAATTGCAGATTCCAGAAAGAGTGGGTAAACACAATGAAAGGAACGGCCACACTTCAAGACATGTATTACCTGCTGGGGGTTAGAGTTCTGGCCTTCAGAGGCATCACCTTCAATTGTGGGCAAAATTGCACTAACAACGGGCAATTTGTATGCATCGTCCTATTCTTCTTCGACTTCTTCCTAGACGTTGGGCACAACATCTGCAGACTTCGTGGCCTCCACTACCACTCCTTCTGAGTGGATGTCTGTCACATGATCAATCTCCATAGTTTCTTCGGCTGCACCTGCAACGTCTTGTGGGAACACGCAATGTCAATATTTAGAAATCCGGACTAGTTTAGGATCAATTCCGTAAATATTTTCAAAAATTTGTAGTAGTGAAGCCACAAACCGGAACATTTAGTAGAAACTAGGTAGTTAGGAAATTCCGGCTTGCACAAACTTATAGAATAGGTAAGAAACGGACTTTAGCCGGAATCCGGAAACCGGAATGGAATCCGAATTCAGGCAACCTATGAACTAGGGGTCTGGCCTATAAAAACTAGGGATCCATTTGCAAATGGCGACGCATTAAATGGCCGAACCAACAGGTGTTGGTCACTGGCCAGGTACTTAAGCAAATGGGCCTTCTGTTTTTCTCCCTCTTTTTTCCGCTGGAGGAGGTGTATGTGCTTGCAGGTTTTGAAGTGCGTTTCTTTTAGAAGAGTGAAAGAGTGGTGAGTAAGGCCAGATAGGGAGAGAAGGAAAGGAGGGTGCCGATTGCACCGGATTGTAGGACAAGAAGATGGCGGGATCATCGGCGCAGGGGCAGAAGACTATTCCTTCTGTTAAACTCCTGTACCCAGTCATTCCGTTGAGCTCCGTTGGACGCTTAGAGTTAGAGGAATATCTCTTCAAACTAGGGTATATTGGGTTCATCCGGCAACCCTGGATAGTTAGGAGTGAAGATTTTCTTTGTGAGTTGGTTATGGAGACGCCAAACCAGTTCGAGCCGACGCCAAGGGGTCGGTGGGCATCTTGGACGGAAGGGATGTGGGCGGAAACTTACGGGTTGAAGTAGTCCGGATCCGGAAATGCGACCCGGACGGATAAGTTTTATGAAGACAAGTTCAAGAAACTGCCGCACCATATGGAGGGTTTCACCATTAGTGACTGTATCGATGAGCGCCGTAGGCGGTTACTGAATTTCCTGATTCCCATCGTCTATCCAGAAAAGCCAACCAGGGTTACGATTACGGTGGCAAATACGATTTTTGGAGCACTCGAAGGCCGGGTCGTGAACTGGGCGACCATAATCCACCAGAAGGTCAAGAAGATGGCGGTGGCTATCGACAAGGCCAAACAGAGTCCGCTTAGTACTTACTTGTTCCACATGTATCATCATTTCGATTTCATAACCCCGTAGGAACAAGTTGCCTATGAGATCGGAATGCAGATCCTGAAGTACGGATTCACAGAAGAATTAAAGCCGACGGGAGAAGCGGCACTAAAAGAAGAAGAAGAAGAGGAGGATCTGGAACCGAAGCCACTGGAGAAGAAAAAGCGATAGAAGACCACCAATCCGGACGCATGAAGAACGAGTCTGGACGTGCCGGAACCGAATCCGTCCCTCACCCAGGCATCAACGGAATCTTTCGATGTGTCCGACTTCTATGAGGCCGGAACCCAATGGATGGTGTAGTGCCGGAAGAGGCACGCCGAGATGGCAGAGGTCATCACGGGCGTTGCCAGGGAGTTAAATATTAAGACAGATCAGATCTTCAACAAACTCCGGAAGAGACCCGATCCGGCACTACTCCAAGAGAAGGACAGGTAGATTGAGGTGCTTAAGGCGGAGCGAGATCACGACAAGAACAAGTTCTACTGGACGGAGGGGCAGTCGATCTCAGCCCGGAAGAAGGAGACGGATGCCCTGAAGCTAGTCAGGGATTTGAAGCTGTTGGTAGAAGAACCGGAACATCAAATCATCCGGTCCATGCTTTACACGAAGAAACTTGAGAACGACGGCATTGTTACCGGATCCAAAGTGCTGCAGGTCTTGGTCGATTACGAGGCCAAGATGAAGATCGTTTTGGACGATATGAGGCAGCTCCTGGGACACTTGGATGTGGTCAAGGACAACTTTGGGTTACTTCTGGATATCTTCATGGAGTCCCCAGGGAAGCATGGAGCCGGAACTTCCGGAACACAAGAAGATCCAGGCTTAAAGTCCTTGTTTAAAATGCCTAGGATGCCTCCCCTGAGTCATTTTCTGAAGTGGGGCACGGTAAATACTTTTGCCCCTTCTTCACAGTCTCCGTCGGGGTCCGAAAAGGCTGGGCAGAGGTTGCCAATTCGGAGAGATCTGTTAGAAGGTTTGGGGACGATCAATCCGGCAAGAGAGCACTCGGAGAGATTCCTTCATATGTCGGAACAGTCACCAGCACGGGGTACGCAATTGATTGACTTAGGAGATCCGGCTCCAAAGACAAAACCGGAACCCAAGCCGGAAACCCGGCTGAACAAGAGGACGGAAATAGTAGAGGCCAAAATCTCGGATCCGGATGAAGAACTTGAGATGATGGAACCTGAGAGGCAGCTGAAACTCCGGAAGTCGGAGAAGCGAAAACAGGAAAGCAAGAAGCTGGTGAAGCAATAGATTGAAGATTTCGAGTCTGGAGAGTTTGAGTCGGGCTCAGAATCTGAGGAAGATACGGAGGAGGACGAGACGTCTCCTGCGACCCGTCAGAGTCCGCCTCGAGTAGCAAAAATGACGCCAGCGAAGGGTCCTCGTAAGCTGACAGCCAAGCAGGGAGCCAGGAGTTCAAAGAAATCTCGGGTGGCCAAGTAGTTAGAAGGGGACTATTTGTGGAGATGGATTAGAATTTGGATAGTTTTGTCCCGGAATCGGATTCCAAGCGTGGGCCCGGTTTTTAGAAACGTAGGGATAAGGACTTCCCGGTTTATTCGGGATTTCCTTAGTGTGTTTGTGTGGTTGCCTCGGTTTGTGGGGAGCCTTTTTTCACTTTTAGGGTGTTGACTTTGGTTTTGTTTTGGGTTTTTAAGGGTGGGCAAGTTAGTTGCCCCTCATTCCCTCCTAGTTGATATTCAATTGTATTTCATTCCCTTTTCAAAATCTAAGCCCTCAGGTATGCAGTTTGGCTTTATCAGTGTATCCAGATTGTGTTGACTTGTGGTCTGGTTGTTGGAAGGAAAGGATGAGTGAGGAGGAATCCAGATTTAGGAGAATACGGTCTGAGTCGAGAGTGTGCTATTGTAATGTTGTTGGATTGTTGACTTAGGAGCTGCGCACAGCGTCTTTAAACTACCAGAAGAGTAGTCCGGACCATAGAGTAGTGGGGAAGCGAGTCCGGTTGTCAAGCCGTGCGGAGGTAAGCGCCCGCCCAAGAAAGCCCCCACCTGTCTGGAAGATCTGCCAACCTTAGGTTTCATCTAACCTCTAGAAAGATCACACCCCTATAACTTATTCCGGACTCTGAGATCTGTCGTTGTAGTAAGGGAGAGTGAAGTATTCCTGAGTGACCTGCTGTCCGGAGTTGCCATCTGGAAGTTGTGAGGATCCGGATTTTTTGTCTTGCTACAACGTTTCGAATACTCGGGTGTTGTTGTTTGTGTTTGTTAGAATTGTAGGAGAACAGGAGTGGTGAAGTCCCTACCCCCTCAAAAGATCAACAAGTGGACCCTCTGAAGGTAAAACAGAGGTATTGAAAACTAGATTGGAAGAAGAGACGTAAACCAGATTCCGGATAGTTTATGGTCCGGATTGTGAAAGGATCCGAAAAAGGTTGAGTAGGTGAGAAGAAAGAAAGATAGAAAAGCCGGATACCTAGAATATGCTACATAGAAACCGGAAATTTCCTAGGACGATATTTCGTGTTATCTTGGCACATTTTTGTGTTAAGGATACTTACGCCTAGATTGCACATACGACATGTCTCCGGAGACGTCTCCCTCTACAGGGATTGTGTCAGCGACGATGTCGCTTATGATCGAGGTGCAATGTGAGCTATAGGGGCAGATGCGATCACCATTGCCATGGGGAATTCGTTCTGCAACGTCAGCACCGCTGGCGGTCCTTCCGACATTGGCGGTCCTAGTCCCACAACTTCAGCAAATGAAGAAGGCTCCATTCGATCCTAGAATGATTCAGGACCATTACCTTTTCTGCCATGAAGGGCTTCCTTCAGCATGTCCTTAATTTTCGCCTGCAAGGATTCAAGGCGGCCTATGGACATTTCGACCTCTGTCATGCGTGTACGCAAGTCTTCAACCTCAAAAACGAAATTTGAACGGCCTTTTTTCTTCTCCTCACTAATCCTCTTCAGCTCTTCAGCCACTTTTACATCAATTTCTGGGTCAAACGGAGGTCGACCTTTCAACATGGCCTACATTACCACATTTAAGTTAGTAATATACAACCAAGAAAAAGAATGCCACCAGCAACCTTTATAAAGGTACATAGAAATTGCCCACAGCATATTCATCATGCTTGGGCACATTCAACGAAAGAAGAAGACGAAAGAAGCAAACTGCCTTTCAGTACATATGAGTTCAGCTCAACTGTCGTCAAAGACGTGAGAAAGCACATGTGACGTCTTGGACGACGTCTTCTGAAGCACAAGACGTCTTAGACGATGTCTTCCATGACCTTAGAAAATAATGGGACAACAGAATTACACATTCAGGGGAAGCAACAGAAGGCAATGGCTGGATTGCCAGAGAGGTTTTCGGGCACTCACCAAGCGGGACACCACCTGCCTCTCTACAGGTCTCAATTGCGTTGATCCGGTTCCTTTACTCTTTGAGATTGCACGCATGTGTGCTGACTTTGCCTTTGCCTCTTTGGTAGCCCGATAAGCTTTAAGCCCCTTCCAGTATGTTTCATTGTAATCCGCCGGCTTCGGTTTGTCATTGTCAATCATTTTTGACAACTTATGGCGCAGTGTGATGAGTGACTTTGTAATGATGGGACCCAAATAATGTTCACTCACGCGTGTAGAGTGGCCACAAGTCTCCCAATCTGCAAAATGGTGTTAAACTCTCATTGTGGTACGGAATTCACCTTAAGACTATTGTTTGCATTCCTTTGAAGAGTACAGACACAGACACAGCACGCTCACTAGAAAGGAAGAGACATCACGGGAGAAAAACAAACGTTTGCTTCTCTTTAACAATGTCCTCCTCATTATTATGTTACATTGATGTCATGATTGACGTCACATACAACATCCACTACGACGTCCGCAACAACAGGACAAGCGTCCCAGGCAACATCATCATCCATGAATAGAAAACATGTGCGCAACAAGTATGGAACATTCTACTGAGAATGAAAGGCATGGAGGGAAAACCTATGTACAATCTCTTGAAGAGGGCCTTCCTCATATGCTGGTCCTGTCCTTCCCAATCCTTTGTAGGGTCTAGGGACTTCGCATACTTGACCACATCCTTCGTCAACGCATCCTGCATTAGTCCATGCGGCTCCCCATTTGCATCTAGCTCGATGGGTTTCTTCATAGTGTTGGCGGTGTTTACTTGCTTTTTGCTCTCATTATGCACCGCTTCAATAGTAGCATCCGTGTCACCACCTGAGTCTTCCCCGGTAGAGTGTGTCTCATATCCTCTACTGCAATTAATCGTTTCTCAAATGTTAGTAATCACTTCAATTTTGAGAGAATGCTACATATATTGTCAAGTCCATATTCACGTCATATTAACTTTTATGTTCAAGTTCTTGGCACTTGCAAAACAAATATTCTCTCTCTGACATTCAATTCCGAATAGAGAGGACATTCCAAGAAGTTAACGTTCACAATAAACAGTGCATTGTGGGGCTCCGAAGAACGTCGTCTTTGACATCCAATCGAACATGTCATACGTTTACAATGATGTCGTCTTTGACACTAATCCAAACAGGACACACGTTGGAAGCTTCCTAGTTGGATAAGGGTATTGTAATCCACAAATTGTATGGACAGGACCGCCTACACAAACATCTATTTCAGTAAGACCAGAGCAAAGCTAAAATACCCTAAGACCTGCACATCTGTTGTTGGATATGTGTGTCAGTACATGAATGAAGACTGGACGACGTCACTAGCTAGCCTAAACCGCAACAGAAGACTTCGATGAGGTTTCACATCATGTCTCCTGGAACAAGACGTTGGGACGTATCACGCTCAAGGACGTCCTCAGCAACACCAGAGGAACACATGATCAGCCAAAAATTTGCGAAAAAAAAAGGGGTCAAACACTTACCTACACGAGTGCCGCCTCAGGCGCAGATCAAAACTACAATACCCTAAGACCTGCACATCTGTTGCTGGATATGTGTATCAGTACATGAAAGATGAGGTGAAGACGTCATTGTCGACAGCGGCCACAAAAGAGGAGTTCGATCACGTTCCACATGATTTCGCCTGGAATGGGACGTCGAGACGTAACACACTTTCAAGGATGTCATCGGCAACACCAGAGGAACACATGATCAGCAAAAACATTGCGCGAAAAAAAAGGGGTCAAACACTTACCTACACGACTATTCCCTCATGAGTAGACCAAATCTAAAATACCCTAAGACCTGCACATCTGTAATTGGCTATGTTTGTCAGTACATGAAAGAAGACGTGAGGACGTCACTATCTACATCGGCCACAAACGTGCCCCACTTCGATCACGTTACACATGATGTCGTCTGCAACGTGAAGTCGAACGTAACATGCTTTCCAGAACGTCATCGGCAACACCGGAGGAACACATGATCTGCCAAAAATTTCCGAAAACACAGAGGGGTCGAACACTTACCTCCACGACTGTTCCCTCAAGGCGCCGCTGTCGTCCTCTTCTTTCGCTGGGTCTTCCGCAGGGTCTTCCCGATCCTCGTCTCCTTTGTCCTCGCTCACCTCCACAACTACCGTCTTCTTCTTCGCAGTTGGCCCCCTTCTTTGAGCCACCCTCCTTGAACTCGTGTCTTCTCTTCCCTTGGAGCGGCGCTCGCTTTCTAGGTGCATCCTCCGAAGTGGGTGCCGGGAATGACCTCTTCTTAGACAGGTTCAGTCTCGACATTGCTGCGCCTCGAAACTGAACTATGAACTGAGCGTCCTGCACACATTACGTTCCCCCCCTGATCACCTATAGGAATTACCGTGTAACTTTGCAATTGGAAATTCGTACCAAATTCAGAGCAAAATACACATTGATGATGAAAGAACTTTGTGGGTGATCAGAATTTCAAGGCTACGAACTGCCTTTGCCAGGCGCACACTACCACGAGGCTACAGTAACAGAATTGACAACTTCTACAATTGAAATTGGCGCAATTACAGGTTCCAAAGTCAGACAGCGATTTGGACACCATGAGGCAAGGTTCCCTCATCGCTTATAAAGTCGATGACATGGAGAGATGTGGAGAAACAAAGAGAAATGCGACCAAAAACGCAGTGCCAAAGAGGGAGAACGGCGACTGGTCATTCATGACGGGGTAGGCACGGCCTATACCCACGGCACCTACCCCCCTATACCCGTGGACAGGGCCTTCAATGGTGCGCAGCTTCGGCGGCAGACCCCTGCTCCCTGCTCTGATTCTGAAGTTGGAAATGCACTCCCTCTCCACCGATTCTAAAGTCCGCGCAATATGTCTCCCCGCTACGCCTCGAAAATTGAAGCCAATAATTCTAAACAAACTCTACCTGATCCTGATCGGAAGGGTTGATGTAGGACTCCGAAGTAGCAATAATTGGCGCCCTCGCCTCGATTTCTACAGCAGCCTCCGGCCGTGTCATGGGATCTCCCTCCTCGGGCTCTGCTCGCTTTTTCTTCATCGCACTCTTGGGAGGGGAGCGCCGTGAAGCAGTAGGCGCAAGATTCTGCAGAACCCCAGCTGCTTCCTCTTCAGCCACATTCACTTCCGTAGCTTCTCTCATCAACTCTGCAAAACAAACAACCCTAGTACGATTTGGTAAAGCGCAAGTGGATACCATTTTGCTCAGCAAACTAGTGGAAGCACTGATAAAGAGCAGGCGTGTAGGAATTTCTGTTCATGAACCCTAACCTTGCAGCTCTCATGTAATGGGAAGCGTTGTTGCTGCACTCATTCTCGGAAGACACGTGGTTTTTTCCAATGATTCTAGTACGGGTGCACGTTTGATTTGACATTGTGGGAGACGTTGCCATAAACACAAACATGTCGCTAAGAATGTCACGTTCGCGTATTAGTCTGATGCAGTCTGTGCAGTAATTTAACAAAGGAAAGGGAGATTGATGTTGAGAACAACATGAAGACATAAGTGTTGACGTTTACACACACTTATAGGCAATACGGTACTATCGAAACGAATTCCTAACACAGTCATACCCTCCAAATTGCTAAGCAAACATCCGCAGCACAAAAGCAACAAGTCAAGTTTTGGGTTCTGCCGGGGAGGTCTTTGGTGCGATTACTTCTTCACGGAGTCTAGGCAGGTATTCCAATTACTGATTGCACATTATGATAGACCAATGTTCCTGAAGACATTCAGTTTGACGTCGTCAGTGACAGAAGTTACATCTTCGGGGTTGTCGTCAATGACGTCTCCGAAGACGTCACTACTAACGTATCCACGTGAACTGGATTAGTACGCAGTATCCTCGTAGAGCAGAAGGGTGACACAAATTTCTGTGATAACATTGCCTCCGGAAAATGCTAACAAAATGTTGAATTGGGATGCCAGTGCCCCATAACGGTCAATTCCTATACATTCTCATTCACTTTGTGTATAACCTCGCTTAACAGAAAATCATCGTGGCTTCTAACAAGTTTCAGGTTGACGGGATTCAAAGTGCAGGGTTGTGGACTTCCCTCAAAGTTCCGTTTATGCTTCCGTGATGTGAGCATGGCAACACGCACGAATCCCTCATTTGCAAGACGTGGAACCACGATTCGTTTCACGGAGGATGGACGCACACTACGCCACGTACCGATGGCTGATTTAATTTTGCACACTGAGCTCCGAGTGGCAACTGAGAAGAACATGCGGTCATATAGATGTCCGTGTCGGAATTGCAAAGGTGGACATTGGAGAACCAAACGCGTGATACAACAGCACCATTCTCAGGCGGGCAGGGATCTATTTTTTCATAAATCTTTACTGGGTGGTGATCCACTAGATGGATATCCAGCAGGAGGCTTATGGGTTGAAGATGTCGCTTATGATGACGACGTCATTGCCAATGTCCCCCCAGACATTGACGCTGACACTGCTGATGTGTTCGGAGATGAAGCGAATGCGGAAGCCCCAACTCAAGGAACTCAGCCTCCTCTCGATGAATACCATGAAGTGCAGCGACAAGTGATGGAGGCGTTTGATAGAGTGGAGGCATTGCATGAAGAGGCAAATGACTGCAAAGGGGGAGGTGACAATGATGATGTTGAAGATGACACTATGGACGGCATGGACAATTTGTATACGGAAGCCTCCACACCCCTGTACCGTGGTTCGAAAACAAGCATTGTGTCTACAACAATCATCATCCTTAACATGTGCATCGTGTTCCGCGTGAGCAATAAATTTAGCGATGAGCTCTTTTGCTTTTTATCCTCGGACTTACTTCCGGAGGGTAACAAATTGCCAGCAAACCATTATGAGGCACGGAAGACCATCAGGCGATTGGGGCTGACCTATAACAATATCCACACTTGCCCATGTGGTTGCATTCTTTACAAAGAGGAGCATGCAGCATTGCAATGTTGCTCCAAGTGTAATATAGCACGATGGATGGATGGCACAGATAAAATTCCAAGGAAGGTCATCCGGCATTTTCCCCTCATTCCGCGATTGAAACGCATGTGGAGGTCGTCGGAGATAGCGCGCATGTTGACCGGTTACATGAAGCATGTCAGCACTGACGGCATCATGCGCTCCGTGGTCGACAGCCCAGCATGGAAACACGTTGACAATGACGTCTCATTCAACAATTTCGGAGGTGAAGTCCGCAACATGCGCCTTGTATTGGCACTAGACAGTGTGAACCCCTTCAAGTTGAATAACACAAATTGGTCTACATGGCCTGTGTTGATCTTGATATACAACTTCGAGCCATGGTTCGTCACGAAGAAGTTCTTCATTTCATTATGCATTCTCATCTCCGGCAAGCACTCTTCGAGTTCCAGTGCACTTGACGTCTTCATACGTCCGCTACTGAAGGAGTTGAAGGAATTGTGGCACGGTGTTCGTGCCCTGGACTTCTCGCAGCCGGAGGACAGTCGGTCTTTTCACTTGCGTGCTATACTGATGTGGACTATATCAGATTTTCCAGCATACGGGTTGATATCTAGTCTATGTTGCAAGGGGTACAAAGGATGTCCACCTTGCGGGCCTGACACTGATGCAAGAATGGCCAAGACTGGAGATGTTCTTTCAAACAGACGAGTAAGGGGGTCCAAAATTGTGTATGGTGGCATACGCCGGTACTTGCCACAATAACACCCATATCAAAGAAACACTTGATTCAATGGACAAATTGAACAACGCGGCATGCCACGACTTCAAACAGGACAAGATATAGTCCACTATGCGGCCTGGCGCCAATCATATTTAGACCTTGGTGGCAAGGAAATGGACCTGACGATCCGGTGCATGTGACGGGCGTGAAAAGGCTTTGCGCTTTGTTTGAATTGGAGTATTGGGAGGTATGAATTACCGTACCCTCAATAATGTAAGGTACCATGGCACAGCAGCGTCACCAAAGACGTTGTAGCCAATGCGCTTATCGTACGGAATGAATGTCTCAGATAGCAGACCTCATGTTATCATGTATGTTGTCGGATGTGTCACACTGAAGGCAATGACTATGTTTTCGACTGTCATCATGTCTCACTGAAGTAAAATGGGCCAGTAAGGACAAAGTACTGTCCAAAATGAATTGTTGGATCGTGCTAATGTCATAGCGGCCTGTATGACAGTATTCCTAATATTTTGGCATTCTTGGTTTTGCAGCATTTGCTGGAAAGGTATATCTTAGACCCATTGCATTGTGAGAAGAATTTGTGCGAGAATATAGTGAAGACTTTGTGGGGCATGAATGACAGTCCAGGAAGTCGAATTGATGCACAGGAATTGGGCATTCGTGAAGAAATATGACTTCAAGAACCACGCCAGCGACAAGATGAATACTACATGCCTTCGGCACCTTATGTGTTCAAGCCCCATGAACGAAAGGAGTTTGTTTCTATAATTTCCATTATTCACACCCCGACGAACTATGTGGGAAGCATTCACAAGCGCCTTGAAGATGGGAAGCTGCAATATATGAAAACTCACGACTACCATGTCCTCATGCAGCATGTATGTAACATTCTTGCTTTTTCCATGCATTATATGTCGTGGGAATCATTGCTTCAGACATTGTAAATGACGTTGACATGATCCTTTGTGCGTGACGGGATGGCAAGGCATGCTTCCATTGATGTGAACATGAATGTCATTGAAAACAATAGGGAAGCATGTCAGTGTCTTTAGCGACAGAGATTATGACATGCTAGTCAATTACTTTTATGTCATGTTCAGAGTACTTGAAGCACTACAAGAAATGGATGTGTCATTGGAATTTCATGGTCCCGCGTCTTTGTAGTGAACAGTCTCCCTCATGGAACCTTTGTGTTGGAGTATTGTTGGCAGATCCTACCTGTGGCCATACGGAACTTATTGAATGAGAACATGCGCGTAGCCATCATCAAAATGAGCAAAGTTTTTTAGAGAATATGTGCTAAAGAAGTCCGGCAGAGTGACCAGAATGAGATGATGCGCGATGTCATTATGGCCACTTGCGTGCTGGAGAAGGAATTTCCACCCACATTCTTGAACATCATGTCACATCTTCCCGTGCACTTGGTACAACAATTATTTGTGTGTGGCCTAGTGCATTGTCGTTGGATGTATCCGATAGAGCACTACATGAAAACTTTGAAGGATTATATTCGAACTTATGCACATCCAAAGGGTAGCATTGCAAAGGGCTATCGAATGGATGACGCACTCAGATTTTGTACGGAGTAAATGCGCCAGTATAGCGGGACAGTGCACCGGATATGGGACCCGAATGAAGACGCTACAATGACAGACGAGATTCTTTGATTAAACTCCAAGCAAAAGCGGAAGATGTTGGATGAATTCAGGAACCTTCTTCATGCCTTTGTACTGGACAATGATGCGTGCCTTGACGCTTGGCGAAAGTGAGTTCCTATATCCTCTTCAGACTGTGCATTTCTATATTGAAGTGAACTTTGTCCTTGACTTTGTAGATTCTTTGATAGAGTTTTCCTAACTTGCAAACCTAATTCTATGAGGGGCAAGTGGTAGGTGACTGGCCAATGGTCAGCTGCATCCTTGTACATTTTCATATATGTCTGTAACAGTGGACATTGGACAGAACATCATCTTTGACATCATGCATTGCGTCATTGAGGACAAAGGTCACTACACTGGCAAGCTCTGTTAGTATGTTGACAACGGTTCATTTCAATGTACTTACATTATGAAGTGAAGCCTACTCTAATAGTACAAACATGGATCATGTGCAGGGAGTAAACAACAGCACGTTGTAGACGTTGGGAGGAAAGAGAGGCATTTCGGCGAAGTGTTCGCCGACGCCATCCAAACATGCCTGTGCGATATCCGACAGACCTCTATGATTTGCCGCCTTTCGCCTTGTGGTTCAATGCACAGGTGATGACACTACAAGCTGCAGGCCAAAGTTTGGACGATGATGTTGTACAGTACAGCCAACCCCCGGAGCGATTTGCTACATCCCATTGTCAAATGTATGCTTTTGGCATGCATCTTCGCATTCGTAGTGCGGAAAGTGGATTTGTCACACGCGACTCTGCTGTGGTAGCCTCATTCACTCGGCAATTTCAATGGGGGCTTCGCAATGGGCAACCCATAGAGCAAACACATGACTACATGGGATATATAGAAGAAATCTTGGAGGTCGACTATTGCAACCATTACACGCCCGTGCTAGTGTGCGATTGGGTTAGAGGGAGCAATGATGGTCGCTTTCCTCATGTCCAGCAAGATTGCTATGGCTTTACAATTGCAAATTTCAACCATATGGATGGCACGGTGCATGCGGACTCTTTTGCATTTCCAATGCACATTCAACAGGTGTTTTTTTTGGATGATCCTCAGAAGGCAGGCTGGAAGGTCATATGCCGTACAGATGTGCGGGGTAGACATGGACAACTTGAAGACAATGAAACCATCCCTTCTATGATTCAAGTGGGAAATGATGAGGACTTCACAAGGCTCCAACCCGTTGCTTTGGAGTCAGAACCTGCGAGAGAAGCGTCAACAGAAGGTGGTATGTTCATTAGACCAGCAGCAGAGGCTCCAAGGCAACAACAAGTACAAAGAACATAGGGGGACTGCCCTTGCCATTTACACCGCGGACTACGCTTATAATCAGTTGTGTTCAAACTGACGTCAGCATCGTTGGATTGCATGTCTCAGTAAACCAACTACAAAAGTCACAGCACATGTAATTGAAGATATCTGTAATGACGTCGTTACTGACAGGCGTACAGCATGCATCAAGCGTCTTGTACGTGAATGTTGTTTTCTAAGATAACCCTGTCTGGTAATGTGAAGAGCACAAATGTCCAAGGAAACGGACCAGAAGATGATGTAAACATCTACACAACATTGGGACATAAAATAACTTGCACCAATTTAAAGTTTTATTGCATGGAAGTCAAAGAATGATTTGTTTAATCCGATTGTGAAGAAGAAGGGCCCACTTTCAGAAACAGGGCCCCTCCCAGTTGGCCTACAAATTAATTTGAATGACATTGTTTTTGGAAAATGCAATGCAGTGTTTCATCATTTCTTGTGCATGAAATTCCTTCATTTTATTTGTTAACCCCCCTGTAGTATTCACTTTCTTATTTTAAAGAAAATTGGTGCATACATGGGACTACCATTTGAATGATCTTATATTGGGCTTCCCTAAATTGCATAGTCAAGAAGAAAGGCCCAGTTCAAAGAATAAAGGCCCCTAGTGGTGGCCCACAGACTATTTTGAATGAAATACTTTTGGAAAAATGCCTTGCATGCTTTAAGAATTTGTCATGAATGAACTGGTTCCTTGTATTCAGCAAACCCCTGGTACTGTTCCCTTCCTTTTTATAGAAGATTATGGCTGGCAGTGGTCACTCCTACTTGAGTGGTCAAAATCAGAAAACAAAACAATTTATTTGCCTAAAAGAAGGGCCTATTTTTATAATAGAGGACCCTTGACGATGGCTGACCAGCGAATTAAAATTGATTATTTCAACAACAATATGCCTTGCATTATTTCTTATTTTGTTGTGCACAAAATGGAATCATTTGATGTTCCAGGCACCCTATATGTTTTATAATTATTTTTTGAATTACTGAGGCTTTTATGAAGAAATGCCGTGCACTGTTTCATAATTTGTTTTGCATGGAATGAAATTCTCAAATTTTTCAGGCCTCATATACTGTTCCTGTATATTTTGTGTGTGAATGGAGGGCAGTAGGCACTCGCATTGGAATTGTCTAATTTTGTGGACCCAAAATAAAGCATTGTTAATGCAAAGACCCTACTTTCATGAGAGTGGGCCGTATGTGGGGGTCCAAACACTAATTAGAATGAAATTGTTGTGGCAAAATGCCTGCCTCAGTTTTAAAATTTGTTGTGCATCTTTTTTTTTTTTTTTTTGAGAGGCTTCCATTAATGTTCTCTTTGTTTTTATTTAAAACAATGCTGGGCAGTAGGCACTCCGATTCGAATGGTCTAATTTTGGAGGCCAGAACAATGGACTGTCAAGAAGAAAGGTCCATCGACATTTTTGAAAAAGGGGCCTTTGAAGGTACGTGATCCAACAAGTATTGTCAATGAAATTGTTCTGGAAAAAGGCCTTGCAGTATTTCCTAATTTGTTGTGCACGGAATGGAATCATTTGATTTTGTAGGCCCTTGACACTTTTTTTTTTTTGTAATTATGGTGGGCATCCAACGCACCCCTTGGAATGTTTTCATTTAATGCATGAAAAAAAATGGGTAGTCAAAAAGAAGGGCCCACTTTGATGAAAGCGGGACCACCTTCGATGGTACGTGATCCAACAAGTACTGTCAATGAAATTGTTATGGAAAAATGCCTTGCAATATTTCCTAATTTGTTGTACACGGAATGGAATCATTTGATTTTATAGGCCCCTGACCCTTTTTTAATTTTTTTATTATGGTGGACATCCAACGCACCCATTGGAATGTTTTCATTTAATGCATGGAAAAAAATGGGTAGTAAAAAAGAAGGGCCCACTTTCATATAAGAGAGTAGTAGGTGGTGATCCACAAAGTAATTTGAATGAGTTTGTTGTGGTAGAATGCCTTCCACTGTTTTATAATTTGGTGTGTCTAAAATCTTATCATTTTATTCTGCAAGCCTACGATAGTGTTCCCTCTCTGGTTTTTCCTTTTAAATGGTGGGCAATAGGTGCTCCCGTATTAACGGTTTCATTTTGGATATTTTTAGAAATGATTTGTAAAGAAGAAGGGTCCACTTCAATGAAAGAAGGCCCTTGGTGGTGTCCCACAAACTTTTTTCACTAAAATTATTGTGCTAAAATGCCTTGCAGTGTTTCATAATTAGTTCTCCTTGGAATCCAATTATTTTATTTAGGAGGTCTAAGGTAGCGCTCCTTTTCTATCTTTCGAAATAGTGGAGATGAATAGACACTCCCAAGTGAATGGTGTAATTTTTAGGACCCCCAAGATTGGGTTGTGAAATACGAAAGGGCCCAGTTTGATCAAAATGTTATGATGTCTGTATTTCTTCTTTGTCTTATTTTATTATTATGTCAATCCCTCCTTGAGCATTACAATAATAAAAATATTTCTATTGCAATTATAGACTATTTGTTTTTGGATTTTAAAAAGCACAAGAGCAAATTAGAAATTTGACTGCCAGAACTCTCATTTACCCCAATTTTTTTTAGCCTTAAGGAAGCACTTGCCCCTTTTTCCTTCTGGGCAGCACCCTCCTTTACTATGAAGTCTTTGCCCGTAGTGGCCCAGAACGATGCTGCTGACGTGGAAAATGGTGTTGTTGGTGACGTTGGAAAAAAATGATTTATTCTGTTGTTTAGGACGTTGCGGAAGACATGTGACGCTGCACGCGACATTCACTTGTTCTGTTTTGGGCAGCCCCTTCCTTTTCATCTTTGACTGCCCGCATTGACCCTGCTGACGTGGAAAACTTGTGTTGTCGGTGACGTGAAGAAATTTTTTGTTTTTGTTGTCTTTGACGTGCCGGAAGACATGTGGCGTTCTGCACAACATTTACTTGTTTCCTTCTGGGCAGCCCCCTCCTTTTCATCTTGGACTGCCCATAGTGGCCCTCAATGAAGTTGCTGACGTGGAAAAATTGTGTTGTCGGTGATGTCCAGAAGAAAACGTGTTCTGTTGTCTGGGACGTTGCGGAAGACATGTAACGTTTCTAGCGACATTCACTTGTTTTCAGAATTTTGTGGCCCTGTTTTCCGCGACATCACCTCAATCATGGTCCCTGGCACACGTTCTTTTGGATGTCGCAAAAGACAATCTCATGTTTTTTTTGACGTCACGCGTTTTTTTGAAAACGTAACCAAAAACGCAGGTTTTTTCTAGTGAAAATCCAGAATTTTAATTGAGATTATCCGGATTCTGGACAAGGACGGATCCGGATTGGATTCCAAAAGGTAGTGTTACCCGGAAGGAAAAAGAGTAAAGTACTTGATTGAGTTACGGATTGCTTGGGGTTTTGGTTTGGAGAGATATCCGGATAGCCTTAGTTTGCAATAAACACCTAGTATTCCTTGGGACGATATTTCGTGTTATCTTAGCACATCTTTGTGTTAAGGATACTTACGCTTGGACTGCGCATACGACACTTCTGTTCAAACTTGTATGAAATCCAAAACTTTACCCACCCAAAGGTCAATCAATTCAGTTTCAAGCAGAAACTGTTGCTCAAGGAACTGTGTTAAATCATTTCCAAAGGAGAAAGAATCAGGCATTTTGTAAACAAATGTACCACAACTCCACTTTTGAATTTTGGTACCACATGAAGTTGGATGTATTGTACACCGTCAGGTCCATCATAACTCTGATGGCAAGAAGGTGGTCACTGTAGAGGGTGTCGATGTTTGTTTGGTGGCACGGAGGCATATTCCAAGTGTGTCAGAGACTTCTTTCCATTGTTTTCAAGGCTTTGCTGCCAATGACAAATAAGCTCAGCATTACAATAACTTGGGCACGCTGAAGCCTTGCAAACATACTTTGTAGGCCACCGTGATGTTGAAGTGTGTGCTTAAAGAGAAGGCGGACCATACGCTGCATCGCACGCATACACTTCCTTCAGGAGAGAAGGTGGTTTCCAAGGTTTTGCAGGCCATTTTCAAGTGGAAGGAGACTATTCCAGAGATCAACACAGCCAACATTGTTTTTGGGTTAGAGGAAGTCTCTATTTCTAATATCAGCAAGATCAGGAAATTGGATTTTCCTAAGTGCAGTGTGAAGAAGCTCGGAGAAAATTTTGCGCGTTGCTCCAAATGTGACAGGTTGCAAACTCTCAAGAGGACCTCCAGACTTGGCTTACAACTAAAAGGGGTCCAACTCTTGGAGAAACATTTGGATAAAGCTCAAGCACATTGGAACCAGTACTATGCAAATCGGTACAGGTCAAGTGCCTATCCACACGAGTGTTTGACAATCATGCATGACAAAATTGATCATGCTAAAATAGTTTCTCCTGTCTTCTTGCACAAGAACAAGGAACTTGATGGCCTTATGAAATTTTTTGTCTCTGTGACGGGTATGATTGCATATGGGCATGGTGATCTATATTATGCACATTACGGTCTTGATATTTTTCTTCGCGACTCAAACTACAAGGTGGGCTCATTAGCAAAGCTATTGCAGAACCTTGAGCTGCCTCTAAAGTATTCCTCATGAGAATTGTATGTTGGATCAAACTTTGCTCCTTTATTTAGAGCGGTATTACAAGGAGCTGATATGTGCAAGTCATTGCTTTGACCTGCTCCAAAAGTTGCAATTCTAGGAACTCTTCTTCCTCCGGTTTTGAATGTCTAAATGGACAACATCATGGGAGACAACAAGAATAGATTTAAATTTGTGTGTTGGTCCCTTCTTGTTGCTAAGAAGGTCTTCTGTGAGATTTATGTGGATTTTATGTTGGTTGGTCACAGACATGACAACATTGATGCGTTGTTTGGGAGGTGGAGTATGCAATTGAAATAAAAAACTTACCGAACATCCCATCCTTCATAAAGTCCTTCATGGATGTGGACTCCGTTTCAACAATTCTTCACCTTATTGAGGAGGTACCTGATTTCAAAGCCTTTAAAAAAGATTGCTTCTAGTAGGGGAGGATGCACTTCTTGGCTGATTGTCCTCCTTCCAATGTGCAATGAAGACAATATTTATAAAGGATTATCTGGGTCTATTAAATATTAGGAGACATTGTGTAATGAAGACGAAAATGGGGAGTACAGGAGATGTTTTGAGCATTTGGTGTTTTATTGGCGGGCCGTGAATGCAGCTGTAAAGGAGCTGATTTTACCGGCTATAGCTTTGAAAGATGGCTTCTGGCCTTCTTGTAGAATCAAAACAACAGAGGGGAATGAGTTGGATGAAGATGGTAATGTTTGTGAGGAGTTTGCTGAGGATGATGCCTTTGTGGGGGCAACTCCGCAATTGTCCATTGCCGTCTTTTTGAGTGGCACGTGGTGTTTATAAAAGGTATCTTGTTGCCCTTCAAACAGAGGATACAAAACTTGTATGGTTTGCTATAGCCTTGTCTGATCCTTTTACAAATCCAAATCATCCCAATTGTGTACACATTCAGTACTTGCAGCCAACAGCACGAGAGCGAGATATCCAGGCATTCTATTCTGGATGGGATTCCGCCAAAGGATTGCATTGTGAGTCTATAGGACACAAGGTTTGGTCTGAAAAGGCACAAAAGGTCTCATCACAACATGGAAGCCTTGTGTGAAGAAAGACAAAATGCAGTCTACTTTCCAATTCCCATTTGCTTCGATTGATATTATCAAAGAAAGTTTGGCTTCAAGTCCCTCGGATTGAGCATGTACAAGGTGCTATGGAGATACATTGTAGTATTTAAATCTACAGTTGATAGTTTTGATTTGATGTCCTATTTTGTGGTTTTTAAACGCATAACCGCATATAATATTATGTGAATTTATATGATTTTCATAGAATAGATAGTATCGTTTGGAATATTAAGAAATATTTGATTTCATTGATTTGTATTGGAACTTTTGTTTTATATTGTACAAATGCCTTTGCCAGGGTTGTCAAGATGTTTGGATGCCCTGCACGTACGTCTTGACGTCCAGAGTTTGAGGACGCTAGCCTTCAAACGTCCTTGGGCATTTGGTCGGACCTCAACTAACCGTCCAATGGACAAGTGGACGGGGGGTCGAGAGGTCAAACGAGCCTTCAGACAGGGAGTCAGAGGCCTTTGGACGGCCAGTCGGAGGTTGGACGGGCATTTGGAAGGGCGGTTGGAGGTTGGACGAGCCTTTGTACAGGAGGTCGAAGGTCGGATGGGCCTTCAAAAGGGCAGTCGGAGGTCAGATGGGCCTTCAGACTAGTGGTCGAAGGTCGGACGGTCCTTTGGACGGGATATCTGAGGTTGGACAGGCAAGCCAGAGGTCAGATGGGCCTTCGGACGGTCTATCGGAGGTCGAACAGGAATTCGGACAATCTGTCGGAGGTCGGACAAGCCTTTGGACAGGATGTCTAAGGTCGGACGGACAAGTGGGAGGTCGGACGGACAAGCAGGAGGTCGGGCAGGCATTTGGACGGGACGTCGGAGGTCGGATGGGTGGAAGGGAAATCGGATGGGCTGGAGGAAAGTCAGACAGGAGGGAGGTTGGACGGCTATTCAGATTTTGTCAGTATATTGGTTTAACCTCTAAAGTATCATTTGTCCCCTTGGGGGACAATTTGGATTTGGGCAAGTTCTTACTATCTCAATTTTTTGTGATATTTTATGGGATATTTTGAGCTTGTGTGTTTTTGCAAGAGCTTTGAGAATATACATTTTTTATTTTAATTGATAACCGGGAGCAAAAGTTATGGCTCAATAACTCATTAAGCCAAAATGGAGTTTCAAGGGCCGCACCCAAAAAATCACAGAAGTCAAATTAATTTTTTATTCAATTTTTTTTCTCAAAGAGTATATTTTTGTCTACATGTGAGGATTTGTTTCATTTAATTTAGACTAATTATGAGGAGGTTATGGACAATCTTAATTTTTTGGGCCATCTAACCATCTTCTTCAATAAAGAACTTATAGAATTCATTTTCAAATGTAACTTTCATAATTTTTGAAAAAAAATTATCAGACAAGGGTAGATTTTCTTGCTAGAACATTTTGGCTATTGGAATTGTTGTAATTCGATTCCATCTAAAAGCTATTAATATTTTAGTTTTTTCATCAATCTTGAATCCACATCTACTTAACAATTTATTTATGAGTGAAAATTAAGTGATTTTTATATGAAATTTATGTGGTATATTCTTAAATAGAACTATTAAATATAAATAAATAGAAAACAAAAATTTGTAGTACAGAAATATTGAACTGAAAAAAATTAAAAGCCAAAAAATCTTGTCAAGCAAGGTGTAAAAGAACTTGTTTGCTTTGCTTTAGATGCATATATCTTACAATATACATGGTCAAAATTTCTGAAATTTCTTCCATGTATTCATATACTAGTCAAGTACAGCTTGTTCAGAAATTGGCAATTTCAGCAATTCCAAATTCTTTTGTAAAGTATAGGAAAAAAAAAAATTTCCTTCCTGCATAATTCAAACCCAAATCTTATGCAAGCACAAATCATCATAAAGTGTAACAAATTTCACTTTCAAAAAAGACAATTCCATTTTTGGTGAGGTCTTCAAGTCAATTTTCATGGTTTTACATAATATTTTATTGAAAACAATTGTTGATGGATTTTTTTACTTTGATTGCATAGATATGCACATCTTTCATATTAAAAAAGCAAACCCATTAAGTTAAATATTGGGGAAATATAAGCTCCCAATAAGGGCTCAATTACCTTGATATCAGGTGTCATATGGTCAAACCTTTTGTGAATTGGATGTCTTTATATTTTAAATCAAGTTTTATATAAAACCATGAAAATTGACTTCAAGAATTGAATGCCTGAACTCGGCAATTTGTAAATGAGCTGAATCTGATTGTATCACAAATTGCATAACCACATCATATCCTGAAGGTGAAGGTTCAAGGAATTTGTCTTGTCATCTGCATTGCCACAAACTTTCACAAAGTATTCAAGCATTTACAAAGCACATTCTAGTCTCAAAGGTAGTACCAGGATTTCTCTCACTTTGTTTGTTTGACAGATAATAGAACCACATCTTGGAATCCAAGGCCATGTATATTACTTCTAGAATGTGCTAGAGGGAAGTCTCATGAGTTTTGAAGGATTGCCAAAACGGCAATGTATTTGTAGAGGAATGCTATCCTAAAATCCAGAAGTCTGGAAGGGCCTTACAAACCTGAACTTTAAATTCCTCCTAGTTACTATGGAACACCACCACAACCTCTTCATCTAAACACGTGCAAATGGCCTTTGGTAGAATCTTGTAAGCTTAAACAAAGTCCATGGTTTTCCTCTCGCCTACCAGACTTCCTAGAAATTTGCTAAAGTATTTTAACATTAGTGGTGCATAATACTTTCTGCAATTGGCAGCAAAGAAATACCAAAATATCACGCCCTTTAATTTGAATTCAACCTCCTACTCATCACTAACGTCAACATTCTCCGAATAATCCACAGAAAATGATGGATTAGTAGCCCCTGTCATTTCAAGGTGAATCAAATTTGCACAGCTTTTGGCAGTTGCAAAAGGAACATCTGACAAGGATCGAAGAGCTGTGGATCTACAATATTTGCTAGAGCTACAAACAAAAAACCTCACCTTCTATCATCCCGCTTGATGAAGCTTGAATTCTAAACCCCAAATACCAGATTGCGGAGTGAATACACTTCACTCTCATGGGCATACTTTGATTTTCTACTTCAATTCTTCCTCTTCAATGTTCCTACAATATGTGGAATCTTCAAAGTTGATCACCGATTTGACAGAAGTCACCACCATTGTCTATTTATCTTCAACCAATCGAAACAAAGATAAACAATTTTTGTTGCTTTTTGCAAATGACCTGGCTTTTTTCTTTCTGTACTTATTGTAAAAAAATGTAAACATGTTTCTAATTTAGATATCAATGAAAACCTTCATGAAATGTATTCCATTGCATTGTCCTATTATATGCACACACACATGAGAAATCATACAACTTCTCACACAACGTTATCAATCCAATATCCATTATTAAGAATTTAAGCACTTTTCGTTAAAGCTAAATATGTATTTCATATGGAAAAATGGTGGAGATGATATACAATTTCAAAACACTATAGAATCCAAAACATACATCCAATTGCACATAAATTGGTAGACATTGGTGGTGTATAATACTATATAATCCACATGGTCCGCATGCATAAATCCTCACTTCTACATTTATTAAACACTTCTACAGTTCTATAGACTATATAGTACGCTGAAGTACTAGTATGAATGTCGGAAGTGTTCACCTGCTATAGGCCAATTGTAAGAAGTAGTAAATTGGTTGGAAATTTTGGCCAAACTACCTTGTGAATCAACGTCTTCATTGCAATGTTGCTCCAAGTATTGATGAAACACCATTGCCAAATCCTCATGGCTAAACTTTGTATGTCCTTGTGTTTCCCGGCCTAACTTGTGGTAGGCCATTGACATGCACTGTTTGTTGATCCTCTGAGCTATTTGACCCATCGCATGTTCCTTCGATTTCCATGATAAATTGGGAATGATTTCCACATCCGCATTTCTCTTATGCAAATATGCAATACTAGAGTCCATCCACCACGTCCTTTGCAAAGCTTCTTCCTTTTCACCCGCAAATGTGAATGTGTACAAGGATTTGGGTGGTTCTCTACGTAAGGTAGTTAAGCGCCAATCGCAAACTCTAATGTAGACCAGTGGTTCGTCTTCGGGAAAGTGAAACATGATGTTGTATGGGGAAATATCATTATGGAGATGTCCAACATTGTGCACCGCATTCATGATGTGTAGCAATGCCCACACAAGCTCCGTGCGCTTCCTCCTCCATTGACCAAGACGGAAAGCTCAAATCACCTCTTTGGGTTCAGCGCTTGCAGAAGCTAATGCAATACCTATGTTGTTTGCATATTGCTTATCCAAGTTCAACATTTCCCGCAGTGTTCCGCCATTCCACCAATACCCTTTGTTTGTTGCATGGACTGCAGTAAACCGTATGACTCCATTATGTGGAATCCTCACTGCCATTGATTTGTTTGGGTGTTCCAATTTTGCGAGTTTTGGTTGTATGTCCTATGGGTGGGATACCTTTGATGCAAACTCCCAAAATGCATGTATACCAGGAAATCCTTCAATTCGGAGCCTACGAATTGTTGCATATCCGCCCTTCATGACTTTGTCATCTTGTGAAATTACCCTTGTTGTTTTTGGAAGCGCTATGAGATGCCATCACCCCTTCTGCAATTCCACCATTCCCTCAACACTCTTCCACCAAAACATTGACCCTCGCCTATTCCGTGAATTAGCAAATGGATGGCGCCTTTGAATAAACAAGTCTGCTTTGAGAATGACTTGCACAAAAATTGCATCTTGTGCATGATGGCTCTTGCCGTATTTTTCTAGAATCACCTTGGCATTCCAAAATGCAGCGTTCACCATATTTGCCAAGAATTTGTTGAAGTTTGGTTTGTCCATCTGATGACTCCATTGCGGAATGTTCAGTGCTTCTAACATCTTCTATGTCATGTCGTCTTTGAATTTCTGAATGCACTCCTCTTGATATTTAACATATTTGCTATCCAGGGACGAGGTGTTTTCAGACTCATAAAATTTGACAGTAAATTCGACCAGAAGTGCTTTGCAAGCATCCGTGGGATATTCCTTAGCTATCCTAATTTCTTCATCCTTTGACCGCACCTGCTTACCCTTCGCTTCCTTCTTTGGCTTAGGCATCTTGCTAAACTATACTATCAATGAATATTCAAAAGATGAAATTGGACTTGCGATTTCACTTCAAATCCAAAATAACACGTACACCGTTACGCAAAAACTGAATAAAACAGCAATAAAGGGGCCCTTGTAATCCAACTCTTGCCTTCCTTAAGAAAGGAGCCAATGGAGGATGAACCACCAAGCTCTCCGCTCTTCTTGCTGAATTCAAGGGAGAAAGCAAGAGTGAAGGCGGTCGGCCGTTCGCCCCTCTTATACTAGTCGGATGGCCTTCTTGGCGGTCAAACCAACTCTTCGCCATCCGATCAGTCGATCACGATAAGGCTGTCCAATGAAGTTGACCGCCTAAACGGTAGGACCGGGTATCGGACGATATCTCGAATGGTTTTGTTGGACGGGGTATCAGAGGGGTTTTTAGACGGCCAGTTCATCGGATACAACAACTCTCAGATGGGCGAGTCGGACGTGTTTTTGGACAGTTGGTCGAATGTTTGGTCGGACGAGTCTCGGACACTAGGTTGGACAGGTTCTCGGACGGATAGGTCAGAAGGATTTTCGGATGGATTGTCGGTCAAAGGTTGGACGGGTGGGTCGGACGGGTTGGGTCGGACGGGTTTTCGGACGAGTGGATCAGACGGGTTGTCGGTTAGGGTCAGAGTTGGACGGGGTTCTGAGTGGAGAGAGACAAAATGAACGCAGTAGTGGTGTTGGTTAGTTTGAAGGATTCAGGCCTCAAAGTACTTTTTACAACAAAAAATTGAGAGTGAATGCCAACATTCTTTAACCTTTAACATTTGGAAAAAAATTGGAAATGAATGACAAGGAAAATGAAAGCCCAAAAAAATGGGGAATGAATGACAAAGAAACTTGAAGCCCAAAAAATTTAGGAATGAAGGACAAGGAAATTGAAAGCCCAAAAAAATAGGGAATGAATGACAAGGAAAGTTGAAGCCAAAAAAAACTGAAAATGAATGACAAGAAACTGAAAACAAAAAAGAATGGGAATGCATGATAATTGAAAAGGAAATTTGAAGCCAACAAAAATTGGGAATGAATAACAAGAAACTAAAAGCTCCAAAAAACTGGGGAATGCATAACAAGGAAACATAAAGCCAAAAAAAGATGGGAATGAATGACAAGGAAATTAAAAGCCCAATAAAATGGGGAATGAATGACATAGAAACTTGAAGCCAAAAAAATTGGGAATGAATGACAAGAAACTGAAAACAAAAAAAAATGGGGAATGAATAACAAAGAAACTTAAAGCAAAAACAAAATGGGGAATGAATGACAAGGAAACTAAAAGCAAAAAAGGATGGGGAATGAATGACAAGGAAACTAAAGCAAAAAAAAAGGGGAGGGAATATAAATCCACCACCAACACAAAAAACAGTACCCATTTTAGATATTTAGGAAAGTGGATAATTAAAATAAAAAATGTCAGCTCATTGCCTAAGTACATTAAGAAGTGGAGGATATGAAGCAAATAAAAAATTTGCACTCATTAGGTTTACTACCGGGTAAAAATTGAAAAATCGAAGCCATCTTCGAGAAGCTAGAAAATTGTCTGTTTTTGGTACAAAACTCCCCGGACTGTGGAGAGATTTGTCGCCTACAATACGGTGCTATAAAAGCAATCCTTTACAAGCTAATTTGCATTTTGGAGGAACCTAAACTGTATAAAATAATTTTATCCACTACTTCAGACAAATAAAAAATTTAATACAATTGGTTTTTTTTGAAGATTCATTAATGAATGAAATGAGGATTCTTTTCAAAATACCTAATAAGAATTCTTCAGGGGCAGGCAAGGTTTAGAACTTTTATATTTCATTGACTAAAAGATTACTAACTCAAGCATAACTCCAAATTATTATATTCCTTATAGATACCTTCTAAAGTATCCAAATAATATGCCAAAAAAGTATAGAAATATTTAATATACTTCCCAATTTCTTCCCAATTTCAAGACATTTTAGAACTACGTTATTAGAAAGGTAAAAATGTAGAGTCATACTTCAATCCGCACTATTTAACGCTATTAAATTTTTAATGGAGTACGGTATTCTTACCAATTAGTTTTGAAAAGAATCCTCATTCCATTTATTGAAGATTGAAGAATCTGGCCATAAATTTAATTTAATTCCAAGAATGAGGGGAACATTACATTTCATTTAATTATCAAAAGTATCAAAGATAAAGGCGGATATTTCAAAAAATAATAGAGTATGAGCATGGTTCTTGGACTCAATTCAACGTGTGTGAAGTTTATTGGGAACATATAGTTCTCCCATAAGTTTTAGCAATTTCTGAAGAGTATTGTGAATACACCCTAAAGCCATCATAGGAAATGATCAAATGACATTATGTATTTCAAAATATATTAATTTTTTCCAATGAAATGGGGCATGGAGCACAAGTTAAGTCACCGTCAACTTTGAAGCCCAAGTAGAACTCAAGAGCCAGTGGTGAAAGACTCCTTTGACATTACTAATAATTGAAGTGAATTCTTTCCTTTTTATTCCGGTAACATTATGCTTTGGATTTAAATGTGAAGTTTTCATTCATTCTATTAGGAGTTCTGGACTACAAGCTTATGCAGAAGGTATGGACTATGTTTTGGGGGGCACAATGTGATGCGTCAATTGTTTCTTGAAAAAATAACATATACAATGCATTTTTGGAGGTAAATATGGTAGTCATTTTGCTCTTTGCTAGACACTTACATATGCCACTTAGTTGTAGAAAGCGATCTGATACCATATTTATATTAAAAATTAATTATTGGTTATACAATAATGGTATTCAAGAATAATACCATCATATGTCTATCAATGTACTTACATATGGACATAAAAACTTAATTCCACCAAATTACAAAATCAGGAACTCCAGTTCTCCAACATCATTGTACAATGCTTGCCACCAACAACATTCCACGGCCATTACAATCAATGGATCAGGTTCTTAGGCTTGCACTACAAGACAAAACACCACTTCACTTTGAATCAGAAGCGATATCATCTCTCTGACTTGGGCCTCTAGAACTAGACCCATAAACATCAAGATATGGTCCTTCGCCATAGGTGTCTCCCTGTCCACTTGGCGCCACTTCATTTTCCGTAATTTGAATAGTAAGGACCTCCAAAAGGTGGAGGAAGAATGGGAACATTGTGTTGGGATCCTCTTTCACTTGAACCACTATAATAAGAACCTCCATGATGCTGATATGAAGGAGATGCAGTGCTCCCAGGATAGTATTGGGAGCCTCCTTGGCTAGCATCGTCATACTGTGTGCTTCTATGGCTTCCTCCCCCGCTTTGATAAACACCTTGGGTGGCATTACTAAAGTATGAAGCAAGTGCTGTGGTACCAGAATAGTATTGGGATCCTCCTTTCTTAGTACCATTGTGCTACATGGTTCCTTGGCTTTCTCCTTCACTTCGAGAGCCACCTTGGGATGCATTACCATACTGTGAACTTCCTCCCCAATCTTGTGGGGCACGTGAACCATGATCACGGTGGCGCGATGGGTCATGCCCATGTTGTTGACCACGGTCCTCCATGCTTTGACATATTGCCTCTCGCATCTGTTCCTTGTACTCAACGTCTTTGCGAGCTTCTTGCCATTTGTGTCTCTCTCCAAATGTCACAAGTGCTGGAGCATCAAGAACATCATCGATGTCCAAAATATCATCCTTTACATCAGACAACGCAACAGATGGTGTTCGAAATTGGCCTTGATTGGACCACTTGGGCAAGCAATCGCTTGCTCCAACCCAATTGGTATAAATCATGTGATGTTGCGCTTCAAAGTTTTCACATTTTTTCCATACACTATGCGCCATTGTACATCTTTACGGAGTACAATCTCCACCTAAATCATAGCCATGTTCGAATAGGTCATGAGATTTGTTTTCAACATTGGTAAATGGGCTGCCAATAGAACCTCCTTGTATCGTTGAACAAAATGGACGCTCCGGCACGTAGACATTTGCCCTTCCCAACGTCATATTTGTATCTCCGCACGATCACGTGACCACAGTTTGGAGATGTGTGTCATTTTCACATAATTTTTGCACGTTGTGCAATCCCACAATTTTTTAGGCTCCTCTTGCCATCCAGGCTCTACTATGCAAAAAGGATCTTTCCAATCTTTCCAATTCATCTCTTGTGATATTCACTTTGGTGCACTTCCTTCGCGTGGTATGGTAACTTTGATTAAGTTTTTAGGAATCGATTTTAGAATTGTAATTGATTTTTTCACACATTCATGCAATGCTTTGAAATTAGCATGTGGATGACCGAAGGGCACCTGCACTTTATAAAAACAAATTAGTTCCGAAACCTCTAGTGCTAATAGCACTTCAGTCTCCAACCATAGGCCCCAACCGTTCATACACCAAGTCAGAAGGGGCATGCAGAATCCCGAAGGCGCTAGATCAACGCACTCCGCAAGGGAAACAACTGTGAAAAATGAGCCGTCCGACGTGCCTTTAAATAGTTGAACGGGGCGTACGTTGCTCTGGACATCGGATGACTTCAGGTTTGGATGCCTAAATCGGATGGCCATAAAGCGCCGAACGGCTTCACTTCAAACGCTTGGAGGGTCGGATGGCTGCAGGTTCGAATGCCGCAATTTCGGACACCTTGAGGTTCAGATGGCCAAAGGATTGGACAATTCCAAGGTCCAATGAAAAGACGGCGACATTCGGACGGCTACACGGTCGGACGCCAAGGTGATCAGACGGCGATCTGATTGGACGGCCTGGATCCTGTGGAGTACACAAATCACAGGAGTTTTAATTCAAACTGCATTCATGCGAGTAGGCATTGTGATTATTGAACCTCTAGCAGATTTCTTCCCAAAGCTATGTTGCAAGAACTTGAAATTGCTGTCAGAAAATGAACCCTAAACCCTAAACCCTAGAACCAACCCTAAACCCTAACGCGTAAACCCTTGACCCTGAATACGTTAATAATACTTTAATGTTCAGAGTATCCAATGACGTCACTTCATGTAAAATATTTTCTACATCCACTATTTCTTTTTGTAGGCACATTTTGTAACCTATAGCCTACAAGTCTATAACTCCATAAAAATATGGCAAACATTTAGACTTGTACGTATGCAATTTTGTTCAAGTTTGGAATTTCTAATGTTATATTAAAATGTGATGATTAACTCCTATGAAATCCCCTTTCAGTGTTTCCTTTGAAAGCATTGCATCACAAATCAACAGTTGTCTGTCAAGTGTCGTGGAACTTTACGTAATGAACATGTTCAAATAGGTAATGTTCTAGAAGCTTAGAGAGGCAACTTAGGGAATTTGGTATTTTTATTCCTGTAAAAGAAATGTGGATGAACCACACTAAAGCACTAAAAATGGGTACCCTTATGAAATTAATGACGACACCATAATAAGGAGGCATATGGATATTTTTATTTTTCATGGAAAACACATGATTCAATGCTAGATTGTATTGATAAAAAAAAATAAAAAAACTTTATGAGATTAAAGACGGCACCATAATAAAGGGGCATATTGGTATTCTTATTTTCCATGGAAAACACATGAATCAACGCTAGACCATATTGATAAAAAAAAAAAGGAAATCTTTATGAAATTAAAGACGACACCATAATAAAGAGGCATATGGGTATTTTTAATTTTCATGGAAAACACATGAATCAAAGCTAGATTGTATTGATAAAAAAACAAAAAAGGAAATCCTTATGAAATTAAAGACAACACCATAATAAGGAGGCATATGGGTATTCTTATTTTTCATGGAAAACACGTGAATCAACCATAGACCGTGTTAAAAAAAAAATTGCATATCCTTCGTAAAATCACGGTGGCTTGGTTTTGGTTTGAAATGGCAAAATCTAAATCATTGTGGCTTGATTTTGGTTTGAAGTGGCAAAACTTAAATCATGGTGACTTGTTTTGATTGTAAAGTAGCAAAATCTAAATCACGGTGTCTTGGTTTTAGTTTCATATACCAAAATTTAAATTATGGTGGCTTGATTTTAATGTGAAGTAGCAAAAATTAAATTATGGTTTCTTGATTTTGGTTTGAAGTGGGAAAATTAAGTCATGTTGGCTTCATTTGAATGTGAAGTACTAGATTTAAATCATGGTGGCTTGGTTTTAGTTTCACGTAGCCAAATTTCAATATGGTGTCTTGATTTTAGTTTCAAGCAACCAAATTTAAATCATGGTGTCTTGATTTAGTTTGAAGTAGCCAAATTAATATCATGGTGTCTTGATTTTAGTTTGAAGTAGCAACATCTAAATTTTGGTGGCTTCATTTTAATATGAAGTAGCAAAATTAAATCATGGTGTGTTGATTTTAATATAAAAAAGCAAAATTTAAATCATGGTAACTTGATTTGAATGTGAATTAGCAAAATTAAATCATGGTGGCTTAGATTTAGTTTGAAGTAGGTGAATTAAATCAAGGTGGCTTCATTTTATTTTTGAAGTATTGAAGTGAAATTATGGTGGCTTGGGTTTTATTTGAAGTGCACAAATGAAATAATGGCGGTTTCATTTACGTTTGAAGTAGCAAAATTAAATGATGTAAAACTTAGTTCTAATTTGAAGAAATCAAATCAAAATCAAATCATGGTCGCACTCTAAGTGTCATTTACCTGCCCTCCCCCTCCCAAAAAAATGTCAAGCCAAGGCGTAGTTGTACATGAATAGTGAATATAATTTGCTTGTGAGGAAGCAGGTAATGAATTTGAGCGTTTTTGTAGGGGGGATTTTCGAGTTTTGAACGGAGATATTTGTAGTTGGGTGGTAATACAAACATCCCGCTCTGCAACTCGAGATCGCTCCTTCCAAGCCCTCCTATTTATCACCTCCCCTCCACAAACAAATTGTGATCCCGTCTCAAATACAAACACAAATTGATTGGACGCTTTTTTTTTTTTTTTTTTGTATGGTTGGCTACCACGACCAAACCAAATCCCACAACCAAAGGAGTAACATCATCAAACAAGCCAGAGGATGTCACTTGGAATTGAACTATAGACCACCTCAAACTCAAATGAATTCTAAAAAGCCCATCACTTACAACCATGCCCTCAAGGGACTATGAAGCCACCTTGGTCCCACTCAGATTGACCTTTGACGTTGCAATTTCATGAGTTCATGGTTTTCTTATCGCTTGATTTCTGCAGCCGTCATTACATTAGATGCTTATATCATGAATAACGGGCATTGGAAAAGGATCTGTGGGTCACTAGATCCTATACTCATATACTTTGGCCATTTGATTGGACGGCGCGTTGGATAGGGATCGAACGATGGATCGGAATGGTGTACGAGGGATACTGACGCGGGTCGGACGCAGCATTGGATGGTTGATCGGACGGTGCATCAAACGGCAGTCTGAAAGCAGCTGTCACCGTCCGACATCCTGCCCTAATCCGCTTTGGGTTCGGACGGCCAGGTTCGGCAGTCAAACGGCTCGGTCTAGTGGTCAGATGGTGTGTTGCCCATCTGACTCCAAAGCGGTGGGCATCGGTCCGTCCGCCAAACCTTAGGTTTGGGGCCGCTTTGTGACGTCCGCTGCAGGTCCAATATCGGACATGGCTTAGGTTTGCCGTCCGACTGCAATAAGATCGGACGGGCTGCTCATTTTTCCTCACTTCTTCTCTCCTCTCAAAGGTATTAGAACCGTGTCGGATGTTCTGCTGTTGCTTCACCGTGCCAATTGCTCCTACATGGTGGAGAGTTGGGGTCATTCATTTTTCATAACAACATACGCTCTTTTTTTGATTAGAATACACGTCTATCAAGGGGGGCACTTGTAGTGATTTTTGAAGTGGTTACAAATTCAAAGCGACAGTCATGAGCGATGAAGGTGTCAAGGTATGCAAAACTCAAAATAGAGAAAGTAGAATAGAATAGTGTAAAAGTAGTATAACTTTTTTTGACTTTACGCATAGGAATAGGAAAGTAGAAACAAAAGTTTAGGATTATAGACTAAGCAATTTCTAGATAGGCTAAAACTATAAATAAGTTTTCGGAACCAAACATAAACGCCAGTCAAAATCCGGAGAATTATGCCTTGAAGGGATTTACGGACCGAATTCCAAAAATTTAGGAAATTCCGGATTTTTGGGGATTTCCGGAATTTTAGAGATTTCCGGAATTTTAGGAATTTCCAAAATTTTAGGTAGTAGCCGAGTTTCGAACTTTCAGGATTCGAGTGGCCTTCTGGGTTTCTTGGAACAATTAATTGGGCCATTGCCCTGGTTTTCTGGTGACTTTTAGGTTGCCTTGCTTTGTATTTAAAGGCGGGTTGACTTGTTGGCCTCTCATTCCTCTTCCCTTGTCATTCAATCTGAACATTTTGGAGACCACTTTAGGATCATTCTCTTGCATATCGCGTTTATGGTCACTTGTGTGTTGGTGTGTAAGTGCAAGTGTGTAGGGGTGAGGAAGAATCCGGATCTTAGGTGACTAGGTCTGATTGACAGTGAGCGTTTGTGTGAAAGTTCTGGATTTGTGAAAGAGGATTAGTGCATTGTGCCTTTAAATTGTTGGAATAGTAATCCAAAAAGAGTGGGGTGGATGCAAGTCTGGAACTAAAGGGAGGGTTTTGTGCGGAAATAAGGCACCGCCAGCAGAATATCCCCACCATCCAAAAGGCCTGCCAACTACTGGATTAGTCTAGATTCTAAAACATATGCGTCTTTGTCAATTTCAGAAGTCTTGATCTGTCATTGTAGTGAAGGAAATAGGACGTGGTTCTGAGTGACCTACTGTCAAAACCTGAAAATCCACTTTTACTAATTTAAAATATAAATGAAGGAATAATATTCTTTTTAGCAGTAAAATTTTTCAATTTTAAGATAGTTATAGATCGTCTAATGTTTAGAACCGGAAACCAAAAGTGGACTGATCAGGAATCAATGTAAAGGCTAACCAAATGTACCGGAAACAAGGAACCGGAGTTCGAATTTGCCTAGACCGCATCAGGAAAGGGGTAACAGGAACCAGCATCCAATGATGACCTATTTAACCCTAGGGAACTACGGGAACGTTCTAATCATTAGTGAGCGGAAATCCTAAACAGGCAGGTTTAATGGGCAAAGCCTGGATTAGGGGAATCATTAAGAGCAGTTGGGATTGGCTCTCTTAAACCCCATCTGTCCAGAGACTGGTCACTTACATTTTCCTGCCCTGACTGAAAGTTGTAGCAACGTGCACCATTATTGGTTTCCCGTTTGAGCATCAGTATTGGGTTTTGAGTTGACGGACTGCGGAAGAGAGTGCTTGAGGAACATTAAGCGCAAGAGAGAGGTCTGCTAGCATCCCAGTTTAGCATTAGTGCTTGCACAATTGAAAGGGAGAGAGAGAGTTGTGAGGACCACTCTTTTTCCAATTTCCGAGAATAGACCGGCCGCATTCTAACGGAAGGAGAGATGGTTGCAAGTCAGAGCGGGGGAGCCACCATCTCGCTCCTGTATGTAGCGTCAAGATTGCCCAAGGAGGAGCTGAAGCTGGCGGAGCTGAAGGAAGACCTGGAGCAGATGGGGTGCACTGGGTTCCTGATCCGACCATGGGACTTCAGAAGCGAAGCAATAGTGGCGGAATTGAGGCCTGGAGCGCCAACTCGTGCCAACTCGCGCCGCAACCACAATCCGTGCAAAGCCCAA
This sequence comes from Neckera pumila, assembly GCA_963969595.1. Lineage (NCBI taxonomy): Eukaryota > Viridiplantae > Streptophyta > Bryopsida > Hypnales > Neckeraceae > Neckera > Neckera pumila. Next base: position 666,189 of record OZ018418.1, on the reverse strand, counting down.
GCGATGGACGGCGGACATGTGGAGGAAGGTCTATCTATTCGGCCAGGAAGGCAAAGGAAGTGCATCCCGGAAACACCAGTATACGGTGGGTAAGTTCCGAAACCCAATTAGTAAGAAAGATGGGTTCTCAGTCACCAATTGTATCAATCAGAGAGAGAAGCGGTTGTTACAGTATGTCTTGGCCATTCTCAACCCGGACAGGCCAAGCCGAGTTTCTCTGACATTGGCCAACACAATATTTGACGCATTGTTTGGAGACCGGAAAGTAGATTGGGGAGTGGTCATCCAGGACCAAGTACTGAAAATGGTGAATAATGTTGGGAAGGCCAAGCACTCTGCCATCTGTACATTCCTGATTCATCTGTATCATTCTGAGGGGGTGATGACAAAAGATGAAGAGGTAGAGTATGAGGCCGCTGCTGCCCTGGTAGAATTTGAAGTTCCGGACTTAGATCCTGAGACCGAAAAAGAGGAAGAATCCTCAGATGAGGGAGACAATGAGGATGAGCAGAGCGAGCCTGAGGACGATGACGATGAGAGTGAGGATGATGATAAGGGTGAGGAAACGAGAGGAAAGGGTCAGATAGAGAAAGAGCAGACCAAGGATACCGATCCGGTCTGGAGAGACGAGCCGCTAGAGAGAATCACCCGAGAATTGAGCGACTTCAGGACCCGGTACGAGATTGAGCGAGGGACGATGCAGACCATCTGCACCACAGTGGGCGCCATCCACCCAGCTCAAGCCTTAACCCGGGTAATACGGCTTATCCGAGAGAAGGAGAAGAATGAAAACAAGGAAGAATTGGCAAAGCTTTCCGGCCAAGTGGCCACTCTTAAACAGGAGTTGCGCCAGAAAACAAAAGAGGTGGAGAAGGAGAAAACGTTCTCCAAGTAGACGCGAGACACCATTTCCCGAATCCGGGAATTCATCATCCATCCGGGTGAAGTTGTCAACAAGGCTAACTTTCTTGACCAACAAGTAATGGTAGAAGGACGACAGCTGCATCAGAAGCTCATACTGGCTATAGTGACTTATCACAAGAAGATGGAGTCCACACTGAAGCAGCTGCGAGAAGTGATGCGCGAGGTAAAACCCTTGAAGTGATCCTGCACCGAGACCGGAACCGGATCACGAATTAGTTCAGCAGCCAACACCAGAGGACAAGGGTAAAGGTGAGACTCCTCACGAGCAACCAGACCTACCTGTACAGGAGGAGCACCAGGAAGCCAAGACAAGTCAGGTGCAGGAAACTGAGGTGGAGATCACCAAAGTCACCGACCTAGATCCGGAAGATGATGAGTTGGAGGTCACAAAGGTGACAAGACCGGATCCAGCAAAGGCACAAGGACCGGAACCGACAACCGGACCAGGAGGGTCCATTCCAGGGGAGAGTACTAAAGTGAAGCAGATGAGTGCCTTCTCACCCTCCAAATCTTCTCCCAAGACTCCCGGAAAGAAGGTGCAGTTTGGAGATGCAGGGAAGATGACGACCCTGATGTAGTCCGTGGTGAAGACAGAAACTGGAGCCGGTTGTGGCACTTCATCCGGCTCATCGAGTAAGGGCCTAATCAGGAAACCGGCTGGAGGAGATGCGACACCTCCGAGCAAGGTAGAAAAGCTTGCTCCTGTCCCGCATAAGAGAAAGGTTCCTGAGCCACAGTCGGCCAAGAAGAAATTTACCAAGGTTCAGGAGGAGGAGGAAGAAAAAGAGGATTACGACTATGATGAAGAGGAATCCAGTTCCGACCAGGATTCTGAACCTTATTCAGATCCCGATCAGGCCTTGGCAGAGACCCGAGCGACAAAGGCAAAGGCAGCCAGAGAGAAGGCCAAAGTCCGGTCCAAACAAACTGCCAGGCCGCAGACCGAAAAGAAGCCCTTGACTTCGAAGGGACCAGCAAAGGCGGGGTTTTCTCCAGTGAAGAAGATTAGAAAGTAGGTGAAGGTTTTGACAGTGACTGTAGGGCTGCATGCCTAATTTTGACAAGTAGATGTGTAAGGTATATTTTTAGTTTAGAAGAAGTTAGGACTCAAGTTGATTCCGGATTTTTAGGATCTAATATCCACTTTTAGTGGGAGCTTTTAAACTGTAGCTTAATTTATCCAAATTAGACATGAAGTTAGGAATGAAACGTGTCATTCCATTAGCTGTATTTAGCCTTATGTGCTTTTTGAGTTTGAGGTGTAGTTTAGTATTTAAAGGCGGATTTTAGGTTTGATCCGGATAGCATTTTCCATACTTTGTATTCCCAATTTTCTGCAAATGCCGTTGGAGTTTTTCAATTTACAATTGTGAGTTGTACCTTTTAGCACTTGTCCGTGTTATTGTGAGAGCAGTGAGATCGTGCAGATTTGGGTAAGGAGGAAGTGAAGCCCGGATACAGGAAGTATCCGGTCCCTGGAGAGATTGCGTGTTAGACAGGATACAATAGGATTTCCTTGCAAGGATTAGAGCTGGTTTTTGTCAAGAAGCTGCTTTTGTTAAGAAGTATTATAACTCTCCCAATTTTTCCTGACGCCCCTTCTCCAGCTAGGCTGTGGATTGTCCTGTAGTCTGTCATTGTAGTAATTGTTAGGAGAATCCAGACTTTTTTGCGTGACCTGCTAGCCTGTGTAGCCCATCCGGTCTAGTTGTGAGGATGGTCTCTTTCTCGTTGTTCTTGTCAAAGTTTTCTTTTGAAGTTTATATCGTGGATCTTCTGACACGTTAAAACTCGGAGGGTAGGAGTTAAGCTTCCTTCCTGAAGCCCAAAGTTGCAGATCCCTCTTGGTCCAGAGGTTAAACTCGAATTTATTATATATAGTTACGTACTCTAGACCGGATATATAATCAGGAAAGGAGTTTCCGGTTCTGGATTACTGGAGCTGGATCCGGTCTAGACTAGTACTTGGGGTTTGTTTTGGGATACCAATTCACTGCATTCCGGCCACTTAGTACAATTACACCGAGATCTCTGCGGAACAATACACGAGTCACTTTAGGGTCCATTAAGGCCTTAGAGAAGGATTTTGTACTTTCTATACTACGACACCTACTTTCCAGATTGGCCATCCGAAAAATTGTGAGAATTGCTACCCTCTCTTTTTCTATTACAAACTCTATTCAGATCGTGTGTGTTTGCTTAAAATATTAGTGGAGAGAATGAAGATTATAAGTGGTGAAGTCCCTACCCCTCTAAAAGATCAACAACGGACCTCTTGAGGGTGAAACAGGGGTATAAGGCCTTATTCGTTAAATTGAGACATTATGGTCATTTTGAGACTTTCAAAACCGGATGCAAAGGTCCACTAACATAATAGGTGTTGAACCCAAGGATAACTATAGCCCGAGTTACAACAACAGTAGCAACTCTTGAAGGGTTTGGCTCTTTGATTTGAAATGAACAAGTGCAATCCTATCAAAAGATTTCAAAACAAGAAATATTCTTCTAAATGATCAGCTACAAAGTACATTGAAGATGGAAAAGAGATCACATTTACATTCCGTAAGCTTGATTAAATTGAGAATTTGAATACATAAAGAATATGACTGTACCTTCACTCAAAATATCATCTGAAGTGAGTGAATTATATACCGCTGAGTTACTACTTTGACTCAATGTACTAGAATGAAAGAGACTTACTATACAAAAGCACTCTATTTTTGAAAATCTTTTTTTCTATACTCAACTATATATGCTATTAATAGTAATGGTGGCTTGAAAGCTGAGGACTTTGAGAACTTGTTTTCCTTGCCTACACACCGCTAATTCCTGTACAGTTGCTCTTTGCTGCCTCCACGGCTTTCTGTTTCTCACAAGCTCTCATGATTTCTTTAAATCGGGAAGGATATTGCGCATACTTAGTGGTAATTCAGCGCACCATTGAAGTTCACACTCAACTCCTTCCGCTTCTGCTTACTTGTGCTATGTGGAATCTTGGAGGCCAAAAGAGACTTAGACTCTCGAGGAGGCAGACTTGGCAACAGTATATTGGGATTGCTTATGTACGGACGACTAGATCCAGTTGTTGTTAAGCTTAAAGATCGCCGCCGGTCTCAAATATACCATTGCGTATGAATGCCGTTGATGGAGGCTAGTCGTCTGATTCCAATGGACGGGGATGGACGTTGCTAAGAATTGTCAAGTCAAGGTAAGCGAGCTGCACCCTCTGACACTGTTCAAATTTTGCGAGGCATTGCATGGCGTTGCATAGGGGACTCGACAATATCATCCTTGGGACGAGGATGTACTGCAGCTTCTTCAATCGAGAGGTTCAGTTTCCGCTTTGTCACGCCCTCCATCCTTGGAGCCAACGAGAACAACCCTCCTCCAGTCGAAGATGCTCGTCTCAACGGGGACAGGGAGTAGACGGGTGTCCTGAGGGGTCCTCAAGTCGGGGGACTGTCCACGACGCCGTCCTTGACGTGCCCCTTGGAATAGTCTATGGCCGTGGATGCTACATCCGCTATTGAGCGCATCAAGTATGGCTTTGAAACCGGCGCGGGGCCGCAGCTGCCTCCCTCGGATTTGCTATAGCTCAAGATTGACTTCTACAACCCAAACTGTAGGCTCCGCGTCAGCCTCCGCTTGGAGGACAGAATTTTCCAACAATCATCTTGAACCTGTACAAATTACACATTAACCCAAGGTAGAACACCAGCCAATATCCTCCATGCCAAAAAAGAAGACATCCATTAAAATCCGAAGTCCAAAAGACAAGACAATATTAAAATGTGAACTTCAAACTCAATATATTATTTATACTATTTACAAATGAATGTACACATAAAACTATGAAATATAAAGTGTCCTTACGGATCCATCAAACTTCGCTCGACAGTCTAGTTCCTAGTACTACGACGACTCTGCTTTATGACTATGTTATCGGATACAAGTTTGTAGCGCGATCCCGCGTTCTGTGCGGAAGTTTTCATCACGTCAACTATTCATTGGTAATGGAAGTCACCCGAGACAAGTGACATCAAACCAATCCGATTGGTCTCTATGTACTCCTTCAATCGTCTCGGTCGGACGCCCGAGACGAGACACCGGGGCCATGGCAAGAACTCCCCCATGAGGAAGTTGTCCCTCCACCTCTTGTGGTCCCAAGAATCGAGTATAATGCTATTCCCCCTCTCATTGCATACACACTTTTGAGGTGTGTCGTCAAAGAGAAAGGGTGTTGTCCGCGTCGAAAGACATGTCTCCACTACGATTGAGGAACAGTGTCTTGGAGAGGACCTTCATGAAGACCGGGCTTCCACCAAAGTGATAATATCTTCCTTGAGTGGTTTCTATCCTCTTGAACTCATTTTGAGTCAAGACATCAAAGGGAAGCCTGCAACGACTAAAAACGTGTGCAGCTATGGGTTCGTCGTTAGATTTAACCATCGAGATCCAGACCAAAACCCTATTCGCAATCTCCAAGACCTCTCAGAGGAATTTGGCAATGTTATTTTGAGCGAATACTAACTTGGGTCTAATGATCGTGGGGTTTCTATGGCAGAGAACATTGTCTTTGACTTTATAGCGCTTGAATTGTTTTCCAGCACCAAATTCTGCTCTAGCCACTTGACGGAGCACTCCATTTAGGTTGAAGACAATGTTTAGCCACTTCCTCCTCGACAGTTGCATTACAGGCGCCACATTTCTTGGCACGACCTCAATTCCGCTCTCCGACTCTATATGATTACATCATAACAACATACAAAAATGGAGTTACCTGTTGAAACGTAGAAGTGGGAGATCCAAAAAGTGGGAAAACGGACTGAATGCCACACATCGACTGTGGTCTCCCGTTAGGAAGGGCTTTCACAGGCAGTGGACAGTGCACGCTCTTTTTTTTCTCAAATTGAGAAAGAAAATAGCGACAATGCAATTCAATTAGACCATGGTCTATTTTTGACAGTGAATATTGCATATATTATTAACAAAATCTATATAACATATTTGCAAAGTTTGGTTTTTTGCTATAGTGCAGCAGAGCTATACACTGTGGACTACGCTATACTACACTACATGCAAGGCAGTCAAAGACAATTTTGCCGTCATCGCCAACAAATCAAGGAGTGGCAACGCCATCCTGCAAAGCAGAATGAATATGAATGAGCCACCAAACCTACCGGTAGTTTCTGTTGTTGCCATACACACATCACAATTCACTACAAGTCTAAGTATTTTGGACTCAATCAAAATTATAAGGGTCAGTGGGTTGTACCTGAGCAATTTCTATTGGTTGTGAACCCACAACCTCCTGGGTTTCATCGACTGCAGGTACGTCAATCCCGAATGAGTACATGTCCTCCTCTCCCTCTCCATAGTCCACTCTCTCTTCTTCAAGAGGAACTGGCACATCCAAGTGCTCGACATCCTCTGTGGAGCTATCAAACGCTAGCCCCTCCACGGGAGGGGCCTCAATCGCCGCCTTTGCCATGCCTGCAGCGGTATCGTCAACTCGACAATTGCCTTGACGTACCAGGACAGCCCCAGGACCTTTAAAAGGATTAGCAGGGTCCTGACTTACTATTCCAAATCCAGCTTGATCAGGGGACGTGACCACTGGAAGTTGGGACGCAGGAGTAGAAGCCACCACATTGTCTTGGGTGGTAGGGGGACCATGTCGGCTCTATACCCGACTCGAGTATCCGGTAGCCCAGCAACTAGCTCCTTGATTTGGTGCTCGATGTTTGGCAAAGGAGCTAACTAGGTTCTGGAGTCTGCTGATCGGGATGGATGCAGGAAGGCTTTGAGACTGACCCAAAGGAATCTGCTGAGATGGCATCATGGACATGATGAGTGCCATCTGCAAACAAAGTTTTGCAATCTCCTTGTTTGATTCTGCCTAGATTGCAGCCATCTTCTTATCTGAAGCCTCTTGCACTTCAGAGATTTTGGCAGCCGTCGCTTTGCTGGCTGCCACCGCTTCAGCCACTTGTTTGTCCTTTACTTCTTTCGCCAACTTCCTCTTCAGCCTTTGTTCTCTAGCGTTGTCCACTTCTTGCCACCAACCCTTTTCTTTCTTCACGAGGACTTGAGGCATTGGGACTATGGAATCCAAGGCACCGGATTTAGTGACCGCCTGGTTGTCTTGTGATTGGGAAGCAGCGGGTGGCGTGACTAGCTGGCTGTCACGTACAAGGGAGGCAAAGGGTCCTGCGACGGCCTGGACCTCCATTGGTGCACTCTCATCGTCGGACTTCTCATCGTTGTCGGACATGTGCTTGAGGTCCGTCTCCGATACATCGTTGAGGAAAACGGTTGGGGCATTAAGAACCCTCTTCTTATGCCTCAGCCACTCCGGGAGGTCGGCATCTTCTACCTCCAATACATTCAGGTTGGGTTGATCCCTCTCGCTCAAGCGCACGGCTTCAAGGTCCTTCTGCACTCGCGAAGGTGCATCAAGCTTCTTCCCTTTGCTCTGTCGGCTCAGTCCAATGACCACTCCAACGCGCGCGGCTGGCGGGTCTGTGGAGACAGAAGGACATTTTATCCAGCCATAAACCTGGAATGTGTTGGACCCGTACTGATCGATGCCTTCGACTCCAGGATCCATTGCATCGTGCGAGCCCACGAACTCCGTTCCCCCCTGTGCAGGACCTGGGAGTGGAATAGGTGAGTCAAGAGCCATTGGCGGCGATTGCGACGGTGTAGCATCGACACCCATAGGCCCACAACATGGCGGCGGGACATATATCATTGAATTCGGCAAATTAGAGAATAAGAAGTCCCTCATGTCCATCCGCTTTGCAAGATAAGCGATTCTTGAGTAGCTCTTCTTGTTGTCTTTGTCCATAAAGTCGTAGAAGAATGCACCAAACATCTGTAGCAGCTAGTTAATTAAATTGTATTGGATTACATGCAAGGATATCAGATTTTCAAGGACTAATTGCTTTGTTGTTACCGTCGATACAAGGATAAAAGAAAGTTCTAACACTTAGGAAATTACGTGTATCATCAAGCCGAGCATACAAATTGCCAGAGATTCACAATTGAGTTTAAGGACCATAGTTATACTTGGGTCGAGTATAACAATCATAAGAGTTCAAAAGACGCACCTTTGCAGCTAACATAAGTTTCGTGCCTGTGTAAATGCCAAGGACGTTTTGCTCAGGTGTCGCGAAGGCCTACAAGATATCTATGTAGAACTCCATCCAAAGTTCCGTAGGGTGAATTCTCCAGTTGGACTTCATGTTCTTGGTAGGGTCCCTGTAGCAAATATTTGACACTTGAAGTGCGTTGTACTCTGTTTTTACGTAGTAGCGGACAGACGACGCAAACGTGTCCTCCTTCTTAAAGAAGAAGAGGAGTGGCACGGGCAGGGCAACACCACGACTTGTGATGTTGTTCAACATTTTGGCCTTGCACGAGACATATGTCGACTGGATGCAGTCATACTCTTTCAACCTCAGAGCTGCAAATCATGTTGCGGCACTCATGTCGTCCGAGTCCTCCTCAATGAAGAGCCAGACGTTGGGCTCTGTCATTTTTGGCTGTAATTTGGTTGCCAAAAATTTGAAGAGGGGATCCAACTCAGTTTTGGTACTTGTAGCCCCAGATCTCGGAATGTCTCGAACGTCCAGCACGGCAAGGGAAACCACTCAAGCTTGATATTGATACCGCGTGCTAGTCACCAAAGATTTTCCAATAATGTCAACCCCTCGCATTTCCAAGCCTCCCTTCTTCTTTGGAAGTTGATACTTCAATTTCATGGACTGGTGGAACATGTGATAGACTTCTGGAAATTCCTTCTTCATTTCCTTTGTGCGTTTTGTCCATGCGTTGTTCTGTAGTCTTTTCTTGAAGTACTCCGGCTAGGGATGCGTTAGTAGGAATTCCCAACTTCCAGTCGTGAAGTGGTGGCGCCATTTCCAGGACCTCCAGTCTTCGATCACGACATCCCCTCCATTATCCACGAATTTCAGTGAAGCGTTGATGTCCATCAAATCTTGACAGACGACCTTCTTGCGCTTCCTGTGCTCATTCCAGTCCGGGTTTGACATATTGTCCATGACCAGAATTTTGGATTTGCCAAATGACACTTTTGGATACACCACTCTTCTTTTTGGTGAAACACCAAAGAGATGCTGCACTTGCACTTCAAAATCCTTGTCCGTGAAACGCCCCCCGTATCTAAAGAACTCTCTTTTGAGGGGGACCCTTTTGTAATGCTTCCCTTCCTTGTACGCTTTCAGCGTGACGGGATCAATGATATTGCCATCAGCTTGCTTTGCCAAGTATTGGTTCCAATACTTAAAGATATCGTCCGGGAGTGTCAAAATCTGGATCTCATTTTTCATGTCCAGAGGACCTCCAATACTTGCACCGTCCTTGTCTGGATTCAAGCTCTGGTACTTGTCCACAACCGCGTCTGTGAAGTTTTGTGGAGACAAAGAATTACTGATGTTAGAATGAGGTTTAAGAGGTTTATTTTGTCAAATTTTGTGCCTATAGTTGACCCGAGTATACCTCTCCAACTTCCATCTGACCTTCTGCGGATCGTTTCAATATAATACATTCTTACTGTTTTGCAATTGCGCTATATTGTTGGCTCGAGTATACAAGTGAGTGCCTGAAATTTTACCTTGTAGTCTGTCAAGTTGTAAACGGACGCATTTCCATGGACAGCGTTGATATTCTTCTCCGGTGTCGGGCGCTTGCAAGCAATCCAGATGTTTCAACAACTTACGATCTGGTTCCCCCATGTCGGCTGAGCAAATTCCAGGTGATTGGTTGTGTTGTAGAACTAGAATATCTTCCGCAACTTATTTGCATCCAGTGTCCACACAATGTATGCGTCCCATCTATGAAGGTCCACTCGCCTTTCCTCGCCACATCTTGACACCTGGAGTTCTTTTGATGCGGTGATGCTGTGCTGGCCGTTTATGATTATGAAATGGTCGTTCTTGATTTCTTCCCATGATCCCGGTTTCCTCGTAAGCAATTTGTCTATGTCATTGACTGGCGTGAGGCATACCTTCTGCCATTGCCTTATGTCAATGAGCATTATGAGGAAATCCTTGTTTTTGACAATCAAGTCTCTCTGAAGCGCGCAGATGACGTATTGGTCTTTTGCAATTATGCACTTCTTGATGTCCACACTCACTGTTGCGTTGTCAAAAAAGAAGCAGTTCTGGTATTCCCCCCAGAAGTTTTTTTGAATGATTGCGTGCTTTTGGTAACCTTTGACGGATTCAGACATTGGATTTGTCGCGACTTGGGTAAGGGCTGACCTGGAACTTCCAGCCCCAGCTGTTTCTCCACAATTACTTTTTTTCTTCTTTCTTGTGGACTCAGCTCCGGTGGAATTAGGTTTATCTTGTTTCTTTTGGCTGGGTCTTGGACCCTGACTCCCTTCTGCAGTTGCACCAAATGGAGGTTGCTCTGCTGCACTTGTCAGAGCACTTCTCTCACGTACAAGTTTTCTTTCTAGTCCAGGTAGGCGCTTCATTTTCTCTGCCGCATACCGGTAGAGGGTCATGAAGATCAGCTGCAACCTTGTTGCGTTCACTTGCGCTGTAGTGTCTCTCCAAGGGACATACCCGAGTGTCTCAAACTCTTCATTTAAGGAGTCCATTTGGGATCCCTTGAGGAAGGTCATTAGATTCTCTAGCTCAAATTTTCCGTGGCTAGAGTTCACGTTTATTATGATGGAATGGCAGTGCTTTCCAACTACTAAGTTGTCATCTACTTCTCGGAGGATGATGACTACGTAGTTTTCATGGTGATGGCTAATGAACATGACCTTCTTGTTCATGTTCCAGGGGAGATACTTTGTTTGACCCTGAACTCTGTATCTTAGATAAACGAAGTTTTTCCACATATTCATCCCAAAACTCTATATCTGGATGTGATCTTTAAACTGCCAGAGGGTGCCAAAGCTGTCAGCCATTTTGGTGATGAAAGGTTTATCCTCCAGTGGATTGATGAAAGGCTCCAAATGGTGCTCTGTCTTCCGGTAGTTATAGGCCTTATTTTTGTCCATTGTCTACAACCTGTGGGAGAAGAATTTGTAAATTGGTTTAGCACCGCCTATCCTCGGGCCGATTATTTAATGTCAAGCTATTTAAACTCTTTCATTGTCAACAACAAGGCAATCATCGAGGGACAAGCATTTTCTATATTGTTGGCCCAACTATTACTTGCGGACTTGCTGGAGTCTTGTGTGTTCTGTGCGGATGTTAATTTATTATGCTTGTTGGGTTTATGTCCTTCCTAGCAGAGAATTTTCTTTCGATTACTTTTAGGTGGTGACATTTGCTCTGTGTGCTTACTTGTTTAGTGTCGGCTCAAGTATACCAGCCGGTTTGTTGTTTCTCATGCAACAACTTTGCGGGTTAGGGTGATATACTCGACCGGTTATATGGTTGTATTATATGGTTGACAGTGTGTTTTCTATATGTTAGGTCTTTAATTTTTGAACATTATATCTATGCAGTCTACTTGGGCTTTTCGTAATCTTTTTTTGTTTCTTTGTTTGTTTTCTGCTTGATTGTGAGAAATACGGTACTATTTTTTGATGGATGTTTTACTTGACCCCGATATAGACATGTACTTGACTCGTTATGTGGTTGAGAGTTTAGCTCTTGGTTGCTATTTATTTTTGACATATATCCCCTATTTCTCTAGAGTCAGCTATTGCTGTTTTTATGTTTGTGTTTATTGGATTAGGTTTTATCGTCAGGTTGAGTATAAGGACAGCGGTTATCTGGTATAGCTGATTTTATACTCGACCCAAGATTAGACATTTATTCGACCCTATTATATGGTGTTGGATGTCTTTTTTGGATGTTGTTTTTTGGGTATAGCCTCGATGTCTCAACAGTCTATTAGGGAAATTTGTGTATTTATGTTTACTAGTTTTAGTATTTATTGTCGGGTCAAGTACATGGATGACAATTTTCTGTGCTGAGGAATGTTATCCTCGACCCAAGAATAAACACTAATCCCTATTTCACAGCAACCCTTGTTTGTCAGCAGTCTATTAATGTAATTAGATTTTGTTCTTATCATTGGGTTGAGTATAACATCATAACAAAGACTTCTTTGAATGCATGACCTGTACTCACTAAATCCTAATCCACAGCATGGTGACCTACACTCTCTAAATCCTAATTTGCAACTGCCAACTTAGGTAAATATAACAAGTTTAGTATTTTATGAGAATTTGTAAAAATGAAATGTAGACATACAAATGAAACGTAGAAGCTAAATAGCAGACTTCCTTCTCAAATCCACGAAAAAAGACAAGAACAAGCTTCAAATTTTGCAATAACAACGGCAGAATTTAGCTAATCGGAAAAACAAAAAACAAGAGATAGAACATACGAAGGAAAGAAATGAAGAAGAACATGAAATAGAAATCATCATGAGAATCCTAAGAAATCCTTTGAATTGAAACTTAGGAAATTGTTCAATACAAATTGTATACCTGAATCTTGAATGCAATTGTCTCAGAAAGCCATCAACCAGAAACCCTAAACTGAGATGCTGAAGAAACCCTCAAAGCAAAGCTGATCTTGAACTAATCTAAATCCTAAGCTAAACCTGCCGCAAATCAAATCTGCCACAGATCGATTTGAGAAATCTAAGCTAAACCTAAGCTAAACCTAAGCTAAACCTTCCGCAAATCTAAATTATCAAACCTACCGCAATCAAATCTGTTGCAAATCAATTTGAGAAACAGCAATCAAACCTGTCACAAATCGATTCGAGAAAAATCACAGCAATCTAACCTACCAGAAATTGAATCAAATGTAGAAACAACAAATTTGCAATCTCTCACTTGCTTACTCCGACTTGTGCACAAAACAACAATTGAGGGCAACAACAACAACAACAAAAGTCAACAATTGAAGTGAACAACAACAACTGAAGTTTGTGAATGCATACAAACCTGAGATCTCAATTGCTCCAGCACTGCAAAGGCTCCACTCAATCGCTCCAGCAACGGTCAACTTGAAGGGTTTAGCTTCCTCCTCCACCCACCCTCCACTTGCTTGCACCAGCACTTGCACGCCCCACCACAAAAGCTCCACCAGACTCGCTCACTTTAGCAGAGCACTCACAAAGACGCAGATTGCAGCTTGCCCATACATTGCAGCTGTCCAATTTTCGGAGTTGCTTGCTCCAGCCCCGCAAACCGCACTACCCACTTCCAACGCAAGATGAACACAAACCTCCGTTTCTCTCTCTGTTTCTCTCTCACTCTCCTCTGCCCTACTAAATTCCTCAAATCACACCCAAACACAACGAACACCAAATCCCGCCATAAAACAACGCACACCCAAAACAAACCCCAATAAACCAAGTGCCCCGCAATCAGATCTTGCACTCCCCTTTCCTCTCTAAAACTGCCCAGAGAGAAACATTGCGCCCACACAACTCGCAACAGAACCCTACCTCCCCGAACCCTAGCGAAACTTCGTAAACTTGGAGCGTGGAAGAATGAGGTAAACCTTGCACCGCCTTCGTCGGGAGAGACGACCGCCCATACCTGGAAAGCGGCCCCCAAACCTCCCTACCAAACCCCAACCTCCACCGAACCTCCTTGCTAAACCCCAAACCTCACTGCCAAACCAAAAACCTCCATGCCGAATTGAAAAATTCCATGCCAAACCAAAAACCTCTAGGTCGAACCTCCAAAATTGCAATTTTTAATACAAAAACCAGATTTTTGGAAAAAAACAACTGAAAAACACATGTAATCATAAGATCTTGTAGTATATTGACTTGAGAATACGTGGTAAAAATTTCAAAAATATCCACCGCACGGACTGCAAAATATAAGAATTCAAATTCATTGAAACCATTTTTTTGGCCCTACAAAATACGGCAACAGCATTTTAGAAGCTCACTTTTGATAAAAATTGTTCAAAATGATGGCACTTCATTGGATTCTTTTTCCTATAGAAGTTGGCTACAATCATGCTTAACAAATTTTACATCATTTGCAATTGTTCAAGTGAACATTATTTTTGGTAAAAATTAATAAGTAGATAGTAGTAGAGAATGATTTGAAAGACTAATTGTCAATTATAATTTAATTATACAACTGGAAAATGCGAATCCTAGTGCTTGCAACGTTCGTTTCTTTTATAAATTGGAAATTGAATAAGATAAGGACATCAAGGTTTATTCTAGAATAGAGAATCCATACCTACCCGCAAACTAAAAATCTTCATCTGTACGCAAACTAAAAGTCTTCATAATTTTTGACTCATTTATCAAAATGGGATCATTGAAAGCATTATATATATAGAACTCCAAAAAACCAATTCCAAATAATTTTTGCTGGAAAAAGTAATTTTTTTTTTCTACCCGTCCTGCCCAATACCATTAGAAAAGTAACATATTAGGCCATAACTTCTTACTCACATTTCCAAATGTCATAAAACTTAGTGCATATGAAAGATATTCCTTATCCCTACCTTTCATTAAAATTCTAGCTAGAAATATGGAAATCTCCAGTCACACATACTTGCCCAAAATTCCTAAATAGCCATAAAACAAATGTTGGTCCTTTAGATGTTAAGGAACAAAGTTTAGGGTTTTAAAATCATTTCTTCCACATACTTAGATATGGCTTGATTTTGAAGATCACGAATTACCGGAAAGTGAAGATGACTACTTGTAGCAATTTTTTAGTTAGTTTCCAACTGGCTAATTGATTTTCTTCATTTATTTCAATACAACTAAGTAAATTCTACAATTTTATAGAAATTAGATCCATTTAAGAATTAGTAATGTTGAAAATTTAATTTGAAAAGAACTTTTTAAACAACGTAAACACGTGCTTGAGATTTGGGTTAATATAAATCTTATATATTAAAAGAGTTTCCAACTTGTTTGTTTATTTTTTTCAATTATACCAATACTAACTCTATGACTGTATAGGACTTGGGTTCATTAAAACAGGGTCAATCTCAAATTATTTTTTATTCACTTGTTAAACTATGTAAGTACGTGCATGAATTTACGATTAATATGAAATCTAAATTAATATGAAATATGAATCCAGGTGTCTCTTTTTAATGTCTCATGAAGCTTTGGGCCTTTGAAATGCATAGCCAATTTATGTTCACAAACACTAAAGTACAGCTAACATTGTACTTTGAAGGAGTCATGCCTGGTAAGAATGTCATGTATTTTTTACGTGATTGTATGAAATCAAATTCTTAGAGAAGTTGTGAACATTTCCCGTTTGTTAAATTCATGATCAAATTTTGTTTAATATGCAAACTTTTACAACTCTCAAAACACAAAATAACAGTAAAATACAAGAACATTCGTATTTAAAGGAGCCATTGCATGAATGTCATGCAATTCATACGTAATTGCATATTAAAACCAAAGTGTGGGTGAAGTTGTCAATATTTCTAATGTATTGAATCAAAAATGATTTTGTATTTGATAAAGTTGAAACATTTGAACCTGTTGGACAACTTCATTGACCATTCCTTTACAAAGAATAAGTATCAAAATAAATGATTGATAAAAATCAATGAACAAGTTGAAAACTTTTTTAATTTTTAGATTTTTGTTGAAACCCAAAATGAATTACAACTGCCCTGTATTTTAGATAATGACAAATGCATGAGTTAAAGAAAATGTGCATGTGGATTTTTTAGAAAATATGTACAAGTTGGATATATTGAAGGCATTATTATCAAATCCATGGCCACATTCAATTCACCACCCATTTTTGTTAATTTGCGTTGAAACCTTATATAAATTTTAAATGCCCTGTATTTTAAGAATGATAAAAAATATGAGCAAATAAGTTTCTTAGAAAATATGTACAAGTTGCAAATACTCTAGGCATTGTTTTCAAATCCATGACCACATTTAGTTCATGATCCATTTGCGTTGAAACCCGAATTAAATGACAGGTGCTAGGGTTGTATTTTTGAGAATGACAAATGCATGAGTTAAAAAACATGTGCATGTGGGTTTCTTAAGAAAAATGTACAAGTTGAAAATAGTCTAGGCATTAGTTTCAAATCCATGGTCACATTCAATTCAGCACCCACTTCTTTAATTTTCCGTTGAAACCCAAATTAAATGACAGGTTTCGTGTATTTTCAAGAATGACAAATGCATGAGTTAAAAAACATGTGCATGTGGGTTTTCCTAAAAATATGTATAAAATGAAAATCTTTTAGGCATTAGTTTCAAATCCAAGGTTAAATTCAATTCACAATCCATTTTTTTTTTCTACTAAAACCCAAATTAAAGGACACTTAGGTGCCCTGTATTTTCAAGAATAACAGATGCAATTTCAAAAAACAGTGCACGTGGATTTTTTAAAACAAATGTACAGATTGCAAATAGTTTAAGCATTACTCTCAAATCCATGGAAGCATTCAATTCACCACCCAACTTTTGTATCTTCCGTTGAAACCCCCAAAAAAAGGCATTCAAGAAAATAGGGCTCTAATTTTAGTGCGATCACAAATACTCTATGTTTTGTAGATTTACAACTTGTCCATTTTTTTTTTCATGCTCTTTGCATTCAAAGATCATGACATTTGAGTTTTTAGTTTTCTAAACTACAGTCCATGGATAATGGATTTTTTTTTCTTTGTGAATTATATTCAAAAAAATGGGGCTCTAATTTTAGTGCAATCACAAATACTTTATGTTTGGATGATTTACAACTTTTACATTTTTTTCTCATGCTCTTTGCATTCAAAGTTCATGACATTTGAGTTTTTGGTTCTCTAAACTACAGTCCTTGGGTAATACAGTTTTTTTTCTTTGTGAATTATACTAAAAGAAAAGGGGCTCTAATTTTAGTGTGATCACAAGTATTTTATGTTTGGATGATTTACAACTTGCCCATTTTTTTTTCATACTCTTTGCATTCAAAGATCATGATGTTTGAGTTTTTGGTTCTCTAAACTACAGTCATTGGGTAATGCAAATTTTATTCTTTGTAAATTATATTGAAAAAGATGGGGCTCTAATTTTAGTGTGATCACAAATACTTTATGTTTGGATGATTTACAACTTGTCCATTTTTTATTTCATGCTCTTTGCATTCAAAGTTTTTGACATTTTGGATTCTAATTATGAATAATGGTATTCCATGTATGATTTTCATGAGAATCATTGTATACAATTCGCTGATGATTTTATTGAATTCTCATAAATGGTCTAAATTATGCAACCAACTTAATGAATGATTAAAGATGATGAAGTTTTTTGTCTGTAGAAGTTGCAAGTAGTCAAGGCATTACTTTCAAATGTATGACTGCATTCAATTCATTACCCATTTTTTTAATTTTACATTGGAACCCAAAAAGATTTATACCTGCTGTGTATTTGAGAAAATCACAAATGCATGTGCCAAAAAAGAAGTGCACGTGGGCTTCTTAAAAATATGTACAAATCGAAAATAGTTTAGGTATTACTTTTAAAACCATTGCTACATTCAATTCCCCATACAATTTATTTTCATATAGATATGCATTGTTTAATTTTATAGTTTACGGGCTTGTAGTTTATAAAAGTATGTGACATGGGCCATTGGTTTTTTGTTTTGCAAATCTTGAACCTGCACCCTAAACCCTAAACCTTAAATCCTAAACTTGCCACATGTAAAATCGGACGGAATTTGTCAAAAGCGACAGCAATGAGGTTTCTTTGGTCAACAACAAGGCATTTGCAAAGAATCAAGTAGAAAATCCAGCAAGAGCTAGATTTGTACTGGCACTCCGTGATTTTCTGAGTTAAGCACTTGGAATCTAATAAAGCAAATCTAGCAATAGGAGGAAATTGTCAAGAGCGGGTGGCTTTGTAGATATTTTTTAAGTATAGAACAATTTTTGACCTGGAGCGAACTAAAAGCGCCCCCAAATTGGGAGGGCATTAATTCTTGTTGCTAGGCTTTTTGAACGCTGAATTCTGGCATCCGTTGACTTCGACGGATTTTGAATCTTCAGAGTTCCACGCCTTTTGACTTCAAGATATTTTGAATCTTGTGAATTTTGCGCCTTCTTTCCTTCCCGCGGTCTCCTTCCTTCTTGCGCCTTCCTCTCGCAAGCCTCCTCCTCCGTCGAACACCTTGACGTCGCCTACTCTTTTCTCTGGCGCAAGCAAGCAGCATCAGCGATTCACTTGCGCTTGTGCTTTTGTTTCAACCCCGTGCACCGTGTTGCCTTTCAATCTGCGGGAGTTATTGTGCACCTCTCCCAATTCCATTTACTCCGTGAAGTGTGTGACGGTCGTGTCCTATTTGTGGGTAAGCTATCTTGTTTGCGTCGTTTGTAGTAAGCTGTCTTGTTCGTTGTCCAATTTTTGCAAAACCTTGTTTTTTCATGTTTCTTGGCACCTCATTTCTCTCATTTTTGATGCTTATCCAACCTGTGCGCATTTCATATTCTTTACTTCTTTGGATGCAACATCAATGAATAAACTGAAGATGTATTGGTTGTTTAGCAATTTTGTTTGCGAGCGTCACTTTCTAAGTCATTTGTGATGCTCAATCGCTATTGGTTCCACGTTTTCTGGCAAAAATGTCGGAAGTATTTTCATTTCTATTTCTATTTACATTGGAAACTGTATACTTATACTCGGGTCGACTATAACTATTGACCGTGGTTTCTGGCCGAGAGTGAGTTGACATCTCAGAAGGAACTTAGCTGTCTCTTGAATTCTGGAACTGTAGCATAACACAATATCGTCGAGTCGACTATAAAATGACTCATGCATTTTCTCTATCAGAAACCCCACTCTAATATGAACTGAGGATCATGAAGACTTTGGAAATATGACATGAACTAGAGTAAGCTATACTCGACTTGACTATAGTACCTGAATCACTTTTTCCAGAGAATGGTGGAAAATGACACTTGATACGATCTAATATCCAATGATCATGATATTGTTACTCTTGTCATACCGATTGTTGGAGATATTGGTGACCTTTTTTGTGTCTATACTCTTGTACACTAAAACTACTACATGTATAGTCGGGTTGACAATAGGAATATGTGGGGTGGAGATTTTGTTTCCATTTATTTCAATATGTTCGACATCTTTGTATCTTCAAGGTCTAGTTCCTCATTTCCACTAGACACTGAAATAAATTATTTGGATCGTTTGCGGGATGAAGTGTTATCTAAATTAACCAATCATGTAGCTTGAGGATGAAGATAAGGAATGTTAGTACTGCTTATATAATTATAGTCCACTTGATAATAGCTTGTTGTTTTCATTTAAGCAGCCATTGATTCTTGTACATTGATTGTGAATTTGAGATGAATTCTTGTTGTTTCCTTAGTTAGACTATCTTATACTCAAGTCGAGTATATAGATCACTGATGTCGTTTCTGTTGTTTCAGATTCAACATGCATGGGCTTGAGGAGTTTTCTAATCCGGTTCCAATTTTGCCTTTGGATGTTGCTGTATGCGACGGAATTCAGTGTTACTCATGAAGCACTAAGGGAATCACCCTCAAAAACAAAGTGGGTGTTGATGTCACAAACAAAGTTTCTCAAAATGTTGATCCTGACCTCGTCATTGACACGGATGGGCAGCCCCTTGGTGACGACCGAGTTGCTGTTTAGATTGCGGAGTTCTTATAGAAGGCGAAAGTTCCATCAGCTTGGATGGGGTCAATGCACTCTTGGGACATTAGAAGGGTGCTTTTGAACAAAGCCAGTCTACATGAGCAAATACACATATACAAAACAACTTTAAGCGCCTTGAATTGTCGTGTTCATATTGGAGTGTGTTCTTATGAGAGTTCTTGAGTTCGGGTTGAGGTCGGCTTTTCTCCTAAGAAGAAATCTCTTTTTTCACAATAAGCAATCCTTCAAGTTTCTACACAATCATGTTGTGAGAATAACTGTCTACAGCCTTTTCCCCGTCAAGAGATTCAAGCCATATGTTCTCAACTTCATGCAAACAAAGGATTTTATGCCCGCCAGAAATGTCTTTTTGAGGTGCATAGGCAGATGCACACAGACAATGCCGCTAAAGAATGGATAATTTTGAAAAAGATTGAGGTGTGTTCTGCCGTTTGGTGGAAGATTCACGGAATTTTGAAGGCTACATTCTATAAGTACAGGCACAAGGCCATGTTTGGGAAGCAAGCGGAGGGGCACGGGAATTTGGGATCCAAAAAACCTTGTACGCATATTGTTCAAGCCACCGCCACACTTCAGACGTTGGTTGTAAGTGAAACTGACAGGGTGCCACACAAATCAAGGACACTAGGAACCGGAGAGAAAGTCACCGCAATGGTGTTGCCCTCAGCGTTTTGTTGGAGCAACCAATTACCAAAAATCAATGAGGCTAATTCCTCTTTGAATTTACCACCCATTTCTTCTAGTGGTTTGAGTAACATCAAGCGTGCTTCTTTTCCAGAGTATGCTGTGAAGGCTCTAGGAGACTCTTTCGCAAGGTGTGCTCAATGTGATACATATAGGCAATTGAAGAGCACCTGCCCACCACTTTCTCACGCACATAATAAGTGGGCTACACTTTTGCAAACTCACCTTGGAGGGCAGAAGGCCCACAGAGAACTATATTATGCAAATTGTTATATTTCTGAAAAATATCCTAAAAAGATGCTCACCATTATCCATAATAAAAAGGATCACTTGAAGACTGCTTCTCCTCATTTCTCTCACAAGACCAAAGTGACGGATTCTTTTATGAAAATGCCCGTCGCTATTACTGGCATGATTGCTCATGGTCAAGGCAATGTTTGGTACGTGCATTACAGCTTGGACATTTTTCCAACAGACTCAAATCACACCATTGCATCCATTGCAAAGTTGTTGCGTAATTTGAAAGGGCAACCAAAGAATTCATTGCGCGAATTGCCTAAAAAGTTTGACCATGATGGGTTGATCAAGAAAACCAAATCCACATTGACGCAGGCTGTGTTGGAAGGCTCGGAAATGTCTTGAACTCCCTTCTTCCTCCTCCATCTAAACCAATCTCTACTCAATCTTTGCCATCTATATTGACTCTGTAGCTTGACAATGCGTCAGGGGACAATAAAAATTGATGGGTTTTTGCTTTCTGCTCTCTTCTTGTTTTGAAGGGCATTTTTTGCAAGGTGTACATTAACTTCCTCATCGTTGGACACACTCACAAAGACATTGATGCTCTTTTTGGTCGATGGAGTTCTATATTGAAGACAAATAGCTACCAGACTATTCCAAGGCTCATGAAGTCATTCATGGATTGTGAAACACATCCTCTCATTCCTCACTTCATTGAAGAAGTTTTTGATTTCAAGTAATTTGTGGAAGGATATTTGGACATAGGCGGGAGACTTCCTAGAAGGTCATTCTTTGGGCCAGCAATTTTCTTCAAGGATTCGAGTGGATGGCCGTTGATGGAGTATAAGTTACTCTACACTGACCAGGACTGGTTGCCAACGGGCGGGAAAGGAATTTGCTTGTAGTCTAAGACTGAAGACGGCCGCCCCAAGGTGCCAAGCAGTGTTCTGCAGCCTCTGGCTCCTCGTCAAATGAAGTTGTATGATGGTATCAAAAAGGGTTTGAATGATTTCGTTGCACATTGGACTAGTATGGCGGACAACGATCAATCTGGAGAGTTCAGCAGGAAGAATGAACCTGTAAGAAGTTATTGGAAAGGTGTGAGGGCCGCTTTTGATGCGCCTCTTGTTGTGCATGTGACAAAACAGGATGGATTTTGGCCGGCTTCTAGAATCACCCTTGGGCTGGAAGATACTAGGGAAGACAATGGCGCAGTGCAAGAAGAGTTTGCAGAGGATCCACCCTTCGTAGGGCGAAGACATGATCGCCCACGCCCTTTGTTTTTTGTCAGTCGTGATGTATTTGCCGGTTATTTTGTCATTGTGCGACCTCATCGTGGCGACCCAAAGCCATTTTGGCTCGCTAGGGCACTTACAAATCCGAGTCCAGATCTGGGGCATGTTAAATCAATACGGATCTAATATTTGATGCCTCTTTCAAAAGATCAGCTTGATCCAGAAACGTATGATGGATGGGATACAAAAGCAGGGAATGTGTGGGTTCAGGACACACCTATAAAATCAATCTGGGCAAGCACAGGCTGTATCATGACGGCTTTCAAGGCACGTGGAAAAAGGATTGTTAATGAGGAACCTCTAGTTCGTTCAAAAGTTTCTATTCCCAAAGCACAATTCAGCATCATCAAATCATTAGTGGCTGAAATTTGGACTAATCGTAATGGCAATGTGTCTTTGATAGACAAAGAAAAGTAGTTTTTTATTTTTGATATTTTAATATTATTATTGGTATTCAAGTAAAATGCACTTATGCATTTAGATTTATGTTGTGCCTTTTTATGTTGACCAAGGATATTAATATCCTTATGTAATATTGTTGATTTCTATTAATAGTAATTATTATTTTATTTGTATTACATTCTATATAATGTATTTTTGCTTTTCTCTAAATGAATTTTTTTTTGTGTTTGAATGTATTTTATGTGAAATGTTTGATGTTAACAATCGCAAGTGACTGTGTACGTTATTGTGTTTACACAAATAAGTCTCAATTTAAAGAAATGTCCTCCTTCTAAACCAATGGATGTATTGTATTTTTATGTCTATAATTTTAAAACACAAAATCTGAATGTTCTAAGTGAGTTCTTGCTATTTGATTAGTTGGTTTAGTATGAAATTTAAAAAAAAAATAGTGTTCGGACAATTCAGAGCCTCCATTTAATGAATACTAAAATAATTCTAAATATAGAAGGAATTAAAATGAGACCGCAACTTGTCTCAATTTAATGAATAAAGCCTTGTATATAAAACCAGGGTGTGACTAGACGAAACCCGAATGCGGACAAGGATGGATTCCGGATTGGATTCCGAAAAGTAGTGAGGACAGATTCTGAATTGGATTCTAGAAAGTAGTAAAGAAGGATTCCAGATTGGATTCCAGAAGGTTGTAAGGAAAGATTCCGAATTGGACTCTGGAAAGTAGTAGCAACCGGAAGAGAGTGAATCGTTGAGACGGATTGCTTGGGTGTGTTTTGGAAGAGATCTGGATATCCTTAGTTTGCAATAACATCTGGAATTCCCTGGGACGATATTTCGTGTTATCTTAGTACATCTTTGGATTAAGGATATTTACGCTTGGATTGGGTGTATGACAGAAGGTGTTGCATATACTGGTGGGATGAATTTAGGGGCGAAAAGCAGTAAGAAAACTAAACGGAACGTGGCAACCCACGGGCTCCACCTGGAGATTTTGAATGACCCTACCATCAAAGCGGAGACAGATTGGGAGAAGGAGACAATGGAATATTGGAACTCCAGGATGTGCAAGAAGTATGTAAAAATGTCCCACATCAACAAGTTGTGGCCGAGGGAGTCCCATGTTGCTCAGACGCATGATTTTAGTTGCAAGCCATGGAATTGCAACGACCAACAATTTGTGCAACAATCGTTGGAGGTGTGGAAGGCACTCTTTGGGGGCAAACCAATGAGTAAGGGGTACATAAACTATAGCGTGGCCTCCATGGTGTATGCAAAACTCCAATTAGCCCGGAAGGTGGATTGGAGCACGTTGCCAACAACAACCAAGGAGCCACTACATCTTCAGAGCAATCAAAAGATATTCCGGATTTGTACAAGCCACAGGTAGGGCCAAGTGGGACACTAAAACCAAGAAGAGTATTAAAAAATACTCCAATGCCGAAGACAACCATCTGTGGGGCACAAGTGATGCATTACCATTGGCTTCGACGCGGACCCCAACAACAGTGAGCCGTGCCTCCTTGGGAGATCTGGAGGGAGAGGTGTTTTTTACTCCTCCAACGGCTTTGATGTGTACACCAAATGTAGAAACCGTGGTTCCAGGAAGTATGGTTCTGAATGAGGAAAACGTTCTAAACAAATGTGGAGCCCCTTTCTTGCTACGAGAACGTCAAAAGGACCCTAAACCGGAACAAGTTGCAAGGGCCAATGCTACAATTGATAATCTTTTAGAGAGCAATGCTCTAGATCCCTTGACACATGTATCTTTGAACCTAGACGGGATAGGATTGCCGAGCCCAGTATTGAGCCCTCAAGTTCAATGGCATCGGTCAATAAGAAATAAAGAACCAACCCATGACGTAACAAGGGATTTCACCATTCATGGCAAAGACATTGCGAGTAAGTATCCGGGAGTGTCAGCTATTCCTCCCTCGCAATTGGAGATTCTCCGTCACATACCAAATCTGAAAGAATTGAAAGCCTTGGTGCAGTGCTCTATTTAATGGAAGGAATTTTAGGTAGGATTAAGACCATCTGTATCTGATGCCAAGCCTAGCAGCTCTAGTCCTTTTCCGAAACTCGACACAAGCTAGAAGGCATTTGCTAGGACCACAATCTCATTGACCACAGCAGCAAGATTTGTGAAAGAAATTTCCCCGAGGGTTATGGAATTTGCAAAGGAATTGGCCAAAGTATTGCTTGAACTGATCATTGGTGTCGTAGCTTTCATGAAGTACACACAGGCTATATTACCATTCCTTGACAAGAAATACGACAAAATGAAAGACATGGTTGCTTTAGTAGAAGAAAATCAAACGTTGAGGGCCTTGAACGATTCCTATGACAACTGGAAGGCACAATGAGATGAATTGAAAAAGAAGTTGGAAAGGCTACAAAGGATCCATGAGCGCAAATTCGAATGACAGATGAAGGATGCTGCAGAGTTGAGGCCCATAACACAAGTGCTACAAGACACTCAAAAGAGCGATCAACTCTCTCTTCCTTTTGAAAAAGATGGAATTGTGGAGGGCCACAAAAGCACAAAAGTAAACCCTCAAACCACCATCTGTAATCCTACTCCAGCATTACAAGATGCTTCCATACAAACAGAAGGAAGTGAGGTCAAAGAATTGAAGCCGAAATTGGATGAGGCAAACAAAGAGAATGTCCGTGCTTTGTCTGAGTTGGAACAATTGAAACAAATAGTGCAGCTGGATAAATGCATGCCAAAGGGCAATGCGGACTCTTGGTGGTTGGCATGGGTATAGAAGCTTGAAGACAAACCGCCCGTAGTATCCGAGCAATGAAAGGGCTCTTGAAATTAGCAATGAAGTCGGATGATGAATGCAATGCCGTAGAGAGCTTTCTCTGGTAGATGAAGCAGACGTTTGAGGTACATCCGAGGGGATCAACCACCATTACATGTTGGAGAGACATGGATGCAATGTTTGTGACCTTGAACCATGCAAAGAACTACCAACATCCCCACATCAATTGGACCTTGGAAGCAGAGGAAGGATGGGTCCTTTACAATACGCTTTCAACACACATCAAGAAGAATGAGAAGGAAGTAGTGCACCCTTGTGATCCTTCCATTGGAATCTTGGAAGGCTAGTGTAGCCTTTGCCTCGGTCATACTGGTCCGGAAGGAGCCCTAACCATGGGCCAATGCCGCCACAATTTCCATGTCACATGTATTGTCAAAGCATCTCTCTATTGTTTGGTTTTTCCCAAGTGTCATTCTTCTTTCAGCCTGAGGTTCTACAAAATGCTTGGGATCTCAAAAGGTATCCCATTCTGTCACAAATACAATCTATGGAACCTTCCACTTGACCAAAAGCCATACAAATTTCAAAATTACTTGCATTGGGGAAAACCTCTAACGTGGGATTCACTAGCCTAAGTGCATTCTCTAACCCAAACGTCTATGTATGAGGCGGATCCATACGTGTGGATCAACAAGGACAGAGTGGTGGAGTTGCGGGCCAAAGGTATTGCAAATGGCGAGGCCGTGAAATGTTTTGTCATAGCATGGGAGGACATTGGAGCATGCAATACAAGAAATTCTTCCGATTTCTCGAAAAAGATGTGCATAAAGATGGAGATGGCATTTGGATAGAGCAGATGCGTGTTCAAGAGTTCCATGAGCAATACTTGGCATACAATCATACTTTGATAGGCAGGGCCCTTCTTTTGTTGAAGTTGGAAGAAGTCGCAGAAGTTTGTGCTCTTGTAGAAATAGATGGGCAGTCAAGCACAAGGCATTATTTTGTGGATGTGGCAAGGGAATTTGATAAGAGGATGGACGAGATTATAAGTGCATGGAGGGCATTTCTAATGGGAGGAGATTGACCTACATGGTTATACATGCAAGATGATGACGAAACGGTCAACGCCTTAGTAGATCGAGTGGATAATGCACTCAAAGCGTTGAAAGCAGGGGAAGTGGCTTGTCTCCCAAGTGGAAGCAGAAGCGGAGGATGGAAGACAAAGATGACCACTCTCCAGAAACAAAACGACAGTTTTGCATCATTGATTTGGAAGCTAGGTCTGCACGGCCCACTGTTGGAATAAGTCCTGTGCGTACACCTCGCTGCAGAAGTGCAAGACTCATGGGTGAAGAATGTCCGTCTTGTGTATCATAGGAAGGTAGCGGTGATAATATATAATGCCAATGGCCATTTCTTGTAATAGGATAGAACAAAGGTTGTAATGCTGCAACAAACAATGTACATACTATGCTTTAATTTTTTTCAAAAACTATTAAAAATTGAGTTAAATAAAGGACTTCAAAGTTTATTTTAGAGTAGCAAATCCATAACTGCCTGCAAACTAGAACACCTTATAATTTTCATCTCATAAATCAAAATGGAACACATAAAAGCTTTGTACGTATATATGAATCTAAAGAACCAATTTTAAAAGTGTATTTTAGTGTGCTAACATGATTTGTAGTTGTCCATCTCACCTCCAATCCCCAAAAAAGTTTGTTTGCTAATTTGTCAAACATAATGGGCATGAAAAGTATACATTTTTTTTTTCATAATTTTTCAACTCATATGCAATTTGACACTAGATATTGGTGTGCATATTAATAATAGTAATAAGCAAAAATCCTAAATATGTGTCGTAGCACAAGGAAAGACAATTCCTACCTTTAGGCATTTTTAGTGACAAAACTTCCAAGATGACCCGTGTATCATTTCCAAAGGATTTAACTCGTAGTATCCTCAAAACTACCGTAATAGGATTTGGGAAACAAAACCCAAGGAAAAGGAAATTCGGAACTAAAAACTAGGAACTGCAATTTCTTATTCATATTCCCTAACCCTTATCTCTCTCAACTTACACCAATAACCCTACCTCAGACTATTTATGACAGGTAGGTATTTGTCTCAGTAATAACTGTATATTAGTATCTTACTTAACTAAATGGGGATCCGGAATGAATGTCATGATCTTGTACCTTCCCCGGATTCGGATTCAGTAAGCTAAGTAACTGATCAGATAGTCTAACCTTTATAGCAGAGGGATCTTCTCTTTGGTTTCAAAGGAACGTATACCCTACTCTTCAATGGATTTAAAGTGACTGAAGTTTCACTTAGCAAAAACAAAACACAAACACACGCTAACCGGATGCGGATTCCTCCTTACAACTGATCCAAAAATCAATCCGAATTGGTAGGTCACTCAAGAAACTTCCACAACCCTCTCTTAGTACAACGACAGACTTAT
This sequence comes from Neckera pumila, assembly GCA_963969595.1. NCBI lineage: Eukaryota > Viridiplantae > Streptophyta > Bryopsida > Hypnales > Neckeraceae > Neckera > Neckera pumila. Next base: position 638,740 of record OZ018418.1, on the reverse strand, counting down.
CCGGACAAAACCCCAAGAGCCAAACTTGGCACCTTGATAACTAGGGGATCCCAACTATCATCCGATTCTTCTCTGTTGGATTGTGGGAATACAAAAACTCTAGTAAATAGAAAATATGAGAAAACTGGGTTAGCATAGTCTAATTTTTGAATTTGTTATTAGTGTCCAAGAATCCGGGTCAGCTAGAAGGAAATTAGAAATAGCTGATACCTGGATTGCTAGAATTCCTAAACCGGATAAATATTCCGGTTAAAATGGAAGCCGTAGGACAACAAACAGATCCGGAAAGCCTACGACAGGTAGCCTTTCGGCCTAGATCCCTTAGGGCACCGTTACGAGAACGGTCTCATAGCCGTTCCCTTGGGGAACTGTCGGCCGAACGTCGGGTACTTAAGGGCGCAGTTTTCATTTCTTCTGTCTCTTTCTTCTTGTACTTGTGGTGTGCGCGTAGAGAGTGAAAATGTGGTGAGTTAGGACCGTGCTAGGGAGAGATCGGTGAGGTTGGTGCCGATTGCACCGGATTAACCAGTCGGTAAACTATGGCAGGACCGGCCCGGATGATGTCTCCGGCAATTCCAAAGGATCCAGAAGACCGAAAGCACTTAGAGGAGGACTTAGAGACGATAGGATGCGCCGGATTGTTGCGACGCCCCTGGAGTTTGAGGATCATCGCAGAACTTGTGGTAGGAATTCCGAATCAGTACCAGTTAACTGTGAAAGGCCAGCCCAAACTTTGGACGGAGGACATGTGGAAGGAAGTATACTCGTTTCAGAAAACCGGATTTGATTTAGCTGCCCAAAAAAATAGGACCGAGCAGAGAAAGTTCCGGGGTCCGGCGCATAGTAAAGAGGGATACAATATTCATGACTGTATTAAGGATAGGCATAGCCGGATTTTGGAGTTCCTTATTCCGATTTTGTATCTGGAGAAGTCGACTCGGGTTATGGCGACAGTAGCGAGCACCATATTTGGAGCGATGGAAGGCCGGCCGGTGAACTAGGGTAGACTCATCACGAACATAGTATCCAAGTTAGTCGCGCGTGCAACTTCCGAGAAAGCTACCACGCTCACCATGTATCTTTTTCATCTTTACCATCAGTAGGGTTTTTTGAATGAGCCGGAAATGCATGCTTACATCCATGGAGAGGAAGTCCTGAAGTATGGGTTTACGGAAGAAGTCCAACCGGCCAACCCGCCGTAAGAGAATCTGAGCAGCCACCCTTGACTCACAAGCGGATCCGGAGACAAAAGTTGACGGATCAGGCTACACGAGGCAAGCAGGTGGTTACAGATGACAAACCGCAACTTGAGTATCCGAAAAATGACTATATGAAGGAGTTCTGGGAGCGCGAATATAAGTGGGCCAACAAGTGTCGGTTGATCCACAACAAGATGGCGAAATACATTAGCGGGGCCATGACACTCTTGGGAGTCAGTTGCCCGGAATAGATAGCGGATGCAATCCGGAAGAGGATGGATCCAGGGGCATTGAAGGTGCAAAAGCTCTGTATTTGGAATCTGCAGCAAGTCAAGACAGATCTCCAATCCCGGGTGGCCCAGCTGGAGAGCGAGCTAGAGGTGGCGAGGACAAAGGAGGCAGACGCTTCTAACCTCGTCTGGAATCTGTCAACTTTGGTGGCAGCTCCGGCGGAGCAAGTGTTACGAGCCTGGCTCTTCACCGACAAGCTGATGGACAAAGCTCACGCATCTGGACCGAATGTGCTGAGGGTGCTCATTGATTACCAAGCCCGGATGAAGAAGGTGTTGGCGGAGATGCGGCAATTGCTCGGACAACTTGACCTGGGGAGGGAGTTGGATTTTGAGTGTTTCCCGGAAGTCGCGGATGCCCAGAATTACTTACAGACTCAGGCCAGAGAAGCAGTTCCGGAGGAGAATCCGGTAAGGGGACAAGATATGTTGATCGATGAGACTAGTATGCCCCTGATGTCCGAAAAGGAGGGAACCAGAACGTCTGTTCCGGTGAGGACGGCAAGAGCTGTGGTGACAATACCGGAAGCTTCAACACCGAAAAAGGCGAAAGACTTGATTCCAGGAACAAGGCTCACCTTTTTTACAGGTGAGCCGGCTCGACCACCTGGAGCTGCAATCTTTGCTACACCAAAGTCCGTAGTTCGTCGTAACCTGGCTAGACCATCGGGAGCCATCAAGAACTCGGCTTAGAGTTATCCGGAGAGGTTCACATACATGCAGCAAGCTTCTCCGCCCAAGGGCAACAAAATTCCATTGGAGACTTTGGACGATGAAGAGGAAGAATGCGAAACCGGAAGGAAGTTGGAAGATGAGGCTACTCCGCCTTAAGGGTGCACGATCATCACTCGAGCACAAACCAAGAGCACGCCGGTGAAGTCACCACCGTCCAAGGCAAGGAGCAGCGTGAAGAAATTGCACAGGAAGTAGTTAGTTTGATAGGTTTTTGTTTGGGTGTTTTGAATTTGATCCGTCTCAGGTTTTCCGGAAGTGGAATCCGGTTTTGGATTCTTAGGAGGCCGTCGACCTAGATTTCCTGGGTATCTCGGGTGTTAGTTTGATTGGCCACCCTGATTTTCGGGTGTGCCTTTTTTGCTTTTTTGCTTTATAGTTTGGGTTTGAAAAGGAGGGCAGGCTTGTTGCCCTCTCATTCCATTCCAGCCCAGTAGAGTGCAGTTTGATTTTGTTCTTTTGCTTTCTTTAATTGGAGACCCCCTTGTGGATATTTCTAGATCCGGCTATGTGCATAAGTAAGAGTATTTGCAAGAGTGTTGAAGTATGAAGAAGACGGGTGAGGAGGAGTCCGGATCTAAGTAAATTGGGTATGATTGGTAGCTGGCCTTAAAGAGAACTCTAGATCTATGAAGGAGGATTAGTGCATTGTGTCTTAAACTACTAGGATAGTAATCCGGTGGATTGAGTAGTGGAAGCGAGTCCGCTGTCGACCCGTGCAGAGGTAAGCGTCCGCCAAGAGGAAGTCGCTGCTCTATCGGAAGGCCTGCCAACTTCTGGATCGGTCTGAGAGTCTCAAACAACGTTGCTACCGGTTCCGGGTACTTGATCTGTCGTTGTAGTGAAGGAGTAGAAAGTAGATTCTGAGTGACCCGTTTTTCGGAAGGATCATCCAGAGAGCTGTGAGGATCACCATCTGCCTCTTTTTTCCAGCAATTCCGGAAGAGAGTTGTTTGTGTCTGTGTGTAAGTGTGTGTGTTTGTTTTAAACTACGAGTGGTGAGTCCCTACCCCCTAAAAGATCAACAATGGACCCCCTGACGGTAAAACAGGGGTACAGAAAACCAGAGTTTTGAATGAGAGTTACCGGATTTCGGATAAGGACGGGATCCGAATTAGATTCCGGAAGGTAATATTATCCGGAAGGAGAAAGAGTAAAAAAATTAAGTTACGGATTGCATGGGATTTGTTTTGGAGAGATATTTGGATAACCTTAGTTTGCAATAACACCTCGAATTCCCTGGGACGATATTTTGTGTTATCTTAGCACATCTTTGTGTTAAGGATACCTACGCCTAGACTCCGCGTACGACATGGATCCAGCAGGACCTCTCAAATGTCAGCTAGCGTTCATCCTCCACTCCTGGAAGATTCACCTAACCTAAGAATGGCTATCATGCTTAGAAGACACTCAAGAAACTTCAACAACTAGAATTTCCTCCTAATACACAAAGATTTATCAACCAAATCCTAATACTCCTGGAACTGGATCCAGACAGAATCTGGGGGTAACCTCTCCTCTCAAATTCCCACCATCAAAACTACCTGAATCTAGCAATGGTCAAAACATTGCCTCTTGCTTCAACACAAGATGAGGATTTAACAGACCAGTACTTGTGGAGTTGAAATCCAAGCTTGCTTTGCAGAAATTGAAAATAGGAAAACAAGAGTATAAACTGCCCGAAGTTGGAACTAACTCCCAACCCCTTAATACTAACCTCCAAGGAACCCTAAAGGTCCCCAAAGACAAAAGCAGGGGACCAAGGAATGATAGGTGTCATTCTTTATCCCCCTGAGTTGACTATCCTACCAACCCATCCGATCCGCAAAATGTAGATCTCAGATTCCAAAATCCAGGGAAGGCACAGTCCAAGTGTATACAATGGAAAAGTACCTTCCAAATAGCTTCTAAAACAAATCTTTTACTTTCCTTAATTGAAGTGAACTAAGCTATACTGAACTTGAGCCACGCCTATTGTTCCAGGCTTATCTTAAGAATCCCCAACTCTACTTTCTACCCTTCTTCGGAGAAGATTCCTCGGATTTGAAGGCACCCTTCCTTGGCGGCTGCTTCCTGCTGGCAAGGGATTCAGCTGTCATCTTACCTTTAGCCGTACTCTTTACCTTACTGTCCGGCTGAGAAACAATTGCTATGTCAGATTCTTCTTCTACCTCCTCTTCCAATTTAGGTTCGATCTCGGATCCGATTCCGGATCCTCTATCTTCCTTTACTGACTGACAATGTGATTCGTCCTCCCGTGAATGGTAACTTTTGGAAGACACCTCTCTCGCCCGTTTGCATGTGGACTTTGTCTTTACCCCGCTTGTCTTTACTGGAGAGGGTTTGGCGCCTTTGCTCTGCGGAGTCCGGAACTCATCTTTCTTTATCTGGATTTTGCTCTTAAATCCGGATCCGTGTACCAAATCCTCACCTCCTTTTGCCTTCTGTTTGGCAGGTGTTTTCTTTTTTCTAGCTCTTCTTTGACTTTGCAGGTGTGTCCAAAAGTTGACCCGCTTGTTGTAGAGCTCCCCGAATACTATCAGTATCCTCTCCAAACTATCCGCATACTCTGCACAAACTAGGACAGCCTTGCACGCATCCTCTTTTCCAGCCTTCTGGACTTCCTCTTCAAAGTACTTGGCTTTATTGAAGACATCCCTGGAGTTCTAGATGAACTTCCTAATCCTCTTGAGGGTCTCTTCCAACTCAGAGGAAAGTTTCCGCTCAACCCTACTTCCGACCTCACTCTTCTCTAATTTCTTGCGGAGGGACTCGTTCTCATCAGCCAGACTCTTAAAATCCTCTCTCTGCTAGTCGATGTCCTTTTGACCAATCAATTCTTCTACTGAGTCTACAAGCTCGGATACCTTAATCCCTCCAAGCAACCTACAAACTTTGCTCACTGCTCCCCTTTCAATATCTAAGTCATCCCTTATCTTTTCTAGATCCTCAATAATCCTCCTTAGAGGATTTTCACTCTTGCCTTCCGGTTCCGCAGAACCCTTTTGACCGCTCTGGGACCCTTTCCTCTCCTTGGTGGATCTCATCCTCTCTGTTTTTGGATGACCCTCTATTGCTCATTTGGTCCTTTCATCTTTTCCTCACTATCTCTCTTTTGAGTGGGGTCGATATCAAACTTAATCATTAGAGAAGCCACCTTTAGAGTCACTTCCTCTTTTATTTGCAACACCTCTAGGTGCTCATACAAATGGAACAGGATGGACCCTATGGAAGTTGCCTTTACACTACCTAAAGCGTTGACCATTTTCTGGACCAATTCCTTCACCACTCCTGCCCAGAATCCTTTCCTATCACCGCTCAGCACTCCAAAGATAGTATTGGCCCATGTGACTGTAACCCGGTTTGGATGTTCCGAATACAAGATGGGGAACAAAAACTCCAAAACCCTCTTCTTTCTTGGCAGCCTACAATCTGCTATTGTGTAGCCATCCTTAGGGTGAGGAAGGTTTACAAATTTACCTTCTGTGTATCTGGATGTCTGCAAAGCCATCCCTCTCCAGCACGCAAAAAGTTATAGACCATCTTCCACATCTCAATCGTCCACTTGTTGAGAAGAGCGCGAGCGGTCTTCACCCACTCATTTGACTGTTCCTTCATCAGTTCGCCAATCATGTCCTCGTCTCGTAAGCTCCATGATTTCTTCAAAAAATTGGCGACTCCGGTCTGTCCCAAATCCTCCTCTCTCCATCCTCCTTTGGAATTGCCGGATAGATCATTTTGAACTTAAGAGCCCTTGACCCACTGCCCTTGGCCATCACCATTGCTCAAGTTCTCTCAACAAGTCACTCAATCGATGCCTTTGTGAAATAACTACAAGTAGTTTCTTGCCAAGTGAGGATCTTCGTCCGCTTTGTCATTCCAAAAACAGAAACCTTTCTCTCCTCTCTAGACACACTCATATGTAAAAAGCTTTACAAACTTGCGCACAGACACAACCCAAACTCAAACACATAGATGAAGATGGAAGTTCCTAACCCTTGAGCTTCCCTCAAATGTGCGGCCGCTGGATTAAGGTAGCCATTATCCTCTTGCGTGCAGGTAATCCGATGGTTGAACAGTCCGCCCTAATTCCCGGTAGGTTTGTTGGATCCTCCATCCGCCCTACCAACTCCCGATAGGTGGTCTGTTACCTTTTCCGTGAATTCTGGTACCCGGCCCTAGTTATTGGGACTGGATCGGATCTCAGTAGGAACAGGAAACTTTCACTACCGGTCCTAACCAAATTATCTATCTATTGTTATTCTATGAGCAAGGAATGTTAATTGTGGTAAGGTGTTTAGTTTATCCTTGAATAAACCAAAAAATTGTACCCCTATTAACCCCTCCCTCTACTTTCTTCACTAATCTAGGCCTATCTTACTTTTCGGGCTCCCACAATATGTATACGGTTAGATTTTGGAAAACAAACAATTTGCTTCAATAGGGAGAACCGGACAATGCGCCAACTATAACTCCATAAAATCTATGCTCTTTTTTCACAAGCAAGACACATTTGGATACGCGTAGGGCCTTTGGCATGTAGGGGTCAAAGCCTTGACTCCATGAACCCTTGATTGATGTTTGTCCAAACACAAATCGGTTGGGCCGACCGACCGTCCAACAATCGGATAGAGAGTCTGTCCGACCTGTCCACTACCGACCAATCTACCGACCAAAGTCCAAACCCATCCGACCCCCTAAACCGATTGCTTGGACCGTCTAATTCTGTCTAATCCTATCGACCCCTGCATGGAAGGTCTTTGCGTTTGACCTTGTCCGAGCCCGTCCAACTCTGCGTCCAATTGAGAGACCGCTTGACCGTTGGGACCGAAACAATGTTCTTCATTCCCTGTTCAACGGTCACTGACAACCTCAGAACTATAAATTCTAGAAATATGCCATTTGCAAGCACTCCTGAAAAACTGAATGTCTTGATTTCCAAGGGCTAGGTCTGACCCATTTTGGAATGCAAAGCTTGCAAATTGGTGTTTGCCAGTAAAACAAGCCCTTCGTTCAGCCATCTAGGATATAAAGGCACATCAAGTTTGAGAGATAACGGAATAAAACTTTGTCCGAAGTTGACATCTCAAGTTCAAAATCTATTTCTTTGCTGCAATGGGGCTATCCCACAAAGATCTACAAGAGACAATGTGGATGGCAATGGCACACGTGTGGTCAAACGTGATGTTTCAAATGAGAGACACATGTCTCTTTCTACACAAGAAGACTCATGCAGAGCACAAGAACAGCCCTTTTGTGTGGCCTCTGATGGAAATCCAAATATACAAACATCAAGCAAAGATGAAATTGCGTGGGGATCAAGCAGTAGGCCGCAGAGGTAGAGCAAGCTATCGGATGGACTTGACACAGCCAACAAATGGAATTTAAATGCGATCTGGGCCAAGTTATTTTATGCGGCCAACATACCATTTGCTGTAGCTCAAAATCCAGAGTTCAAAGAAGCAGTGAAGAGAACAGCTGAGTTCTGTAGGCGCTACACCCCGCCATCATACAACAATCTATGCAATAAATTGCTTGACGAAGCGAAGGCGGAGGTGCAGACAAATCTACAAAAGAGGACCAAAGACAGCATCAGGAAGTTCAGAGCAACATTGTCTATTGATGGATGGAGCTCGTTTGAAAATCGGCCATTGATAAATGCTATGCCCGTGTCCTCTGCAAGTGAGCAATTCTTAGGAGTGGTGGATACGACTAGGGTCAAGAAGAACGCTGCGTATTTGCCCTCTCTCCTAGAGACATTCATAGTCAAAGTGGGCCCTCAAAATGTGGTGCAAGTGACTACAGATAATGCACCGGTGAACCCAGCAGCATGTGCTTTGGTGACCGCTACATATCCACACATTTTTTTCCAAGGTTGCGCGATGCACGCCTAGAATTTGTTGCTAAAAGATTGGAGAAAACAAGAATGGATAATAGAACAAGTAGAGAACGTTGAAACCTTAGTGAAGTTCCTCAAGAAGAGGCATATGCCGCTTGCAATATTGCAAAAGTACAAGCCAAAGTATAGCTTGTTGATGCCGTATGATACAAGGTTTGCCTCCAATTTCATCACAATTGCATATTTGTTGAAGGTGAAGGGTCCATTGCAACATATAGTGACAAACCCTCAGTGGAATGAGTACGTGAGGAAGTTAGGATGGACATTAAAATCTTGCATTGACTCTCGGGAGGTATTCAAGATACATTTGAGCGAGTATTCATGGTGCCGTTGTCAGAATTTTAAGGACTTGGAGGGTCCTTTTGTGTATGGCGTACGTGATTTGGATGCAAAGACGCCCTGCATGAGCAAGGTTTTGCACATTATGAGAAATTTAGAAAAACATGTCTCCGATTTGGTTAAAGAGCCTTTTTGTTTGAGCCAAGATCTTTCCAATCCACTGTTGGCATCTTTTATTGACTGACGCAAAATGGTGGAGACCAATTTACATTTTCCAGGAGCTCTTTTGAACCCCTACCTTCTTGAAGACGAAGAACTAGCCGACGATCAAAAAGCAACAGACGCATGCAAGCATGTTCTCATGAAAATTTGTAAACCAGGAAATTACGCCGCGGTCGTGAAGGAGTTTGTTGCCTATTGACATAGGGAACCGCCATTCCACATCATGTTGGAGCCAAGTGAACAACAATTGTCGGCACATGCTTGGTGGAGTTTTGAAGGCGTGTGTCGGAAGCTCATTGCTCCAATTGCCAAGAGGATATTGGCACAACCAGTCTCCTCTTCATCATGTGAACAAAATTGGAGTAGCTATTCCTTTGCTCACAACAAATCTAGGATCAAGTTGAAGCCACAAAGAGCAGATGATTTGGTGTATGTGTACACCAATTCAAAAGTCTTAGCCCAATCCAAGGAAAAGAATGATTAAAAATGGTACCATGAGAATGTGCTTTTCAAAAATAGGGAGATGCCTATCTCCAAAACTGAGGATTTGGAAGATGGCAAGTCCGCATTCGATGACGGGGGTGCTATGGACAACGACATGCACAATTGAGATGGTGAAGATGGTGAGGCCGTATTTTATGACGGAGATGCTGTGAACTACAATCAGCCCAATTTGAACAATGAGCCGTTTCGAAGCCCTAATCGGAACAATGAAGATTTGGGAGCCAATGATCGAGACGTCTACAATAACCAAATACATCAGATGAAGACAATTGTAAATGTGGTGAAGAAAACCCTCCAATAACCAAATATATGGATGGGACCAGATTGTTGACTAGCAAAAAGATTTTAGCGGATAGAAAGGAAACCAATGTACAAGATGTGGCAATAAATGGGACAATGCTTGTCAATGGTGGGATTCCTGAAATGGATGAATACATTCTAATTCCCGAGTCTCCATCCAAGGTAGTGGCACAAGCATAACAGAATGACAAAGACAATGACAAGGGCGGATTGGGGGTAAAGGTCCCAATGAATGTGGTGAACATAAGGATTCAATTGAAAGTGGTATCGGCATGAAGAAGAGTGGTGAACCAAGGATGGAGAATGTCAAACCACTTGAAGTAGAAGAGAATGAAGATATACGTTTCATGAAGTCCGGGAGTCCAATCCTCACCCAAAATGGAAAAGGGAAGGAGGCACTTGTGCGAGATTCCCAATTACCACCACGTACCGGTCTTGCATCGTACTACGTACAGTACTTACAAATGGTAGTACAACTTTGGATGGTTCCGGAGGCTCATCATTTAGAAAACAACAATTCAGCATTCCTAAAGAAGTGGACCCTTCCATCAATCAAAGTCTATCCATTTCATCACGTAGTAATGATGACAAGGATGAGACATTGGTTGTAGTATTTGCTAAACAATCTAGCCATCCATCATGAGTTCTTCCCAAATCAAAGACCCGTATACCACAGTCCTTGAACGCAACAAAGATAATCATTCAAAGGAGGCCAAAAAGAAGGACAATCAATGGTGAAAGAGTCCAAAATAGAAAAAAAAAAAAATAGTAATAGAATCGTTTGCAATCTCTCCATTGAAGAAAGCAAATGTGAGGAGAACCCTCCTAGATGCACTTCAGCCTAGTCCGTAGACAAAAATAAAACCAGTCTATGGCCTTAGAGAAAGCATTGGAAAGTCCATATTACAATTGAAAATGGAAAAAAAGGAGGGCAAACCAATGAGATCACATAAATCTTGGAAAGTACATGGTTTTGGAGTGAGAATTCTACAATCTTCATCAAACTATTTAGAAGAGGCATCCAATGATGAAGACACCGGATGGAAAATAAGAGGTGAGAGTAGTGGGGCTGAAGTGAAGGGAGACAGTGATTACAATCGTCAGGAACTGAAGGGATGTAAACCTAGGTGCCGAGGTCCTTATGATACATAGATGGCACTATGTGGCAATTGATTATTTATTGCCACTTTGCTGTAGTACACTGATTTGCCTATTGATGTTCAGAATACCATGAAGATTTCTTGGTATCCAATACATAGGAAGAATTCAATAAAATTTGATTGTATGCAATTTATTTTGAATGGAACACGACATTCTAAAATGTAATTGTATAATGCAACAATTTTGTCTTCAAAGTCATCCAGGCTTTGTGAATTTTGAAAATGAAAAGAACGCTTACATTATTAGAGTTATTTGTAAAGTAGGTTAAATCAAGGTTTAAACTTGTCAGTTTTGCAAAAAAGCAGGATGAGTTCAAAAAGTTGTGCATAGTCGGGACAAAACTGGGTGTAAAACTGAATTATGCATCAAAATGGTGCTTAAGAAGATTTGGACTCCACTTTTGAGGTCGTGTGTCTTAAAAAAAGCTTGACGGTTTGGCTGGGGCTGCCTTTCTATAGTCCACTTGTTTCCAAAAAAGTCCCGCTCAAATTGGTTCAGACTTTACCAATAACTCTATTGTGTGTGCCATTTCTACATTTTTTTAATGACAATTGCAATTGAAGAGGTTTTAAACCCAAATCTTCCTAAATCTAAAATTCATTTGCAGAAGTTAACTTGCACTCACCACCCAAACAACCGTCCATTCATTCCATTGTAACCGCTTGTCTGCCGACTGCCCATCCAACCGCCCCCCCCCTAAACCAACGGCCTGTTCGACTGGCCATCCAATAGACTGATCGACGGCGTGTCCGACCAGCGCCCATCAGTAGACCAATTGATCAATTGGCCGCCGACTGCCGGACGTTGTCCGCTGCATCCGGACGTTCGAATTTTGGACATGCCTTTACCTAGGACGTTAAAATGTGACAATTTGGGCCCTTGTAGAGCAAGTGCATTTATGCAAAGTATTCAAATATATTTACATTTACATTTACTACTATATGTATTCACATCATTTTCATATTGTATTTACTTTATAAATTTCTTTTGAAAATAGAATATGAATGGGAAAAAGTGGTAGTATATAAGACCACTTTTTATTTTGTTAATGCACTAAGCACTTGTTACAATTCTGGAGACGGGGCTGGTTGATTGTTTCTACTTTTCTGCCTGCACAGTTCACTAAGCAGCACCAAGTCATATACTTCTCATAGCCACTCATACAAAGTCAATGAGAATTGAACCCAGACCGCCTAAATGAGACGAATAGCTTCTTACAACCAACCATTCAGCTGATGACTTGGTGACCAACATGGAACTCTGGGTGAATTTGTATATTAAAACCACATGATTAATAATGAACCAAAGTTTGCAGGCTATACTATGAGTGCCCTAAACTCATAGTAATGGAAACTAAATCCTAAACTCTACATTCAAGTACCCTCAACTTAAACTTCTTCACCTCACTTTAAAATTACTTCAAGTCATCTTCAATTTCTCGGCCTACAAATGAACAAAAAAATTTGGGTGGATCCAAAATTCCCATTTTAATGCATTAGAAAAACTATGAACCCTTAATGGGGCCTTCAATTTTCTCTCTATTTTATTTACTACTTGGGTTGCCCTGAGCAAAAAATATCCAAGCCATGATGGCATTGAGGCCAATTTGTAGGAAGCAGGAAGGCATGTGACTAGAGCATGGTGTGTGCTGCTAGAAAAATAATGAACCTTCATAGGGGTCGCTTTAAGTTGTAGAGAGGCAACTTAGAAACTTACTAATAGCAATGATGACTTGCCTTTTAGGAGGTGGACAGTCAAAGAATCCCAAAGATTGAATGATGGACAATGATTGTTTCACTGCCCGTACCCGCTAAGTGCTAAGGTTTTTTTATTGCATACCAATACCATAATTCAAATGCAGTCACTCCAAATGCCATCAGCGATTGCATCAAAAAAATTTGAGGTAGGTCCGCCAGCAATTGACCAATCCACATATCAATTATAGTGAACAAAAGAATCAAGTTTGTAAAAAGGCAGCTGCTCAATGCTTTAAATAAAGGGATGGTGGTATTGAATTATACACGGAAATAAAATAATTTCTAGGCCACATTGATTATGACAGAGTGAAAGACAAATTTTTGACTTTAATCTCAATGTGAACACTTCTCCAAACCAAATTCACACTTTTTTTAACCCCAAAATGTGTCTTCAACTAATTTTTGAAGTTAAATAAAACCTTACCAAATTGATATATTTAGTAATTTATATTTTTAAGAAAATATTTTTGAAGCTTAGTTTTAGCATCAAAAATCCAATTTTGAATATGATTGATTGTGACTTTTCTATTCAAGATTTTGTGCAAGGGTGTCCATTGCAAATCTTGATTTTCTAGTATTAAGGGCTTTTGGAATGAGCCTCATATACACGAGATCTTTGAGAAAAAATCACATTAGAAATTCATTTTAAAAAATTGTAGAGTAGATTTTGAGAAGTCATAAATTGATTGGAGTTATGCATATTTTTGGACCTTTAACCTCATATTTTTTTAGTGACCAAATTTTTAGATTTGACATGTGAAAAGATTACTTAAAGTTTTCAAATCACTTTCATAGTTTAAACACCCTCAGAATCAAACATTATAATCTTTCAATCCATAAAAAATATTGTTGTGTTTTCTTTTTAAATGTGATACCTAACATGATTGTCTAGTTTGAATTTATATGGTTATAATTCAAAAAGAATTGATACAACTTATCAAATTGTTAGCTTTTTGTTCAATTTAGAGCAAATTACTAGAAGCTCACAAAAGGTCTTGGACATTTAGGGGTTAAGCATTCCAAGAATCATTGCATAACAATCAATATCAGCAACAAATATCCACTTCCAGAGAAATACTCCCAAAGAGATAAAGTAGTTTAAGCTAGTACCAACAAATTGTTTGCACCTCAAACTCCAATTCAAAGACCAAAGTGTATTGACGTACAAAGAAAGGCAGGAAACACAAAATGTGACCTATGGATTGGCACTATATCCTTCTCCAATGTTCTCACGGTGGCAAAATCCTCTAGAAATGTTGGCTGTGGTATTAAAAAATTGAAGAGTCATTAAATGAAATTTTGTCATGAAATTTGATGGAAGTTACCTTATTCTACATGAAACTAAAATTTTGACTTGAAATTCACCAAGCAATTTACTAAGAAATTCAAATACTTGAAAAGTTCATTATCATCCCCATCCACCAACCTTCCTCTGAAAAAACTAGCCTAATGAAACAAGTCTAAAACAGGTATGAAAAAACAGCTAGGCTTAGTTCGTGCTTGTGATCTGATTGTGATCTATTAGGACATCATATTATGATGGCGGTCCATAATTGGGGCATGCTGAAAGTATAAAACTACTAGAGCGGTATAGATAATTCAGAATGTGCCTGCCCATTCCTTCTTTCAAACACCAAGCGCACTTGCTTGGAAGGTTTGATAGATGCCAATACTATAATGTAATAGCATTGAAGCTGATGAAAAAAATTAGAGCAGAGCACACATTTAAACAATTTGTCGTAACAACAAAATCCTACGCTGCCCAACTTCAAAATGATATCCATTGGCTTCTCTTCCATTGGCATGCAAATCACCTTGCCCCCAAACCATTTCATTTAGCATCCAGGCCAAGAATTTGCATCTCTTCAAGCTAATTCATAATTTTGCACTAGAGAAGAAACAAAAAATAGAAAACAAATTTGAAACCGAATTAACAAACAAACAATTAGAATGGGGCAAAGATAGTTTAGGTTGATGGTTTGCTCAAACCTGAATCCATGTCTAATTGATAAATAAATTGAACAAAGAAGAGGACACAAACATATACCTCCTCATTGTCGTCGTCTTTGTGCTTACTTTGTCCACTATGCAATTTTAAACCAAAAAATTAAACCAATATATTTCCAAAAATTAACAAATAGTCAAAATAGATAATGTTTAAACAAATTTGTAAGCATATGATGAAAATAAATGTAGTCGTTTAGGATGTCTCACTACAAACTGCAAAGCACTTAAATGCAAAATTACAATACATCATAACACCATCATAGAGTGACATTTAGAGGTCTAAAATAGAGGAAGCAACAAACATGGGCAATAGAAGCTAAATATAATCTAGCAAGTGGCAACAAGCAAAGGCTCTTAATATTTAAGCACTAGATCATGAACAATGATTAAGTGATAAATGTAGTTCTAATTAATGGCCTTTATGCAAAATTAAAGGATGAAAATGGTCCACCTATTATATATGTTTTATATTAAACTATGTTTCATATTTTTTATTTAAATATCTTGGACATAAAATATTGAAAATAAACATTGTAGTCATGTATTATTCACCAAATGAATGTATTAACCCCAAATGATCTAAACGACCATTTTCTTGTCAATGCCTCTTTTTTTTACTGTCTTTCTTCAGATTTATTTTTTCTAAAAATAAAGATGATTTCTAAAAAGTAGAGTATATAATGAATCCAATGGTAGTAGTTTTATAGAATTCCAAGTTAAACTCCGCTTTGCAAAATTTTATAAAGTTCAATGGTGAAGTGCAATTCAAGGCTCATGATTTATGAAAGAATGCAGGATTCTACACCAGCATGCACACTATCTCCACATAATAAAAAACAATAGGTAAAAGATCCATACCATTTGAAAGATTGTTAATAGACATGTCCAGATCAGCCACTGTAGCATAAGAAAGCTTTTAAGTCTTAATAGCCAACTGCCATACATTCCACCTTTCTTGCTACTTAATCTTCATAGACGTGTCCATTGCTAAAGTTGCCAACATCTAAAGCTTTTCTTCAATCATCTTTGAATTTTCACCATGAGTTTTATAGTGGCACTACAAGAATGGCGTCATGTGCTTAGAATTTGCAATGGAGAGCTAATTCTTTCATGCTAAATGAAAATCTACCTTCACCTTTTCAACAATTTTAGAGTTCAATTCATCAAATGCACTTGCAGTCCTATCTGCTAGATTGGAATACTTCTCATAAAGAATTTGTAAGCTGCAACAGCAATGCCCCCTAATTCTTGTTGTGCAAAGTAAATGATGTATAAGAGTGAGCAAAACTGCACATGATGATAATGTTATGTATAGTAGAGCAACATAATACTATTTCAAATTAATAGCAAGAACATAGTGAAGACCTAATAAATTGAAAAAATATGAAATGAAAAATAAATCTTTTTATATAAACCTAGTACAAGATTCTATTTAGTGCCTCAATAATCAAAGTGAACCAAGTTCTTTATTTTGACTTCTGCTTGGCTTCAGTTGCAACAAGATTGTCTGTGGAGACAAGTTTTTCAAAATATGAGAGTGGTTGCCTAGCAATAATTTGAATGCAATAAAGCATGTGAACAAGATTTATGAAAACATGTTTTTTTTGGTTCTCCTAGCAAAACAAGATTTATTGTGATAAAATATGTGAACATCAAACAATAAAAGGTATAATAGTGACAATTGCAATAGTCCAAACCAAACCAAGTTTAGAAACTAAGAAGTGTAATGAAATTTTAAAAAAATGATAATGAAATATAAGGAATTACCAATTGACTTCATGTAATCCTACCGACATTGTTGCAATGTCCTTGTTGAATTCCAAAACAATATTTTCAATAGCATAATTCCACATGAAGTTGTCCGCATGATTGCGGTTGATAATAGGCACCCATGCTTGTAAATGGTGGTTGCCATTCCACACTGAAAACATCTTGCCAAAAAAAACTTTGAGATCTTCATCATTTTTGAATTTTTTTCTCAAATGTAGCATTTGCCTACACCTAGTAAGCACTCCACAATTTAATAATATTATCTGTGTCATTTATCGTATTCCCCGTATTGTTTTCCAAGGCCACATAAAAAACTCCATTTCCTTCTATATAACCACAAGTAACAAAGTGTGCAACAATATTATGTCATCATTCTTTTTAAAAAAGTCCTGACAACTATCCAAAAATTACTGATTTTTGAGTTTGCCCTTGATACCTTAACCTCTCAAGACAAAGAAAAATGTTTACAATCTTCTTTTCTAAAAAGCTATGCAAATGTAACTTTGGCTGATTTTCAAAAGGAAGCTAAAGGTACAACAATTAATCTCCGTGCTTAGGGATCTTCTTGTGTCAATATCTTTGAATTAATGTTTAAATCAAGGTTAAAAAATTCTAATTAATGTATATATATTGTACAACATGTAATTCAATATAAGAACTATTAATAATTGTGCACTAAAAAAGCCTAAATTTTTTGGCATTTGAACAAATTCTAGCATAATTTGCAAACAAATTTGAATCTCCAAAATTGTGGCTGTTAATGGCTAGGGTTTCAGAAGGCAATTTTTTTTAACATTTGACCAAACTGTATAAAGTATTGCAAGAAAATTTGAACCCCCAAAACCATAGCCATTAACGGCTGGGGTTTGAGACGGCAAGTTTTTTTTTAACATTTGACTAAATTGTACAAAATATTGCAACCGTTGCGGTTAACAGCAACGGTTTAAGAAGGCAGCTTTTCTTTTAGCATTGGACCAAACTGTATTAAGTATTGCAAGAAAATTTGAACCTGCAAAACCATTGCCATTAACAACTGAGGTTTAAAAAGGCAAATTCTTTTAACATTTGACCAAATTGTATTAAATATTGCAATAAAATTTGAACCCCAAAAATCGTTGCCGTTAACGGCTAGGGTTTAAGAAGGCAAGATTTTTTTAACATTTGACCAAATTGTATTAAATATTGCAAGAAATTTGAACCCTAAAACCCTAGCTGTTAACAGCTAGGGTTTAAGAAGGCAAACAAATTTCAACATTTGACCAAATTTTAGCATATGTTGCAAGCTATTTGGCAACATCTAAGCAAACTCATGTAGATTTGAAGGCCACTAATTGTAAGTGCATCTACAAGAGAAGACAAGCTCTTTATACAAGTGGGGTGGTAAGAGGTAAAACAAACCATGTGGGATATGTAAATTAGGAATACTAGGAGCTCAACCACTCATTTCTAATTAAGTCAAAAGCAGGAATTGTATTCAATGTACGACTTTGGACCTCATTTTGGCATAGTAAAATAACTTTTTTAAGAAAAATTTGAACTGAAAAGAGTTAGTAAATGACATGAAATTTTATTTTTAAAAGTCCAGTTGAGATTTGAAGCCTTAAATCAAAAGTTATTAACAAAATTTAGAGAGGGGTTGGAAGGGATGTTTTTTTTGACATTTTCAAACATCTTCTCTAAATTTTATCCATAACTTTTTTTGGGAGGCTCAAAATCTCAAATGGATTTTTAGAGATGAAAGTGATCTGGATTTACCAACTTTTTTTAGGTCTCCACGGTTTTAGAAAAAGTTATTCTACTATGCCAAAATGAGGTCTAAATTTCTGAATTGAACACAATTCCTGCATTTTGACATCAAAAAAATTCTTGATAATAGATGGCCATCAAAAAATTCTTGATAATAGATGGTCAAGTAATAGTTAATATATGGTTCAATGAATTGTTATTGGATTCTTTGGATTTTTGGCAAACATTCTTCACATTTGTGTAAAGACTTAATTATTTGGTCCTAGATTTAGCCAAAAAAGATGGCACTTATTTTTTAACTAATTTAACCCAAGCTTACTATCTAAATGTAGCATTTATTTGAGATGATTGTGGATGGACTTGGAAGTGCGATTGATTTTGTAAAACACATGCAATCAAGTGGCAACTTTGAGAATTGCTTTGTCATGTTTGATCATGTGCAAAGGGTTGAAAATCATAGACAACTATCGCTTGTCACATCTATGACTCCACTTATTGGAAAATCATGACCATTGTTGTTTGTAATACACATACTGAGGGGCACCAAAGGTTAGCTCACTTTTGGCGTTGTCCAAATAGGTCATGGTATAAAATGGGGTGTCGGATCCAACCTTCCAAGGATTCATGTGTGATAGTGTTAAAGCCAACTTTAATGCAATTTGCATTGTGTATGGGTCATGGGTTCCATTTGTTCTAATGGTAAATTATAAAAAGACTTGCTTATTCCACTGGGCAATAGACATGCACAAACACACAAAGAAGCTTATTGCTAAAGAATTACAGAACTAGCATATCCAACTCTACAAATAGTACAAAGATGGAGCATCAATGTTTGAAGTAGACAAGATGATTTTAGAAGTCAGAGCTTGGGTGGTACTCTTTTGAAGCTACATTAGAACTAGAAACTTGAAAATTGGAGGATTGAATTGCATTTTGGTGTTTTCCGTTTGAATAATGACTTCATTAAGAGGAATTTGCAAAAACTAAAAAAAGAGGAACTAACAGATGTCCCAACCTCAAAGAAACAATGCAGTACTAACAAATACAAGCTTCCAAAAAATGTGGATCTAACATGTTAATTGCCATAAACAATGACTGGATTTGAGCCTTCATGCAGATGACCAACTATAGGGCTTGTTCTATAGGGGCCCTTTTGGGAAAAAAACCTCCAAAAAGGATTTAAAATTAAAGAAAGCTATGGCATTTGGAAACGGAAAGAAAATTGCAAACACATTCCACAAGATGCTTGAAGCAAAAGATTTCTGCATTCAAATTCTTCACTTGGAGGGAAAAGAGGTTTTTGGATACAGCAAAAGGAAATTAGATCTTCTGATTGATTTTGAAGATAATATTCATCACCTCAACAAGGTTAACTTCTCTCATCCTTTGATTCAAATTAGATTGTCCATTATTAGAATGCAACTTGGGCTATACAGTTGAGAAGTTTAAAGCAATTATGCCCTATACTTGATTTGTGGTAGAATTAGATTGCAATACATTGGAACACATAGTGAGAATTTTAGTCAAGTCAAGGGAAGACATAGCGCCTCTCCTATTGGCTTTTTTATCGCCAATTATGTTGTGGTGCATCCCTTGCAAGAATTGCATTATGAACATCAATTCCAGCAATTGCCTCTTTTTACAACAATTGTAGTTAAGCCACGCATAAATCTCTTTGGCCTACAACTTTTTGGCACCCAATTGAGGATCGATGATACACTATAAGAAATCCGCGTTTTGTTTGATAAGCTTGGATTTTTTGTGACGGATTTTGTTAGACATCTATATTGACATCTAGCTGTTTTTATGTTTTCCTGATGTTACATTGGATATTATTGTTGACATAAAAACAACTAGATGTCAATTTAGATGTCTAACAAAATACGTCACAAAATTCTGGACTTGTCAAAAAAATTGTGGGTTTTTTATAGTGGTAATTTGGAAAAATTGGCACCACTCTACTAGCGCTTTGCAAAAGATTGCCGTTGGAAACACATTGGGTCTTGATGGATTTTATGCTCCTGCCAAAATTGCAATAGGAAGTTTCACATTCCACCCAATTGTCCCAAACATCAGGGATCACTAGCCAATTGTACCACACCGTATCCAATTGGGCATCAATCCGCCACTTGTATCAACGCTTAGAAGTAGAATAAAAATTGGGCCTCGTTGACACTTTCTCGGCTAGTTCACCTAACTCCAATCAAAGATTAGACTCAGCTGCAATTAAAGCCTCAATTGGCTTACTCAACGGTGATTGCTTGTGGTTATAGTCCTTCCCAATCCAAAGCAACGCCTCCCACAACAGCGTATCAGATTGGTCATCCACTGCCCAAAAAGATTCTCCCACTTCCCAAAAGATTAGTCATCCGTAACACTGGCACTTGTCCCAAAGCTCCAACTATCCAAATGTACTGGCATCCCCACCACAACTTCAGGTGCAACTTGCCAATTGTATTTGTTTTTGAATGTAGCATCAATATGAACCTCAAATGGCAACAATTGCAAAAAAGTCTTGGCTTTCACCAATCGCTCCAATCTAAGCTTGGTATCCTAATAGGTATAAAAATACTCACTAGAATGTACATCTGTAAACCGGGTGTTCACCAATCGGGCTTGATTATACTTGATCATTTGAAGCAGCCACCCCTCCCATTGGAACTCATCCAACACTACAAGGGAAGTTCTAGTATTATTGACAGAAATTTGACAGACAATTGTCAAATCCCTTGTCAATTTGGAGGGGGTGATTCGGACGCTTAGTTGACACTCTTTCGTCATTTTGCATGCTAATTTGGATAAGGATGCATGTTGGACTCTGCCTGTGCTTTCCCATTTCTAGGTAGGATTCTCTTTCACACGTCATCATGCACCACACATTTGAGAATTAATGAAGATCGGAACTTCATAGAAGCTTCGATAGTTGAAGTTCGATCACTTTCCTAAAAATGACTATAGCCGTCCTGTCTCCATTTGGTTTCCTGGAGTCTTGACACAATTACAGTCCTTGATAATTTATCCACTTTTTCCGCATTGAAATGTTTCACACCGTCGTCAGTTGGCATTTACAATTACATTTACACATCACATGCAGTAAATCATTTTTGGTCCAACTACAAAAATAGTGAATCCCAGTTATTCATATGTATGCACAACTTTTATTACGGATGCAAAATGTTTAATTCTGGCGTTGAGTGCACCCCTAAAGATCAGAATCCCTGCACGTTGTACTATGATTTTGCTACAACACAACAGTATTCTTGTACGTGTGCATTTAGCTGATTTCTTGCTTCTATTATGCACAACCCCTATATATAGTGCATAGAGTAATCTGCATTTCCATACACCTTTGCTGAAAATACTATCTTCCTTTCCTATACAACCTGTTCAGCAACTAACAGTAGTTGATCCAATCGTTACACACCTGCAAAGGCAATTGCAGCACATACTTTAAAAAAAGAACTACATTGCATTCACTCATTTCTTGGTTTCTTTCTTGGGCGACTTGGTTTACAAGGTGCGGTTTGTGGTTCTAATTCCACACCCTGCACATTATCCTGCCAACATATACACTTCCTGTGAAAAGTCCAAAAGAAGCCTAGAAAGAAACAAATAATGATCTCCACCATATTCTACAACCCTGCATTACCTCTATGCATTCTAGAAAGAGACTGAAAGAATTGACTACCCTTTCCACAGTATGTGCTGTCATACCTGCAATTTGGCTGAACTTGCTTGCTGCCCTGTACCTGCATCTTTGACATCAGCATTTGCAATGGTCACTTCTTCTATGTGTGTGTCGGGAACGGAAACTTCTCCAGCACTTTCTTTTCCTTCCAAGGCTGCCAAACACTCCATCATCTTCAATACTAAGGGATGCTTTGAAATTTCCTCTGCACTCCAATTCATCACATGATGTTTCAGGACTTCGTCATCACTTCTTCTACTACGTTGCACTTTTGTATTACCTTTGTAGTTAATGTTGTGCTCTTTACCACCATTGTTTTCCTCCGCTTCAGCAACATTGTGCATGTTGGACATTGGTTCTCTATTGGGTGCCCGCTATATACCAAATCACGCATCCTCTTCACTTCCTTGCATGACATCTTTGTCTTTCCGAGTTCTCTTTGAACGACCACCGTAACCTTTGTTTCAAGCCATCTCCATGCTGATTTCTTCAAGTTTTGTGGACCTTCGCAATTTCCTACAAAGCCTCTTTTGCACACCGACCTCCCTGGAAAGCCTCGTTCTCCCAAAATTGACCCTAGCAGCATTTGCTCTGCTACAGCCTATGGACTTCCTCATCATGGCATTGCTTTCAAGCTGCTTGGAAAGCGACATCCAAGATAGATCAAATAACTTTTTTGGTTTCACTTTGTTATTTTGAATTTTTTTCCACAGATCTGCTCACCTCAAGGTCATTCCACAAGCTACAACCTCCTTCACGCACTCCAATTTCACAGGCACACTATATTCCCAAGTATATTGTACCATTCCGCTATTTCTGCCACAGCGCCATCGGATTGTCTGTTGATGTTTCCTATAGCTGGGTCCAGGTTCTTCTAAAATAACATCACTTCCTTCCTCCACTCCCCCGCTCCAAGACCAAAAGGCCTTTTTGTATATTCATCAACCATTAGATAATTGCGACGCAGTCTTGCTTTCCGAGGCCTGTCCCCTTCTCTTTCTCGCGCGGCTTGAGCTTGCCTGCGTTCTTTTCTTTTTGTTGATTCATCGTCAATTGGCTAGTCCACTACGTCCCTTTCATCTTCATCATCTTCAATGATAGTCTGCTGCTGTCCTTCTCCCCAATCTTCCTCCTCTGACCTCGCTGGCATGACATTGTCCTGGAGGTTGTTCTTGTAGAAGCCATTAACAAGCGCTTCAGACTACCCTTGCAAATCGTCCTCTACCCAACCAACTT
This sequence comes from Neckera pumila, assembly GCA_963969595.1. NCBI lineage: Eukaryota > Viridiplantae > Streptophyta > Bryopsida > Hypnales > Neckeraceae > Neckera > Neckera pumila. The sequence goes on along the minus strand of OZ018418.1, from coordinate 615,950 downwards.
CTGCACGCTCTTTGTTCTACTCATACAACTCCTACCACAAGTCCACTTATCGTTATGTGAATACTGCTGAAATGTTCATCTCTTCTTCTGATACAATGCGTTCAAAATGACAAACATACAACATCCGTCATAGTTGTTAAAATCTTGTCATTGGCATTCATGCATTCCAAATGCAAACAGTGTGGTACAAACCATTACATTAAAAATAGAACAACATAGAGTACATGACCTGCTCTTTGTCTTCCATGTTGAATGTTGCCTCACCTCTCCAATGAGTGTCGAGGATTTGACCTCTCTCGGACATCACACCTTTTCGCATAGACTGATCATCTGGATGGAAAGCTCCTCCACTTTGACTTACTACTGGCTTTTGCACACTCTGTGAACTTCCAGAATTGACAAAGTTATTGCAACTAGTGTTGCATCCAGACAATGGTCCAATTGGCCTGTTGGAAACAAAATTCACATCAAAATCTCTGACACTGGATACTTTTCAGCACACTATCAAAGTCGGAGACCCCCTCTCCAATGCACTTCTGCCCATGACGTTTGCATTCCTTGCAATGACATCTGCACTGCCTGACATTGCCGTGTGAACACGATCACAACATGTCAATCCAACGTCTTCCACAACTTCAACTTCAAGCATTTACCTTAAGGCACAATGCATCCTGCTTGTGCTCAAACAGGTACTAATGAAATTCTTTTCCTTCCAAATTATACTACACAAGTGCCAGCAGAGCTTCCCAAATATATACAGAACTTGAACTACCCAATCTCTGCCATATATTGAAACTGAATCAGTCCTCCTTGGATACATCAGAATCCATGACATACAATGCTAATGATATAAAAAATATGCATTCACATGAGAAATCTTGGGCACATACATTTCATACAAGCCACATTATTTTAGCCAACCTCATACAAATGCCAGACCTCAAATATTCACTGACGTTATTTTTAGAAATGAAAATTCCTTGCCGTCATTACTTTAACCCTCTGAACTATTCACGGACATACAAATTATACATATTAGAATTGCCCGTCTATTTAAAAAAGCCGAAGTACAATCCCTCATGGAAACTGACTGATATCGAATCCCAAAATGCTTTAGTAAATCCACATATCACACTGTCTATGACATGCTTCCTTATTATTTATTGTACTAAAAGAGCAGCCAGCATACCTCTTAACATCCACTATTACATTCATTGCAAAAACCTTCTCCATATGCTGACATGGAAAACAATTGTCCTTACTCACCTTCCACTCTCCCGCCAAATGTCTCCCATTATTGCCCACACTTTGAGCGGACACTAACAAGCTCTGCCGGTGTCCCCCTTCAGATTCAGTGGACAAGCAATGACCTTGTGGAACTAAGCGACCACGTCCTTGCAAGGAAGTAGACAATGGTGGACCTCCTCCGTAGGTGGGAGAGTGACATATCCATTCTCAAAGTGACTCTCCTGACCTCAATGTTGTTGCATTTAAACATTCTCCTTGTTCCATTGAAGTATGATTTGGTTTCCACTGTACAAGACTCTCGTTGGCTTTTGACTTGAGTCCTATAAGTGCATTTTGTCCTCACAAGTGAAACCCATGACTAAACTTCATGCACAACAAATACATGACTATGTCCATCTCAACAGAGTGCAATGTAGGAAGAATTGGACAAAAGCCGACCCCTTTACAATGATCATCAACGAAAACTTCTAGCAAATTCAGTTCAGTGGAACTCACCGCTTTCTTCATACTTGCTGCCCTCACTTTTGCTGCCGTCAACCAATATTGCAAGCTATATTGTTGAAAATACTTGGCGCTCCAGATTTGAAGGAGACCCTCCAGTCGATTCTGTGAAGATTTAGGACAACGACAACAAAGCCTACGTCGCTACATAGTCATTATGCATTGCCATCGTAAAAGAAATGTAAACAATCCTTACACACAAAGACCTCACTTCCAGAATGACTCTCATACTATTCATCCAAGCAATGCAACTTCTTTAGAGCAATTAGCAAGGTACCCTTTCTACATCTCTACTGAAGTCCAATGCACACAAACAAGAAGAACGACAACATGAAGTCCTAGTTAAGAGGCAAAATGTTGGTTTCTTATAAATCTGACCCGCCTCGAGATTTAATGTGCTTCGACTCCAAGCTGCTTCATTTGACTTCACGTAACTCTCAAATGCTAGTAGCTTCTTCTTCTGCTCCATTGTTGCTAGAAGTCTTCCAAAATAAAATAATTTCACATGTTCGCTCATAGTCTGCTTGTTGCTGCTACTGTGATCAAACTTTGTGTACTTAAGGTTCTCCACTCTCCCTCCTCACAACCACTTTGTCCACATGACAGAGCAATTGCACAATACAAGCACCATACTTCCATAGCAACAACAAAAACCAACATGGCCGATGTACAGTGAAGAATGGGACAAACAAGGCGGTGGCTGTTGAAAACCTCCTGATAAGGCACACATCCCTAGGACGTAGTCATGCTTGGAAAATGTGCTCTTTCCTTTTCATCCACTGACGACCTAAATTAGTGGTACACCTAAGGTTTTGTGAAAACCATGTGGACAACTTCAAGCGATGTATGTCGTCATGTGCAACAGGAGCACCCCAATTTAGTTTCCATACTTTATTAGAACAGTAAGGAAACTACAGCAATGCATGGGAGCTGCGGTGGGGCTGACAGCAAATATTAAATGAAGCAAGGGGAAGGAGACAAATGCATTTCCTTGGCGTCAAACTCCATATATACACAAATGCAATGGACGACAAAAATCAACTTCTCACAGAATCAACTTCAACTTCTACTGTTCATACAACCTCAAAATAATAAACCCCTTCCAAATTCTTCTCCTCAGCTATGACTTCCACAGAAATACTTTCTTGTAAAGTTCTTTCTTCCATCACTCCTACTTGTCGTCCTACAACTTCAGCACTTATAGTTTTCCAAAATTCTAGTTCCTACGCTCATAGTGTCCTACAAGACTTCTTCTTCCTTAGAACTTTTGAATTCACTCCACATGTACCGGAGGAATGCCCTTTTCGCTAAGTTGTACGCACTGCTGCCTGTCTTCGAAAAACAAGATAATCATCAACACCTCCATCAGTAAGACATCCTGACTGACATCTTCATGCTGTTGACTGATGAATGACATATAGGTACTATTGCTCAGACATTGTTACAGTGTAAAGTTTCATAAACAGAATCTCCTATATGCCATTGGAACTGGTACTTTGTTTTTCCTTTATAAGAAACCGATGTTTGGGGGGATGTTTTCACTATTTTTTGGAACGCACTTTTGTGGACATTACAGTTGACAATCCATGTTTTATGTCAAAAATAATGTTCAATAAAACATCTTGATGTTCAAAAAAACATCTTAATAATTTATACAAAGACATGAAAATTATATTGAAGAATCGTGAACTGAAGAATCGTGAATTGACAAATTGCAGGTTTCAATAACAATAAGGAAAACCCGTCTTGGGCAAGCGTATCACATTGAAAGAGCACTTGCTGCTCATCAAGGAATAGCCAATTATTGATGTGGGTGTGAAAAATGTCATGGTTTTAAAATCCAATCAATTGAAGTAGTGGAGACTCACCATCAGAAATATGGCCGAGACCAAAAGTTACAGGAGCCTCTTCTAGTAAGCACCATCTGAACTATGAAGTGTAATTTTGACTTAGGAGAAATTTTGAATACCATGTGCACATCTATTCATGCACTTTTATTTTGCCAATATTAATGTTGTTTAACAAGTAAATGGCAGAATGCCATCTATTCTTCACAGAGAGAGAAATTTGATGTTTCTTGATTCAGTGGCAGCTTCTTTTTAGCACGCAACTTGAACATCCATTTTATAGAAATTCTTGGAGGTAAAACGTAATCAACCACTCATTGGAAGAGGTTGACAATTTGTCCTTCATTACAGCGTAATGCAGTCGGACATGCGGAATCGGTAGATTCTGTTTCTGGAGACTATGAAGTAGTCAACAAAGAGGAGGAGTATTTGGATGCCAAAGACTTCCAGAAGTTTGAGCCTGCGCCACCAAATAGGGAAGTAAACATTAACGACATGTCGCAAAAAAAATTTGCGCGGGTGAATGAGATATACCAAGAATTCACAGGTGAAGAAGACAGCGACTTGGATTTTGAAAATCTGTCCTCAGGGGAGGATGAGCCAAACAGAAGTGACTTGGTGGAAGAATTACTTCAACAAGCAGCTGAACCATTGTTAGCCGAGTCAGCTTGTAGCATGTTGCAATTCAGCATAATTCTCATGTCCTTGTGTATGTTATTTTCCATGAGCCATCATTGCTTAGACGAGATCTTGACGTTCTTGAAGCATGATGTTCTTCCTCCCAACAACAATTGTTCTAAAAACTCCTATGAATTGAAAACCCTACTAATGAAGCTTGGCCTCTCCCATGAGAGTATCCACTGCTGTGACTGCAGGAAGACATTGTATTGGAAGGAGAATTCCAAATTAAAGACACTAGAAGAAACCCGTGTTTAATGACGAGCTTGATTATTCTTGACAGATTTTTCTAGACATCCATAGTAGACAAAACCATGTTTTTATGTCATATATAACATCCATTGTAACATTAAAACATGCTTTTGTCTATTGTGGATGTCTAGAAAATTCCGTGAAGAAAAATCAAGCTCGTCACATTAAATACGGGTTTCTTCTGGTGATAGTTGCCCAAAATGCGGGAAGTCAAGGTATGTAGAAGGCTCTCAATTAGTCCTTGTTTGAGTACTAAGATATTTTTCATTGATAAAAAGGTTGCGGAGACTGTTCAGGTGCTCAGAAGTGGCAAAACATCTAAGATGGCATTATGGAAATCATTCCCAGTATGGGAAAATGAGGTCAATTGTAGACAGTGAACAATGGCAATTCATTGAAGAAAACTTTCCCACTTTCAGCAAGGATGCAAGGAACATCAGGATGGGGCTTTCACTGAACGGAGTCAATCCCCATAGCTTGTAGTCTTCTAAGCATTCAGTGTGGCTAGTGATGATGGTTTCTTATAACTTACCTCCTTATCTTCTGACAAAATGCTTCTTCATATCTTTGGCTATAATAATTCCTGGTCCCAAATTCCCTATAGAAGACACAATTGATGTGTATTCACAGCCGCTTGTGTATGAGTTGAAGAAGCTCTGGGTTGGAGTTACAGCTATAGACATGTTTGAACTACTCAAAGGCAATCAACATTTCCATCTCCGTGGCATTCTGATGTGGACCATTTACGACTTCCCTACTTATACATTGATTTCAAGACAAGCCGGTAAAGGATATGCCAATTGTCCAGTTTTAACAAAAGGCACTTTTGCGGAGTATTTGAAAGAGGCAAATCAGATAGTGTTTCTTGGACATCAAAGGTGGCTACAGCAACATCATAGGTGGCGCTTTGTTTGAGCAGCTTTTGACAGACATCCTAACCATGATCATGCGCCACCACGTCAATCTGGGCAGACTGTTGTACAATGTGGAGCATGTAGGGACTCATTTTTGCAATGTGGCGGTCGACTGAATTCACAACATGATCTTGTGAAGTCAATTGGCGTGAAGAGGATAAGCATTTTGTATTAGCTACCTTACTGGGAGTGAGTAAAGATGTTATTGCTTTGAAGAAACATATAGTTCCTACGTATGTTACCCAAAGTTCCTGTGAATTTTATGAAGTGGCTACTTCACTCAATGGACCAAAATAATATTAAACGACAGTGAGAGTGGCAATTGCGCTCTATTTTTTATTTTGTTCAGTGACAAGGTTAGAGTACTTCATGTTATAATAAAAGAAAGACGGGTCTAGCTATTTGAAAGGTAATAACTTGAATCTTTTGGTGATTGAACCAAAAGTGTCTTCCTTGTGTTTTGTTGTAAATAGTCCAGTGAATGAAGCAACGGATTTTGTCATCCTTGTCTTGAAAGGATTGTAGTTATGTGTTGGCCTTATGCACTCTGTGTTTTGCTTGCTTAATGTTTATCAAATGTCAGACTTATTTTCCAATTCACGTGAACTATTCACATGGTGAATGAGGTAGTTAGAAGGTATAGTAATCGTAGAAGTTCAATTGTTTACGAGTATGTAGGCAAGTATCTGCACATGTTTGGGTAGTGAATTATATTATGATGAAGGTGGATGTCATGTTCGCAGAAATTGCCTGTGAGGCACCTGCTTGACCCAATGCACTGTGAGAAAAACATTTGCGAAAACTTAGTGCGCACCTTGTTAGGTGAGACAGATGGGATGAAATTGCAAGAAGACTTGAAAGCCCACAACATACGCTATCACTTGCACTTGCAGCCTAATGCTGACGGACACACTTTCTTCATGACGGATACTCCATATGTGTTAAGAAGGGATGAAAGGGAACAGTTTTTGATAACATTGAGGGAATTAAAGTTCCCTACTAACTACGAAGGTTCATTGAAGCAAAAAATTCAAGAGGGGAAGCTTTCCGGATTAAAGACACATGATTTCCATATACTAATGCAACAAGTCTTGCCGGTTTGTCTTAGGAAAATTGGCTCTCCAAATGTCATTGGAGTCGTAATGCGGGTGAGCAGACATTTTTGGAAGATATGTGCAAAGGCCGTGGATGCACAACAGAAGGAGCAAATGCTAGAAGAAGTTGTTGAAACCATTTGTGCATTGGAGAAGGAATTTCCTCCATCCATATTTGTATTGATGATGCATTTGCCCATCCATTTGGTGGAAGAATTGTTTTTATGTGGTCTAGTACACATGAGGTGGATGTATCCGTTTGAAAGATATATAAAAGAACTAAAAAGCTTTGTAAAAAACAAAGCAAAGCCAGAAGGGAGTATGGCATTTGGTTATGTTAGAGAAGAGTGCATAGGATTTTTGAATGAGTATTTAGCAGAGTATACGCCTACAATGAAAAGAGCGTGGGATGTAGAAAAAGAACCTGCAATGTATGATGAAATTCTGGAAGGAGGTAAGCATGATCAGCCATGTCTGAGAAATTCCAGAAATTAATCCATAACTTTGTTCTAGACAACACCAAGCACATGGAGGTTTACAGGAGGTGCATTGTCCATTGCTTTCCTTGAACGGATAAGTGTGTTTTGATGGATTGTGAGAAGGCTGAGGTTAAATTTTAATGTCGGTATCATTACAAAACATGACAGGAACATGTTCATAAAAATAATGGAAGATATGTTTATACTGCATAATTGATTGCAGGATGTGGCAAGTGAGACAGAATGCAAGTGCCCCGTGAATTTGTATGAAAGCTTGGTTTAGATAAATTGAATGTTTTTCTACTGAAAATGAATTGGATCTGGTTTCACCCACCATAACATTAGATTTGGAATACAATTGTGTCATTTTTTCTTGTATAATTTGTTTAGAGGAATCCCTTTTCTTTTTATAAATTGAAATACATCTGTTGTCTTCCATTGTGCTTGGGAACTGCACCTGAGTTTTATAATTCAAACTTTATAAACCATAGAATTCTTGGCAATGTAGTTTTTGAAAAGACAATTTCGGTTTCAAGAATTAAATGAAGAGGTTAGAAGAGAAAATCAGGAGGAACTAAACCCTACTTGTTGTTAATGTAATTGTGAATTGGAAGGAAATAGAAGATGAATTGTCAAACCCTAATAATTAGTATGTTGAATGTGGGAATGAAATGATGTAATCTCAAGAATTGCAGACTTCAAACAAGCACAGTAGACCATGTGCAAAATTGATTTCTTGAATTTGGAAATTTCAAAAAACAAAGTAATCCGTTCCTTATTTATGGAGAGTTAGTGAGCATTCACTTGATGTGCTGTGCTTTAGTGCCAACCAAGGGGCACAAATAAAGTAATTAATATTTTTCTTGCTTTGCTTAAGAAGTTTAATTTCCTTGTGAATGTCCTATTTGTGGGATGTAGTGGGTTCTTGTTGCTGGAAGATTTATTGATGAACAAGTAGGATTTGTGCATTGTGCAGGTCATATTAGGACAAAATGATAGAGCACATTGAAGAAAGAGAAATGTATAGACGGCAGCAACAACATGGGGGGTCATAGAACAAGATTTGCAAATCCTAGAGAGCTGTAGAACCTACCAAAGTTTTTTGTGTGGGTTTTAGAAGGGGTACGCCACCAACAGCAGACGGGTGTGATTGTGGATGCAGACGTGCTTGACATTGTGAGGGGGCCATTGGAAGTGGCTGCTTCATATAAGTCAATGTATGCTTATGGCAATCATTATTTGAGTGCTGAGTTTGGAGGCAGTTTTGAAAACGGCAGACAATGGAGTAGCCGCTACATTTTGTCAGGTTTGTAGAAATGGAATTTGTGATGTTTGTCAAGTACATGCAAATGTGGAATATGTTGGTCACATAAAAGAGATCCTTGACCTAAACTATAGACGTCACTACAAAGTAGTACTAGTTTGTGATTTTGTGAAGGCAAATCACGCAGGAGAAAATGCGACAATTGTGAAAGATAAATGGGGCTTCACTTTGGCAAACTATAAGAGAAGACCAAGTATCATCTGTCGAGACAGTTTTGCATTTCCTAAACATTGTGAGCAAGTGCTTTACTTTGATGCAAGAGAGGCACCTGGCTGGAAAGTGGTTCTAAGGAAGGAGGTGAGAGGAAAATGAGTGTTGCCAAAGTATGACAAAGACGCACATGCCAAAATTTTCAGCATAGGAATCGATGAAGACTTCGAGGGATTGCGGCTAGAGAGGGACATTGGAGAAGGGCCAGTGGATGTAGTACCCACGTGTTATGATGTTGTCATGGAGGTAGGGAAGTTCTTGTACGTGGAAGGGGCAGGGCATTTCGTAGAAGGGGAGGACGAGGAAGCCGTTCTAGAGGTTGAGGAGTAACTAATGGAAGCGGTATTTGTTTAGGAGAAGGTGGTGGTGCTGGTCGACGAGGAGACATGCTAGACGAGGAGCTGTGCAGTTGACGACACCCGTGGACATGGAGGACACTGAGATGGTCAATGAAGAGGACCAGAATGAAGAAGAGTTCCTATATAGTCAGAACCTTGGAAAAGATGCCATTCATTGTGGTAGAACTAGAGAAGGAGACGAGGTTGGAGGGGACAGAGGGAGTTGACGTTGCAATGAAGCCATGGAAAATGTGGGAAGTGAGGAATATACCAACAAATTTGTGGAAATTAGTTCTGGAATCTCCGCAAGTTCATCATCTTCATTGGATGACAAAGGGAATGAAAGTGCATAATTGACTGTGAGACCTTGTGAACCTTCAATTTTCAAGGGTGGAATGTTTTTTGATATTTCAATGACGTTTGAAATTCAATTACTTGTAGAAGTATGTGGGAGGACCTGGTGCCTCAAAGGCTATAGATTTGACCTCTTCTAATGAATTATTTATAGAATAGGGAAAGTTGAGAAGGAATAAAAATGGTACTTTATACTAGTTTGCATGGCGTTTGAGCTCAAATTTATCTGGATGCAATTATGCTGTACAGTTGAGGAAGAATGTATTTGTCTTTTTTGCAGATGTCAATTAAATTGTGCTTCAATTACACATTTTGCAAATTTTTGAAGACAGAATGAATGTCGACAATTGGAGAAGCCACTTCTCTGTGAAAGAGCCATGCATATAAAAAGTGAAGAGCTGATATTTGGAAAAACTATGGGGATTGTAGGACGCTGTCAATGTGTTTCACTAACAAGTGAAGACTGGGACAAATCGCTAGGAGCTGTCTTGCACTATGTGTGGCAAACTCATGACATTTCTATCCATTGTCAAGCTAGGAGTTCTCTGCACTTGATAGCAAACCTCCTGCTATAGCTAAGGATATATTTAGCTAAATATTGGGAATGAACCCATCTACTTGCCTCCAATTGTTGATGTTTTGTTTCTTTGGTTTGTTTTTTAAACAAGTTCAGAGCCTTTGGAACTCCGATGTTTTTGAGGTGCTAGTAAATAGTTAGGAAATGCACCCTTGAAGTCACCTCCATTGTCATAAAAAGAATGTACAAGTGTCCATTCATTGTGCAACAGGGAGGCTCAAAGATATGTGCTCCGTAGACAGTGCTTTTAGAATTATGAGGTCCCATGTGGGCAGGCCTAAATTTAAGAAAAAGCAAAAAATTGACAGAGAATTGACGGAAACTAACAACAAAGTCCGAATCAACAAAATTAGCAGTGTCCTAAACTGTGTTCGTTGATTTGGACAAAGTACTGTCAATTTGTTGTCATTTGGGACGGCATACCCTTGTAGTGCAAGAATTTATGCAATTGAGACTGCCACTCTTCAATTGCACAATTGGCCCAATTAGTCGCCAGCTCCAATGCCACTACCTTTCTCCATTGACCACACTGAGGAGTTTGAACATTCTCCGCACATTGAACCTACAAACGGCATCGATCCATTTGAATCTCTTCCAATTGGCAATAATAACAAAGCAAACAAACTCCTAGGTTGCCAATCCACCAATACGCTGCAACACAATCCTCCAGCTTCAGACCACCATGCATAATGATTTCCACTAATAGATCTTCTTGTTTATCCTTGCAAGCCCACTCCCAACACTGCTCAAATTCTTTAGGTGATAAAGTTTGACTTGTGAACAATCCAGTGAGCATGAAAAATAGCTGCCAATCGTAGGTATATGCCTCCAAGTTTTGGGCAAGTGGAATAAAATAAGACAACACAAAAAAGCCATCAATCGTGATTTATGCTTCTCTCTAAAGCCTTGGTGAAGGCTCACAATCCGCCCCTGCATCTATATCCCAGATAGATTTAGCCTTCCGAAAGCTCGCCAACTCACGCTCCAGATTCTATGAATGCACAGTAAGTTCTTCAAGTTTCTGCTTTTGATTAACTGCATCCAATCAGGTTTAAATATGCTTTATATTCAGAGGTACATACTTGTTCTTGAGATCCACTGCCTCAGCCTTGCAAAGCTTCAATTGGGTACCAAGTTCTCTCAATACTGGTCCCTCATCCACCAAACAGGAGAGTGCTTCCTTCAATTGCTGCAGAAGCCCACCGGCAACCACATCAACTGGATCCCTCATTGCTTGCTTCAATTGCTCTACCATTGTTGCACACTCACCAACTGCATCAGTACTTTCTTTCTTCAACTGCTCCGCCTCATTCTGCAACAATTTGTGTTCATTCTTCAATTGTTCCGATCCAGTCTGCAGCAATTGGTGTTCAGTGATGAGCTAATCATACTTCACTTTGAGCATTTCATAGTCCTCAAAAATGGTAGGATGTGCTAATATCATCGCCAGTTTGGTTGATGCCTCCTGCGCCATTGTTGTATAAAATTTGGCTCCTTATAGTGTTGATGAAGCTGCAGTTTCCACCGATTGGACCCCTGGTCCTTGTAATGGTGATGGTGTCGCTGGAAGCACTGATTGGGACAATTCACTCTGTAATGGTGAGGGAAAAAGTGGATGGACTGATTGGGCACCCACCTCATCTGTTTCCATCTTTACAATGGCAAAATCCAATGCAGCAACTTCATTGAAGATTTTTGTGGTGTAGTTTCCATTGTGAAACATCTTCTCACCCCCTAATGGTTCCATCTTCACGTCCGACACCAATTGATGAAGTTGCCGTGCAACCAATTTGGAGCAATTGATAGTTACGCCATGCCGAAACAAGGCCACCGTTGCCATTACAACTCCCAACTCCATACTCTCAGAATCCACATCCAAAAATAGCCAACGTTGCTCAAACTCCACCATTTGGCTCCAATCAGCGGTCAATTGAGTCTTCAAAACCCTAACTAGAGTTTCTATCTTCGCTTCAATTGAAAACTTGCACAGATTTTGAGTTGAAAAAACACCCACCAATTGGATACTCTTCTACCGGCAAGCTCGTACATGAAACTCCACAATTGGGTAACATTAATGCCCTACTCACCAACGCCACAATCAAATGCAATCGCTTCCCTTTGACAACACCAACTTGCCCCCCCAACTAGTAACTCCGCCAACAACTGATCATCGATTTTCATGGAAAAAAGACTTGCAAAAAAAAATCCTAGCCGCTTCTCTACCTTCACATTCTTCATACAATCTTTGTTTCTATAAAGTCCCAAATTAGAACTTAGTGATGGCAAAGGTACGGTGTATTGTTAGGGTATGCAAAACTCAAAATAGAGAAAGTAGAATAGAATAGTGTTAAAGTAGTATAACTTTTTTTGACTCTACGTATAGGAATAGGGAAGTAGAAACAAAAGTTTTGAATTATAGATTAAGCAATTTCTAAATAGGCTAAAATCGTAAATAAGTTTTCACAACCAGATATAAACGCTAGTACGAATCCGAAGAATTTCGGATTGAAGGGATTTATGAACCGGATTCCGAAAATTTAGGAAGTTCTGGTTTTGGGGGGATTTCCGGAATTTTAGGAAATTCCGGAGTTTTAGGGAGTAGCCAAGTTCCGGACTTTTAGGATCTGAATGGCTTTTGGGGATTTCTTGGAACGATTAGTTGGGTTGTTGCCCTGGTTTTCTGATGATTTTTAGGTTGTTTTGCTTTGTATTTAAGGGCGGGCGGGCGGGCTTGCTAGCCTCTCATTTCTCCTTCCCTTGTCATTCAATCTGAGCATTTTGGAGATCACCTTAGGATCATTCTCTTGCATATTGCGTCTATGGTCACTTGTGTATTGGTATGTAAGTACCAGTGTGCAGGGGTGAGGAGGAATCCGGATCTTAGGCGACTAGGTCTGATTGATAGTGAGCGTTTGTGTGAAAGTTTTGGATTTGTGAAAGAGGGTTAGTGCACTGTGCCTTTAAATTGCTGGAATAGTAATCCAAAAAGAGTGGAGTGGATGCAAGTCCGGAACCCAAGGGAGGGTTTCGTGCGGAGATAAGCAACCACCAACAAAATATCCCCACCATCCGGAAGGCCTGCCAACTATCGAATCAATCTAGATTCTAAAACATACGCGTCTCTGTCAATTCCAGAAGTCTTGATCTGTCGTTGTAGTGAAGGAAATAGGACGTGGTTCTCAGTGACTTACTTTTCAGATTGGCCATCCAAAAAGTTGTGAGAATTGCTACCCTCTCTTTCTCTATTACAAACTCTGTTCGGATTGTGTGTGTTTGCTTAAAATATTAAAAGAGAGTGAAGATTATAAGTGGTGAAGTCCCTACCCCTCTAAAAGATCAACAGCGGACCCCCTGAGGGTGAAACAGGGGTATATAAACCAGAGTGTGACTAGACAAAACCAGAATCTGGACAAGGACGAATTCCGGATTAGATTCCGGAAAATTGTAAGGAAAGATTCCGGAAAGTAGTGAGGAAGGATTCTAGATTGGATTCCAGAAAGTAATAGCAACCGGAAGAGAGTGAACTAACAACGTGAATTAGTTGAACACCTTTTGGCTTCCTTAAGTAGAGGATTGCATCTGGTTAAGTGATGTGTTACAATCTTATCCTAAGTTACTAAATATGACCTTTACTTGCAGATGTTAATGGGATTACAACTCCAATAGGGAGAAGCATTTTTGTCCAACCAAGTATATTACAAGCACATGCCACAAGCCTATCACCAATTAGTGAATCTCCAATAGTTAATCCAAGCCTTGTTGGTTTAGGAACCTCACTCCCGATGCGAGGCAACACAACTGCAGCAACTGGTCCTTTAGTTATCAGATTGAGAGCGAAAGGTCAAGGAAAACTTTTCCAACGTCCATACTTGGGAGTGCGTTCACCCAAGCCACCCCATCGATCCTCAAGAAATAATAGATCTTTGCCTTTACCAAGATCTCGATTGCTTCCTTCTGAAAGAATACCAGATCCAGTTGTGCCAATACATGCAGAGATTCCACAACCTCTACAACAATTCCAATTCTACCTTAGTTTAGGAGCAGAAAGGACAGGAAGTGAGCATAGAGGAGATGATCTCCAGGGCCCCAGGACAAGACAGTTGTCAAGCTCCCTTATCTATGTAAAACACTGCCCACCTTCCAAAATCAACGGTGAGATATAAGGTGCAAGACAACGACATGATTTCAAGAAAAAGAGTAGTTGTTAGACATATATGATCAGTCTATGGGAATATGATGAGAGGAAATAGATGTAGAATATACTTGCTGCAGCTTAGCATTGCTTGTTGTTTGAATTCACCTGATCTAGTCATCCGTCCTCCAATTCTACCTTGGTCTCCAAGCTGAATTCTCTCAAAATTCTCAAGCTCCCCACCAAATTTAGGGCTGTCTTTTCTTTTGGAAACAGACGGGAGAAATCTATATTGTATTAAAGAACAAAGTCATTTAAGGATATCTCGTGCTTGAAGTAGAATCTTGACTTGGCTTCTTCTTTTTTCTACCAGTGAGTGAGTCCCCAAAGATAAAGCACAATCAAGAAAGGCGGAAGAATTGGCACTACTAACTCAGTGAGCGGCAATGATTTGAGCGGGGATAAGCCTTTCAATGATTACCCTTTCCTACATTTTATATAGATACCTGTTTGAGTTATGTACAATTCCATGATAATCGTATTCGTTGCAAGCTTTTTAAGCATCCATAATTTTATTTCTATGACTAACGTGCATTAGTGATCGACATGGACCTACAGGCAAAGGAGATTTAGAAGTCCATACCGTTGTACAGATACTGGAGAGAGTCCCTCCAATATTTGTAATTCACTTCCCTGAAGCTTCTCTTGATCTCTCATCAATTCATTGTTTTTGGATTGAGTACGTACATACTTCAATGGTAAATTTTGACCTTCAAGGTGCCGCAGGACTGACTCTAGCTCAATTCATACAACTCTAATTAGCTTGAATCAGCCAAATTTGTATGCAAGCAAGCAAAAGAGGAGACTAGAGGATCTTTCGTGGCGGCGAGTTTTCAGAAATTCAATCAACCCTTCACCTACGCATGTAACGTGAATTTTGTTTATTATGTTCACAACCATATACAATTTTTTCTTCATCCTGATAAGATCTCCTCTGACCAATAATATCAGAAGAATCTTCCCCTTCCTCACTTGATTCCTCACTTGAAGTGCAACAAATCCAATAGAAATCTCCATTGCCTGGTTCAAACAAATTCGTGGACCGACGTTGGAGGAGGAGGCACAACGCGACATCCACAAAGAAAACGACTTTAGAAAAAGTTTTCACTGAAGGAAATTACTTTTGCAATTCACAGCAAATGACAGGCCAAAGGGCGGATGAGAAATCAGAGCGGACAATTGGAAATGGGGAAAAAATAATGGCATTCCGAGGTGCGCAGGTCACCCTTGCCTGGACCACAGGCCACCCGCCCAAAACCTCAGAGCACCCACCCAAAAGCCTAGGCTACCCCCCACAAGTCACTCGGGCATTACCATGAACAACAGGTCTTAGCCCTTTTGGTGCACCGTACAAAGGCGCCGATCGGATTTGAATCTGATTGCCTACACTAGTCGAAACTCCCATTGTTGATGTCATCACAACACCTTTGACCTTCAATCTCTTCACCAATTGGTAAAAAGCCTCCAAATTCTGGTCCAATGTTGCCTTCACCTCTTTCACGATTGTCACTTCACTATCTGAATTGGCTCCCGCCATCGCCATTTTTGAAATTTTGTGACCAAAAACCTCTCCACCACTCCAGCAATAGTTGGATACATTGTACTCACCTTCACACTCTACAATTGGCATGAATAATTTGTCCGATTGGTTTGAAGCTCCAAGAAAATTCAAGGGCAAAATCACCTTGCGCTCTTTCCAATTGACAATGACAAGATGGAGAGATGGAGGCTATCTTTTCTCCCACCACACCAATTGGCAGTTTGGCAGCTCTTGGACCAATTGGTTTTGTGAAGGAGGTTGATCCTCAAGTAATAATAATTACTCCATCTTCAAGTAATAATAATTACCAATTGCTTAGTGGTTATTATTACCCATCTACTCTCAATTGGTATATTCTTATGTACGTATTTGTTTTTGAAAAAATGTATCAATCGGCTAAATATGAACATGAGTTTTGTATATTTCTTATAGTTTGTTTGTTTTTGAAATCTTTTTTGAAATTTTTGTGCGACCTTTTTTAGCATGTTTTATTTATTTCATTCTTATTTTTAGTTCTATTTGTAATTCTATTTTGTATTTATTTTATTTTATTTTGGATTAGTAAAGTATTGTGTTAATAATGGGATTTTGATGCAATCCTTTAGCTTATTGTCATACTAAACCAAGTTGCTAACAAAACTAAAGAATTAAATTAGTTTTAGTGGGTATCAATACAACACATGATTCTTCACTGATTTTTTACAAAAGAGGAGGTTGAAAGTACTAATGTACTATGGCTATAGAGCTTTTGGTTTTCAAATGCTTCAAAATATGCAACCTTCAATAAAATTCGGGATTACAAATAGAAAGCCCTGCATGCAAATCTTAGAAATTTTACCAATTGGCTTTGAATTTTACACTACCATTGCCATGCAGGATCAGGATTCAAAACCCCATTTTCAGGGGTGGAAGGCCTTCCAAATTGGAATATTCACACTAGTATGAGAGCATAGAAAGGTGCAGACAATTATTGAGAATCTGATTGGAACTATACTCTTCGGCTATCCATTTGTATTTTAGTGTTGGAAGTCTGTTTTAATACTTGAATTTAATGTTGGAAAGTAAGAAACTAGTAAAATTAGAAAAGAAAGTCCACTATAATTCATTGAAATAAAGCCAACCAAGTCTAAAAAGAAATAACCCCCCTAAAACTATTCCATTAATCATCAAAAGGACATTTATCTTTTTAGGGATTGACAAATGATAATATGACACTAAAAATGTCTATGCATTTGTCAAAATACTAAATTTATGTTTAAATCCTAAATATATTGATGGGTGAGGAGTTTCATATAATAGTCTTGTTTCAAAATCTTAGGAATTTTAATTTAAGATAGTGCTTCTTACTAAACCCTTGAATTGAAGTTTAATAAATAAGCTTTTAGCAAACTTGGAGGTGTGATTAATGCTTCATTTTACAACACATAAAGTGTATTTGTCCCGTCCATCTCAAAACATAATGCATGAAAGTCCATTTCATTGGTGTATATTATGGATGTATACATTGGTGTATATTATAGGTATATAAACTATAAAAACAATCTATGATTATAATATACATGTATATATATATTACAAATATCCATACTATAGGTGTTTATGATATATACACCTGTATTGTATCTATATTTAAATTACCTATATCCTTTGGGGGTGCCTCAATCTGCAAAAAAATAAGGATATAGGTGCAAACACCAAGTATTTAAATGGGGGGTATTAATCTTTTGACATTGATTATTTGTAGGTCTATCATTATATAATTTTCAAATTTGAACCATTAAGAAAGGAGCATACATAAATTATAACTCCTAATTGCCTTCAATATGACATTGTCATAGGCTATATTTACTAAAAAAATTCTACTACATTATCTTAGTCTGCTAACTACTAAGGGTTAGGGACTTTGAAGCTTCTTTCTTTTCTTTTCCTACTCACTACTTAGAAGTAGGCAATTTAAAGCTCCATTTTATTTTTGGCCTACTTACTACTTGGAATTGGGGAATTGAATCTCTATTTTTTTTGGCCTACTCACTACTTTGAAATAGGGAATGGAAGCTCCATTTTGTTTTTGGCCTATTCATAATTTAGGATTAGAAAAATTTGCATTAAAGCTTTAAGGATCTACAAAATGGTATTCATTAATCCATACAATTACAAAAATCGACTGTTTTGTAAATTATCCTTAAAATTGAAAGTCAATTGGTACAATTGGGAGATATGGGATAATATTTAGAGGCGATTAGTAAAATTCAAAGCCAATTGGTAAAGTTCTAAGCCGATTAGTAAAATTCAAAGCCGATTGGTACAATTCAAAGTCGATTAGTGAAGTTCAGAGCCAATTGGTACAATTCAAAGCCAATTGGTAATATTCAGAGTTGATTGCTTGCTTTCATAGGCAATTGGTAAAATTCAAAGCCAATTGATAAACAAAGAGCCAATTAGTAAAATTCAAAGTCTATTGGTAAAATTCTGAGCCAATTGATACAATTCAAAGCCCATTGGTAAAATCCACAGCCGATTGGGGTAAAATTCAAAGCCAATTGGTCAGGGTTTAGGATTTAGGGTTTAATTCTATGCCAGTTGGTAAAATTCAAAGCCAACTGGTCAAATTTAGAGCCAGTTGTACAATGCAGAGCCAATTGGTACACTTTAGAGCCAATTGATAAAATCCAAAGCTGATTAGTAAAATTATTATCCAATTGGTAAAATTCAGAGCTGATTGGTCAATTTCAGAGGCAATTGGTAAAATTCACAGCGTATTGGTTAAGTCATAGTCTATTGGTAAAATTCAAAGCCAATTAGTAAACTTCACTTGTCTATTGGTAAAATTCAAAGCCAATTAGTAAACTTCACTTGCCTCTTGGTCAAATTCAAAGCCAATTAGTAAACTTCACTTGTCTATTGGTAAAATTCAAAGCTAATTAGTAAACTTCACTTGCCTCTTGGTCAAATTCAAAGCCAATTGGAAAAATTGGTGCACTTATTGGTAAACTCGGAGTTGTTTGGTACAATTCTATACCAATTGGTTGTAGACTGGGTCGATTGGGGTAAAACTCTATGCCAATTGATAAAATTCAAAGCCAATTAGTGAAGTTCACTTGCCTCTTGGTCAAATTCAAAGCCAATTGGAAAAATTTGTGTATTTATTGGTAAACTTGGAGCCGATTGGGATAAAATTCTATGCATGACAATTGATAAAATTCAAAGCCAATTGGAAAAATTGGTATACTTATTGGTAAACTTGGAGCTGTTTAGTACAATTCTATGCCAACTAGTTGCATTCAAAGTTGATTGATAAAATTCTATGCTAATTGATAATATTTAGAGTCGATTTGGTACAGTTTAGGCACAACTGGTAAATTCAAAGCCGATTGGTAAACTTAGAGCCAATTGGTAAAATTGAAAGCTAATTGGAAAAATTCAAAGACGATTGTGAAAATTCTAAGCGACCAAGGTACAGTTCAGAGCCTATTTGTAAAATCAGGGCTAATTGGTAAAATTCTGATTTGATTGGGACAATTCAAAGCCAATTGGTACAATTCAAAGCCGATTGGCACAATTCAAGAAGAGCCGATTGGGAATATTCAAAGATGATGGATAAAATCTAGAGCCGCTTGGTTGAGTTTCAAGCGCTAAACTTGAATGAATTTCCAATTGATCAACGAGACATGTACCAATCCCGTGAATCAT
Organism: Neckera pumila; assembly: GCA_963969595.1. Lineage (NCBI taxonomy): Eukaryota > Viridiplantae > Streptophyta > Bryopsida > Hypnales > Neckeraceae > Neckera > Neckera pumila. Next base: position 596,712 of record OZ018418.1, on the reverse strand, counting down.
TCCATACACCCAATTGATTCAGTCTTAACAAAACTTGGTACCAATTAGACCTCTATACAATAAAGTCCACATCAAATCACATAATTTGTGCATGGAATATTAGAAAACAGAATTCGCAGATAATTTTACAATAGATCTTGAAAGCCGAATGATAAACATTATTTATATTGATAAAGACAATAGAACATCAACACAATTGCCAGTATTACTACCAATCGGAATTGATCTACCAATTGAAAACCAACAGCCTAAATGCCACGTGAAAAGGGGACTACCAATTGGCTGAATAAGTGTTGAAAATCTAAAACCTCAGATCCCATTCCCAATTGGCAACTACTTCGTATAAGCCTGAATACTACTCTCCCAATTAGAAAAAACGACCACTTCACCCCAAAAGCTGTAAGAGCAATGTATAAGCCCACATTGAACCTGTATTGGTGTGGCCACTACAAGGGAGCAATGTCAATTCAGACATTTTTTGTCAATTTTTTGTCAATTCGGACATTTTTTTGATAGAATTTTGTCAATTTGGACATTTTTAGTCAATTAGGTAGTGTCAATTTGGACACTATATTCTTGTAGTGGGCATTGACTCGCATGAATTGAATTCAATGCTAATCTACTACATGGAAGCCGCCACTTATAATATTGCTCCAAATTCAATTCAATTGTCACATGCAGTCTGCCGCATGAGGCACTGGTATGACGGACCCTCTTTCGTCCATGGAACACCTTTGCCATCAATCCATTTGGAGAGTCTCCTTCTAATCATGTTCCTGAAGAGGTCAAGATTGTCCCAAACGCCTAGAATCACACTGCGGGGAATTGGCATGGAAGGATTCCACCAATTAACATACAAAGCCAAATTTTCAAACGGTCCATCGTTTGTCTGAAACAATAGGCAGACATTGTGACAAGATGGATAATTTTGATTAAGCCATCCAAGTCCACCATGGAAAGGAAGAGATACCAATTGAGGAGACCCACCGCAGAAAATCCAAGAATCCCTATCTCACTCCCACTTGTATACACATAATGCCTTGTAAGAATCCGGCAATAACGCGGTGCACATTAAGTTTTGGGAACACGCCTTCTAAAACCGCTAAGGTAACTAAAATATAGCCCCAGGTAGGAATATGCTAGAGGTCGGAACACGCCTTCTAATGGAATTCACCTCCAAGCGCAACCATTGAAAATGTGGGAAGACTACTTCATTGAACATAAAAACCAACTGGCTATCACTATACATGGTAGGAGACAAGACCACTGCACTAAGCATGTGAAGTCAAACAATTGGGACTCGCTGAATCAAAGCAATTTGAATGATTAGGAGCAATAGATACACCACAAAACAATAGCCTAACTATGTTGAGGGATAGCAGAAGAACCTATTGCAAGCTATGGCGGTAATCCCAGATCCAATTGATCAATCAAGTGCAGCCTCAAACCAACAATGAAGTCCACGACAGAAAGCAACCTTGACGCAAGTCCAGCCTCCAACAGAAATGTGCAATAGGTTGGAAAGCAATTCCAATTGCTCTGCTTGTGGAAACGCGGAAACTCCAAATAGATAGGAAACGGAATAGAACTAGGTTAGAGTAGTCTACATTTTTTGAATTTTGTTATTAATATCTAGGAATGTGGGTCAACTACAAAACAATTTGGGATTAGCTGATACTTGGATTACTAGAACTGCTAAAGCGGATAAGTTATCCAGTGAAAGATAAAACCCGGAAGACGGATCCGGATCCAGGAGACCTATGTTCTAGACTTCCACCCTTGAAACCCTAGGGCACCGTTACGGGAATGGTTGCATATCCATTCTTCTAGGGAACTGTTGGCCGAGCATTGTGTACTTAAAGGTTCTGTCTTCTCATTCTAACCTCTCTCTTTCTTTGCAGACTTCTGGGGTGCGCTTAGTGAGAGAAAGTGTGGTGAGTTAGGACCGTATTAGGGAGAGATTCGTGAGGTCAATGCCAATTGCACCAGATTAGTTGAGTCAGTGAGCTATAGCAAGTCTAGCCTGGATGCTCTATCCGGAAATTTCTAAAGACCTAGACATATGGAAACAGCTAAAAGAGGACTTGGAGGTGATTGGATGCACCGGGTTGTTGCAGCAACCCTGGAGCTTAAAGAGTGACAAAGTGATTGTGGAACTTGTAGCCAAAGTTCCGAATTCGTATCAATTGATTGTGAGGGGCCAACCCAAACTTTGGATAGAGGATGTGTGGGCGGAGGTGTACTCATTTTGGAAGACCAAATTCGGATTAGCTTCCCGTTTGGATAAGACCGAGCAGAGTAAGTTCCGAGGTCCGGCGCATTCCAAGGAAGGGTACAGTATTCACGACTGTATCGATGATAGGCATAGTCGGATGTTGGAGTTTTTGATTCCAATCATGTAATTGAAAAAGCTTACCCGGGTTATGGTCACGATGGCAAGTATCATATTTGGAGCAATGGAGGGTAGATCCGTGAACTAGGGGAGACTCATCGCGGATGTAGTCTCTAAGTTAGTTGCGCGTGCCACCACGGGTAAAACTGGCCCACTCAGTCCGTATCTGTCCCACCTCTACCACCTGAAGGAAGAATTGAGTGATTCGGAGCTGCAAGCATATACCCACGGGGAAGAGGTTTTGAAGTATGGCTTTACGGATGAAGTTCAACCGGAATAGCATACTCAGGCAGAATCTGATGAAGAAAAATTGGAGTAGCCAATCCTACAGAAGCGAACCAAGAGACGGAAGTCGACAATCCGGCTGCGCGAGGCAAGCAGGTGATTTTGGAAGAAGAAGGGACATACGATCCTCTGGAAATCGAACAAATGAAGGAATTCTAAGGATGCGGACTTCATTGGATCAACCAATGTTGGCAGGTCCACAACAAGATGTCGGACCATATCACCAATGTCATGAGAGAATTGAGGGTGGACTTGCCAGAACATATGATAGATGCCATCTGGAAAAGGTCAGATCCAAAGGCGCTAAGAGAGAAGGAGCTGCGGATCTAGAATTTGGAGCAAGACCGGAACAATCTCCAAGCACAAGTGTCCCAATTGGAAGGAGAGCTAGATGTGGCAAGGGCAAAGGAATCAGGCGCTACCAGTCTTGTCTAGAATCTGTCAACTTTGGTTACACCACTTGCGGATCAAGTGGTGAGAGCCAACCTCTTCATCCACAAGCTGATGGCTGAAGGTAACCCTTCCCAACTGAATGTACTAAAGGTAGTCATTTATTACCAAGCGCGAATGGTAGAGGTGTTGAAGGAGATGCAACACCTGCTGGGGCAGCTGGATCTAAGTAAGGCCTCGAATTTTGAAGTTTTTCTGGATGCCATGGATGCCCAAAACTACCTGCAGACTTTGGCTAGGATGGTAAGGCCAGATCAGACTCCTTCAAAAGGTTTGATGGACAAATCTGTCATACCCCCATTGACGGCTAAAGAGGGAGCCGGAACATCCATTTCGGTGAGGACAGAAACACCGATTCTGGTAGAGGCGGAGGCATCGACTCCAATAACAGCGAGAGTTTCTAATCCGAGAATGAAGATCATCTTCTACCCATCCATTGTGCCAGCCCGGTTGAGTGGAACCGCACTCTTCATGACACCAAATTTGGTCGTCCGCCGTAACATGGGTGGGCGTTCGGGTGTCATTGCAAATCTGGCCCAGACCAATCCGGCCGGCTTGGAGCACATGGAGCAGGCTTCTCCACCGACCAAAACTAAGACATCCCGGGTGGAGATCTCAGACAACAAAGAGGAATGCGAGACTGGACCGGAGTCGGAAGACGATGCCACGCCACCTCAAGGTCACTAGATTCTGACCCGGGTACAAACCAGGAGCACGCCGGTGAAGTTGCCACCGACCAAAGCAGGGAGCAACATGAAGAAATCACGAAGGAAATAGTTAGTTTGTTAGTTTTTTGTGTGTTATTTTTGAATTCGTTCCACCTCGGATTTTCTGGTAGTGGGACCCAGTTTCGGATTTTTAGAAGGCCACCGGTCTGGGATTTTCTGGTTATCTCAGAAGTTAGTGTGATTGTCACCTTGATTTTGGGGTGTGCCATTTTTGCTTTTAGCCTTTTTGTTTGAATTTTAAAAGGAGGGTAGGCTTGTTGCCCTTTTATTCCATCCTAGCTCATTAGAGTGCATTTGTTTATGTTCTTTTGCTTTCTTTAAATCAAAGACCACTTGGTGGACTTTCTGATTCCGGCTATATGCACAAATGTGTTGGATTGTTCATGAGGGTATTGAGGTGTGAGGAAGATGGGTGTGGGGGAGTCTGGATCTGAGGCAACTGGGTCTAATGAATAGAGTGCGTTTGTGGGGAAGTTTTGGATTTGTGAAAGAGGATTAGTGCACTGTGCTTTTAAATTGCTGAGATAGTAATCCGGAAGGATTGGAGTGGATGCGAGTCCGGAACTCAAGAAGGGTTTTGCGTGGAGGTAAGCAATTGCCATTGGAATATTCTCCATCTTTGGAGGGCCTGCCAACTACCGGATCAGTCTAGAATTTAGTATAAACACATCCCTACTGATTCCGGGTGCTTTGATCTGTCGTTGTAGTGAAGGTGTTAGGGAGTAAATTCTGAGTGACCTACTTTCCGGAAAGGCCTTCCAAGAAGCTGTGAGGATTGCTGTCTCTGTCTTCCTTATTACAAAACCGGAAGTATGTGTGTGTGTGTGTATGTGTTTGAGTGTGAGAACTACGAGTGGTGCAAGTCCCTACCCCTCTTGAAAGATCAACAGTGGACCCCTGAGGGTAAAACAAGGGTATATAAAACCGGAGTGTGACTAGACGTAATCGGAGTTCAAACAAGGACGGATCCGGATTGGAATCCAAAAGAAAGAGTTATCTAGAATGAGAGTAAAAACATGACTGCTTGGGTGTTTTTGGGTAGATCCAGACATCTTTAGTTTGCAATAACATAGTAGAATTCCCTGGGATGATATTTTGTGTTATCTTACCACATTTTGTGTTAAGGATACTTACGCCTGGACTGTGCGTACGACACTGCTTGTGCAGCCCATCGAGATCTTTAATATAGGCTTTGCATATACAGGTTTGAAGGAGACAACAACGGCCATCAAGTCCAACATTGGTACCATTGTCCCGACAAGCAATGCATGAACGGAATGGATACCATCTACCACTGGTACCATTGTCCCAATAGGTAATGAATGAACGTAGTGGCTATTGGATTTCACCATACACACATGCGATTCATCAAATTCAACCTGTCGTAGCACAAGAAAGTAAAATCCCTCCAGTAGTCGTTCCAACGTGTTTAAAACGCCTTTAGGATGACTTGTGTATTGTTCCCACAAAGATCTAGTTTGTACTTCTATAGTGATGACCGGAACAGGATGCAGAAGTTACAACAACCACAAGTGAACCGGATTCTAGAACGGAAAGATAAAAATCTCTAAGCAATTGCTTTCCATTCAATTGTACTATCTCACTTTAATCCCAATCCATTAAAAAAAAACAGGGAAGTGTCTGAACAATGTACCACTTCCTTTTCCACCGACAAAACTTTGACCCTAGGATTCAGAATCAGAACCGGAAGGAGTGTTGTTATCCTAACCCTCTTCTTGATTCCGCTTCCGGATCCTCAAACTTAGTAAATGGTTTAGAAGTTTAGCCTCTATAACAGAGGATTCCACGTGTTTTAATTAAGGAAGGCTGCGTGAATTCCTACCCTTCAATGTATATAGTGACAGAAGTTCCACTAAAAGAAGAAAAATAACAAAAGACAAAAAGAAGTAGGACTGCAGTTTCTCCTCACAGCTAACCTAGAAGCTAGTCCGGACTAGAAGGTCACTCAAGAAACCCCTACCGTCCTCACAATACTACAACAACAAATTCCCCTGACCCAAGTTCCTAGACAAAGACGCTACTCCCGGAAACTGGATACAGGAGACATTTGGGGGCATTCATCTTCTTCCAAAACCTGCAAACACAGCTACCTGCACAAAGTAATGGTTCTAGCATTACTGGCATATCAACCCAATATTAAGACTTTTCAGACCAACACTTAGGATGTGGAAATCAGAATACTTTGCAATGGAAAATGAAAAAAAACATAAATGTAAGATAATACTATCCTATCAAGCCCGGGACTGAAACTAACTTCAACCCCCTAAATACCAAACACATAGGCACCCAAAAGGTCCTATGAGAATCCTAACTATAGACTCAAGAATGACACGCGTCATTCCCTCAATTCAAAATCCTAACTTCCTGTGTTGACTTCCTAATAGCCGGCCTTTTCCGCAAAAAGTGGATCTCATATTCAAAAAATCCGGATCAGTTGTCCAAGTGCATGCAATTGAAAAGCAACTAGAAAGCTATTTTCTAAAAACTTTAACCTTTCTTCACTTAACTGAACTTAACTTAACTGGACTATACTTTACTTTCCACCTACCAAAAGCTGGAGTCCCACTAACTCCCTAAATCAGCTCTTACAAACTCTCTACCTACTTCTTCTTTTGCCGCTTGGATGGCGTTGGTGCTTGGATGGCTTGGATGGCATTGACTATACCTTTCCTTACTGGCTGTTGTCGACTACCAGTAGACTTAGTGACTTTTCCCTTTGACGAAGTTGGAGGTTTACCTTTCCTCTTTTTGCGTGCAAGTTCTAGTTCTGGTTTGGATTCCTCTTCTTCCTTGGTTTCTTCCCCTGATTCGGACTGACTCTCCTCCTTCTCTGTGGTCTCTAGCAGGGTTGTCTTGTCTGACATGTTGGTGGGATTCAGTGTCATGTAGAACATCTTATGTCGCATGTTGTGTAAGACAAAGTGTCGGACGGGCGTCGCATCTTGTCGTGTAATTCCATCTTTAGCAGCTAATTTTTTTAAATCTAACTATATCTATGAATCTAAATTTAGAATATAATATGTATTCATGAAATTGAGACACTATATTGAAATGAAACTTTAATATGTCAAAATTGTGTATTTTTGATGAATTATTTTAAAGTCAACTAGACGTTTACTCTATTAGACTTCGCAAGGGCTCTACATAACGTTGTATGACTAGATGTCTAGTTGTTACGCCCGTCGCAATGTTCGAGAAGACAACCCCGGTCTCTGGCGACTCATCCCCCTCAAATTCAAGCTCAATTGTGGGTGACGCCTCCCTATTCCTCTTTGATGTTGATTTCCGTTTGGTTGATGATGGCTTGAGTGACCGACCGGAAAGGGTGCTCTATAGAGTGCCCAAATCTGGTTCCACAATCATACTATGACTATGGATTTGGGATCCAAGTGATAACCACTTTCCAGCTTCTGCATCAATCTTCAACTTGGAGTGGCTAGCTGGTGTGGTCTTCTCTACCGTGCCTCCCTTTGCCTTCCGGTCAGCTGAACTCCGCAATGGCGTTGCCTTGGTAGGAGTCTTCTCCTTCACCTTTCCTTTGGCCTTTGCCGGTTCCGGTTTCAGGTGCACCCCAGCATTCTCCATGACTTCTCTCAACTCAAACAAGGTACGCTCCATCTTTTCATGATAAGACACCAAGGCTGCAACAACCTTGGGTCCCATTTGGGATCCCTCCTTAAGTATCCCGGTTTCAAAAAGTTTGGCTTTGTTAATCACATTACCCAGATTCCCAACAAACTTCCGTATCCGATTAAGGGTGTTTAAGGTTTCAGCCAAGAGCTGTCTACCTCCACTCTCAGACTTTTTCCCTAACTCCTTATGCAGATCCTTTACTTGACCAGTTAGGCTCGCTATCCAGTTTTCAGACTTCTAGGTCACCTCCTTATTACTCATCATTTTTTCTTGGATGCCCTTCAGTTCACTTATAATCACCCCAAGAGGGCCAGTCGACTTTGCCCAAACCGGATCCTTACTAGTCCTCGCTCCAGCTACTCTCTTGTCTTTCTTCTGGGGTTCCCCATGTTCCTCTTCGGGTTCTGACTCATCTACTGACGCTTCTTTCTTTTCTCCTGGTTCCGGACTAATGTCAAACTGTAACATTACATCCACAGACTTGTACTCGGTTACCTCCTTTCTTCTTAGTAACTCATTCTGTTCATAGAGGTGGAAGAGAGACCAGAGGGTCTGGACTTGCCTATTATTGAGACCATCTTGGCCACAACCTCCTTCAATTCTAAACCCCAATTCACTTCCTCTCTCTGGTCAGTACACCAAAAATGATATTTGCTATGGTAATGGAGACCCGAGTAGGACGCTCCAGATACAAGATCGGAACTAAAAACTCCAGAACTCTCCTATGCCTCAAGTCTGAGCAATCTGCCACTGCATATCCATCCTTGGGGTTGATAGGGTGATAGAACTTACCATTAAAAAACTCATCTGTCCTTCCAACCATGCCTTCCCCCTCCTTGGGAAAGTTGTACACCTCTCCCCACATCTCCAAAGTCCATTCGATTGGCTGCGCTCGGACTGTGTGACACCACTCGCTTGACTGGTTCGCAAGCAGCTCCCCCACTATTGCCTCAATCTTCAAGTTCCAGCACTACTAGAAATAGGTGTCCAAATCAACAAGAAATGAACACTTTTTTATTGATCTAGATACCGGATTGAACGTTTTAACATATAGATGTGAACTATATAAATGTTGGTGAAGAGCTCGACATATTTTTGTTGATTTGGGTACAACATATTGGTTTCTAAATGGAACTAATTTTTATTGATCCAAGAGGATATCAATCTCACTTAGGTATCAAGCAAGTCATCCGCAGGGTATTAAACAGGTCATTCCTTGGTATCATATATGATATCATACGCAAAGTCTATCTTCTTTAGCTGTAGCTTCAAGCATTTCTGTTAGACACTTTGCATTTTAAAATTATACCATCCTCAATTGTTGCAGAATTGCGTTAGCAACAAGGGGAGCTTGAAAAAGAATTTGGTTGCAAACAGTGGATGCTAGTAACCATGGTGTGCGACAAAGGTGAGTTTATGTGGTTTTTGGCTCTTCTATAGGGTTTTGAAGGTTCCGGTGAATTCACTGTCGAACATTTTGAGTTGCAAGACAATGAATTGGTGCGAATGCTACACGAGGATATTTTTCAACATTGGATTCCTTGAATTCAAACTTAGCCTCCGACGCACTCGCAGCCTCATTCTTACGCTTCTTACAACGATTATCGCGAATACAACAATTGAAGAAGCGCCAAGTACTGCTTGTTCCCTTACTTGTCGTCTTCTTTCTTACAAAGTTTAAGATGTACTCTATCACTTGCTTGCAAATCGTGTGATGTTTCTGAGTAGTCAAGGCGGCATTCTTTCAGTATCTACAGCAGGCCCTTGTTATTTGTTCTTGTCTTGTCATATTGCAACTAGACAATTTCAGCGTTTGATTCAAGTCGATTTAGGTCGATTGCCAACGTTTGCTGGGGAGAGAATGGAAGATTTCTATCGGAATTATCGAGATGCTGTAGGTTTTTCAAGTTTACTCTATAGAGATTTAGGTAGTATTATACAATGAATTCTCGCTTGTTTGTCTAATTAGGAGAATTTTTTTAATGGCATGTATTTTGTCGTTATTTGTCAAATTTTATTGTATTCACGATTTCGCCATGACATAGGTGTGTCCTTGCATGCGACTCTAAGCCTCAAAGTTTTTCAGTTATTGTGTTTTCTTCCTAGAAGCTCCGGATTTCTTACGTGTTGGACAGAACTCTTGGGTTTGTTGTTGGGGTTGTTTAAAGCTTAGAGCTTGACACTAAAGGGCAGCGATAGGCTACATTGGGAAGCATAACGTGGAAGTGCTAAAACGCTACAAGTATAGCGGAATCCATAATTTGTACCTGGCCAAATGGGTCTTCCAACCATTTGGCGATCATGTATCAATTTCTTCCCAATATGGATGCCGTATGTGTCAAAAGGAGATCATTGTTCAAATTTTTAGTAGTTTGGACATTTTTTGGATTTGGCTGTTTGTAGCGGTTTTTGGACTGTGGTTTGGGTTAGAGGTTGGATTTTGTGTTTGCTCTGGCCGCCTTTTCTGACTGTGATTGTTGGAAGGTGGGCAGCAAGGCAGGGGTTTTGAGGGGGGCAATGATCAGATAAGTACCTGGCTTTTTCTTTGAAAGCGATGGGGACATATTGCTGAAGGCAAGAACCACTTAAGTTAGTGCTGTGATTACGTGAGAGATGCCAGATTAGTGCTAATTGCGTATTGCAATTGTGCTTTTGTCCATGTTTTTTAACTAGGTTGTGCACAGTGAAGTGTAGGTCTCTTTGGAGAAAAGACAACAAAGAGCTGTGGTGCATTCTGTCGTTCAAAAGCGAGGGGTGAAGTAGGTTAGTTGTGGCAATCTGCTTGCTCGGCTATTGCATTTTTTAAGAAGAAGAAAGGATTTAGTTCTAAGCTCAATTTGATTGGTAGAGTGAGTTGCGTTTTGGTTGATGGTAGAAGAGGGAGAAATTGCAATGGCTTAATGGTGACAAATTATAAGGTTAAGTAGTTTGTGAGACTTTTCTTCTCTAGTTGATGGAGGCGGAGAAACTGAGGTGCGAGTTTTGTGCGGGAGTTTCAAAACGCAGGAAAGGTTCAATTAAGTATGTGCGATTTTGAATATAGTTGGTTGTGTTTGTATATGTGGAGGCTTGTGAAAGATGGCTCTGGATTTGACTTCGTGTAAATTCTTTAGTCCCAACATGGTACATTTTTGTTTTTCTTAATGTTTTGCTAAAGTAATACAACAATTGGATTACAATTTGAAACAACAATGGAGCACAGATGCACAAAAGGAATGTTGTAGCCATCTTTTGATATGTAGCGTTCTGATTTTGAGCTTATTATTACTATGTGGATATAACAGATTACTTTGATTGGATTTGGGTTCATCTTCTCTTTGCGTTTCTTGAGCTATGTATGCCTTTACCTCCCTTGACCCTCGATGAATTTCTGTGTTGTATGGAAAGAGACTTGAAGGATTTGTAGGTGTAATTTGAATGAGGTTTGGGGTTTACGACTTACTTATGAGAATCCTGAAGTAAGATGGTGGGCCTAAGAAACTTGCTTGATGATAGATCTACACACTGCAATTGGATTCTCCTGGTCCTTGGTGGGGGTACTTTGCACACGGCATCTTGCTTCTCTTTTACTAGGTCAGATTCTTCAACCCAACAATCATGTATTTTGGAGATCCGGTTAAAAACCATACATAATGTGGATAATTTGCTATTTGAAATCTTGAAATTCTCTAAAGGAAAGCTACCGATTACTGCAAAAAAAAATTTGATGCTGTTAGTAAGTAGATTTAAGATTGGAGGACTCTAAAAGGTATTCCCGCAACAAACTTTCCATGATAGATGCTGTTGATGGAAAGCAAGCCAGGCAAACAAACTCTTCCAGTCCTCTTGAAGAGCTTTTTGATCATGGTATGGCATTCTGCTAAGGTTACAATCTAGTGGTAAATTCATTGGAGAAAGTCTTCAACATTCACTTGCAAAGTTTATGTATTTAATGTGACATTTAAGCAGGTCCTGTTTGTCATAGAATTTTGCATTAAGATTGAATATCAATCGACGCACTAGGCCTCAAGAACGCTACATTGGAACAATAGTGTAAATTGTTGATAGAATTCGTTGTTTGTGGATGCTCGTAGGATGTGATGCCCTCACTATCACGATTAATTAAACTTTTCTTGTGGTCCTCATTAAATGTAGTGCCACTAGAATACCTTGCTTCTGTGATGTTAAGTCAGTTGCTAAGGTCATTTTCAGATCATTGGTAGACGTCAATTGGTTCTCGCATTCACTTGCTTAATGTGTTTCTTGATGATGTGGGATTAGAATAAATTTTGCGTGTTTACGATAAAATTATTAGTTGACTATGGTGTGTTGCTTTTCATCAGTTTAACTCCATGACCTTTACATCCACTCTGATGACTGGCAGGGTAGGGACATTCATTTTTTGGATGATTGCTGATACCAATTTCTACCTTGCAATTTGGGAAAGGCAAGTTCCTCAGGCATTCTTGCTTTCATTCTGATGGTGTATTGTTGAATACTTGGGACTGCCACTCATTCTAACTTGCACTATATGATTGTATTTCCGTTGGCGGAAAAACTGCTAGCTCTATTCATGATCATCGTTTCTAGGCAGCTTTAGTAAGTTTGAAGAATCATTTAGTGCCTGCTAGAAACTTTAAAGGTAGTGCATTGTGATTAGGTCAATATATTATTGTTTGTAGTGAATATACCGGATAGAGGAAGAGTGTATATCCATCTTCGGATGATTGACATAATCACTTGTCAAATGTGCAAGGTAGAAGTGTGCAAGTCTGTTCTGTTTATTTTCATTTGGCTGAAGAATCATTGACTGCTTGCCAGATACTTAAAAGGTAGCACGTTCGATAGAATTAGTGATCAGCCCTTATATTCCTTTTTGTTTCTTTTTCTTTTCATTTTGTTGCAAAATGTGGCAGAGTGTTCATTTAAGGACGGTTGACAAAATCTGATCAAATGTAAGAAGTAGACACTTTTCCATTTCTGCCAATTTAGTGTTACTATAGAGCAAGTTCAAAGATCATTATTGTTTTGGTGGCAAATGGTCACTTATACATCAATATTAAATGTATAGGAGTATTAGACAAGTGCTTGTACTTAGCAGGATAATTTTGAAAATGGAGTCCGATGGTTTCTGCAACAAGTAGGCCAATTGCATTCAAAGCGAGATCATAATGCTTAGGCAGTGTCGAGCTACCTTTGAAATAGAGAATGTAATTAAAATTTTGTGATGGCATTTTTCTATGTGTACAAGATAGAGGGGCGGATGTTGGAACAAATTTCTTCTTATGAAGAGGTGTCTTCTTGTGATGAATTCTTGTCTGGCTTCATCCGGCTACCATTGGAAATGATCGTTTCCGTCTTCACCGGGTTATAGTTCTCGTTCAACGGCTCTCCTACGTTCCTGATAGCAATCGTTAGCTCCCGATTTTTGTTTCCAATACCAATTTGATTGATCCCAAATCCCTGGAATCCCGCTAGTGATTCCACATAGGTTTTCAATTTCCAGTACAGATAAAAACAAATAAGATCCATCTTAACAATTTTATCTCTTTTAAGAGATCTGATGGTTGCTAATCTAAATATCTACTAATCTTTGTACTTCTTCCCTAAAAACAACAAAAAAATATGGAAATAAAATGTCTTTAACCTAATTCTATTACAAAGTAATAGAATTTGGCATTTTGGGCTCCCACAGAACCAACAATTTTCCAATCGGCTCTCACTCCATAAGTTTTGGTGCATCTTTGAATTCACCAAATGCAATTCAGCAATAGTTCCAATATATTCACAATTATAAGCTTTAGTATATGAAAACATCAACACAATTGTGATAAGGTAAAGTAGCCCATTGTATTCAAATGATCCATGGGGGACACATAATGACCCCGTTGTGGTTTTTCTGACCACAATCAATATCTCACCTAACTTCAATGAAGTAATTAGTGACCTTATTAGAAACATGTAGTAATTTTAGTGTAAGTCAATGTAGGAAGTGACTTTTTATGGCCATCTACATATAAAAAAAAATTGTCTCCTTTAGAAGAGGTAGGTGAGCATTATGGATACACTTGCAGTTGGTTTTGGAGTAGTCTACCGACTTCTTTGGCTGAACACTTGAGAAATTCATAGCTAATTCATACTCTGTCTGAAAATTATGATTTCAATTGCCTTCACAAATTCTCATATTTGTCTTCAAATGGGAAAAAAATTGAAAAACTTCAGTGATGGGATGATGGCTGACTCCTAATTCTGACCACAATGGGCTGCTTTACCTTACAAACAATGGGAAGGAGCTCCTGCTATGGAGTTTCTGCTACACTGTACTACCAATTGGGAAAAAAATTAGCCTAAATGCCACATGAAAATTTGGACAAAGGTAAGAGGTTATAAACTTTCATCTCAAAAATAAAATAAAAAAACTCTAAACGTTCATTTAAAAAAAAAAAAAAGGGTTCAAAGCTTTCAATATATATAGATATCTATAGATTTGCATAGTTCCTCTGATAAGGCCCCATTTGTTTACAATTCTAACACACTCCATTACATTTGAATTGTCCTGCCAACTTAGATTATGTTCCCCATAGGTAAGATTGAGACACCAATGGAAATTATCAACCATTCAATTGGTCAATTAGGTTATATAAATCCTACTATTCCAACTGAAATAAATGCATTACCTCCCAAGCACAGTTGTTGCAATGTGAGTAGGTAATTATTTCTTCTCTAAAAAAAATAATTATCCAAGGTAGAATTTGAACTATAGGAAGTAAACTATTTCAAATTGGAATGTAAAAGTATGGACCAAAAGGATGCTAATTGCAAGATTGTCAATATACCATTTTTCCTATTACATATTAATATACTATTTGTATAGAACCACTTTTCACATGTTTCAATTGAACTTATTTGTAGCTTTTTCCAACACCTGGGCCATACCCTGATCGGTGTTTTTCCAAAAATTAGTTTCTAACATTAAGCCTTATCTTTAATTCAACTTCTTTTAACAATGAGCAACATCTATCAAAATTATCTTCTTTTTCAATTGGTCTTCCAGGATCATACTCAATGTCCTTAACTTATATCAATTTGTCTAATCAATGCATTTTATTCTACAATAATTTCTCTCCAATTGATATGCTCTTATTTCTTAATCCAATTACACATACAAAAGGCTTCCCAATCAATCATTAACTTATTTTTTATCAAATGCCCCTATTGGCAATTTGCATTTGCTTAGGCATTCACAGAACACATCTTCACTCACATAAATTCTAACGATCAGATTTCCTAACCCACCCATGACATTTTGCTTACAATATAAAATATAAGTCCTCCATATTATTTGAAGTACCAAAAAAGTGTCACATTTATGTACTCCTATCTTAAAATACTAAATCTATCATTATACCATTCAATTGGCTCTAGTACCGTTTAATTGTAAAAGTGCCATTCTATTCATTGATTGCCTATTGGGACCATGGTACCAATGGTGGACGGCAACCATTCCGTTCATTGTAGACCTATTGGGATCATGGTACCAATGGTGGACTTCATGGTCTTCTCTGTCCAACATTAGGACAATAGTATTGGCAAAGGCAATAGATCCCTTCATGGGCTCTTGGCGTTGACCAACTCGAATTGCTCACCAACTTGACCAAGAAGCTTATTGTGGTATTGGCATTGCGGCCAATGGTTTGTGGATGCTCTTGAGTAGGCTTCGAGGCTGGACTTGAAGGGCTCAGACCTGGTTGATGAAACTTTTTTCCCGATTGCCAATCAATACGTGAACAATGTACAACACTTCTCTTCTGTATTCTTAACACCAATTGCTAGATCAACGTTTAGAAGAGGTAGTGCAAAATGCCCTCATGACTATGCAACCAAAACACATGTAGAGGAGGCAAGTGAGAGCTCTTTTTGGGGCCAATACAACATCACAGAGCCTATAATTCTTTGGCACATGGATTGTAAGTAGGAATCTATTTTATTAGCTCCCACCCATATTCTCTGCTACGGTTATCCAAACAAAGCTTTTGAAATACTTGTAGTATTTGCCATCTATTATCCAGTTCTATCTTAGTATACCCTGTGTTAAACTTGTTGTCTATTGTTTTCCATTGTTTTCAGCGTATAACAAGTTGGCAAAATGGAAAATCAAAATTCATGGGGCAATAGACGGAGGGATGCACTTTGTATTATGGGCTGTAGTTGCTATAGTTAAGGAGGTGCAAACTATTTTCTCCGCATACAAGTCAGCGGATGATCTATATGGTCATCCTATCCATATTCAATCAAACTATGCATCTGAACACTATCTTGTTTGAGACGACATTGAGCAAGCTCAACCAAATGTTTGAACTCCATTTTGATAGGATCTTCCATTCACAATCAAGTTTTCTTCTATCTTGATTACATCCAATTGATTAAAGCTAATTTTCCTGATTATAGGATGAGCAATGTGTCAAGCAAATTTTGTATGAGTGGTTGGTACCATTGGTTTCTAATTTTGAGATCTTTGTGCTAATGTAGAGAATTGAACATTGATGGGGTCAAGTATGGACCAAACTTGTATGGTACTACAAACACTTGTTCACCTATTTCTGCACCGAAGGATTAGTGTCCTTATCACATGGATGGCACTGAAGTTCTCTGCAATTAGTGTTTGTGCCACTTATACAACGAGATCTAGATTGTTTTGTACAAGCCTAGAACAATCATCAAGTGAGGAGTATTAATGAAAATGGACGCTCTATTGCAAGGATGTTCTTGAAGCTATATTCTGATTGAATGAACGTCTTTACTATAGGCTGCAGCCTCCGATAGTATCTGAGGAACACAATGCACGTTTCCTAGCTCATGAAGACAGTGGATTGGAAAGCAATGGATTGGACCTGCACTTTGAAGAAGCTATTGTTGTACCACCAAATGAGCCAATGGAGGTTATCAAATTGCAAGCTCATGAGGACTTCACTGCCCCCCTAATGTTTCGAGTGATGCGATTGTTGCACTACGGGACAGAGCATACAACATTAATTGCAATCGTTTTGATGACACCAACAAATATTTATTGCATTTGAACTTGACAGTGGAATGTGTAGGAGCTTTAGCATCTCTACACCTGAACTTCTTGGAGTTTTTCCAAACATGTTCTTTAAATCATTCCATTGGACAACAATGGGAGGTTTGTCAGCTTTTAGCCAGTGCTGCGCTGCGTTGACCAATTGGTTATAATTGTTACTGAAGTGGTCATTTTTCTCAATTGGAAGAGTAGTATTCAGGCTTGTATGGAGTAGTTGCCAATCATTAGAGAAAATTTAGGGCCTCTGGAGGGCCGCTCCACAGCCCTCTGAGGACCTAGTAAACAGTGTTTTTTTTGCTTAACCAATTTTTTTCCGCTATTCCCGTTCAACTTCAATCTCGATGTCAAATGCTTGACAGGGGCTGAAAATCCAAATCAAAAGTGTTTAATAATCAAGGTTAAAATGTATTAAAGCACCATAACCTTGACTATTAAACAATTTCTACTTAAATGCATCTTTCTCTCAATCCAAATTGTAGAAAAAAATGCAAACATCCAAAAATAGTCAAGTGGCTTACCATCAAGAATATTTTTTAATGTCAATGTGGACTTGTTTTGCGGATAATTGAAGTGTTTGAAGATGAGAGGAGAAGATCTTTATAAAAGTGGGTTAGTGATAGATAGGGCAATGCATATGGGATATGGAAATTGGATTGAGTAGGAGCTCTACCTCTCAAAGTTAAGTGAAAAAAAGAAATTGTATAAAAAGCAAAATTTTGAGCCTTATTTAGGCATAGTAAAACAACTTTTTTGAAAAAACTTTGGACTACTAAAAGCTGGATAATCAAGATAAGTTTCATGACCAAAAATTCTTTTGTGAATTCAAGTCTCTAATCAAAAGTTATGGACAAAATTTAGACCGGATGTTTGAAAATGTCAAAGAAAATGTCCAAACACATATTCTTTCAAATATCCGGTCTAAATTTTGTCCATAACTTTTGAATAGAGACTTGAATTCACAAAAGAATTTCTGGTCATGAAACTTATCTTGATTATCCAGCTTTTAGTAGTCCAAAGTTTTTTCAAAAAAATGGTTTAACTATGCCTAAATGAGGCCCAAAATTCTGTGTTTAATACAATATTTTTTTCTCATATAACTATGAGCAGTGGAGCTCCTATTCATCCTAATTTACATATCCCACATGCATTTTTGCCCTACCACAACCTCACTTGTATAAAGAGGTTCCTTATTTCATCTCTAAACATACAAATTCAAAAGCCACTTAAATTGATTTAAATGAATTGGATAATTGGCTTGATTGGATAATTTCATTTTTAATTTTCAATTAAAAACCTTATTTAATATTGGCCTTTTTCTTTTTTGGAATTTAGAGTTAGTTCCAATAGTGCACCAAGAACAAACAACGGTCAGCTTGTATTGGCTTTTTTAATTGTGGAAGTTGGCAATAGGCCAGCTCCACTACTGACTAGTTTTTTGAAATTTACATCATCTCACTATGTACTTCTGACAATTTTTATAGGAGACCTACCTGCGTTTTAATAGACTTGATGGTCACTCTAGAGCAGCCCTCCAGAGGCCCCAGAATTCTATTAATGTGGGAATGGGATCTGAGATTTTAGATTTTCAACATTGATTCAGCCGATTGGTAGTCCCCCTTTTCACGTGGCATTTAGGCTGTTGGTTTTCCAATTGGTACTTCAATTCCGATTGGTAGTAATATTGGCAATTGTGTTGATGTTCTATTGTCTTTATCAATATAAAGAATGTTTATCATTCGGCTTTTGAGATCTATTGTAAAATTATCTGCCAATTCTGTTTCCAAAAATCCCGTGCACAAATTATGTGATTTGATGTGGACTTTATTGTATAGAGGTCTAATTGGTACCAAGTTCTGTTAAGACTGAATCAATTGGGTGTATGGAATGATTTACGGGATTGGTGCATGTCCCGTTCATCAATTGGAATTCATTCAAGTTCAGCTCTTAAAACTCAACCAAGCGGCTCTGGATTTTATCCATCGTCTTTGAATATTCCCAATTGGCTCTTCTTGAATTGTGCCAATCGGCTTTGAATTTTCCCAATCAGCTTTGAATTGTCCCAATCGGCTCCGAATTTTACCAATTAGCCCTGATTTTACAAATAGGCTCTGAGCTATACCTTGGTCGCTTAGAATTTTCCCAATCATCTTTGAATTTTTCCAATTAGCTTTCAATTTTACCAATTGGCTCTAAGTTTACCAATCGGCTTTGAATTTACCAGTTGTGCCTAAACTGTACCAAATCGACTCTAAATATTATCAATTAGCATAGAATTTTATCAATCAACTTTGAATGCAACTAGTTGGCATAGAATTGTACTAAACAGCTCCAAGTTTACCAATAAGTATACCAATTTTTCCAATTGGCTTTGAATTTTATCAATTGTCATGCATAGAATTTTATCCCAATCGGCTCCAAGTTTACCAATAAATACACAAATTTTTCCAATTGGCTTTGAATTTGACCAAGAGGCAAGTGAACTTCACTAATTGGCTTTGAATTTTATCAATTGGCATAGAGTTTTACCCCAATCGACCCAGTCTACAACCAATTGGTATAGAATTGTACCAAACAACTCCGAGTTTACCAATAAGTGCACCAATTTTTCCAATTGGCTTTGAATTTGACCAAGAGGCAAGTGAAGTTTACTAATTGGCTTTGAATTTTACCAATAGACTATGACTTAACCAATACGCTATGAATTTTACCAATTGCCTCTGAAATTGACCAATCGGCTGTGAATTTTACCAATTGGATAATAATTTTACTAATCAGCTTTGGATTTTACCAGTTGGCACTGAAGTGTATAAATTGGCTATGAATTGTACAACTGGCTCTAAATTTGACCAGTTGGCTTTGAATTTTACCAACTGGCATAGAATTAAACCCTAAATCCTAAACCCTGACCAATTGGCTTTGAATTTTACCCGAATCGGCTGTGGATTTTACTAATGTGCACAAGGAATTGTACCAATTGGCTTTGAATTTTATCTATTGGCATAGAATTTTATTAATTGCTTTTGAATATTCCGAGTTGCCTCTGGATTTTACCAATCGGCTTTGAATTTTACCAATTGGCTCTTAGTTTAACAATCAGCTATGAATTTACCAATTGGCTTTGAATTTTATCAATAGGCTATTTATTTATCAATACGCTATGAATTTTATCAATACACTGTGAATTTTACCAATTGCCTTTGAATTTGACCAGTCAGCTCTGAATATTATCAATTGGGTAATAATTTTACCCATTGCCTCCAAATAGTCCCAATTGGCTTTGAATTTTCCTAATTGGCTCTGAATTTTACCAATTGGCCTAGAATTTTATTTTAAACACTAAATTTGATTACTATTTGATTTGTTATAGAGGTTGTTTTTTAAGTGACCATTTTAATAAATGTAAAAGATTTATCATGAAGTGCATGTACTTTGGGTTTTTCTTTTTATTATTTTTACTAAATAGTATGCCTTTAGGCACTTTTTTAAATAAATATTTGTAAGAATAGGGTCAAATGGTAATGTCCTAAAACTTATCATTGTACCTTGATCAGCAAGTCCCTTCCACCAACCCTTCTAATCCTTTTAATTTTGTTTTTAGAATAGCTTAGTCTTTTACTACAATTTGGTCACAATTAGGTTCTATTACTTGGGTAATGACACAAATGTTTTTACTTGTGTTGTTTCATTCCTTGGATACTACTAGAAATTATTTTCTATAAAGTTTTGTATATTTAGATGATATAGGACTTGACCTCACTTGCCATTGTAGAGTATGGGGAATAGTTTTTAAAAATCTATTGGTCTTAGTTTATTCATAGAATGATAGAACCTATGATTTGAATAAGTACATGGTACAAGTTTTGGTAATTTGACTTGTTCATTTTAAATCCATTGATTGATTAAAGTTTTGTTCAAAACCAACCAGCCATTGACTTCACATGCAACTACCCACCTAACTATAAGTAAAAATGGCGGCTTCTTAATTATTCATGGATAATTGAGTACTGGCTTTTTTTAAATTCTTCTAAGCAGGAAACTTCTAGTGCAAGTTCATTTCACTTGACTAAAATTTCCCCCTCTTTTGCCTTGGAAACCAAGGCTCTTTGGCTATGGCTAGACTTTGCCGTAGCAAAAGGCTTGTAGTATAAATTTGGCCTACACCTCAGTTGAATCTCATCACTTTGGTTTACAAGCTGTTCTCTGCAAATATTTTAGAGGTGACATAGCAGTTTTTGTTGGTGTATGGAGTATGTCACAAATAGCGTCCTCACAGGTGTCTTGTAGTTTGCCATTTTATTAGACTTTAATGGACTTGCCACATGATTGTGTGAAATTGTGAGGTTTGCTTGATGATTTGATTTTTGTGATTGCTATAACATGCTGCTATGAACTGAAGACACCTTCCATATGAATTCTAACCAATTTTGTGTTTGTTGGATTGCATGGGTGCAGGTGAGGTTCACAGCCTCTTGGGTTAATGCATTATTTGTGCAAATCTATCCAAGTCTATGGCGAAATTCTATCAATTTGCTTGGGGATACTAAATCTTGTTATTTATAGGACTTGATATATGGCATAAGTAGTTTTTTAGTCTCTGGTGATGTGAAAAAGTACCTTGATGGAAATTGTACCATTCTTGAATCTTGATTTGATTTGATCCTTGTTAGAGGTTTTAAGAGTACTTCTTGTAATTTCTTCTATAAGAAGTGTTGAAGTGATATTTTAAATGGCATATTAGGCTTGAGATGCCTTTATCTTAACAAGTACTTTCTAGAATTGATGAATTGAGGTTTTGTTGTTTTTATGCCCTGATATGAGACACTTTTGTCTTGGCAATTGTTGCTACATAGGGCAAGCAAATTCCCAGTTATACTCCCAAAAACCACTCCAAAGCATAACAAAATGACTCTAAAGATCGAACCCACAAGATTCTAAGAAGTATCTATCCTTATTTAGTCTCTAAGCTCAGTTAGCATCCATATTTCCCTTTCCGGTCCTAACATTACAACCGAAAATACAACAACACCAAAAACTACAGTTAGAGCTTTCTCTCCTTTCTCGATTTGGCCAACAATTCGATCTAGTCTGATCAACTCATATTTGCTCTTACTCTCATTCGATTTAATTTTAACTCTGTTTCACCGTCAAAGGGTTCGTCGCTTGCTTTTGAGAGTGGCAGGCCCGCCACTCCTTCTGTGACTTATAGTGGCTGAAGACCCACTTTTCTATCTTCCAATCTCCTACACTAATCCGGATTTGGTTTGATCCTTCACAGCAACCCAGAGAACTCCCCGGATCACAGGTCACACAAAGACCCCCCGTACGATTCTCTCATACTACAACGACCTTAGCACCAAGTTCCGTCTGTACGAAGTCAGGCGGTTACAAATGTACCCGTCTGTTCCAACATCAACTAAAGCTCTTTCGATTACCAACTAGGGCAGCAAGATCTCTCAGAAGATCGGACACTCAACCGGATTTCCCACCCAGGAGTTTTAGCACGACTAAAAAATCCCTCCCTATTGGCTTAGCCTAGCAACAACTGTCTCGCCCAGAAACCTAAACCTTAGAAGCGCTGAGGAACTAAAATCCACTCCCAACTCTTTCACTACCCGTTCACTTGCACATAAGATCAAAACAAGAATACCAAAGGGAGAAATCACACTCAAACCAACCTGCGCCTTCCTAACTCCTCACCACACACCAAAAAGACACAAAACAAGAGGCAAATAGAAGACACAAACAAAATTTGGGCAAAAAAACTTGCAGCTCCCAAGTAGGGGATGGCTTATATACAATTTGATTTTACAAAGGCAAAAAGGCCCCTGAAAATCCGCGCGAAAGTTTCGGGTCCTATCCTAACCAACCAGACCGAATCAACATCCGATCCGGTCCTAACTATCTTACAAAAATTACATTCCTACCTACCTACCCTGCAACTTCCCCACCTAGTATAAGACTCTTGGGTTCCGCGAGTAGTTGGTTGAAGACTTCCGTCAGATTCCTGCTCCTCTCTCCAGCAGCAGGATCCGGAAGATCTGATCCTGGCAATGAATCCAGATGAATTGGTTATCCAAGCCCAAGCCTTTGTTGACTCTTCTTTGACTCGGGAGTCCGATCCTTGGGCTCCCTTGGATTTGATCCTCCTGCTGCGAACGAATCCGGCAGTGAGAGGTCCGAAAGTTGGATCTCCCTGGAGTACATGGACCCGTACAGCTTTTGCCTGCTGACGTCCATCCGGTTGGTTGCCTCCCTGGCCGCCATCATTGTCGCTTCCACCCAATCAGT
Organism: Neckera pumila; assembly: GCA_963969595.1. Lineage (NCBI taxonomy): Eukaryota > Viridiplantae > Streptophyta > Bryopsida > Hypnales > Neckeraceae > Neckera > Neckera pumila. The sequence continues at coordinate 573,857 of OZ018418.1, read as the reverse complement.
AAATTCAGTCAGGATCCAAACTATCTGAAAATCGAATACTTTCTTCTCCTTGTGTACTCCCTTGTCGAATAACTCCGCCTTGACAACGGCGGATCCGGATGCTCCAAGGGTGGCTTCACCATTTTGGCCACCTTCCGAGTTGCGTCCGCCATCTCCCAGATTGCGGTCTTATCCTCTTTGAAGGCAACCATCTCCGCCTTCAAAAAGTCGACTTCCTCTTGAAGCCAACAAATCTCTGCCTCTTGCTTCCGGTGCTCATCCAGATTGGTGATGTGCTGTGCTACATTAGCCGGTAGCTTGTTGTCTCCCGACGCACCCACTAGCTCTCCGATACTAGTGAGGATCCTCTTCTTGATCTCCCAATCCGCTCGTACTCCGCAGAGGATGACGGTCAACTGATTGAACGGATCATTTGGATCCTCAAGATTCGGCATCTCCACTTCCGGTCCCTGTTCAGGAGTAGACTGGTTGGTAGAAGGGGATCTTCTCTTATAAGGAGGCATTGTCTTTATCCGCTTCCTCGTTCTAAGGTACTCCTCCTCATCTTCCTCTTCCGTCTTGGATTCAAATCTGCTAACATCCTTCGGTTCATCATCCAAACCCGACCCTTTATACTTCAGGATGGATTCCTGAATGTTCCACGTCTTCTCCTCCGTGTTAGTGAGGAGTTGGTTGCACTAGTAGAGGTGAAAGAGATAGGGACTTAAAGGAATGGCCCTACTCTTTCCAATTCTTGTCACAAGCTGGGACACCAGATCGCAAAAGATCCGGGCCCAATTCACCTTCCATTCCCTGCTCAGGGCCCCAAAAATGGTGTTGCCGAAGGTCATCGTTGCCCTCGTTGGCTTTTCTGAGTGGATGATCGGGATCAGGAACTGGAAAAGGCGGAGGTGCCGGTCGTTTATGCAATCCGCGATCGCATATCCATCCTTGTTGCTTGGCTCTCCATGAAACTTATCATAGATGAATTCCGCCTTCCGTGCTGCCATGCCAAAATGCCCTAACCAGAAGTTGTAGACCTCTCTCCACACCTCTTCATCCCACTCGATTGGGCATCCCCGGACAATATTATCGAACTGGTTCGACATTTTGCACTTCAGCTCTCTCACCATCCGCTCCTCCCTAAACCCCCAGGGTTTATCCATCAATCCCAAACAGCCCATTACGTTGAGGTCGTCCATGAGCTCGGTCCTCGCTGGTTCCTCAACCAGAAAAAAATCAAACTTGCAGCCCACACAAGCTCGACTTCTCCTGCAATCTGACGCATTTGTACTGAAGTTTCCATGCACACAACAGCTCTGGCGCAGACAAAGGCATTAAAGAGCTCAAGTTCAGCTCCAAAACTCGAGGGAAGGAGTGAAAATGGGGACGACCAGCCTTTATGTAGTCTCAGGACCTCTAACTGGTCATCATGACCTTTTCCGGTCCGGTCCATAGCAATCCGGTTCAACCCTAATCCGATCCTAGATAAGTTCCGAATGTGATTCCGCTCTTGAGTACTAATACTTTGACCGGATCAAATCCAGTTTACCCCTTACTACATTAGCTTTGTCTATCTTCAGTCTTCTTTTGCCTCCTAGCAGGATCCGGATTCTAATTACTTGTTTCCATTCCAACTTTTAGGTAAGCAAGGGAAGACCAAAAATTCTGGTTGCGACAGCAATCTAATTGCTTTGAAGTTTATATAATGAGTAATTTAGGATGATTTTTGTAAACTTAATAGGAAAGGCCCTGTACGGGGATGTCTATCCCATCCACCCAGGTTGCCTAAAACCGTGACCAATTGGCTTTTAATAATCCAATCAACTGTGGATTTTATCAATGTGCACAAGGAAATGTACCAATTGGTTTTGATTTCAATTTTGCAGGCATAGAATTTTCCAAATTACCTTTGAATATTTCCAATCGCCTCTGGATTTTAGCAATTGGCTCTTAATAGTACCAATGGGCTTTGAATTTAACCAATTGGCTCAGGATTTTCTCAATTGTATTTGAATTTTCCGAATTGGCTTTCAATTTTATCAATTGACTTTGAGTTTACTAATTGCCTTTGAATTTACCAATTGAGCTTGAATTGGACCAATCAGCTCTAAATATTACCAATTGGATAATAATTTTACCAATTGGCTTTGAATTTTACTAATCGGCTCTGAGTTTACCAATAACTACACAAATTTCCCAATTGTCTTTGAATTTTATCAAGAGGCAAGTGAATTTTCCCAATTGGCTTTGAATTTTACTTAGAGGCAAGTGAATTTTACCAATTAGCTTTTAATTTTACCACTCGACTTTGAATTTAGCAATTGGCTTTGAATTTTACTGTTAAGGTTGTTGATTTTGAAATTTTGGAATAAGTACAAGTTCATTAAAAGATCTTACTACAGGTTATATACAATGTATTGTTTTCTTTACATGCAATTTTTGTTCTAACCAATGTGTCAATTAGAGTTACTTAATATTCTGTATGCATTTTTTGAGTTTCAGAATAAGGCAAATTTGACTCTAAAGTCTTATTAAGATTGAATCAATTGCAGTGCAGGAATTAACCATGTGTCATGAAGATGTTGTGCAAAACCAATGTGAATATGGATTTGGAGTTTTGCCAATTGTAAAAATTAGTTGGTAGATAGTTATAATTTTGTATTTTTTGAGTCTGGCAAATACAAGGATGAACTACCAATTATTTTGTGAAACTTATGTATAATTGTGTATGAGTTTGTGTGCAACAAAACAATTGCTAAACCTAAGAGTCCTTGCATAATGGAGCCATTCCGTTCATTGATTGCCTATTGGGACCGTAGTGCCAAAGGGTACTGTCCACCATTCCGTTCATTCATTACCTGTTGGGATCATGGTATCGATGGTGGACTTGGTGGCCGTCGCTGTCCCACTAATTCCAAACAATAGTACTGGCAAAGCCAATGGAGTTGCGCACCAATTCAAAGCCAACTAGAATCTTTCACCAACTGTTTTGTGCTTCTTATGGGAGTTGGACTTGCAGCCAATGGTTTGCGGATGCACTTGAGGAGGCTTCAAAGCTTAACTTCAAGGGTTGGGACGTTACTATATAAACTCTTTACACCGCTTGCAATCAATTTGTCACCACTACGCACATCTTCTTCTTCCTATTTTTTTAGCAGCAATTGAATGGATTAGAAGTGCACATCTTCATCTTCCTGACGCATGCCAAAATTGAATAGACTAGATGCACAAATCTACTTCTTCCTGTTCATACCATGTATTTTGAATGGCATAGTTGGTTACGATTGGTAGCGTAAGTTCAATCAACTTCCTGCCCACACATGAGATGCATAAGTTCAGAAGGCTCTGTTGTGTATCAAATAGAGCATTGCACACTACTAGAGAATGGGGTGTTTTAAGAGCGTTTTTCAATCAAAAAATGCATACTTGAAGTGCAAGACTTTTAAGTAATTTTTACTTAAAATGTTGAGTCTAGGACGTGCTTTAAAGGACACTATTAAAAGTCATCAGTGTGACTTTTAAAGACTTTCTACCACATCTTTTAAATTTATCATTTTCACTAAAGAAAAAAGAGGTCATTTAAGTGCAAATTTGAGTCAAAAAATGCATGCTAGAAATTAAACATTGTATTTTCAGTACAAATTGCTGAAAATGTTGTGTTTAGAATTGCATATAAGTACATCTAGTGGCCATGCAAAATAACATCAATAAATGACTGCCAACATTGATACAGCAGACTATGTTTAATTAAAGCCATAGGTGTCTCATTTTCAATGAAGACTATTCAATAGCAACCATCTAGCTATAAGTAGTCCAGCGCATGAACTGAAATGACAAGCACTTTCTAATGAGACGCCACGGTTTGAATGCCCTTCACCCATGACATTCCATCTTTCTACTCTACACCATAAAGGTCAAATAGCATGAGAATTTAACTACCAAAGAGGAAGTGGAATTCTACTCAATAGAAGCAGAGAACAATTGAAAAGCATTACTATCGACAATTATTGTCAACCAGAAACAAAACAATTAATGTTGAATTCAAACTGAGTTAATACTTACTTTCAAAAGCTTCATCTATGTAGGGATCCTTCATTATATTCAGAATGTTTCAGGCTTCATTTTACTTGAAGTTGGGGAGAAGCTTTGGAATAAAAAAAAAGCACCTGCAATTCAATAATGAACATATAAGAGATTAAATGTTTAGATCACATATATGATTGATCTTTAGTGGAAAGAGAACATCTATCATGGCTCATGCTAGATCTTGAAATACGACAAGAAGATGACAATAATGACCGTCTCCTTGTAATGAACACATATTAATACTCTAGAACAAAACAAGCTCAATAAAAACAGTAGAGATGGATACATTTTCACAATGCAGAGTGAACCAGAGAGTAGCTTATTGTGGGGTATTCAGTTGACTAACAGCGCTCACAAGTTGTCAAAACATTTTTCACTCGTTTTGAGGGTCCATGCCTGCAAGAAAATCACACCCACAATTTGATTACGCAACTAAATTAGCTCCAAGAAGCAGACCTAAGCATCTACCAATTCATAAAAAGCACATCTCCAACTAGTTCAACCTTCCTATGCTGCTGAACGAGGACATATGCAGCATATATATGTTCATTCAACTGTTCTAATGTATCATCAAGTTATTCACATAAACTTTTTATATCTTTAGAATGTATGCAAGATTGATGAAATCACATTAGAGAAAATTTTAGGCCTTTGGAGGGTTGCTCTACAATCCTTCGAGGTACCTTGAAATTTACTTTTTTTTGCTCAAGAATTTGTTTTTCCCCTATTTCCGCCCATCTAAAACTGTAGCAGTAGTGGCGCAAGAACCCAAAATTTTGAATAATTTTTTTTCTTTTTAATCTTAAGAAAAAATTAAATTTTTCTTTAAAAATAATTTTAAGAAAAAAATTTAAGAAAAAAAGAAAATTCTGCAAAATTTGACTGCTCTGGCGAGCAGTCCGAGATTTTGATTGCTCACCAAGAGCATTTTTGAAGTTGATAGGCCATGCAAAAAATAGCTTGGTATGTCAACTTTGGATGGCCCTCTAAGGGGCTGAAATTTTCTCTAATGATCACTAATAAAAATATAGCTATTTACAAGATCTTTTTATGAAATGCACAAAGGTAGGGCAAATAAAATGGTAAGAGGTACCCTAAACCTTGATTAATCTTTGATAATTAACAGCCTTAAAGTTTAGACAAATCATCAACCTCTACAAGTGCCAGAGGAAACAAATAGATTAGAAATTCAATTATAGATATGATTTTGATAGTTAAAAGATACCAATATTAGTAGAACGGTATCACTCAGTAGAAAGGTAATAATCCTTATTGTGAATACAAAGCAGGTACAATTTGTTCGTTCAAGAACTGACTCAAAACGCAGTGAACGACACTTACTCCTCCGAAGGATGGTGTGCACTAAGCACTTGCAACTCTCTTGTCTTCCTAATCGTAAAAAAAGCAAAAGCATAATCAGTCACAACAACAATAACAAGTTGTAATCATCATGCTCACCTTGACGTGCTCACTATTTGCAACATTCTAGTGAAAGCATTGAAATGAGGATAAAAAAAATTAAAACCACCTAAATTTTACTTTAATGAGAATGTTGTACTTATTGAAGTCAATGTCATGCACGGCTGTCCGAACGTCCGGGCGTCCGTGGCTACATCCGGACGTCCAACGTCCAACGTCTGCTATCCCTCGGATGTCTCGTAACATCTAAATTTTATATTTATTGAGTGAATGATAAACTTTGCGCATCACCAGCAACCACCCGGCTTGTCAGTCCCAGTTGTCCGCCCCCAACCGATGCCCCGTCCTCCTTGATTGATGCCCGACCGCCACCCCATCTGACCCGACCTACAGTCCGACCGTCCTGTCTGTCCGCCAGGCCGTCCGCCAGTTGTCCGCTAAGGTATATTTTATAATATACCATTGGAAAGGTATTGTCAAGAGCTTTCTAATGGTATATTATGCGTCAGATTTGGCCAAAAATTCCAACAATGGGACCCTTCCAAAGATTGGGGTCCGCCAAGCCATCCGCCAGTATATAGTCCGCCCAACTGTCCAACTAGCCGTCTGCCTGTTTGCCCGTTTGTCCACTATTATGTGCTTTATAATATACCATCAGAAAGGTGTTTTCAAGAGCTTTCCAACGGTATATTATGCGTCCGATTTGGCCAAAAACTCCGACAGTGGGACCCTTCCAAAGATTGGGGTCCACTAAGCCATCCTCCTATCTAACTGTTCGCCTAGCCGTCCATCTGCTATTGTATGTTACATAATATACCATTAGAAAGGTATCATTGAGAGCTTTCCAATGGTATATCATGCGTCCAATTTGGACAAAAATTTCAGCAAGGGGACCACTCCAAAGATTGGGTGCTAGCCATTATTTTAAGTCTTGTAATCTTCAACACTCTTGGAGTTCTTATCTTCACCTAAAAAGATCGAATTGGTCATTATTCAAAAAACACAAGTGGCTCGCTTGCAATTGTATTATTAAAATCTTAATATGCTTGATTAGTAAATATTACTGAGAGTCTAACCATATAGTTTTCCTTCTTTCAATTCAATCAATATTGTAATCTCCAAGATTGTAGATTGATTATGTAACTTTCTATAAAACGATTTGTATATACACAATTTCTTATTGTTACCACATTTCTTAATTTATAAGTTTGTGGCATACATTTATAATTCTCTTCATGCTAATGCCTTTGGTCATATTAGTTGATATTTATAGTAATATTGAAATTTTCTTGTAAAGTTAATAAAACTATTTTTTGAGATTATATCTAGTTGTAATCATTAAAGTACAATTGTTAGTTTTAAGGTACCTATACTACAAAGTGATATTGTGTAAAATTAGGTGAGATGACATTAATACATGTTAAAACATATGCCGTAAAATTTTGAAAAAATCCACAATGCATATTCATTGCCTAAGGTAGAGTGAGTCTTTTATTGTGGTGGGTAATATATGGCCGGCATACCCACCCTTGATTCTTAGAATGATTCACAATCAAAAAAATTGTAAACTAGTTTAGGACCAAGAATCACCCAATATTTCTAAGAGTCCTTATTACAAATCTAATGTTCTATCCAAAACTTTGAATAGATTCATAAGATTCACTATAACAACATATTTTAAAATACAAGTATTGATTATTTATTTAAATGATATTCAATGCCATCATATTTAGATCACAAGCATGTAAGCATTTTTTTTTGTTCAATGAAAATCTATTGATTTACTCCAATGAAATCCATATTTCCTTTTGAATCTCTAAAACGCAATTGTTTTGAAAAATCAATGAATATTACATAATATACATATTTGGTCTTGAAAAGATTAACGAGCTCACGTGGAGATGTGTGATTATTTATTTCTCCAATATAGCACCATCTAAGAAAATTATAAATCGCTTGTATATTTGTAATATAATAATACTAATCCCTTAAATATGGCATGCACCCTAAGGCCAAAGTTCAAATCCTTTTCAAATCAGGATTGCACGTTTCACACTTTTGCATTTGCATATTACAACAATATGAATTAATGATATCATTTATGATGTAGAAGTACATAAATGAGGTCCATAATTGTCGTATATGAGGGGTCATCATATTTGAGATCAGTCACCTTCTTGACTACTGAAGCACCAATATTTTTGGTATGGGATACATTGTTGATGGTTTGTAAATTAGGATGCATATATATATATATATATATATATATATATATATATATACATAAAGGATATAGGAAAATAACATTAATTATTTTTTTGTCGTGTGAATGCAATATTTGATCTTGAGCTACATTAAACTACATTAAATTTCTTTGAAGTGCTTAAAGCATTTTAGTAGCATCTTTTAATAGAATAACAAGTTAATACAATTGCTTGTACTATGTATACCTTGGTGTTTCAAACTATCAATGTATTTTACAATAAAACTTAAAGAAATACTTGAAGTTATAGTTGCATGTTCCACATTGTACATTGGCACATAATAATTGATAAAGAAAACAAGGACCACATTGAAAACATAAATGAATAAATTTGTGAGGTTTATATATAGTATATGTAGTATTTTGATAATGAAATTTAAAAAGGATTGAAGGTCAAACATATTCCACACATTGCACCAATGTTTTCGGTCACTATTGTAAGATTCAAAATTTTGGTTTTAGGATATAGGGTTTAGGATATAGAGCTTAGGATATAGGATTTAGATTGTATACAAAATAGTGAAATTAGGTTGTTCCATACCAATTTCTTGACAATCCACACTATTGAAATATTCACAGCTTTTGTGCAATGATGCATTCAATTTAAAGCCATATGTATGGCATAGATTTGTGCACCAGTTCAGGATTTAGTTCAGAGAATGGCATGCACCTCCATGTGGAACAAGCATTGATCAATGAGGTAAATTATCTCAGATAAGGCAACCTAATTAACAAGGCAACCTAGTTTCACTATTTTGTGCAGGTTTTAATTTGTTGAAAAATAAATTCAATGACCCTTTCTTGCATACTTAACCCCTAAAGGACCATTTGTCCCCTTGGAGGACAACTCGGGTCCGGATAGGTTCCTACGGTCTCAATTTTTAATAATATTTTTTGGGGATTTTTTGAGGTTGTGTTTTTTTGCGAGAGCTTTATGAATATATATTTTTTAATTTAATTGATGCTTGAGAGAAAAAGTAATGGCACAATAAGCAAAATTGGAGTTCGGCAGGCAGCACAAAAAAAATCACAGAAAGTCAAATTAAGTTTTCTCTACATGTGAAGCTTTGTTTAATTCAATTTGGACTAGTAATGAGAAAGTTATGGACAATCTTAGTTTTTTGGGCAATTTAAGCATCTTCTTGAAAAAATAACTTGTAGAATTTGTTTTTCAATGCAATTTTAGAATTTTGCAAAAAAATTGTTAGACAAGGTTAGATTTTTTTGCTAGAACAATCTCATAGTTGGGATTATTGTGATTCAATTCCATCAAAAAGCTATTAACAATTTAGTTATTTCATCAATCTTGAACCCACTTCTACTCAACAATTTTTTAATGAGTGAAAATTAAGTGCTTTTAATCCTAAATTTTTTTAAGAGATTTCTTACTCAACTGCTTAACATAAAAAAATAGAAAATCAAAGTCCATAGTGCAAAAAATTTTAACCAAAAAAGACTCAAAGCCAAAGAATCTAGTCAAGCAAGGTGCAAAAAAACTTGTATTCTTCACTTTAAATGCATATATATCTTGCAATCTACATGGTGCAAGTTTTTGAAATTTCTTCTACATGTTCATATACTAGTTAAGTATAAGATCTTATGGTTGAATATGCAAGAAAAACAACTTTTAAAGCTCTTTTCTCTTTGCAATAGAAATGACAATTTTGAGTGGTTTTGATAGGAAAATCACCTTGGTCCTTTAGAGGTTAATGTTGCATTGGATGCTTATAGCATTGAATAGCAATCTTTGGAAGCAAATATATGCTTTTTAGAATCCAATGTTTTAGTAGAAATGGACGGCTAGGTAGACAAGCAAGTAGTCGTTGAGCGGACAGGACGGACGGGGCCTACGGTTGGTGGACAATGACAAACTCCAATTTTTGAAAGGGTCTCACCGTCAAAGTTTGTGGCCAAATCGGACGCTTGATATACCATTGGAAAGCTTTCAACAATACCTTTCTAATGGTATATTATAAAGCACACAACAACAAATGGACAACGGACAGGCAAATAGTCAGACAACTGGGCGGACTACATACTGGCGGACGGCTTGGTGGACCCCAATCTTTGGAAGGGTCCCACCATTGGAGTTTTTGGCCAAATCGGATGCATAATATACCATTAGAAAGCTCTTGACAATACCTTTCTAATGGTATACTGTAAAGCACATAATAGTGGACAAACGGATAGACAGGCGGACGGATAGTTGAACGGCTTGGTGAACCTCAATCTTTGGAAGGGTCCCATTGTCAGAGTTTTTGGCCAAATCGGACGCATAATATACCACAGGAAAGCTCTTGACAACACCTTTCTAATGGTATATTATAAAGCACATAATATCAGACAGACGGGCAGACAATTGGACGGCTGGGCGGACTACAATGTGGCGGACGGCGTGGAGGACCCCAATCTTTGGAAGGGTCCCACCATTGGAGTTTTTGGCCAAATCGGACGCATAATATACCATTGGAAAGCTCTTGACAATACCTTTCTAATGGTATATTGTAAAATATACACCAGCGGACGGACGGCGGACGAGGCGTCGGATAAGGCGGACGGCCTAGTGGGCAAACGACGGATAGGGCAGTTGGATCGTCGGTCGGGGTTTTGGTCAAGGCGGACGGACCATTGGACAGAGCAGTTGAGGTGACTGTATATCATTGTCCGCTACAGTAAGCCGTCTGCCCGTTAAAATTATCCAACAGCGGACGCAACAACTAGACGTCTGAACGTCCCAGCGTCTTAAAAATGGACATAATTTTGCTTGGGACATAGCGTCTCGTCAACCTTGGTGTCATGATCATTTGCAGTGAAGTCAAAGTACTTGAGAACAATGAAAATTGACAGAAATTGGAAGTGTCCAGATTCAACTAATACAATCCTTACTGGCTATTATCAACAGCTAAGTCTCCACCCCCACCAAATCGCTGAACACTATCAATTTTTTATTTAAGGAAAAAGGGAAATTTGAGGGTTCAGATAGCGAGTGGTGTTGTTTCAAGAGGTCACTCAATCAATAAGATACCACGTTTCTTTATAGTAAGATCACACCAATTTTTTATGGTGCATATAGATAAAGTAGCATTTCAACTTACGATCTCTAAGAAAGGGTGCTAGATTGATGCCATAGCATTGGACTTAGACTCTAATCTTTTTGAGATTACTCAAATGTTATACCTCTATGATCAAGTCTCCAAAGAGCCAAGGCGACACATTAAAGCTCTAGAGTTTCCAATTATTTAACAATAAGATCTTATTTTTCAATGCTTTAGACCAACATGTTCAAGACAACATTGACAAAACTTGGACATATAGATGCTCAAACGTATGTTATCTGCAATATAGGAGTCCCATAATCGTGCTCCATGTCCATAAAGCACTGGACTAGCTATGAAAAATAGTGTGTCTGTAGATTGTCTTCCCCATATCCGTGCACTAAACAGTCACAAAAAAACGATGACAAGACTATTAAAACATTTCCACTTACAATCTCCAAGAAATTCACCCCGTTACTTAGAGATCTATCGTGCATAGAAGACGCATTTTCTGGACAAGAACTCATAAAGATGGACTTGATCTCTAATTTACCAAGCAAACAGATGAGAAACACAAAGGAAAAGTGGAACTGATGGTAAAAATAACCATGCATAAACCATAATCACAGAACTTTGATCATTATATGAATTGGACATTGGAAAATGGTCAAATTTCATTACAAACCTGCGACCATCAGAGGCTAAAGCAACACAGAGTCCATCTTCATACCAAGATATCCGATGGATGGATCCCTCATGCCCCAGGAGCTCTTGCACGGGTTCAACAGTCCACGTACGAGAAATGATGTTGTTCTCTATGTGATTGATTCTCTAGGACTAATCGAATCCATTCTGTTCTTTGTCTTCTTCATTCCAACATCTCACATTTCAAATAAGCACCTGCAAGAAAAGTCTTAATCCAAAATACAAAGCTAACTTCCAAAAGACAAAAGATTGGCTTCATTCATAACAGAGGAAGGAAGACCAAACACAAACCAAAGGAGAAACATAGCACAACTGCTCTTGTAGATAACTGGATGCAAAGTACCTGCTTATTTAATAAAGAGAGGTCGACAAAATCAAAGGTAGATAAAGCAATATAAGATTAGTGCCAAGCACAGGACCCTACATGTTTGACTTGATAAGCATATTGTACACCAACCTTGTTGAAAATGGTGCTAGCAACTACTGAAGTGTTTCAACAAAAGAGCCCCATAGTATGAGGAAATACAATAAGCACCTTAGTTTCTATAAGACAACCACGGTTTATTCTTAAGATCAAAGATGAAGTACATTGAATGGATGCTACATCACGGATTTAAAGAAGGGGAATCCTACAAGCACTTCACTAGCAACCTTCACCATTGTAAACCTCCGCAATCGACTCACTAGAGCATTCAAGTTGCAATACTGGTGAACAATTTTGTAAGTTCCAAATTGAAATAGAATTGTTGCTCAAGCCAACTGTAAGCAACTTTCTCTTTCTCTCTAGACAAAGATGACTTGCCTTATATCAAGAAGCAGTCCCACTTTCCATCAAATTGATGCACTCTTCATAGCGAGTATTGAAAAATCCTCACCCTTGGATTCTTTTCACATACTTGCAAAACCTGCACAAGAAAAAAGGTTATTAATGTGCAAATAACAAACAGATGCACACACCCCATGAATATTTCATCATCATCAATGAGATGATAAAAGTCTCAATTTGGACAAAGAGAATATATTTGACCTGGCGAGCCTTGCTGACCATTGCTAGAAACAAGTTCAGCTCCAATAGTCACAGTGCAAAGGACTCAGCAATGTTGTAGTTCTTGACCTTAAAACATATCGACATAACTGACTAGCGTACTTGTCAAAGTTAATGTTGTGCTTATCCGCCTCATCATCATCACTTGGTCAACAAGCAAGGAGATGGAGAGTAAGTGTGGAGTAAAGCATACACGGAATTCTCCGTAATTTTAGACAAATATGACAAGTATAAATAACATACCTTTGTCTTCTTCATCCACAACAACCACCTCATCTCCATCAAGGTAAATCACACCTCTCAGCTTCTCAAAACCCACCACTATAGTCACCAAGTATCCATACTCAAACTAGCCTTCAATGGCTCCAGTTACTATGTTACCCACGGAAGCGATCGGCTCCCATGCGAAACAAGTACATTGGCTATTTATCCAACAAGTACATTGGCTACTTATCCAACATGCACTTAAATTGCCAAAAATGGCTGCTTTTTCTATCTTAAAATGGCCATATCTATGGAAGATTTAAAGAAGGTAGAAAACTATAATAATAAAAAAACAAAACCATGGCCTACATTTTCAATCAAATAATTGTATGTTTTAAATGTGAACTATGAGTTTGCAAATTAGAATTCTATTGTTAGTTCAGACATTAAGAGCTTAAATCATGCAGAGCAACAAATAAAATGAGATTCAATGCTAAGCAATCACTTAAAGCTCATATACACAGTCTCTCTTTTGCAACAACCAAGGAACCAATTGCTTGTGACCATCCTCAAAAAAGGTCTGGATACCTCAAGGAACTTACTAAGAAAAACCATGTTTAGAGTCTCTTCCTCATAGGATTTAAATTCTAAAGAGGGATAGCACAAGAAATTGTTTGACAGATGTGTCAATCCTAGAGCATACTTGCACCATAGAGCCAAGTGAAATTCAACTAGAGTATCGCTACACAATTTTTGAATAATCAAATGTTGAAAGGAGCAGTACACGAATCTGGTGCCATAACTAGCAGTGGGGCAAGTCTCTTCTTCCGGATTTTCTTCCCTTCCATATTAATTACTTCTGGCTCCTTTGCTTTTGCCTCTGAAGAAGGAGCAGATTCAATTTGCATAATAGGAGCAAAACTAGGTGCCGCTTGTAGTGCTGCATATACGGATTGCTAATGAGTGTAGGCAAAATTACAGCTTATATTTTATTCTACATAAACAGGGATAGAACAATTGTATTGAATTAATCCAACATCCTCAAGCAATTACGATATAGTGAACAACATCCGTGGACTGCAACCAGTCATTACAGAAGGAAGATAATGAAATTTATAGGCAAGAATCAACGCTTACTTAAAAGGAGAGACAAGGAGCCCACTGGAACCAAAAAAATATAATTGCTCGTAATGGTGAATTAGTGTGATGTAGAGTTTGCTCAGGACAAATGAAGCACTTGTGGTAGTGCGGGGGAAGTAAAAAGCGCCAGTATTCTCCTTCCATTTTAGTCCTTGATAACCTGGAAAACAGTCAGGGACCTAATTCCAACTCCAATACTGATCCGTTACCAACATCAACTCATCTATTCATTCACTAGTCTGGCTCTGCACTGACAGTTGTCAAGTACAAGTAATAACCTAATAGAACAATTGCGATTGTGATATTTACCTGGCGTAGAGCCTCCACGCCAAGGCGGTGCCAGGAATCCTTTTTGTCAATCTCTTTTGCTAACGCCACTACTACTTTAGTGTTCCCACACTCGATAGCCAAGTTAAAGCGAGTCTGCTCATCCTTAATAAAGTACAAAGCAACCTCCGGGAAACCTTTCTACTAGTAGAGTAAGTGTCCAACGGCCCTGCTCGTTCGAAGTACGACATAAAGAAGTACAGGCTCCTGTTGTTGCTTCCCGAGCGGGGTTTTCAGAGTACGGCAAGTAGATGCAAAAGAGATTTTTGAAGAGTGAAACTGAAAATGCGAGGAAAAAAATACATGGCGAGCACACATAGGAGGAGTGTCGCAATGGCAAACCCTTGCCCCACCATAATAAGCAGCAACTACCAGCCCAGCATCACCAAACATGTGGTTGCTCAAGAGGCGCTTTCCATGCAAGCTGTGATCAATAAGCATTTTGATGCTTTAGTTCACTTAGTTTTCCTGTTCACCGTGACCTTTTATAAATTCCAAAGGTCTTTCAGCAATTTTCTACTGATCGGTCATGCTGAAAACCACCCTTTCTCCTGTAGTGTTGGGACCCATTGCTAAATGCTTCAGTGGGATTCTTGCTTCATAACAATGCATTGATAGCGCCATTGCTCTTCAACCGAGTCGGTTGAGAACTGTGCGCTACAAAGCTTTTGCCTTATTCAATTCCGCTTTCAGTTGATCCGAGGTCCCATGGCCTTTAGCAACCTCGATTTTCAATCGTGCCGATTTTCTTGTCTGTCTTGACGAATTGGAATTTTGGTGTCTTTGGTCTCGTGGGCATCAGTGGCTGCCTAGTCTATAATCTGCTCGCCAAAGGATGTGTCATATGTTAGTGCATTCCTTGGTCTAAATCAAAAGGATCCATTGCAATTTCATAATCCTATTGATAAATTTAATTAGAGTCCACTATGATGGTAAGATTGCACAATAGTCAAATTCTTGCTTGTGAATCACATGTCTGGGATTCTCTGCTTTAAAGTTGCCTCAAATGCAATTGCCCATCTGCCTTGACCAATGAGGCTGGCAGTTGAACCAGGGGCTTATTAGACAACAGCCAAATCCATGTTTGTGAAGCTGTTCCAACCTTGTTTGCATCTTGACCAATTGGGTTTTTTTTTGCAGACTTTGCATTTTTGGTACAATTCAAGGTGGGTGCTTAACAATGGTAGCACATTTGCACCATTAGTCTAATCCGTCCTACCTTTGACCTCCAATTGGTATACCACCAGAAACTACGGAGGGTGGAGGTGATCCATTAGGGAACTTCATTGCAAATTCTGCTTTTGGTCCTCATCAGGCTGGACATATCAGAAGGCGTTTGACAACTATTGGAAATCGACAAAGGCTTCGATATTGATCTGCTCCGGTACCCTCTCCGGGGTAAGCTGGATGGTATACAAAGACAAATTGTATTCCTGATGGCATGGAGATTGTAGCTGGAAGGACAAGAATTGCTGAGGTACAATTGGATATTTTTTTATGCTATAATGATAGTTTTGTATTTGGCATCTTCAGTTTTTTTTGTTTTTTTTCCTAATTGGGCAATCTGCAGCTAGGTTCCTTATACTAAATTGGAATGTTTTTTATTGTATTCAATTGATGGTTGTTCATTTTGTGTAGACTCTAGTGACGAGTGTGAAGATAATAATGATATCATTACAAAGGCCCCCCTTTATAGCTTGGTTGGCATGCAAAAAAAATGCTTCAAAAGTTATTACCTATAGGAACATTTCAGATGTAAATCAATGTTTTTGTTGTCATGTCATGGATTTAGGGTTTGTCCCCTATTACCGTGGTTGGTATGTCAGAGTGACCAAACTATACCTATGCCCATGGAAGGGTACAGGTTTAGGGGCAAGTCAACATGTTGGCAGAAGGCCCAAGTGAATGCAAATGGCAATGAAAACTAGTCTTCCGTCATGCCACAATTAAGGATAAAGGATTTAGGGTGCACACTATGAATGGCCTCAAGATGCCCAAGTCATATACTTAAGCACTTCAAGCAAAAGAATATCATGCAATCCATACAATTACAGTCAGTGCTTGTAGGTTTAGGGTCCTTTGACATCATTGTAATGCAAGTAGTGGCCCTTTTAGTCTCACTACATTTTCATTGATGAGTACAGTACAGACCTTGAAAGCAATGGTCATTACACAACAATAAACAAAATTATATATGTGACATGCCACGGTAGTCCATCCTTTGACGCGTTTGACATGATCAAACATGAGCCATGCGTCTTGAAGCCACCCTCCACTTTGCATTTGCTTTACTAGGTCAACACTACTTCCAGATCAACTCTACTTCTAGATCCTACATTTGAGATTTTGAAAATAAAAACTTTGTCCATATCCGTCCTTTGACCTGGGAACTTATTCTCTTGAAAAATGCCCATGTGCTTGACCCCCTCAATTTGGTAATGTTGTCAATCACTTCACATTTCCTTAAATATTTGAAAGATGTTACCTTGTTTCGCATATTAGGGGAGCTGAAGTATTTGCACTTGTCCAGCACTGGGACAAGTTTATCAGAGTCAAGATTCTTTAGCAGCGCTCCATCCGGATGCAGAATAAGCTCGCCCAAGAGTTCTTTTGTAGCCTCAATGAAAATTGAGAAGTTTGTGCCACTTGGTGTTCTCTCCATCAATTCTCCAATCAAAGTCTGAGTTCTCTCCTTCATGTCGCAAAGTTCTCTATCCTTCACCATAAGTTCATAAGTACCTAGATGTACAAAAGCACAAGTACGCAACTCATTCCCAATGACATAATTGACCTTCACGCTAAGCCTGGCAATACACGGTGGAGGCTACTTGCATTAGGAACCAAGTAATCATGGAATATAATTTCCGGTCGAGACGAGGATAGCCAGGTGCAAGAAGTAGCAAGGCACCTCCACATTAGGTTGTGCCTTTGACTAAGGAGGTATGGATTGATGCTATCTTTGATGTGGTCTTGTAAATTTTGTGCTTCTGTGATACTCTGTAGGTTGCTTGTGGCTTGGAGTTCTAGGATTCAAGAACCAATGCCCTAGGTTAGAGTGATGATCTCCATCTATTTGCTTATGGATACAGCAGTACAGTCCTTAAGTCAATTTCAATTTAGTTTTGAGGCTTCTCAAGATCTCTAGCTCAAGAGCAAAATCAGCCTAGGTTTGGTATATATTCACTTCAGTATGACTTGCGATAACATAGCACCGTCTAATCTAGAGACAAATTCCATTTCTGCAATAGAATTTGAATAGATTTAACTATTCAAGTGTACGGTGACCTCACTTCTGGTGCCAGTATCTTCACATTTCAAGAATGATCCCCATAGATCTCAAGCTTTGCATCATAATTGATAAATTTAAAACAAAAAAATTTTCAATTGCTGTGAGGGTCAAATTAGCTGGTTGAGTGAATGCAAGGCCAAGGACCCCCTAAGGGGCCTCTCAATACTGAGAGGGGTCCCCAAAAGGGTGACTTCTTAACCAAAACTAAAAACATGAAGGGGGAAATGATTAACTCCCTCCCGGGTTTTTTTATTCTTGTTTAGTATATTTGAGCTTCTTATGAGAGAATGAGCACTCTTGTTTGCTTTATAATATCACATTGAGCATCTTGTTTGATTTTTTTTTTTTAACTCAAGTATCGCAAGGACTGGATTAACTGGTTGAATGGATGCAAGGCTGAAGTTTGACCAGATTCATTTCTCAAGAGTTAGAATTTTGGAAGAAAATAAGCATGAGGTAGTGTCCTCTAAACCCCTTCTTGGTGCCAAGACGAGGTTTGGAGGGCACTACCTCGTGCAACTTTCACAAACAATAATCAATAACTATTATAGTTTGATTAGATTCATTTTCCAAAAGTCAGAGTTAAAAATAAAATGTTCCCTGAGGTGGTGACCTCTAAACCCTGCCTTGGTACCAAAAGGGGGATGGGAGGGCAGTACTTCATGCACATTTTCTTTTTAAATTTGAGTTTTTAGAACTTCTAAGTTTTTAAAAAAACATGTAAGAAAAATATGCATGAGATAGTGCCCTGCAAACATCCTGTTGGTACCGAGACAGTGATTGGAGGGCACTACTTCATGCACACTTTTTATTCTAAATTCAGACACTTTAGAAATTCCAACCTTTTTTAAAAATATTTAAGAAAAATACATGCATGAAGTAGTGCCTTCTAAACCCCCTCTCAGCACTAAGACAGGATTTGGATGGCAAGACCTCATGCATGTTTTTCTTAATATGTTTTAAGAAAAATTAGAATTACTTAAGAGTACAAATTTTAAAAAACAAATTTGCATGAGATAGTGCCCTCCAGAGCCTCTCTCGGTACCAAAAGGGGGCTTGCAGGGCACTACCTCATGCATATTTTTTTTAACATGTTTTAAAAAGAATTAGAATATCCAAAAAGTTTGAATTTTAAGAAGAAAATGGGCATGAGGTAGTGCCTTCCAAACTCCCTTTCTATATCAAGAGTGGTTTTGCAAACCACTACCTCATGCACATTTATTTTAACATGTTTTGAAAAAAATAGGATTTCTAAAAAGTTTGAATTTTAAGTAGAAAACGTGCATGAGGTAGTGCCCTCCAAACCCCTTCTTGGTACCAAGAGGGAGTTTGTAGGGCGCTACCTGATGTACATTTCCTTTTTTTAAGTGGTTTAATTTTACTTCATTTGTTTAATTGGCAAATTTAACAAATGATGTAATTGTAAGCCATGTGTATTGGGTTCTAAAGCTAGTTCTTAGGGTACCAAGCTTTAGAAGTGACTTACTTAGTTTTTCATGAGTGATGATGAGAAGAAGAGCTCTTTATACTAGTGGGATAGTAGTAGGAGAGACAATCCATGTAGGATATGTAAATTAGGAACAATATGAGCTCAACCACTCATAGTTTAGTCAAATGCAGTAATCGTGTTAAAAGTCAAATTTCAGACCTCATTTACGCATAGTAGAATATCTATTTCCAGAAAACCTTGAACTAAGTTAATGTGGAGATTCAAGCCAAATTTCATCTCCAAAAATTGGTTTGAGGTTTTGAAACTCCAACTAAGAGTTGTGAAGAAATTTCAGAGAAGGGCCGGAAGGGACATTTTCTTGGACATTTTCAGAGACCCTATCTAAAATTTTTCCATAACTTTTTACTGAAGTCTAAAAACCTCAAATGGTTTTATAGAGTTAAAACTTTGCTTGATTACCCAACTCATTTTTGTTCAAATTTTTTTGAAAAAAGTTATTCTACTATGTCTAAATGCAGTCTAAAATTTGACTTTTAACACAATTTCTATGTTTTGACAATGAGCGGCCAAGCTCTCAACTTCAAATTATGTGATACTCTTGGAGGAGTCATGATGGACAATTGATTTCTTTGTAATAATAACCTGTCTAATCTTCTTTCTCACTTAATGTCCTTGAGGTAAGTCTTTCACATTGCCATCAAAAGTTTTTGTTGATGGTAGATGGTCATTGGACTATTTTGGACATTTGCTTTATTTTCCACAAGTTGGTTAGAATTCAATTAGCATCCAAATTAAAGGTGTTTAATTATTAGATTAAGGTGCATCAGAGTACCTTAACCTTATTTATTGAACACTTAAACTTGGATTTGGAGCCACTGACAATCACCCGACAGTTTGATGGAAGGTGAGCAAGAATAGGAGAAAAATAAATCCCTAAGCCAAAAAAAAGGTAAACTTTGGGGTCTTCTAAGGGCTGCAAAGCGGACCTCTAGAGGCTCAATTATTTCTCTAATGGTATTGCCCCTCCAACCCCCTCTTGGCACTGAAAGGGGGTTTGAAGGGCACTACTTCATGCAACTTTTTATTTTTAATTTTATTTGTTGTGAAGTGAATCTTGTCAAATATCATTAGTTGTTGATTAATGTTTGTGAAAGTTGCCTGAAGTAGTGCCCTCCAAACCCTTGAGAGGGGATTTGGAAAGCACTACCTTGTGCAACTTTTTATTTTTAAATTTTGATTGTTGTCAAATGAATCTAGTTAAACCTTGTTAGTTGTTGATTAATGTTTGTAAGAGTTCCATGACTCTTCACCAACAAAAGGCCTCTTGGTGTTGAAAGAGGCTTCAAAGGCGCTAGCTTATAGAATTTTAAAGAAGGAAGTTCATGATGGCATTTAATTGAATCTTGAAATGTTTTAAGAGTTGGGGCGTTTAAATTGAGTTGTTTTGACCACATGGACCATCCTAAGGCTTTTCGGAGGCGAGAAGGTCTTTGAGGACTCTTACTTTTGGGATTTTTTCAATTTTTGTATTATTGATGTTATTATTTTTCATCTCTTCAAGTTTTATTTGTTGTTGATTTTAATTTTAGAGGTTCCAACTAGTTGCATTCCAGGGAGATCACTTAGAGTGTCCATTATAAACTACATGTATTAAGATTTTAGTCCCTCTATATTATATTCTAAAATTTAAATAAAAAGAAAAGAAAAAAATATGCCTACTATTTCCTACTTTGAAAGTTTATATTGTGAATTATTGATATTTTTATTTGATAATTATAATTAGTTACAAATTTTTGAAGTAGAAAGACACATTGTAGAGCTGAAAATAACTTTCACACCCCTATTTTATATAAGAAAAAATTGTCAAAAAAAAAGAACAAAAAATTGCTAAAAATAATACCCTATAGAAAATTTATTTATTTTTTAATAATGATTCAATGGTCATCTAGAATGTATTCTTTGTAAAAATTTGAGTTAAAAAACATCCATTTTAGTTCATTATTCAACCGATTGAAGAAATTGCTTCATATGTTATTTGAATTGGAAATGACTGAAAATAGAAACCTATAGTTATTATCAAACAAGCGTCAAAGTTATATGTTGAAATTATAATTTATATAAAAGTATATAGGGGGTTAAAAAATCACTTTAACGTACGTGGTTTGTTATAGATGCACTAAATGATCTCCCTAAGAGCTGCATGAGTCCCTTAATGAGCTTCTAGTTTTCTTTGGCAATAGTAGACTTTGGGGCTCTACCTTACAAAGTTTATTGATTTTTATTTTGTGATGTCTTTTAATTGAACTTCATAATGTATCTTCAAGAGTGGTATTTTTTTGTCTTGAAAGTTCTGACTTCATACATTATACCAAGGCCTTTTGTTGGCAAGAAGGGCTTCAGTGGCTCTAATTTACGGAAGAAACTTTTTTGGAAATTTGGATTTGTAACAAATTATTAGGCTTCTGATTAGATTTCAGCTATTAGTGGGACCTATCAATCCCTACAAATATTGCTTTTGGTCCGGCCATGGGGCCATATTAAAAGTTGGTGTTTCTATACCATACTAACATATAAGGGTCTTTGCTTGCAATAGTATATGGTTATTGTATTTTCGATAAGTGTGGTATTTTTTTACATTGTCTCTAATATCCATTTGGTTTTTGAATTGTACTCCAAATTGATTGACCCTTGGAGAATGTACAAGATGTTACGGAAAGGCCATTAGTAAACCTCAATGTTCTTTTGGAGGAAATGGACAAAGAATGGGATTGGCCATCTTTAAAATCATGTTGCACATCATTGGAGTCAACTAAACTAGTTCTTGCTCTTTCTGATTCTCCAAGGACAGTTGGACTTCATCATGTTAGATATAGTGGCTTGGAAGTGTCGTCCAGCTATCGTATCTTGTTAAACTTTATTGGTTTGTATCTTGTATGTTTATTGTGGACTGTAGAAGTCTCTACTCCAAACATGCAGTTATAGACTTGAATAATTTGCATCCTTTATAATGTACAAATGAATCTTAAAGTAACAACTTATATTTTGTTTGGTGACATGAGGTTGTACTCTTGATCATCTACCAAATAATTTTTTTTACATTGTTCCTCATCATTTGAACCACAATCATTCTCCATTGTACTTTATAGTAATATGGTTTTCCATTCAAAACTTAGTATCCAAGGTGAACATGATCTCTCCTTCAAAGTCTTCGCCCTCTGATGAGGTAGATGCTAAAGACTAACTTTTTATTGGCATAGAAAGAGAGGCAAATGATGACGTAGGTGATGGTCATGGGCCTATGGTTGGGAGATGCTGTGGAAGATGAAGATGAGATTTGACAAATTCAAACATTGAACTTTGTGGCTCACGTTCCAAGGCTTACAAAACACCACCCCTATAGGTCGCAGTGGAAAAATTGATTGAGAAATAAAAAAAGTATTCTAAATGCTAAACCCAAGGTTGTAGGAACCCTACATCTCTACGGTCATAGAGCAAGTTACTTCCATGGGAATGGTTTCTATAGAAAGGACAAAACCATTTTGAGTTGAATGAATTTTTTTTTCAAATCTTAATCCTTTCACTTCCATTTCTTCCCTAACCCAAGCATAACATAGACTCCACTTCTTTCTGCTTATGATTATGAGTTTAAGGTCTAGTTGTCCAAAGGAAAATTGGTCAATTCCTTGACCTTCCAACAAAAGGAAGAGAATCTATATGCATTTTACTGGACATGCGCAGATGAGCAGAAGAGAATTCTAATGCATATCACCAAACATGCACGGGCAAGTGGAAGGAAATTGAAATGCATCTAAACCAATCCTTGCAGGCTAGTGGAAGTGAATCCAAATGCATTTCATCCATTTCTAAAAACCTATCCCTAAACCACTATCATCCATTTCATCCAACCACTTTCATCCAATCACTTTCATCCTTTTCACCCAACTACTTTCATCCATTTCATCCAATCACTTTCATCCTTTTCACCCAACTACTTTCATCCATTTCATCCAACCACTTTCATCCAATATCATCCAGTTTTCTAACATCTATCAGTAAATGCTTTCAAACTTTCATCTATTTTTTTCAAAATTCTAAACCGCTTTTCTCAAGAATTCATCCATTAAATTCTAAAATTTTGTGTACTTTTTCGTCTTATTTTCCTGGCTTCTAAAATAGTTACAAATTTTGCAGATCCCCGCTCGCTAATCCTTGCTCACCGCTCGTTGCTCGCATACCAGCATTCCCCCCCTAACCTTCTTTGGAGAGATCACTATTGTTTGGAACCCTTTAGAGCGGGAACTGGTCAACGTGCAATTGCTGAGATGGCGGCCGAGATATATGACCAATCCGAATTGGCTCAGAAAGGGGGGAGGTCTATCACCTTTACAATTCAAAGGAGCGGGTAAGTATAGTGCCTTCCCTAATCTATCTGTGAAGTCAAAGGATTCCTGAATGTGTAAAGCAATGCATGAAGGCTTTTAACCCAATTGAACAACTCTTGCTTGGTTTTGTAGAGGACCTTAGGGAAGGGTTTTGCAAACATGTTGAGGCCTTTCATACTATTGCGGAATTCTACATGGAAGTGTATTCCAAAGCGAGGTCAATATAGCCCTGCCGACTACATTGCCAATCCAGTGAAACAGCTGCAGCCATGGGAGGTTTCTCAGTACATTGCAACTGCAAAGGGGGCTCTGACCATCAACTTACCTATTCCGATCCCTATGCCCTTGGAGGATACAAAAATCAAGGAGAGTAATGAGGAGCTGGATGGAACACAGTGGTCACTTGAGGCCACTCAAACCACAAGTAATGTCTGGCAATGGTTGCCGCTCCTCTAGACAATAACCGTACGATTGTCTTCCTGCCACATGGTCTGAATGGAGTGACAAAATTGATGGACGTTTTGTGAGTCCGAGAGTCCATTTGGCATCTTCTACCTCTTGTTTGGAGCCTTCATCGTAGCATCACCCTACTATAGTGCACAACGCCACTATTATATACCAAATGTCGGACCTCCTGATCAATGAGCAAACTAGCGATATAGTTGTTAGCAATCCCACTCCTCACAATCAAGTTCACAATGGTTTGATAGTTGGCACTCCTTGCAATCAAGTTCATAATGGTCCAATGGTTGGCAATCCTCACGGTGCATCTTCCTCCAATCCTGTCAACTTAAACAATGATGTGACTGGCCACTTTGCTTGCGATTTTTATAATAGCTGGAGTCTCTCACAATTGGAAGAAGAAACAATCATTGCACTTGACAACGCTTGGACAAAGGCTACCAATGAATACAATTCCTTGTGCACATCCAAATTTCCAGATGCAATCATAGCGAGCATGGCACAAGAACAAAGTCCTGAAGAGAACTCAAAAGATACATTTTGGAGTACTTTCACAACCACTGATCCAAACAATTTTGTAGATGAGAGTGTGTGGATGGCATAGGATTTGCTGAATTCAAGACGATTGATGCAAAGAGGATTGTTGAGCGTAGACATAGAAACCACAGTGCCAACTCTATTGGGTCACAGTGACTTTTCCATGTGGACAATTTTGCAAGTAGAGAGCTTTTTTTGTGACAAAGTGCACCCTGATTAGAGAGCTTGGGAAAGACTGGATCAGTTTCTTGGAGTGTCTTCCATTGACCTTCATAGTGAAGACATTTGTAGAAGACTTATTGAAGCACAGATGGACGCTGCAGTATTGTTGGATTCAATCACACCTCTGCTTGAATCCTTTGGTAAATGGCAGGTTGAAGAGAGCCACAAGAAGACAAATATTGTTCAAGCAGAGATTGTCAACGCCTATTGGCAGAAGGAAGAGTTGTGGCGCTTGTACCAGAATTGTAATTTTTGTTTGAGAGTTCTTGTTGAGTACCAAAATGCTCTATGACAATATAGACCTCATTCAATATTGGTAAGAATTTTCAATCTTCAAATGAATTTGTCCTTATTGCATTTGCATGGGGCATTTTGATGCTCATTGTGTTTCCAAGTAATTTCCTCAATTTTCAACTAATTCAATGCTCTTTTTTTATAGCACTCCCTCCAATTGTTAATATTGTCCCAATATGCATTTATTTATGTAATAGCTGTGGGAGTTCCGTGATTGTAGGTCCATTTAGGCAAAGAATTGCGTAAGCTTTGGAGTATCTATCGGAATGTGAAGGTCAATGCACTAGAAGAAAACTGCATTTAACTTGTCAAATCTGCATTGTATTTGACAAAAACTGCGTTGCACTCAACAAAAAGTGTGGGGTGGACTTTGTTGAGTTCTCCCTTCATAACGCAAAATTTTTGCATTCCATCGTTTCAACACAAAATTTGACAAGTAAAACGCAGAATTTTGTATTTAAATGCAAAATTCTGCATTATGAAGGAAGAACTCAACGAAATCCACCCCACACTTTTTGTTGAGTACAACACAATTTTTGACAAGTACAACGCAGTTTTCTTCTAGTGATGGTAATCCATTTCCACTACTGAAAGTGACCTACAAATTCAATTTGGATGGCACTAAGCTTTCCAATGAAGCCGAAGACTTCTATGAGAGAGGCACTGTTGATTGTGGAGGTCCCATTCGCAATTTCTTGAGCTCATGTTGGAAGCAATTTTGGAATGATGCCTCGGTAAGTGAATTGGGACCCTAAACCTCTCCAATTGGCGTCAAGTTTTGTACAATTGATCTCTTTGTTATTAGGAATTGTGCTCGCACTGAAACCTCAGCTAAGATAACTGTTGGATAGTGTGTGACCCATGGGCGTTGGACACGTAACAATTGGAGTCTCTATTGGCTTCTACCAATTGGACCTCTATCACCATCAATTGAATACAATATGGATCTTTCAATGAAGTAGTGCAATAACCAGTCTTGCTTTGTGTAGACCTATGGATCTATATTCTCAATGAGCGATAGAAGGCGCATGTGGTACTTAAGGCCATTGTCGCAAACACAACTGTCTGACAACTTTAGAGTGGAGAATTTGGAGCAGTTTGGACTTCTGATGTTCCTGCTACCAATGTATGGGCATCAAGTGAATCAACCAATGACCTTATCTTCCTTGGCATTGGCTACTGGATGTGTTTCTGAAGAGTGGGATTGATCGTCATTTAACAAGTACAAATTTGACTATCTTGCAATTAAACCATCGCAATGGATTGCCATCAAATCGTTGATTACTGCAAAGGACGTTGAGCAGTAAGCGGTTGTGAAGGAATTTGTCCTTAGTGATATTGAACTAGTGGACATTCTAATCCAAGTGTTCAAGGTTGAAAGTGTTTGGGTGCCAAGAGGACATCAAATTCTTCATGGAGAAGTCATCTTCCCTATTGCAGTTTCAGATCTTAGAGCATGTTTTCTGCTCAACTCAGCATGCTGCCTAGAGCTTGCATTTTGGATTTAGATTTTCCATGGCGTTGTGCACATCATCCAATGCATTCATTTCCAAGCAAACAGCCAAGAGCATCAGCATGACATTATCTCAAATTGTACCAGAGAATATAGAGGGGATTTTTGGTGCAGAAACTAGAGTTGATGCGTAGACGTTCTATAAAATGTGCCACTTTCAAGACATAGACGACAATGCAGTAGAACGCTTTAAGAGAGTCATCTCAAACATGACCTATTCGCAAAGGTATAAGCTGAACAAGTTCATCACCAACAGTGACTTCTTTGCTTATGAGCCTATGACAATTGTTAGAGGCCTACCAACATTGTCGTTCGATTAGTTGCCTGAAGCTTCCACTTGCTTTTGGACGTTGACAATTCTGAACTACTCTAGTGATGAGGTGATGGCTGCAAAGGTGAATTATGCTTGTGTCCATACGGAGCATGGAAATGCCTAAATCAAGTTCAGAGATCAACCTTTCGGAGCCCAATCACATTTCAAGAGATTATCCAATTGCTGAAATTGTATGACGTCAGCAAAGCAAGAAGGGACAATTCCAGTTGGGACCAGTTCGAAGAAGTAATGTTTGTGGGGACACAATCAATTGAGGTGGGAGTAGTGGATGTCTGAATTTTATTTATCAATTTAGCCGATTGGTAGTATTTGAGTTTAGTGACATTTGCCAATTGGTAGTGTAGTTCAGGCCGTGTACTCGTGAAGTTATCAATCGGGATCCATTTTGACTTTTTGTGGAGTTGTAATTGGATTTTATGACCAATTGGTACTTAATTTTCAATTACCGGATTCAGTGGGTTCTTATGTGGTGGTATATAGACTATGATGTCTGATTGGTTGTTTCAATAGTCTTCTTAGAGTAGCAGGCAATCCTTCCAATAGCTGGGAGTACCTCAATCCCAATTGTTTTTTAATTTGTGTTGAATATAGAAATTAGTGTTTATAATGGTGAGTGTTGTAAGTTGTGTGTGTTCGATTGGCCCAACTGTGTGTGATAGTGTAATTGTCATATGAATGTTTGAACTTGTAAGAGTCAATTGAAAATGTGGTTGATTTTGTAATGAAGATATTGGTTGGAGAGAAATTGAACTGTAAATTGTACATGAAGATTGGAGTTGTGAACATCAATTGGAATTTATCTGAACGATTCATTAAAAATAAATGAATCTAAATGTGTGGAATTAAAATTGGAAGACTTAAATTTGATGAATTAGGAGTAAGAAAATTGGAGAAATAGCAATTGGGAAAGTAGATTGAGCTAGTGAGAGATGATTGATTGTGAGGTCTTGCAATTGATCAGTTGGATTAATAATATTGAGAGATTAGCAATTGGACATGGTTAATGATAAAATTAGAAGTGCGAATTGTATAGGAAAAGAATTGAAATTGTGAAGCATATAAAGTGAGAGATCAATTAGAGATCAAGCTATGATGCTATGTTTGAATTCAAAATAGAGATTATCAATTGTAGAAAAGTTGTAAAAAATATGAAGCCCCTATCCCAATAGTTCACGTGGATGTTGATCTCTTCCACTCCCACGTTGTCCGCCTCCAGGGCAACGTAAACCAATAGGACATTGACTGAAACCTATAGAGAGCAACAATAACCTATCGGATGGCCTGGCGACATGCTCCTACCAATTTGTTCATTCACGCTAATTGAAAATACCTTTCCTGGTTTGGAATTAGGTTTGGACTATAGGCATGGACACAAGTTCAATTTCGGGCTGCCCAAAATTGTTTGGCACCTGTAAAAATATGAAGGTTTTTGTGGATGTCCCTCAATTTTACACAACGGGCTCTGTGAAACTGTCTTTGTGCATACATGCAAAATGTCACCGTTGTCACCGTATTGGAGACGTCGCCATGACATATGTTTTTGTGGAGGAGCTATACATCTACATTGCCACCCGATAGATTATCATTGCTCTTCCATAGGTTTTAGTTGACGTCCTATTGGTTTACGTTGCCCTGAAGGCGGACATCGTGGAAGTGCAAGAGGTCGACATGGACGTCGTAGGTTTAACCCCTAAATGCCTAAGGCACCAAAATCTGGTGTTTGCAAAACTTTAATGATAAATAAAGCCTAACCAAGTTGCTATTTTTAGTAGTTTATATTTTTAGAAGTTTCTTTTTGAGGTCTAATTTTAACACCAAAAACCTAATCTTGAAAATAAATGATAGTGATTTTTCTATTCAAGTTTTTGTACAAGGGTACCCATTGCAATCTTGACTTCCCGTAGTATTGAGAGCTCTTGGAAATGAGCCTCAAATACACTAGATCTTGGAGAAAAAATCGCATTTAAAATTCATTTAAAAAAATTGTAGAGTAGATTTTAAGAAGCTATAAATTGATTAGGGTTATACAAGTTAGGCCCTTTAACCTCATATTTTTTTGGTCACCAACGTTTTAGATTTGATTTGTGTAAAGAAGATTGAAAGATTTTTGCAATTTTAGCACCCTCATGGTCAAACATTCTAATCTTTCACTCCATAAGTGATAATGTTTTTTTTTTTTTTTTGTATGAGACCTCTAACATGTCTAGTTTGAATTTGTACGGTTTCAATTCCAAAAAAATTGTTACAACTTATCAAAATGTTGGCATTTTGTTCAATTTAGAGCAAATTCCAGGAAGCCCAAAACAGGCCTTGGGCATTTAGGGGTTAAACCGCCACCCATTTAGTATTCCATTTAGTATTCCCGGGTTCGCGGGCGGAAGCAGTTCCGATATCGGGTCGGGTGCTTCGTGCTGCGGGGTCGTTGTCCAGACCGCGTGCCACGTCGGAGCGGGCCCTCTTCGAATGGACGGTTTAGCGTCCTGCGGTTTCATGAAGTTCTCTTGAGCTTATTCAACTCCATAGGTTACCTGCCTGTCTATCTTTTCTGACAGGGATCTGTGGAGGTCTGCGTGGGATTCGGGGGAGTTTGGGAGCTCGCTGATTCGTTGGTGTCCGAGTTCTTTCTGAATTTGGCGGAGTTCTAGAGTGATCTCGGGAGTTTGCTATGGTGGGGTCTTTGCGAGTGGAAGAGAGTATTGAACGTGATGTTGTTCTTTTGGAGAAGGAAAGTAATCGTGACAGAGATTGGGTTTCGAAGAGGCGAGCGGAGGATTACAGTTTGCTGCTTGGTTTGATATCTTACGTGTGTATGGAGGATTGAGCGACTGTGGTTGTGCACGACATGAGTCAATCGTTCGTGGCCGAGATTTCTGAAGCTTCTATTTTCAACGTTTATTGCTGACGAACTGGGAATTGATTGTAGATATGGGCGGTTTATATCCTCGAGGAAGGTAAGTGCCTGGTATTGAAATGCTGGCGACTTTCATTGAACTTCCCATCGGCTTTTGATGTTGCTGGAGTCCTTGAAATTCAAGTATGTGTTCGTGGTTTTTTTTTCAAAATGTCTTTGAAAATACCCCCTATGGAGGTCTTTGCATCAGTAGCCGCCTCAACTTGTGCATGTCGATTGAATAGGCAACGTGAGAGGTTACGAGCATGCGAAGTAAGGAATGTCTTCGATCGGGAAATTATTTTGAACCTTTCGGAGGGTTTTGATTGTGACATCGTGAAAAACTACAGGCTTACGAACACTACGTATACGGAGGTAGCGGCGAGGTTGCCCCTGGTCACGCTTCCGGTTAGTTTTGGCTCTGGTAGTATAGAGCTCTCTCTGTTAAACGACAATGAAGTTTCCTCTAGGTTGGTGGGCAGGAGTGAAGCAGTCATCACTTCTCAAGCTGGCAAAATCGTTGAGCTTCTCAGAGCGACTGACATTAATTATTTGTAAGTTCCTCACACTTTTCAACCCGTAGTTTGATCTTTCAATTATTGCTCGAGTATCGAGCACTCTCTAGGTGTTTAGGAGTAAATTTACTCTTCAAAACAGTTAATAGTGGGAGACAAGACGGATGTAGTCGACACTGAGAGGGCCTTCTAGTGGCCAAGCATTTAGTGTGTCTAACCTTGTCCCTGCTTGTAAAAAATTGCGGTAGGGATGTAAAGCATGGCATGTGACGCTGAATGAACTTCAATCGCGGTTGGGTTTCAGGTGCCTCTTCAAGGAGGTCTCCTTGTAATGCCAGAATTTTTGGGTTGAAGTCATTGACTCTACAAATATTCCACTCTCAACCAACAAGATTGTTCTATATGTTTCGTTCTCGTAACACCAATTCCAAATATATAACCACCTCAAGAACCCCTAAACCCCTAACAAATCAATCAATCGATTATTGATCTTTGTTTTCTACAAATTGTCCTAGATGGGCAATGCAATTGTCACAAGTGCAGAACTATTGCAAAATAAAATTTTTGACACTAGTATGAATTCACCGAATTCAATCAACGTAATTGTGTATGCCCACAATATTATAAGCAAGTCAAGATGTTCCCCGTAGTAAATGACTATAGGTAGAATATTTTGCAATTGTCCGACTCTCAACACCCTTCTGTAAATAGAGAGAAACAATCTACATTTGTCTTTCAGCTACATTGTTCACTAGACACACATCTGAAATCAAATCCTGGTTTAATCCTCAAATCATCAGCACATCCTTAAGCGCCCTCTGTACTCATACACACC
This sequence comes from Neckera pumila, assembly GCA_963969595.1. Lineage (NCBI taxonomy): Eukaryota > Viridiplantae > Streptophyta > Bryopsida > Hypnales > Neckeraceae > Neckera > Neckera pumila. The sequence goes on along the minus strand of OZ018418.1, from coordinate 542,928 downwards.
TCGTTCACTGCCCCAGGGTGATACCGATCCGTTTTTCAAATAGAGTTTCAACATTTATTTATTTTCCAAATAAACATTTGCAGTTTTATTCGAATTGATGTTCCAATTTCTAAACATCACAAACTAAGTTAGATAAGCTCAAGAAAGTTATTGAATCATGAACATCTAAATCTGTAAGTTTTCATTGAGCATCTAAATCTGTAGGTTTTCATTGAGCATCTAATTGAATCTGTAAAATTTCATTGAGCAGAAGGATAATGGGATATAACCTTCTTCTGACCAACGAAGGAAGAGTCCACATTTGCCTTGAAACTTGAACAATTGCCAACTTGGCATTATGCTTTTTCTGGACTTAACCCTCTGGTGTCCCTGTTGACTTACATGGAAACCTTTAGGGAGAAATTGGGGGGCGTGCTGTTATTATCCTCTTTTCACGGAAGTTTCAATTTAAATTGCCGTCTTCAGTAGCTCAATTAGTTAAAACCGATTCTAGGGAGTCAAATATTTGGGTGGACTAAGAATTGACGGTACTGTACATCAGATAGTTCGGTGCTCTTCTAGCATTTGTAATTGAAATCACTCTTAGCCAACTTAATCTGTAATGTGGAGGTTCGGAAGTTGTTGTATGACACTCTTGTTTGGGCAGATGCGCTTCTTCAGAGGAAGGATCTTAATTTGGAATATCAGTGGTGCTCATATTCACTGATATTTCTTACTCTTCTGATCTGAGAGCCATCGTGCCTTGCTCTTCTCAGTTCTTCTTAGAAGTCGGCTAATCACTGGCATGGCGCATTTGTTTGAGAGGGAAATTCGTACGCCTAAACCAGAGAACAACAGTTTTCGCTCAATAGATGGCTTTCTTCCTTTTGGATACTGGTGGATTTCATGTCATAAAATATTCATACCAAAGCAAGTGCTTCTGGAAAGGTGTGATTTCCATGTAGCATTTAGAGGTCGTTGTTGGGCATGTTTTGGATATTAGCATGCTATCAAGGTGTCGGCGTAATGAGTGTGTGTGTGTGTGTGTGTGTGCAAGTCTTCACTGCTATCTGATTGGAGTTTAGGTGATTAATTATGTTGGACTTTGAAACAGGTTCTTCGCTTTTGAGCTCGACATCCTTGTATTTGAAGTGTTCTCTTAGCCATTTTGTTCTCCACTGGAATGTTGGCCAACTCAGGAATTTCAAATTTCACTCTGTTGATTGCATTTAGGTCCCTCCAGGAGGAAGCGAAAGACGGTGATTGTCAAATGTCAGCGGAGCGTGGCGTTCTCATGGCTGCTGTTCTTCTGCACGATTCAGATGCATTCTCTTACACTCTCCTGGGTAATTTCAAGCTGTAACTCAATTAGTACATTTTTGTTGTTGAAGATTTTCCACCTCAGTGATTTACTTGGCTTTTAGATCTCACGCTAAATAATTTCTTGGATGTTATGTTTGCCCAGACTCGTAAACATGGATAATGGGTTTGACTGTTTTTCAATTTTGTAGTTATTCTTTGCTTTCTACTAGCCTCTTATAAATATTGCTCTGTAGGACCTCATAAACGTGGAGCATGGCGGATTCCTACTCTTGAAAGGCGTCAGTCTCAGGCAGGTGCTCTAAATTATGTGGGTCCAAACAGTCTGAAAATGCCTCATCACTTAGCTGGAGGTCCTTGTATGTCAATTACGGTGCGAATGTTGGGGTCTCATTTAAATTTTCTTTATTTCGAATTGAAGTTCTTATTTTGATTTTCGTGAAAGTGTTTGAATATGAATGCACATTTTATTTTATTTTTCTGCTTGTAGAATTCACCATCTCCCGCAAGAGCAACCATCGTCAAAAGGAAAGAGGTTCCTGAATCGAAGATTGAGAGACATCAATGTAAAACACCGGCCACTGGGTTGCTGAATCCGGGAAATTGCAATCAGGGTATTGCTTTGTATACACCTTTGGCTTACGTCACATTCAACACTTGAAGTCCCTGAATTTTCATTTACTTTGTAGGCTTCGGAGTTGTGTTGGATTGAAGAGGAGAACGTGGAAATCAAGTGCATTGGATTTCGTGTACTTTTTATGTCAGATTTGGTTGTTCCCTTCTTGTTGTACATGCTCCTGTGTATTGCATAGTTTGGCTATTCAGATCTTTATAGTACCATTTGGACCTTTTGCAGAATCCCTTGTCAATGAACTCTGTGAGCTGCTCGATGAGATTTTTGCAAGGACAGAGGCTTTTGGTGACGACGAAGGCGTTGATGGCACTTCATTGTCTCTTGCTGAAATTAGGTCCATTGGGGAATTCGTTGTAAAGTTACGGTCAAAGAACATCATTCAAAATCTTCCTGTAGGTTACCTCTTACGGCTTCTGAGTTTGCTTGATCAGCAGGTTCAGCGCGCTGACGGAAGGGAGGTGAACGAGGATGATGATGTAAGTGATATCTCATTCTTGCACTGGTCTTGCATGTTTTTTGTCGATTTCAGTTGCAAGATCGTGAGCCACTAATTCGTAATGCTGTTGGCTTCCCTTTTCCTGCCCATTGAGCGCTACTTTGGATGTGCGAATCTACTTTGAACCGTTGAGACCTTTTCAACTTTGTTCTGTACCTGCTCCAAGGCAGGATTTTGGTTCCCTGCATATCAAGCTGCTGTGCTTATATGACCCTTTGAACCCGTTTTTTATACCATAGATTGTTTGCTTTCTTACGTATGGTTTGCAGGGAGAGAGTATGAATTTCGAATCTATAATGTCCGGCTTGGAGTCGGTTCAAATATCACTGACTATCATGACGGGTTCAAGCATGGCGAAGCAGATTTACAAAGAAGAGGTGCAATCAGAAGTTACACTGCTTGTAATGTTTTGTTTACTGACCAAACTGTTGTGAAAGGGATTGATCGTTGCATTGCTTGCTTGCATCAGTCAACTGCTGCTGGCATAATTTTAAATTTTTGTTTGAGTTCCTTGGTACTGAAGCTATTGGATTCTGGAGTAAGGAAATTTAAGTATGCATCTTGAAGTCACCTTTCATTAAATTTAGTGAAAACTATGTAACAGTTCCATCACAAAATATTAATGTCTTTTTTGATATTCACTACATGAGCCCGTGCATCTAATCTAGTTTTGATATTGCTTGTTTTTCCCATCTTTGTCGGCCAGTCCAATCAAAATGCTTCTTTCATTTGGTCCGAAGTTTATTTAATTTTATCTTAACAGGACTCTTCTTAGAAACGCCCTCTCTTGTATTTGACCACAGATTATTGAAAGGATATTCGACTTTGCAAGGTTTCAAATTGTGCATAGTGTGTTTATAGCATATGATTCTGGTTACCGCCAGATCCACAAGGGTTCTGCAGGGGCTGGAGATGAAGGTAACACCTATTTCATTCGTGAGAGTATTTTGTCCGTAATATGATTATACAGGGTCCTCAGCTTTCTAACTTGGTTGACATTTTTTATCTTCAACCTGGCATTCATGTCTCGTGGAATACCTGATTTTGTTGCTCCTATTTCGTATTACGCTCACGTTTGAAGTTGTTTTGTCTTTTTGTAGGAGATGATGCTGAATATGTTCAGGCGTTTGAGAATGGAAGCAGCTCTGCCAAAAGAAGCAGAAAGAAGAGCAAGGCACCTGCCAGAATTAGAAAGATTGCTTCAAGCAAGTATGGGCTGCCTCTATTCCATCTGTTGTCGGTGTCCTTTAAATTTCTTAGAACTGCCTCTTTAGGTGGTGTTGTTTGAAGTTTTTGAGGACTGCAAAGTTCTATGGTGTTTTACAAAACACCCTACGTATTATAAGTTCATGAATGTCTGGTAAATATTGTCGTGGGCCACTGTAATTTTAAACAGTCCATTTGATTGGTGAACAATGCGAAGACCCTGTCATGAAAGCCGCTTGTGGTATTGAAAGAATGAAATCAATTTTTGATTTCGTAAATATCATGGCATAATGTTTGGTGTTTTCTGTACAATTTGCCTGAGAATGGGATTATCTATTGTTGTCAATTATATTTGGAAAACATAAGCTGATATGATATACATTCACAGGTACATCGAAATAATACATGGATGAGCAATCTGTTTTTAGATATACGTCTATTCTTTCAACTGCCGTGGAACATTTTTTAGGAATTCAATGCCACATTCCGGTGTTGAACTAAGTTATTGTGTATCCTAGTGGAGTTAATTTGGTATATATGGTAAATGTACATGGTTTTTCAACACTTAGTCCATATATTGCGTGCTGTCTCTGGCTTTTGAATCCTATCTTCGAAATTGTGGTTTCTGTTCCCTGAAATTCAGGAACATTATTGTTGCCGAGAAAATGAGATGCTGTTCAGTTTTTATACTTTGAGTCGCCAAGAGCTCTTACTTTTAAAATATTTCTCTTTGGTCTAATTATGATTTCCTTCTATATAGGTGTAAATAGATCTTGTAAGGCCTATGTTGAAGGGGTTTAGAGACTGACAAATTGTTCCTGGGAATTTTCGTGTTTTTTTTTTAGCAGGCAGTCGGGCGCTGTTTCAAGCGTGTTGCACAAGCTGTGCAGTATTTTATCACTTTTGAAGGAGCTTTTACCTATTTTGAAACTTCTAGACAGTTGTGTTCTGCAGCTTATGAAAACAATGCTGGAAAGTTTTGGCGTCGACAATATCCAGTTGTTGCAGCTGAAGGCTATCGGTGTAGTTTGTGCGGTACGAATCAACATCTCTGTACCTTCTGACTTGTGTTCAGTGTTGCTTCTGTAGTATAGGGTAGTTATCGGTCTATATACTTTTACATTGTTCAAATGTGTACATTATCTGCTTGTAAATCACATCCGTATCTAACAAGTGACTTCTGGATGATGTATGTATAACAGTATTCTTTGGCCACGTATCGAAATGAATTTATCTCCTAAAATTTTAATTTTAAGAAAAATTTCTGCGCAGATATCAGAGGTTTATCCGCAGCATCGTAAATTGATTATTGAGGAATTTGTGATGCTACTGTGGAAGCTACCTTTGGCAAAACGAAGTTTACGGTCTTATCATTTAGCAGATGAAGAGCCAAAGCAAATACAGATATTCACAGCCCTTATATTGCAGTTGGTACAGTGTAGTGTCACCTTCACTGGGGTTTGGGCCGTGAGTAATTCTGAGTTAGAGCGCAATGATGAAAATGGTGACACCAATCTTCAGAAGTTTTTTGAGCCTGCTATGGAGGTTACAAGCCACTTCTGGCAAAATGTTTTCCAGCGCTGGGCTGCTCCAAAGACTCCTGACGGGGCAGATGCGAAGGGTATAGTGGATAACTTGCTTGTGGATTTGCTGACAACACTCAATGTCCCAGAATTTCCTGCGGCTAGCCTTCTTCTTCAGGTATATCATATGATCCTATACTTTTCAAGTCTATTTTTGTTGGCTACTGTATGTATTCTGAACAGACAAGGATTTTCTTCAGCCCGGTGGTGGCCAGGTTATAAGGATTCTATTTTGAGATGTTTTCAATTTATTAAGTTCGCATTCTAATCTATACACTATTCTTGGTCTTTCATGACTGATACCATCTCCTGTCCGCTCAACACATGTTCAGGAAAGTTCATTTTTTATCTTGTCGTCTGCAGGTTTTCTGTGTACTTCTATTTGGTAATGCTGGCATTAGATCCAAAGATGCTGTTTTGCGGGGCATGTCAGTTGACCTTCTTGGCCATGTGGCAGCTCGCCTGAAAGAGGACGCTGTTATTTGTAGCAAGGACAACCTGTGGATTTTGCAAGAACTTCAGAGCAAGGACAATGATGCTAATTCCAATGATGAGGCCTCGTTAGCCCGGAAATGTGCAGTGTGCAGCGAAGGGAAGATTTCAAGCCTCATGCTGTCCTGCAATGGGTGTAATCGGTGGTTCCACGGAGATTGTATTGGAATTTCGAAGCATGATAAAGTTGATCGAGGTTGGCTTTGTCACTGCTGTTTGTGTAGGAATCAGATAGAGTTTCTTTATCCGGACAATAAAGATCAGACAAACGGAACCAAGTCTTTCTCGGAATGCAAATTTGCAGAGAAGGTAGGAATGATGAAGAGAGGAGTACTTGTTGTGCAGCAAATTCTACTGAACTACCTTCAAGAGTTGGCTGTCTCTGATGGCACAGCAGCTTCTGCTCGCAGGTACGACACCTTGCGCTATGTCAGACCAGTACAGCGTCTCCAAGGGAGCATTTTGTACGTCGTATCAAGTTTTCAGGGTTTCAGGGTTTCAGGGTTTAGGGTTCAACATCAAATGTATGAAATTAGCTAATTTATTAAGTTAAAGTTTGAGTTTATTTTAGTTCCAGTTTTAGTGTTTTTTTGCGTGGCTTACATTTTCTTTGATTCTAGTACAATTGGAATGGCCTTGGCAAGCAGGGTTACATCAATTTTGTTTCAAATTATTTTTCTTAGAGATTATTGAAATTTTTAAAAATATGAAAGTTCAGGATTCTTCTTGGTTTGCTCCTCATAGCAAGCTTTTGTTTGCTCCACAGTGCATTCCTTTAGAAATAGTTACTGGGCTGCCAACTTGTTTGACCTAAAGATCTATCAGGGCTCTCATGACTTTGTTCACTTCATATGTGTCTGATTTACCGTCGATTTAGGCCTATTTCATTGATGCAGAGATTGTAGCACAGCTGCTTCACGGTACATGTCTCAAAGAGCAGTCCACTCTTGATAGATTGATGTGTTGATGAGCTCAGTGGGTTTCCTTCCCAGATTTTATTTGTGCCAGTGGCTACGAGACGAGGCGCAAACCACATATACCATCCATTTTTATCAAAATCGTTGGAATTCACAGTCACCTCTTCAGGACTTTGGCGTTGGACCTTCTTTTCTATCTCGTGATGCGTCGCTTCGGATTTCTAGGGCTTTGGGTCAACAGAGACCACTTGCAAGAGGGCTTGACAAGATACTGGAGAGATTATTAGTGAGTGACCTAATTCACATGCTGTAGTTGAGATTGAATCTGAGGTCAGTATGTTTGGAGTGGGTGCTGGTTTAGGGTTTTGGTTCACGGTTCTGTTTTTCATGCAGTACACGCAATCGTAAGGAGTGTTGGTGCCCATTGCTTTTAATCGTTTATTTGATTGCAAGAGTGTGTCTTCCTTTGCTCCTACAGGTCAGCCTGACAGATAATTCACCCACTCCTAGGGCAAAAGCATTGCGAGCGGTATGCTTTTCAATGTTAACATATTGGTTTTAGTATTTATCTTGTTTCTTTGTTTGCAATCTTCCGAGTTATTCGTGTGAAAAGCTGGATTATGTACGTTGAACAACTATTATTCTCGTGTATCTAATTGGTTCTCACACCATGTGATCTTCACTCTGCTTGCAAATATCATCCAGGTCAGTGCAATTGTGGAAGTGGATCCCAATGTTTTGGGTGACGAGCGAGTGCAGAGGGCAGTAGAAGGCCGATTTCTTGATTCTGCCATCTCTGTTCGAGAAGCGGCCATGGAGCTTGTCGGAAGGCACATTGTCAGTCGGCCTGATTTTTCTTTGAAGGTTTGGTTCGTGTTTCCGGTGCCTAGTTTCTTAGATTCTGTTTCTGAATCTTTGCTTGATTTTGCATCCTCCTCAGTAAGAACAATGTCAGCATCTCATCCTATTTTCCCTCTTGGCAGAAGATTCTATTAGTAGAGTATAGCCGTAAAGATTTTTAGTGTTGGCGTCAAAAAGCAAGGTTCTTTTCCTAGTGGTTTGATGGTAGCAAAGTCGTTATTCTTTGTCCCTTGTTCTTATCTTGTGATAGTAATGTCTTCGTGGTACTGGAGCTTGCAGTACTTTGAAAAAATCGCCGAGCGCATAATGGATACCGGTGTAAGTGTTCGAAAACGTGTTATCAAGATCATTAGGGATGTTTGTTTGTCCAACGCTGGATTTTCCAAAACTACAGATGGTTGTCTGCGCATCATCTCCAGGATCAATGATGAAGAATCTAGTATTCAGGTAGTTGTTGCTTCTAACTAGTTGCACAATTTTTTCCTGCCAGTTTACGTGAGTCTGCCTGCACTCGTAGTTGTCATTTTCATTGCCATGATTTTTCATCGTTGGGCCTGCTTGTTGTGATTAGCGCTACACTTCTCAGCTTTCAATATTAATATTCCTTTATGCAGGATCTTGTGGGGAAGACCTTTTTTGAGCTTTGGTTTGAAGAACCGACAGGTCATTATACCCATTACTTGGGTGATGAAATTGCAGTTCCTTTGGAAATTGCAGAAAAGGCGCAACAACTGGTTGATGTGCTTAGAAATCTTTCAAGTCACCAAGCCATGGTTACTATCATAAAGCGCAGTCTATCTTTGGACTTTTGTTCTCAAAATGTAAAAAATTCAGCAACAATTATGGTGACTCAAGCTGCTGTTAGGCTTCGTTGTAAGTTGATGTGCAAGTGCTTGCTGGAGAGTGTGCTTAAGGTAATTTGGTGTTCATTTGAATTTTAAGTTCGTAATGAAGTGGATCTGGAAAGTGTACTTTGGTGTGTTTTTCTGCTACTGAAGTCAGTACCCGTCTGGTATTTTCCAAGCTTTCATTCACTGCGGTTTATCTCACTTGTACATGCCCGCAGGTAGAAGAAACAGCCACGAATGATTCAGATATTCGAGCTTTACCATATGTTTTGGCAATACATGCATTCTGCACTGTTGACCCTACATTGTGCGCTCCACCATCAGATCCATCTCGCTTTGCCGTGACTCTCCAGCCTTATCTGAAAACCCAAGTGTGTTAGCTGCTCTCACTTCTTCTAGAATTGATGCGCTGGATGATTGAGGGTGTTCATCAATTAATTTGTTTCTTCATTCTCGTAGAGCTAATCGGAGTTATGTAATGATTTCCATAAAGAGTCCCATGATGCATTGGTTTAGAGTGGTATTGTCACACAGAACTGACTAACACAGTTTGCATGCCATAATGTGGAAACTTGGGAATCCGAAATTATGCGTACAGAGTTGCAAGACACTGCATTTCTTTGAACACCAGTTGTAGATTGGTCTGGACTAAGCAAACAGAAATGAATTCCTCTCGGTCATTCATGGTTTTGATGTTTTCTTTGATTTGAAACGCTGCAATAATACCCGGGTTTAAGGATCCTAAGTTCAGTTTTATGCTGGCAAACGTGACCAGGTTTTAAGCCGAGATGCAGCGCAATTGGTACAGAGTATTATCTTCGTGATTGACACTGTTCTTCCTTTGATAAGGAGACCGCCTCAGAGCTTTGTGGAGGAGCTTGAACATGATCTGCGCCATCTAATTGCCTCGTGCACTTTTCTGACAGTCGTTCACGCATGCATAAAGTAAATTCCGGTTATCTCATGTTATATGTATCACGTAGGTTTTAAAGTCCAGATATGTTGCCAGTGAGAATTTGTCATTGCGACTGGTCTTGTCTTGTGGAGATCGTGCAGGGTTTTAAAGTAATGGATCAATTCTGAAGTTTTGTTTCATACAAAATTGAAGTTGTTGGAAATCAATATTGTCATTCTGCAATCTTTGTGTGGCATTTACCAGGAGCCTTTGTTCTTTGAGCAAGATAGCCTCGAAACGAGTTGCTTCTTTTGAGTTCCTTGTCCGCCAGTTCTTTAGACTTCTTCATGGCTGCCAGAAAAGGGAGTCCTTTGCTACTGAGAAATCTGTAAGTAATTGGTTTTCTCTCGGAAGAACATTCTTGAGAGCATTTGAGACTATTATGATCTAGAATGCGATTTTGTATACTGTTATTCTAGGAAAGACTGTTACGTGAAGTCTACTTTATGTTTGTGCAGAACATCTTGCGATGCTTGTTTTGTTTGGGTTCGTTTGCTCGATTTGGAGCCGAAGCTTTAGAGGCTTTTGACGATGAAGATATCAACATGAACCAGTTCCTGGAGCTGTACAAATATTTCCTTGGACAGAATGATTTTGATATTAAAGTTCGGGCGCTGCAGGTGGGAAGTATCTTTCATTTCTTCTGAACTGTCTTTCTGTATTTTGCATGGGTGTACGCTGCATGTGGGAGTAAAACTACGTGGAATACACTATGTTGCGGAGAAATGACTTATGGGTTTTGGTGATACACTGAGTTAAGATGTTAAGATTGCTAATTCAGTATATCATCAGAGAATTTTGTTGTTTATATCTGAGATGAAGTGGCATCATTAGCTGACTTATCATTGATATCTGAAGAGGACTGTTTACTACTTTGGCGTCCATATTTGGTTACATTATTTATTCTAAGGAATTATCCTTCACGTGGTGGACTGTAGGCTTTGGGATTCATATTTATTGCAAGGCCTGAATTTATGATGATCAAGAACATGGACAAAATTCTGGAATCCACGCTCAATGCCGCTGCTGATTCTCGCATCAAGGTGGGACTTCCGGGCAGCATAGCGTTGGACTGGATTTTCATATTTTGTTGTAGCAATCTACGTTTGACGAGTCGTACACTCCTACTTTTAGAATCTTTATATACCAGTTTTGAGCTTTACTGTATGTGTTTTGGGGGACTTGCGCTGCTTATGTTATTTTGAGCTGAAATTACTTAAAACTTTGCAGATACAAATGCTTCGAAATTTCAGCGATTATCTTATTGATGTGGAAGAAAAAATGGGGGAGGCAGATGGTGGGAATGAAAAGTCACTTGGCGACTGTGCCGTCCCAGTAGCTGCTGGTGCTGGGGACAGCAATATTTGTGGTGGCATTATCCAGTTACATTGGGAGTTAATCCTGGAGAGATGTTTGGATCTCAACGAAGAAGTTCGCCAAACTGGGTTGAAGGTCTGGCAGTTGTCATTTAGAGCTTCAATGTGATAGAAATAGTTTTGGCCTTCATTTGAAGCGACCGTTTTAAGCTTTCCACACCCTTGCTATTTCATGTGCACAAGAAACTGTAGTTCATTGAGTTTATTTGTAGCTCATTTAGTGTTGCGCATAAAAACTTCTTTCAAAAAAATTGTGTTTACCTTTCCACGGGATTATGACGGGAGCTTCATGTGCGTTCCCAATGATTATCCTGGGCAGAGCTTTAGGCGTAACATAGTCCTTTGACAAATATGATTTAATGGAAGAACCTGTAATCGTTAGTTTGGGAAGGAATTGAAGTAATGAGTTTGTTTTGTCCTTCAAAAATTTGTTGTATCAGGTGGTGGAGATAGTCTTGCGACAAGGTTTGGTGCATCCAATGACTTGTGTTCCTGAGCTCATTGCATTGGAAGTCGATCAGCTGGAAGTAAACTGGAAACTTGCCCATCGACTGTTACTACTCATGAATGAAAAGTATGTTTTTGTTTATCCTCAAAGAAGATATTTTACTGCGACAGTTATGATGGGGTAGCATCTTGTCACCATCATTTTCAAATCCATCCGTTTTTGTGCTGCTGTTTACTAATTTTACTAATCTCAGATATTGGTATCGCAGGTACCCCTCATTCTTCGAGAGTCGTCTCGGTGATGGTCTCCTGTTGTCATTCGCTTTCATTCAATCTGGAGCTGCAAGTTGTGTGCAAAGGACTTCTCCCATGAAGATCGCAGCAACAAAACCCAATGATCGAAGCAGCCCAGCATCCTTTGCGAAGCTGGGCATCTCACGAATTTACAAACTTATAAGAACCTCTCGAAATTCTCGAAACAAGTTCTTATCTTCTGTTATCAGGAAATTTGACTTCGGGGCGTCTGGCTTACAGCCTGTTCCATTCTTGGTGTATGCTCATCCTCAATTTATCTTCAGTTCGTTTCCAATCATTTGTATTGAAGTCCAAGATGAACTATTGTTTGAGCACTAGAGAAACTAAAGAGATTTTTCTGTTTCTTGTGCATATGTAGAGCTGTAGGCCAACGTGTATTTAGCACTTGCTTTGCAAGCACATAAGGATATCTTCTTGCATAGATTTCCGTAGCATATGTTTTACCTACCTACCTATGGGTCTGATCGTTGCTTCTATGATCCTGCAGATATTGTTCAGAGATCCTGTCAGCTCTGCCATTTGGAATACCAGACGAACCTCTTTATGTTGTTTACACCATAAATAGAGTTGTCCAGGTTCATGCCGGAGAGTTGGAGGCAAATATGAAGACCATCACTACCGACGGAGCTTTAGGGGCTACAACAAAGGAGATTCTTGAAAGTATTGCAGCTGAGAGAGGAAGAGTGGAAGAAGCGACTTTGAATCCTGATTTTGTGCTGCTGGAATTACAAGAGAAGGTTTTCATTGATATGGTGGACATCCCTGGCGAAGCTTTGGACAAGCTCAGGGTACTTCCGGCCTGTTCAACTTTTTGACTTTGTTTGCCTGAACTAATGTTTGTAATTCAACAGCATCTTTGAATAGTTTCAAGGATAAACAATGTTTGCACAGATCCTACTAGCTGCATGAGTGCATTCTCTAATATTTTAATTATTGTTCTTGGGATGGACGGTGTAGGGGTACTGCAATTCAGCCATGACTTTGGCTTTGCTGCTTCGACTGAAGAGGCATTTGAAGATTGTGTATAGCTTAAATGATGCTCGCTGTCAGGTTTGGTTGTTTAGTCAATTTTGCATCTGTGGTCAGTAGATATTGTCTCGCATGTGTGCTTCGTATTTGTATGTGTTTCATGCTTTCCGCATATTGTGCTTCGTCTTGTATATGTCAATGTCACATCTATCAGAAATTCTCCGACTTTTCACTTTAAAGTTGGTGGAGGATAAAACTTTGAATGGTGAAAGTTAATCATTAATCCCTGCCTTGCATTTCTCTGACTACCCGAATATGATTTTCACTGCCGGCCATTGAAATTGCGCATGATAGGCGTATCAACCAACGGAGGTTATCAAGCCTGGTGATATGCTTGCGAAACGAGAGGGTGTGAAAGAGTTCAACTTGATGGAACTACCGGTTGAATCTTTAACAGTTCGGCAAATGTTAGAACAATATAAGGTGATCGACGTTGTAACACGAAGTCAATAACCATGTTCCTTAGAATTTTGGGTCCGCTATTGTTCATGTATATTTTTCTAGTATTGATTTATGTCGTTGTATACCACCAGGCATTCAAGCATTTGCTTAAAGAGGATTGTGTTGATTACTCGGCCTATACAGCAAATATCTCAACAAAGAAACGACCAGGTCGTGTCCCAGTTGACATTGAGGCAGGCCACGTGAACGGACAGCCTGTAGGTCGTCCAATGTTAAGAAGGAAAAGTGTAGCAGTGGCGACTATGGCGTGTGATATATCAGGTGGTGATGATAGTGATGAAGAATGGGGTGGTTTCAAGTCTGGACGACGAAAGAGTGCCCCATCCGCAAGAACTACTCGGGGTAAGAAATAATTGTTGTAACGTAATTTCGCGTTGTGCCTTGATTCATTCTTGTCCCCATAATTAATCAAGCAGCCGAACATTCTTCGCAGTCGGAGAAAGCAATTTTGATGGTGCAGTCATGACTGATGTATGCCAGTTTGCGAATGAAATACGAGTGTATAAGTTCCAAGCGAGGAAAGAAAATTGTTATGAGAGCCATTTTTGCTCAATCTACTGTTGCTTCTAAACCCCATGCCGTTCCCGCGTGCCCTTTGAAAGATTTGTTCCTGAATGCATTTGTTGCATCGGAGGCGTCCATTTTTGTCCACTTGTGCACTGAGTTGCCGTTGTGTAAGCATGTTTTGAGGTTCATTTATCATAAAAACTAGGTTGATTTTGTACTAAGGGATCACAACCTATATCCGCTCCTTAGTTTGTTTTCTTTTAATAGCAGGCGTTTAGAACTATTTAAGTACTGTGGATACGCCATTTGGAGAAAAACTGATGGAAACAAAATTAGTGTAAATTTATTTGTTTGTTTTTTCATGTATTTTGGAAATAGCATGTGTGCCTACAAGGTAGGCATATCCTTGTCTGTCTACAATTACTTCCCAGTACATTTGTCCCCTCTCCAATTTTATCCCTATCTACATTTGTCGTGCATTTTAGGAGTTCAAATGTCAAGCAATGTCTGCTATAAATATGCATACTTTACATTCCATGGACATTTAATTAAAATATTAATTTAAAAGTAGGAATTCAATGAACAAGGGTCCATCAATATTTCAAGAAAATGAAATATTTGATTTAGAATTGTATTATAAAGTGGTTAAAAATCTTTCTATTTTAGAATTTATGTATTCTTTTAGAAACCAATAAGGTAAATTGGATGATTTTCCTTGATGGTCTTATTTGGCATCTAAACTAAGGGATGATGTTGTAAACCAACAAACTTTAATTCCATTGAAGCCATCAAATTTACACTTCAAAGCATTAGGGATGTTTACTATTAAAGATTCTTCTCATAGACATATTCTCATAGACATTGAGAAGCATTGATCCTTTTATATGGCCATTTAAAAAATGTCTAAAATCAAGAAGAGAATATTGATTTTGAATTCAAAGATTTTGTTCTAGTTTTTATATGTTTATATGTTACTCTAGGATTCAATTGATTGAAGATCTTTCAAGTATATAATGATTGTATTTGGTTTTAAGAAGATTAGAATTGATATAAAGGGATTATTGGTAGATACAAATGAAGAAGTTGGTGATAAGTTCCATACAATTGTACAACATACGCAATAGGACATCATAATATAAATATGGATTCTTATATCCACTATTGGTTTGAAGGATAGATTTTATCATGATGGAAAAGATTCAATTTGATGGAAAATTCTACAATCTGATGGAAAAGATTCAATTTATTTGGTGATGGACATTTGACAACAATGATTCACTTTATATAGTGTAATAAAATAGTCAAAGGAGATGAAATTTTCAAATTATATTTCAATTTCTATTGCATTTATGGATTCCTTGATGATGTTGTAAGTGATGGAGGTTTACAATTTTTGTACGACTTATCATCTACAAACCAAGAATCAAACAAAATTAGTCAATTTAATTTTAGAGTGGATCTTCATGACAACTTCAACTATTAGCAAGACAATTAAAGAGATCTATTATTGTTGGTTGTTATTTTAAAACTATGGTCATCATTCAAGAGTAGATCCATTTTGAGTAGAAAATATAGGAAACTCACTAGCAGAACATTTAGTTATTTGTGTCACAAACATATACTTTAGAACCTTATATAATAGTAGAAACCTCTTGAAGAGCTTCCTATACAAAAGAAGATTCGTAAGAAACTTCTTAGATCTAAAAAAATCTGTAAGTAGCTTAGGACGTTTTATTATGCTTACGAAAGTGGGCCCAGTGGACGTGGCACATGGGATGGTCGACGGGCCCGTCCCCAACCCCAACGCTTGGCCGGCCCACTTCAGGCGGTTTTTGGCAAGGGTTTTGTTGCACGGGTTTAGGGTATAGGTAATTTCCGCCCCTCCTCTGTCTACTCTGATATTGTCATCCTTGTGTTTTAGGAAAATCGCATTTCTTGAGTCGGTTTAGAGTCTCTGTGCAATTGCGGTTTAGCTCCTCTTGCACAATACCTTGGAGCCGCCTTGGACTCCGATAGCAGCTTAGGACGCGTGTCATGGGGCGAGTGGAGACGTCTAGTTCCTACTTCAAAGATGAAACGGAGGATGAGGTTATCACAGACAACAACCTTTATAATGCCAGCAACAACTTCGACATCGACACAGAGCTAACGGTGGTGCACAATAATACCCCAAACAAGCAGGCTTCTTTAAAGCGCTCTTGAGATTTAGAGGTGAAGAGCTAGTCAGGAAAGAGACCCATTGACAGATGCATTAAATTGGAAAACGTGATGGGAGACATTTTTATGCCTACGACGACCCTGACATGGCTGGGTAGGTCCAACTTTATTGATGTCCTACGCTACTTGATAGAAGTTTGACAAGCCTTGTACATCTCAAACTTCCTATATGATTGAATGTTCATTTTTGTCGTATGGATTTTGTTGGTTTATACAAACATACGGATTACATGGGCTTTGGAGTGTCCCATCCGCACGTAAACGACATCCATTATGACAATACGTATATTGTGTCTCTTCCGTGAATATAACCATTGTGGTCATGTCACACAGAAATTGTGAATAACCAATTCCGTACAGATTTAGTGTCTAAGTAATGCTTGACGAAAGCGTCACTGATTACATCATGAATCAACTTGTACGGAATCCGTGCGGCATGGACATTGATTAAAGGCATTTCTTAAAAAATTGAAAGGAAAGTTGTGAAATTTTTTGCAAAAAAAGCAGTTTTTAACATTGCTAAAAATGTCTATACTCCTCTTCAAAAAAAGAACTGCTTCTAACCATTATGATTTTGTCAAAATAGAAAAAAAAATTGAAAATTTTAACAAATATTTCTCTAGAAATACTTAAAAACTTGCATACTGTACTGCAAAAAAAAATTGAAAAAAAAGATTTTAACATCACTAAAATTATCCAAAGTCCGATTTGGAAAAAACCCAACTTCCAGCCATCACAATTTTGTCAAAAAAAATAATTTTCAAATTTTTCAAATTGTTTTTGAGACACAAAAAAATGCTTGCCTAATATACTCCAAAAGGAAAATGAAAAAAAAAGTTTTTTACATTGCCAAAATTATCCAAAATCCATTGTGGGAAAAAACAAACTTTCAACTATTTCAATTTCCTGAAAAACAAATCACAAAATTTTTGAATTTTTTTGGCATGCACCAAAGAGCCAACACAATCTAATGCAAAAAATTAAATTCTTTTTAATTTTTGATATTTTTTAAAATGGCAAAAGAATCCCCAAGAACAATGAATAGTTTTAAAGATGAATAAATCCACAACCATTTCAACAAGTGATTCATCATTGAGTGCTGTAGTGTGTTGGTTAAGAATAATCTTTGTAAATGTGAGACTTTCCATTTAAAATTGGACACCGTGAAGCAAGATCGGGCAACTAATAGTAGGCGTAGTTTAGAATATTCCGGATAGGACAGAAAACCAAATTTTGGTTGATTTGGATATTGCATAGATTTTTTTTTACAGTTTTTTGTTGATTTGGCACAAGTCAACAAAATGGTTAAATTTTTTTTTGATTCAAATAGTATAGTAGGATACAGCTCATTTACAAATTGCTTATTGTGCCATTCAATTTTCTTTGCATAGTATAGAGAAATATTGGATTTTTTTGTCTTAAATAATTAATACTCAATTCTTATGCAATTCCAATAAAGCATACCAAATTTAAGTTCCAAAAATGAAAAATTTCATTTTTGGTGAATTTTTGAAGCCAATTTGCATGGTTATACGTAATACTTTATAGAAAACAATTGCTGATAAATTTGCTTAATTCAATTGCATAGATATGTCGGGAACATCCGTATGCACATCTTTCATTTTAAAAAAACATTCCCTTAAGTGACAAAAATATGAGCAAGGAAGAGTTAAATGTAAGGCATTATATGACCAAACTTTGGTTAACCCCTAAAGGACCGAGTTGATTTTCCTACCAAAACCCATTCAAAATTGTCATTTCTATTGCAAAGAGAAAAGAGTTTAAAAAATTGTTCTTTTTTGCATATCCAACCGTAAGATCTTATACTTGACTAGTATATGAATATGTGGAAGAGATTTCAGAAACTTTGACCACGTAGATTGCAAGATATATGCATTTAGAGTGAAGAAAACAACTTTTTTTCCACCTTGCTTCAATAGATTTTTTGGCTTTGAATCTTTTTAGTTCAAATTTTTTGCACTACTGATTTCGATTTTCTACTTATTTATGTTAATTAGTTGAGTTGAGAATCTACCAAAAAAATTTAGGAAAAAATTCACTTAATTTCACTCTTTAAAAAATTGTTAAGTAGAAGTGGGTTCAAGATTGAAGACAAAACTAAATTGTTAATAGCTTTTAGATGGAATTGAATCACAATAATCCCAATGGTGAGATTGTTCTAGCAAGAAAATTTAACCTTGTCTAATAAAATTTTTTGAAAAATTCTAAAAATTGCATTCAAAAATGAATTCTACAACTTATTTTTTCAAGAAGATGCTTAGATTGCCCGAAAAACTAAGATTGTCCATAACTTTCTCATTATTAGTCCAAATTGAATGAAACAAAGCTTCACATGTAGACAAAAATATAATCTTTGAGTCAAAAATTTGAAAAAAAATTATTTTGACTTTTTGTGATTTTTTTTGGGCTGCCCGCAAAATTCCATTTTTACTTATTGTGCCATAACTTTTGCTCCTGGGCATCAATTAAAATAAAAATTATATATTCGCAAAGATCTCGCAAAAATACGCAACTTCAAAAAATCCCAAAAAATATTACTAAAAATTGAGATCGTAGGAACCTGCCCAAACCCAAATTGTCCCCCGAGGGGACAACCGGTCCTTTAGGGGTTAAACAAATATTTCTAAATTTTAACTAGATTTTGCTATTTGAGCCACACATTGTGATTAACTTTGTAAATGTGAACATGATGGTACAATTACTTTGCCAAAATCTACTTAAAATATAGAAATATCTATTTTACAAAGTTTGGTCATATGACGCCTTATATGGAACTTGTCCTAAATAATACTTTTGTTACTTAAAGGGGTGTTTTTTAATATGAAAGATGTGCATAAGGATGTTTCCTAAATATCTACACAATGGGATTAAGAAAAATCTTCACCAATTTTTTTTTATAAAATATCATGTATAACTATGCAAATTGGCTTCAAAAATTCACCAAAAATAGAATTTTGCATTTTTGGAACTTCAATTTGGTATGCTTGATTGAGATTGTGTAAAAGTTGTATATTAATTATGCAAGATTGGAATTCTATGTAAAATGGAATTTTATTTTCAAACTAGATCATTCACAATTCCGAATTTTTAAAATTCAGCAGACTTTGGTGGCCGTTTAGGCATAGTAGAATGACTTTTTTCAAAAAACTTTGAACTAACAAAAGTTGAAAAATCAAGCTAACTTTTATCCAAAAAAACCGTTTGCAATTTGAAGTCTCCAATCGTAAGTTATGAGCAAAGCTTAGAGAGGGGTTGGAATGGAAATTTTCTTTGACATTTTTAAACACCCTCTTTGAATTGTGTCTATAACTTTTTAAGGGCAACTTCAAATTGAAAATGGATTTTTGGAAATGAAAGCTGGCTTGATTTCCCAACTTTTATTAGTTCAAAGTTTTTTGAAAAAAACAATTCTACTATGCCTGAACGGCCACCAAAGTCTGTTGAATTAACAAAAGAAATGAAAAAAACCCCACAAGAACTATACAAGTAAATTTCTACTCCTCTCTTAAACAATTGAATTTCAGCATGGTGTATTGGCTTTAAGGTATAGTCTTCTCATGCATAAGGTCTTGGATTTGAACCCAGCTCCCATTTGGTGGGATGCCCTATCCAGGTATGGAGGTTGCCGCGTATGGGGATTGTTGGGCATGGGGGTTGCTGGGTATGGGGTTTGAAATTTTTTAGTTTTCTTTAATTTATTTTTCAATTTTCAAATAAAAAAATCTGAAAATTTTTAAAATTTTTTTTTTTTTTTTTTTTTAAAATTTGTGCAAAACAACATTTATTCTATAAAGAAAATATACGGATACAGTGGTGTACAAAAGTGAAAAATTTGCATGATTACAATGCATGGCTTAGTGATACAAAAATGGCACGACTTCCGTTCATATCAATCTAGGACACCAAAATTACAAAAGTCGTGCCAATTTTTACGCACAAAATCAGTGCGATAGTGGTACACAAGTATGAATTCACAGAATCCGTATAACAAAAATGGACATTTAGTGGTATAGGAAGTTTGAGATGTAGACCAAATGAGTAGCACGTCTTGTCCTCTATTGTCACTGTGGGTCTTCATTGCATAAGTAAGCTTCTATGGCATAATTGTCCTATGTCTGCAGTCTTTAAACTTTCTCATGGTTGAAATTCCCAAATTGTATTCCAAAATGTCCTGCACGTAGCTATCCGACCAAATCACCTATTGAAAATTGTACATAGTCCGTGTTCGACCCTGCTCGTTGGATTAGTCTTGTGCAATGTGGAGAAGTTTCGGAACAAGAGTTTGCCATCTTTTCTCTACCCTATATAGCGTCCTATAGTAATAGCACCATGCGGTCCATGCATTGCTTGTCTTATATCCACATTTCAAAACAAACCTGCACATCTTACTTGGTCAAATGGAACCGCGGCGCGCATTTTAGTGTTTGTCTTTAATAGCTTCATGCAGTGTTTGTCTTTTGGTTTAGGTTATACGTGAAGGTATAGTTTGACGCTTTAATGTTCTTCTGGGTTTCATTTGTGCAGTTCAAAGTTGGAGACAAACATAATTTACAAATGTTCAAGTGTAGCATAATGTATGATCAGCACCAATGCATATGCTTGTACAAGGAAAGAGAGTACAAAAAACTAGTAGTGGAGGCACATATACATAGCAAGGACTCCACCTTACCTATACTAAGTGGGGGGAGATCCCCATTCATTTGCTTGTTTTGCCGGTACAAAGCTGTGAGTGAATTTCACCATGAGGTAAAACCCATCCACAAACTTGGCCGAAAAGGAGTGTGTGGACTCTAATCTAAATGCCTCCAAGCAATGGATTTCCCAAATTTTTTCTTTAGTGAATTTTTGATAAATCAAGCCTAAGTGAAAAAAGGGCAGCACCTCAAAATCATCCCATTATGTGCCTTAACACTCCCAATTCATCTTCATACATGTTTTGAAAGGACAAGTAAACTTTCTAGGTCAAAATCACCTTAAAATTGCCTAGTTTAAGCCCTAAGTGAACTAAATTGCACCCTAAAAACTAATCACAGCACAATTCACTCACACCAAGTGCCTAATCTAGACTCCCTTTGGGCAATGCTTCCACATGTACCCTAAAGACCCTAACAAGTCGAATTCACTAGTGATGCATTCTTTTTAAACATCCATATCATACAAGCCCATGAGAAATGTACTCCAAACATGCAAGACCCAATCTGAATTGTAATTATCATTACATTTTTATTCATTTGGGACCACAAGAATCATAGTAAACACACACAACTCACAGCCGATAGGGCAGCCAACCTCTTCCTACTAATTTGTCCGCCCTGTCTTCATCCTGGCTCCAAATTGAGCAAGCCTTATCTCGTTGGAAAGCTGACTTCTCCATCTTCCTTGCGCCAAAAACTCAGCTCGTTCCGCTTGGCCACACTTCTGCAATCGTCCGTCAAGTTGCAGCTCCGAAATTCCTGCGGCAGTAGGCCTTCCGCCACAAAATCGACCACCACTGCCTCATCTGTGCTCAAAATCGGTCGAGTTGAGTCTTGTTGGAAAGCTAGCTTGAAGACGCACCATTCCACCAATTTTCAGCTCCATCCGCTACTCCATGCTCTCGCGATAGCTCGCCAAAGTTGCTGCTTCCACTTGCAAGGGCAACGGACTTTCTTTCCCAACATTTTTTGCATCTGACCTCCACAATCCTCACTTTTCATCCACTTTCTACCCCACAAGGTGAAAACCTACTCGACAAATTGACTATCATCCTAACCTACCTCCTTGCAATCATTGTTCTCCTATGTATTGTCTACTTTTCACCTCTTCACACACTCTCCCCCAAAACAAAACAAGAGAGAGAGAGTGAGCACCAAACCCTAATTCGACTAATACCCCCACTAACTAACTAACTAACACTCCTAATCACTTTCATCTACACTAATTTACTGAAATTCCCTTAAATCACTACTTATTGCCTAAATTAGAGTTTCTACCACTATGTTAGTGTTCTCATAGTAATTTTAAGTTTGATCACTTCTTTTGTGCTTTTCCATATTTCTTCTTTTTTATTGGTTTTCTATTTATGTTTAGATCCATTTTCAACTTCTCACCATTGTTTTGGATTCCTTTTTGTATCTTTTATCTTTTATATATTTTAGGGTTGCAATTTTGATCTAGTTTCTCTTCCTATGCACTAAAGGCCTTTTACTAATGGTTATAGTTTAATCTAATGTACTAACACTTTTGAACTTAAAAACTCATTCATAGTTTTTATATTTTCAATTATCTGAAGGGTGAACCAATATAGTGGTTCACAAAAGCCAAAGACAAGAATCGGTTGTCTTGGCACCAAATGACATATAAGTGTCCGAAGTACACAAAGCTTGAGTTCCTGAAGATGTATCCAACTTGGATGAGGAGTGAGATGAAGGAGCTACACTGGATAATGAAGAACTAAGGGATTACCCTACCAGAACTCGTACCAACGTCAACGCGCTGCAAGAAAGAAGCTGAGATGGGCAAGACCAAAAAGAAAATGAAGTTCACGTTGCAGAAGCCATAGACTCACAATTGCACTGCCAAGGACCCGGTGAAGAAAAAATCTAAAGATACTACTTTTGAGATTTGCTATTGCAAAATATGGAACCTCGTGACCTTAGGCACCTCGCGCAGCTGAAGACCACGCCGTCCCAACTACAGCGCACCTCAATGAAAAGGTCATTTACCCATTGTGAACCACCGTGTTGGTTCACTTTTTAGATTATAGAAATTATAAACATTATGTATTAAATTCCAAGTCCGGAAGTGTTAGGACAATGGATTAAGCGATGATCACAATTTAGGGAGTCTTTTGTGAGATAGGAATAGGAACACTAGGAATTTAGGTTGAAAATCTAAAAATGCAATTAGGAGAAACTAATGGACTTAAATAGGGTCAAAACAATAAAATAGGAAGTTAAAACTAAAAAGACTTTAAGCAAGATTTGGTAAAGTAACCAAATTAGGCAAATGGTAAAACATTTAGAAAACTAAAACAAAATTCCTACAAGTAGAAAATGACATTAGAGAAAAACTAGAAACCAAAAAGAAGTACTAAATATAAAAAACATAAAAGTAAAAACCAAAAAAATGGAAAGTAAAAAATAAAAAATAAAAATGAAAATGAAAACTAAAATCCTACAAGTTGGAATGAAACTAAAAGTAACTTGAAAACCACAAAAAATAGTAAATATGAAAAAATACAAAACAAGTTAGTAAACTTAAATCTACTACTAGAATACTAAGATAGTGTTAAAAACACTTAAATAGGGTCAAAACAATAAAATTGGGAAAAAAGCAGTAATTTAGGGGGGTTTGCACTAAATTAGCGCATTTTTCATTAAAGTGGCACAGTTTCCACTAAATTAGTGCATTTTACAATAAATTAACAATTTAACTGTAAATTAAGGTGGGATGATGTGATTAAAGAAATTAGTCGTTAGGGTGTTGGTTATAGGAAAAAATTAGGGTTCCAAGCTCTCTCTCTCTCTCAACTTTTGTGTGCATGTGTTTTGAGACCATTGTTGTGATTATGGGCGTTTTAAATATGAATGATGAGGGATTAAGGTAGGAGCCAATGATTAGACAATTTGTCGAGTAGATTTTCACCATGAGAGGCAAAAAAATGGGTGAAAAATGGAGTTTTCTTAGGTCAAATGGAAAAAGTGCTTCAGAATGAGGGGAGAATTTTGAGTGAGATTGGATTGCTAACTTTGACGGACGATTGCGGGAGTACCAAAAATTGGATGGAGTTGAATTTTGAAGAAGTGGTGCGCCTCAAAGTTAGCTTTTTGAAAAGCTATGGCTTGCCCAAATCGGAGCAACAACGAGGTCGGGGAAATCAATTTAGTGAGAAGAGTTCAGCTGCCACCGCCACTCAAGATTGCCAACTTGGACGAGCGACTGCGGAAGATTGACTTTGTGGATGGATCTGAATTTTGGAGAGGTAATGCAACTTGAAGTTAGCTTTCCGAAAACCTATAGCTTGCCCAAATCAAAGCAAGGAAAAGGTCGAGGCAACCAATTTAGTGAAAAGAGGTCAGCTGTCGCCGCCACTCCCAACTGCCAACTTTGACGATCGGCTGTGGAAGATTGACTCAGTGAATGGAGCAAAATTTTGAAGAGGTGATGCAACTTGAAGTTAGCTTTCCAAAAATCTATAGCTTGTCCAAATTGGAGCAAAGACAAGGTCGGGGCGGCCAGATTACTGCAAAGAGGTTTGTTACCTAGCGGGGACTGATTTCTTTTGATCCTATGTTTGTTGGTGCCATGATACATTTCAATTGTAATAATAATTACACTAAGACTTTGCCGTGCAATGAGTGATTGAATGTTTTTGCATGAATATTTTGAATGGCCTGCATGAATTGCATGATTGAGGGGGGGGGCTAAAAAGAATACATAAATAATAAGTTGGAGAGGGTGAATGTTGTAGTATTGAATCTAAGAACTTAAAAAAGGTACAACATTGTCAATCCATGGTAGAGGTTGGTATTTGAGGTGAGTGATTGTGTGCTGTATTTTTCATTTAGAGCTAAAGTTTAGCCCATTTGAGCCTCTAAATGTACTTTTGAGCTAGATTTTTACTTAAAAGATTACCTTAATCTATGGGAATGCTTGATAAGATGCTTGAAGGATATTAGATGAACCATTGTGTGTGATGAACCATTATGTGCTGGAATTGTTAATGAAGTGGCAATTTCACCCACTTAGAGGTTTTAAATGCAAGTTTTTGGTGAGATTTTGTCATAGGAGTTGCCTAATCCACTCTAGTCTATAATTGGGTGATTTGGGGGTCATAGCACCCAAATTGGTAATTTTAGGTGTGCTGTCCTTGATTCATTTAGGGCATTTTAGGCCAATTTTGAGTATTGTAATTAGGAGTCCATTGCTTGGAGGTGAAATAGGATAGAGGTTTTACACACTCTCCCTCGGCCAAATTCTAGAGGTGATTTTTTCTTCACGCAAAAAAAGTCACTCACAGCGATGGCATTGGAAGTAAACAATCACTCTACGACACGGCAAAAAAGAAGGATTTCAGGGTGGTTCTTCTTAAGGAGATGTTTGGGAAAAAATAGGTGCACAAAAAGCATGCGAATTCACCAAACAGCAAGCGCAACACAAAGACAAATAAAAAGAAGAACGTTCCGGGTCTACCTACTCCTCACAAAAAGACCGCAAGGCTCTTGCCTCAAACTAAAAGTATTGTTGAAACAGAAGTGCGAGTGGCAGTAATGGCAATCACCTTGCAGGACATTGTCACACTCTGTCATGGACCCACGGAGGTGAAATGGTTGGAAGTGGGGTTGCTCATTCACAAAAGTGACTTGGTGTTGGACCGAGACATTATAAACAATTCCCCTACGGCAAGGACCTTATTACTTCTCATGCATGAGTAAGGTGAATTGGCACAGAAGCTTTACATGGTGCTTAGCACATGAATTGCGGGGGGGCAACGTCAACAACAACGAGGTACGATGCAATTTTGTTCTCCTCAATTGTTTTTCTCTCCAAGGTTCTGCAATTGCCTCATTTCTGCAAATATGTAAATGTGTTCTTGTCCTTAGTCTTGTACTCTATTCTGTTCGACTACATGAACAACTTTGTCCTTCTTTGCGTGCTTGTCTTGCGCATGCTTACGTCCATTGCCCCAAATCATGTGTAGGACCCAAATCATGTGCCGCCAAAAATCATGAATGAAATGTGGAGGTCAATCAGATCATTTGACCCAAAGAAATTCAGTGGCGAGACCTGGCAGAACTCGATCCTTGAGGAGATTGAAAAAATAGAGTTGTACTTGGCATACCGGTTGGACTTGAGAAAATTTCTGAAGGAGAAGAACAACGCGCATTGAGCTCTAGAGGCACTCTGCACAAAGTACATCACAAAGCAAGTCTATACCTTTGACATCACAAGTTGCCTTACTCAGAAGCGCAGGGTTGCTATTTTATAAGCCTGTGCATGTGAGCTTGTGAGTCTACAAATTTTATGGTTGAAATTTAGTGGAGAACCTATAATCGTGAACTTTTGAATAATGGACGATTTAAAATTCAAGTATGTTTTATTGAACATCATTGTTGACATAAAAATATGGGTTGTTTTATTCAATGTCCACAAAAATGTGTTCCAAAAAATAGTGAAAACATTCCAAAAAACATGGGTTTCTTATAGTGTCTTGATGGCCTTGGCTTTGGCATCTTCATCCAAACCGACAAACTTGACAAAATCCTCATCAACTTGATGAGAGCCAATGGAGCGTTTTAGGTGTTCCTCAGGCAGTGGTGTAAACTCTGGTGGGCAATCTAAATACCAAGCACCAAATTTGAGGTGTACACTAGTCCACCACCTCAATTGAGACAGCAAAAACATGCAATGTTCTAAAGAAACATCCAACCAGGTTCCTAAAAATGGAAGAAGATCATGCTTGGCAATAGCACCCTTGGGCAGCAACTCGTATTTGAAGTATCTGCGCCAAAAAAACAATATGTTACAAGTTAAAAATGATGTTTTTAAGACAATGAATGCTAAATGAAGTACTAATACAACAATGACAGCTTGAAATGAAATTCACACCGGTAGATTACATGCCTAATGACAAGGTCAGAGCCTTTGTGCTTCTTGAAGTCATTTGACTTTTAAAAAACGTCGTGTCCCTTAAAGTGCATCAAGAAGGCGTGGTCCCACATTCAAATTCTCCACCCCTCAATGTAATCTGCAAGTATCTCTGGCTCTTGCGGAGAGTCCATAGTCAATGCCAATTGATCCTTCTTGACAATATTATCAAACATATCGGTTCCCACATCCTCAATCTGCAAGATTAGAAGAAGACAAGTATCAATTAAAAGCTACCCAAGTTAGAACAAATTGTGAAAGGAATGACGTTGTCAGAGATCTTAGAACTCAAAAAAGGAATGAATACAATTTCATTCAAATGAAGAACAGTTACTCGAGCATACTAGTGGGCCTTGGCCAGAAATGACTTCAGTTCATTTTCTCCAACTAGCTTCAGTGGAAATCTCCGTGCCTCTCTTGTCTAAACTGATGAGTTCTACCTCCAAAGCCACTTCACCTTCTTCTCACTCCTCACATTGCAAGTTGCAATCAATTGTAACTTCTCTAGAGTCATCTTCGGAGTGATATTTTGAACTCCAATGGCGCTCAATCTACAAAAAAAAAAATTAGTATAAACTAGAGATTGAGGAAATGAAATTGAAAGGTCATTACTATAGTGAATGCACCTCTTAAAGCCATTCTTTCCCAAGATTGGAATTAGCAATTGCTAAGAGCTTCCCCAGTTTTTGTATCAATCTTATTGTCTTATCCTCACTACCATTCTCCATTGCAACCAATACACCTTCCTTTGGCTGCTCCTCCTTTGGTGTCTCCTCTTTATACAATTGTACTGTAGCATTAGATGCTATTGCGATCTCATATTGCAAAGTAGTTAAGATATTAGTTTACAAGAAAAAAAGGCAAAAACTGCGTTAAAATACCAAAGAACATAAACACATGCAAAAGATGTAAGTGAAGACATACTCGGAAAATAAAAGAAGTAAACTTTTCGATAGACATTGAGTACCAACTCTTCCTCAAGTTTTGTTGGCATTGTTTCATCTCATAAAACTTCTCCAATGGCAACACTCCATATTTGCGGACTCAATGGAGCGTGTGCACCAAACTTGTCTTGATAAAAGAATTTTTATAATCAAGAGAAATTTCATTAGATATTATTAACAAACAAGATGACAAATAATATTCCAAATTACAATTGCAAGCAGGGATGCATGTACTTGTTTATGTCATGCATAGCATGCATGACAGTACCAATCTTGCCCTTGGTCTTGAGAATGATAGAGTCCACCAATCTATGCCAATCTTTGTCAAGATTATAGTGTCTCAAAATGTAAGAAGTCCAAGCAAGTAGGCAATGGTTACCATTGCAAATAAAAAACTTTGAATTTTGGAGATGCTGCAAACCGGGTGTTGCATTCAAAGTGGCGTTGATGACATCATTTTCCTCATTCTACAATTGTCTCCATGAGTCTTTCTCTGCATCAAAGACCTACTCTTCTTATCCTTGCTTGTAAGTGATGGAAACATAAAAGACAAAAGATCCATCTTTGTATCCATACACAAAATCTTGCTCCAATGTTGTAAGATCATATTGCAACGTTGGTCGGACCATTGGCATCATAGCCATCCGACACAAAGGAAAATTGAGACAAGAAATTGAAAGAGGTTTTATCCGTAAATTAGCAATGGAAGCAATAGAATTCACTTTCTGAGCTCTTCTAAATGCATCCTCAGTGATGATTCCATCTTCTATCTCTTGCATGTCTTCATCAATACTACTCCCCTCCTTGTCTTCATCTCCACCAAGGTGAGGTTGATCCAAGGTATTGGACTTGTGAGGATGTAATAGAAGAACATCCATCTGCACAAAGATTGGTTCAATAGAAGATATTAATACCTAAATTAGAACAATAAGGATTATAAAACACTACGTGCATAACATTTTTTGACACATACTTCATCTGCTGTTCAAAGTATTTGAATCCGTCAATGAACAAAGTGAGCATTTATGCTTTTAAAAATAAACACTAATAATGATTGTTGTTTTAGTAACTAGGGACCTAATGATTAATCATTTAGTAACAATGGAATCAATAAGAGTTCTAGACTTACCCCTAGGCACCGAGGGGAGGGCAATGAACACCTACAACTTCCTTAAATCTTTCAAGATCTTTGAAATCAAAATCATTTCTAGAAACCCGAACAATATGCTTGGTGCCAGGGGAAGAGAAGCATAAGCAATATCCTGAAACTAAATCATGAATGTATTTATAATGAAGATAAAAAAAAATCGGCCATTACTCTCTACTCAAAATCAAGCAAAGGTAGTTAATTTACAAATGTGATCTCAAATCTTTAATAATTGAATGATGATATCAAAAGGTCAATAGTGGACTCTGTCCGTCAACATAAAAAGAATGGTATTTAGAACTATTGACTTCATGCTTCTTGGATAATTGATATCATAAGTTCAATTTGGAAAATCTAGCCTTGGCACCAAGGGGTGAGTGAGAACTTTTGTGGCTAATGAATAGACAACAATTTTGATAAACAAATTACAAATGGGATCCTAGCTTCATAAGCCCTAAATTATAACAATAGGGGTTTGGACTAACTCTTGGAGCCGAGACTGCCTTCCATGCACAACCCGAGTAATCAATATAAATTTTACCTAAGCAAATCTAGATGCAATATTGATGATAGGATTCAAAATGCACAATTGATGAACTCAACATTCAATGTTCTGCAAGATCTGATTTCTAAACAAAGAAACTCCTCTCGGCCCCAAGAGGTGGCTAAAAACCATGGGGTTGTGATCAAAATAATTGGAACCGATAATCCATCTCACAAATCCGAACACTAATTCCAATGGGTATTTGTTTAGGATTTCTATGCAATGAGACAATCTTACAAATAATAGCACTAACCGCAATGTTGTAGATTTTCTTTACTTAAGCAATCATAATTTAGATCACCAGTTTGGACATGTAGGCTCCCCTTGGCTCTAAATGGTGACAATCTCCCTACTTTTAGTAATAAAAAAATCCAACGAGAATCTTAGAACAATCAAATTCATTTTCTTCTTTGAGCTGGATAACAAAACCAAGATAGGGTTTCTCTCATCTCCACGTTGAGATGAAGGGAGAGGCTACGAATACTTGATCAACTAATTTTTGAATTTGATTGATCTGCAATTCCACCACAAGCTACAAATTGGCTTTTTAAAGAACATTTAAGAAAATGCGGTGGAGTGTTAGAGCTAGACAACGCAACCAAAAGTTCAATATTAACTATTCAAGTTGTATACTTGCAATACGAGTTTAGAATTTGAAATGAAAAAAAAGATAGGACTCTAGATGCTACTAAGTTGAGATCAAGATCCCAGTGCACTAGGGACACCCTTGGCGCAGAGACCTCCGATAGTTTACAATAAATTTGATAAAATATAATTTCAATCAAAACAAAAGAAGATAACATCATTCTTAGTTTCAACCACGATTTCTTTATACATAATTTGATTGGTATACCGACTCTTTGATCAAGCGTTAAAAATAGATTTGTTCTTACAAAACCAAAGCAGATTAGGGATGCCAAAAGATTAAGGATGCCAAAATTTGATGCCAAAAGAATATATGATGCCAAAAGGTAATTTGATGCCAAAAGAAAATTTGATGCAAAAGAATATTTGATGCTAAAACAAAATTCGATGCCAAAAAAAAATTCACTACTAAAGGATAATTTGATGCCAAAAGATAATTCACTACTAAAAGAAAATTTGATGCCTAAAGAAAATTCAATACCAAAAGAAAGCCGATTAGGGATTCGGAATTTAACATTGACATTGAAACTACAAAGGTCGGACTTGGCTTTGGCGTTGAGAGGAGGCATGAGCTCACTTCCAATTGATCAAAAAAATTAACCTAAGTATACATTTGCTAATCGTCACTTTCAAAAAAATTCAGGTATAAAAAATAATTATTGAACCTTACGATCCAGCTCTTTCAACTAGACATAAAAATTGTAGGGGTCCAGTTTGGCTTCGGAGCGAGATGAAGGAAACTCTATACAGTATTGATCAAACAACTCAGTCTGCTTACACATTTGAGCAAACCTAAATTAAAAATTAAATCGTCCATTTATTGAAGATTAGATCTAGCTCAAAGAATTGACTTCAAAATCACAAGGATTGGATAATGGATTTGGCGCCGAGAGGATCAACAGGTACTAACGAGACTAAGCAAAACTCTTTAAATCCTAAACAAGTTAAGATGCTAGATTCTACAAAGTGATTGAAATTTCTAATTGGTTTTCAAATGGGACTCCAAATCTATAGGCCATTGGCACCCCTTGGTGCTAAAGGAAGCCTCCTACACTAATTTGACTTATCCAAACAAAATGGCATGTTATTAGAACCAAGTACAAGAGCCGTAATAGCTACAAGACTTGGGCATTTATTCCAGTTGGCAAAGTACAACCTTCAACGGTTAAAGCTTTCATTGTGCTCCCCAATATCCTTATAAAGTCAAAGCAAATGAGTTGTACAGACAACATACTTTGGCACCCATGGTTGCTGGAATCGAAGCAATGCTGGCGGAGATTTCTCCATCCCAGCCCTTTTCCTTGCTTCCGCTCCCATTGCCATCACTTCTCCATCCTATTATAGCAGTGCTTTTAGTTACCGGTCTCCTTGCCATTTCAATTGGGGCCCTAAAACAAACCACCAGAAACAACTCATCTCTAGCTCGTAAATGAAGGAAGTTGCAATACTATGAAAGCAAGGGATGTAGGGTTTCAAACAATTGGATATCTTTTATTTACAAATAAGTTTCAACAAGCTAAAAATCTACGCAGTGGCTGAGGAAGCACTCGGGAGTGCTTAGGGTTACCGGGGGCCAGAAGCACAGGGTGATAGGTTTAGTCCTTCCCTACGTGGTCAGTTCGAGAGACTTAGGATATTGGCTGAGAAGTTCGTCATTGGTTCAGGTCCACAGGCCTTCTTTACAATTGTATTAGTATGCTGTATGTTGTTGCCTAGCCTTATTCATTAAAATTTGAAATTCAATAACTTTCACACTGTAGTATGAGAGGTTGTGTTCTTGGTATGAACAAAGAACTTTATGTACAAAGGAATGCAAGGGCTTTATCTGTAACGTTTGAACATGTGATGTGAAAGTTATGGTATTTCTAAAATAACAGATTATTTAATTCAATTTTTTCATTTATAGAAATTTTGAATTCAACAACTTTCACATTGTAGGTCTAAACACCACAAAACAAAATCCATGCAAAGGGGTTTCTATCAATGCCAAAAATGCTTCTAAGTGCCTCACAATTTCTTAGATCTCATTGTATCAAACAAAACAAAAGAAAAGAAACAAATAAAAAATTGAATTCAAGGTATATGAAAAGTTATTTGTTCTTACACCGACCACTAAAGTTAAGAGCTCATTGTCTATTAAAAGAAGCTGAACAATTTGAAACAATTTTCAATATATAGAAGAATGCCTATGTCATCTAATCCAAGTTGTTTCAGATTTTGTAGACCTTTATGGAATTTATTACTAATTTTAGAATTTCAAATACAATATTGACAAAAAGAGACCACCTTCTCAAATGTGCATTGTTGGTACCATGAAGAAAGCTAAATGTTGCTCTTCAAATGTACATGCTGGCATATTGAAGACCAAAAAATTTTACCCTATGTCATGATTGCTAATAGAGTAGACTACTTTAACTCTCGCCAAATAGTCAATTATTGGCGAAGGCTCTATACTAATGTAGTTTTGGTTCAATAGCCAACATGATTAAATATTTGTAAAGAGTTGAATCATCCCTATATTATAAAATTAGAAAACTATGAGCCTTGAATTTCCTAAACTATAATATGTCTTTGATTTATGAAATATAGTGCTAAACACCTGTTTTTGCATGTATAAGAAGTGCAATCTTGAGGCCTTCTTCTCAATTGATTGAATCCAAATTGAAAAATGAATTGCTAAATCATAATGGTCACACATGAATAGATTTACTTACAAAAGAATATGACGTTCTTCTTGCACTATACAATCTAAGTGCCTTGTCCTCAATTCGGGGCAGCTTTTGCAGACTCCCTTTATTTACGTCCTTCACTTTGTTATTGTTTATTTCCTGCAGGTTGCAAGTGTGTTCTAACAAAGATGCACTCTTGTTTGATGAAATAGTCAATGCTCTCTTTTGAGACTGTCGCAACTCCTTCCGAGAAGAAAAGAGAATTTTTTCCTTCTTTTGCTTCCTCTTCTTCTCCGTGAACCTAGAACTACGCTCATATATCTCTTTTGCAGCAAGCATGAGACTAATGCTACATATTGTAATATGGCTCTAAAAAAAATAGAACTAGTATGACCAACAATGTTATTCATATACTGCTGATGTTGCTGTCATTACACCAAGTGTACAGCTAAATCCAACCCATATCCTATTCACTATCGTTACTAGAAGAAGTTTTGCCGCTCACTACATCAATTGAACGTCCTAAAGAAAATTGAGATCCTATTTCAAAAACCATGTCAATTGGTTCATTTTTTGGCATAATCGATGCAATGACTGTGGGTCATAAATTAAAGAGTGAGAGTATGGTTTAGATCTTTTGAAATGGTAGTAATAGATTTGATCTATAAACCAAGAAGAATCTATGTGAATCCCTTATTTTTTTATGATTTTTATGTTTCTAGAATCTGTTTTTGAATTTTTGATTTCTTTCTTTTATGAATTAGTTAAGATTAATCGGTCACTTTAAGAGCAATCTACCATAATATAGATTTGGGCGGCTATTTCAGTTATACAAAACTTGAGGCTATTGATTTGGGGGACTATGGCATCCATCCGAGCAGATGGCTGTGAGATCCTACTAGTCCTCCCTATTGAAGATGAAGGATTTGCTATAGTATCCTTGCACCTTCTCCATATTTGTTTTGGATTTGTTTAGTCCAATATACATGTTGAAGAAGAAATCATGTCTGAGTCAGGTCACTTGAAAAAATCCGTCCAAATACCAAAGTTAGTAGTAATGGAAGGTCATATTTGGCACCTTTATCCTGGCCGATATAGAGCTTATGGATTGATTTCTCACATGATAGGTGCCTCAACTAAAATCTTACCTTAACAGTCCGACCATTCTACAGTGAAGATGCCATTAAATCCCCCTTCTATGGTCAATTCTATGGAATCCAAGCCCATCAATTTGATAGTGTCCCTGTCTCTCTTATCTATGTGAAGCAAAAAGTCCTTCAACCAATCATAGATCTATCTGGTGAGTTCGAGGGAGAGTCCTCTAGCCTACCATGTCTTCAAGCCCCGCAGTGTTTGAATGGCCCTGATGATGTCTTGAACGCATCTTCAATTCAATATTCCACTCCTTCCAGTAGTCCAGCCGTCTCCGCTCACTCGCGCCCACCAACTTATCCATGTTGTGTAGAGCAAGTTAGTATTGTCAAGTGCCTTTGTAAATTAGCATCAATTTGTGGGTGAAGGAACAAAATTGCTGCATTAGACTATGATGCAATCATGCATCAGAATGTTCAATTCCTTCCTTCAGAATATAATGGAGATGTGATATTTGAATTGCCTTCTTGTTGTTCTTTGTCTTTGCCGTCGGCTGCTTGAAACCTAGATGGTATGGATAAACAATACGACGGCCATGCATGGTGTCGAACTATGACCACCAATATCAACAACAATTACGGTCTAAAATTTAGGAAATCTTCTTGTGTTGGTCACATAGTTTTGTACCAACTTTGAGTGTGACTCCTTCAAAAGATCGTCCAAGCGTAACGAGACCAAGTGGTGTGGTTACACTTCTGTTCCATTCCAATTTGGTGCATTGCCTCCAAAGAATGCTACTATAGTTTACAAGATATGCAAACATCTATCCCATTGTATTACTGTTTGTGATGCTAGAATTTAGTATGTTTTTAGCAAAACTGTCCATATGACCATAGCATGCATTCATTTAGGGAATCACATGTACCATGTTGCCCTTGGTACAAGTAGAGAGTCTTTAGACACTGTTTTTGGACTCATCGCAAATGAGGTCACCAAAACCCCTACTGCTACTAGTTCTGCTATAGCCCTTGCAGCTAGTAAACAATTTCTAGACAACTACCTCATACACAACGGGGATGGACCAAAAGAGATGTTGCAAGGGAAGTTGCTTGAGGATGTTATGGATAGGTTTCAAATATTTTTCTCACCAAATATCCGCAACATTATTTCTTCTTTCCGTAGCACAGGCAAGGGTGGGATCATAGACAGCATCATGAATATGAATCAAAACTCAGAGTTTGAATACATTCATAACAGTGTCTTTCCAGGACAAGGGAAGGAGAAGGTATATTTGTTCAAGATGTTGGTAGAAGGACCTGGAAGTAGAGGTGACCTGGTGAAGCGCATGCAACCCGGAGGAGATCTTGAAAATGCATGGCTCATGTTTGACCATGTCAAACGGGTGAAAGACTGGACTACTATGGGCTGTCAAGTATATGACTCGCACTATTGTAAAGTGATGACTGTTGCCGTTTGTGGTATGCAGTCAAAAGACACTAAAGTGCAGTGTATCATGTGGCGGTCATTGAATGATGTCATGAAACAAATAGGAGTCAAAAATACAAACTTCAAAGGCTTTATGGCGGACAGTGCACAAGCGAATTGGAATGCCGTTTGCATTGTATATGGTACAGGTGATCCAAAAATTCCAATGAAGAACAAAGAGCAAACATGTCTCCTGCATTGGAGTACTTTGTTGCAACAGCATACAAAGAAGCTAATCAAACCGCATCTGCAACATCAGCATATGCGTCTTTGCAAAGAATATAAGGACTCTAGAACTATGGAAGAAGCAAAGACCCAATACTTGGCCATTCAATCAAGGTGGTTATCATCAGGCGCTACCTCAAAAGATGGTTTGCGTGACCATGAATTGTGGCTCATCTTTTAGCACTTTCGATATTGCCAATGGGGTGGCATCAAGCAAATGGCATTCATTTCTACATTTTTTCAGTTTTCATGGTTTTCTTCACTACATTTTATTTCTTGAATATCACTCAGAGTAATTTAATTATTGTTATTTAAAGATTCTGTAATCAAATGAAATTCTGATGACTTTCCTCTAGGCGCTGAGAGGTAGTTTGGCCACTAGATAGGTTGAAGGAAAATATTGTACAACGTCCAACAAAAGTATGTGATTGTCTTTGGGATATCATTAAATTTTATATTAGATTTGAGGATAGTTTATTTGCTTGTTGTCTATTGGATGACTTCATGCAAATGATATTATTTATATATTGTTTTACTTTTCTTGAATTTGTCCAATATATGTTCAGTATTTGAATGTATTTATATATAGTCCAATATCTATTATAAAGTTATTTTGTAATTTAATTATATTTTGGTCACTTACCTCTTGGCGCTAAGAATTACCTTTGCCATAAGGTAGATTGATTAAAAATTATTGCACAATGTTCTTTAGCAGGATATGATGATCAATAGTATATGATGGTCTTTAGCTTCTTCTCAAGTTTTACTTTGAACTTGACATGAATTTTGTTTATTTTTCTAGGGCCTTTCTTTTGAAGAGATGGCGGACATGCCATCATGCAACTTATCCAAAACAATCCATAACAAATCTTTGTAATGATCTAGTAATCAAGGTAATGATTTGTTTGCCGCCAATTGTGATGACAGCATTCAAGCCTTTATGCAGATGACAATTTATCGAGCATTCTTGAAAGGCAAAGCATCAAGGATGGGGCCGTCTAAACAAGAACTCAAGCTAAGAGCTGCTAGATGCAGTGGTGACCCGAAGAAGATTGCAGAGGCATTAAATGACCTTCTAGAAGCAATTGATGTTACAACACATATTCCGCATTTGGAAGGCAAAGAGGTCTTTGGAAGCAATAAGTGGAAGCTAGACCTCCCTATTGGATCAGATGGTGATTCCCATCAATCAGACAAGGTTAATTTTTTGCAGCCAAGAGTATCGATCCGATCCATGCACGTTTATAATGAGCCCTTGAAGGAAAAAAATACTACAAAAAACAATGGATACAGCTCTCACGTCACAACAACATTTGAGATTGATTGTAACACTAAGCAATGGCATATTGCCAGAATTTCGCACAAGTCCAGCTGCAAATGCCATGCCCAGCAACAAGGAACAAAAATTTGTTGCTTTGCCCAAATTGCAAGAGGATCTAAAAGCACTCCAGCTCCAACATATTGTGGGAGAAAGAAACAATATCATGAAAATAAGGAGATCATGACAGACTACTGGTTTTGTCCAGTTGATATTTTACAATGTGCTGGAGGCTCTAAGCGTCCTTGGATAATTGACTAGTCCCAAGTACCAGACATGTAGCTTGTATTGACCAAAACCAATTTGACTAGATAAGAAACAATTTGTTTTGCCCAAGCTCCAAAGGTGACCTCCTATGTCACCTCAAAGATTATTCACAATGTCTAATATTTTTGAGGCGGTTCTTTATGATCATTCGACCCTTTTTTATGTAGACACCTATCCCACAACTCAAAGGAGCAAGTCCATTTGACGGATTGCTAATGCTCCTACTATAGAACATCGCAACAAGTGGGAGAGTGCTGGTAACGTGAAAGGATCAATCTTGGGAGTAACCATGCTCCCCTTCCCTGGACTTGGTGTTGCAGCATAGGGCAAGCAAATTCCCAGTTATACTCCCAAAAACCACTCTAAAGCATAACAAAGTGACTCTAAAGATCGAACCCGCGAGATTTTGTGAAGTATCTAGCCTTATTTAGTCTCTAAGCTCAATCAGTATCCATGTTTCCCTTTCTGGTCCTAATACCACAACCGGAAACACAACAACACCGAAAACTACAATCAGACCCTTCTCTCCTTCTTTGATCCGGCCAACTATCCGATCCGGTCTGATCAACTCCTATTCACTCTTATCCTCATCCGATTTAGTTTTACCTCTATTTCACCATCAGAGGGTTCACCACACTATAAGAAAACGTTGTTTTTTATGACGTTAGAAGGAAACGTTTATGTCAGGTCAAAACAGGATGTAGTCATAGAAGCTTTGTCCCTGAAACACAGAATTTTGAGAGATGTTCTTGGGAACATGCATATGTCCATTGACAAATGGTTTAATGTTGCAGAAAATGTGCATGGTCTGAAGGACATTTTGGAAAACGACTCAGCGTTATAGAAGACATCATGCACAGGAGATGAAAGCCACATGGACCGCTGTTTGGTCAATGCATTTGCTTGACTTCAGTGCGACCGTGGATCGGAGGTTGGTAGGGCAGAAAAAGGTTTGGATAGTCCTTATTTTTCCGAGAGTATGGGTGGGTGGCAATGGAAAAGCGATAAAATGAATGTCATTTTCAAGAAATAACGATTTCTTTTAATTAAGTCCTTGGGCACTATTATTGAAATTGGAAAAAGCTGGTTTTGGGAAGAACGTGTACGTGTGGAAGCCGTCGATCTTGTCAAAAATTCTGCCTGAACTCAATGTAGTTGGATATGTTAGAAATCTGGAAAAAAAATTTGAGGGGACCCTTTTTTGAGGGCTCCACATAGTGAATACGTGATGAGCATTTTTTCTTCATAACAACTGACGATTTGACCTTTGTATAATTACTTGTGCGGTAAGAATGAACCACTTCCAATTGTTGGGATACTGGAACGTCATATATAAATGAAATTGTCAGAATATGATCAATTTGAACTGCCATTTTTGTAGCCAAAAATAAGTAAATTTTAAAATCCCACATCTTCTGCACATCTAACCGTAGGATCTTAAACCTAACAAGTATGAGAAAATGTGATAAATTTTTCAAAATTGATGACCGCACGGATTGCAAAATATTTGCATTTAAAGTGAAAGAATCAAGTTTTCAAGCACATTGCAAAACTATATTATTATACTTTGAACCTATTTAACTTAAATTAACCGCACTACAGAGTTTTCTACTTTTATCCCTAAAGGATTATGAGTGCACATCTTGAACAATGAATGAACAGAAACACATAATGAACTCATGAAAATGCATTTTTAAATTCATCAATCTTTTTTAAAGATTGTTTAATTAGATTTTTTACTTTCATACGAATGAGATCATGAAGATTTTGCTTTCCATTAGTTCTATAATTGTAGAAGCTTCATGTACCCTTTCCACACGAGTTCCACCAATGTTTTCATGTTCGTGTGCATTTGTTGGTTGTGGAGCATTGATTGCTTCATTATCAGGTCTTGTATGTCCTGGATTTGGAATACCTTGCTCACCATTGTTGGCAAAATTTAGGTCATCATCTAGCATCAATAAAATTAACACATATTATATACAACACTTTGAAACAATGCTCCAATGATTTGAGTACTAATAGACATCTAATCACTATATTTTGTACAAGGATAGGTAGTGATGTGAAAATTAGATTTCATGTTTGGAATCCACCACTTCTTAGGCGTCAAGCTTCCTTCAACAACAATGAAGCATGGTCTTCAACAGCAAGATGTTGGCTTTCAGTCCTTGGGTGGAGCAATTGTTGTCTCCTACCATTCCCAACTATTTTAAATGTAACCCGTGCTTCTTGTGACATCCGTTGAGCCATTTCAAATTCTAAATTCAACAAACTCAGTAAGTTAGTTTTGAATTTTGTTACACTTCCTTAAATTCATTTTCAAACTACATTTCTAATTGTACATCACATATATCGTTGAGATGCCAAACTTTTTGTGCATGCCAAATAATCTAGGTAGTACAAACAAACTATAAGAAATCAAACTATTACAATGGTACTCCATGTAATTGACAAATATAAATGTAGATTGTTTAGAAGATCCAATGATTTTCAAGTAAAAATGCCATGAGATGTGCCTAATTTCAAAAATAAGCAAGAAATCGATTACCAATTATGAACGAAAGAAATAATTTACATATGGCATGGAGTTTGAACAACAATAATTCATTTATACTAAATTAAGCTATAATAAATGGAGGTCTACATTACCTTACCAAATAATGATGGAACAACTTTACCCTTTGTTGGGGTTGTAATAGCCTATAGTTAGTATGAATTGAGGGTTCTAAATGTAAACAAACTCACTTATACAAAAGTGAACTATAAATGCCAAGTATCTACACTAATGATAGAAATTTTGGAACAAACAATAATTAACAAATGACCTTCCTACTATAATTCCAATAGTTCAAAGTTTCACAATGTCAAAAAGCACAAGAGAATGTTTTCATTTGAGCTTTCAGTCTTCTTGCATATCTATCATAGCTAGGCAATAAAATTTGTAATCCTTACTTGGATTCTAAATACAAATAATTGAACAGCATCCTTTCTACAACTCATATGGCTATTGGATAAAATAATTTTGAGATACTATACAATACAAACATGTGCTATTAAAACAAGTGTTGAATTACATACAAGGCGCTTAAACTCACCGCGCAAATGAAGTACACAATTGTGCAAGAAGAATGCAGTCCGGCACAAAGAAATCCAATAGCGAACGACAAACGGAAGTTGGACCTTTTTAGCCAAAAAAACTTTAGTCTGAAGCTTTATGACGGTGTTTTTATTACAGCTGCCAACCTTCTTACCTTACACAAGTAACCTTCTGACAAGTCTATTGTATAAAAACTCACTAATACTACATATATTGTATACAAGTATTATATACAAGAAGTATTGTAGTTGTATTGAAGTTTGAATGACTACCACTATTGATTACCGAATAGAGACATTACATTTAGAATATATTTTAGAGGACTTGTAATTTGAGGTTCTAAACATAATAACAAAATTCCACATCACAATATTATATTACATTTTAATGCATAGCACCTATTTTTATTATTTGTTTAGAGCCTTGGTATTTTAGCAATTACCTATACTTTGGGAAAAAATTACATTCAAAGTAATGCATACAACTTTTCTTACTAGCTTATTACTATAAGAAAATTACAAAACAAAGATTGAAGAGCCAACTACAATCCTCTGAATGTGAAAATTGTAGAATTTTTATAATAAACAATATAATATATGTTTTTACAATGAATGTAATTTTTATTTGAATATACAAACTAAAAGTGGCAATTGCAAATAATCATTAAAATACTATAATTGGATTTACACTCAAAATTCAAAAATTAACAACCAAAATTGAGGTACCTTTAGTTTCAATTTTGGTTGTTCTTTTTTGAATTTTCTTAAAAATAGAATTATTTAGATTTGTGGGAATATGAATTTTCTTTCAATTGGTGTCTCAAATCAAAGTTTAGTCCAAATAAACTCAAAATAAAGAAGCCCAAGTAGCAAAAAAAATTTACAAAAATTAACTTATTTTTTTGGGATTTCTTTTGCCATTGATTATATTTTTGTCCACATAAAATTTTTTGATTCATCTCATTTGGATAAGGGTTGTGGAAGTTTTGGAGAATCTTGTTTTACGTACAATTATCATAATTCCTAAAAAAATTAATGGATTGGATTTGTTTTTGAAATCAATTTTTATAATGTTCCAAAAAAAAATGGTTTAATTTGCTTGTTTGAATAATGCCACCACTGAAATTAGTGTAATTCAATTCCATCTTAGAAATATCAATCATTTAATTTAATGCCCTTTAATATCGTACATATTTATACTTAATAATTTTTTAAACAATGAAAACCAGTTTTTAAAAAAAATAAATTTATACTCTAAATTAAACTTCCTACTAAAAAAATTTAAACTTCTCTATTTTGTACAGCAATAAGTTTAAATTAAAAAGGTTAAAAGCCAAATAATTTACTAGTCATATCAAGTGAAAAAAAACTACTTTTCTTCATTTTCACCCCAAAAGTCTCCTTCAATTGTCTCCTTAAAGGACAAAATAAATTTTGGGTAGGCTCCTACAGTCTCAATATTTGTCTTAATTTTTTGACATTTTTAGTGAAGGTATAAAATTACATTAGCATTCCAAATATATAATTCTTATTTCAATTGGAGCTTGAAAAAACAAACTATTGCCTATAAAGCCCTTTTTTCTAGTTGAGCAGGTAGAAAAAATAAGCTCAAAAAAAATTAAAATAAAAGTATTTAGCAATTTTTTTTATATAGATTATTTTTTTATCTACATAGAAAGCTTTGATTTATTCCATTTAAATCTGTTATGTGAAAATTATAGACCATCTTGTTTTTTGGGAGTATTAGAGCATACTTTTGAAACTATTATTTATTTGATTAAAAAATTGTAAATTCAGTATACTAACGCATTCTTATACTAGTTAGGTATAAGATGCTACAATTAGATATGCAAAAAAAGAATTTTCATAATTTTTATTTTTTGCAATAGAAATGGCAGTTCTTAGAGTTTATTATGATAAAATAGGCCTTCAATATTTGACAGAGGGTTAATATAGAAAAAATGTGCAAAGAACAATTATTTGTAAAAAATAGCATTTGTAGTGAACATTCACAAATAAATCATAATATGGTTTCAATTAAACTCTACAAATAGCTTTAACTAAATTTATATTAGAAAGAATGCCATTAGAAATTACTATAGGATGTAAAAATCAAAAATATCATAATATAATAATAGATTTTGCTACATCAAAATAGCAAATAGACCATATGATCCTAAAATTCTTCATCACAGCAATTCATCCAGCTCAATGTGAGTTTATCATAAACACCATCACACATTGAACTTTTTACAATGGAATACCATCTAAAAAATGATGCTTTCTGATAAAAAGCAACACCAAACTGTCCCCTATCACCAATGGTTTTTGTACAATGCCATAGCTCAGAAGCTTTACACAACATAACATTGCCAATGTAGGGAATTGTAAACAACTTGATCTCTGGTAAATAAAAATTTACCTTGTTGCCATATTTGTCCCTTATACCTACACAAAAAATCCAATAAATCAAATCCAATTCAAAATATTAGAATATGATGCATAAGATGCTAAATGTAAATGCAAAAAAAAACATACCATGAGATCCAAACCAAATAAAAAATCCATATGGTGCATCATCTGCATCGGCATGGATGTTGCAGTGATAGTTTCAAGAAACACACATAGAAGTAAACGGGGTATTCCCAAGTGCCACGTTTTCTTCTTCTCCAATGCCTTCTTCTTTCAAAATCTCTTCCAAATGCTTGAAGACAACAGGAAACTGAACCTTCAAATGATCATTGATCATCGTGCATAAGAGATTAGCACAATGGTAGCAATCATGAGTATCATGCTTGAACCTGCAAAATTAACAAACACCATATGAGTACATATTTTATGAAAACATTAAATATTTGAAAAAATTTACTTTAATGTCAAAGTGAATGAACAAACCTTCCAATAAGGCCATAGGCATATCGAAAACCAAATGTCACGATTCTTGAATCATGATCTGCTCTCTTCATCTCTCCTCATTTGGTAGGATTTCCATAGGCCTCTAGAAATATTGCATGCTCCGTCATCTCTGCAAGCATACTATAGCCAAATCTTCCATTTACTAATAGAAAATGGAACCCATGCCCTGTAGAATCACCACATATAATTGGGGAGCTAACTTTATCAAAAGTGTTATGCTCCCCATCAAGATCGTGTTCCTTAGCCCAATACGTCTTGGGCCTGATTTTTTGAACCCTGTGTATGACATGAGGTTTTTCACCTTCAGAATGCCAAACCTGTGCATCCAAAGGTAAACTTGGATACTGTTTATCAAGACCCATAGAATGAATATTGTAAAGATGATTTTTCAATTTCTTTACATCAGCTGGGATCTTAGTCTTACCACACTCTCTACAACCATATGTTTTTTTGCCAGGGGTAGGAAAAATGCCATGCCCTTCAAAAAAACAAGTAAAGAGGTGAAGTTTCTCTAAACGGCGATGCATCTTCCCTGTATAGTGCTCATTGAGGGTTTCCTCAGAATTTGATAGGACACATTTGCAAAACAAACAAATGTGCTTGTTTGGATCTTCCATACCGGCTTCTCTCCGTTCTAGTGCTTTATTTTTTTTCGCCTTTGACCTGGTTTTTCCCATCCTATACAACAAAATAAAACACATTCATTAAAATATTGTTGCAACAAAAATGAATCAAACAAAAAAGATTTGAAGCTTTCTACATGTGTGTATATAAAGAATGCTCAAATTTTAGAAGTATGCAAAAGAGTGATGCATCAAAGCATCCTGCAATGCTCCTAGCTAAGTAGGAACACCACACAGCTGACACACCAGTCCCTTCCTATACTTGGACATTAGGCTCATTCAAAGAGACTCAAAGCTTCCTGCGGTGCCGCAAGTCTAAGTTGTAGAAGCCACACAGCTGAGACCTCTAGGAACAAGTAGATATTGTCTCGGAAGAGCAAGATATATATAGCAATTATAAGGTTTGAATTAAATCAATGAATAACCTATTAAGCAAATAAACCCAAATTATTGTAAACCATTAATTTACATCAAAATATACCTCAATGTCTTCTTGCAACACTCCTTCAAATTTGATCAAACACCAAAAAATTTGGTGAAAAGGCTGCCCTTCTTTTCTGTAGGCCTGTTCATCATGCCATGATCCAAAAGAATCAATTATATAATATTCAATGCATTAACAATTTATCTTTAACTACAGTTTTATACACTATAGTAGCTACACATAAAATTGCACAACAAAGCAATCTAAAATGATTTCCATCATTATATTGAATTTTTCTCTGTAGAATCTTGGTGGTGGTAAAAAGAAAATTTTACATTATCTTAGAATGCATTTTTTAGACAAAGTGTATATAAACTACAAATTTTCAAAGTGTTGAAAATAAGATTTTGGACAACCAACCATAGGCTCCTATAAATGGAAGTACATTTTAGGTAAGACTCTAGACTATGTGGTTTTAGAAAAAGTTGAAATTAGGTGTAATTACCTTATATATTTATATTGGTATTGTTGCCTTAAAACCGCTCCTTTAATCCATTGATGTCTACCTTCCCAACCTGTACCAAGAAAAGAAATTTAGAAGATCAACATGGATGCAGTCTATATCATGTCTGAAAAGCAAGCCAATGCAAACATGATGAGATCCCTAGAAACTTGATCACATGATCACTTACAAGGTACACAACACCCAAAGTCTAACTCAACCAAGGTTGTCACTAAAATTAGATTGTTTTGTGAATT
Organism: Neckera pumila; assembly: GCA_963969595.1. Classification (NCBI taxonomy): domain Eukaryota; kingdom Viridiplantae; phylum Streptophyta; class Bryopsida; order Hypnales; family Neckeraceae; genus Neckera; species Neckera pumila. The sequence continues at coordinate 498,477 of OZ018418.1, read as the reverse complement.
TCTAGAGAGTGCATTATTAAAAGAATCATTCTTTATTGGGAGTACCATTATGGTCACCATGATCATTCACAATCCTACTCATGGCCAAGTAAGGTGAACCTGCAATACAAATAGAGTATATTCATGTTGAGATTGAATAATCTGAACATCTAGTACAATTAACATGTTTGTGAAATAGTTAGCATGTTTCAATATTGATTAAATATTTAGTAGATTTCTGAATTAAATATGAAATAATTAATTTAAATATTTTGAATCAATTTAGAAAATCAAAATCATTTGAATTACTAACTAAGCCAATGAGCTGTTTCTTGCTTATAAGACAGGTCTAAACACATGAATATAAAAATCTAATTATGTAGCATATTAATTGAAAATAATATTTTTGTATTTGTAAAATCATAACCATTTGAATTACTAATACATGTTAAATCTAAGACTCCTAGATGAAGGACAGTAATTGGATTGGAACTTGATATACTCACAAATATTGGAGAGACAAACAAAAGAGAGTCCCTACAGAGCTCATTTGAAGACTCGCACTCACTAAGATTATTGTTGCTCAAGTCTCTGTTATCAAGACATATATGAATTAAATTAGAAATAAAAAAAAAACTCAACACCACAATTCAAACAAAAGCATGCATGAAAGCATACCTGTAGACTTAAAGCTCTCCCTTCACACATCCCCCCAGTAAATTGATGTAATCCTCATATTGAGTTAATGATATTAACTCAATGTGTAAGTGTAATTTATTCTGTCACACCCTCGACTTCCTTTTAGGATTTCCAACTTGGGAAAGTTCACCAACCAAATTGGTCTTGTCTCCAATCTCAAGGACATTGACAGCAACATTCACCAACTTGGGATTTTGGCTCTCAGCTTCACAACTTCGTCTCATATAACTTTGACAACTATAGAACTTGCACTCCTTTCTACCCAACTTGGATATCTTCTTACTTTCCATTTTTTTGTATATCTTTTTTTAACTTTAATCACTCAAGAAATATCCTCTTATTTTAGACAAATTGCATACTCTTCACATATCAAATTGGATTCCTCTCAAGACAACATTCAGTCATTATCAATTCCGACTTCAAGTTGGACTTAAAACATTCCATACAGCATATAAACCAAATTGAACCTCGTTGACACAAGAACGTTCCGTCCGCCCAATTCAACAAAGTAACTTTAGCCTCTCAAACCAAATTGGAAATCAATGCATACGTCATAAGACACACATCCTATTAGGCCTTGCTATTCCAGCATTCAAAGTCATACGCTCTTCAAATTCCTTCTGTCTCACACATAATTCGGATTTGCAAACCTACCAATTTGGCTTCATACAAAAATCTCAAATTGACCCACAACTCAATCCAGCATATGACTCCAATCACATACAACGACACCAATTGAATATGAGTTTTTATCATATTAATCCTAGTTGATCAATAAATCACCATTTATACATTTTTATGTCTTTTTCACCACAACTGGTTCCTACCAACTTCTTCTTACTTAATCTCAAAATCTCCATCTTTACTCCAACTTGGACTTAAATTTCCACAATTTTGCTATCCTTCAAATTCCCACTTCATCTTCATCATCCAATTATCTTTTTCAAGCTGGAAATCACTTCTTCCTCAACTTGGTAACTTTTCTCCACAAGTCATAAATTCACTCCACAAGTCATAAATTCACTCAACACTCACTCCCAATTTCCTTCTTAAACATACCCACATAACAACACTTTAAGCTTCGGCATTACAAACCTCCAACTAGGCTTGTCAAGCATATTTACAGACATTCATACAACCAAAAATTCAAGCACCCTCTTCACTCACAACGGACAAGTCACAGCACAATTGGCTGGGACTCGCAACGGACTCTTTCAAAGTTGGATCCATTCCAATTTGGAAAGATGAACAAAACCTAAACCAAATTGGCAGTTCCTAAATAGCCTAACTTGTTTATTTAACCGCACAATAAATTATCCCAAATAGGAATACAACCTCTCACATACCACTCACTAGGCTTCTAGGTAAACTTCACCCACAACTAACTTCCTATTAGGACTTAACTGCCAGCTAATTACCAAACTGGACTTCCCTTCATTCAGACACTTACTACACCCTCATTGGATTCCTTATATCACCACTTACTACCAGATTCCACTCGGCTGAGAGTCAACTGGCCGACATGACAACTCAAAATCCCATTTGCATTATAGACTCAAAAATTAACTCAAAAATCACACTCCAATTCTAGCCAACAAAATACACAAAAGCACCACATTGGTAAACAAATATATCAACCACATGACAAACACATTCAAAAAGCCTCAAAAATACACAAAAAAATAGAAGTTAAGAACTAGTAGGTTATCTACAGTCATCCATCCTAAATTGATCAGTTATAAAAACTTTGCAGTTTTGAGCCACGCAAGACCAAATCACTCATGAAAATATTACAAATTTGAGAGATGGTTCAAATTAGAAACTATATGAAGCTGATGGAATTAGATCTCACGTTATAGTACATAAGTCAATGAAGATCAAGCCTATATAAATTTGCAAACATTTGTAGCGACCCTCTTCTATTGATTATGCTATCCTCCCTGGCATTTATATGTAATTGTCATCCGTGATTACATTTGGTTGAATGTAATCCATTTTCTTAACACTGTGGATCAATTTTTTGGAAGATGCAGAACTTGTCAAATCAATCTTCCAAATTGATGGATTCATCAAAGTCCATGATTTCTTAGATTCTTTGAAACTTGTCAAAAAATTTGTCAAATTCTTGGGAATTCACTTGATGGATTCATTAGAATCCATGAACAGTAGGGTCACGGCAGGACTTGGGAAGAACTTTCAACAGACACTAAAAAAGAGAGTTCAACTGGTATGAGCTTTGGCAGTTGTTGCCTTCATTCCCCTCAATAGCAAAAAAAACTTAACTTATGTTATGGCGTGATTTCTGTTCCAGATTCCCAATCAAGCACAAAGTTGCATTGATACTTGTAAGTAATCTGACAGCAAAGTGGAGGAAGTGGGGTAGCCTCTACATAAAAAAGAGAAGCAAAGAGAAGAGGAAGGTTGTGGAACCTATCTAATGAAGGTTGTGGAACCTGCTTGATGAAGAGGGCATCAACCGCGTATAGACGCACTAGCGTTGAAATCCGCTTTCCTCAACTTCAATGCAATCCCAGCTGCTATTCTTGCCCCAAGTTTCTCTCTCCTGCAGGGAGTGCACTCAATCCTATGTGCTTAATCGCAACAAAACTGTAAATCCTAAGCCCCAATCTTCAAGTTTTGGAGAAATGAGCATGAACCCTAATGGTCTTCAATGAAGGAACTAAAACAAGTGATTCTACAGAGGAATGAAAACGGCATCAAGACTAGTGCATTGCCCCGAGGATCATCTAAGAGGACAAGGAAAAACGTGAAAATAATCCTCTAGATGCAAAAAACAAACAAATGCGATCGCATCAAGTAGAAGGTGCACACATTTCCCCAAAACTCTCTAACACAAATCCAACGTGAAGACGACATGCAATGTGAAGGCTAGAGGACAAGCTGTGAAAACTCAACGACAACACCAAAATGATGGCCCCGTCACATGGCGGGAATAGAACTCAACAATGTCCATCCTAGTGAAAGTCCACATGCGGGAAGAAAGTCAATAAGTTAACTTGAATTAAACAAAAAGTGTTTTCTATTTTTATTTATGTTCTTAATTTTTGAAATTGAAAGTAAAAGACAACTTCATGTGCTTTTTCTACCTTCATTACTTACAAAATTAAACCACTCGTAACATTTTCCTCACTATTTGGAATTGAATGATTCAAATGTTTTTATATAGGCATCCAACTATACAAGTTCTAAAAAATAATTAATTTTTTGAGATAATACATTTTTTGAAATTCTTTAATTTATGCTTGAATTTCTCCAAATCTACTTCAAAATATTCACTGCAAAGCGAGGTCAAAATTTCCATCAATATTTATTTATTAAAAAACCTATAACCATAGGATCCTTTTGTTAACTTATTCAAGTGCATTGACCCAAAATTTTAGAGTGAATAATATCTCCACTAATTGTAAATTCAAAGTGTCTAAACTTCAAAATGTAGGCTTTTTGTAGCCCTTTCAAAAAGTGAAGTTTCTTGTCTTTCAACATTTGAAGGAAAAAACATGCACTGCATGGCATGTCCTATAACTTGTGAATTTTAGTCAATATGTTGAAAAATGGTCTGGAAACATATGTCAAAAATTTTAACCAAAAAACTTCATACTTGTTTTTTTAAATTATAAAGTGGAAGGTGTTATTCAATGAAAGATAAAAGTAATATGCTACAACCTTTTGGATGAATGTTAAATTGTTAATTTCTAATGTGAAATTGAAACTAAATGATCTAGTAAACAATAAGTATTTTTTTTTTTAATTAATGTTCTTAATTTTTGAAATCCAAATGCGGTGCTTTCAACATTTTTAATTTGATTTTTTGCACTACAAAGTTTTGAGCTTTTAGTCTTTATGTTTGTTGGTAGGCAGTTACTGCCTCTTTTCAGTACATTGTGAGAGAATGTCAATTTCAAAGATACACACATTACTTATAGAAAGGATGCACGTGTCATTTTTCCATTGGTCATACAAGTTTTACACAAATTTCAAATGGGGTATACATGTCATTTTCCTATTGAATGTAGAACTTTTTAAAAAAAAAATCTCAATTAAAAAAGGACTTTAAAATTATCATTCAGAATTTTTTTTTAAAACTCCAAAAAAGCTCTAAAATGTTACCAACCCTAAAATCTTAGCAACACAACTTCGTAATTGCAATTTGATCAGAAAAACTTGCCAATCAGCTTGCACCATACTTTGTCTTCACTATGGAAGTCACTGCTGGCTCAGCCTTAAGAGACATGGTCACAAAAAAGTAAGGATACAACAAAATCAATTCTATGCAAGCTTCAAAGTGCAATACAATAATTAATTATAAGCAATGACCATGGTTTTTGGTAAAGAATACATTGTTTCAAGAAACTCTAGACTTTATGATAGGAAGATTGATTGTGTGAGGGCAAACCAAGGATTTCAGAATTCAGTTAGAAATAGAAAGCTTCCAAATTCACAATTAACAACATTAGGGATTTGTCATTAACGAACCCAGAATTCTCCGCTTCATCCATGCCTCGGTAGCAAGTCAGGCAACATGCGTTAAATTTGATTCACCACGAGCTAGAAAGACAAACCGTAAAATTATGAACTAGCACAAGCATCTGGCAACAAAAGAATCAGCCCTACAAGTTTACCCCAACACTCAATCTCACTCAATTAAAACGCAATCTGAACTCCATGAAAATCAACCATAATCAACCAAAAATCAATCTATTACTGGAAAATCCTAGAAGTATTGAAACCCTAAATGTACTACAAAGGTAGAATGAATGCTCACAATACCACCTCCACACGCTCAATAAAGACAGGAAGTTGCCAACAAAATCCACAGCGTGACCTCCATGCACTCCAACGAACTGCCAAAAATAACTCAATCTCTTAAGCTGACCGAAATCCAAATCTTCAAAAACCTAAAGCTCAAAGGGTTTGGCAGCCAGACTCACACCTCCAACACACCAAATTGAGCAAACCAAACAAACACCAAAGCCGCGACGAAGCTCTAAGGAAGCTCCAACAAAACTTCAGACTCGCAGCAGAGATTTGAACGTCCAAAATAAACCCAAACTCAAAGCAAAACTCTGTCAAGCGGAGACAAGCATAATTCAACTTAGCTCGAGACACGACTCTATATATCTCCAAACCTCCATGCGCTCCAACAAACTGCCAAAAATAACTCAATCTCTTAAGCCAACCGAAATCTAAATCTTCAAAAACCTAAAGTTAAAACCTACGCTTTTTCAAAAGGCTCTCTTCTTGCTTACTCTTCCGGATCTCCACCATGATGTCCTTTGTCTTCTGCGGGCTTCATCCGCATCCCCTGCCAACTTCTACCCCTTTTGCAAACCTCCACATGAGCGTTGGGACGGAGAGACACTTTCAAAAACTAAAAACCACACAACAATGAAAAATACACGAATGAGAACCCTAATAAAACCCCAGACATGAGTGCAAAGACACAAGAGAAAACAAGTATGGGAGTCTAAAGGACTATTGTAGAGTCAAGATTGTGAGTCTAAGTAGCTTGTGCAGGCTATGAAGATACAAAGAAGAAGAAGGGAGTGAGAGAAGGAAAAGAAGAGAGAAGGTATTAGAATGTACTGCTTTGGAAACCCCAAATCGGATCAGGGTTTTATGGCTTACGGCTTACGTCTGTTTCAGGGGTAAGGTTAGGGACGGATTATGGCTTACGGCTTACGTCTGTTTCAGGGTTTTAAGGTTAGGGACGGATGTGCTAACTTGTAGACCTCCATGGCTCTGTTCCACATAATTTACTCTACAACTATCTATTTTAGTTGCAATGAGATAGTTCTAAATATGTAGTCGCATGATTATGCACTACAATAGACTAGTATGAGATCAATAAAGACAGATTCAGAAACTTTGACTAGAAGATTGCTGGATTAATTGTATATAATTGGTGAATAAGATCAGTTAACCCTTTAGTGGTTGGAGTCATGGAGAAGCGTGGAAGCAGTATAGAAAGAAGCAAATTTTTATATGTTTGATACTCAAACCATATCGTGAAAAAATACCAAATTTTGTATCAACAGAATCAGTACATGAAGTTGTATGCTAGTCAAAATAGAAACAAAGACAAGTCTACATATGACCGACTCAAAAGTGCTGAAAACACAGGAGGTTCAAATTGAGCTTCTTGCGCCGCTAGGGGTTCTAGGCCATCGAGAAACATAGATCACAGACTTGGAGCACTATTTGCAATCCGAGGTCCACATTGTAGAGGAGAAACATAGAACATGATAATCAAAGGACAATATTATGACGCACCTTCAATTTGCTCAACACTGTCAAACTCCGCCTAGGCCTCCTTCCCGATGCCTACTATCTCCGGCAATAGGGTCTCTCCAATTGCCAATTTCAACTGTCATGCCTGATTTTGAGTCTCATACAGAAGCTCCTCCCCAATATGAGTCTCCGGCAGACCTTTTTTTTCAGAATCAGATTGCGAGTCAATGCTGAAGGATCTTAGTACAAAACAATCCGGTACTTGCCAAAGGAACGAGATCCTCCGGGATGCTCTGCAATCTCCAAAATTCAGGGTTCTGTTTGATACTCAAACCATTTAATGCCAACACTATGGAAAACAAAGTATCTGGACGTTTCTTGCGTTGAGGATTCACTGGGTTTTCAAACTCTGAGCTCCTACAGGCATTTCTTTTCTCATCCCAAGTCCCAGCACAGCTTCTTTCTATCAGGCGATTTCTTGCAGAACCTCCTTCACGCAGATCGCCTTGATTCCGATTTGAAAAAATCTCAGTGATGAGAAAATCTCGAATTCAGGATCCCACACCCCACGACAAACACTAGGTTTAGCAAGACACCAAATTGAGCTAATCAAACAAACCAGTCATACAGATCAATGAAAAACAAAAAACAATCAACAAATGTTTGAGTCATACCTCAAACTCTCTAGATTTGCACCTTCAACAAAGCTCCAAACTTGTAGACCAAATCCAAAACCTCACACGTCCATAGCAAACACAATCTGGAAGAAACCGCAAAAATCCCACGGAGATACACTCAGGCTAACTCTTGGCCATGAAATGCATGCGGAGCTAGGCAACAAAGGAGACAACTGGAAATTCGGGAGTATTGGAGCGCCAAACCCTAGGCGGCAAACCCTCTTGCTTCTGACTTCGACGACTGAGATCAGATCCAACCTAATTGGATGGCCCAGGTTTCAATTCATCCACCTCTAAATCCACGGCGCCAAGGAGGGTGTTAGTTTTTCCCTGATTTGATCGGATGGCCTGGTCTTTTTGCTCGGGGGGTGCATCAAGTAGTAGAAGTAGCAAACTACGTGCGAACAAATGATAGGGTGCCAAAAAAACTTCGGAGCTAAAAATTATAAACTGGTTGATTATACTATAGCGTATGCAAAATGTCATTGGGTGTATTGTAAATACTATAGGGTATGGAATAATGGGATGCATTAGGAAAAATTTAGATTTAAAATACCCCCTTTTTTATTAGTTTAGTAGACCAGAAGTCTTAATTATGGGCTTAGAGCTGGCATTTCATTCCACATTTATACTACATTGTCTTTTTATTTTAGATTCTTTAAGCTATAAACATCTATTATATTTTACCTACCACTCGTAGTGTCAGAGTTAAGTGAGGGTATCATTGTACCATGTGCAGGTTGTGGTTATAACTCCATGTGAGGAATAAATTGTGAACACATAAGTTATGGAAGTGCATTCAGAAATGCATTTCTCCAAAAGCAATATCATCAAAAATTCAGAATAGAATGGTTTACTAAGTTTACAATCCAGATAGCCTAATGTCTTTTCTCTTCCCTAGTCTTACTTGGTCTGGTCATGTACGTCTTGTTTCTCTTTTGGGCAGGCCACCTGTAAAGCCTGGGTGAACTGCCCCCACACTTGCTCCCAAGGAAAAATATTGATTTTTAAAATTTGCAATGCATGCTAAATTTTGAAAATTCTGAATTTATATTTGCAATCAAAAGCCCCAAAATTAGTGAGGAGAGTTGTACAAAATAAATTAATCAAGTGCAAAGTAGGAGGCTTTTTTTACATGCACCTCTAGAGTGACTTGGGGGAATAAGCAATGGGGGCAATTTACCTTGGCCACTTGTGGCTAGCCGGTTTATAAGTTACTTCTTACCAATGAAAATATGTTTCATTTGTTTCAAAAATAAAATAAAATCTAGATAATGACAAAGCCTACAATTGGATTATGATTTTTGAAGCTGCAAATATCTGCACTTTATATGAATATCAATTTTGCTACTAAAAATCTATCAATGAGAAATTGATTACAAATTGAGCTTAAAAGGTACAAGGTCCATAAATTGCCCATTTAAGAGCTGAAATTGAATTTTGAGGAGGTGAAACTTCTTAAAATGTTTTTCAAGAAATTCTCCTTGAAAGACAAGTAGAATTGGCATCTAATCCAAGTTGTTTCATAATTTTGGAGCTTTGTAGAATTAGATATGAATTTTTGGACTTCAAAGCAATAAATGGTTAAGAAGCCCCCTAATTGTGAACTCTAAACCCTACAGCAAATTTGGTAATTGCAAATAATGCAAAAAGATTGAACCAATATAGCATATGACATATTCATGTCAATTAGGAATTATAATTAATGTATGTCCCCTTCTTAATGGTTCAAATTAGAAAATTATATAATGATAGACCTCAGAATAATCAATGAACAAAAAGCAATACCCCCCATTTAAATACTTGGTGTTCGCACCTATATCCTTATTTTTTTCAAGGAGTGCACCCCCCAAGTCTTTTTGGCAGCACGGGGGAAGCATTTTTTTGAGGAGACAGCTCTGCTGCCTCTTTTTGGTACTTTGTGGAGAATTGAGGTGAGAGTCTAGGGAGAATTAAAAAAAAAGTCTAAGTCCAAAAAAATTTAATTTTCATTATTAAAAAAATTGTTAAATAGAAGTAGGTATGACATAGAAGGAACATCTAAAATATTATCATCTTTTATATGGAATAAAGAAACACTAATTTCAATGGTGAGATTGTTCTAGCAAAAAAACTAAACCTTGTGGATTTTCCTTAAAAAAAAATTTGTGAACATTGCATTCAAAAATGAATCCTACAAGTTATTTTTTTCTAGAACATGCTCTAAGTGCCCCCAAAACAAGATTGTCCATAACTTTCTCATAACAAGTCCAAATGAAATGAATCTAAGCTTTCCAGATAGACAAAAATATAATCTATAAGAAAAAATATTAAAAAATATTAAAAAAATAAATTATAAATGTTTTTTGTTGCCCCACGTCCCTTGTTTTGAGCTTATTTGGGCATAACTGTTTTCCAAGGCATCGATTGAAAAAAAATTTATATTCTCAAAAAGCTTAGTAGTTTTTGTATCCTCTTAAAAAGTTTCAAAAAATTACAACAAAATTTCAACCCGTAGGTACTTGCTTGAAATCCCATTTGTCCTTCGAAGGGAAAATGGTACTTCAAGGGTTACATAGTACTCCCTCTATCTCAAAATAAATCCAAGGGTTTTCAAATATATTTGTTTCAAATTAAAGTCAAAATTGGTCCTCCACAACTTGATAGACAACAATTGAAGCTAGTTCCAACACCCTCAAGCAAAAGAATCTATAGATGTCACAATCCAAAGACTATATAGCAATTCGATCTTTGCAAAGGAATCAAAATGCAACCTCTAATCAAGCAAAGGGAAATAATTCAACCCAAAACTATACTAGAAGTGCTACTAAGAAGTATCTTGCTGAGAATTTCTTGAACTTGAATTACAAGAAATTGCCAAAATTGAATACAAAGGATGTCAATGAACATCATTGCACCAACATTGCTCACAGATTGATAAAAATTAATATCACTGGAGCAATTTCAAAAAGGGCAAAAATTTGTCACTTTTGCTAGTTGTCTTCAATATGCACTGCTTCACTTTTGACTTCCATTCTTTCACACCCAATGGGATTTAGTAGAAGTTATAATATCTCCACAATCTTTTGAAAATAGAGACAACTTGCATATTAATCTAGCCATTTCTAGGAAATCCCAAATTTATCTTCGGAGGGAGTATTCCTTAATCTATTATTTAGAAATCCAGATTTTCAATTTTACAAGTTCAATTAAAAAATAATTTCCCTAATACATAAATACTAGAATTCTTTTTTGGTTATGCTACATTTCACTTTAAATTTTTAGCATCACCACATTTTGTTGCATCACGCATTCTTGGATTCAAGATTCTTACCAGCTTCCGTTATTCCTTCTTTTTTGTTAGCATTTTCATGTACCTCTTCTGGAAAGAAGAATCACCTAGAAAATTGAACCCCTAGTGGACCCTGCACGCTTCATTATGCATTACCAATTTCAAGCATGTTCGTAGGGACAAATTCATTGTCTTCTGTTTTCGCAAGTTTTTTTGAATCTCCACAAGCTGATTAGCTTTTCAAGAGTATTATTCTCTCTTCAATTCGTGACAGTTGGAAACACTTTTGCACAAATAAACTCTAAACAAGGACAAGGGGTTAGCGAAAACTGTTTGCACTGATTTGTTTTATATTTTTCTGGATACATTATTTGTATAGCTATCTTCAATGCTATTATGAATGCCAATTGGATTTGTTATGAAATATTTGTGGACAATCTACTCTATCAGGCACTTGGAGCATCTTCCTGAAAATATATATTTATAGAATTCAATTTTGAATACAAATTTTCCACACTATATATCACTGGATTAAATTTAATTTTATTGAACTTCTGAATTCAGAATTGGGCAAAGTTTTGGACAATCTCAATTTTTCAGACAATCTGGGCATCTTCTTGGAAAACTGACATGTTGAATTAATTTTTGAATGCAATTTTTAAATAAAAAAAAAATGTTGGATAACGTTATATTATTTTGTTACAACAATCTCACCGTTGGAATTATTGTGATTCATTTCCATCTAAAAGCTATTCCATCTAAAAGCTACATATATATATATATACCACTTTTACCAAAAACAAAATTTGATATTGGTTTTCTAGAATTGCATATATACGTGGAAAGCTTTGAATCATCCATTTTGATCAATGAGTCAAAAGTTATGAGGATTTTTTGTTTGCGGATAGCAATGGATTCTATACTCTAAAATAAACTCTTAGGTCCTTTATCTTAATCAATTTTCAATATTTTTTGAAAAAAATGATATCATAGGATGAAAATTGTTTCTTATAACTTTGCAACCATTGAGATTGGCATTTTTCAATTCCATAATAAAAATGCTTATTAGTTTAGTATTTTTGAATCATTCTCTACTACTATGTACTTACTATTTTTTCCGAACATGTTGTACAACTCCAAATGATGTGAAAAATTCCAAGCATATGGCCAACTGATTTGGAAAAAAGAGTTTAAAGAATCACCACCATTTTGAACATTTTTTTATAAATAATTGAGCTACAAAGTGTAGCTGCCTTGTTTTTTGCATGGCTAAAAAACTTATTTTAATGAATTTGAATGCTTATAACTTGCAATCCATGCGATGGAAAATTCTTGAATTTTTACCACATGTATTGAAGTCAAAATACTATAAGATCCTACGATTAGATGTGATATAAAATTTTTTTTTCAAAATTTTGGTATTTGTTCTAAAATTGGCAAGTTCTGAGCATTTTCAGTAAAAATAAGTCATAGAACAAAGTTAACCCCTAAAGGACCAACATGCGTTTTTTGGCCGTATAGAAATTTTGGGCAGGTACGTGTGACTAGAGATATCCATATTTGAGGCTGAAATTTTAATAGAAGGTGGGGGCAAGAAATACCTTCATGTGTACCAAGTTTCATGACATTTCGAAATATGAGTCAAAAGTTGTGACCTAATATGTTACTTTTTTTCGTAACTGGGCAGTTTGGGCAAATCAGAAAAAAACATTTTTTTCCGGAATTTTTTTGAAATTGGTTCTCTACATTATATATACTTAAAAAGCTTTAAGTCATTCCATTTCAATCAATGAGTCAAAAGTTATAAGGGTTTTTGAATTGCGGGCAATTCTGGATTCATTACTCTAAAAAAAATTTGAAGTCGTTTATTTAACTCAATTCTCAATATTTTTGGAAAAAAATAAAATCCTAGGATGTGGATTGATTATTACAAAATTACAACCATTGGGATTGGCATTTTTAAATTCCGTGATTAAATTTTTAACAATTTAGTATTTTGAATCATTTTCTACTTCTTTCTACTTACTATTTTTTTCCTATATGTTGTACAATTCCAAATGATGTGAAATTTTTCAAGCATATAGACAACTTGTTTAGAAAACTGAATTCAAAGAAGCACCGCCTTTATCCATATTTTTTCATTGAAAAGTGAGCTTGCAAAGTGCAGCTACCCGATTTTTTGCAGGATTGAAAAAATGGTTTTCAAGACTTTGAATGCTTATATCTTATGATCCACATGGTGGAATTTTCTGAAATTTGTACCACATGTTTTCAAAATATCATACTACAAGATCCTATGGCTACATGTGTCAAAGATTGTTTTTTTCCAAAAATTTGGTAGTTGTATTAGAAATGGCAGTTTTGGAGCGGTTTTGGTGATTACATAGTTATGAAACTTTAGGGGTTACTAGTATTTGGAAGACTAAAAATCAAGTGTTCTTATTGGTAGACATTTTCCCTGCTGTTGCAATTCAATTCTTGAGCAAATAAAAATGTAATTGTATAGTATGTTGTGCATAAATTTTTTATAAATGGTACTAAGAGTCCGCTTAAATTATTGCTTATTGGTGAAAAACAAATATTTTTCTAACTTTAATTGTTACCCCTCAAACCCCGGAACATTGATTTTTGGCAATATAGTGATTTTTGGCAGCTCACTACAAAGGCAATTTTTATTTTTTTTCTTTGGAATTTTCACAAAACATTTTCCCAAGGAGTACCTTTCAGGCCCAACAATCCAACATTCCAACATTTCAACATTCCAACATTCCAACATTCCAACATTCCAACATGGTTTACATCCAAACATTCCAACATTCCATGTGGTCATTACAACATTCCAACCATTGGGGTTGGAATTTTTCAATTCCATAATTAAATTCTTAACAATTTAGGGTTTTGAAGCACTCTCTACTTCTCTTTACTTACAATTTTTTTCCTTTCTGTAGTACAATTCTAAATGATATAAAATTTTTCAAATATAAAACCAACTTGACTTCAAAAATGAATCCAAAGAGTAACCACCATATTGGACAGTTTTTCATACAACTGTGACCATGTAAAGTGTAGCTGTCCGGATTTTTGCAGGGACAAAAAAAGGATTTCTCTCAATTCAAATACTATTATCTTTCAATCTACACGGTGGAAAATTCTGAAATTTTTTCCACATCTTCCCAAACCAGTGTACTACAATATCATATGGTTACTTTTGTCCAAAAATGGTAATTTTTTTCTTGAATTTGGTACTTGTATTAGAAATGGCAGTTTTGGAGCTTTTTTGGTGAAAACCTAGTCAAAGACATTTAGGGGTTAATATCTTACAGTCTGCGAGGTCAATATTTCTGAAATTTTTAACAAATGATCTGATATAACTTTAGTACAACAGCCAGCGGTTGAATTGGAAAAAAAAAATGTATTAACTTTTTATAGATGAACACAAAATAAATTGCAGTTTTGAATTGTTTATGATGTAAAAATGATTTTGGAACTTCAAGGGTTGATTGACAATGAAGCAATTTCATGATCAGTGCCTGAAAAAGACCAGATGTGTCCACAAAGAAAGTGCTACTTGTCATCTTTACATTTAAGGTAGACAATGGGATATCTTCTGTACTATCTTCATTTCTAGTATTTTGTTTCTGGATTTTAAGAGGGGAAAGAACTGGAAATGTAAACGATGACTACAGGAGTCACCTTCACATCCTTTCAAAGTTAACTTATAACTTCGTTTCTAAGTAGTCCCGTTTTCAGCAGGTACTGTTCCTTCTTCCAACACATGGACTCTTACCTTCTTCGGTACCTCAAGTTCTTCAGATTGAGAAAGAAATGTTGGAAAGTGATGTAACAACGCAAATCACGTTTGACTGTCAAAATAGTTTCAACATGGAATCAACACTATACAACAGACATTTTCTACTTCAGTATATTAAGTTGCGAATGCAGGAAACATTCCTGTCCAGCTCTTGAAGTTGACCAAATTCCGTAGTCTAACCACGGCATATGCACATTCCACAGTATAAGAAAATATTGTTAAAAATGTCTTTCATTTTTTTATGAATTGTTTTACCAATATACGCACATACAACTATGACTGCATGGTAAGCGGTTGCAGCAGTTGGTATTCTGCCATGGCTCCAACTTTCTTGAACAATTTCAACTGGGAAGTACATATTTTGTATATTCTGGAGAAAATGGATTTTCATTTACACAAGTCATCAAGAATGATGTTCTTCCGCCACATTTTATAACATTTATCTATAAATATAATACGATGTCTTACAAATTGATTTAAAAACCATTCTAAGCGGAAGGCAACTGCGTCACACATGCCATAGAAAATTCCACTACTCTGTTAGAATGTACTAACGTTCTCATTCTACTTCACGCTTGCACTGTTGGCGCACTAGAAATCACTCTGTGCTCTCAATTTCAAAAACAATGTTCCAGAAACCTTCCGATGTTGCAGGAGGCTGATCGCGATACCAGTGACACGAGTTGTCGATATGATTGCAACGGCTTGCCGACATGGTTTCAGCATTCTCTACAATGATTGCATCATAGAACTTTGTACACAATTGACACTCAACTCCTTCAAGTGCCTGCTTGTCTGCTTTCTTTCGAACCAACGCCGCACACTTGAACGAACGCTTTTCCAGACCGTTGTCTTTTCTCCCCTTACTTGTCGCCAGTGGTGAAGCACTTCCTGCAGACATTTCAAACATTTTCAAGTCAATACAATTGCTGGAAACACTAGACTCCTTAACCAGAGCTACATACCGAGGAGGACGCATTCATTATATTCCCATCGCAGATGTCAAGCTTCAATGACATTATAAGCTATGTTCTGGAAATTTTAAATACCGAACTCTTCAATGACGTCTTGACCTTCTCCATGCATAATTGCATCGACAACTCGCGGTGCTTTCTGCTTTGTCCTCTTTCTTGTGTCAGTGTCCTCAGCCATTTGTAAACACTAAATAACTAAATAGGCGTGCAGTGCTTTCACGTCATGGACCTACAAATGCAGTACGTATGAACCACTTTTGACTGCATCATCCTAAGTGCAATTCTAAGACAGTCCACAATTCATTGTTCAGGTGCATACCAAAGTTTTTAACCCGCTGCTCCTCCGTTGACTCAAAGATAGAATTCAAAGGTGCATTTCTTTTGTTTTTTGCTTTTGAAGGATTTGGCATTCATGGGATCCGAACATTCCATGAGAACTTTGCTTTTAGGTGGACCATCTCTACAACCGGTAGACGCAATAGTTCGACTCGCAATACTTCACTCTCAAGTGCAGGGTCTATTCCGAAAGTTGTGGGCCCGGAAAACTCCGACGACCGTAGAGTTTGCCAAGCCGGACACATACTTCCCTCGCTGACTCCCACCTCCACTGACGATGTCACAGGCGTAATGGACTCTGAAGTAAGTGGATTCGAACTACTTTTACACATAAAAATCCATGTAGGCTCCTCAAGTACTTCTAAATTAAACTCTGTGAAAACTGTATAATTCTCAACAACTTCCGGAGATGTACAGAACTCTCTCAATTGATCAACTACCAACCTCAACTGCAGCAACTCAGTCTCCATGGACTGACAATCTAGGCAAGAAGCCACAAGCTCCTCCTCCATCCACTTCAAAAAATCGAGGTGATATTGAAATTCCCTCTGATTCCTCTGAAAATCAACGATGCATTTCAACTGCATGAGCAGAAGTCCTTGTCGTCCTTCAAAAAGGCGACGACTCA
Organism: Neckera pumila; assembly: GCA_963969595.1. NCBI lineage: Eukaryota > Viridiplantae > Streptophyta > Bryopsida > Hypnales > Neckeraceae > Neckera > Neckera pumila. The sequence goes on along the minus strand of OZ018418.1, from coordinate 481,853 downwards.
TGAACGCCTGTCGACTCTCACCAGAGTTCTATTCAAACAATAGGGCTTGCGAGTCCTCCATGGCTAGATGATAACACTGCGACGGGAATAGTTGATACTGAAAACTCCTTCAATAAACAAGAGATTGCGGTGAACATATAAATTCATGTGCTGCGGTTCCTTCAAAATGACACTTCGCACATTACTTTTTTATTTTTTATTTTCATGTCGCAGTGTTTCTTAATAAAACTGTATGTCACAATTGAAAGTGAAGTTAATTTCTGGGGCCATAATTTGAAACTAGTCATCTTCTATAGCATGAGACCTACAAAAGGCATGTCCTCTTCATTACGACGAGTTCTAAGAATCAGAAGTTCAAAATGTACGTAGATCAGTAAAATCAGATTCACATATTCCGCCTCCCTATATCTTTCACTTCATAACTGTCACCACGTCAATCGTTCTCTCAACTTGAATTAAAGAAAACAAATTGAATAAATGAGAAGTGAACCTACTGTAACTTCTAGATAGGAAAACTAGTTGTTGAATTGGAAAGAAAACAATTTCCCTGTGAGGTGAGACCTGCTTACACCTTATACACAGAATTCAGTAAACTAGTCTTAGAGAAGTGCTATGTTATAGGACTGCGTCTTAAAGGCAGGCAAATATAGAATGGAAGGGAACGTGCTAGTTTTACCCCGATAGTTTATATTTGGGTGAAACTAGCTGTAGGGCTCAATAGCAGGGTCACTACAGAACAGGCTCGCTTTCCAAAGACAATAATTCTAGTAATTCTTTAGAGAATTTTTTTTGGCGCTCCAAGTTCTTCAATTGCTATTATTGTTTAGCCCTAAACAATCTTCACTTGTTTTCCCTATGCTGAACTCATTTAAAAAGACTGTGGTCGCACTTGTAGGACATTGCTGCTAAGAATTTTTCTTTTACTGCGCTCAAGTAAGTGAACCCGCTGGGGCATGTTTCTACCATGAGTAATACTTTATTAGGCTGACCTCTACTGCTGGGCTCTAAGCATACATACATGCCTCCCTACATTTTGCAGTTTTGTGGACCCACCTTTCTTTCTTTTTTTCTTTTTTTTTATACTTGCACAATGTAGACGCGGAAGAAAAAATAGAAACATGAAATCATGCTTGTCTATCATATTCTAATTCAAGAAATATTTTTTGATTACTCAGGAGTTTGCCAGAGTCGTAGACTGAAAACAAGAAGTCCAATACAATTGTGTCTTTGTTCATTGTTTACCTTCTTTTAGTGAAAGAAAGGAAAATTCAGTGAGAATTTGAGTAAGCAGGAATTCTGGAACTTGGTTTCACTCACCGCAATCATTCAAGCTGCTGTGCTCCTACACCTCCCCTTATCCCAGCATGAAGAAAAAAACTTCTCTAAATAATTGAGGTCCTCTATTATTATTTGTACTCCAAAAATATTTTCTTGAACCTTCTATGTTTATTATTTTGTTGCGAGTTTTGTATTATCTTTGTGGATTCCACTTGTGAATTGTCTTTATGAACCTTTGAATTTTTTGGGGTACATACTCTACTTCTTCTCTTTATTCCCTAAACTTGTTTGACGTTTCATCATTTTGTTAGCCATTCTTGTTGCTACTAACTTTGCTTACAATTTTTTTGTTGTTGACCTTTGACATTGGATTATGAAGAGTACTAAACCCATAAAGTGAACTTTTGAAGTCCCAAGGCTGTTTTTCCATCAAGAACCATTGAAAACTGTCCTTTTCAAAGCAAAGTGGAAAAATCAATTTTAAATGTTTTTTTTCCCATATTTAACTATAGGATCTTGTACTATACTAGTATAAAATTGTATAGAATAAATTTTAGAAACTTCGACCATTTACATTGCAAGATATTTGCATTTAAAGTGAAGGAATCATGTTTTTGTGCACCTTGTTCAACTACATTTTCTGGCTTTGAACCTTCTGAACTTAAACTTTTTGATCTAAAGATTTTGAATTTATAATTTTATACGATGAAGAATTCAGTTGAAAATCTAGAATAAAAAATTCAACAAATAAACATTTAGTTTTCACACATTAAAAATTTGTTAAGTAAAAGTAGGTTCAAGATTGAAGGAAAAATGAAATCATTAATAGTTCTAAGATAGAATTTAAATATACTATTCTCAATGGTGAGATTATTGTAGCAATAAATCATAACCTTGTGAACATTTTTTGTTTGGAAATTGTCAAAATAGGGTTCAAAAATGAATCCTACAAGTTATTTTTTCAAGAAGATGCTCTAATTGCCCAAAAAATAAGATTGTCCAGGGTGATTGCAAGAAAGACCGGTACTGGGAAGTACTAAAACATTGAACACCATATTCATTAAAATGAGAGATTGGAGACCTTTCAAAATAGTTTGGTTGATCTTGACTTAAATCATCAATTTCCATTAAAATGAGAGTTTTGGGTTGAATTGATATAAAACCTTTCAATTTTAGGTAAAATCTAAAAGCTTTTATGTCATTTTAACTTGATTTGAGTTAAATTGACACAAAACCTTTCAGTTTTAGGTAGAGTCTGAAAGGTTTTATATCATTTTAACTTGATTTGAGTTAAATTGACATAAGACCTTTCAATTTTAGGTCAAATCTAAAAGGTTTTATGTGAATTTAACTTAAATCGGGTTAAATTGACATAAAACCTTTCAATTTTAGTTGAATTGACATAAGAAAATTTGTTGAATTTTCTTTAAATTAACTCTCATTTCAATGGAGAACTCTCATTTTAGTGAATATGGTGTTATTGTCACAAAAGGAATGTTGAAGCTTTCTTTTGCAATAACTTCTGAAGTGTGACTTACATGAACTTGAAATTTTTATTGGAGATTCTTCTTTTCAACTTCATTATATTTTATATTTTTCAAAAAATTTCAAAAATCATTTTATATTTAAAAATCATTTAAACAAATTTGTCATGTTTTGAGTTTTAGGGTTTTTACTACATAAGGAGTCCCCAAATTTAATTATTTGGAGCTGAAATTTCTATGGTCTATTTCCATAGTAGGAACTCATGTTTCTACCAAGGGGCATTAAAAAATACTTTATTTTATATCCTCTACGTCCATACAAAGAGGGCTCCTTTATGCACGCAATTTTAAACATTGAAGATGGTTTTTGGATCATTTTTTTGGTGGAATCTCTTTACCATGAATTCTTTTCAAATAGCGTTTTTCAAATTTTTTTTAGATTACTTTTTCTGTTTTTTACAAATTAAAATGTCAAAGTATTTATTTTCTTGCGATTTTGCACTTTTCTAGTTCTCCTATTTTGAGAATTTTTTTTGCTTTTCTTGCATAGGGTACCTTCTTCTTATAGGTTTATACATTTCTCATATTTTTCATAATTTTAAAAAAATATTTTTCTATTTTTATAGTACTCCCCAAAAAATGGCTAAAAACGGTCAAAGTGGAACAAAACAAAAGGTCTTTCATGCAATCACCCTCTATAATTTTGCATAACAAATCCAAATGGAATGAATCATTGTTTCCCATGTACATAAAAATAAAATCATATGAAAGAGAATTTTAAAAATTGTAATTTAAAGTATTTGTAAAGGTTTTTTTTGCCCGCTGAACTAAACTTTGAGGTTTTTCTGCCATAACATTTGCTACCGGACATCGATTGAAATAAAAACTACATTTTCGGAAAGCTAATGTGATTTCATATCTTCAAAATAAAATTTCAAAAATTAAGACAAATATTGTGAGTGTAGGAGCGTGCCCAAAATTCACGTTGTCTTCCTAGGGGACAATGGGACTTTAAGGGTTTATTGAGTTTGTACTCAATAAAATTCTTGTCTTCATGGAAATAACAAGCAATTAGAAATAACAGATCACACAATATGCGATTTCAAAGATGTATGGGAAGTTGTTGCTCCTTGCTTAAAATCTGAAATTTCTCCACAAAATTGATATTTTTTGAGTTTAAATTAAACTAAGAAAATTAAGGTCCTCTACTATTATTTGTACTCCAATTTGAATATTGAAAAAATTCCAACTATTGCAGATTTTAATGCAATTTGAACTTTGGATGTGTTTTTTAGGTATATTATTTTCCAGTTATAGAATGACACAAAAATTGAGTTCACACCATGATGTTTGTCATTGTGAGGTACACTGATGGTGAAATGTGAAGAGTTTTTAAAATGTTTCTCTATTTCATATGATTTTTCTACACTTTTTCTTCAAACATTCTTAGAAAAATTAATTTTCCACAGAAAGTTCTAAATGTTTGAAGACATGTACTTTCATCTCTCAAAAGTAAATATATATGTGTCCAGATATATATTGTTGCAAGATGCTAACAAATTGAGTGATGGACAATGAGGTTTGAAATCAATGGTTACGGGTGTGTCATTCAATGGTTAAGCTAAGAGTTATATGGCGACTGAATTTGAAATAGAAATGTAATAAACAAAATAAAAACATATGTAATTCACTATTAGGACATTCTCACTCCAACATTCATTTTTCCATTGAAAGAGCTGTGATATTCTTCGGCTTATATTTGTTGTAGCTTAATTGTGATTATACATGTTATCTATAGAAGTTCGTAACCGATTTTAGGAAGTTCAAAAGTAATTGTTTTAAAAAACAAATAATTTGAAAATATATAAGAAACCTTAAAAAATTTGCCAACCATGTAGTTTACTGTTATTAAATTCAAATGTGATATGCAAAGTCGGAATTCAGTAAGAATGCAATCATCAAAGAATGATTAAAAATATCAATTGAAGTTTAGTTTTAACCCCTAAAGTCCCAAGGCCATTTTTTTGTCAAAAGCCGCTCAAAACTGCCATTTTTGCTGCGTTCATCCAAGAATACAGAAAAAATCATTTTCTTAGAATCTAACTATAGGATCTTGTACTTCACTTGTTAAAGATCAGGTAGTAAAAATTTCATGAAGTTTGACCGTATGGATTGGAAGATATTAGCATTTGAAGTTGGAAAAAGAAGCTTTTTTGAACTCTGGCCTGTAATTTCAGATGACTTTGACCGCCATTTGTGGAAATTTTTTGCACTATTGACTTTGAATTAAAAAAATTTTATATTGGAAATTTGAGTTGAGAGTCTAGGAAAAAAATTTCAAAGAAAAAACACTTGATCTTCATTCTTTAAAAAATTGTTAAGTAGACGTAGGTCCAAGATTGAAAAAAACCCTGAATCGTTAATAGCTCTTAGATGGAATTGAATACAACAATCCCAATGGTGAGATTATTTTAGCAAGCAAACACAACATTCTCAAAAAAAAATTGTGAAAAATTGTGAAAATTGCATTAAAAAATGAATCCTATAAGTTATTTTTTTTAGGAAGATGCTCTAAGTGCCCGAAAACTAAGATTGTCCATAATTTTCTCATAACAAATCCAAATGGAATGAGTGAAAGCTTCAGATTTAGACAAAAATATATTCTTTGAGAGGAAAAAAAAAAAAAAAAAAATTGACTTTTTCCAAAAAAAATTTTGCTACCCGCCGAGTTTGGTTTGAGGGGTTTTGTGGTATAACTTTTGCTCCCGAGCACCAATTGGAACAAAAGTTATATTCTCACAAAGCTTAGCAGTTTTTCTATCTTCACAAAAAGTTTCAAAAAATCATGACAAAAATTCAGCTCGTAGATACCTGCCCAAAATCTTATTTGTCCCTCGAGGGGACAATGGGACTTTAGGGGTTAAAATTGGGGGGTTCATGTGCAAGCAGAAAGGGGCGACTATACTCTTCTCTGTATAGTGTACATAACATAAATTTCTGTTCATTACAAGTGAAAAGTAGAATGTCAACATTCAAATATGTGAGGAAGGTATGCTAGAGCTTCCTATGACATGAATATAAAACTACTGCAGGCACTATAATGAACTTCAAATCACTCTGTATTAAATGTCCTCCATGTCATTGGGGAAAACTGTATTATTTTCTGATGCTCTTATGTGAGTTCCCCCCAGAGTTGCAGCTTCTCTAACAAGTTCAAAGTCAAGGATATCATGTTGTAGACCAGGGAATTCCGCATCATTACCAACATCAAGTACAGTAGATATGTTGCTGGAAAATGACAATTCTCCACGATCACCCCAAATGTCTGTTCTGCAAACAACTTTCCATCCTTATCTTTGAGGATCGTCTGAGAAAAAAACCTGTTGGTAGTGAAGAGGGAATGCAAAAGAATCCGCATGGACCTTCCCATCCATATGGTTGAAATTGGCAATACAGAAACCATACACATCTCGTATAATGTTTGGATAACGATAATTGCGTGAGGCTTTAACCCAATCGCACACTAGAACAATTGTGCAATGATTTTGATAGTCCAACTCCAGGATTTCTTCAATGTAACCCACATATTCATCAATGCTTTCCAAAGGTCTTCCATTGCAAATTCTCCAACGAAGTTGTCAAGAGAAACATGTTGCTACGCCCGAATCTTGTGTTACCAAGGCACCTTCACTGCTATGAACTCACAAATGCATTCCATATGAATACATTTGACGATGGGAGGTTGCATAACGCTCGGGGGGTTGAGCATAGTGCCTGACATCATCGTGAATATGTTCTCCAGCAATGTCAGCATTTTCCACTTGTGCTCAAAGCCATTCAGGGAATGATGGCAACTCACTCAATTGTAAAGGATATCTGGGCACAATTGAAGGGCTACATCAATGGGAATCCAATCAAAATGCCTCTTGTTCTTTCCAACGTTGTCCCTTGGCAAGAATGTACTTACTATAAGGCAAATCAAAATAGTAAAGTCAAATGATGAAGAAGGCAATTTTCTCATAAAATATGCAGAAGTGAAAACTAGTGTCGCATGAGAGCAACCATATAACAAAGTTTGTTGAAAAAATGGTACAAATTAGCAAAATTTTTGGCTTCAATGCGTCCTAAGTCCTAACTTAAGTTTTCCAGTATTTCATTGCACAAGTAGGCAGTGGGGGGAAAAAATATTTGTGTACAAAGTTGTCCTTAAGAAAAAATCATAAAGAACAAGCTGTGTAAGAAGTTGTCTCACTCTCTCCAGTCTTGCAAATAGTTGGCATTGTCCAACACAAAGGCATGTGCATAATTGCAAACTTCATCCGACATTTTACGCTTTTGATGTAGCTATGAGTTGAGTACCTCATCATTCATACGGACATCTTCCATAGGGTCCCAAATACGGTGTGTAGTGCCTTTGTATTGCTTCATGTATTCAGTGCAGAAACCCAGCACATCCTCCATACGATATCCTTCTGCAATGCTACCTTCTGGATGTGCTAAGGCCCTCACATGATCCTTCAAGGTTTTCATGTATCTTTCAATGGGGTACATCCAACGACAGTGAACGGGGCCACAAATGAATAATTGTTGAACTAGATGTACAGGAAGATGTGTCATGATGTTCAAAAAAGTTGGTGGAAATTCTTTCTCAAGCATGCAAGTGGCCAGAACGACATCTCGCATCATATCATCATGGTCTGAAGTATGTATCTCTTTTGCACAAAGTTTTTGAAAGACTTGACAGATTTTGATGATAGCTAGTCAAACATTTTTATGCAGAACGTTCCTCACAGCAACGGGAAGTATCTACAGAGAAACACAAAATCACATTTGAATTCAGTAATTAATGAACAGCACATTTTTCTAATTACAAGTACTGGAACAAGTAAAAGTGCTAACAAACTCCCAAATAGTTTGTCATGTTGCTGTATTTAAATCAATGCATTTTTTGCATTAAATAAAAAAAATATATATTACAAGTGAAAAGCCTCCTATAAAGAATTACGTACTGAAGAACGTATTTGGTAATTGAGACTTCAAGCATGGCACAACATACATTCAAGAAACATTTATTTTTTCTTGTATATGAAATGAAAGCATAGTTTTAGGTGTTATAGTTTCAACGTGTTTGATGTTGAATAAGCAATTATTGTGACAAGATTGTGTACCTGCTGCATCAAAACATGATAATCGTGCGTCTTCATGTACTGAAGCTTTCCATCATGTAGACGTTTGTGAATTGATCCCACATAATTTGTGGGTGTTCGAATATTTGAAATAATTCCAACAAACTCCTTACGCTTATCAACATCTAAAATGTAAGGTGCTCAAGGCATGTAGTAAGCATCTTGATTGCGTCTAGGAGCTTGCAACCAAATTTCTTCACGAATGCATAAGTCCTCAGCATCTTGGCAACTGCCAAGAGTGTCATTCATACCAAGGACGGTCTTCAACATATTTTCCGCCAAATTTTTTTCACAGTGCATGACATCCAAAATATGGGGAGCCAACAAATGCTGAAACCAAAAACATTTGTTAAAATATGAAAAAACAGTAAATGTGTTCTCAATATTTTTCTAAATTCATTTTTCCAAGTGTCAAGGAATAAAATATTTAAAGTCATTTGGTGAGACCTTGTTCAATGTATAACATAGTTTTTTCTCCCATTGTATGAAGATTGGCATGTACTTGCAGAGAACATTAGTTATGAAATGTTGGACAAGATTAAAAATAGAAATCATTTAAAAACAACCTTTGAAGGAGATGACATAATCAATATTGTAGGCACATACTCCTAGAAAAAGTCATTTTAGACTAAAAAGTATGTTTTGCAATGAACAAAATTTACTTAAGATATCACTGTTAGCTTAATTAAGGTTTGTAGGAGTCAATTAGAGGAGTACTGATGAGTGTTCATAGGTTTATTCATTAGGCAGTGCATTAAGTCCACTCAGAACCTCATCATACAAGTAGCTCAAAAAACACATTGAAGCAATAAGTCGATAAGAATTTTTTGGTTATTGTTTAATAACAAGTTCATTAGTCTGTTGTTCATACTTCCTGTAGAACTACAATTTGAGTGGAACATGGAAGTCTTAAAATTTATCTGTACCTGTTCTGAAGAAGGGATGGACTTGCTACCATATTGAAGTTCAAATTCAGAAGCAGAAGTCTTCAGAAAAGGCATTGTCCAAATAGAAGGAGGACTACCACTGACTATGAGAAGCTGTATTCCTGTTTAATTTAGACATTTAGTATTTCAAGTTATAAAACAAAGTGCTACTCATTATTGAAATTAGAATTTTCTCTTCATAAGAATGTTAAAAAATTTAAGCAGTGTACTATATTTTAATTAATGAGGAGCCTAAATGAAATGGAAATATATACCTGCCAGTATTCAAGTTCAAAGAACGAATTAAGTTGCTTCACTCTTGTTTGATGTACTGGATCTTCCTTGGAATTCTCTTTTCCCCCCAAATTCAAGCACGATTGACGCCAAGCTGCAAACCTTATAACGTCAATACCAGACATAACAGAAGGTGCTGTACGGTGCTCAACTTTCCCATTAAACCTTTTGTTGCGTCGGTATGGATGATGAACAAGTAAATAGCGACGTATTCCACCGTAAACTATCTTGAAACCTCTAGTACTTTGATCAGATTGAATGTCACCAGTTTTAGCCATGCGGGACTCTGTATTGGGTCCACATGGTGGACAACCCTTGTATCCTTTACAACATACACCTGAGATGAGGCCATATGCTGGGAAGTCTGAAATAGTCCATAGGAGCAATCCTATGGACTATTTCAAAATGTCGAGATCCAAGTGCTTGTGAAAAATCCTAAGCAACCACTCCAAGCCATAGTTGTTGCAGTTCTTTAAGTAGTAGACAAACGAAAATGTCAATGTTATTTCTTGTCGGTGAGTGTTTACTAGAAATGAGAATGCACAATGAAATGAAGAACTTCTTGATAACAAACCAAGGTTCAAAATTATAAATCAATATAAGTATAGGCCATGTAGACCAATTTGTATTGCTGAGTTTGAAAGGGTTAACTTCGTCCAACGCTAGCGCAAAATGCAAGTTCCTGGGTTCTTGACCGAAATTGCCAAATGCCACATAATTATTCACATGCTTGCACACAGGGCTGTCAACCACTGACCACATGATGCCATCAGTACTAATGTGCTTGGTGTAACTCGTCAGCATGGTAGCAATGTCTTTGGATCTCTACATTTGTTTCAATCTGGGTATTAAAGGAAAGTGGCGAATAACCTTTGTCGGAATAGTGCTGCTGCCCTCCAACCAATGTGACTTTTTACACTTCGGACAATAGTTCAAAAGCGTGTCAGCATCTTCATATAGCACACACCCATCTGGGCAAGCGTGTATATTCTGGTAGTCCAATCCCAATCTCCTTATCATCTTCCGTGCAGCGTAATATGTACAGGGCAATTGATTGGGTGTCAAGAGTAAGTCCTTTGACAAATACTTCAATAATTCATCCGTGAATTTGTTACTAACGCAGAAAACAGCACACATGTTCATAAGCACAATTGTTGCTAAAACAATACTTGTTTGAGCTCCAGTATACAAAAGAGTGGTAGCCTGTTCATACAAGTCCTCCAAACCGTCCAATGAGTCTGTTTTTATGTCTTCATTGTCTTGTAAAGCATCTTCTTCCACTTCTTGTCTATGTAGTTCATCTCCTTTGTCCAGAGCCTCCATGACCTGTTGATGAACCTCATGGAACTCATTCAATGGGGTCTCAGGAGCAACTGAATCCTCAGTTGCTGGAACATCCGTAGGTTCATGGTCTACTTGTGGAAGACTGGTATCAATGTGTTTTGCATGTATGATGTCATCAACATCATATGCAATGTCTTCTACCCAAATTCCAGTTACCGGATATTCGTCTAGGGGGTCACCACCAATAAGAGAGTTTGTGAGAAAAGGGTCTCGACCCACGTCAGCATGATGTTTTCTTATAACTTCAATGCTTTTTCGTCGACCGCCATGACAGTTTTTGCAAGGACATAGGTAAGACTTGATATTTAACTACGTTGCCACTCGTAATTCAGTTTGGAGAATGAGGTCACCCGTTGGAATGTGTCGAAGTGTCCTATTGTCTTCATTGATTCGGATTCTTGCACCATGGTTATTTGAAGCTAAATTCATGGTTTATGCTGAAGTGCTGTGCACGCGAAGCCAATTGAACTGCCGCAACATAGAGAAGGAATACATGAGCGTTAAGCAAAGAAGTTTTGGAAGTTCAATAAAACATTAAGAAACTACTTAATAGACCCAGCAAACCCATTACAAGTAGGTAAGCCGACTTCAACATGGCATGAGCAAGCTAACATTGATGAACAAGCAGGATTCCATTAGACGATACTTCCATTGAATCGATTTGTAGCTTAAACTGAACCACTAATTACAATAAGCAAGTGAACAGCACATGACACATTGTTGTTTTCGATTTTCAAAAAAATTTGAATGTGCTCACTTGAAGAATTGGAAAGTGTGATGAGGTTTGGAACAGGTGAACGTCCAAAAAAGTAACTGGCACAGCATGCTGCTGAACTATATAATAAGCTGAGTGTTAGGATTGGAATAGTAATGTGAAAGGCACATTAGACGAAGAAGTGTAATACCAATACTACAATCGTCTTAAAGACAAGTTCATGACAACCTCCAAAAGTGGAACCCACTTTAAGTTCATGCCCTTGTACATGAAACTTTGAATAAGGTGAATGGATAACAACATTCTTGAGAGCATGACATATCCTACAAGAATAGGCTAAACCTTCAGTGAAGACTGATACTCATGATCTTGTTTTTGCCAATGAAACACAAGTTGTACTAAAACCTGTAATCTATTTCATCCTAAAACAACTTCTCCAGGTACATCTCATTCTACTTCTGCGAGTTGTGCTCAGAGAACCTGCAATTTATGTTGTCACACTCACTGATGTTTTGGTTGAAGGTTGAAGTCAAAGGAATGAAGTAGTTGTTATTTGCCGCCTTCTATGCTGACATGAGTCCTTTGTCACCTCCGGAGGTGGCTATAATCTTCTATTTTGAAAATTACTCCACAACAAGGAACATAGAGCCTGTACATTTAAAAATATGAGATTCAGAGAGCACACATTAAAAAAACATGGAAGAGAAGAATTTTCAATGAGGTTAAAAGCAAGCAAGGAAGGAAAGTAGTCACCAATAAGAGACATTAAAAATGAATTCACAGATTTTGCACGACCAAGTCAGTGGAACTATGTGTGCACTCAGTAATGCAGAGTGTCATTGAGTGAAGAAGAAAATTTAGTTTGTCAAAAACTACTGAAGTTGCAAGTTTTTGTGATGAACGAGTGCAAGTGCACATCATAGCAATCTGAATTCCAGCAAAGAGACGGGTGTGTTGTTAGTTTCTGCACACTTTGCATGGGTTATCGTTGCTCTCAATAATTTGGAGTAATCGTTGGAAGGTTTAGAATTTATAAAAAGAAGCTTACAAGCCATTACTATATTTTTTTGAAAAGAAGGGCCAAGCAAGAGTTGCAAGTAAGTAGATGAGGTCCAATTATTTGTGAGGTGCCGCCCTACTAAGTCATACATTTCCTGACTTATATTTGTAAACATAAATTGAAAATGAAGTCGTTCACAATTTTCGATGAAGGGGAAGGTCGAAGAAAACATACACAGCTGCAGTCTCTAGTCATAGCAATCACTCCAGTAATTTGAAATGAAGAAGCTACAAGAAATGATTAAAGCAGGACTGGTGCATTGGTACTCTACCTTCGAAATCCAAAGTAACTGAAGTCATACAAGAGAGAAGAGAAGTCTTGCAACTGCTTGGTTGCCCAGGCCGGAGCGTGAATCTAATATGGTCGTCACGAGGAGGGACAAAATCACTCCAATTTCCTTTTTTCCGTGTAACAGACTACTATAAGTCTGTGTTAGACAATGTTCGACCGTAGGTGCACAGTACAGACAAATTGTACTTCAATGCAGTTTAAGTACATTGAGACGCACCGATTGGAAGCCATCATTTGCCTTCATGTTCTTTTCATGTGCACTAGCTTCGAAGAGCACTATATCTAAGCGAGAGAGTGATGAGTGGTAGCGGAGAACTAGATTTGAACTTTGATTTGAAAGAAAAGAAGAGAGTACGTAATGGTCCTATGCTGAGTTTGAGATCGTTATACTACACAATCATTTTAAGAAATGAATGTTGTGTTAAAATGTAATTTCCATTAGCCTAATGAATAGGCACTTCTGCTTTCCTTTTGCTCTCTTCTACCCTAGAAAAATGAGGCCGACATGCCACTTATAGTGGCATCTGACTAGAAGATGGTTTGTTCCGATGAACAAGAAAAGGGGAGGTCTGGAGCAAACTGAATTGTATCCCCTACTTTCAGTGAATGAGTAAAATGACAAACTTCCTATGCCGAGAATGTGAAGGAAAAAATTCCCAGAGCTCTTAACACAAAATTGCCAAATCTTGATGTGGGTACAAAGAAGTGAACCTTACGTCATAGTAAGAACTATGACATTGTCGTTTTCCAGAGTCACTTGAAGTGTTTCAAAAAACGGCTGCGAAGACATTTGCTATAGTCGTCAGGACTTCTTTTACAAATGACGAACTAAACTGCAGACCTTCATCCAAACCAGGTTTTCATCACCATGTGTTATGACGATGAAGAAATGGAAACAGGGAAGGGTTTACATGAGAAGAAGTGGAACCCTAGGTATGGCAGTCATTGGAATACAATGGCACAGGGCGCAGAAGCAATTTAGATTAAAGAGAGTATGATGGAAGGGAATTGACAATAAACAAGAAAGTCAACGCAGGCGGAAGCAATGGATTATGTACCAGATCAGTTGCACTTATAAAAAAATTTCCAACAAACAGGTGGTCGTTGTTGTATTGCAGCAATGCGGAAGAGAGTACAAGACTTGTAGGAGACAGTGGTCGTCAAGCGTAGCACTAGAAAGAAGAAGGTAGGAGTTGTAGATGGCATTGGAGCGCCGCCTAAACCTATTGCCATTCACAGAGCATCGGTGTGCTGCATCCCTAATTTGCAAGGAAGTTTCCTAAATGATTTAACATGACCGTGAAGTAGAGTGGCGCACCCTGTAGTGCAACTAGCTTTCTAGTAAATTGGGTTCATTGCATGCACTTCTGAATTTTGCCAAACAAGGGTCCATGATGCCATCGTCTCATCTTTGACGACCATAGGACCTAGTGGTTTGATGGCTAGTAGGTCTGATCATAGGGGCTTTTTTGGCTTTTTAAGACAAAGAGAGGGCCTCAGTGGAACATGCTTTCTTTTCCGAGAATTGCATTGTTGCATAGTTGTTTTGAGATAGCACAGCACGTTTCTTGCTTGCCCACTCTATGCACTCCGCTGAAGTGTCTTATCATTTTTTCCGCTTGTAAAGGAGCCTTTTTTCTTTGTAGCTTGCGATAGCGCTTTCTTGGTAGGTGAGTGTTCAGCGTTGTGCTGATAATGTTGTTCTTGCATTTTAGTCGGCTCTAGTGAAGTCAACGGAGACGGTCTTCATATAGTTTGTAGTTCTGTAAATCTTTTTTTTTAAGTTCGCGATTCCTCGTGGCTTTGGTCGTGCAACGCTGCATTAAGTACATTTTGAAATCCTGTGAGGAAATAGTAGAAGACCAATCCAGAGAGGTTTCATCAAATTTTGAAACAATGAACTTGAATTAGGAGGTGCTCAGCAGTGCCGGGGTTCGTTGCTCTTTTCATTTGATATCTATAGTGCTTGAATTACTGTATAAATGTAGCTCTAGATTTAAGCAAAGTTAAGGAGAACGGAACAATTTCTGCACGAGTTAGAGTAGCACGTTTTCCCCTGTTTTTGACAGCCTAGAAGAAGTCTTGTGCGAACACGTGTAAAAATCCCTATACAATGTAAAGGGAGTTAGAATGTCTACTTGCAGTGCATGTAGACATAATTTTATGGTTTAAAACTGTTTGATTGCATGAGGTATTGGCGATCAGATCTTCAAATTCACTTCGGATGTATTACTTCACATGGCTATGGAGGCTTGTCTGGTCTGGAGTGAAAACGGCTGGGGCTACAATTCCCTTTGGAATCTCAAATCCTTCTGTGAATGTCTTTGTAGCATTTTGTATTCCAAATTATGTTTAGGGTTTCCTGAAATTGCCTATCTTTTCTATGGCGGTAGGTTGCAGCCAAAGATTTCTTGCGATTGCTTAGACCGCACTGAAAAATGGGACCCAGTCGAGGGACGTTGTCAAAAAGACCACATAAATCACTGCGTGTTGCTGCTCAGCAGAACAGTGACGATGCTCACCAACAACATGGTAACACCAAAGATGTTCACGTTTTGGCTGAAAGAGAATGCCGAAGCAAGCGAGGGAATGACAAACGGCTAACTGTTGCTGCCAAAGGTAAAATGCGGGCCACATCTAGTTCCCCACCGCCTAAGAAGAGAAAGAGAGTTTGCATCCAGGACATTTCTTCATTTGAAGACGGTGGTGAAGGGTATCGTGCACCAGAGTGTCCAGAAAGCGACAAAGATTATAAGTGTCACGGCCGTTAGCCTTTCCTCTAAAGAATTGTCGATTTATGTTTTATTTCTTTTTTGTAGTTTCCTGCTAGTCACTTCCAAATGATAAGAACCTAACAAGGCTTCCAATGAAACATGTACCAAGAGTTCTGAAACGTCAGTTTCCTAGTGTAAGCGCATGCCCTCAATGTAGGTTTGTGGATGTGCAGTGCTAGATCAGGGACACAGGAAGACAACGACAATGACGAAGGTGACGACATTGATGACTTTGACAAATTTTTGATGCCAGTTCAACGACTGCATGAAAGGGGGGATGTGCTGCTTCTATAACCCGTTCTGGTGGATATAAATGGGAATCCGTATGGTCCAATGAAGGCAACTTTGGCTGGCAATGTTCGCAAAATGGCTAAAGAGTTGAACCCAACAACTAGTTGGGAAGCACAAGCAAATAGTGACAGACGTCAATTTTTCACTCGCTTGTACACAGGTACTCTTCATTTAGTAGACGACTGTACAGAGCACTCAATGGTAGGAAATGAAATGTTCATGCATGAAAGAAACAAACCTTCCATGTGACGTAATTGCCCCTAAAATTTTTGAAGCTAAAGGTCTGGATGAAAGAACTATAGGAATAAGTGGTGATGTGGAAATAGGTAGTATTTAGAGAAGATCAGGGTCAGTTGTAGACCAGTTTGATTTAGGAGGGAAACTTTTTCAGTTGGGCAATTGAAGTTTTTCTGTAAGAGTGACTTGGTCATGATGTTTTACAACTTGCAAAGCCTTATGTCTTTACATTTGGATTATATCATGTTATGATATTTTTTTGGTTTACCTTCCATGAAGAGGCTAATAGTATTGGTTGTAATTGAAGAGTGGGATGTTTAAGGTCCGGATAAGAAGGTAGATAAAATCAGTGAGAGGTGGCTGAAATCGTTAATCACAAAATCATTGATAAACTACCGGTGGAAGCTTAACCAACTCATAGACGGTGGAAAACCAAGACCTCCGGAGGTTAGTAGAGAAAATTGGAACATGCTAGTGTTGAACCGTACAACGGACCAGTCAAGTCAAAAATCAGAGCAAATAAGGTCCATATCTGCAGGCAAAGGAACAAAAGCTTCTCAGCTAAAATCGATTGAGAAGGACGCACTTGTGAAACTAATAAGCGTATTAAATTCCTATTGCACACAATTGGTAGTTGTCTTTTTGAAGTTGTGTGTGCTCTTAGTTACAGTAGGTTAAGAATGAACACAAAAACTCTTGGAGGGAATGAAATTCCATTAGTTTTCAAGTCGACATGTAATTTTGTGGAAATGATGGAAGCCTTGATGGCAGTGTATTGGTTTTGCATTGTTTTCCTGGAATATTTGTACTATAGTAGTTCAATTACAAGGTTTCAGAGGCCGAGCTTTTTGTGTTCCAGTGTTCCCTCCCGTCCAACATTTAGCAGGGGTTGATATTTCAGAGTTTCATGTATACAGAGTATAGCTCTCAAGCAAGTGCCATATGACATAGAGCTACAGGAGGAGGTAGCATGAGAATTCAGTCGCCAGCAAGAATTGAAGCGTTATTCTCTACTGGACCACGCTAAGGACATTGACTCAATTCAACACTGTGTTATGGACAACGAACTCGCTATTGCCCATGTGGAGCAGAAAATGGAGGCCATGCAACAAGAATGGAGGATCTATTTGGACAGCTTCTCATCGGCCAACAAACGCAGACAATCATTGAAGTGCCTGCCGTTTTTGCCGAGACATTCACAAAGCAGTTGAAAGGTCCAAGCGCTGAAGTGGAAGACATCACGATGCCCGGAACCTTGTAGGACATCACGGTGCCCAGAACCTTGTACGACAAAGAAGCCAGTCCAGCAAAAGAATTAGAGGAACATGAGGAAGTTCCGTATGTGGTCATTTTGGACAATGTATGTGCAGGTTCTCTGTCAGTGCTTCGTGAAGTGAGTGCTGCAGACGCTAAAATGGAAGCTACCGTGCCAAAAGCTATGGAGGTTGTCGTGAAAGTGGAAGACACTGTTGATCAGGGAGAAGATTCTTGTGGATACGCCAATCCGTACGCACTGCCTGAGAAGGAAGTGAACACCAAACTTGCAAAATATTTTGATAGAGAGACCGACATACTGCTCTTCCAGAAGGTGACAGACTTTGTTAAACTTCTCTGCGCAGAGATATACATATACTTCTTACACAACTCTTGTCATAGTGTAAGAAGTCCTTGTTTGTGGGTACGATCCTATAGAAGTTGGCCATTGATGAAGTTGAAGTGTCCTTGGATTCTAAAATGTCATTTTTATCAATGAGGAGTAGGACAGTGAAATTGTGGTGTTAGTTTTATTAAATTTTTGCATTTCATACGCGGGGACGTGGTGATGTCAGACCGGGACAGCAGGATTCATGAAGAGCTAGACTTATTCCTGTCTCAACGAGAGAGGCTGAAAGCATTGGGAAGGAAGGCAGTCTATGTTAATTTTTCATGGGAGTTGTGATAGTTGTTGCAAGGAAATTGTAAGAGGGACACAAAACGAAAACTTTTCACCAGCTTGTATTGAGTTATTTTTAAGATGTGTTGCAGGTAATTGTGGAAGCGGGGTCGAGAGCACTGGACGTCCAACGACACAACCACTAAAAATTTGTCCTAGAGCAAAACCTACTAAGGGGAACACGATGAAGACAATCCCAACAAATCCTGCTGGAACCTCAAGTAGGAAGGTCAGACCGTAGCATACTAGGTAGACTGTAACTTCCATGATGTTCAAGTCCAAGCAATAATTAGATTTCCTGGATGTGAAAACAGTCATACAATAACACTAGTCCATAACACATTGATAAGTCATTTTATACTATGTAATGGAAAATTGACATGCACAAATCGTGAAGCTTTGAATACGAGGCCTGAGAAAATTAAATGTAGGTGCCGAATGTCAAGAAAGGCGAATCTTACAAGCGCAAATGAAGAATGAAGCAGTGATGGTGACCAGCTCGACAGAAGGGTTCATGAAGCATAAATTTGACGTCATAGTGGAAGCGGATGCATCATCCTTTGTGCCTCCAAGGACCATTTGTCTTCAATTTTCCTAGTCCTTCTTGTTTTTGTTTTCTAGGATATACAAGACGTGTATGTAAATTGTTGTACAGTTTTCCCACTTACATGTATAGGAGAGCCTCAGTAGACAAACTAAAGGTGGACACTAAACACGAAATGTGGTTCTTTTAGTAGAAGACAATGTGAACAGGTTCACACTGAAGTGGTATAGGTGTAGGTACCATTTACCTTAGTATGGAATTCAGTGACATGAACTGCTGTTTGTCTCACGAATTTATTTTATAAATAAATCTTTTTTGAAGGTACTTTTTGAACAAAGTGCAATACCTCGAGTATTCTAAGGGGGACAATTCTCCTTTGTGAATAGAAGGTGCATTTCGTGTACAGTCTTGTCGAGTTTTGAAAAGTGATATAGGAAAATGGGTAACGGAAAACGGAGTTGACGTTTTGAAAAGCTAACGCTCGAATCCGCATTTGCAGTGACAAGCCGCATATGATGAGTTGTGATTCCAAGCGATTGCATGGAACGGGCAGTCTCTTCCGGTTATCCATTTTGAGAAAGGTTAAAGTCGCAATTGAACGCCGTGCTCAAGCATGGCATACAGCGCTGTGCAAGTGGAAGTAAGCTTGCTATAGTTTTCTGTCACATTACGGAGGCAGTCACAGAAGAGCAACTCGTCCTTCATCATTCAAAATTGTATGTCATCAGCATTGGGTACGGTCCTCTCCGATTAAAATTTCCATTTCAAAACACTAAGATGACAAAGACATGTGCAACACTATGAAGTGCGCTCTCCTCATGCAGTGCGCCATATTCCATAACAAAGTGGTATTGCATGTATTTCCTGAATACTATATCGTAGATCCTTTGGAAGCATCCATTGGACGGCAGAAGAGTGACAAATGAGAAGTTCTGAAGTGCTTTCCATGCAACATTGTAAGAATAAGAAAACTTTGTCCTTGGAGGCAACTGTATTCTATTTTGGTTTCTCTTGCATAGAAAAACAATGGATGCATACAAGATTTGTGGACCGGCGTTTTGGAGAAGATGTCTTGAAAGTTGATATGTACGTCACTGTCGTCGTAGGAAAAAAGAAAATTATTTTGACCGGTTTTCTGGACGCAAAACCTTGTTTCTTTATGAAGTCACCTTCTTCATAGAGGTTATTCATGGTCTTCTGGTGCACTGTACAATGAGAATGATCAAACTCTCGTAAAGGTCCTTGACATACAAATTCCTATTAAGATAACAATGAGGTCTAGGATTTCCCAAAAGGCCCACTAGGAAGGACATTGAGTACAAAGGACAGACCCCGGTAAGCCATAAAAATCACCAGGCTGTAGCTGTAAACGTTCATAGAAGTGTGCTGAACATAAATGTTTAGTACAGAATGAGTGGATGTACTTGTTGACAGCCGGTACTCCTAATTCAATTCAATTGTTGCAGAAAAGAAATTTCCTAAATATCCTGGGATCAAAGGAAGGGGAAGGAAAATGAGGAGATGGCTTCCGCACTATGAAGTCATGAGGTGGCAAATCCCATATCAAACAAAAGAATGAAAAGAGGTTTGTATCTCATAAGCGCCTTTGACTTCGTTCCCCACGAAGATGATTGTCCTTTGTGTACCTTTTTAGTGTGTAGGAATTGGTGGAAGGACATACAATTTTGAGGTCATCAGTAGTGGCTATGGTTAGACAGTTTTAATCAGTTGAAATTTGTGAAGGATAAAACGGTTTTTGATTGTGGTGCACGTCTCACTTGTCGACTGAGTGTGAGTATGGTGAATAACTGCGGGAACGGGTACATGCTACTACTGAAGGAGATTGAAATAAATGAACGATGCTGGTCCACTGAAATGTTCCTTGAAGTTGCACGTCTGTTTGAAGAGAAGTACAAGCACATCATTGAACAGTAGGTGTCTCAGGAGACTGGGAAACCTAAACAAAGTACATGTCCTTTTAGTTCTAATAATGTCTTGTGCATATGTCATGCGATGCTTGCCGTTCGTCTCCTTTGTTTTGCACCCTGTGGGTAGTTTCCTCGTCTTTGGTACACACTGTTGTTTTTGATGAAGTAACATGGTGTATGTTATCAGTACAATCCAGTGATGCATTCAAATTAACTTACTTGAAACAACGTTCAGTGTGCAATTGTTTTGTAGTGTGTTTGGCGGAATTGACCAGCAATGTGTGTACAGTGTACACATATTGATTACTTTTAAGGCGAGTCCAACCAGGTAATTCATCCATGAAAACGATGTGTTGCTCTGTACAAGAAATACAAAATCATACTTAATGAAGAAACAATGGGAGGAGACATATCTAGAGCTTCATCTTTCGCTTTGAAGATGTCTTGAAATAGTTGTACGAAGATGCTGCTAGCATGAATAGGTGAGGGCACGTATACCGCTCAACATCAGCAACCAAATTGTACTAGTCTTAACATACATAGAAGTTGTCTTTTCTGTTCAATTATTGGTGGAATTCAACGTACATAATAGAAAGATAGGAAGATTTTAGTGACCAAACTAACTAAAGGTGAATTGGAGACGTTCATCTGTAGTTGCACGTTACTTAATCAGAAAAGGGATTTGCTGAATGTAGAAGACAAGATTTCTGTACATTAATGAATTTTAGTTCAATTTCAAAGAAATGAAGAATTCAATGTTTTATACTAAGTACAAGTCACTTAACTTTGGAGAATTGAGATGCAAAAGAAAACCTAAAATAACTTTACCGTTTGTGTTGTATCAAGGAATTGGAAGAACGTGAAATGCAAAGCAATGCACATTATTATGAAGTTAGTTGAGAAACATACGTATTGATCCTTCAGGGGAAGCAAACAAGAAATCCAGGTATGGAACTACATCTGTGAAGTAGTAGTAGAATGTATATGCGTTTTAAGGAATACCGTGACTTGAAGATGTACTACGTACTCCAAAAACACTCATCATGACTTATTTAAATGTGGAATTTGTAATGTTGTAATCCACCCTGTAGATTAATTAGGGAAGTCTCTCAAACAATTGTTGATTAGGTGATTTTGGCTCTTGTGTATGTTCAGGTTGCAGTGAATGCTCTGTTTGCAAAGTGGTTACAGGAGATTTTGCGAATATGTGCGCCTTCACTGATGTCTAAGGAGGCATTCTTTGTTATTGTGCAATCTTGCCTTTTGGTTAGCCGAACCCTTTTAATAGGTTTGCCTCTCTATTTTTTCTCTTGCCAATGGTCTTTTTTAATAGGTCTTCCTTAGTGTCTTTCTGTTCAACTCCTCTAGTATGTGGCAACTAAGGTAGAGGATACTGTATGAGGAAAAAAGATTTATGATTTTTAAAAACGACCATTTTAATTGATGATATTGTGAAAAGTTTAATTTTAATGAGGAAATTGTTTATATCATTAGATTGAGCAAAGGACGTTGCATTTGTTGGTTCAAGAAAATATATATTTGCACACATAAAAATGCCCATTTAAATTCTTCAAAACTGCTACAAAAACGCTTGTATGTTTTTTTGACAGATTATATCTCCAGTTTGGAAGGTGTTTCTAGTCAGTCAGTTATAAACAAGGTTAGTTTGTGATTATCACGTATGGCCTTTGAAATAGTTTCCTTTGGGGTTAGGGTTCAGGGTTGAGGGCTTTAAAGGTGGTTGAAAGAAGGGTGTGTTCAAGTGAGAATTGATGAAGGCAGAAGGGGGAGTTTGTGTGATTACTGAAAGAGGAATGAACAAGATTGGCTGGTTTTTGCTTCCAATCTTGCTGCCTTCGCATGGGCAGCTATTCCAGCAGCACTGGTCAATAGTGGCTTGAAATATATGCAGGTATTCATTGAGTGTCGTCCCGGTTTTGACATTCTACTTGCAATCAATTTGTAATTCTACAGCTTTCGCACTTTGCCATTGCTTTAAGCCCTAGTCCTCTTTCTCATTTCTATTTCTTCTTTCCTTTTCTATCATCGTTTTATCTGTAAAATCTGAGAGCCATATTGTTCTTGCTTTGTTGACACTACTCATTTGTGATTTCTTATGCATTTTTACAACTGTTATCAAGCTTGTTTGTTGCCTTGAAGGCTGCGTAATTTTGAGTAATCATGAGGTTGTATGCAAGTTTGAAAATATTAACAATGTGTAGTGTGCAGGCGTTGATCAGCCTTGCTTTCTAGTAGAGGCTGACGGAGTTCTTGCATGAGTGTTGTTTGTCAAACCGTATGTATTATGTAGCATCGATTTTGCGCGGTCTTTCAAATGCAGATCAAGTATGTTTCTCACTTTCTCCAACAGCAGTGAATAATTTGCATGCTTGAACTATGTGATACTATAGAAATCCACCTTACAGGTATTCTAGAAAACCGAGCTGTGTTAACCCTCACAATCTGTAACCCCAGTTAAGGCTGTTTACAACTTACACCTTTTCAATTACAACCACGACTTGGTTATCTAGAATACCCTTGAGGGATGGGGATTATTCGCTTTAATTTTGAGGAGTTCGACAATATGAGACATGAATTTTAGAGAGAGAACTTGTCAACTTAGTAATCTGCAACAAGGAATAAAACAAGAAATGCCTTTTTGACTCTTTCTTGTGCCGCTTCTCTACTATCTCAAAATTAAGAAAGATTTACTTTTGGAGCTCCTATGAAACCATGTCTCTGGAGAGAGGAATCCTCGAAGTGTCTTAGTGCTGTTTTTGAAATATGATTCACATAGTTTCTAATTCAATATGCTAGTCTCGCCTCTTCTTCCTATTTTGCAGTGTACAGTATTGGAATACAACCCAGGTTTTCTGAAGCTCTTGCATTCTAATTATTCAAAGTTTCATATGTATTACTGCAGTGTATCACTGAAGACGTATAGAAATTTTCTTCTGCAATCAACGAGCTTTTTTCCTACACCTTCAAGCCTGTGTTGGATATTGTTCTCTTTACACGTTCAATTGCTAGAACCATAGGGTAAACTTCATATGTCCTTGTCCTTGTCCTTGTCTTGTTGCATTTTTCATATTAAGATCCTTAAAGATTTTGTATTCCTCCTCCTACATGCGTGACAATCAATGTTATGAAGAGAGTCACTTGGACTAACCTCGGTTTTGAAATCTGTAAAGGACTTTTGTAGTTTGTTTTATCGTCAATTTGATCAATGTGTCTACTTTTAAATTTGAAGGATATGAATTCACGCATTTGAAGATTAAATCTATGCAAAGAGATTGGTCATTCACTAAATGCTACATGTAATGCAGGTACAAAGGGCAATTTTTTCTGTACGCTTATTTCCTTCTTACAGCAGCATTCTTGCGCTCTATTAGTCCTCCACTGGCTCAAATGACTGCTAAGGAGGTAGCTCTTTCTGGAAATTTCAGAAGTGCACATAAAAGGTGAATTATTCCATGCTTTTTGGGCTTGCGTATTTGAGATAGGATTACTCATAATATGTTCATGATTTTCCAACGCAAAAATTATTTTGATGTCAATAACACTACGGACTGGACAAAATTTCGTTGGGAGTTTCACCAGTCCATATTTCAGCTTTGTTATGTCTTTTCCAATCTGTGTGTTGGATTAAAGTGAGTATCTTGTGAAACCGATTGTGCTGAAATATCAATGCTATTATTTTTTGGATTTTCCTGTTAATATTCCCTGGATGTTTAGGAACTATTTTCTTGAGCAAACTTGAGATGCTTTCAAGGGCACTTACTTTGGTTTTCAGTAAAATTAGACTATTTCAAAATTTTAAGTATCTTGAGGATATTGATCACTGGAAGGCATGATAATCGTGATGGGGAGGCCATCCTTTAATCACCTATTGGTACCTACTTGAATGGTGTCACTCTCTAAAATATTTAATCCATAACTTTTCAATATTCAATGAATTCAATGCGGAGGTCTCTCCTACTTGTCCTAATTAATTGTTCACTCTCCATGGCGCACATCTCTATGATTGATGTTCAAGAAGCAATGAGTTGCCTAATTTCACTAAATACCATGTTACTTCCACTTTCCTATCCTTGAAATTTGTCATTTTTTGGATCAGGAATGTTACCAATGTGGAGGAGATAGCATTTAATGATCCACCAGGAGGAGATACAGAGCGGATGATACTGAATGACCATTTGAATCGATTCCTGCGTCACTCTCAACTTTCATCATTTCAAAAATTCATTCAACAGGTAATAATTCCCCAGTTCTATTATTGTTCATATATGTGCTTGAACGATGTTCATCAAATATGCTCATACATTCATTTCGCACAATAGGCAGGGGCTTATGATGTAGGTGGCAAATAGGTATACTATCAAGTATACCGCCTCTATTGTAGGTCTCTACGTGTATGCTGCTCCCCTTTACTTCAGCAATGAGGTGAGTACTATCACGTAAGGCACAATTGTTCTATCTCAAAAGAATTGAAGACTTAGTAGACTGCATGACGGAATGCTAGGGGAGGTCGATTCAGAAGTACAAAGCATGTTTTTATTGTAAACCTGTTTCAAGTAATAAAGATGTTGTCAGTCCTGTGGATTAATAGTTTCATTTTATGGCAGACGAAGGACAGTAAACAGTTGACGGGAGATTATATTTGTTCAATGCGTCTTATGATGGTAAATCTGGCTCTATAGCATAGAGCCTCCATGTTTGATGATTCTCTGTTTACTCGGAGCTAAGATTTGCCTATCGGCAAAGGTTTCATGAATTGTCCCTCCTGGAATTTCCCTTCAAGTGGCTCAAGCATTGGACAGTTGGTTGCCTTGTTCGTGCAGAACACCTCATCTGCCATAGGACAACTCGTGTTGGTGTACAAAAGAGTTACAGCGCTTGGGGGCTTCACCTCTAGGGTGTCCGAGCTTCTTAAATCGGTTAACTTTTGCCTTAATGTTGTCACACGTCTCTTGAAATGCTTTTACTTGGCTTTCCTAACTACCCATAGTCTGCAATTGATACTATTTGACTATTTCAAGAATTTTAGACATCATTAGAGGGTTGATAATGGGGTGGTAGATTCATGTAAATTCCTCATAATTCACGGGCATGCTTCCTATTATCATCCAGTTGCACACCTCCCCATGATTGACGTCCAAAAATCATTGAAACTCTATTTTACTGGAAAACCTTATTATAGTTATTAGTTATGCTACTGAATAGTTGAAGAGCATCAGGAAGGCTCTTGAAGTTATGTCTATTGCTTTACAGAAGTAAAATTCTTTGTCTCTTACCTGCTAAATGTGTAAACAGGTGAAGCAATTGAACACAGAAGAGGGCCTTAAGCAGCGAGCTAATTCTTTGCAGAAGATGGTGGAGAGTAACGAACTTGATAAGATAGGAACATATATTACTCCAAAGCTTACAGATGGTCCCTCCATTGAGTACGTGAGATAATCCTGCTGTCAGATTTTATAGCAGGATGAAGCATATTAATGCATATTGGCCATACTATTTGTGACTTGGATGTGGTTATGAAGATACTTAAATTGAATGCTAGATCTCATGATTCTATAAGAATGGTCCAGAATAAGGGGATCCATTTCCTTGGTCATTCTTCCATGGAGACCTTCTGAATCTCATAGAACTGGTAAACATTACATCGTTGAGTGTATTGACTCTAAATCTTATACCACTGGATTTTGTTTGTCAAGTTCAAGGATGTATCTCTTTACTCAGCGGATGGGTCGATGCTGGTCCATGACTTTAGCTTCCAGGTTTCCACAAGCAAATCCGTGATCATTATAGGCCCAAATGGTAGGTATTGATTCTGTATTCTTCATCGCAATTCCTTTTCAAGTGGTTTGATATTGTCACAAAGCAAGGTTTCTAGTAAAATTAGATTGTTTCGGAATCTTTCTAACTTTGTAACAAGAATTTTCTAACATCTTTCTCATGGAGGTCTCCTTATGGTCATAGTGATTAGCATTGTGAGAATGAGACCAAATTTTTTTGCAGTGAAAGCCTCAATGAGCGGCAGCTGCTGCAGTTCTAGTTCTAAAAGTAAATTTGAGGATCATTGTATTGCAAGTTTTTGGGAGGTTATCAGATTCTATTGTTCAACTTGAGCATCAAATCTCTCCAATAATCTGATTTCAGATTCAATTATCTTTTTGTTCCCTGATTGATTGAAGGTTTTGCAAATTCTAATGGTCTTGATTGCTTCTTTTATCCTATAACACTTTTGAGTATGGAAAATAATAGTACTTGAAGAACACTATTTGATAGTCTTGAAAGTCGAACGTGTTATCATCTTATTATTCCAAAATATTTGTTATTATCTCTATTCTCTATAAGTTAGAGAGCTTCAAGTGTTTTAAGTTGTTGTGTCTATCACTTTCCGTGGCTAACTATTATACTGTGGCAGTGGGAAATCTTTGTTATTCCGTGTCCTTGCGGAGCTTTGGCCTCTGTAGAGTTGTTCCATCAGTCGACCACCCCGGGGGGACATTTTTTACTTCTCTCAGGTTACTTCTAACATTCTCTGTATTTCAACAGAACTATAGAAATTAAACGTAACTTGACTAAAAGAATAGATAAAGGCTACAAGTCTATATAGAGGCTGCTTGGTTGTTAAGTACCTAACATACCAAAAGTGTACTCTTCCATATCTATTAGGGGTTAAGCTTCAAGGAAGGTAGGAAAATACGTCATTAGAAAGAAGAATACATTTTTGATACCCTACATTTTTTAACTGTAGAAATATGTTTTGAAAATTTCAACTATTAGCTTGAAAGTGGACATTTTATGTAGTAGCCTGGACACTTAGGAGTGGATAGTAATTCCCGAACAATCTGTATTTCCATCTCTTGCAAGATGGAACTCACTTACGTTCTCCTGATTGATGCAAAGGCTATACCTTGTGCGAGGAACACTGAGAGACCAAGTGCGGTACCCAATGCCGCCCTTGTTTGTTTCACAACCCACCAAGGGCAAGAAATGGTTCAGCGCTGCATCGTTGAGTTCCGTCAAAAACATGAAGCATCCTGATGACAATGGGGTGCTGGATGCTTTGGATGCAACCAAGATTGGTTATCTTGTGCACTGTGGAGATGGTCTTCACCAGTTGCAAGTGTCCTATCTTTTTTTTTCTTTCTTATTCTTGTGCTTCTTTTCTTCAGCATTTGTCAAGTTTACATTATGGAGAAAAACTTCAAGGTGTCAATATTAGTTAACCCCTAAGGGCCTGAACATGCAAATGTGACTGCAGTCATACCTATATGAATTGAATTAAATCATTTAGAAGGATTCAATGAAGGTATTGAAATATAGCAATAGGAAAAGGAAATCATGCCCTAAATTTGGAACATTTAATGTATGTTTTGAAAGTAATTAAGCTGCGATTTCATAGTTTTATTTTTGATAATTATTTTAATTTCTATCTTGTTTTATTATTATCACTTCACTTTGTTATCTGAAATTCAAAGTTCTTGACCTGTAATTCAAAATTGGGAAGAAACTTTATCTGGGGGTGAAAAGCAACGACTGGCTATTGCTCAAGTTTTATATCAAAATCCCAAATATATTATGCTTGCAATTACAATTTGCAAGGTTTGGGTTGCTTGTTTGGGGTCAGCTTTGTGAAATGGGGTGAATAGGAGCCATCTACATTCAAATTTAGATTTTGAGGATACCAGTATATACATGTATGAGAGGAGACTTCAAACCACAACATCGGGGGCAGCTTTGCCTCTCCTTGATTCAATGATCGTGAAGGCCCTTTGATGGCCCCTATTGCATTACTATCCCTTATTTTCTAGATCATAAAAATTGGTGTCATTGAGTATTATTTGAACACTTAAAAAAATATTTAAAAAACTTCCAAACGTTAAGAAGATGTAAGTACATTAACAAAAGCTAAGGTAAGGCCTACTGCGCCATGCTTTTGTAACAGGACAAAATGATGTAACATTGGAAGTAATTTTGTTTCTCACAAATGCATCAATATATTGAAGATTTTAATGAGAATTTAATTGGCACTGACTTGGAGTGAACCTTTGATATGTTGATGCTATTGTTTTAATAATATAAAAGTGTTCATTCCTTAGGAAGGCTGTACTTCTCAACATCGAGGGGAATGTTTAACACTTGTTTCTACAACTCAGGTAACGTACACGTTACTAGAGCCTTGAATGTTTACTCAGGTTACCATTTAATACGAAGACTTTCCTTAAACGGAGCGGGTTTGGTCGTCATCAATGAACCCATGTTCTATCTGTGAAGGTAAGAAGGATCATGCAGTTTTCCCTGTACCTAGAGCTGACAACATGAAGTTCCTTTCTACGTTGTAGCGACTTCTTAGTTGTGAAGAAAGGTGGAAGTTTTGTGGCAAATTGGATATGGTGAATTGAATTTCAAGGGAGGAGGTATAGAAGTCAAGGAATGAGAGAGTTGTAACGATTGATTATGACTTAATCATGGTAGTAGGAAAAGCTGTGTTCAATCCAAAAAAAGGGTTGGTGAACATGTTCATCATACAAACAATCATTTCTGGCCCCTTGAGGATGACATTGTCATCAAGTGTACTGGAGAATTTTATGATGCTCTAAAGCGGGGCCAATTTTATGACAGGCAAGTTGTGCTAGAAGGCACATTTCCTAACTCAGCCTACCGAAATCATTAGGTACGTCACTGTTGTCCCAACAAGATTGTGTCTCTGACTCCCTGGCACCTTTGTTTATTTAAATAGAAAACAGAGTACAAAGCCCAGTGCAATTCCAAAAATACATTTGCAATGCACGTTCTGTACTACGTTACATGATTCATGTGTTGAAGTAGAGAAGTGGATGCGAGGTAAGGAGGTGGTTTTTTAGAAATAAATTTCTCAAAAATTCACAGTGCATTATCGTCAAATTAACTCCATTGCAAAAGTGATATACAAAGAAGTGATTTCAGTGTGTTGGTCACATAATGTTTATAGCAGTCGAGGACAAACAGTGAGCAATGTCAGAAGCATGATCAATTTGGTATGTCCAGTACTTAGCAAAAGTGAAACCAGTATGCTGTTCTTTGAAGTTACTTTCTGTTAGGCATTTTCACACACAGGTGGTCGTCACAGGGGACAGCATTGGAGTGCAATATTGACATCAATGTGAGGATCATGAGCTCTTTCAGTAATGTATAATACACTTGTATACTCGTGTGCTAGCTTGTGCAAGTGAAGAAGCAGGCTATGAAAACATATACAGAGACTGCATGTGAAGATTAGGTGAGTGCCTAAAGGTCATGCATTAATAACAGGTGCTCCGACTAGTGAAGTTTACAGTAGTACGATTCATGGTTTTTGGTGAATTGCCTAGATTTGGGGAAAGAGAAGGAATGCGATGTTCATGGTTATTCCTTTGTGTGTGGGGCCAAATGCCAATTTTCTCAGTTCCAATGTAAAATGATGGACATACTTGGATGTAGGTCATATAAAAGGAAAGCTACTGTCTTATTTGTAGAGAATTGTAGTGAAAGTACCTAATGTTATCAGAAATTGGGAAGGAGGATCTTATGTTTTTATACTAATCGGACATAATTTTTTGATTGGTTTCAGGAGCCTCATTCACAAGCGAAAAGTGCTTGAGAACTTAATACTTTCTTATAATTAGCGATTGCCACGGGAGTTGATGGTGGAGCATCTACAAATAAGCAATGAGGGTAGTACATGCAAGAGGAACTTAGTTATGAAGAATTTTGAAGGCAAGTTTGCGGACACTGTAGTTGTAGGCATCTCATATTCAATAAATAACACGTTGCAAGGTTCAACATATTCAATGAAACCTTTTGACTGATTTGATTGTGATAGATACTTCAAGTGAATACTTTCGTGTTTTTTTTTTTCCGCATAACGTGCGTGACTTCGTGCAGTGCTCATGTGAGGTACCTCAATTTGCTTAAGATAGAAATTGACTAAACCACTACGTTAAACTAAAGAAAGGAAATCAATGAGAAGTTACATTTCAGCATGCATATACTCTTAGCGTTGAAGCAGTATGCAGCAGGTGTTTCCAAGTAGGCCACCGTCATGAAAATGCCAATTCAGAGCGATGGTGGACTGTGGCTATGGATCAGCACCTTTGACGGTACATTACATTCTAGCAATCGTCGAAGACTTTGTTGAGCCCATTTGAAAGTCCATTTTCAGCGACATTTTGTTACTGTCTGATGCTATTCTTCTTGTATCGTTCATAAAGATTTCGTACTTCAAAATGTTTTTTTCCATCCACGTGTATGTCATGCGCAGTTGCTGTGGATATCGTTAACAAACACACAATGCGATGTCTTTGTGTTTGAATTTGATGTTCCTTTCAGAAAATACAACAAAAACTTTAACGTTTGCTTAAGTCATCGGTAATGACAAATCACATATTCGCAGACGTTTTGCATGTTTTCGTCCTTTCTAGGGGGGTGTCGCCTAAGTACCTTGTACACGTCATGATGTGTCCAATATAATGCCTCATCAAACGACCTCTTTCACTTTCTCATTTTGATTGTGCCATTTTCCCTAAACCTGAAGACGTTATTGAAAACAACCTAAACGACAGACACAGTCTTCAACCGTATTGCTGGAAATGTGCCACTAAACACCTTGTTGTACATAAGTAGTCATAGCAAACATCATAGAGTACGTGCTTATGAAATTATGTGACACATCCTTATTAAAAAAGCATAAAATTGGACACGGAAATTGCAACAAAAATTGGAGCTCATGTTTTCAAATGCCAGTGCTGACATCCAGAAAACAAGTGATGAAACAGCATAATCAATTGTAATGCTATTCACAGCATTTGAGATAAAGGAATGTTAGTCAGACAGAACACGGGATTTGATGGAGTTCAATGACCTCCAAAACAGGAAGATTGTATTGAAACAACGACCTAGGATGTTTAGAACAACACGTCTATGTCCCACTTCCTATCTTCAAAAGACATTTTGAAATGCCTACCACGTCATATCTTTAAGTGGACACGTCAGTTTTTGTTTTTTTTCCGGTCACCTTGGGAAAAAAAAAAAAAAAAAAAGATAAAAAAAGCTTATGTGTCGCTAACGTGGCGTCCACGCGGCGAGAAGTATTGGACTAAAAACAATACATTTTTAGCGATGTTTTTGAAAAACAACCATAAAACTAATGGTGTTTCATGAGATTTTAACACGTTTTTTGCTAGTCAATAGAGACGGATTTTAGAAGACACCATAGTTGACTACTAAAAAATATAGAAAAACATTTTCATGGTTTTCACGAACATCCCAGAAAACGACGTTTTCTTATAGTGCCACTTGTTTTTGAGAATAGCAGGCCCGCCACTCCTTCCGTGACTTATAGTGGCTGAAGACCCACTTTTCTCTCCTCCAATCTCCTACACAAATCCAGATCTGGTTTGATCCCTCACAGCAATCCAAAGAACTCTCTAGATCACAGGTCACACAAAGACCCCCCCTACGATCCTCTCATATTATAACGACCTTAGCGTCAAGTTCCATCTATACAAAGTCAAGTGGTTACAAGTGTACCCGTCCGTTCCAACATCGACTAAAGCTCTTCCGTTTACCAACTAGGGCAGCGAGATCTCTCAGGAGATCAGACACTCAACCGGATTTCCCACCCAGGAGTTCTAGCGCGACTAAGAAATCCCTCTCTATCCGCCTAGCCTAACAACGGTTGTCTCGCCCGGAAACCTAAACTTTAGAAGTGTTGAGGAACTGAAATCCACTCCCAACTCTTTCACAACCCACTTACTTGCACATAAGATCAAAACAAGAACACCAAAGGGAGAAATCACACCCGAACCAGCATGCGCCTTCCTAACTCCTCACCATACAGCCTTGCCACACACAGGAGAGACACACAGCAAGAAGCCAATAGAAAGTACAAGCAAAATTTGGGCAAAAAGACTCCCAACTCCCAAGCAGGGGCTGGCTTATATACAGCTGATTTACAAAGGCAAAAAGACCCCGGAATTCCGCGTGGAACTTTCGAGTCCAATCCTAACCGGCCAGACCGGATCAACATCTGATCCGGTCCAAACTATCATATACAAAATACAATCCTACCTACTCTACAACTCCCTCACCTAGTGTAGGACTTTTGGGTTCCGCGGGTAACTGGTTGAAGACTTCTGTCAGATTCCTACTTCGCTCCCTGGCAGCAAGATTCGGAAGATCTGATCCTGGCAATGAATCTAGCTGGATTGCTTGTGTAGGCCCAGACCTTTGTTGGCTCTTCTTTGACTCGAGAGTCCAATCCTTAAACTCCCTCAGATTCGATCCTTTGGCCATGAACGATTTCGGCAACAAGAGATCCGAAAGTTGGATCTCCCTAGAGTACATGGATCCGTTCAGCTTCTGGCTGCTGACGTCCATCCGGTCGGCTGCCTCTCGTGCCACCATCATTGCCGCTTCCACCCGATTGATAAAGTTGATCAGGATCCAAACTATCTGGAAACTGGATACTTTCTTCTCCTCATGTACTTCCTTATCAAACAACTCCGCCTTAGTCCCCATAAACTGCCGCTCTCAAGGCTATTACATAGACCACGGGATGATCACACATCCAATGTAAAGGCTTTGGTGTCAAATCTAGTTGGAGAAACTAAGGGGGCAAGCCGGAAGGAAAAAGATGCAGCAGAGGAGGTTGGAGTAGTTCCAAGATATGTTGGGGAAGGGATGGATGAATATGACGGAGATGTTGAGGGGAAGCCTAAAGGGTCAAGAGCTGAGCTCAAGGAAGTGGTGCCTTCAAATGAAGGCTCAAATTGTCAGCTCAAAGAGAACTCTTGATGTAGGGGAGGAGATGGAAGTTCGGAAGGCAATTGTTGGAGACGAAAAGGGCAACGATGAGGGAATTATTGTGGAGGGGAAAGGCAATGTGAGGGGATTGTTGGGGAAGAAAAACACAACGGTGAGGGATTTGTTGTGGAAAAAACCAGTTCTAAAGAGTGGATGTTGGGGAGGGGATCGGTTTTGATCAGGAGGGTTCCGTTGAAACAAAGGTGAAGGTAATGATGACCTAACAAGATCAAAGGAAGAGAAGGAGAACCTTCTGGAAGTAAACCCGCAAGCTGGATCTCAGGAAGAATAGAAGAAGCTCAAGGGAGTGGCCCCTCAATCTACTAAAGTGAATAAACCAAAGAAGAAGACAAAGGTTCCAAAAGAGGGTAAGAAGAATTGCAAGGTGGTGGAAGTCAAAGAAGAGGCCAACACATCAATAGAGAACCTTTATAGTTCATAGCATACTTCTTTTTTTTGAATTGAGGAAAATAGCAGCTGGGAGGGTAGATGACAATGGTGAGGCGATAGCCCCCACCATGGACCCCAACCCAATCCTTTCACCTCCAGGCCGGAGAAATACAAGGTTGCAGCAGGGAAACTTGACAATGTCTACACAGGTAGACAAAGCTCCGTCAAGAAAGCGTCGATGCTCTTAGTGTTTGTTTGCTTTTTTGAGTCTGTAGTTTTGGTTAGAATCTCTATTAGCTACATAGGAGGCATATAGGCAAAGCTTTGTATATTGCCTCCAAAGTGGAGGCTCCTGAAATACAAACTACATTTTCATAAACCAAACTTCTTTGTAGATTGCTCTAGTCTTTTCTAATGTGGG
Organism: Neckera pumila; assembly: GCA_963969595.1. Taxonomy (NCBI): domain Eukaryota; kingdom Viridiplantae; phylum Streptophyta; class Bryopsida; order Hypnales; family Neckeraceae; genus Neckera; species Neckera pumila. The sequence goes on along the minus strand of OZ018418.1, from coordinate 447,926 downwards.
ACGTTTGTATGTGTTTAATTTAGGATTGCCCATTGTACTGTGCTAAAGACTTGTCTCGGGGCTTGGAGGCGCTTCCGATTTGTATAGCTCCGCATGATTCACCAATGCGTTCTTTCAAATATATGACTTGTAGTATGGTCCACAACAATGCTCACTTAAATCCTTCTATTGTTGGATTGAGGAAGGGTGAGTTCTGTGTTTGTGGCAAGAAAGATTGTTTGACTACAATGGTTCCTTGTAATTAGCTTCAATGAACTTTAATTACAAATATTCCTTTTCATCGGTTTAGGGTAGTCACAATATTACCCCAAATTTAAAAGAGAATGACATACATGACAACAAGCAACTTGTACCTTAAACAGAATTTCAAGAAACAATTTATTAAAACATATCAATATAATATATCTCCTTCACCAGTGAAGTAACATTACTATATGTAGATTTGAATACAAACAAGGACAAGAAGTACGTTTAGTATAAAATAAAAAAATTGAAACAGTACACCAAAACTATTTCAAAAGAATGTACTTTAGACACAATACATGAGATACATTTAATCCAGTCCATTACTTTATGAATATTACAAGTACCATAGAAACAATCTGGTTTGGTAAAGTATTATATAATATACACCAAGATAAATGAAATTATCTATGAAAATTGTCATCACAGAAAAAGAATGAATTGGAAAACAAGAAATGCAAAAAAGCAGTTCAATTTTGACCTTTAAGTGCATTTGATACAAATAGAGTAGTTCAAATACAGAACCTAATCACTGCGTTTGGCACAAACTCACATGCATAGCATACATTTAGTACAAGTGAATAGAATAGTACTCCGCCATTACTAACTTGACAATACTCAGAGTAGATTTTCATACAAACTAGGGCACTAAGTATGTTTCAATAAAGAATACAAGAAATGAAACAGTATACAAAGTCCGTTTTACTGTACACCACTTTCAGCCTGAATACTCATAGTATATTCTAAAAACTACATTCATTGTACAAATACTATACATACGATCTTTAGATACCAATTCTAGACTCTATAATATAGTATACATACAGACAAAAAGATTTGTGTATGAAAAGTATCATTACAGAAAAAAAATACAATGGAAGACTAGAAAATGAGAAAAATAAAAAATAAATCTTATACGTAAGTATGTTTCATTCTTATTGATTTGTTCTAAAGTAACCCTCATAACTACATTTAACACAAACTTAGTAGAATTTGCATATTTTTGTCAATACTAGGCGTGAAAATAATAGACGTATTTGTATTCTCAATATTTGAAACTGGGATATGTATTATTCAACAAATAAATTGTGTTTTTCTATAAGTACCGTAGCTACATTTGGGACATTTGCCGCAAAGCCAAACATTACAAATCGGTGCAAAATTTTTTTTATTTTATTATTTGTACACTACATACCTATTATGCAGAATGGAGTGAAGTATAGGATAAAAAATCAAGAAAAATAAGTTCTCATTGCTAAACATAATGTAGAATGTTCATAAAAAAAATTTAAATTTTGCATTATGTCATTAGGACTTGAGAAGAGTTGAAGTTGACGTGAATACACCTATGCATTGTATGAAGATCAAAATTTGCAAGAAATAAGAACTAACTCACCAGAAATTGGACACTTAGACTTTGCCGCATCTGATCAATCCTGCAGGATCTTCTTCCTCTCTTCGGCAAGACCAAGCATGAGTGCCCTCTCCACTAGGTCCGGACCAGGCTCCCCCAGACAAAATTGCGATGCCACTCAAGATGTGGCATTGCTTTGCAATCCACAGCCATGCATTTGTTACTATTGACAAATAGAATTGATGCAGAGAACGGGTGGTACAAATGTCTACATGAAGAAACAATGATGTCACTATTAGGGAATGGAAAAGAGCACAGGGAGCACACTGTAAACCCAATGAAGGCTAACTCTTGGCTGAAGCTTGTCAATTCTACAGTATTCACTTCCAAAGGAGCATACACCATGGATCTTGGGCAAAATGAAGTACACATCCTTCCCCTCTTGAGGGATCAGGACTGAGCCATGAATGCATCAAATTGCAATTGATGGCACTGGATCTTCTGTGTCAACAAGATCATAGTTGTATCCGCTACATCAAGCTGGAACTTTGCTTCAGTCAATTTTTTCTCTTGAGATGCCAATTGCTCTTGAACCATCTCTAACTTGATTAATTCGCACCCCACATCGTAACCGTGACCCTTCATCTCGTTGATCAGCTGCAACTTTTCCTCCAACTGGCCCTGGAAAGTGCCTACAAGGCTCTCTATGTCCCTCTTCCTCCACTGGCACTTCTCAAGATTGGATTCTACCTCCTTGTAATCAATCTTCAGCACATCCCTTTCCATGTGAATTACAGTCATAAATGACTCCACCTCCAATTGCCGCTCCGTGCAAGTTTCCTTGGACAATCCTTGTTGCAACTCAAGCCCCACAAAATCTGCAGACACCCCTCACTCCCCACCTGTCTCCCCAAATTTGGACCGTGACAGAATCGGGTTTTTTTCCACACCCTTACCTCCTTCTAACTTGACGGCTTTCTTGTCTGGCTCCACCTTGAAGGACTGCCACTCCGCACCTCGCATTTCCACAAGTTTATAAGGAGTTTGTAAACTGGTCTTGAAAGCTTGGAGTTTTCTTAAGTCTAGCTCATACCGACTCCGTTGACGCTTGTTGGTTTCCTCCCCGAACAAACACCAGTTGACTTCCTTCTCTTCTATCTCATATTCCATCGCCACTCACTTTGCAAAGTGCACCTTCAACAATCTAGGTACCTCACCGAAGCTATGCTGATATAGAATCGGATGGAGCTCCTTAATCCTTCCCCTCAATTCAGTGTGCTCACATTGTTGCCAAGAGAATTTGTTCCGCCCACCCTCACCAACCAGCTTCCCAAAATATTTCCTCACCAATTTTGTAGCAAATGATCCCTTCCTGTAATGATGAAGATTCTGCTGTGATTCATCGTGGAGTTTGTACTCCTTGGCAAAATCTTCTTGAGTCAACGTCTTGGGTGGTGGCTTCAAATTTGAAATCTCTTCATCTACATCCTTTGGAGATTGGTAAATCTTTGTCTTCCTCCCTTTCATCGCAGGTCTCTTCTTTACGCCTCCGCTTTGGTCCACAGCTGCACTCTCTTCTTCCTTGTCACCGTGAGCTCTTTCTTCATCGTTGTGGTTGTTGTCTTTTGTGCTTAGAGGAGCAGCCTCCCCCCTTTGAGTTTGAGATTTACCAGTAGATCTCTCCTTCTTTGAATCCTCCCTTCCCTTCTTTGCGTCCTCACTCTCCTTCTGGCCACTATCCCTGGCTAAAACCGTCACGGTTTAAATCACATTGGTCCTTCCCTTACCCACAGTGCCCTTACTGACCTTTTCCTTCCCCGACTGTGTTCCATTTGAATTCTCCATCACCCTAAACCCAAAACACTCAAGACAACAATTTTGGTTATCTTAACTGAACTCAATAAGAAATATAATTAACTCATGAAGTCACGATAGTTGCCATTCACCCTAAACCCGAAGAAGTATAGCATTGTAGAGGTCTAAAATCATTTAAATCAATTCATTCCTCTAGCCGCACCAAACAAAATTCAGAAGCAATCTCCCATAGACAAGCAAAGTACTGAGGGGAGTGCTTTCATTGCCTATTGCAAATGTCAAAATGCAATGCGACGGTGCTCAATTCAATGTCAACCGATCACACAAATCCTTAATCGATCATTGTAGTAGCCAACACCAAAACAAATGTGGATAATACAAATGCACGATTGCCAAGGGTATGAAGACACAGCATGTCTGCTCAGTCACACGCAAAGACAGGGTTTGTACCACTTCACATGCAAAGTGAGACCCTAAACTGCTCATAGTTGAACGGATCTGAATCGAGCATTCACGAGAAAGAGTTTGCAAAGTTCTAGAGGAGTTAGCGAAGCTCCTCAGGTTGCAAAGGTGCAAGACAAGGATTGGCGGTCGGTAATGGCGGGAGGTACTACACCGGCGGTCACCAGTCATGAAGTCATGGTGCTGTTGTACAGTCACCGATTTTGCAGGTTAAACTACATTAGTTACAGTATTTTGGAATGACGTTAAACTGCCCAATGCACTCAGTGATTAATTGATTTCATGATTTACACCTAAATACTTGCTGAGGACGACGGAGGATTTATGTAAATCAACTAAGTGCATCTAATCTTTGGGAAAGTCACCACCTACTTAGGCTAAGTAAGTCAAATGTGCACATGTGATCTTTATTACACATAATTTGCATTTGTAGATGATTAAAAAATCTGGAACAATAGCAAGCTTTTCACAAATTCTATTTTAAGCTTTTCAATTTTAGATGTGAATATAAATCACTAACTCCGTAGTATGAGTGAATCTACAGAGTATAATCAAGGATATAAACTTCCATAAAATAGTCATGTTTTTCCCTCCCCATTTCTCATAAAGTGGATTGACATGGGGATGTAAGATCTTGTACGGTCTTCAAGGAGAAGATGAAAAAGAAAATAAATAAAAATTGAAAACTAACAAATGAAGAAAATACATACATTATACTTCGTCCACCACCCCATCCACCCCCCAAAAAATAAAAAATAAAAATGATAAAATATTTGAGGGAGGGCTCGTTGGTTCTTCCCTATCCATTGTTTTTAAAGTGCTTGGGTTACCCAAGCACTTGCATGATCCCAACTCAATGATACAAAACTTGAGGGACGGCTCCTTGGTTCTTCCCTCCTCTTCTTTTCTTCAAATGTTGGGGTTACCAAAACACTTGCATGATTCCATGTCAATGATAAAAAACTTGAGGGAGGGCTCCTTGGTTCTTCCCTCCTCATTTTATTTGAAGTGCTTGGGTTTGCCATACACTTGCATGATCCCATGTCAGTGATAAGGTATTTGAGGAAGGGCTCTTTGGTTCTTCCTTCTCCTTTCTTCTTAAAGTGCTTGGATTACCCAATCCATTGCACGATCCCATTTCATTGATAAAAAATATGTGGAAGGGCCCCTTGGTACTTCCCTTCCCATTTTTTTTAAAGTGCTTGGGTTTGGCATGCACTTGTGTGATTCCATGTCAATGATTTAAAATTTGAGGGAGGGCTCTTGGTCCTTGGTTCTTCCCTCCCTATTTTTTTTAAAGTGCTTGGGTTACCAACACTCTTGAATGATTCCATGTCAATGATAAAAATTTTGAGGGACGGCTCCTTGAATCTTCCCTCCCAATTTTTTTAATGTGCTTGCGTGACCCAAGCACTTGCATGATCCCAAATCAATGATAAAAAAATTTGAGGGAGGGCTCCATGGTCTTTTCCTCCCCAATTTTTTACAAGGCTTTGGTAAGCCAAGCACTTGAATGATCCCATGTCAATGATAAAAAATTTGAGGGAGGGCTCCTTGGATCTTCCCTCCCCATTTTTTTGAAAGTGCTTGGGTAACCCAAGCACATGCATGATCCCACGTGAATGTTATAAAAGTCGAGGGAGGGCTCTTTGTTTCTTTGCTTCCCATTTTATTTAAAGTGCTGAGGTTATTCAAGTACCTCCATGATCCCATGTCAATTACAAAAAGTTTCAGGGAGGGATCCTTGGTTCTTCTCTCCACTTTCTTTTTTAAAGTGCTTGGATTATCCAAACATTTGTATGATTCCATGTCAATGATAAAAAAATTTAGGGAGGGCTCCTTGGTTCTTCCTCCGCATTATTATTAAAGTGCTTTGGTTAGCCAAGCACATGCATGATCCCTTGTCAATGATACAGAAATTGAGGGTGGGCTCCTTGTTTTTTTCCTTCCCATTTATTTGCAAGTGCTTGGGTTACCCAAGTGTTTGCATGATCCCATGTAAATGATAAATAACTTGAGGAGGGGCTCCTTGGTTCTTCCCTTCTCCTTTTTTTTTATATGATTGGGTTACCCAAGCACTTGCGTGATCCCATGTCAATGATAAAAAATTTGTGGGAGGGCTCTTTGGATCTTCCCTCCTCGTTTTTTTTAAAGTGCTTTGGTTATCCAAGCATGTACATGATCCCACATAAATGATAAAAAATTTGAAGGAGGGCTCCTTGGTTCTCCCTTCTCCATTTTTATTGAAGTGCTTCGGTTACCCAATCCATTGCATGATCCCATGTCAATGATAAAAACTATGAGCGAGGGCTCCTTGGTTCTTACCTCTCCATTTTTTTTAAAGTGTGTAGGTTACCTGAACACTTTCATGATCCCATGGCAATGATATGAAATTCAAGGGAGGGCTCTTTGATTCTTGCCTCCCCAATTTTTTTGAAGAGCTTGGATTACCCATGCACTTGCGTGATTCCATGTCAATGATAAAAGAGTTGAAGTAGGCCTCCTTGGTTCTTCCCTTCCTGTTTTCCTTAAAGTGCTTGGGGGTTACCCAAGCACTTGCATGATCCAATGTGAATGATAAAAAACTGAAGGAGGGCTCTTTGGTTCTTCCCTCCCCTTTTTTTTTAAAGTGCTTAGGTTACCAAAGCACTTGAATAATTCCATGTCAATGATAAAAAATTTGAGGGAGGGCTCCTTGGTTATTCCTTTTCCATTTATTTTAAAGAGCTTGGGTTACTCAACCACTTGCATGATCTTAGGTTAATAATAAAAGAATTGAGGGAGGGCTCCTTGGTTCTTCCCTCCCCTTTTTTCTTAAAGTGCTTGGGTTACATAAGCTCTTGCATGATCGCATGTCAACAATAAAAAATTTGATGGAGGGCTCTTTGGTTCATCCCTCCTGTTTTTATTTTAAAATTGTTTGGTTTATCCAAGCACTTGCACAATTTTCATGTCAACGATAAAATTTTTGAAGGATCGCTCTTTGGTTCTTCCCTCCCTATTTTTTTAAAAGTGCTTGGGTATCCCAAGCACTTGCATGATCCCATGTCAATAATAAAAATTTGAGTGAGGGCTCCTTGGTTCTTCCCTCCCCATTTTTTTTAAATTACCTACGTTACCCAAGCACTTGCATGATCCCATGTCAATGAAATAAAATTTGAGGGAGGGCTTGTTGGTTTTTCCCTCCTCCTTTCTTCTTCAAGTGCTTGGGTTACCTAAGTGCTTGCATGATCCCATGTCATTGATAAAAAGTTTGAGGGAAGTCTCTTTGGTTCTTACTTCTTTTTTTTCTTAAACTGCTTGGTTGTAGGTGTTAAATTACCCATCCTTGGTAATGGAGCGAATACGACCCGATTCTAGCTTTTTATCCACTTTTAATTTAAAAAGGTGTTGCGCGCACGGTCTACTGTACCTTCCAAGCAATGGAACTTGCTAATGTTTTCTAGTTTCATGGATGGCAGTAGTTGTAGCTACGATCAGTTATGCACGTGTCTACTAACTAGTTGTTGACCCAAGAGGGCAACCTGGGTAAATAAAGGGCAAAAATAGAGTATTTGGATGTTGTTTCTATCCTATGTCCCTTCCATCATTAGAGAAAATCTGGACTCACTACAGGGCTGGTTGGGGTGCGTGCCAATGTGCAATTAGAGAAAAAATTAGCCAAAAAGCTGCAACAGTCAGTGTAAGGTGAGCAGTCTGACAAGGTGCCCCGTCGGACTGCCGATTAAAAAAAAATATATTTTTTTTCAAAATAAAAAAAATAAATAAAAAAAAAAAAAATTTAAAATTTAAAATTTTAATTTTTTTTTTTTTTTTTTTTTTTTTTTCCCTGTATTTGCACTCCCGCCGAAAATCTGGACTCTCCCAAACAGCCCTCTGGAGAGTCCAGATTTTCTGTAATGGGTGCTTTCCCTTGTGATTTCCCACTTGTTGACTGTCCCAGTTGGTTGGTGATTTTAACCTTCTACATGCTTTTCGATGGTTGAACCTTGGATTTGTTCTAATATTCTACCGTGATGTTAAGTTTTTTACTTCTACTTTAATTTTACTTCTAGGTTTTTACTTTGAACTTCAAAAATTTACTTCCGACTTTCTACTCTACTTTCTACCTTCAAAATATTACTCTAACTTTCTACCTTCTAAGTTTTAACCTTTAGGTATTACTCTAGATTTTTGACTCCTAAGTTACCTCTATGTTTTAACTTCTAATATTACTTCTAATTTTTTAACCTTTAAATGTTACTCTAGGTTTTGACTCCTAAATTACTTCTAAATTTTAACTTCTAAGTTCTATCTTCTAAATGTTACTCTAACCTTTCTTAATCTCTAATTTTTAATTCTAGATTTGTGCTTCCTAAATCTAATTCTAGATTTTGCCCTTTAAACTAAACTTCCACGGTTTACATCCTAAGTCATGCTTAATTTTCACCTCTAAATTAAACTTCCAAATTAACCCTCTAATTCTAATTCTAAATCCTAATTCCTAATTTAATTGCCCCGGATTAGCTTTAATTGGACTTTTAACTCTTGATTTCTTCCTAATTTCTACTTTTCAAACCTAATTCTAGATTGTTGGCTCCTAGATTAATGCTAATTCCTATTTTTAACTCTAGTCCTAAGTTGTTCTATTGTTTTCTAAAACAAAGTTTATTAAAAAATTTCCCTTTTGACCACTTGACTTAACTTAGCATGGTTGATCCAAAGCCAAATTTTTAGCGTAATATGTCTCTGGAAACCCTTAATTCTAATCTATGAGCTTTTGAATCTAAACCTCTAATTCTTCCTAATCTTTGCTAATTATCTTGGATTAAAGCCTAATTGAGAGAATCACAAACTAATTAGAAAAAAATACCAAGAATTATTTCAATGGCTGACCTCATCACTGCCGGTATTAGAGATTATGTCGTCCACGTGTTCATACATATTCCCGTCCATGATGATTTGTTGGCTTTTTTTTCTCCCAAAGCTCACTGCTTAATTTTTGAAAAAAATATTATACCCTAACTTCTTTCTTTTTCTTTTCTTTCTCCTATTTTCTACTACCTTGGCACTATTCCACCAAATGTTTTATGGGGCCTTACACTACCAACTTTGACAACTATGCAACATCAATGTGTCTACTATTCTCTTACAAAGTTCTTACGTCGTCATAACTTCCATCCTCTTCTAACAACTACCAAGGCCTCTTTTTAGATTTTCTCCTATTCCTCCTAGCCTTTCTAAGTAGCCCACTATTTATTGTCTCTCTCCTTCTCCTCCTATTTAGCCTCCTACCTCCCTACTCTCCCTCCATTGTGTGTAAGTGTGAAAGTGAGGCTACTTTTGTGTGCAGGTACAGTGGTGCTCCGCTCTTTTCTCCCTCTTTCCTTTTGTATTTTTTTGACCCTAATCCTATTCCAATCCTAGCTAGCAATAGGTTAGTCCAACATTCTTTTGTTGTGTTTTTGTTTTGTTTTAGTTTGAGAGAATCCCAAAAAACCAACAAAAATTGGAAACCAAAAAAAAAAGTTGAAAGTGGGGGAGTTTAATTTGAGGCCTCGGTTGGTTGGCTGCCGAGCCGCCTAGCCTGCCTGCTTGCCCACCTCCCGGCTAGCTGGCTGGCTGGGGAGGTCGGTTTAATTTATATATATATATATATATATATATTTTTTTTTTTTTTTGTATACTAGATTGATGTTGGTTTGAATGCTGGACTGATGTTGGAGTGGCTAGCTCAGGAAAAACTGAAGTATTGCTATTAAGGGAAACTGGACTTTTGCTAACTAAGGGAACTTGATTTTTTGGTAACTAAGAGAAAACTAGATCTTTGCTAACTAAGAGAAACTGGGAGAAATACACTTGGGGAAAAAAATTGGGGGAACAAGTACACTCACTAGACGCAAAAGGAAACCTACATATCTTAGAAGCTAAACTTTGGACATTTCCACAAAGGTCTTGGAAACTAGACTTTGGAAATAAACACCTGGGAAGTTCAAAGCTTCGCCGCTAAGTTGGGTTTAACACCAACTTTAGGACTTGGTGGCACTCCGGGGGTTCAATGCTCCGCTGCCTAAACTCTTAACACACACTTTAGGACTTCAACCTTGCAACTAGTTCAAAGTTTATCCATATCCAAGGGAGGCCCACATAATGAGAGAGACTTTAGAAGAGGGAAAGAAACAAGACTTTAAGGGAAACACACATAGGGTCAAAGCTTGCCGTCCCATAGGGAGGGTCCACTCAACAAAGGGAATGTTAGAAGAAGGTTTGAAATAAACTTAGGAAACATACACAAAGGAGGTTCAAAGCTTTGCCGTCCCGTAGGGGGGTCCACTCAACAAGAGGCACATTAGAAGAAGGTAAGAACTTGACTTAAGAGAATACGTGAGTTAGTATAACGAGGTAAAGCAAATGACTCACACTCTAAAGGCCCCCTATGGCGGCATACGCCAAGGCACGGAAGGGGGTGGTTTTAGGATTAGTAAAAAATACAAAAGACCCTCCTCAAGACACAAGGACTAGTTCACAAGAGTATAAAAAACACAAGAGAAATCTCACAAGGAGTACACAAGGCAAGATAGAAGGACCCCCAAGGACCTTCAAAGCTTGAAAAACAACAACAAAAGGAGCCCAAAGTGCTCCAAAAACACCGTAGAGATTTTTGGCTTCAAACGCCAAAATATCCAATATGACTTTGACCTACGGATCCAAAAACAAGTATGGGGGTGATTTTAGAGAGGGAAGTGGAGACCTTTTATAGGTTTCCAAGGGCTCACTTCCCCCCCTAAATTCCTACTAGTAACCTTATCAACTTGGATTTTCATCCTCATCCTTAAAGATTTTCATCCTAATCCTAGATTTTCACTTTCTACTACCTTTGTTGGACCAACCTCCTAACTTTTGGAGATCAATTCCAAATGGCAAACGCACTGCACCATTGGATCTAGAACGCCATTTTTAGTCCAAAATCCTTCTATTCCCTGTAGCGGGATTAAAAACCCAATGTAGGCTAGCCTAGATTAAAAACCCAATCATGGTAAATTTCCAACTCTTGGAAGTTTCCTTTTTTGAGAAAAGTAACTAGCCTGGGGTCTCCAAAAGATGAAAGGGAGTAGGAAAAGACTCCTAGTTGACGCTATCTCGCCATCGTGTACCCCTAGAATGCCGATCAACGTCGCAGGGATGTCGTGACGTGATTAATTCCCGAGGAATTTTGTCAGTTTGGTTATCTTCTGTTATTGGAATGCCGTGAAGCTTATTAGAACGCATTATTAGCATAAAACAAGCTATCCTAATTTTTAGTGAGATTGTACCGCAACCTAGGTAATTTACCAAAAATTCCCGTTGGAGGTTAGACAGGAAGTTAAAATGGTTGACCGCCCGGAAAAGGTTCTTCTGCAAGTCGGAAGATGCCCAGAATTTTTGTGGGACCTCTCAGGGAGCCTCGTGAAAGATGTGGAGGTGCATTTCCGTACCTAGCACAATTGGTCAGTGGAGACTTAAGTCGGCCGTTTCCTTGAATTGCCGATGGTGCGGGAATCTTTTGCAGATGAGGAAATCTTGGCAAATTGATTTCGCCATTGGACTCCTAGCATTGAATTTATCCCAAAACACCATCCTTGGGCTATAGATTCTTCCACGGCCTCGTCTTGAGTTTAGTGGCTCTTGCATGCTAACAATTGGGTTTTGGGGAATTTGTTGATCTAATGGAGAATTTGAAATCCAACCTAAGACCTGACATATGGATCACTGTGGATCCCTACGACCAATCTAGACATGCATTGCCACCTTCTAGTGGGAATTAGCCCTGCTGGGGCTATGTGACTAAGATCCTTTAAAACCCGCTATCTTGTGGTTTAGACTCTATTCCTGGGCAAGATTTAGGGATGTTTTAGGTATAAAATCAAAACTAAACCAAATACTATAATGGATATGGTACAACCCTATTTTGGTTCTACACTCTTGTTATGGATTTTTGTATAATTTTACCTTTTCTAAATTGCAAATCTAAAAAAAAAAGATCCAGAGTCCTAAGTGACAATTTGGAAGCTCACATATGGCGGCCATCTGCGGTATGATTGCAAATCACAGAGAACCCACGGCTCTCTTGCTTATCTGTCAATGGGCACACGGTCAAAAATTCCTAATCTTGGGTGGATTGACAACTAGTTCTAGAAGTAGACTCAAAACTAGGAAAAAATCTTTACTGTACTTTTAAGGAATCCCCTCATTAAATGGAAAAAAGGGTAACGTAACGACCAAAGACGGACTAGAGACCACCAATATGTGGCTATATCTGAAAGGATGTTGATCAAATTAAAGGATTTTTGATAAGAAATCAACTAACAAGGATAGAGAGCAGGGAGAATATAGTACACCTTCCAAGTGGAAGGGCTAGGGGGGGTCAAAGGAAGTTTGACCCCCGTAGACTTATCACTCTTTTTAGTTCATTTTCTATATATTTCTAGTTTTTCATTTTCTTTTTGTTTCTCCATCCGCCTCAAACGGAGTCGACTTGGGTCTATAGATAAAAAAATATTGAAAAACCCGCCATCCGCCTTCAACGGAGTGAGTTTGGATCTAAGAGGGAAATAGAAGTAGAGAGAGAAAAAAATAAAAACACACTGTCTTCCTTTGATACAACAAATCGAGACACTATAGATAAAAAATATTTCAAACCCGCCTTCCTCCCTCAACGGAGTGAGTTTGGACTCATGAGATGAAAGAGAAAAAGGAAAAAGGAAAGAAAGAAAGAAAAAAAAACGTAAAGGAAAACAGAAAGAAAAGGGCAAGTGGTCCAAGACCTCAATGCTCAGGAGCTTCACTTGTAAAAGTGTCCTCCGCCGTGGGTACCGTAGCATTTCTTGGCATTTGTCACATGCCTGGAAGGGGGGTTGCCTCGGTGCTGGTTCACAGTTTGAACCTTCGTTGCCTATGGGGGAATTGAGGTATTTGACTGCGGTGTGGCTACAGCCATCTGGCTGCCGACTACTTTGATGGAAGACGACCATTGGCCTACTACGATGGTATATAAGTTGATGCCAATGCTAATTGACCCCCTTCCCTGTTGGGCAGTGATAAGGATTTTTTTTTTTTTTTTTTTACAACTATGTACAAATGTACAAATGTTTTGCCTTATATTTCAAAGAATCCACGATGTGTACAATGAGGGTAGGCCGAGTAGGTCGAGGAATTGCAAGTCCGTCTCCAACAGTGTTTAGCCGTTGGTTCCAGTGCAAGCTCTTCCGAAAGTTGGAGCGGAAGCTCCTCAGTCGTTGAGATGGTTTAGGTAACATAGTGTTTATCGCAAGGTTGCTCTCCGTTTCCTCTTCTGTCAAGGTTGGAGTTAGTCGCAACTTGGCGCACAAGGGAGTGGTTGGTGAAGATGAAAAAGGCAAGGATGATGGGGCCAAGGGGGAAGTCTTTGGGGACCCATTCTTTTTTTCCGACATAACATCTATCTTGAACTAAATCTCTTGTCCTCCCCAAATGGAGTCGGTTTGGACCTGCACAAGAAAGTTTGGAGATCTGGTACTTTGTCAAGCTATGCAAGCTTTTGAAAAAGAAGAGGTCTGGAGGAGACAGAACAGAGAGAAACAATGTTAAATAAGGAGAAGATAACAAAGAATGGGGAGAAGGGAAAGATAGCGGAGAAAAACAATCAAAGACAAAACAAGGAAAAGATAACAAAGAAGGGAGAGGAACATAGAAGGGCGTCATTGCCCAATTCTTTGAAATCACTCCGCTGTTTGAGAAGACACTAGACTAGGGTGTAAATGAAGCTCTCCCATGTCTCTCCATAGTGAACAATAGGGACCTGCACAGGGCAAGGATGCTAAAAAACACAAACAAAAAACTGGTAACCAAAGTGAGAGATGAGGAAATGCAAGAAGCTACGCTTCTCTACACATAATATCCTGACGATGATTGCAATCGACATAACTGTGGATGGGTTGTACCATCCATGGTCCATTTGTAACTCAAATTGCACCTGCACATGACGCTACCTCAAGCATACAAGGACAAAGGCTTCCCCCCTTGCTCTTATACCCTGACATAGGGGACACGACGCACGATGTTTTTCCTAACCTAGCCGTTCTTTAAGCTTCGTGCATTATTGCAACGGGCTAGTATCTAGTGCCCCTTCTTAAAATAGTCACCTCTTTAGCATGTCAGCAGGTTCGACGCTCTAGGAAGGGACGGTTTCTTTAATCCTTCAGCCGCCCTTTCAGCTCCTTGGGCTTCTATTTCAACGGTCTGACAAGATTTAGTGCCAATACTTCCAGCCATTTTTTTAGCAAATCTTGGGCTTATATTATAGCGGTCTAGCAAGTTTAGTGCCCACTCAACTAGCCGTTCATTCAGCAACCTCGCGGGCTTACATTACAACGGTCTAGGGAGTACCTAATCTAAAGATGGAAAGTGCATTTGACTTCTACAAGTCTCTACCTTTGACAAGTTGGTGATGTGTGGGGACCCCCCATCACACTCGACGTTTTCTTGTCATCCTAAGAGTCAAGGTAAGCTAAAACAAAAAACAAAGTTGGTTGGCTTTGCGGCTTTTACTTTTACGTTAGATGTAAACTATCCTCAAGAATCTTGATATTTTTGATTTTGTCCAAGAAATAACAACCACACTGCTGTATTTCTAATTCTACAATCTTCTAGGGACCTGCAAGATTATGTGATCATCATGTAAGACTTTTTCTTTTTAGGATTAATGGATTTTTGAGCTTTTATCATTTTTTTGGTATTCTTTGGGGTTTTTTCTAGCTATCTTACTATCCGTTGTAATAAGATGTTAGCTATTAAATTTTTTGGGTTGAAGGGCTATTAATATGCCTTTTACACAATCATCAAGCACATAAGAGTTTACCTTACAGGTCTAATGATGGCAATCAATTACGGTTTAGGCGCCCAGGAACCAGTAGACTAAGGTGTGAAAAAGAGTGGAGGCAGAGAGACTTAGTACCTTGTCGGTAGGCGGTTTACCTTCCGCGTTGTCCAGAGTTATAGGGGCTGCCAGGCTTGCTATTGACTGTGGTCCGTTTCCTTGTGGCTCTCCCTGCCCCTCCAAGGCCCTCAATTGTTGTTGCAAGGGGATTGGAGCATTGTCTATTCCACAAGGAATGACCTCCAGAGATGCCCTTGCGATTTCGTGCATGTCAGTTATGGTTTGAGCAATTTCTTTCTCATTTGTCAGTCCGGGATCTTCTCTCCATGCATCCCTGAAATCCATCCTTTTGGCGGCTGGCAATTGAAAGGGAAGTCTCGGATTGCGAATGGTCCATCATCATTGTAACTGGGTGTTGTCCTTTGATTGAGGGTCACACTCTTCGTAATCCTTGAGTTGGCAATACACTTGTTTGGGAGCTCTATGACTGCCTCCCAAGATAGGCGATTTTGTGACCAAGGTTAGGGAGAGAACCCCTTCCTTGGTAGGATCATTGTCAATATATAGGTTCAATGTTCTTTTGGTGGTGTGGTGGTGGGTCATATAGGGCCCAATGCAACAGGGGCATGCAACTAGAGAAGGTGTGGCATAATGAGGGCAAATTGAGCCTAGGGGAATAATTGAGAAGGCCATCCGCATCCCTATGGGTTTTACCTATAGCTGGCCCATTGGTGGAGGAGCGAGTATTTGGTGTGGAAAGTGACCAATGTTGGGGTCGTGCTCGAGGGAAGAGTCCCTATTGGCCAAAGGATTGGGGGTTTGTACCAAACTTACGTTGGGTTCCGAAATGGAACTCGTTGTGCTCAGCTCCTTGAAGTCCACGCTGTCACTAGAGGTAACGACAACTGGATCTTCAATAGCGCTTCCATTGTTGTCCACCACGGAGGTGCAGATGAGGACCATTGCATCCTTGCTTGAATCAGGGTGCTCTCAAAGCCACTCCTCAAAGGGGCTATTGTCTTC
Organism: Neckera pumila; assembly: GCA_963969595.1. Lineage (NCBI taxonomy): Eukaryota > Viridiplantae > Streptophyta > Bryopsida > Hypnales > Neckeraceae > Neckera > Neckera pumila. The sequence continues at coordinate 432,156 of OZ018418.1, read as the reverse complement.
TAATCCGTAGAGGCCCAGCCCTAAGCTCTTCATACTGCCTAGGTTGGTGGTTGGAGCAACCTGTATGGTTTAGATCGTAGTGTATACAAATTCCTGGGGGCCTCGCAATGCCGGGTCGTTGGACACAAGTGGTATCTTGGTCCGTGCATTCTTCGGTCCATAAGTGAAGGTTGGTTGTGATCTTCTCCAATCTACAACCCCCTTACATTGTTGTAAGAACCCTTGACCTAGAAGTAGGGTGTAGGGACTGGTTGCTTCTTTGTTGAGTGGCAGCACTTTGAAGGTGACAACGTAATCTATCCCCCCGGTTTGAATCAAAAGGTCTTTGATGCGTCCTATGGTTCAGACTGACCGCTGGTCGACACATTTAAGTGTCACACAAGAGGGATGGTTAATCTCTAGCCCTAATTTGTGCATGGTGTAGGCTGGCATAATGTTTGCTCCTCTCCCATTGTCTACTAAGGTCCGTAGTATGATTTTGTCTACTATCTTGACCTCAATCTCGACCGCCTTGAGGCTTTCCAAGCTGGTTCAAATGTCTTTGTGAGTCTTCTTGACTAACGGAATAGACTCCATGGGGTCAGAGTCAGGGTCTTCTGAGTCTAGCTAAGATGCAATCCGGTTGACCAAGGTGAGTCGAGGGGCACGCGAGATGGTGGCCCCTTCCATTAGCTGCTTGTGTAGGAAAGGAGAGGTCTTGACCAGCTGACCAAATGAAATATTGGCCTTGGTTTTTGCGAGGTCATCCCACAAGTCGTATGGGCCAGAGGGTTTGGTAGTCCTTTTGTTTTTTGGCTTATAGTTCAAGATGGCAAAAGGAAGAAATCTCTTTTGTTGGACAAATGGTACTCATTTTTGTCCAACTTGGTGCGAGTAGGGAGATTTTCTTGCGATTGGATTTCCTTTGCAGTATACCTCAAGGTACTCTAGAGGTCCGAGAATTGGGGGGAATCTTGAGATGATTCAAGATGGATGCTGCTATGGGAGCTAGAGTCAGGGGAGTCTACGAATTCAGGCTTGGGTAGTGGAGGGGGGATTGTTCCAAGCACTTGCATGATCCCATGTCAATGATAAAAACTTAAGGGAGGGCTCCTCAATTCTTCCCTCCTCATTTTTTTTAAAGTGCTTGGGTTACTGAAGCACATGCATGATCCCATGTGAATGATAAATAATTTGAAGGAGGGCTCTTGGTTCTTTTGTCCCCATTTTTTTTAAGTGCTTGGGTTATCCAAGCACTTGCATGATCCCATGTCAATTATAAAAAATTTGAGGGAAGGATCCTTGGTTCTTGGCTCCTCCATTTTTTTCAAGTGCTTGGATTACCTTAGCACTTGTATGATCCCATGTCAATGATAAAAAATTTGAGGGAGGGCTCTTTGGTTCTTCCCTCCTCTTTTTATTTATAGTGCTTGGTTTACCCAAGCACTTGCACGATCCTATGTCAATGATAGAAAATTTGAGGGACGGCTCCTTGGTTTTTGCTTCTCCATTTTTTTTAAACTGCTTGTATTATCCAAGCACTTGAATGATCCCATGTCAATGATAAAAACTTTGAGAAAGGTCTCCTTGGTTCTTCCCTCCCCCAATGTTTTTAAAGTGCTTAGGTTATCCAAGCACATGCATGATCTCACGTGAATGATGAAAAATTTGAGGGAGGGCTCCTTGGTTCCTCCCTCCTCTTTTTTCTTAAAGTACTTGGATTACCCAAGCACTTGCAAGATCCCACGTGAATGTTAAAAATTTTGGTGGAGGGCTCCTTGGTTCTTCCCTCCCCAGGAAGGGCTCCTCGATTCTTCCTTCCCTGATTTTATTAAAGTGCTTGGGTTACTCAAGGTCTGCCTTGATCCCATGTCAATGATAAAAGATTTGAGGGAGGGCTCCTTGTTTTTTGCCTCCCCATCTTCTTTAAACTGCTTGGGTTATCCAAACACTTGAATGATCCCAAGTCAATGATAATTTATTTGAGGGAGGGTTCCTTGGATCTTCCCTCCCCAATTTTTTTAAAGTGCTTAGGTTACCCAAGCACATGCATGATCCCACATGAATGATTAAAAATTTGAAGGAGGGCTCCTTGGTTCTTCCCTTCCCATTTATTTTAAAGTGCTTCGATTATCCAAGCACTTGCTTGATCCCATGTCAATGATATAAAGTTTGAGGAAGGGCTCCTTGGTTCTTCCCTCCCCATTTTTTCTTAAGTTCTTGGATTACCCAAGCACTTCCATGATCCCAACTCAATGATAAAAAATTTGAGGAAGTTATCCTTGGTTCTTCCTTCTCCATTTTTGTGCTTGTGTTAACCACAAACTTGCATAATCCCAACTCAATGATAGAGAATTTGATGGTGGGCTCCTTGGTTCTTGCCTCCCAATATTTTTAAAGTGCTTGGGTTATCCAAGCACTTGCATGATCCCTTGTGAATGATAAAATTTTTGAGGGAAGGCTCTTTGGTTCTTCCGTCCCTATTTTTCTTAATGTGCTTGGGTTATTTAAGCACTTGCATGATCCCATGTGAATGGTAATAAATATGAGGTAGGGCTCATTGGTTCTTCTTTGCCCGTTTTTTCTAAAGTGCTTGGATTACATAAGCACTTGGATTATCCCAACTCAATGAAAAGAAATTTGAGGGAGGGCTCCTTGGTTCTTCCTTCCTCTTTTTTCTTTAAAGTGCTTGGGTTACCCAAACAATTGCATGAATCCATGTCATTTATAAAAACGTGTAAGAGAGGGAACCTTGGTTCTTCCCTCTCCATTTTTTTTGAAGTGCTTGGGTTACACAAGCACTTGCATGATGCCAACTCAATTATAAAATTTACTAACTAGCCATTTCATAACTGTCAGGATCTTTCCATAGTCAATTGCAAATCACCGTTCGAATGTAGCTAAAATTTTAGTTTAATTTCAATTGAACATGACCACAGTGTCTCATGGCTACGGTGCACTACTTGATAATTGGAATAATGAAAGGAAAAAAAGAAAGAAAAAAAGAAAGAAGGAACAGAAGGAAGGAAAAATAGAATTCAGACATTTGTCTTTCTATTAATTATAAAATTAAGAAGCAAGAAATGAAGATAATTATCTTTATCTTTTATCACAGTTTGAATATACGATATACAACATAAGCTATAGATTTCTATAAAATTTGTTTTTTAAAAACAATATTATTTAGAAATTTAATAAATTTTGGTCATATCAAATATATGTTAGACTAAACACACTGAAGTAAATTGAACTTCAATTGGTTAAATAAAATAGAGAACACATTTGGTTGCTTTTCAATTTCATTGCTACCAACATTTGAGTTAAAAAAAATTGGATTGAAATTGGACCCCCCACATATTTATAGGATTCAAGCATTTATATATGCATATACATATATATAAACTCATCACAACTAAGCTAGGGTAAAGAGAAATTATTAAATATGGCCAATTCATTGTGCTTTATAATTTCATTGTTACCGCCAGGAAATAAAAATATGGATTGAATTTTAGAAATGATATTGAGGACTTGAATTTGAATGTAATTCACATATCTTGAATAATGTAGACCATGTATTTCTATGTTTTTACTAGGATATTGGAGGACAAAAATTGAATCAAGATGGATTTGTAGGTAATTATAAAATTGACCCTAAACCTGAACAATATTTCTATGAAACACTTGAGTAGCAATATATATATCAACAAAAATAATAAATTGTGAAATGAAAAAAATTTGTGGGAATTTAAAAACTACTTTAAAAACATTAATAATAATAATAATAAATTATATCCCAACAAATGTGGAAAAAAATAGAGATTGACAATGGACCCCCACATATTCATACAGCTAAAGGGCATTTGTAACTAAATTATATATATATTCTTAAATGAAATGTGGCCACTACGTCATTTCAACGCGATTAGTTTTTAATACAAGAACAAAATGAATCTAAGAAGCACTTCATTCATTTCCTTGATAAAACATCAATTAGTTAAAAGAAATGGAGAACACATTTGTTTGAGCCCCTAATTTTCAATTTCATTGTAATCCACATTTAATAGAAATATGGATTGAAAATGGGCCCCTACATATTTATAGGATTTGGGCATTCACAAACTAAACCACATATGCACGATTAAAATGTGGTCACTACGTCAATTCAATGTCGTTAGTTTTCATAGAAAAACAAAATTAATCTAAGAAGCACTTGATTCATTTCATTAAAGAAATATCATTTGATAAAAAACATTTAAAAAAAACAATGGTTGCCTTTCTATTTCATTGTAATGAACGGAGGAAAGAATACAGATTCAAAATGGACCCCACATATGCATAGGGTTTGGGCACTTATGAATTATTTTACATATTTATAAGTAAAATGTGGTCACTACGTCACCTCAATGCGGTTAGTTTTTAACCCTTTAAGGTCCTTCGCATCGAAAAAGTGAATGCGGCTTAATCAATACCAATTGTAACTTTAAAATATCCATTTTTGGTAGGTGTTTTAATCTAAGAAAATGAAGTTTGACAAGTTTTATTTGTATTCGATCTTGAAATTTTGAAAATTGTCAAAAAATGAAAGAAGTAAATTGCAATTACCTAAACAGTTTGAAATTTCTTGCGCAATGATGTAACATTCATAGTTTCAACTAATAAAAATATGAAGTTGTTATTTGAGTACAATGTAAAAGGCAAAATATAGCTTAGACAAGAAGTTTGACCATTTTACAATGAATCAAGTCCTTGACGGATTCATAGAAGAACAAAATTATTGTTTGAAGCGCTACATTCATTTTCCAGAAAGAAATATCAATTGGTTAAGAAAAAATCAAAATCCAAGTAATCAATATGTATTGAAAATGGTTCTTCATCCAAAGTTCATCCAAACAAATAATATAAATGTCAAAATGTCATACGTTTTGCTTTTTAAACTAGCTTGCAATATTCATACTGGATGGATTACCTTCATTATTTGATGAACAATTTGAGGGCGGGAATGTGGCTTGGGATTAAAACCTTTAATTCAAAACATTCACCTAAATTTGTGAGTTTGCCTCCATAATCGCCACGTGTCCATGACATATTAGGAGCAATCCAGCAAAGAAGTCGAGAATCGTGGCGAACCAAGCTGGTGCCCTCCAAATCTCAATTGAGACAAGGCACACGATCTACCATTTAATGTGTTGACTTGCAACCATTGGTCAATCCGGATCCACCAATTGTAACCGCACGATTAGAATCCATTGACTTATGTGGCGTATCTCTCCTTTGTAGAGTACTTTGAATACAATTTTAGTACTTTTGCGAATTTTATACATAGTAGTTTCGCAGAAAGTGGGTGGGTTTTAGCATACTTGTACCTTGCTCTTTGGTGGGTCTTGATCTTCCTCCTCAGTTTGGGAATGACTTCTTGTCTGGGATACGTGTGTTGCCCCTTTTATGGTTCTTGAGTCAACCCGGCTACTTGGTTGCATCAACTGCGGAGTCTTGTCTTTCTGCTTCTTAGAGCCAAGAGGAGAAAATAATGGGATCATCTTGGAAGGGGTCGCTTTTGCCGCCCATCCAGTTCCTTCCTCCATTTTTGGTCCTTGAACATCCTCCAACATGAAAACCCTCATCTTGTCCAAAGTCCGCTCCATCTTCTCTCCATAATCAACCAACACTGATACAATCTTGGGACCTAACTGTGACCCCTCCTTGAGAACACCGACTTCAAACAACTTGGCCTTTTTCACCACATTGCCTAGATTCCCAATGAATGTCCGGATTCAAGCTAGGATTGCTGTAGACTCATATGAAAGTCTCTTCTCCCTAGCTAATTGCATCCTCAGACTTCTGCTTTAATCTAGCCTGGAGTGATTTCACCTAACCAGAAAGATCCTCTACCCTGTCCTCTAGCTTCCTCACATTCTTATTGGACATATAATCTGAGATTCTCTCCAATTCCTCTTTAACTGTACCAATGGGATCATCTTTCTTGTCAGATGCCCAAATGGGGTCTTTTTTCTCTATCCTCTTTGCAAGTCCCTTTCCCTTCTCTTGGAAAACTACTCTCTGCTTTCCCAGATCCAAAGATCCTGATCCCTCTTTTTCAGCATCAGGCTCTAGTTTTGGACTGATATTATACTAAAGCATAACCTCAGCAACCTTCTACGCTGATGTCTCCTTATTTCTCAGCAAATTGAAGGAATGATAAAGCACGTGATAAAGGTGGAAGAGAAAAGGCCTGAGGCCGGAAGGTTTAGATTTCTTGACCACTGAACTCATCATTCTTTGCAACTACATTCCGGATCACTATCCCCCAATTTACTTTCCTATGCCTAAATAATGCCCCAAAAATTATATTGGCCAAAGTGATAGAGATCTGAGTAGGCCTTTCTGAATATATGATTGGCACCAGAAATTCTAGCAATCTCCTAAATCTTAAGTTCTCACAATCTCTGATTGCATATCCGTCCTTAGGGTTTACAGGACTGGAGAACTTACCATTTCCAAACTTGTCCGTCCGTGAAGCCCATCCTTTGCCCTCCTTAGGAAACTTGTACATCATCCCCCATAGCTCGGATGTCCAAACAGCTGGTCCCTTACAATCCGCTCCCACTCAATGGACTAATCCACCATAAGCTCTCGCACCATCCCCTCATCTCTCAGATTCCATAGAAGTTGCGGAAATCCTTGGCAGCCGATTTGATGCAGATCCTTCTCCAAGTGCGCCCACTTCTTCTAGCTCTTTGGTAGGCCCGGAACTATTGACTTAGGCTAAGTGGCTATAGTTCCTCCTCAACTTTGACTTTCACCATTGCTCTTAGTGCACTTATGGATAACCTCCAAGAAAAAAAAACACTCAGAAGTCTAAGAATACTTTCTTAAAAGGCTGCTTGCTACCTATCCGCATGCTAGAGATCGGGATCTAAAACTCTCAGAACCCCTCCGTCAAAGTAAGAACACAATAAAACAACCTTTAAAAGCCAAGAGGAGCAAGAAAGAAAATGAAGAAGATAAGAGAAAGGCCTCTCAAACCTCTCTTTACTTCCCCCAATTTTAATTCGCTAGTTGTTGAGTTGATCGTTACGTATTCCCAATGGATTTTCTATCCATTCAACATTCCCTTCTTACTCTCGACGGTGTCTATTAGCTTCCGGTTTGGTTCTGATTCCATTTTTGATATCGCCAAAGTCTTGAAAATGCTTTTGGACAACTATACTTGATTTCGGTTTTTGATTAGGACAGAAAATTTAGTTTTCCTCCTTAACCATTTTATCTCAACTAAGATACCGTACATTTTGCTAATCCATAATACAAATAATTTTTTTGCTTCTAATCCACAGAATCAATTTTTCTTTACTAAGAATGGATTTCTTACTTCTACTTCTATTTGAGATAACTAAAATCTTGTTCTCTAGGTTCCTACATCACCCCATTTTCAAATGTGAGCGTCTATGAGTGTTTTGAATCCCACCCTAGATTCTAACATGCACAATCAGGTTCTATGAGTAAATCTAAGTCTATGGGTGATTGGCTGTAGTAAACGAGCTGCCTTCCAAGCAATGGAGCTTTTTTACCACAAGCGTGAGTAACTAAGTAGAAGTTGAGGGAGGATTAATTGAATTCTAAGGGTTTTTTCCTATTTTGAAGTCCTATCTTATCCTAAGCGTTCAATTGTTGCCTAATTAAGTTAATTCAATGTGAGTTCTAATCTAAAGTACGTTTTATTGTAATTCTAACCTTATTTTTCTTATCAAATCTATTATTTCCTAATTTTCCCCTATTAATCAACTTCTATCTAGTTTCTACTAATATTCTTCTACTTTGATTAAAGAATTAAGGATTGTTCTAGATTTGCAAAATCTTTGGTGAATTTTGACCGATTCAGCGGTTCATCAAAATTTACTCTAGATTTTATCTTTCCCTAATGGTTTTACCTTCTTTTACTAAATTATCTAACTTCCTATTACAATTTTCTACCTTGGTAAATTATGAATTTTAGTTTGTAAGGTTCTAGGTAAATTTTGACCGACTATCGATTAATCTAAATTTACCTTGAGTTTTTACTCCTCTTGGTAAACTATTCTAACTTCCTTTCTAATTTTCTACCTTCGTTAAAAATTCAATTACTTAAAGCTAAAAAGTTTTAGTAAATTTTGACCAATTAACGGTTCCTCAAAATTTACTCTAACTTTTACCTATTCTCAATATAAATCTAAAGTACTAATTACTTTTGACTTTTTTCCCTACTAATCCTCTCCGGTAATTTCTAGGTTAATTTATCAATCAATTTTACAATAGTTGTGGTAAAATTCCGATAGTTGATTCTTTTTTGACTTCAACTGAGTTGGTTAAATTAATTTGACGTGGTGGTTAATTTCTATCGTGGAAGTTAAAACCAAGGTTAATGTTTTTTACCCAAAGTGAAGGTTGTTTAGGTGAATTTAGATTTCACCTAATTCTTATTTACTTCGGACGAAAAAAACTTACTTGGATTTAATTCTTTGTAGGATTCTACTTTAAATCTCTAAGGTTGTAATTTCCTTCTCAATTTCCTACTCTAATTTAGATCCTAAAATTCCTTTAGAATATTCTTTTGGATGATTTTCTAATTTTTTCATTCGTTTCTTACGTCAACTTCATTCTCTCACTACTTTCTCCATTTTTATCGGATTTCTATGTTTAATGTCTTTTCGGAAAGCTAGGAGAATTCTCTATTTAATTTTAAATTCTAATTTCACTAATTAAATCCTCCTGAGGTCTGATTCTATGTCCTAAATGCGGCTCTAGGTTTTTAAAGCAAATCTAACTTAATTAAAATCTAAAACACTATTAGAGCGTGAGAATTAAGAACGCACCTTGGAATTGTCAATGGTCTCATGCTCCATTTGGGGCGCAAATTCCATCCTTTGTCGATGTACTCCCTCCACGTCTTGTATAAGTTTGATTCTTGATATTTGGAAGAAATGGTCAGTCAGTGGGTTTTCCACAATTCTCGTTCTTTGTTTCAGTTTAACTAGCTAATTCTCCTTGTTATCTTGATGTGGTTTTTTCTCCGTACTAATTCTATCCCCCTATGTCCTAATTTTCTTTTAATTTAAAGACTAAAGTAATGTTTGGATTTTTTCCTAATCTTTTTAGTTTTAGTCTACTATATTCTATTCTAATGCTAAGTAGGTTATGTTTTTATGGTTTTCTAAATTTCTTTTTCTAAGACTTTAATTTTATGTAAGGCAAATCCCAAAAATTCTAATCTATAAACGATCGAAAATATTTTATAAGTCAATTCTAGCAACCTAAACTTATTCTAATTTTCTATGATCTGAATAATTTCTAAGAAGAACTATCTAAATTATCTCTTATTTTTTCTATGGTTATTTTTTCTTTCCTATAACTACGCCTTATTTTTCAAGAACAAATCTTTAAAAAGCTAAGATTTAGAATATCGCCAAATTATCTTTTAAAATCAATTTCAATCTAACTAAGTAAATTCGAATTTTTCTAGATTTAGCTAAATACTAGAATTTCCTTAAAGTCTTCTTCTACTTCTTTCTATGGTCTTTCTTTTTCTTTTCAAAGATTCTACTTGTCTACATAAAATCTTTGGAAATCTTAGTCGTTTGGAAGTATTATCTATGTATTTCAAAGTCAAATCTAATCCAACTAAGCCTCTCTAACCTTTTGTCTAATTTAGCTAATCTCTAGAATCCATCCAGTCAATTGATTCTTTAATTTTTGTTTCTTTATAGATTGACTTGGAGATTCTATATAACTATGGCAATAAAGTCAATGGTTTTGAAACTCGAACTTAGTGCCAATACCTTCTTCTCTCTCAACTTATAAGTAAACCTTGAGCTTCTAACACTTGTTTTCCTTCTTTGGATTGTACTCAGTGAATCCTCTGTGTGGATTGTAGTTGCAATTTAGTAACAAACTTGATTCTGAGGCCTCGCGAGCACTCTGTGAGCACCTTGGAGCACCCTGGAAGTAGGCAAGGGCTGGTCAACCCTGTTTGACCAGCAAGGCTGGTCCTCTTCACTTCTCAATCGGGACGTGGTCCAACACAATTAGAAGTTCAGTTAATCAAGCATTGATGGTTGCCACCCTTTGTAAGCGGCCACTCCTTCTTCTGAATGGTGATATTTTTGAAGATTCTTAGCCTGAACTTTCCTGCTCCAAATTTTAATTGTTTCTGAGACCAAGTTCTCCTCACTCGACTTTTCTCTGGCCTAATTTCCTTTCAAAAATCTGAAATTTATTTAGACACAATTTTTTCTGACTCTTATTCCTTACTGACTTAATTTCCCTTTTTTAAGAATCTGAAATTTTTAAGGAAGTAAAGCCCTCTCTTCTATGGTTCCTTCTGGCTTAAATTCCTTTCTAAAAATCTGATTTTTCTTGTTAAGAAGAAGTCTATACTTTGGACCCTCTCGAGGCTGTCCTCTTCTCTCAATACTCTAAAATTTTATAAAGGACAAGTCTTGGCTTACTCTGGACCCTCTCTGATTTGACTTTCCTTCTAAATTTGAAATTTTAATGGGGACGGAATCTTTCTTTACTCTTTGCTCTCTCTGGGAGTTTAGACCCTCTTTAAAGATTTGAAATTTTAAGGGAATAGGAACCTTAATCCGTCTGAACTCTCTCTGGCCTGTTTTCCTCTTTAAATCCTAATTTTATGATAAACCGAGCCTTTTTCCACTCTGGACCCTCTCTGGATCGGACTTCCTTTCTCTAAATCTGAATTTTCTACACTAATTCCTACTCAATCTGGGTTCCAGGAAGGAATTCTACTTTATAAAAAAAACCCAAAGTTGGGGCCCGTAAGCATCATCCCATTCTTTGGATAACCAATTGATGTATGCAAGAGTTAGGCAGCCTGGATTACCGGATGCTTGATGTGGCTTACTGACAGCTCGATGGGGCCTGCCTTGGCCATCGTGCGGTATTGTATTGCCTTACTGGCTTGGCCGCGCTCCCCAGCTTCAGCTGCTACTCTGGTCTTGAAAATTAAGATGACTTAACCCAATTTCTAGATTTAACACCCTCGGCTGTTGCTCGCCACTCTAGGTTCCCTACTTTGGGAATACTTTTAAACTAAAACGAAACTGGAATTTTTTTGGTTGGACAAAGCTTCGCCATACAACGGTCTATCCCCTTTTTGGAAGGAATTAAACAACTAACAACCACTCTTTTTATGGTTTTTGATAAGTTCCTAAAATTCTATGCAGAGGCAAAGCTTCACCGTCTTGGAGGGTACTTCCTCCAAAGGTTGACAAAAACTACTTTAAATTTGAAATATTAGTGACTAAAAATTGTAACTAAGAGCAAAGCTTTGCCGTATTGGGGGGTATGGCCCCAAATTTCGGACAAAATACCACTTAGCGGTTAGTATGAAAGTTGGATCTCACCCAACTCACTCTAAAATATTATAACCGACTCTTGGACCACTTCTTCCAACGTCTAGGCTTCAGGAGGAATTTGCAACACTCAAAAGGTGTGAAATTCCTCACCAAAAAAGCTCGGTAGGAAATTGGTTAGTAGACAACGGACTCAAAACACAAATCCAAGGGTTCCAACTATCGGCTGCGCCGAGATCCGGTTGGAATATCCCTGGCATTAGTACAAAAAACAAAGCAAAGAAAGAAAACACAAAATATGTGTTAGCAGTGATTCAAAGGGACCCCAATGTCCTTTGAATGACACCAAAAATCAAACAAAGAATGGAATTTAAGATTCTAATGCAATAAAAGCAAGGTTTTTGGTTCCAGACCAAAAACTCAACAATTGCCAACGATTTTGGTAAAATAACAAAGCGAGAATCCAGAGCCTCGTGTCGGCTCAATTAACATAAAATGAAGAAAAGGGGTGCAAAGGGAGTCGGTGGGAGCCCTTTTATACTTTTCCGAGGCTCCCATTAACCTCCTTTTACTCTAAATAATATCTACGTAAACTAAATAATATCTACGTAAACTAAATAATATCTACGTAAACTAAATAATATCTAAGTAAATTAAAATGACTAACTACTACGCCTAATTCTACCCTACAGCTGAATGGGCTATATCCTTTGGAGAAAAGCTCCAAATGGAAAACGGTCTGCAGCGTTGGCTCCAGAAGACCCTTTTTAGTCTAGGGACCTTCTAACCCCCTACTCCTAAGTCGATTTTCTTCATAAAAGATAGTGTTTTCTAACCTAGTGAAAAAGGTGGAAAATCCAACTCTTGGAGTTTATAACTTTTGCTGATTCTAACTAGCTAGGGTTGTTTGGAAGGTCCAAGAATGTCAAAAAAGAGTTTCTATTGACTTAATTCAGACTTTGTCAGCTCGTAATTTGCCGGTCTATCTGCGGAATGTTTTAGAATTCCGTTAAATTCCGTTAGCACCGCCGGTTTGGGTAGTTACCGATGTCGAAATGTCGTGAAACTTGATTAGGCTCTTATTCAAACTAAAATACACTATCCTAATTTTTAGTGGGATTTTACCATTACCAGATTAATTTCTATGAATTTCTTAATCCGTGGTAATTTTGGTTGACTTCCTAGGGAGTCATCTTCTGCAATTTGGAAAATTACAAAATAATTTGGGTAGCTTCTAGGAAGTTTCCAAACCCTTTTTGCAAAATTCCAACCCAAACTGGTACTTATTCAAGGAGAAATAAATTCCTATCTCCTGATTTCAATTCCTTTACAAAGGAATCTTCCTTGTATGAAGGAATCTTCCTTGTATGAAGGAATCTTCCTTGTATGAAGGAATCTTGGCAATCCGTCTTCCCCATTACGCTCCTGGCATGTTTCTAAGTCAAAAACACCTCTCTCCATGTCGCGGTCGCCTCCTCGTGATTTTCTATGAATTTTGGCTTAAAAAGTCCTACGGGGCAACTATTTACCAATATTTTCTTTCAAGCTCGGTTTTCACCCAAACTCCTCTCGTGGGCTTTCTAAGTTATTGGTAAACTATAATGACCTACATTTACTATTTTTAGCCAATTCACTATTTGTATGTATCTTTGTGGTAAAAACTCTTTGTAAATTCTATCAATATTCTAATATTTGGGTGTAGGTTGGAATTAGAACTCTCCCAATTCCTATTTGGGCTCTCATTTACCCATTTCTACTGCTAGAACTTAAGAAAGAGCACATATTCGAATGGTTTTGATGCTTTTTGGGTTTTCATCTCAACAAGTATCATTTTATCTCAATTATTCACAAAGTAGTATAACTGGTCAATTTGATAACAATTTACTCATTAAAATGAATAAAAAGCAAAAAAATTTAGACTCTGAGTTCCAGGTGACAACCTTGGGACTTACAGCATCCCTGCAAACATTGAACTAAAATTGATTAGGATCATTCTTGTTCGGACTTGTCTTCGCTTTCGATAATGATTCCAATTCATAATGCTTAACTGTAGAGCCATTTACTCTTGTATCAAGCCAGACACCCTAAAGATCTTGAAGTTGGAGGGAGCCATTTGAGAAAATTTGAATTACTTTGTATAGTCCCATCCATCTTGTATGCAACTTACAGGGAAACTCTTCATGATAGTTGTCATAGTACAAAACGAATCCTCCTTCTATCCCATGACTCTTGGATAGTTTTGCAACCAAATCCTTCTTTGTCTTGTCTTGGACTATTATGGTCTTTTTCAATGCATCTTTGAGCGCTTCTTCCAAGTCCTCAATTGCTAGCAACCGGAACTAGGAATCCTGAATATAGGTTCCGCTTCTGGATGCCATAACTTTAAGTATTTCAATCTCCATTTCTATCTTGTGCAACTTTGTATGTTAAAAAACAAGAAAGAAAGGACTCTTTTTTGTGGTAGACTTCTCCGAAGTATTATATGAATGGATTGCGGAAGCTATCTTCCAGTCTAATCCGTCTTGTGTGCTAAAGCCAACTTATTGAGAATCCGTCCAATAATCCCGTTGGCTTGTTTAGTAAGCCCAATCATTGGCTTTAGGATTGCAAGGAGTCACCTTTTGGTGCTTGATTAGATAGATGGAAGTGATGTTCTTAATAACATCATTGAGAAATGGATTCCTCTATAACTGACCAGCTCCAAAGGATGTCTAAAACGCATCATAATTTCTTCAAAAGGAAAAGAGGCTGCTGTTGAGGCGTCATTCCTCTTGGTAGCCCTAGCTTCTACCCACTTGATAGCATAATCTGTGGCCAAGATGATGTATCTCATTTTTTGGGTGTTGGCCAATTTGACAGGCCAAATGAAATCAGTGCCCCACTTCTCAAAAGTTGCAAGGGGTATGATAGGAGTAAGCGGCCAATGGTTCCTAAAGGATGGCTTGACACTGATTGCAACTCCTAACAAAAGATTTGACATCTCGAATCATAGATGGCCACCAGTACCCGGCTGTCCAGATCCAATTAACTATTATAATGGCCACAAAATGTTCTCCTGAGGAACCAAAATGAAGAACAATCATCACTGCCTTCCATTCCTTCTTCTGCATGCATCTTCTCAGTTGGTCATTGACTCCCATTTTAAACAAATTACCATGGATCAAAGTGTAAGGTGCCACTTTGTGTTGAAACACAAGTTTTTCTTCAAGTGAAAATTCAACAGCACACTGTTGACTCACAAGGTAGTCAATGATATCCTGGAATTCAAAAGAGGCAGCTCCTTTAATGTGAAATACTGCATCCACTTCTACTAATGATTTCTTTGATTTTGATTCTTGTAAACCTTCATCCAAGAATTCATCCAAAAAGTTGGCTGATATATTTGCTACTGCTTCCAGTCCTCTACGCCTAGATAGGAAATTTGCATTTGCATTTGTCTTTCCAGATTTCACCATTACTTCGTATTTGAACTTCTGCAGCAGTAGTATCCATCTAGCTATCCTTCTTGACAGATCCCGTTTATTTACTAGAGTCGTAAGGAAATCATGATCCGTGTGGAAGATGATCTTGTATCCAAGTAAATAATGCCGGGACTTCTTGCAAGCATAAACCACAGCAGGGGCTTCCTGCTCAATTGTGGTATACTTCCTCTCTGCTGGACTCATTTGCCAACGTGCATAGTATATATGGCACTCTTTCTTCCCTCCATATTGCCAAAGAATTGCCCTAAGGCACCATCCGGATGCATCTATGGTCACATGGAAATCTTGAATCTAATCTGGTGGAGCCAAGATTGGAGCATTTACGAGCCTACTCTTGAAATCCTCAAAGGCTCATTGTCTTTCCTCTGTCCAGATAAACTCTACCTCCCTCTTCAGGAGTTCAGTTAAAGGAATGACTTGTTTGGCATATCCTTCAATGAACCTTCTATAGTACCCAACACATCCAAGAAATTTGCGGATTTCCCTTATATTAGCGGGTGCAACCAAGGACAAAATAGCCTTCACTTTGTCCATATCAATCTCTAAACCTCTCTTGCTAACAACATGACCGAGTATAGTCCCGGATTGCATTCCCATAAAACACTTCCCCGGAAATAATTTCAATCCGGTCTCTTTGCATTTGAATAAAGTCTTCTCAAGGAACTCAAGGTGTTTGTTCTTTGCACTGAACACCACTAAGGCATCAATGAACACCTCTAAGAAGTTCCTAAAAAAATTGTGGAAGGTATCCATCATCAGCCTTTGAAATGTCCCAGGTGCATTGCACAATCCCAATAGTGTCTTTCCTGGTCAAAACAAGAGAAGGTGTATATATTCAAGATGCTCACCAAAGGATTTGGAAGTGGAGTGAACCTGATAAAGCACATGCAAACCAAAGGGAATTTATAGAATGCATGGATGACATTTGTCCACGTGAAGCGTGTGAAGGAGTAGACAATAATGGCTTGCCACGTGTACCATCCCAATTACAAGAAGAACATCATATTTATTAAAATAGGAATTTTAGACCCTCCCAAAATAATATTGTTCATTTCTAGGTCAAGAAATTGAAGTTGAGTCAAAGTAATTTTAATTTGTTAATGCTATTATGGTTTAATTCGCCCAAAAAACATAAATTCCTTAGTAAACTTCCAATTGCAATTTAGATGTCAGCTTGTCAGATTTCCCAATGGGCAAAAAGGAGTCTAATTTCTAATGAATGATAATGTGATTGAATCCAAAAAAATCGTACACATATACAATCATACAATAGAATAGAAAATGATTCATCTGATAAAATTTAAATATTTATTTATTTTCTATAATATTTAGAAGTAAAAATACATAAATGCCCTTTTCAATATAAAAAATAACCCAAATGGTAATTGTGTCAAAACAAAAAATGTATATATTATTCACATTAAAGGCACTTTGTAAGCTATTTTTGGAATTGAATGTCTTAAGTGTGATTTTAGAACAAATAAGTAATTTGTCAATAATCAATTTATTTATTAAAAAATTATACCATGTTAAGGTTAAGATTTAATGATGTAAAATCTTTTTTAATAGTTGTATTCTTAATAAGTAAAAAAAAATTGGATAAAAATATCTATTTAAAGGACTTTATTGTTAAAAAGACATTGAATTTAGTCCTAAAATTGATGATTTAGATACCTTTACGGATTCTTTCCAAAAACTTTTTCTCCAACTTATTAAAAAGATGCATTGCAATAATATTCATCTATAAAGTTTTAAAAAAATTGACAACATCAAAGTAATTTATTGCTTTGAAATATTAGAAAAGGACTCAGGTCTTGTCCTAGTAAATTAATCCCAATGGTCCCTTTGAATGTGCTTTGACCCAGAGGCTATTCATCTCATCTAGGTGGTTTGGGTTCAATTTCCATTGGGTTATACTTATACTTGGGCGACGACAAGATGTACATGATTTGGTGCTGCTCAGTGAGCTCTACAGGCAGGAAAGTAATAACAACCAACCAACCCCGTCCCCAGAATTGTGACAAGTGCTTATTGCATTAACAAAATAAAAAGTGGTCTTACCCACTACCACTTTTTTCCACTCATATTCCATTTTCAAAAGGAATTTATAAAGTACATATATTATGCAAATGATGTGAATATAGATAGAAATAAAGATAACTATAAGTATATTAAATTTTTGGTATGAATGCACTTGCTCCGCAAGATACTTTGTACAATACAAAAAAAGTTCTAATAAAAATTAATCAAACCAAATCATTCATAATATTCCAATCTATACTATCTACTCTATCATACTACTAAAATCATAACTCCCTTTGTAATATCACAAATGCTACCATTAATAATAGGGGCTCATGCTTGCTATTCTACGCATTCACTGTATCACATTTAAGTAAAATTTTGATATATTTGAATAGAATGCATGATAATGATTTCAATAAGTCTTTGAAATAATTAATTTTAATATTTTGTGAAAAAAATTTCAATCATGCATACATAAAAATAATATTTTCACACAATGTTATATTACAAAAATAGAGTAGTAGTTTGCAATCACCTTTGTAATATCACTTTTACAACTTTTATGATTTCAAAATTCTATTGCTACTACCAAATGATTTGAGAAATTTATTCAATTGAAGCGATTTTGGATCTCACAACAATTAAGTTGTTCATGAAGTTTTTGAAATTTACAAGTATTTCTTTTCAATTCACCAAGTTTTTGGGTTGCCATTGTTTGTAACAATTGAGTCAATTTTTGAATGCATTACAATAAATGTGTATCTTTTACAAAATTCACCATTGCATATATTTCATTCATCATTCAATAAATTTCTATTGTAAATTTCAATATATGCTTACTTATGAACAAAATTATACAAAGATTTTAATAATTTTTACTTGAAGATTTATTGAAATTTTTGTTCTGCATTTTATCTAATACATAAAAATTCTAATAAAATTCTAATGATGAATGCATAGCATAGCAAGTGCCAACCGCTAGTAAAAATCATATAAAATCATATGTGGTTATGCTAAGGCAAAACCACAAAATAGAACATCAAATACAAACTATCAAACGTAGGTTAAAATACTACAAAGTATCTCAATGGTACCCCATACATGCTCAATCCAATGGGCTTGAAGCCAAACTCTCTTTGATAATATCAATCTGAGCCAATGGGATTTTGAATTTAGGATCATTTTGTCCTTTTTCACTCGAGGCTTCTATGCCCTGAGTAGGCCTTTTGTGTATTCCCATATTAGATCCTCTGCCTCGTTCACTCTCCAACGCAATCCTTTGATGGAATCCCACCTAGAATACGATGTCTGGATATCTTGCTCTCGTATCGTAGGCCGAAAGTATTGAATGTATATAGAATTGGGATGATTTGGGTTTGTAAAAGGATTGGACAAGGCTATAGCAATCTATACAATTTTAGTGTCCTTTGGTCAAACGGTGACAAGATACCACTTGTAAACATCACATGCCACTAAAAAAGATGGCAACGGACGATTGCGGAATTGCCCCACAAAGGCATCATCCTTAGCAAACTCCTCACGCACTTCACCATCTTCATCCAGCTCATCCCCTCTGTTACTTCAATTTGAAAAGAAGGCCAAAAGCCATCCTTCAAAGCTATAGCCGGTTTGATTGGCTCCTTTAAGGCTGCATTCACAACCCACCAATAGAATACCAAATGCTCAAAATGTCTTCTGTACTCCCCACTTCCATCTTCATTGCATAGTGCCTCCATGTATTTGATGAACCCAAATAATCCCTTATAAATGTCATCCACACTGCGCATTGGAAAATAGACAACAAGCAGCGGCTCTCCATGAGGCCATAGAATATGTCTTTTGGAATCCTCTTGCCACAGCTTGATCCCTCCAACTTTGACTGGGAGCCAATCACTATCCGTGCAATACATCTTGTACTTCATAATAGGAACACCGGCGGAATTCAAGTAAAACTTGAATTGCTGTGCCTTTGTATGGCCAATAAGTGCATCTTCCCCTTCCAAAAGCGAGCATTCTATGAAGGCTTCGAAATTAGGTACGTACTTCTTCAATAAAGTGAAGAATTGAAGAAACAAAGTCCACATCCATGAAGGACTTTATGAGTGATAGGATGGTTGGGAAGTTATCTTTTTTCAATTGCATACTCTACCTCCCAAATAAGGCGTCAATGTCATCATACGTGTGACCGACCAATATGAAACCCACAAGAACCTCACAAAAGACCTTCTAAGCAACACAAAGAGACCAAAACGCAGATACTAAACTATTCTTGTTGTCCCTCGTGGCATTGTCTATTCAAAATCGGAGGAAGTGGGGTTGCTAGAATTGAAACATCCAAAGTAGGTCAAAGAGATGACTTGCATATATTTGCTCCTTGCAATACCGTGCAAAATAAAGGAGCAAAGCCCGACCCAAGAAACAATTTCCAAGAAGAATATTTTAGTGGCAACTCGAGAACCTGCAAGAGCTTTGCTATCAATCAAACCGTATAATTGCGGTCGTGAAGAAAAATATCAAGATTGTAATGTGCGTAACACACATTACTATGCCCGTGGGCAATCATACCCGTCACAGAGACTAGTAGCTTTATGAGTCCATCAAGTTGCTTGTTCTTGTATAGGAAGACAAAAGAAGCCGGTCTAGCATGATCCATTTTGTCATACCTGATTGTCAAGGACTCATGAGGGTAGGCACTTGACATGTAACAACTGGCATAGTATTGGTCTTGATGAGCTCAAGCTGTAGCCAAATGTTTTTCCAGGATTTGGATCCACTCCCATTGTAAGCCAGCAACGGCGGTCTTCTTCAGAGTCTGCAATCTATCACATTTGGAGCAATGCGCAAAATTATCTTCAAGCTTCTTGGCATTGTATTCAGAGAAGCTCAACTTCTTGATCTTATTGATATTAGAAACAGAGACTTTCCTAAATCCAAAGACAGCGTTTGTTGTGTTGACCTTGGAAATTGTCTCCTTCCATTTGAAGGTGGCTGGCAAAACCTTGGACACCACCTTCTCTCCTGAAAGAAGAGTATGAGTGTGATGTAGCATATGGTCCGTTGACTTTTCGAGTATACAATTCAACATTGCAGTGGCCTGCAACGTGTGTTTGCAAGGCTTGAGTGTGCCCCAATTCCCGTGACATTGAGCTTATTCACCTTTGGCAGCTGTCGTAGCACAGAAAGTACAAAATCCTTCTCTAAAGCCTTAATGGACCCTAAAGTGACTCGTGTATCGTTCCGCAGAGATCTCGGTGAAATTCTACTAAGTGGTCGGAATGCAGTGAATTGGTATCTCAAAACAAACCCCAAGTACTAGTCTAGACCGGATCCAGTTTCAGTAATCCAAAACCGGAAACTCCTTTCCCGATTATATATCCGGTCTAGAGTATGTAACTATATGTAATAAATTTGAGTTTAACCTCTGGATCAAGAGGGATCTGCAACTTTGGGCTTCAGGAAGGAAGCTTAACTCCTACCCTCTGAGTTTTAACGTGTCAGAAGATCCACGATATAAACTTCAAGAAAAAACTTTGACAAGAACAACAAGAAAGAGACCGTCTCCACAACTAGACCGGATGGGCTACGCAGGCTAGCAGGTCACGCAAGAAAGTCTGGATTCTCCTAACAATTACTACAATGACAGACTATAGGACAATCCACGGCCTAGGTAGAGAAGGGGCGTCAGGAAAAAATGGGAGAGCTATAATACTTCTTGACAAAAGAAGCTTCTTGACAAAAGCCAGCTCTAATCCTCACAAGGAAATCCTATTGTATCCTGTCTAACACGCAATATCTCCAGGGACCGGATACAGGAAGTATCCGGGCTTCACTTCCTCCTTACCCAAATCTGCACGATCTCATTGCTCTCATGATAACACGGACAAGTGCTAAAAGGTACAGCTCACAATTGTAAATTGGAAAACTCCAACGGCATTTGCAGAAAATTGGGAATACAAAGTATGGAAAATGCTACCCGGATCAAACCTAAAATCCGCCTTTAAATACTAAACTACACCTCAAACTCAAAAAGCGCATAAGGCTAAATACAGCTAATGGAATGACACGTTTCATTCCTAACTTCATGTCTAATTTAGGTAACTTAAGCTACAGTCAAAAAGCTCCCACTAAAAGTGGATCTTAGATCCTAAAAATCCGGAATCAACTTGAGTCTTAACTCCTTCTAAACTAAAAATATACCTATACATCTACTTGTCAAAATTAGGCATGCAGCCCTACAATCATTGTCAGAACCTTCACCTACTTCCTACTCTTCTTAACTGGAGAAAACCCCGCCTTTGCTGGTCCCTTTCGGGTCAAGGGCTTCTTTCCGGTCTGCGACCTGGCAATTTGTTTGGATCGGGCTTTGGCCTTCTCTCTAGCCGCCTTCGCCTTTGTCGCTCGGGTCTCTACCAAGGCCTGGTTGGGATCCGAATAAGGTTCAGAATCCTGGTCGGAACCGGATTCCTCTTCATCATAGTCGGAATCCTCTTCTTCTTCTTTCTCCTCCTGAACCTTGGTAAATTTCTTCTTGGCCAACTGTGGCTTAGGAACCTTTCTCTTATGCGGGACTGGAGCAGGCCTTGCTACCTTGCTCTGAGGTGTTGCATCTCCTCCAGCCGGTTTCCTGATTAGGCCCTTACTCGGTGAGCCGGATGAAGTGTCGCGACCGGCTCCAGTCTCTGTCTTCACCACGGATTGCATCAGGGTTGTCATCTTCTTCGCATCTCCAAACTGCACCTTCTTTCCGGGAGTCTTGGGAGAAGACTTGGAGGGTGAGAGGGCACTGATCTGCTTCGCCTTGGCACTCTCCTCTGGAATGGACCCTCCTGGTCCGGTTGCCGGTTCCGGTCCTTGTGCCTTTGCTGGATTCGGTCCCGTCACCTTCATGATCTCCAAATCATCATCCTCCGGATCCGGGTCGGTGAGTTTGGTGATCTCCCCCTCAGTCTCTTACACCTCACTTGTCTTGGCTTCCTGGTGCTCCTCTGGTACAGGTAGGTTTGGTTGCTCGTGAGGAGTCTCACCTTTACCCTTGTCCTCTGCTGTTGGCTGCTGAACTAGTTCATGATCCGGTTCCGGTCTCGGTGTAGGATCACTTCGAGGGTTTACCTCGCGCATCACTTTTTGCAGCTGCTCCAGTGTAGATTCCATCTTCTTGTGATAAGTCACTATAGCCAGTATGAGCTTCTGATGCAGCTGTCGTCCTTCCACCATTACTTGTTGGTCAAACAAGTTAGCCTTGTTGACAACTTCACTCGGATGGGTGATGAATTCCCGGATTCGGGAAATGGTGTCTTGCGTTTGCTTGGAGAACGTTTTCTCCTTCTCTACCTCTTCTGTTTTCTGGTGCAACTCCTGTTTAAGAGTGGCCACTTGGCCGGAAAGCTTTGCCAATTCTTCCTTGTTTTCATTCTTCTCCTTCTCTCGGATAAGCCGTATTACCCGGGTTAAGGCTTGAGCTGGGTGGACGGCGCCCACTGTGGTGCAAATGGTCTGCAGCGCCCCTCGTTCTATCGCGTACCGGTTCCTGAAGTCGCTCAATTCAGGGGTGATTCTCTCTAGCGGCTCGTCTCCCCAGACCGGTTCAGTATCCTTGGTTTGCTCTTTCTCTACCTGACCCTTTCCTCTCGTTTCCTCACCCTTATCATCATCCTCACTCTCTTCCTCATCGTCCTCAAACTCGCTCTGCTCATCCTCATTATCTCCCTCATCTGAGGATTCTTCCTCATTTCCGGTCTTAGGATCTAAGTCTGGAACTTCAAACTCTACCAAGGCAGCAGCGGCCTCATACTCTACCTCTTCCTCTTTTGTCATCACCCCCTCAGAATGATACAGATGAAACTGGAATGGACAGATGGCGGAAGGCTTGGCCTTCCCAACATTATTCACCATTTTCAGTACTTGGTTCTGGATGACTACTCCCCAATCTACTTTCCAGTCTCTAGACAATGCGCCAAATATTGTGTTGGCTAATGTCAAAGAAACTCGGCTTGGCCTTTCCGGGTTGAGAATGGCCAAGACATACTGTAACAACCGCTTCTCTCTTTGATTGATACAGTTGGTGACTGAGAACCCGTCTTTCTTACTAATTGGGTTTCGGAACTTACCCACCGTATACTTGTGTTTCCGGGATGCACTTCCTTCGCCTTCCTGGCCGAATAGGTAGACCTTCTTCCACATGTCCGCTGTCCATCGCTTGGGCTTTGCACGGATTGTGGTCGCCGCGCGAGTTGGCGCTCCAGGCCTCAATTTCGCCACTATTGGTTTGCTTCTGAAGTCCCACAATCGGATCAGGAACTCAGCGCACCCCATCTGCTCCAAGTCTTCCTTCAGCTCCGCCAGCTCCTTCTCATCCTTGGACAATCGTGGCGTCACATACCGGAGCGAGATGGTGGCTCTCCGCTCTGACTTGCAGCCATCTCTCCTTCCGTTAGGATGCGACTGGTCTACTCTCGGAAATCAGAAAAAGAGTGGTCCTCACGGCTCTTTCTTTCTCTCTTTCAACTGTGCAGCACTAATGCTAAGCTGGAATGCTAGCAGACCTCTCTCTTGCGCTCAATGTTCCTCAAGCACTCTCTTCCGTAGTCCGTCAACTCAAAACCCAATTCTGATGCTCAGACCGGAAACCAGTAATAGTGCACGTTGCTACAACTTTCAGTCAGGGTAGGAAAATGTAAGTGACCAGTCTCTGGACGGATGGGGTTTAAGAGAGCCAATCCCAGCTGCTCTTAATGATTCCCCTAATCCAGGCTTTGCCCGTTAAACCTGCCCGTTTAGGATTTCCGTTTACTAATGATTAGAACGTTCCCATAGTTCCCTAGGGTTAAGTAGGTCACCGTTGGATGCCGGTTCCTGTTACCCCTTTCCTGATCCGGTCTAGGCGAATTCGAACTGCGGTTCCTTGTTTCCAGTACATTCGGTTAGCCTTTACATCGATTCATGATCAGTCTACTTCCGGTTTCCGGTTCTAAACATTAGACGGTCTATAACTATCTTAAAATTGAAAAAATGTACTGCTAAGAAGAATATTATTCCTTCATTTATATTTTAAATTAGTAAAAGTGGATTTTCAGGTTCCGGCAGTAGCAAACCCTTGGAAATGATGGAAGGTAGTCCTCAAGACACTAGCAATATTCCGTCATGCCGCCAAACAAACATCCATCCCTTTCATAGTGATCCCCCTCTTGCCTTCAAAATTACAATGGACCTGTCGATGTACATCCAACTTCATGTGGTATCCGAATTTGAAAGTGGAGTTCTAGTACATACATTCTCAAAATGCTTGAATCTTCTCCTTTGGGAAATGTTGAATACAATTCCTTAAGCAACATGTTTTGCTGGAAACATAATTGATTAATCCTTGGGAGTGTTATGTTTTCGCCTTTACACAAGTCTGAGTAGGAGGATTTTTGACTATGCTTGCATATGGTCTAGACCCTGAAGAGGATGCTTGCAATAGATTGGCTTGCCAATAGTTGTACTTGTCTCTAAGGTTGTGATTGCGTAAGCTTGCCCCATTCAAGTACACATTTTTTATCGGCCATGCTCTCAGAGAGTACCTCCAATTGTCAGGGACATCTTCAGCAACCAAGGACTTCTAGATGTAGCCGGCAACAAGTGCATCTTCCAAGGGACCATCACAACCAATGACTAATTCAGATCGAGTTCATGCTATAACAAATTCCTTGTGCAACTGGTACACCCGCCATGTTGTGCAGGGTGACCACCTTGTAATCCATAGACATTGTGAAATGTCTTCACAGTCAAGAATATTTAAAACATCTTCAGGTACATTTTCAAGCTCTCTTTCATCAAAAAAACACTCTAGTATCATTTGCCTTGCAGCCTCCATAATGTCTAAGCATGGACCACATAAATATCAGTCACCAATACTGGGTGGATGCATGGTCGGATGGACCAAAATCGCTGTCCCATTTCAATTTTCAGGAACATGTGTTGATTGCAAGGCTTATTTCTTCTAGAAGAATGAACTTGGAAGCATCCATAATTGGTGAATATATTCTATACTTGTTCATAAAACAAATTATGTAATTATTGTGAGTTAAAATTGATAAAATAAGTAGGAAAGGACTTTTCAATAACTGATATTTAACTAATTATAGACATTTCTATAGTCCAGAAATATGTCAGTTGCTCGTTGATAAAGTAGAATTGAATAGGTTATATAAATGAAAAGTGAAAAATGTGTATTCCAAAAGCCAAATACCATATTATATTGAGAATGATACAATACAGTCCCTAATTGGCTATAAAACGAATGAACTAGCAATTGTGCAATTGTTAACAAATTCCTCCACCTAACATGGCGCAGTGTCGGCCGCCGTCCAATACCCCGCACCAATCTGGAAATCTAATTGACTGAACTAGCTAAGCTGCCCAGACTACCAAAACACGCTAAAAAAGCCATGGGCTGCAAGAAGTACCACGCACCCAATATCTGCGTCATATACTAACTACACCAGTTGCAATGAAATGCCAGGAGAGTATCAGCTGGCAACCAATATCCAAAGAAGTTCATGAACAGCCACAAAACAGTTCTAGAAAGATTCCAAGTTGATGAAGGCAATAGAGCATTCATGAGTGATAATCTTGATAAAGGAAAAATAAAGCCAATGAAGGTCACCAGGAAATTGAATATGAACCAACATGGATGTGTACAAGTCGGTGAGGGTATTGGTTGTCAGCTGATAACATGAAGGCGTAGCTACTAGAATATACCCTTCCAAATAGGCTGCCCATATTTAATGGACTGTGCCACTTCATAGTGTAATTGTTCTGGTCTTGTGGAGACTTCCATGTACTCCAAGACCGATTAATGCTCATACATGGAATATAAGAAGGGAATAATGTCCGTTGAAATTTTTTGGAATAACTCCACTATCATTGGGAATGCTGAGATCTCTAAGAAATGGCAATGGAATATTGCATGCCGGATCAGGTGTCCTCCTTAGCAAAATTGGGCAAACGTCTACCATGAGCACTTAGTCTAGACAACACAATTCCTTGGATGGTCCCTTCTCAAAAAGTGTCTCGAGCATCTTGTAGCACCATGGGAAATTCTGACTATCTATACAAAATTCTTTCCCATATACAAATGCCAGCTTTCTAATGACATCACTTGGAAGCAAGTGCTCAAACACTGGACGAAGCTCTTTCACTGGCATCTTGGACCAAATCCTTATGTGGAACTTTTCAAATAATGTAGCAAACATTCCGACTATCCTTGGCTCCTTGACGATGTTTTGATGAGGTTCCCACTTATCCACCACAATATTTGGATCAAGAAAACAAAGCAATCCCGTGACGCAGAGAACCACAAATTTCTTGAACAAGTGAGGTTGACCATTGGTGGACTCTTGCAGGACACAGCAATAAGAGACAGGCTGATTATAAGAATTGGATGAGAGCATAGAAGATTGCCTGACAAGATATTGGCTGGCAGCCGACATGCACAATTAATAATATGTTACAAGCTGAGACACATGAAGTCCACAGGTGAACTCATGCACAAAAAGCACTAAGAATATGCATACAAGAGGAGAGAGAAGACTAGCAAATGTGATATCAATTGGCAGCCGATATTCAGAACTGACAGTAACAATTTGACAGAAAGCAATGATACATCATTCACTCCATTCAAGAGAAACAAGACAGAAGATGTTAATTGAAGAAGGGACAAGCCCGGCCATATATGACAGATCCCGCTATTGCTCAGAAAGCACTCAAAAGTTATCTTTGAGAGTTTAATTTTCTTGCAATACCACTACTTACGGCCTAACAATCAAACTCTCAAAGAAAACATTTAAATGCTTTGAGAGCAAAACGGATATCCAACTTATATAGTCGGACCCCCGGCCGTAAATGCCTTTATTACAGCTCATTGCTAATCATTATAATCATTACAATGGTTCCAAAAAGTCTAAGTGTTGTCCACTATATCTACAGATAAAAATACAGAAAAAAATTGTGTCGGCCACCAGCCGATACCCAGGTCGCCCTCCTCCGAAAAGTTGACGGAAGCCCTTAGTAGGTTCCCAAGAATGTACAAGTCCTACACGAGAAGTCCTAGTCTCTATCTACGGAGCTATTTACAATTCAAAAACACTATGTCGGCCACCAACTGATACATTACTTGCTCTACTCTGAATGGTTGACTGGTGACTTCAGCTGGTATTTTCCAATGCTTGAGTTTGTTCGTCCAAATACGGCTCCTCAAATCCCTTCTTACATTCTGGAGAAATCTCCCGGTATAGATTATATAAGGTTGACCCCGGCATGCAACAGGGAAGGCCGACCTTTTTATTCATTTCACAGGAGTTCGGAACCAACTTCCTAGAAGCCAGCAACCCCTCTAGGAACGGGATCATCGTGCTCTGGAGGTAGGGAAGTTTAGGGTGCTTCAATTTTTCCTCCAAGTACATTGTACAAGCAGGTAAATGAACCACGCTGAAGGGCAGATTCAAAATGTTCCTATAAGGCTTATGATCAATGATCAATGAGTTGCTGATTGTTGCCCCATTGTTAAACAACGCCGGCTCGAAGAGGATCCGTAACAGCCACTTTAGAAAAATCGGGCGTGCGGGACTCTGCGGATTTTGATACACGCTCATGTCACAGCTTTCTTGCCCGAAGGCCATGAAGCCCGTCCCACCTCCAGGACAGTATATTTAATATTATTGATACGTTGTCCCAGAGTTTTCTTTATTAGTATCGACCAGTAGACAACCTTGATGTCATAATTATGGCAGAATCCTAGAAATTCTACAAGTCCCAGTTGAACTCTTATTTGAGACCTTTGATGCATACTGCATCCCTTAATGATTGTGGGTTCATAAAAAAATTTTGTCCCTTGGACCTCAAGGAATAAGAACAGCACCAAAGATGCTACTTGTGGAGCGGCAGCTATTCCGAAGTCAAGGTTCCGTTTGCCAGCGTGTGCAGCGCCTTGTGACATGATCCCCTGGTGGAACTTTAGAGATCCAAAATCATAATCTGCAATGAGAGATGAAGTACATAAATCATGAGATGCAATACAATGACAAGATTCCGCAGGACTAGAACGTATCAGCTGGCAGTTGGCAAAGTACAGTGGTACTCTATTTTGCACAGCTGAAGGCTCACACTGATAAGTCCCTAACAACAAGTCGGAGCCAGGGAGCACTATGTACACATGATCTACCATAGATAATCCTTGCATTTGCAGGGACATGTCTATAACCTACAAACCTCCGCACCGCTTCTGCTTAGATGTGTGGGAATACGGAAACTTCAATAGATAGGAAATAGGATAAAATTGGGTTAGAAACTTAGAATAGTCTAATTTTTTTGAATTTGTTATTAGTATTTAGGAACCCGGGTCAGGTACAAAGCAATTAGAAATAGCTGATACCTGGATTGCTAAGAACTCCTAAACCGGATAAATATTCCAGTGAAAGACGGAAGCCAAAGTACGGAAGACGGATCCGGAAAACCTACAACCGGTAGTCTTTCGGGCTAGAGACCCTAGGGCACCGTTACAGGAACGGTCACATATTTGTTCCCTTGGGGAACTATCGACTGAGCGTTGGGTACTTAAGGGCTCCGCTCTCATTCTTTTTCTCTCTTTCTTCTTGTACTTGTGACGTGCGCTTGGAGAGTGAAAGAGTGGTGAGTTAAGACCGTGCTAGGGAGAGATTGGTGAGGTTGGTGCCGATTGTACCGGATTAGCGAGTTGGTAAGCTATGGCAAGGCTGGCTCAGATGATGTCTCTGGCAATTCCTAAGGATCTGAAAGTCCGGAAGCACTTGGAGGAGGAATTAGAAACGATAGGATGCACCGGGTTGTTATGGTGCCGCTGGAGTTTGAAGAGTAATGAGATCATCGTGGAACTTGTAGTGGGAGTTCCGAATCATTATCAGTTGACTATAAGAGGCCAACCCAAGCTCTGGAGGGAGGTGTATTCGTTCTGGAAAGCCGGATTTGGGTTAGCTCCTCGTAACAATAGGACCGAGTAGACTAAGTTCCGGGGTCTGGCGCACAATATGGAGGGGTACAAGTATTCACGACTGTATCAAGGATAGGCATAGCTGGATTTTAGAATTTCTGATTCCAATTTTGTTGTATTTGGAGAAGCCGACCCGGGTTACGGCCACAGTTGCGATCACCATATTTGGAGCAATGGAGGAAGACCGGTGAATTGGGGTAGACTTATCACGGATGTAGTCTCCAAGTTAGTCGTGTGTGCAACTTCCGGGAAAGCCACCCTGCTCAGCTCGTATCTTTTTCACCTTTACCATCAACAGGGTTTTTTGAACAAACCGGAGCTACATGCGTACGTCCATGGAGAGGAGGTCATAAAATACGGGTTTACGAAAGAAGTCCAACTGGATCAACCCATCCAAGGAGAATCCAAAGAGGAAGAATCGGAGCAACCACCCTTGACGCACAAGCGGATTAGGAGACGGAAGTCCACGAATTAGGCTGTGCAAGGCAAGCAAGTGATTACGGATGACGAACAGCAATCGGATTATCCAAAAAATGAGTACATGAAGGAGTTCTAGGGGCACGGACTTAAGTGGGTCGACAAGTGTCAATCGATCCACAATGAGATGTCAGAATACGTCACCGGAGCCATGAAACTATTGGGAGTAAATGGCTCGACGCAGATAGTTGACGCGATCCAACAAAGGACGGATCCAGAGACAATAAAGTTGCAGGAGCTCCAACTCCAAAATTTGCAGCAGAACCGAACCGATCTCCGATTTCGAGTAGCCCAGTTAGAAAGCAAACTAGAAGTGGTGAGGGCAAAGGAGGCAGACACTTCCAACCTTGTCTGGAATCTCTCGGCCTTGGTAGCAGCTTCGGCAGAGCAAGTGTTAAGAGCTCGGCTCTTCACTGACAAGCTGATGGACGAAGCTCACCCTTTCGGACCAAATGTGCTGAGGGTATTCATTGACTATCAAGTTTGGATGGAGAAAGTGTTGGCGGAGATGCGACATCTGCTGGGGCAATTGGATCTGGGCAAGGAGATGGATTTTGAAGGTTTCTCGGAGGTCACAAATGCCTAGAATCACTTGTAGACTACGACCAAAGAAGTAGTACCAGAGGAGAATCCGATAAGGGGACAAAATATGCTGATTGATGACACCAGTATACCCTTAATGTCCGGATAGGAGGGAACTGGAATGTTTGTTCCGATAAGGACGGGAGCAGCTATTGTGACAGTGTCGGAAGCATCAACTCCGGAAAAGGCAAGAGACTTGATTCCAGGAACGAGGCTCTCCTTTTTCCAAGATGAGCCAGCCCGACCAACTGAAGTCGCAATCTTTGCGACACCAAAGTCAGTGGTTCGTCGTAACTTGGCCGGACCTTCGAATGCCATCAAGAATCTGGCTCAGATCTATCCGGATAAGTTCACTCACATGCAACAGGCTTCTCCGCCAAAGGGCAATTAGTTTCCGTTGGAGATCTCGGATGACGAGGAGGAAGAATGTGAGATCAGAAGGGAGTCGGAGGATGAGGCCACTCCGCCTCAAGGGCGCACGATCATCACCTGGGCGTAGACTAAGAACACAATGGTGGAGTCACCACCAACCAAGGCAGGGAGCAGCGTGAAGAAATCGAGGAGGAAGTCATTAGTTTGGTAGGTTTTTGTGTTTGATTTTGAATTTGTTCTGCCTCCGGTTTTTCGGAGGTGGGACCCGATTTTGGATTCTTAAGAGGCCACCGACCTGGATTATCTGGTTATCTTGGATGTTAGTTTAATTGGCCACCCTAATTTTTGGGTGTGCCCTTTTTTCTTTTTTTCTTTTTAGTTTGGTTTTTAAAGAGAAGGCAGGCTTATAGCCTTCTCATTCCATTCCAGCCCATTAGACTACATTATTTCTTATATTCTTTTGCTTTCTTTAATCTGAGACCACTTCTGGATATTTTTGGATCAGGCTATGTGCATGAGTAAGATTGTTTGCAAGAGTGTTGAGGTGTGAGGAAGACGAGTGAGGAGGAGTCCATATCTAGGTCAACTAGGTAATATCGATAGAGGGCATTTGAAAGAGTTCTGAATCTGTAAAAGAGGATTAGTGCACCGTGTCTTTAAATCTCTGGGATAGTTGTGGGAGCTCGGAATGCCAAATTCTATTACTTTGAAATAGAATTAGGTTAAAGATATTTTATTTCCATTTATTTTTATTTTTTATAGGTTAATGTACATAGTTTAGTAGATTTTTAGATTAGCAACCATTGGATCTCTTAAAAGAGATAAAATGGTGAAGACGGGTCTTAATTGTTCCTGTCTTGAATCGAAAATTGGAAATATATGTGAGACCACAACTGGGATTCCAGGCATTTGGGAATAGTCAAACCGGTATCAAAGACGGAAATTGGGAGCCAATAGTCACTAACGGGAAAACTAGAGAGCCGTTGAACGGAAATCATTTCCCGGTATGGACATGAACGGCCAGTTCCAGTGGTGGGGAAACCAGACGGTCAAGAGAGAGGAAGGGGTCAAGTAGAAGCATCCCCATTCTATCTTCACATTCTCGTGTTTCCTGACTTTGAGTGAATGTTTGCAAGAAAGTGTGGCACTGAAGAGCTTGGAGGAGTGCAAGTTTTCAAATTCCAGTCACGGTTAGGCGGTTGTGAGACTAATTAGCTTTGTGAGAGAGAACAACAGTAGAGCTGAATTGACTAGGGCAAGAAGAGTTGAGAGGTTGTTAGTCTGTTCAAGTAGTTGCTAGAACCATGGTGAAGGCAAAAGCGAGTGAGGAGTCGCCTTCACTGAAACTCCGGTCAGTGGTACCCGGATTGCCGAAGAATGCCAAGGAGAAGGCACTCTTGCGGGAGGACCTAAAAGGGTTGGGATGTGATGGTTTCATGCGGAGGCCGTGGAACCTGAAGAACAAGTCGATGGTTGGGGAATTGCTCTCGAAGCAGTCAAGCGAGTAGCATCATACAATCTAGGCGCCGCCAACCGGATGGACTTCGAATATGTGGAGCGAGGTGTACAACTTTCCCAAGAAAGGGGAAGGAGTAGCTGGACGGCAGCACGAGTTTGAGAATGGTACGTTTTGCAACCCTGTCCACCCCAAGGATGGATATGCCATGGCAGATTGCATAAACTTAAGGCATAGGAGAGTGTTGGAGTTCTTAGTTCCAATTCTGAATCCGGAGCGTCCTACCTGGGCCACCATTATGATAGCAAAGATGGTTTTTGGAGCGCTGATCTGAGGGAGGAAAGTGAATTGGGGTTTAATATTTAAGGAAGTTGTGAACAAAATGGTCTCAGTGGTAGGCAAGTCTAGACCTTCCGGTTTATCTCCCTTTCTCTTCCACCTCTATGAGCACAATGAGTTACTGAGAGGAAAGGAAGTAATCGAGTACAAGTCCGCGGACGTGATGTTATAGCATGACATTAGTTCAGAACCAGAAGAGCAGAAAGAGGCGTCAATAGATGAGTCAGAACCGGAAGAGGAACCGGAGGAACCCCAAAAGAAAGGCAAGGAAGTAGCTGGAGAGGGGACTAGTAAGGATTCGGTTTGGGCATAGTCAACTGACCCTCTTGGGGCAATTATAAGTGAACTGAAGGGCATTTGAGAGAAAATGATGAGTGATAAGGAGGTGACCCGTAAGTCAAAAAACTAGATAGCTAGCCTAATCGGTCAAGTAAAGTATCTGAAGAAGGAGATAGAGAAAAAGTCTGAGAGCGAGGTTAGATAGCTTTCGGCTGAAACCTTAGACACCCTTAACCGGATCCGGAAGTTTATTGGGATCCCGGGCGATGTAGTTAACAAAGCCAAACTTTTTGAGGCTGGAGTTCTCGTGGAGGAATCTCAGATGGGATCCAAGGTTGTTTTAGTCTTAATGTCCTATCATGAGGAGATGGAGCGTACCTTATTTGAGTTGAGAGAAGTCATGGAGAATGCGGGCTTCCACTTGGAACCGGAACTGACAAAGGCAAAAGAAAAGGTGAAGGAGGAGACTCCTATGAAGGCAATGCCGTTACAGAGTTTAGCTGACCGGAAGTTGAAGGGAGAACTGGAGGAGAAGACTACATCAGCCAGCCGCTCCAAGTTGAAGATTGACACGGCAACCGAAAAAAGATTTTCACCTGGATCCCATACTCGCAGTCAGAGTAAGTTTGCAAAACCAGATCAAGGCACTCCACAGAGCACCCTTTCCGGTCGGTCAAACAAGCCAGCAGTAAAAGGATGGAAATCAACATCAAAGAGGGGTAGGAAGGCGTCACCCCCGATTGAGATTGAATTTGAAGAGGGTGAGTTGCCTGAGACCACGGAGAAGGAGGTGAGCTAGTTTGAATCAGAAGAGGAATCCGAGGAAGGAGAAGAAGAATCTGAATTGGAAACAGAACCTGCACGTGAAAAGGGGAAAGGTAAACCTCCAACTCCCCCAAAGGGGAAAGCTTCTAAGCCTACTAGAGGTAGACAGCAGCCAACAAGGAAAGGAATAGTTAAGACTACACCAACGCCATCCAAGCGGCAGAAGAAGTAGGTAGAAATTTTTTTAAGTTGAGTTAGGAAGTTAATGGAACTCCAGTTATTGGTAGGTGGAAAGTAAAAGTAGAGTACAGTTAAGTTACTTTAGGAAAGTAAAAGATAGTTGGAGTTCAGTTAAGTAGAGGAAAGTTAAAGTTTTAGAAAGCAACTTTCTAATTGCTTTCTGGTTGCATGCATCTGGACAGCTGGATCCGGGTTTTTTTTATCTGAGATCCACTTTTGTGGAAAGGGCCGACTCTTAGGAAGTCAACAATATTAGTTAGGATTTTGAAATTGGGGGAATGACGCGTGTCATTCTTTGGTCTGTAGTTAGGATTCTCATGGGGCCTTTTTGAGTTTCCCTTGGGTTGGTATTCAGGGGCTTGAAGCTAGTTTCAATCCCGGGCTTGATAGGATAATTTTATCTTACACTTGTGTTCTTTTTCATTTTCCATTGCAAAGCATATTGATTTCCACATCCTAAGTGTTGGTCTAAAAAGTCTCAATGCTGGGTTGGTATGACGGTAATGCTAGAACCATTACTTTGTGCAGGTAGCTATATTTGCAGATTTTGGAAGAAGATGAATGCCCCCGGATGTTTCC
This sequence comes from Neckera pumila, assembly GCA_963969595.1. Taxonomy (NCBI): domain Eukaryota; kingdom Viridiplantae; phylum Streptophyta; class Bryopsida; order Hypnales; family Neckeraceae; genus Neckera; species Neckera pumila. Next base: position 398,232 of record OZ018418.1, on the reverse strand, counting down.
TGTATCCGATTTCCGAGAGTAGCAACTCTGTCTGAGAGCTTGGGCTGGGAGAATCTGTCATTGTAGTATTGTGAGGACGGTAGGGGTTTTGTGAGTGACCTTTTGATCCGGAATAAGCTTCTAGGTTAGTTGAGAGGAGAAACTGAAGTCCTATTTCTTTTTGTCTTTTGTTATTTTTCTTCTTTTTAGTGGAACTTCTGTCACTCTAAACATTGAAGGGTAGGAATTCACGCAGCCTTCCTTAATTGCAATATGCGAAACCCTCTGATATAGAGGCTAAACTTCTAATTGGTTACTAAAATTGAGGATCCAGAAGCGGAAACAGGAAGAGGCACAGGGTAACGACACTCTTTTCGGTTTTGGTTTTGAGTCCTAGGAGCAGAGTTGTATTACAAAGAGAGAAAAGGCAGTACATTGTTGAGACACTGCCCTGTTGTTGTTGAGCGGATTAGGACTAGAGAGGGAAAATCCAACCGGATTGGAAGCAATTAATTGGGATTATTAAGCTTTCCGTTCTAGAATTCGGTTTGCTTGTGGTTGTTGTGACTTCCGCAGTCGGTTCCAGTCATCACTGGAGAATTCTAAACTAGATCTTTGAAGGAATGATACGCGAGTAATCCTAAAGACGTTTTTAACACGTTTAAACGTCTATTGGAGGAAAATTACTTTCTTGTGCTACGACAATAGTGATCCAGAAGAGTGGAGTGGATGCATGTTTGGAACCTAGGAAGGGCTTTGTGCGGAGATAAGGGACCGCCAATGGAATATTCTCCACCATTGGAAGGCTTGCCAATTGCCGGATTAGTCTAAGAGTGTACAACATATGCGCCACTACTGATTCTGGATGCTTGATCTGTCGTTGTCATGAAGCAGTAGTGTTGCAGCACAGGGCAAGCACATTCCCAGTTATACTCCCAAAAACCACTTTAAAGTATAACAAAGTGACTCTAAAGATCGAACCTGCAAGATTCTGTGAAGTATCTAGCCTTATTTGGTCTCTAAGCTCAATCAGTATCCATAATTCCTCTTCCGGTCCTAACACCACAACCGGAAAGACAATCAAACCCTCTTCTCCTTTCCCAATCCGGCCAACTTTCCGATCCAGTCTGATCAACTCACATCCGCTCTTGCTCCCATCCGGTTTAATTTTACCTCTATTTCACCATCAGAGGGTTTGCCGCTTGCTTTTGAGAGTGGTAGGCCCGCCACTCCTTCCGTGACTTATAGTGGCTGAAGACCCACTTCTCTATTCTCCAATTTCCTACACTAATCTAGATCTGGTTTGATCCTTCACAACAATCCAAAAAACTCTCCGGATCACCGGTCACTCAAAGACTCCCCGTATAATCCCCTCATACTACAACGACCTTAGCGCCAAGTTCCGTCTGTACAAAGTTAGGCGGTTGCAAGTGAACTCGTCTGTTCCAACATCAACTAAAATTCTTCCATTTGCCAATCAAGGCAGCGAGATCTTTCAAGAGATCGGACACTCAACTGGATTTCCCGCCCAGGAGTTCTAGCGCGACTAAGGAATCCCTCCTTATCCGCCTAGCCTAACAACAGCTGTCTTGCCCGGAATCCTAAACCTTAGAAATGCTGAGGAACTAAAATCCACTCCCAACTCTTTCACAACCTACTCACTTGCATATAAGATCAAAACAAAAACACCAAAAGGATAAATCACACCCAAACTAGCATGCGCCTTCCTAACTCCTCACCACACAACCCTGCCACACATGGGAGAGACAAGTAACAAGAAGCCAAGAGAAAACATACACAAAATTTGGGTGAAAAGACTTGCAACTCCCAAGCAGGAGCTAACTTATATACAGCTTGGTTACAAAGGCAAAAAGGCCCCCGGAAATCCGCGCAAGACACCCGGGTCCGATTTTAATCGGCTAGACCAGGTTAACATCCGATCCGGTCCTAACTATCTTACAAAAATTACATTCCTACCTATCTACCTACTCTGCAACTCCCCCAACTAGCGTAGGACTCTTGGGTTCTGCGGGCAGTTGGTTAAAGACTTTAGTCAGGTTCCTGCTCCGCTCCTCGGCAGCAAGATCCGAAAGATTTGATCCTAGTGATGAATCCAATTGAATGGGTTGTCCAGGCCCAGGCCTTCGGTGACTCTTCCTTGACTCGAGCGTCTGATCCTTGGGCTCCCTCGGATTTGATCCTTCGGCTGCGAGCAAATCCAATAGCGAGAGGTGTGGGAACCTGGAATCCCTATCTTAGTAAATATACTTATAGATAGAAGGATAATATTCCTCTTTGCAGTAATTTTTGTTTTGTTTTGAAAAGTGATTGTAGACCGTATATTGATTAGGACCGGAAACCGGAAGTTGGCTGATCAGGAATAGATATAACAGCTAATCATCGATACCGGAAAATCCAAACCGGAACCCGGATTAGCCTATACAGGATCAGGAAACCGGAATCGGGAACTGAAACCCCAACGGTGACCTACCTAACCCTAGGGGAACGTTCTAATCATGAGCGAATGGTAATAATTAACGGGCTGGGTTAACGGGCAAACCTTGAATTAAGGGAATCATTAGGAAGGAATATGGTTGGCCCTCTTAATAGATCAGCTGTTCAGATATTAGCCATCCAAATTTCCCTGCCCATATTGTAAACTTGGAGAGAGTATACGCTTCCTGTTTCTGGTCTCCAGTTAGTATCGACGCAGGAGAGCGCATGTACAGAGAGAGAGTTTGTGGAGAGCTTTAGTGCGAAGGGAGGATCTGCAAGCAGAGAGGTTTTGTGGTAAAGTTTGCATAGCTCAGAGAGAGAAAGAGGCATACTCCTATTTCGGGTTGTAAATTCTAGATCGGTAGCATCCAGCCACAGTTAGAGATGGCCTCGACCCAAGGAGAAGGATCTGCGGTTGCTTTACGATTTGTGACGCCTCCATTGCCAAAGGATGAGCGGGAGAAAGAGGAGTTACGGGCAGACCTAGAGCAGATGGGGTGTGCCCGATTCTTGACCCAACCATGGTGCTTCAAGAACGAGGACATGGTGAAGGAACTGTCAGGCAAGTTGGCGAGCCGACACAACAAGACCATTCGAGCTCAACCGGCGAAGTGGATAGTGCCAATGTAGAGGCAGGTCTACCTTTTTAGTGAAGAAGGTGAGGGACTCGCGTCCCGGAAAGATCAATCCGCATTAGGTAAGTTTCGGAATCCTCTCAGCCGCAAGGATGGATTCCGGGTCAATGACTGCATAGACCCAAGAGAGAAGAGGTTGTTGCAGTATATCCTTACCATCCTTAGTCCAGAGAGGCTGAGTCGAGTTTCCCGGACCCTAGCCAACACCATTTTTGGTGCATTAGCAGGGGACCAGAAAGTAGATTGGAGAGTGATCATTCAGGATCAAGTAGATAAGATGGCAAAAGCCAAGAAGGCTAAGCCATCCCCTATCTGCCCCTTTCTCTATCATCTTTATCAGTTTGAGGGGGTATTGACGAAGGATGAGGAGGTAGAGTATGAAGCCGCATCCGCACTCGTACAATTTGAACTTCTGGATTTAGAACCGGAGACCGGAATGGAGGATGAGTCCTCAGATGAGGAAGATGAAGAGGAAGAGGATAAGGATGATCTGAGTGAGTCAGAAAGGGAAGGCAATGATGAGGGAAAAAATACGAGAGGAAAGGATCGAGTGGAAGAGGAACAGACCAAAGAAAGTGATCCGGTCTAGAGAGATGAGCCCCTCGAGAGGATTTTGCGAGAGCTGAGTGACTTCAAGGACCGGTACATGAAGGAAAGGAGAGTGATGAAGACCATCTGCACCACTGTAGAGGTCACTCACCCTAGCCAAGCCTTAACTCGAGTAAGCCGGCTTATTCGGGAAAAGGAAAGTCAAGAAGGAAAGGCGGAGCTGGCCAAGCAGGCCAGCCAATTGGCAGCCCTGAGGCAGGAGCTGCGGAAGAAGGATGAAGAAGTGGAGAGGGAGAAGAAATTCTCCACCCAGACCAGGGATACCCTATCTCAAATCCGGGACTTCATCAAACATCCAGGGGAAGTGGTGAACAAGGCCAACCTCTTCGATGAACAAGTGATGGAGGAGAGTAAGCAGTTGGCCCCAAAGTTGGTTTTGGAAATGGTAACTTACCACAAGAAGATGGAATCTACGCTGGAGCAGCTACAAGAAGTAATGCGCAAAATCAAACCACAAGATGATCCTGTATCGAGACCGGAACAGGAAATCGAGCCAGCTTCGTGGCCAGCCAATGAGGACAAGATCGAAGGAAAGACTCCTTAGGTATTACCTAACCCATCTATTTCGGAGGAGCACAAGGAGGCCAAGACCAACCAACCGGAGGAGACCGAGGTGGAGATCACCAAGGTCACCAAACCGAAACCCGATATGGTGGAGATAACGGGAATGACTGCACCGGATCCGGCGAAGTTATAGGGACCGGAACCAGTAACCGGTCCAGGTGGGTCAGTCCCAGGGGAGAGCGCTAAGACCAAACAACTCAATACCCTCTCACCTTCTAAGTCTTCTCCTAAGACTCCTGGAAAGAAGGTGCAGTTTGGAGAAGAAGGAGGGATGACTAGCCTCATCCAGTCCGTTGTCAAGACCGAATTGGGAGCCGGTCGCGAGCAGTCATCACGATTGCACAGGAAGGGAGTAATCCGGAAGGCAATTGGAGGTGAAGCAACACCTCAAAGCAAGGCGGTGAAACCTGTCCCGATGGTGCACAAGATGAAGGCTTCGGAACCTCCATTGGCTAAGAAGAAAGCGGCCCGGATTCCGGAGGAGGAAGAAGAAGATGACACATTGGATGAGGAAGAAGAAGAGTCCGGGTCGGAGCAAGAGTCTGAGCCTTACTCCGATCCAGACCTGGCATTGGCAGACACTCGAGCAATGAAGGCCAAGGCAACCAGAGAGAAGCCCAACTCCGAGCCCAACGAGCTGCCAAGCTTTAGATCGGAAAGAAGCCGCTAGCCCGAAAGGGACCAGCCAGGACGAGTGATTCATCGGCAAAGAAGAATAGGAAGTAGGTAAAGGACTGTAGCATAGACAGTAGGGCTGCAGGCCTAATTTTGGCAGTAGAAAAGTTTTAGGCAAGTAGGAGTTAGGACTCGGGTTAATTCTAGAATTATAGGATCTAAGATCCACTTTTGGTGGACATCTTCTTGGACTGTAGTTAAGTCAACTACTCTAACAGTCCGGGAAGGAATGAAACGTGTCATTCCCTTGGCTGAAATTAGACATAGGCACTTTTTGAGTTAGATTGGTAGTTTAGTATTTAAGCTCGGGTTTTAGTTGTAATCCGGGTTTATTTCTATACTTTGTTTTCCCAATAGAATATCTGCAAAACCCATTGGTATTTTCCAATTCACAATTGTGTGCTGCACACTTTTGCACTTGTCCGTGTTTTTGTTTGAGCAGTGTGATTGCAGACTTGGGTAAGGAAGGAGTGAGCCCGGATTCAGGAAGTATCCGGTCCCTGGAGAGATTGAATAGCAGACAGGATACAGTAGGATTTCCTATGAAAATTAGAGCGAGCTTTTGTCAAGAAGCACTCACTGCTCTCCCACTATTCCTGACTCTCCTTCTCTACCTAGATCGTGGATTGTCCGATAGTTCAACGTTGTAGCCTTTGGTAGGAGAACTCAGACCATCTTGCGTGACCTGCTAGCTTACGTAGCCCTTCTGGTCTAGTTGTGAGGAAGGTCTTGTTCTCAATGTTCTTTTGAAAGTTTTCTTTTTTAAGTTTATTCTGTGGAAACTCCTGGCACATTAAAATCGGAGGGTAGGAGTTAAGCTTCCTTCCTTAATCCCAAAGTTGCGGATCCTTCTTGGTCCAGAGGTTAAACTCAAGTTTAAATATATATAGTAATTACCCTAGACCGGCAGTATAATCAGGAAAGTGTTTTCCGGTTCCGGATTATTGGAATTGGATTCGGTCTAGACTGATACTTGGGGTTTTGTTTTGTACACCGATTAGTAACATTCCGGTCAATTAGGAGAACTACAATCCAAATCTCTTGTGTAACGATACACGAGTCACTTTAGGGCCAATTTAGACCTTAAAGAAGGATTTTGTGCTTTCTGTGCTACGATAAGAGGTCCAAAAGTTGGCTCTCTCGGGAGTACATGGACTCGTTCAGCTTCTGGCTGCTGATGTCCATCCGATTGGCTGCCTCTTTGGCCGCCACCATTGACGCTTCTACATGATTGGTGGAATCAGTCAGAATCCAAACTATCCGGGAACCAGATACCTCCTTCTCCTCATGCACCCCTTTATCAAATAATTTCGCCTTGTCAGCAGTAGATCCGGACTCTCCGAAGATGGCCTTCATAGACTCGGCTACCTTCCGGGTTGCTTTCGCCATTTCCTGGACTGCGGCTTTGTCCTCTTTGAAGGCTACCATCTCGGCCTTTAGAGTGTCGATTTCCTCCTGAAGCCGACAAATCTCTGCCTCCTGCTTCTGGTGCTCATCCGGATTAGAAAAGTACTGTGCCACCTTATTCGGCAGCTTGCTATCTCCCGGTGCACCCACCAACTCTCCGACATTAGCGAGGGTTCTCCTCTTGACCTCCCAATCTGCTCGTATCCCTCACAGAACAACAGTCAGCTGATTGAACGGGTCGGTCGGGTCTTCGGAATCCGGCATCTCCATTTCCGGTCCCTATTCTGGAGTTGACCAGTTGGTAGGAGGGGTTCCTCTCTTGTGAGGAGGCGTTGTCTTCATCCTCTTCCTCGTTTGGAGGTGCTCCTCCTCGTCTTCCTCTTCTGTCTCGAGTTCAGATCCGGTTGGGTCTTCCGACTCGTCATCCGAACCCGACTCCCCGTACTTCAAGATAGATTCTTGAATGTTCCAGGTTTTCTCCTCCGTATCCGTGAGGAGTTGGTTGCAATGATAGAAGTGAAAGAGATAGGGACTCAAAAAAGTGGCCCTACTCTTCCCAACCCTTGTCACAAGCTCGGACACCAGATTGCAAAAGATCCGGGCCTAATTCACCTTCCGTTTCCCGCTCAGGGAATCGAAAATTGTGTTGTCGATGGTCATCGCTACCCTCGTCAGCTTCTCCGGGTGGATGATCGGAACCAAGAATTGAAGAAGACGGAGGTGCCGGTCGCTTTTGCAATCCGCGACCACGTATCCGTCCTTGCTGCTTGGCTCTCTATGAAACATGTCAAAGATGAACTCTGCCCTCCGTCTCGCCATACTGGAACCTCCCATCTGGAAGTTGTAGACTTCCCTCCACCTCTCTTCTTTCCACTCGATCGGGCGGCCCCGGATAGTGTTGTCGAATTGATTCGACATCTTGCATTTCAGCTCTCTCACCATCCGCTCCTTCCTCAATCCCCAGGGTTTATCCATCAACACCAGACAACCCATCGTGTTGAGATCCTCCATGAGCTCGGTCCTTGCCGGTTTCACGGTAGGGATGACTGGAACTACTTTTTGGAGCTTGATGTCGGAGGAGGAACTGGGCGCTCCTGATTTGCTCTTACGCAGCTGAGGCATGGAGACGGATGGCTAATTGGACCCTTCCCGGTCACTACCTCACTCTCTCCTAGCCGCACGTCCCGTTCCTCACTTCTTCTCGTCCAATCTCAACCAAAAGACAACACAAAACCTACAACCCACACAATCTCAACCTCTCCTGCACTCTGACGTACCCGGCCTGAGGTTCACACACATACAACAGCTCTGGCAAAGGCGTAAAAGCGCTCAAGGTTAGCTCTAGAACTCAAGGGAAGTAAAAGAGTGAAAATGGGGATGACCAGCCTTTATATAGTCCCAGGACCCCTGACTGGTCATCATGACCTTTTCCGATCCGGTCCATATCAATCCGGTTCAACCCTAACCCGATCCTAGACAAGTTTCGGATGTGATTCCGCTCCTGAGTACTAACATTTTGACCAAATCAAATCCAATTTTCTCCTTACTAGATTAGCATTGTCTATCTTCAGTTTTCTTTTGCCCCCTAATAGGATTCAGATCCTAATTATCCATTTCCATTCCAACTTTTGGGAAAGCAAAGAAAACCCAAAAAATCTGGTTGCGACAAGTAGAAAATGGATTTTGAGTGATCTGTTTTCTAAAAAGATCATCCGAAGAGCTGTGAAGATTATTGTCTGCCTCTTCTTTGCTACAAATCCGGATGAGTGTTGTTTGTGTGTTTGTGTGTGTGAGTGTTTGAACTACGAGTGGTGAGTCCCTACCCCTCTAAAAGACCAACAATGGACCCCTTGACGGTAAAACAGGGGTACAGAAAATCAGAATTTTGATTGAGAGTATCCGGATTTCGGACAAGGATGGATCCGGATTGGATTCCAAAAAGTAGTGTTATTCGAAAGGAAAAAGAGTAAAGAGTAATGAGTAACTGAGTTACGGATTGCTTAGGGTTTTGTTTTGGAAAGATATCTGGACAGCCTTAGTTTGCAATAAACACCTAGAATTCCCTGGAACAATATTTTGTGTTATCTTAGCACATTTTTGGGTTAAGGATATTTATGCCTAGACTACGCATACGACAAGATGCAGCATGCCGACCAGAAGACAGCTGTTCATTGGAGAAATCGTGCTTGCCCAATTTTGGCATTTTGTAACTTCGTCTTCTTCCACCAACTTGAGCTTCCGTTTTGACTTTGATCGAATTGAGTGAGTGGAGTCCCATGAATCCCCCAATACTTCAAACAGGGTTCCTCTACTCCTACCATGACGAGTCTCCCCAAGTGAAGCCCCCTGCAAGTATCGACTGGCCGCCAATAAAAAGGTCAGACGTTGTCGCCGGCCTTCCAATGGCAATGGCGTTAGATCCAGCCAAGACGAGCTTCGCATGTGTGGAAGCATCTCTCACGATCTCCTCTGACTGCAGGAAAGCATGCAAATCCACAAGCATGACGCCTTGGTTGTTGGGACCCCCCACTCCACCTTCTCTTTGCATCCCAGTTTTGGTGGACGAAGTGAGACCTAGAGCCTGAAAGGGCTGAACGAGCGTTGAGATACTGCTCCGGGCAAGTGCCCTCTCCAAGTTAATATATTGAGGTCATGTTGATGGAGCAGTGGTACCCCTCGGTTGTGGCAAAAGAGGTGGTGACGGATTATGGGTCCGTCCAAAAGATTCGTCTGTCTTGAATCGCGTTCAATGAACAAGATTCTCCACAGTGGACTCGTCATTACGTGAATCGTCTGAGTAACTCCGTCTTGGTGCAGTTTGAGTAAGCTGGACCTGCTCGGCCACCCGTTGAGGTTGAGGGAGAGCACCTGAGCGGGCAACATCCTATCGAGGTGACAAAGGTGACAAGTTAAGCTGAGTTGCGAGCGCAGACAAACAAGGCGACATTGTCCCTTGTTCCGAGCAGTCACCACCTGTTGACACCGATTGAGTGGGGGGCGCCTCAAGTTCTATCACTTGAGCATTGATAATAATGTTCATTCCCTTCAGGCGCTCATGGGCCCTTGATACACCACCCTCCTTTTGGACAAACTCCAGAACCAAACGACCGTTTCTCTGCAAACCTATGGGACTACAGTCAGGTACTTGATGTATCGACTGCCAGCCAACATCAAGACACTAAATTACAAGAATCAAAGGACTGAACGCGCAGAAGACGGACTGATGTACGAGAGCAATTTCTGTGACGTTTCCACCGCCCCAGACGTTGATGACGGTGACAACCTTGGCCTTGAGGGTCGGCTTTAGTAGTTCCTCTAGAAGACAATGTCCGACGCCGCACATTCCCCCGTTCCAGTCAATCTCGCCATCCGCTTCTTGATTGTACCACTCGAGCGGCTTTGGGATCCCGGTGAACCTCTTGAACATCTCCATCATCTCACATTGTGCATCTGGCTTTTGGTAAGTGATGGACAATGTGACCATTGGCTTTGCCTCCAATTCTAATTGGAGGAAGCCTCCCCGAGGTGAAGGTTGGTAGTACACCGAGTAGAAGTACCACAAAGACACAGAAGAGTAGGCCGCCAATGCCACGGAGTCCCTAAATTGAGAGTTGCCTATGAGGAGCATAGGAATCGGAATGAACGATTCCAAAGGAGGTGCCGCCGGATTGGTGACCTCCATGGGAACCTCTGCAACGGCTAAGATGTCAAAGAAGTCATGCTTGTTCACCGCAAATGGTTCCCCGTCCTCGCTGTATCCAAATAACACAATGAACTTGTCGTCCTCTAGCGGCAGACCCAAATACTCTTCCCCGCCCGCGCTTCGAACATATTTTACAACTTCGGCGATACTCTCTTTAAGCTGACATTGGTACATGACGCTGGACTCCATCGCGTGTGCTTGTTCCAGAATCCAGAGCAATAGTGGCGTACTGCGCCAAGATTGTCTAGAAGACCCCCGGAGCAAAACCGTCCGTGGACTTATTGGTCGTGGGGTTCGTTGTATTGATGCGTCCGTTCAGCCAGTTGTTGGAGTCAACATATTTCTTGATGTCCTTCCACACATTCCGGACGACAACAGGAGAATAGCCCTCCTTGTCTTTGAATTCCTTCCAGGCCTCGTCAGTGTAAGGGACCCAACTGGCATCCTTATAGGGCAGTGGAAACTTCAGCCTGAAAGCGTCAAGGGTTTTCAGTTGACAAGGGAATTCGGAATACTCCCATCATCGCCAATGAGTTCACCGTTCTCCCAGGCGTCGAACACTTCCATCCAGAGTTCCCAAATACTCTTCTTCACGAAAATTAGTGGCAGCTTGGACAACACCTCTTCGTTGATGAAGTGCGCCATTACATTGAGCTTTGCTCCTTGCAAGAGTTCAGACACTTAGATTCTAGGTGACAAACTTTTAGCGGCCGGCAGTCGATAGACAAAAAATCAAGTATGATCATAAATGACAAATGCTCATATAAACTCCAATTATATCAGCTGGCAGCCAATAGAACAGCAATGAGAAAATGCTTCATTCCAACCAGTTCAAATTCAATAATATAAAACAAAGTAAGTGATGAATACCTCATATGCCACTGACAGCTTGCTCCTCCACGCTGCGGCTCCGAGCAACTCGCTTTCACCTAGGTCGCCCTCCCCATCTCCGCACAAGATTGGAAGGTCTTCTTTGCCACCTTCTCCATGAGGTTCAAGTTCAAGGCGTTGGAGACATGGATGAGAGTGCTTGGGTCATTACTATGAACCGAAATGATCTTGAACTCAAGGAGCTCCTTCCTCTTTGACGAATTTGTAGGGTGTTGCTTTGCAAGTTCTTGGTAGGCAATGACGGTGTGCTGGTCCCCAATGATGTACCACTGAACATCTGGGCCCTGCCACCAGAGTACGTTTACGCTGTTCACTTCCACAATTGCATTTTCTTTTGGACATTTATCCATCACCGTGTCCATCTCCTTGTCTGTTGGTAAGGGAGCCCGCTTCAGAGGAATCCCATGAATCTCAGGCTTCTTCCTGATAGATTCGTACCCCTTGTACATGGTCTTCACCTGATATGGCAGATGACGGGATAGTCAGAGACGTGAATATATCGGCTGCCAGCCGACATCGAGGAAAGAGGAGACTGAGTGGAATAGGTGGAAATGATGAGGGACATGGATGAAATACCTACTCGAGGCAATCCTTGGCTATCTTCTGGTACTTGAGCTCGTTGGGTGCAATGTGGAGCCTGTCAGAGTGGATGACTTCCGGTAGTCGGCGCTTCTTATAAAGGAAGGCGGGAAGCAGACCCTCTTCCAAGGCCCAGAAGATGGCGGTCACCTTGTTGTCCTTCGTCTTGGTCGTGAGGTGATTCCCATGAACCAGAGCTTTGTCCAATGTGAGCTTCATCCAATCTGAGCTTCATCACCTTGTCCGGATTGTCCTTCCCCTTGCCCTTCCTCTTCTTCTTGCTGGGCAACGTCGCGTTGGCTTCCAGAGATTTGTTCTCCGCAGTTGGTGTCCTGGTTGCTTATTTCCTGGTTGTCGGCACCTTCTTCTTGCCCTTCGCCTTCTCCTCCAAGACCACAATATTGTATTGCTCCCTCCGAGCATGCATCATCTCATATCCCTGAACAAGGTCATCCGCATCACTGGGCAAGTCCCCAACGAATGTCATTCCCGCTACCATGGCCCTTGTGGCGCATACTTCCTCCGTGCACTTGTTGTAAGGCTCTATTTCAAAGTAGTCCGCGGTGCCTGCCGGGTTGCCAATAGGAGGAAGGCAGATCATCACTTGGATGTGTCCTCCAACCTCCATTACTGTCAACATGTTGCCATGCCCGGGCATCATATTCCCCTTGAGCTTGAAGGAGCATGCAATCTCCACTATACCGTCAAGGAGCTCCCTCCAACACAAACCCCACTCCTAGACGGCTAGATTTATTTTCCAGGTTGCGCGTGGGGAAAACACGTCGCCTAGTATTCCCGAATTGGGGACATGATTGCCGAGAAGTCTTGCCAAGAGAGGAGGTTTCTTGCATAACATCGTCCAAATAAATTAGCACAATACACACGTATCGGTTGCCTGCCAACAAATCAAGGACAAAATCATTTTAGTCACAAACTATTGTATCGGCTGCCAGCCAATACAACACATTGGTTCCTAAGTCATTGGTCATATTACCATATCGGTTGCCAATCGGCATAGGTCAATGGCAGCCTTGGTAAGGGCACTGCCAATAATGTCAGTTGGCAGCCAATAAAAAGTTCAGCGCGTGCTAGGAAATCTGACTAAATACATGACACCATCACGGAGAAGGGAATATATAAGGTGACGCAAAAGCAAAATGTATTGGCTGGCAGGCATAGTACCTCTCACTCTCAGGAGCCGCTATTGCCATTGCCGCAATCTTGTGCTAGATATCAATTGGGCTCCCTCTTCTGTCGGTTGTTGAATAATCTTGTTGCCCTAGACACCAATTTTATTGGTTGCCCACCAAATTGTATGGGACGCAAAATAAGAACTATCGGCGAGGCGGCTGATCCTTTGCCAGCCGACTAAGTGTCAGCTGCGAGCTAGAGAAAGGGAGAGGAAGAGAGAGGGAGAGAGAGAGAGAGAGCAAAAGAGAGAGCAAGAGAGCAAAATGAAAATGAGAGAAAATGAAAGTGGCCAGGAGAGTATACCCCCCCCTCCATTGAAGTGACGGTTGCCAGCTAGGAGGCGCAATGATGATAGCTGTTTTCCATTCATCCGATTCTTTCATCCATTTCCTATTTTCATCCATATTTAGTACTCCACATCCAGCCAAGGACATGACGGTGACAAACACTCATTGCAAGAAGATGCATACATTTCCAAGGTTGATCCCGAAACGGACGTACCTGTCTCTTTTGTAATCACAACGAATTCATCCTCCTCTAAATTCAAATTTCAAGCGCCAAACTGCTTCTCCCTCCACCTGACTTAGAATCAATTATTAGAGGATTTCATTCTTTCAATTTCATTTACTTCTTGTTGGCGGAGAGTCAGAGCGTCAGGGAAACGTGAGGGATGAGAGGCTTCTAGTGGGATGCAAGGAATTGAATGGAAATGCAGTGGTGGAATGCAGGTTTAGGCAGTGGATGACAAGATTGCAGTGGCTTGTAGGGAAGACTAGAATGCAGTGGAATGTTTTGAATTTAGGGTTTAGAATTGCAGGACATTTTATAGTGTAGTCGCATTATAAGAGGGTCATTTGTATGTGAATTTGCTCTTCAATTTGTATCACATTTCAAATCCAGTCACATTTCTGTTGAAAGAGTGGTCAGAGTTCTGGTTAACTGTACCTAGACCGATTCAATTGTTTTGATTATCCGACATTCTGGATGACCGATTGGCATTCAACTTTGTGGAATTAGGATCATGCAGTTGTCTGTACGGTCCACACTGACGGCTGCCAACCGATTTGCCATCTTGATATTGGCTGCCAGCCAATATAATCTGCTATAGTGGAATGAGATCAGACTACATGTCCTGGGAGCTCAGTGGGGTTTGCTCTATAATATGTTGGTTGCCAGCCGATACATTGAAATGGTAATGAGGGAAGGTTGCTCCTGAACACATTCATAGGATTACTAAGGAGGGTTTCTTTATAGTCTATTGGCTGCCAGCCGATAAAATATCTAGGGCTCAGTGAATTTGAGCATCCGATATTGTTGGGAGCTACGCGCCTATTCCAAATCATGAGTGGATCTGGTCAAATGGGTTTGGATGCGAGTGCAATCAATGCATTTACAAGGAATGGCAGTTCCAGCAGACTGAAGCTGCGGAAGGGAGCAGTCATTGCTCTTAGGCTTGAAGGATTGTACTACACTAGTTGAGCGGTTGTTGAGAGGGTGGAGAACCGCGAGCCCTTCCTTGTGCAGGTTCACGTTTTGGATGTTCCAGTGAACCTCGACATGAAAATTCCATTTTCCAAGGGGACCTAGTCTTCCTCAGTTAGTGCACTGGAAAGTCAATCTTCTAGGAAGCAAGCAATGTCTATCCCTTCATGGAATCAGAGGGCTCTAGTTTTGCTGGTGTCGACTGCCAGCCAATACGGACAAATTTGGATGAAAAGCCCATTCATCATTTCCTGTTACTTACTGTCAACATGGAGGTCGCTCTTTTGCAAACTATTGGAAACGACTTGCAATATGCTGAAGTGGGCCTCATTGTCGAGTGCTCCCCGAAGGGATTCTGGGAGGGCTTTTGAGTTCCTCACAGCTTCTTCTTGGTTGTCAGACTTCTGCTTGTTGTCGACAACTTCAAGGATCTGAATGCCTTCTGCGAGATTCCGGATTTCATGACACTCAAACTCTGCATAGGGTACAAAATACTCTGGAGCAGTTACAAGGTCAGGCCTATTGCATCTTCTAGCATTGCTTTGGAGGTTGTTGGCAGCCAGCCGACAAGTCCTCTAGTGACGCACATCAAGCAAGCTATTCAAGATGTCAACGGCAAAAGTAGAGGTAGCACTTCCAATTTTTCGGAGGAGTACGTGGAGTCCACATTGGGACGGATTGCACCCAATGCCTCAGACAAAGACAATCGAGATGATAGGCTGTACTCGTCCAACGATGACAGTGACGGGTCCGTTGATCATGTTCCCAATATTCAAGGCCTTAGTACCTCTGGCAACGGTGGATGTGACCCTAGCGCTACTGACAACTTCGTGGACATGGACGCGTCTGTTGGTAATAGCGGAATTGGAGACCTGAATTGCACCTCCGATGGATTACAATCGGGTCTTCCATTCCTTGATAGACCTTTTTGAAGAAATCAATATTGTGAACTTCTGGACGAGGACTTCTCATTCTTCGGGAGGGCGTTGATTCAAGTCTGCTTTTCAAACAAGGCCTGCAACGACAGGGTTCTTGGAGATTCAGATGTGGGTGTCATGTTTGTATCTGAGCATAAAACATTGCAAATGACAACCATGCGCTAGAGGTTGTCCCACACAAGATTGGAGGGGGACAGGCTACTCTCAAAAATTGTCACGCTCTGCTCTGAGGCAGCCAATTTGAATGGGTTTGACGATGGCGGAATGCAAAGGGTTCCAAAGAATCCTTACCGATCCGTGCATCGGAGGGTAATTCCTAATGACTGTCGACGCATGTCCAAACTGCAGACAAAGATTTTGGATCTTGACATATGGAAGGTCAACCCCCAAAGGTGCTACAAGCTCAGATACTGCCGGACGTTTCTGTGGGAAGACACGAATACTCTTTGCTGATGGTTCTTGGCTTGCTCATTTGAAACAAGGAAGGAGATGGCATATGCAATTCAGAGTCAACTTCATCCTGGAGTTATTCTGGGAAAGAACTTTGTTACTCTTGCAAATGTCAACAATTGCAAGAATGCCTGGTACATCATTCACAGGATCTCCAGGTCGGCCTATCATGTATACCAGGGTGCAGCTAATGCAGGATCCATGAGCGGGTCGCATGGAAACATGTGGGCTTGTTGACCTCGTCCACAAACTATTTAGGCTCAAGCAACACTAATGACCATTATTGTCGCTACCAGATTTTTTGGTTTTTCTATGCTTACCCAAAAGTTGGAACGGAAACGAGTAATTAAGATTCGGATCCTATTAGGGGCAGAAGAAAACTAAATATAGACAATGCTAATCCAATAAGGAGAAAACTGGATCTGATCCGGTCAAAATGTTAGTACTCAGGAGCGGAATCACATCCGAAACTTGTCTAGGATTGGATTAGGGTTGAACCAGATTGATATGGATCAGACCAGAAAAGGTCATGATGACCAGTCAGGGGTCCTGGGACTATATAAAGGCTGGTCATCCCTATTTTCACTCCTTTACTTCCCTCAAGTTCTGGAGCTGACCTTAAGCGCTTTTACGCCTTCTTCTGTGCCAAAGCCATTGTGCGTGTGTGAACCTCAGGCCGAGCACGCCAAAGTGCAAGAGAGGTCAAGATTGTGTGGATTAAAGGTTTTGTGTTGTCTTTCGGCTGAGATTGGACAAGAGGAAGTGAGAAACGGGACGTGCAGCTAGGAGAGAGTGAGGTAGTGATCGGGAAGGGTCCAGTTAGCTTTCCATGTCCATGCCTCAGTTGTGTAAGAGCAGACCGAGAGCGCCCAGTGCCTCCTCCGACATCAAGCTCTGAAAAGTAATTTTGGTCATCCTTACCGCGGAACCAGCAAGGACCGAGCTCATAGAGGATCTCAACACGATGGGCTGTTTGGTATTGATGGATAAACCCTGGGGATTTAGGGAGGAGCGGATGGTAAGAGAGCTGAAATGCAAGATGTCGAATCAGTTTGACAACACTGTTCGGGGCCGCCCGACCGAGTGGGAAGAAGAGAGGTGGAGGGAAGTCTACAACTTCCAGATGGGAGGTTCCGGCATGGCGGGATGGAGGGCAGAGTCCATCCATGACAAGTTTTATGGAGAGCCGAGCAACAAGGATGGATATGCGGTCGCGGATTGCAAGAGCGACCAGCACCTCCGTCTTCTCCAGTTCTTGGTTCCGATCATCCACCCGAAGAAGCCGACGAGGATAACAATGACCATCGGCAACACAATTTTTGGTTCCCTGAGCGGGGAACGGAAGGTGAAATGGGCCCGGATCTTTTGCGATCTGGTGTCCCAACTTGTGACGAGGGTTGGAAAGAGTAGGGCCACTCTTTTGAGTCCCTATCTCTTTCACCTCTACCATCGCAACCAACTCCTCACGGATGCGGAGGAGAAAACCTGGAACATTCAAGAATCTATCCTGAAGTACGGGGAGTTGGGTTCGGATGACAAGCCAAAAGACCCAACCGGATCCAAACCCAAGACAGAAGAGGAAGACGAAGAGGAGCACCTCTAGACAAGGAAGCGGATGAAGACAACGCATGCTCACAAAAGAGGAACCCCTCCTACCAACTGGTCAACTCCAGAATAGGGACCGGAAATGGAGATGCCGGATTCCGAAGACCCGACCGACCCGTTCAATCAGCTGACTGTTGTTTTGTGAGGGATACGATCAGATTGGGAGGTCAAGAGGAGAACCCTCGCTAGTGTCGGAGAGCTGGTGGGTGCACCGGGAGATAGCAAGCTGTCGGGTAAGGTGGCACAGTATTTCTCTAATCCGGATGAGCACCAGAAGCAGGAGGCAGAGATTTGTCGGCTTCAGGAGGAAGTCGACACTCTAAAGGCCGAGATGGTAGCCTTCAAAGAGGACAAAGCCGCAGTCCAGGAAATGGCGGAAGCAACCCGGAAGGTAGCCGAGTCTGTGAAGGCCATCCTTGGAGAGTTCGGATCTACCGCTGTCAAGGCGAAATTATTTGATAAAGGGGTGCATGAGGAGAAGAAGGTATCCGGTTCCCGGATAGTTTGGATTCTGACTGATTCCACCGATCGTGTAGAAGCGTCAATGGTGGCGGCCAAGGAGGCAGCCAATCGGATGGACATCAGCAGCCAGAAGCTGAACAGGTCCATGTACTCCCGAGAGATCCAACTTTCGGACCTCTCACTATCAGATTCGTTCACAGTCGGAGGATCAAATCCGAGGGAGCCCAAGGATCAGACGCCCGAGTCAAGGAAGAGTTACCGAAGGCCTGGGTCTGGACAACCCATTCAATTGGATTCATCACCAGGATCAGATCTTTCGGATCTCGCTGCCGAGGAGCGGAGCAGGAACTTGACCAAAATCTTTAACCAACTGCCCGCGGAACCCAAGAGTCCTACGCTAGGTGGGGGAGTTGCAGAGTAGGTAGGTAGGTAGGTAGGAATGTAATTTTTGTAAGATAGTTAGGACCGGATCGGATGTTAACCCGGTCTAGCCGATTAAAATCGGACCCGGGTGTCCCGTATGGATTTTCGAGGGCCTTTTTGCCTTTGTAATCAAGTTTTATATAAGTCAGCCCCTGCTTGGGAGCTGCAAGTCTTTTCACCCAAATTTTGTGTATGTTTTCTCTTGACCTCTTGTTACGTGTTTCTCCCGTGTGTGGCAGGGTTGTGTGGTGAGAAGTTAGGAAGGCGCATGCTAGTTCGGGTATGATTTCTCCCTTTGGTGTTTTTGTTTTGATCTTATGTGCAAGTGAGCGGATTGTGAAAGAGTTGGGAGTGGATTTTAGTTCCTCAGCATTTCTAAGGTTTAGGATTCCGGGCGAGACAGCCATTGTTAGGCTAGGTGGATAGGAAGGGATTCCTTAGTCGTAATAGAACTCTTGGGTGGGAAATTCGGTTGAGTGTCCAATCTCCTGAGAGATCTCGCTGCCCCAGTTGGCAAACGGAAGAACTTTAGTTGATGTTGGAACAGACAAGTTCACTTGCAACCGCCTAACTTTGTACAGACGGAACTTGGTGCTAAGGTCGTTGTAGTATGAGGGGATCGTACAGGGGGTCTTTGTGTGACCGGTGATCCGGAGAGTTTTTTGGATTGCTGTGAAGGATCAAACCGGATCCGAATTAGTGTAGGAAATTGGAAAATAGAGAAGTGGGTCTTCAGCCACTATAAGTCACGGAAGGAGTGGCGGGCCTACCACTCTCAAAAGCAAGCGGTGAACCCTCTGATGGTGAAATAGAGGTAAAATTAAACCGGATGGGAGCAAGAGCGAATGTGAGTTGATCAAACCGGATCGGAAAGTTGGCCGGATCGGGAAAGGAGAAGAGGGTCTGATTGTAATTTGCGGTTTTGTTGTGTTTCCGGTTGTGGTGTTAGGACCGGAAGAAGAATTATAGGTACTAACTGAGCTTAGTGACCGAATAAGGCTAGATACTTCACAGAATCTCGCGAGTTCAATCTTTAGAGTCACTTTGTTAAACTTTAAAGTGGTTTTTGGTAGTATAATTGGGAATTTGCTTGCCTTGTGCTGTGACAATTATCAATGAGAATGCCGACCAGATGCTGAACGAGTTCAAGCTTGTTGGAAACAAACGCATGGATAATCTCAAGGTCGTTCCCTCTGCAATGAAATTGGATCACATGTGCAAGCAAGTTAATTATGTAAGAATCCATGATCTTCCTCTCCCTCTTTGCAATACGATCTAGTTTCTGTCGGCTGCCAGCCGATATGGTTTGTTCTACCTGCACAGCGTACCTTTGAATCAACTCCGCTTGACTTCTCGTGCAATTAGGACTTCCCTAGAACAAGGAGTGGCTTTTGTCGGCTGCCAGCCAATACAGTTTAATCCACCCAACTTTGTTACAGTTCATTGCTCGGATTTGTTGGCTGCCGGCTAACAGAACGGTCTCTCCAATCTTTTGATAAAATCATTGTCGCTTTGCACGGCAGGTCAATGGAATATGCAATTTGAAGCCAGTCTCTTAGTCTGTCGTCAGTCGCCTTCAGAAAGCTCATTTCAAGAATGTTGAAGTCAAGGCGGTTGGAAGCAACTTCTCAAAATGCACGGAATGTGACTTCCTTGTCGAGTCCATTGCAAAGTATCCTAGAGGCTGTGATGAGTGGCAAGCACTAGTTGATGACAGAGAATGACATTTTAATTACCATCGTGCATGTAGATATGTCTATGGTGGATGGACCACGCAATCCTTGCAAAATCCATCAAAGTTCCTCAGCATAATACACGATAAGATGGACACCACAAAGACCGCTATTACCAGGATGCAGCATATCACCAAGGCCACCGCCGGGCTCGGGCAAATACCAATCTTATATACTGGCATGCTCACTCACGGACATGGCGATGGCGAGTTTGCTCATTACTCCACATCACTTTAGCCGGGGGATTCAAACTTCATAATATTGTTGCTATGTAGGGTCTTACAAGCTCTGGAGTTGCCACCGATTAGGGAATCAAAAATCTTGTTCTCAACTCCACCTCAAAATAGCTTCTTTGAGCTCTGCTTCATAGAAAATCGAGATGCAATTTGTCCATTCCGCCGAACTCTGACAGAATCACAGTCACTCCCAGACCAAGACAACCTCATATTCCACTCCTGCAAAAGCTGTTCTTGCAACTGGACAATTCAACCAAGGACAATAAGAATTGGTTCCTCATGGCATTCTGCTCATTACTCACGGCCAGGTGCATCTTCAAGGAAGTAACGGTTGGATTTATCATTGTCGACATATGCACAAAGACATTGACGCGCATTTCAATTATTTGTCGAAGCTAATCAAGAGGAAGAACACTTACATTCTCATAGATCTCATGAATGCCTTCATGGATTTGCAAAAGACTGTGGCCTTCATCCCGGAGTTTGTTCAGGAGATTGCTGACTTCAAATCATACCTGAAGGGCTTCTATTATGACCGTGTGACCAAGATAGTAGGACTTGGGGATAAAGACCTATTCAAATTCTACGTCAAAGAATTTGGAGATGATCGAGGATGGCCGGTCATGCAGTACAAGAAAAGGACAACAAATTTGTTGTAGCTTCCTCCTGGCCCAGCTGTGAAAATGTGGACAATGGATGATGATGGTAATATAAAAATTTTGGAGGGGGATCCATTACTTGTTTGATTCAAGGCACTCTAGGGAAACATGGAAATTAATCTGAGAAAGACGAATGCAGAAAAAGAAGCTGCCAGAGCCAGCAAATGTAGTGAAAAACAGTGCTTCATCAAAAGTGGAATCGCAAAGTACATCGAGTTTTGGAAATCGGGAATGGCCAGGAACAAGCAATACGCAGAAGAAATGGCAGGTACTATGGCATATTGGGAAAGAATTTTGGCAAAGATTTGTTTGCCGCTGCCTGCTACACCAAAATTGCTTCAAAAAGGGTTTTGGCTGTTGTCGGAGTGGTCACGAGATCACAGATTGGCATTTCCAGAAGACAGAGTGGATCCAAATAATACGCATGACACCACTCCGGAGGACAATCAAGATCCTTTGCCATATTGTGGGCTTGCAAAGGACAAGTCGAGGTTGAGCTTTAATCCTTTCCACGACATTCTGCTAGGGGACTTTGTTCTCTGTCGGTCATGTCACAACAACTACCTTCCTATTTGGCAGGGGTGGGTATTGGAGTGTGTGGTCTTGACTCCAAGGCCATTGTATGGAAATTTCAAGGTGGAATGGTGGACTCCTTTGAAGGGCAAACGGGAGGGGAAGGCGGTGGTGGCAAGGTAATGCTGGACCCGGAGATGGCATAAGGAACTCCGTCTTCCGCAAGTTGTTCATGTTTGCATTGTTTTGTACTAGCACAGAATGCCCTCCCATGCAAAGAAAGGACCTCCAACATCTCATCTGATTCCGGAGGCCTTGGTTATTGCTGCAATTGCAAATCTGGAGGTTGCAGGTGCTGCTATTAACAGAGATGCTGACAACAAAGGTGAGGACTAACGCCACTAGTTGTTCGGAGGTTGTCGGCTGCCAGCCAATACAGCACTTTATATCAGTTCTTCTGAGGAATCTGCTAGTAAAGGCAGCACTTGGATGGTGGTGTTGGCTGCTAGCCAATAGGATATACTTATTGTTAATTCAGCAGATGATTCTACTCGTTTGGATTAGCACGTAGATGGAGGTGTCGGCTGCCAGCCGATAGAATACATCTTGTCACTTCTGTAGATCACTTCACTTGTTGGGATCAGCACTCGGATGTGGATGTCAACTGCCAGCCAATACAATACATCTTCTCAGTTTTGCGGATGACTCCGTTCGTTGGGATCAACACTTGGATGGAGGTGCTAGCAGCCAGCCTATATATCGCACACTTCTACGTATTCTTTGCACACTTCTGTCACTACGATAATCATGTTTTGATACTCCAATTGGGTTTTGACTTTTCTTAGTCTCATTTTGGATCTTCAGGGAGTAACTTTAGATCAGCCATCCTTTTGGGCGGTACCCTAGCCATTTGCAATTATTGTCAACTCCCCGCCGACACAATTAGCGTATGTGGGCACTGCAATATTAGCTTAATTTATTCCCCTTCTTGTCGTCCTCCGGCTAGTCTTGTAGTGAAGTATCTAAACTGCCGGTTTTGTCATTTTTGTTTTGTATCTATATGATGCTCCTGCGCGAGCAATTTTCTCACTACTTTGATTATTGCGCTCTTGGAATGTTCACTGGTATTGCTCTAATATTCATTGCTTTGTTTATATATGACTTCTTTTGTTACTATGGACTTTCTTATCGGTTGCCAGCTGATACATGTTATGGGGCTTAGCTTGTCTTGTATTGAAGATTGGGAAATGATTTGATATTCATGATTGGATTTATTTTGAGGATTTGCTTCTAGAGTTGTGGGGCACGGTTATAGGCATCTCTTCTGCTATCATTGTTGCATTTGCTACTAAATTATCTTACTTCTAATTTTTGTTAGTCAAATGGTTCTATTTGAATGCATTTTGTTAGACAAACACTTGAGCTAGACAATGTGTGGGTGGGCCGCCAACACTTTTCTACCATTGAAATCATTTTTTCTTCTTTTTTAGGTGAATGTGGACTATGAATTTGTCCATATTTGGTGTAATTGTCCATGATTAGTTAAATATAGGTTCAATGCATACATTTGGAGTGTCCCATTGACACCATCATATGAAAACAATAGGCGTAATGTATCAAATTAGCTATAATGCGTACATAGGGACTACACTTTTGATTTATCATCCTTTAAGTATTGTAGAAATGTGCTATAATGTTAGAGAAGTGGACTGCAATAATAGCCATGGACATTTTAGTGCCTAGATTGAGGCTAAATTTTGAGACCACCATATTTTAATATTTTTCATTTTTTTTGGAATTTTTTTTTCTTTGCAGAAGTCTTTGTAATTGTTACCTGGGCTTAGTCTTTTCTTTGACAAAATGGGAGCACATGAGAACTTCAAAAGGTAGCATGATCTAGACTACATGGGAGTTCGTTTGAGCAATATTGCCACGTCTGTACACAGATGGAATTGGGTTCTGATCTTTCATCCAATTCCAAGTTCTGTTAGGGTTTAGGGCTTTGAGTCTTCTCTTCCATTCAAATTCCTCTTTTGTTTTTGGGCTCAGGTTTACTCCTCAGTCTTTGGATTGCACTTTTGTTTTTGGGCTCCGGTTTATGCCTTAGTGTTTGGATTGCACTTTTGTTTTTTGGCTCAGGTTCCTTATTGTGTTTAGGGTCTAGATTTAGGTGAGAAATGGTTGACCAAAAAAATGCAAGGAGGGGAAGAAGAACACACAAGCCTAGACCTGCTGAGAGGGAAAGGACCATGGAGGAGAATAGACAATGGGAGGCGGAGCAAAAAAGGGATTATCGGAGATGAAGGAGAGACAGGGACTTGGAGGTAACTACCAAAGTTGAGAGGGAGCAAGAAGGAAAGGAAAGTGCAGTGAATAATAGAATTGCTAGCATGGAAGGAGAGGCAAATGCTCGCAACGTTAGGAGAGCTGTGCAGTGCATTATTGGAGCCCTGAACCAAACACTTCAATTGCTTTGTGGTCCTAAAGCTAAAGAAGCTGTGCTGCAAAAAGTGTGGGAGCATCTTGTTACTGTGGAGGTTCTTCCAGAACATTTGCAGAGGTCCAATGCGGAGAAGGAAATCTTGTCGGGACTGAGTACAAACCCAACGGGAGGTCAAGTAACCAGGGTTGTCTTGTCTGACATGTTCCTGAGGTTTGGTGTCATATAGGACGTTTGATGTTGCGTGTCATATAAGACAAAGTGTCGAATAGCCGTCGCATCCCGTTGTGTAAGGGTTAAAAATTTTACCCCGTGGTAACTCAATTTTGACTACGTGGTGGGTTGTGAAAACCAACTTGGAAATCCAAACCCATGTCAATGTGGGCGACTTTGGGTGGGGGCGCGTGTAGGTCTAACTAAGGCAACTTCAGGTCCAAAATTTAGGGCGACCTTAGATTCAAGCAGTTGGATGACTTTGGGTTCAAATTTGTGGGCGACCTTGGGTTCACAAGGCTGGGAGACTTTGGGTTCAAAACTCTAGGCGACCTTGGGTTGACAATGCTGGGCGACTTTGGGTTCAAAACGCTAAGCAACCTCGGGTTGACAATGCTGGGTGACTTTGGGTACAGAACGCTGGCCAACTTTGAGTTTATGCGTGACCTTGGGTTTTATAGAAGGGTGACTTTGGGTGATTGGCGACCTCGTGTGAAAACAGGGGCGACGTCGGATTACAAAGCAATCGCGGCTAACATTTTTGTAGGCAACTGCAAGTCCAAGAGCGACCATGGTTGTATCCACGAGGGCAATGGGGGTACAATTTCGCAAAATACATTTTGTTTTTAAGAACTTCTATAGTTTACAATTTCTATAGTATATCTTGGAAATTTTTGAAGTTAAAATCTCCCTCTCCAATTCAAACACATAATCCAATATGAGTCCACAAGAATAATATCAATAATAATCTTTGTATATTAGCAGTAGCTCACATACATTGGTGTGAAGAAAACTCCAATTGAAGTTGTACTAGCATTGAACTTCTATAATTAGGCTTTGATCATCATCAAACCACCGAAGATAAAAACAACAAAAACAATTCAAAACATATTTATGTATGTCTCACTATAATTGTCTAACATGCCTGTTGAGGCACTTAGAAAATACTCACAAATAAGCTATTAAGCAAGGAACTTCAACATGCAAAACTTCAATACATAACATTTATGCTAAATCCTTATGACAGTACTACATTGTATGCACATCTAGTCCTCGAGTGTGAAAGTTGAATCGCTTGGCACTTCATCAGCATCAGGGTCTGTATCTTCATGCAACTCTCTACTACTGCTGTTGTCGCCGGAGCTCTCGTTCTTGTCATTTTCTCAAGGTACTGGTATGTTTTGTACTTCACGTTCTACCTCAGAGTTCAGATTCCGTACTTCAATATCCACGCCAACTGTGCCTTTTGTTTGCACCAATCGTTTTCTGAGCCTGTTCACATCGGTGAGTCCATTACTGTTGGGTGTGGGGTGTTGTCCTTCTTTGCTTGATTGTCCAACATTTTGGGTGGAACATCTCGCACCCATGCTATATTGCTAGACAACTTGGTTGGCGCGTTTATGATTTTTGCGTATCTTCTCCTCAAGTTTCCTAGTACGCTTTTTGCCTCTATCCTTGTCAGTCCTGTGTCTACGCACTTCCAATGACGAATCTCGAGGACCCGACACCGATGACGGTTGAGTGGGTTGCGACGCTAAGCCACAGACTTCTTCATCAATGCTTGCTAGTGCACCTTGATGCCCCCGTAGCCGTGCTGGTGGGGTTGGTGAACTTGGTGCAGACCTCCTAGCTATAGGCAAGTTTGTGCCTCTTCCTTGATTCAAGACTACGTTACAGTTAATGGGCAAAAGACTTCCCAATGGCGCATTGTCATCGAACTTGTCAATTTCAGACATTTGAGTTGCCGTTGCGTTGAATACTACAGGATTTGCAATTCTCTCATGTTCGACCTCATCAACAGTAGTTTGCTGTTCTTGACGCTCGCTTCTCACTATACCTTCTGCAGCACTGCAGGGATTCATTGGCATTCTCAAAGGCAATTGAGTTGGTACCGGTGATCTTGCATGTGGCTCTAAATTTGGCATTGGAATATATACGTCACCGTTGTTGTTGTCAGGACTTCTTTCCCTCAATGGCGGAGTATTATTTTTCGTATCTTCATGCCATGCATGGACGCGCACTTGTTCTAGAGAACGTAGGACCTCTTCCTCAACAGCACTGTCCTCATTATTGCCATCCACAAACGTGTTTGCAAAAAATCGACGTTATCTAGGGGGACTATGTTGAGGAGGGATCATTGCAGCCCATTCACTGTCGCGCATGCGCTCCTCTTCGTCCCTACGGTTCTCGTTTGCTTGCATGAAATTGGAAACCACCTCCTCTTTGTCTCCGGAAGGCAATTGCTCCTTGTGGTCTGAAGCGTCATCCGCATCTAAAAAGAGCTGCTCGTAGAAAAGGGGTGGATTGTACCTACGTTTTTGGCGTTCAAATTTGCAGTTCGCGTAGATATACACCAATGTCTTTGCCTTGGATGTACTCAGGCGGTTCCGCACTTTGTTATGCACAAACGAATACATACTTCAATTCCTTTCACATGAAGACGCTGAGCACATCAAACCTAGAATTCTCTTTGCTATCTTTGGAAGAGCATTGCCACCCACTCAATTTCACCACTAATGAGGCAGCAAGTTACATTCATTGACATCAGAAGCCTCCAATAAGGGTTCAAAAGGCCCTGTTTCTCTTCAATTTGCGTCAACTCCATCATTGCTTCTAATGCTGACACTCTTAAAGACTGACTCATTTTCCGTATGATTTGATTCAAGGCTTGCTTGGCTTAGCCATTGGCAAGAACTTCTGGGACATCTGCTGGAAATGGATTTAGGAGTGCCCCTGCATAGTGCAGGCCTGTATGCATCAACTTCCAATTGGCGTCAAATTGCTTCTCGTATCTGTCTGCCAACACTGGAACCAACCAAAATGGCGCTTGCCTCAAACTATACACGTGGGTTTTCAATTCCTTCATTATTATCCAAGCTCGGGGCATGGCCGGAATTTTTCCATCAAAATGACAAAGAGCAAGAAGTACGGGCTCTACCATATGCAAGAAGTTCTCACATTTTACCTAGAACGCCTCCAAATGAAAGTTGTGACGGATCTGTCTCGCTCAGGCTTGAAGTATGCGTCCATTTTTCCTCCTCACCAAACTGAACTCAAACTGCATGTAGTTGTCATCAGTAATCATAGAGTGCAATGCTTGCTTGCAATCCACCAATCAGTCTATCATGAGGAAGTTGGTGGCGAAGCGTGTTTCAGAAGGAAGTTGTAAGACTTTGCTGGGTGACCACTTCCAAAAAAGAACCAATGTGTGTTGATACTTCTTGATGTACTTCACAATTTCCCTACACTCCTGTACCAAATCTTTCATCGATTGAGACTTTCCCTAGTCTTCCAAAAGTAAGTCCAGAATGTGTGCAGCATACCTTTGTCTATACAAGTGAGGGTACTATTCTTCCAAGCTTGTCATGGCCCCAGTCATTACTGCGGCATTGTCCGTACATAGTTGGACAATGATCAAAGGGCCCACCTCGTCTATGTAATTTCCCATCTTCTCCGTCGTATAAGCCATGTCTTTTCTGTCTCCAGTGCTATTGATCGATCCCAAAAAGACATCTCCGGCAGGACAGACGAGCATCATGTTCAACAATGGACGGACATTGGTATCCGACCAACCATCCAAACAAAAAGTCACCCCGTATTGGTTGATTGAGTTCGTAGTCCTCTCAGAGACCATCTTCTTAACGACTTTTTTTTTTACATCTATCATCTTCATTTGCACTGTGTTGTACGAGGGCGAATGGTACACAAATCCAGCTGCAGCTATTTCCTTCACTACGTTTACAAAGGCGGGGTCTCGCATGACATTGAATGCAATGTTGGCCTCATAAAAGAAGGAAGCCCACATTTTATCCAACTTCTACCTCAAGCCTACTTGTAACGCCTCATCCATACTTCGTTGACGGGAAAGGGTTGGCCGATTAGTCCTTCTCTAGACCATCGCGGGTGTGGAATCAACTGAATCAGGGGTAGGGGCCGGTGTCTCATTTGTACCACTAGGATTTGCAAAGCCTTCTCCCTCAATATTTGGTGCATGTTGAACAATGGACTCATCAGCGTTGCCGATAACTAGATCTTCATACATCTCTTTATAGCTCATGGATTTAGGGACAACCCCTTGATAATCCCTAAACTTGTCATGTACAATCCTAGGCATTTTCTTACAACGGTCTAACATGTCTGAGCCACCAAATCCAAAATGACTCAATGCCCTCATCTTTACAAACGTTTGCAAGAAGCCTCTTTTGAAGATTCAAATCAAGAGTCTAATCTTCAGAGCAAGTAGTCAAAGAAAGATAGCCCCCCGGCTTTATACTGATGGACTTCCGGTGCTCAAGGTTGCCCCATCAACAAATGCGGGTTTAGAAGGGACGACATCGGGTTTAGCAGGGGCAACATTGAGTATAGGACAACCTCGGGTACTTTGAAGCAGCAACCTCGTTC
This sequence comes from Neckera pumila, assembly GCA_963969595.1. Lineage (NCBI taxonomy): Eukaryota > Viridiplantae > Streptophyta > Bryopsida > Hypnales > Neckeraceae > Neckera > Neckera pumila. Next base: position 369,948 of record OZ018418.1, on the reverse strand, counting down.
ACTTGCAAGTAAAGGGCGTTCGCGCGTATACTGGAGCAACCTTCGGGTCCATTACAATTGAGAACAACTGCGGCTACATGGGCGACCACGGGTCTTAGGCTACGGCGACCGCGGGTCTTGCAGCGACCTCAGATAAAGGAGAGACCGCTACTAGAAGAAACTTGTGTTTAATATGACAAGCTTGATATTTCTTGACGGATTTTTCTAGACATTCGCAATAGACAAAACCATGTTTTGATGTCAATTATATCATCCACTGTAACATTAAAACATGGTTTTGTCTACTGTGGATGTCTAGAAAAATCAAGCTCGTCACATTAAACACGTGTTTCTTCTAGTGCGCAGGTGTCGGCAAAAATCGACTGATGAAGCATATCTACAGTTCATTATCTCTATGAAATCCCAAGTACGATTCAAACTCCATTTGTTAGGAAAAAAAAGGTATGATTCAAAATAGGGCTATATAATGCTTTAGGCAGAAATTGTGAGATGATAGAAGACTCTGGATTCTGAACCTCTAAAACACCAATGCCTTTTTTTTTGCATGTAATTAGTTTACCCCTAAGGGTTTTTGACTATGTTTTCACCAAAACCGCTCCAAAAATGCCACTTCTAATACAAGTACCCAAATTTAGAAAAAAAAAGTTTTGAACACATGTAACTATAGGATCATGTAGTACACTAGTTTAAGAATATGTGGTAAAAATTTCAGAATTTCCCACCATGTAGATTGCAAGATAATAGCGTTTGAATTCACAAAAATCCTTTTTTAATCACTGCAAAAATTCGGGCAGCAGCCCTTCGCAAGGTCACATTTGTATGAAAAAATGTCCAAAATGGTGGTTACTTTTTGGATTCATTCTTCAAGGCAAGTTGGCTACATGCTTGAAAATTTTCAGATCATTTGGAATTGTACAACATATAGGAAAAAAATAGTAAGTAGGAATAGGTACAGAATGACTCAAAATACTAAATTGTCAAGAATTTAATTATGGAATTGAGAAATTCCAATTTCAACAGTTGTAATGTTGTAATAGACAATATATACCCGAATTTTTTTGTTTTATTCAAAAAATTGAGTTTAATAAAGTACTTCAAAGTTTATTTTAGAGTAGAGATTCCATAACTACTTTCCAACTAAGAATCCTCATAACTTTTGACTTTTTAATTCAAATGGAATAATTCAAAGCTTTCTAAGTATATATAAATCTATTAAAACAATTTCAAACTTTTATTTCTCAATAAAGCGTTTTTTAATGAATTTTTTGAGCTACCCGGATTGCCCGCCAAACGCAGAAAATTACATATCATGCAATAACTCTTTACCCATGTAGTCAAAAGTTATGAAAGTTGTTGGGCCTTGAAGCTATTCCTTGGGCACATCTTGTGCAAAATATTTTAAAGAAAAAAATTGAAATTTTCATTCCTAGGGAGATGCCCAAAATTGCTATGTTGCCAAAAAATGGTGTTTGGTCCTTTAGGGGTTAAGACTGCAATTTCTATAGTATAGATTACAGAATGCGGAAAGAGTGGTTTATGCTCATATAACTGTAAAATCATAAACCTAACAAGTAGGACAATGTGTGCAACAAAATTTCAAAAATTTAGACAACAGAGACTACAAGATATTTGTGTTTCCAGTTTAAATTGAAAAAAAATATTCCAAAACACATTGTAAAAGAACATCAATAGACTTTGAGCCTTCTTAATTTTAGGGTAGTGCACTAATGAATTTTGAGCTTTAAATCTTTGTAGCAGAGGATTGAGTTTAGGATCTACAATCCAGGAAAAATAAAGAAAATTGATTTGTCAAATGCCATAGAAATATTATCATTTAATTGCACAAGGCCTGTTTTGAGCCTCTTGGAATTTGCTCTAAATTGAACCAAAAGCCAACATTTATATATGTTGAATCAATTTTTTAATATTATAACCATACAAATTTGAACTACACATATAATTGATGTAAAAGATCACAGAAGAAAAAAAAAAAAAATCATTTAATGATTCAAAGATTATAATCTTTGATCATCTGGTTGTTAAAACTACGCAAATCTTTGTTGACCAAGTGTAAAGGCTTGGCAGTTTAGATGCTGGGGCTTTTCGAATGCGATGGTTCACTCTATTCGTTCCAAAAAATATAAATAAAAACTATGCAAACCTCTGACTTCTCCTTTTGCATATTGAATCTAAAAAATTGAAGACCAAAAAAATATGAGATTGACAAGCCTAACAAATATAGCCCCAGTTAATTTTTGACTTCTCAAAAATGTATTATATACTTTTTGAAGATGAATTTCTAGTGTGATTCTTCCTCTAAGATTTTGGGTTTCTTTAAGGCTCATTTGCAGAAGCCCTTAATAATACAAAAAGTCAATATGGCAATGGATAACTTGGCACCAAATCTTGAAAAGAGAAATCGGAATCATTCATTTCCAATATAAAATTGTTCAGGCTACAACTGAACTTAAGAAAAAGTCTTTTAGAAATGTAAACTAATAAAAATTGCAATTTCATTAGGCTCTTTTTGACTTCTATCTTTATTCAACACCACATTAGGGTGCCTGCGGCATTCAGGGATGCAGTAGAATTACATACAACATAGAAGGAAAATCTAAGGTATTAGTAATTCTAAGATGGAATTAAATTGCAGTAATGTGAATGATGTGATATGTCTAGCAAGAAAAGTAAACCACGTGAAAATATTTGAAGAATTGTTTAAAAAACTGCAACCATTAATGAATTATGTATGTTAATTTTTCAAGAACATGCTCTAATGGATCAACAAGTAAGATTCTCCATAACTTCCTAAAAACAAATCCAAACAAAATAAATCAAAGCTTTCTATGTAAAGAAACATATAATGTATGAGGAAAATATATATTGAAAGAAAAAAATTATTTGAACATAGATTTGTACTTTGTTTGCCTCTTCTCTTGTTTTTTGAGCATTTTTGGGCATGCATTTTGTTCTTTTGCACCAATTGCACCCCCCAAAAGGCCCCAAAAATAAATCAATTTTACTTTCTTCAAGAAGAGTTCCAATAACTCATGGCAAACATGGAGACAACACGTCCGTGTAGGATATCACACTTCTCTCCCAAAAAGACTATATGCCTTAAGCAATTAAATCTTTGATAAATGATAACAAACGTGCAGTTCAAAATTTTGGTAAATATAAAATTGACTTCTATAAATTGATATTGGGCTGTATTTTATGTAATTTTGATTTTTTATTCACATCCAAATTTGGTATTGTAGTCGGCATACAATGCTTGTGTCATTTTAAACAAATCCATTTCTTCTACACCTTCTATTAAAACATTGTCGAGCTTTCATTTTCTTCTTTTAAATTACGAAAGTCATTATCATCAATTTCAAAATTGTTTCATCAAAGTATTGCCTTCAAACTATAACCAAGCCACCATGATTTAAATTTTGTTACTTCAAACTATAACCAAGCCACCATGATTTAAATTTTGTTACTTCAAACTATAACCAAGCCACCATGATTTAATTTTTGTTACTTCAAACTAAAACCAAGCTACCATGATTTATTTTTTGTTACCTCAAACCACAAGCAAGTCACGATGAATAAATTTTGCTACTTCAAACTAAAAAGAAGCCACTATAATTTACTTTTGGTACTTCAAACTAAATTCACGCCCCATTACTTAAATTTTCCTGCTTCAAACTAAAACTAAGCCACCACAATTTAAATTAGACTACTTCAAACTAAAACCAATCCACTATGATTTAAATTTTGCTACTTCAAACTAGAATCAAGCCACCATAATTTAAATTATACCCACTCAAACTAAAACCAAGCCACTATGATATAAATTTTGCTACTTCAAACTAAAACCAAGCCACCATGATTCAAATTATACTAGTATAAACTAAAACCAAGCCATCATGCTTTAATTTCGTACTTCAAACTAAAACCAAGCTACTATAATTAAAATTTGACTACTTCAAATTAAAACCAAGCCACCATGATTTAAAATTTGTTACTTCAAACTAAAAGGAAGCCACCTTGATTTAATTTTGCTACTCCAAACTAAAACCAAGCCACCAAAATTTAAATTAGACTACTTCAAAATTAAATCAATCCACCATGATTTAAAGTTTGCTACTTCAAACTAAAAGGAAGCCACCATGAATCAAATTAGACTAATTCAAACTAAAATCAATTCACCATGATTTAGATTAGACTACTTCAAACTAAAACCAAGCCACCATGATTTAAAGTTTGCTACTTCAAACTAAAAGGAAGCCACCATGAATCAAATTAGACTAATTCAAACTAAAATCAATTCACCATGATTTAGATTAGACTACTTCAAACTAAAACCAAGCCACCATGATTTAAATTTTGCTACTTCAAACTAAAATCAAGCTACCATAATTAAAATTAGACTACTTCAAACTAAAACCAAGCCACCATTACTTCAATTTTGCTACTTCAAACTAAAATCAAGCCATCAAGATTTAAATTTTGCTACTTCAAACTAAAATCAAGCCATCAAGATTTAAATTTTGTTACTTCACACTAACATGAAAGATAGCATGGTTTAATTTGAGAAGGACATCATGGTTTAATTTAGGAAGGACATTTCAAATTCAAGTGTTGTGCTTTCGTGGAGGAGAAAGTACAAAGTCCCTTCCCATTTTTTTTTCATATAAATGTTTAGAAGAAAGTACAAATCCCCTTCCCATTTTTTTTTCCTTGTAAATGTTTAGGGTATAAAATTCATAGGGTTTAGGTTGGCATTGGATTCCTTTATAAGTGCACTCAATCCTAATTCACTATTAACTCACATGCCACATTTAATGCAAGATCACTTCACGGTGTTCTAAGAAACGCAGAAATCTTGAAAGGGTTGGTCTCCTGAATTTTCTGTAAACAAGTAAGGTATGCCGACCACGGGTAGGCAACCTCGAGTGCAAAAGAGTTTCTACACCTTTGCAAAAACGGACAATGGCTACCTCGAGTGTTGAGCGATTGCGCTTGAAGGGCGACCTCGTCTAAGGTGTGACCTCGGGTACAAAAAAGGCAATATTCATTAAAATGAGATAGAATGCACAAACTGAGACATCCGTACCCCACTTTTGGAGGCCTACATTTCAAGGATAGTTGAAGGCAAGGATAAATTAAGACAAACCTATGTTACAAATTGAATTTTTTAAAGCTTGATTTGCAAAAGACATACAATACTCAAAGACAACCACACTAGGTAAATATAGAATGAGAATTGCACATCCGCTATAGAGGCCAAGAAGTATGTTGCATTATACCAAAAAGAGAAATTTACATAAAAGAGTAGGAATTCACTTGAAATTTTTACTTCTATACAACGGAGAAGCCTACCTTGATACACATATTATAATTTTATGTAAATATCTATTTACAAGAATCCTAATTCCACTAAAAATAGTAACTAATCTATTTCATAGTGATCACAAGATCTCCTTCACACATGCAAACTACCTAACCATGGCCTAAGCTTTACAAAGTTGTCTTTGCTTCTTCCATTTCCTTCACCTTTGCTCTTCCTCTCAAAATATCCTTGCGTCGAGAATGCCTGAAAGGCCCACTTCCACTGAGAAACTCTCCGCATGCCCCCAAAGACATTGACTTACTCTCCTTCATTTTTAGCATCCATATGCTTTGAGGAATCTCGAAGTTGGAAAGAGATTTCGATGGTCGAGGAGGCATCTTTCCCTGCATCCTACTGATATTGTTTATGTATACATACCCATTTCCAAATTGGTAAGAGTTGGCCGGCCGCCAACTGTCACGTAAAATGCTACGTCAATAAAAGGTGACACCTGTGTCTTGAGACCCGCTTCTAAGAGACAACGAGCGGACAAATCCATTATCCTCGGGACGAGGTAGTTTGGCATCCGTAAACGAATCCGGTCCGGTCATTCTACTTTCATTTGCAAGTGTAGAATCCACTCGGTTTAGGTCCGCATACAGCTTCCTATGCGGTTTGGCCTTCGTCCGGGTAGATGACAAATATAAATGCTGACGTCCAGGTGGTGATGTCATCCGCTTCAACGGGGACGGTGAGCAAATAGGTGTCTTCACAAGACATCGACTAGGAGGGCTGTCGACTACACCTTCCTCCACATTGCCTTTGGAATAATCTATAGCCGCTGATGCCGCATCTGTAGCAGAGCACATCATGTAAGGTCTCAAAAAAGGAGACGGCAATCAGCTCCCCCCAGCCGGACTTGACAACCTCGAGAGTGAAACCTCTAAGCCAGAACGTAGACTCCTCATCAGATGCAAGTCCAGACAAGATCCTCCAACCTGAAACAGGAATCAAATCCAAGTGCAACAATCAAGTTATCCTCCACTTGAGCATCCAGAACTACAGAAGAAGCCGCGTAGGAACAAGAGAAGCACAAAGTATCAATTTGGCGCCTCAAAATTATATAATACAGATCCAAGACATTTACAGTGATGAAAAATCTGGCGCAAGGAAACATAGAATCTTAGGATCAAAGAAAGGAGCAAAGCATATCTACAGAAACTAACTGCCTATCCAATGCCCCAAGTGCTCAATGCATGCTACAATATGGACTACAATTCCCGTAGTCAATGACGTAATCTATCCCCCGAAGCTGAAATCGCGTCTCCATCTTCTTTGCAGACTCCCACATGCCCTGTAGAATATAGGAATGCGTCTGCAAATTCGAAGGAAGAGGGTCATATCCTATTCTATTGTTGTTCACGTAATTTAGTAATTTTCCCAGATTACAATCCTTGTGCAATCAACAAAGCCATGGTGCGAGAGACCCCATAAGAAAGTCATCATTTGGTTGACTGTGAGTCCATGATCTCCAAAAAATCGCACTATTCGTTTCATTACACATACTCTTCTCGGAGGAGTCGTCAATAAGCAGCGTGTTATTAACGTGAAAACAGTTGGTCCTCAAGAACTTTGAGGAAAAAGGGCTTCCTGTGATGGACGATGCTATTTTGCGTACTGTGAGCATAGAACACAGAGCAGTGAGCATACTTTTGCGGGCCCCGGGATCCCCAAAGTGGGCATATTCTATAAAAGTAAAAGTAGATGATAAAATCTAAGCAAAACAAAAGTTAAAAATAGAAACCAATCTACAACAGTAGGGCCCTATAGCCGTGAGATTGGTTGAATGTGAGAAATGATTGACCATGGTAATAGGCAGCACACGGCAGGTAAATGGTAAACAAAAATGATTCATTGAATAAATAGAGTAGGTACCCTATGGCCGTGGATACCCTATGGTTGTTGTTATCCTAGGGCCGTGGATACCCTATGGCCGTTGTTATTCTATGGCCATTAATACCCAATGGTCGTTGTTACCCTATGGCCGTTGTTACCCTGAGGCCACGAGAAGAGATCTTTAAAATACTATCACACCATTAATCCAAATAGAACCATTTCATATTCGTTAAAAAACTGCAACCATGAGTGTGTCTCAAACAATTGAAGACAAAATTGCAAACTATTGTGGATTTAGGGTTGTCCTAAACAGAAAAGAAATGTCCTCCGATAACATGCATAAATAAAACTTATATTGTGAATGCATTAATCGATGATAGAGCAAACAGACAGCAACAAATTTATGAACAAAGTGAAGATTAAAATCATGGAGACTTCACATGAGGAACTTCCTTAAATTTTGGAGGGTTTGATTTTTAATGTAGTGTATGTTAAATAATTCCTCAGTATCAGAGAGCGTAGCCCATGCCAGAAAGACTTTGATGAATTGATATATTTGAGGTGAATAAGGAAATTCAATTGCACCTTGAATGGATGCTAAGATGAACCATTACATTGACATATACAGACGCACAACATTACAAATGGAAGCACAAGATGTATGTGGGTGAAAAGAACTCAAACAATAAATCCGGGTGATATTGAAATTATTAAAATGAAAAAGTTGAGGAACTGCCAGAAGATGCTGGTCTTGGTTCCATATCAATGTCTGCCTTGTTATCAATAAAACGACAAATGCGTTTACAAAAACTTCTACCACTGCGTGTGTAGGTCGGAGAAGATTCTGCCACCTACAACTGAATGAGGTTTGCGTCCCACGGTGCCATAAAATAGTCTTTGGCTGGAGATTGGAGTAGAGTGATTACTCTAAGCCAAACGAGTTTGTGTTAGTGAATTGATTATGAACAGAAGACTGAAAGATATTAGAATCAAGCAGGAGACGTACTTACTAAATCTGTTCCTCTTAGTGATCTGCCGAATAGGGACGTCTAGTGCAATCACTAGTCGATTGTCGAAAGTGGGAAGTTGACATTGAGCTATAGCTTTGACTTGGTGGAACTGCTGCAACTTAGCCCGGAAGATCATAACGTTGTCTTCAAGGGCCGCAATGTGTCGTCCAATAACCTTGCAAGCTCAAATAGAATTACCTGAATTCCAATGAAGAAATTTAGTATTATACATGACCCGCTTAACGAGAGAAATTCGTCACGAGAGAAAACAGTACTCACCAAGAGAAGCAAATGCATCAAGGATGATGGACCTCGGCTTGGTAAAAGCCTCAATTAGCATTTGAAGGAAAACTAGATCCTTCTCATGGGTGCCTCTCCATGGAACAGATCCATTCATGGATTGAGAGGCCGCGGAAGTGAAATTGAATAACACATCAAATTCAGCAACTCCCATTCCGAACTCCACAAGTGATTTATCCGCCGCTATCTTGAATTTGCTAGCATTCATGGCCTGGTGAATGAAGAGCTGAATCCGGAATCCTCTGCTCTGCAAATGAAGATTGCGATGAAATTGAATTAGAACAGAAAGTGAATTCCAATCCAGTGACTCCAATACCAGATTTGAAACAATAGTTACCTTATTTGTTGAGTTGTAATACGATGCAGAGGGCAGGTTATTAATTCCTCACCACTCTCGATGCAAAATGAAGTTGTAGCCGTTTGCATAGGACAGCACATCAGTCTGGATCTTTGGAACATCTAGGACAAACAACAGAATTGCACCCGCACCGTGAAGAAAATGTTTCGCAAACTCAAAAACACTTTCAGTGTGTTGCTCTGAGTACTCATTCTAGGGAGGGACATCACCGGGATTCACTGAAATGGATGGAATCCAAAGGCCATCATTAAAATCGCCAAGAACCAAATCAAAGCCACTATGAGGACAAGACTTATTCAAAGCCTTAGCACTGTCTTCTTTCTTGACCTGGACATTAAAAAAGATGGAATCAATTAGTTGAATATGGCATGACACAAATGCATTGAGAAACCGATTTGCCTTAGAAATTGAACAACTGTCCCAACAACGTGACATGGACACTGACGGAGAATACCCAAGTGCCGACATTGGCAGTGATTTTGAACCGTGGAATGGCAAGGCATCATAACAACAAGAAACCATAACTAAGCAGACTAATTTCAAGGAATACATAAGGGTAACTTAAGATTGAAAAGACAAACCTTAAGAACAAACTTGTTGACAGTCTCGAGGCAAGTGTGCACGTCTGGAAGAGCCTCCATAATCTGGAAGAGCCTCCATAATCTAGAAGAGGCTAGAATTTTGAACACAAACTAAGGATTCAAGGAAAGATCTTGATGACGAATCTACTTTTTGAGAGGTGACTGTGGTCTTTAGCTTCTGCATAGCAAATGACAGCGGGCTCAATAGTGCATGAAGAGCAGGCAGATGAGGATTGTGAGCACCACCAGGAGTAGGCTGCGGAGGTGGGGGGTGAACCACCTCCAACACTTCCATGTCCGTATCCACATCCGGCACTGGATTTGCAGACGGTCCAGCATCCTTTCTTGCACTCCCATCAGCGAATACATCACTTTCTTGTGTGGCCGCAACATCCGAGGCGGCCTTCTTCTTTGCTTCTTCCTCGGCCTTTCTCTTTGAGCCCCTTGTCTTTTTTGCAAGTGCCTCCATTGGGGGTGTATCATGAATCATCTTTAACCCAGTTAAATCGGGTTGCACCTTGTTCCTTAAATCAATTTCAAAGGGAGGAGGATTGTTCAGAGGGCAGTCAATGTACCACCCACAAACTTTCTAGTGCTCCTTCTTCCACTTCCTGGCAATCTCATCCGATATCATGCAATTCTGGGCACGTCTATTCAAGTAGCTTGGGAAAAACAACAACGTCTTCGACATGGCATTCCGTGCATACAGCACAAACTTGAAATATCAATAGAGAACCCTAGTCATAGCCTGATCCAGACCAATCTGAAACTATGGAGGATGATTCTTGTGAACTCCTTTGCCATCAAACTCATGGGAAAATGCAGTATTCCAAAGATGGACGCGATTTTGCTCCACATAATCAACGATGCTAGGAATTGGACTTTCACCAGAAGGTTGATAATTGATCGTGACATCCAGCTCAAAGAGAGCCACATCGAACAGTTCCTGCACAAAACTAGCCAACTATAATAGGGAATTAGTAACAACTTTGACGGGGCCAGGATCGAATTCAAGAAAAAGAAGAAAAGATAAATCAAGTTACCTGTGCCCACCAGGTCACCTTGTGAAGCCACTCAGGAAAAGCATGATCAGAAAACTTGTTTCTCGGAAACCTCATTGCTTCCCAAAGCAAGGCAAGTTTGTTCCACCGCTCCAACCATTTGACTTTCACTGCCACGTCCATGACTGAGGTTGAAAGATACCACAACTTCTCCTGCAACATCTTTGGATCGTCTTCTTGGTTCTCATAGTAAATCCGAACTTGCTCTAGGAATTGCGGTGTTTGCCTCGGATCAGCAATGGGAAGTTGTTTCTTCACATCAGATGACATATCCTTCTTCACTTTATCCACAGCCTTCCCAATGGCATCATAAAGCTTCCCAGTAGTCCATTCACTCGATTTCTCCGGATATTTCTCCTTGAATCTCTTGGTCACATGAGCTATTGCGTCACCTAGCTCTTGTTGCAAGACAATGAACATGAAATGAGGTTTTTTCGTATAATGAACTTACAGGATACTCACATTATAGTAACTGCTCAGAAGAAGATCAAATTCTTCATCTGAGATGTAGAAAATTCTTCATCTTTGAAGTTGAATCTTAGAATATACACATTAAGTGACAATATCGGCACTCCATTTCTTCAATCCGGAAGCAGACAACAGACATCACAAAAAGCAAATCCATATTAAATAATTTATGTATATAACTGTACCGTACCTGATAGAGAACCCCAATTAGCCCGTCTAGCGTCAAGGTGTACCAAGTTCGAGTCTTTGATTTCTGTTTCTTCTCAGCGTCAGCTAGCTCTTCCTTGGTAACTAGATTGTTGTAATTGGATTGGGGTTGACCAGCTATATTTTGAAGCCTGTACAACTTGTGAACAAGGTTTAACTTCACGTGACAGGTCAGGTTTCTCCTATTTGAGCAAATCAATGTTAGAACTGAATAACAGACATACTTCGCAGTCAAACAGTATGAGGGAAGGTCTCCAATTTGTGGATTACCAGTTCACTTGGTGCAATGTAGTGAGAAGTGGCCTGATTTGGTCCTCAACCTCCAAGACAATTGATTCAACCGCATAATGGCATGACGGGTCATTCCGGTGGTCTCTGTTAATTATTGGCAGCCGGGCCGCGAGCCGATGGTTGCTGTCCCAAACAAAAAACATTTTCCCCGAGAATTGCTTCCACAAGTCTTCCTTTTATAGCTCCCTATCAAAGTTGTCATTTGCAGCAACCCATAACGGACTCTAGGAGGCCACATCCTTGTCGGTCATGTCCCGTGTTTTGCCCTCGTTGTCCTGCAAGGCGACGTAGAAGACACCATGCCCATCCATATATCCGATACTTGCGAAATATGCGCCTAGTGCCATGACGTTGTTCTTTAGGTATGGACAAATACAGCAACCAAAGCTTTCATGCGACAGAGCGGGATGCTCAGTTTTGACTTCTCCCTTGGCTTGAAACAGAGCTTGTCCAATACAATGTTTGTATTGATTGACTCTTGCACAACCATCTTGTCCATTTCCTTACCAAGCTCCTCAGCCGTCATCTCCGTCATTGCTTTTTCTGTCTCAGGTGTGTCCTGGGAGGTCTCGACATCCTTGTTACCCACTTCCTCTGCATAAAAAACTTAGCTAGCAAAAGAAGAACAAACATCCTAACCTCAAGTAACCGGAATTGAGAATCCCTGGCCGTCAAGGATACGCACCCAACTCGAGAATGTCTGGCTGTGATGAAGACTGCAGTCCATCCCTTCTGTCAATATCTGTCATATTATCCGTCTCACCTACACAAATACAAAATATTAACAATCTGCCACGAGGAAGCCATAAAACCAACACTCCTTTAGAGGGAGTGCCGATGGTGGCACTCCCTTTAAGGAAGTGTTGTCCTAAGGATCAGCACTCCCTTAGAAGGAGTGCCGATGGCGGCACTCCCTGTAAGGGAGTGCTCAATGATTGACCGCACTTCCTTAGAGGGAGTGCTAATGCGGCACTCCCCCTAAGGGAGTGCTAGAATTCCCAAGATGATCAAAAACTTACCTCCAAGTGTGTTCGTCGTCTCCTCTTCATTGCCCTTGTTGCCTCAATCCATTTGATGGATCTTTCTTCGTGGTTGGTGGTTGATTCGCCTCTTTAGTGTCCACGCCCGTTTTCTTTGCGCACTCCGTAGTTTCAGAGGTTTCAAGCATCTTGACAGAACTTGCAACCATACAAGACCTTATTAATCCGTTTAAAGGGGTCCGAACGAAGCGAAACCAACACGGCTCAAAATGAGGATAGCACGAAACCATTATGGAAGGAAGCTGCAACACAGCGGAACCTGCAAGGGAGGGAGACCTTGGGAATCAGATTAATGGGGTCCGGATGGAGCAAAATTATCACGGAGCAAATCTAGCAAGACGCGAACCCAACACGGGGCCAAGACAACTGAAACCCTAAATCGGAACCAGAATGTCTTGAAATCGAGACCCTAAACGTCTCAAAATCCTAAACGTCCCTAAACCAAAATCCTAAACGTCTCGAAAGCAGCACGTCTCTATAGTTGCAACTGAGCAAAACGTGCAACCAAGCAAAACTTGCAACGGGGTGAAACCTGCAACCAAGCAAAACCTGCAACGGGGTGAAACCTGCAACGGGGTGAAACCTGCAACCAAGCAAAACTTGCAACGGAGCGAGACCTTGTGAATAAGTTTAAAGGGGTCCGGACGGAACAAAACCAGCACGGAGCAAGACCACCACGGAGCAAGACCACCACAAAATTTAAAGGTCTTGAAACATGCAACGGAGCAAAACCAGTACGAAGCAAACTAGCATGGAGCAAAACTTGGAAACAGAGCAAATTCCTAAATGGAGCGACGGATTGGAACCAGTAACGGAGCAGAACGCAAAGAACTACCAGACAGTGCAAAATCCCTAAATGGAGCGACACTAGCGACGGAGCGGAACCAGCAACGGAGCAGAACGCAAAGAACTACCAGACGGTGCAAAATCCTAAACGGAGCGAGATCAGCGACGGAGCAAAATGCAAACAACTACCAGACGGAGCGAAACACTAAATGGAGCGAGATTAGCGACGTAGTGGAATTAGCAACAGGGCAAAATGCAAACTGCTACCAGACGGAGCAAAACCCTAAACGGAGCGAGACCAGCGATAGAGCGTAGCTAGAAACTTAGCAAAACGCAAAGAGCTACCTGACGGAGCGAAACCAGCACAAAGTCAACGGAGCAAAGCCAGTTTGCAAGCCAACGGAGCGCAAGACCTAAGCACGAAGCCACCAGCAAGTAGCCACCAGACGGAGCGAAACTAGCACCAAGCCAACCAACCAAAACCAACTCACAGGCCAAGGGAGAAAATCCAATAAGCAAGCAGACAGAATGAATCCAAAACGCAAGCCAATGGAGCAAAACCAGCATGCAAGCCAACCGAGCCAACAGAGCGAAACCGGCAGGCAAGCCTACGGGGCAAAAGACCTTATCAATCTGAAGATGCAGACCTGATTGAACGGAATCCAGACGGAGCGGAACCAGCACGGAGCCACCAGCAAGGGGCCACCAGACGGATTTAAAACAGCACGGAGCTAGCGGAGCTAAACCAGCATGCAAGCCAACGGAGCCAATGGAGCCAATGGAGCGAAGACACCAGACAGAGTGCAAGCCTGAAGGAGCGCAAGCCAAATGAAGCAAAATCCAAGCAAGACGAAGTGCAAGGCCTCACAGAGCGCCAGCCACCACGGAACCACCAGACAAAGTGCAAGCAACCAGACAGAGCTCAAGCCATCACGGAGCGCAAAGCCGGACAGAGCAAAAGGTACTGGTGACAATACCTTCAAGAACACCAACAATGATGTTAGGAGGCAAACCATGAATTTAATTGTCACATTACCTTGCTCTGAAGTGGTCTCTCTATTCGATCCTTCTGGGTGATCACCAGCACTCTCATCAGGTGTACTTCCACTCTCGCTACTACCTGGAGAGGCTTTCTTTGAAAGTCCTCACTTCATTGTGTCCTCTACAATTTCTGTGAGGCTACATGGAGGAGGAACCTGCACTTCACTAACAGATGGTTCTTTGGTAGCAAATTCTAGGACTCTAACAGTTTCTCCAGCATCAGCTATCCTAGCATTTGATTGCAACTCCCTCATGATCCTAGACCTCCTCAAGCGCTTTGGATTTGTAAAATACAAAGGTCGTAGTTTTCGTCTCTTCGGCATTCTAAAGGGTGCAAGAATTCATTGTCATTTCCACTCCCCGCAATACTAATTACCCTTGTCCTATTAATGTATGATCACAGCTATTTACGTATTATTCCAAGTGCTTGTGCCATAAAGACTATATTACGCAGCCCAATAAGGTGCTAAATCTTTCAGACATGCCAACAAGCATGGATGATTACAGGTTTAAAGCTCAAGTGAAAAACACTAATGGCGTCATTCCACTCTAATGGGCCGATGATGACTAATGACGGGTCGGTCCCTTCGACCCCGTGGCACCGTCATAACTTGTTCAACCCTGGCGCTCCATATCATGAATGGAGTTTGCGTTCTGCAAAATTCGTCCCTCCTCCAATTTGTGGATTTGAGTATACCGACACTTCAATTGGCAGTTCTCCTTAGACAGTTCAACAAATTCAAGAAAAACTAGTTACAAACCTTTGGGCTCCTTATTACCTCTAGAGTAGTTGTAGCGATTCGTAGAGTAGTCCCCTAATGAAAAATAAACTAAAAGACTGCTCTTATGATCACACATACTTTTAATATCCAGTTTATTTCATTCATTGTAAGTCATACAGCATCCGAAAATCTTACCTTTTAAAACCGGCTGCGGCTCCGACAGTGTTCACTGTAATTGGGAACGGATATTAATTAAAATGAACATGTACCACAAAGTTTGTCTCAGTACTATGTTGCCTTAATGAACTACTGAATGGCGGCATGTCTGTAGTTATGAAATGAGTACACTTTAATGACATATACCTCGTACTCTACCTTACTTGTTTAAGGAATACTGTAATTAGATTTTACTTGGTCCTCATTTTGCACATAGCTTTCATGTTTGTTGTATTGCCTCTTCACGAGTTAGAGTTGTCATGTCTACCTTGGAGGATGCCATCTCCAATGTAGTTGTCATTCGAGGAGATGGACCAACACTGCCTATTTCTTTTGTCGTGGGGGAGGATGGCTTTGCTAGAGTTACTGGTCCTTGTCTGGCTTCGCGGGGTCAGATTATGGAAGGTACTTTGCATTTGGATTTAGACATCATTAATCCAGTTTCAAGGCAGGTCTCTCACACTGTAGCGCAAATGTCAAGTGACTCTCTTGGCAGTGAGGTCTGGTCTTTATCACCCGGAAGTATTGCGTGTATGGAATGAAAGATAATACGGTTGATTGTACACCTAGAAGTTCTTCTACAACATCAAAGGTCACCCCAATGCTTCGGAACGTCAAATTAGAGCATGTCGATGGTCTTGTCCTTGTTCTCAGTGATGATTCTAATAGTGACTGCATCCTTTCCACACCTGAATTTACTGCTCCCCACCTTGCAGGACCCGCGGTTGTGCACGCACATTCCATTCTTGAGTCTGTTCCCTCTCGTTGTTCAGGTCCATCCACTTCTAAGCCTCCCTTTCCACCTGCTGAGAGTATCGTCTGCTGCCTACGCCAGTTGAATTCCAACAAGGGCGCTAGGTCAATTCTTAGCAAGTTAGATTACAATTCAATTACAATAGAGAAGGTAGAGTGTTTGCCACCAGATTTAAATGGTGATATTATCTTTGAGCTCCCTCAAATGGAGAAGTATCCGCTATCCACAAAGGCCGGGCAGCTCCATGGCATGGATAAAAAGGATGACGGACACGCTTGGACTCGAACGGCTACTACGCATATCCAATCAGCATCTCAACTTTCATTCAAATTGTCCAATTGCTTGGGACATCTACGTTGCACGAATATTGATTGCAAAATATAGAAGTCGGCCCAACCGCTTGTCTCCATCAAATGAAATTGAGTGGGAAGGTCTTACCTCCTCTACCTTCATTCCCGGATCTGATCCCCCCTGTAATTCTACTGTCCTCTGTGCCCTCTGCCTTGTGAAGCCTACTTGCGTAGATAGTTGCCCTGCAAAGATATATTATGTTTACGGCCCAAGTCACATGACCCGTGCCTGTATCCATCTTGGATTCCATGCACATCTTGTGAAACAAGGAAATTATCAAGAATCAGCTCCAAACTCTGGAGTCTTATTGGCGAACATGTAGAAAGGGCTCCATCAGCGACAAACTCTGCCATTGTCTTGGAGGCGACTAAGGAGTACCTTGGCAAATTACTTCTATGTCCAGAAGGTGTGCCTGAGAAGACTCTAGGGATTGAGGAACTACTCCCGGTCCTAGACAAATTCAAGCAAATGTCATCTCCAAGTATTCGAAACGAGGTCACCACTTTTCATTACCTCCGTCGTTTTGGAGTCCTAAATAGCATCACCAAACTGAGAGGGTCCAGCAACTAGGCCTTCATCCAGGAGAACAGGTTTCCGGGACAAGGAGTGGACTCTGACAGGGTCTTCATTTTCAAAATGGCGGAACTGGGCTCCGGAAGTGGGGTCGACTTGGTCAGGCGTATGCAACCCGGAGGTGACTTGGAAAACGCGTGGATGATGTTTGACCATGTCAAAAAGGTAAAATCCTGGATCACAATGGCTTGTCACGTCTATGACTCCACATACTGCCGCATTATGACAATTGCTGCTTGCAATATGCAATCTGAAGATGTGGCAGCTCAACAAGTGTTCTGGAAGAATCTAAATGCTGTGTCTTCTAGGCTTGGTATTACTAATCCAAATTTCAAAGGATTCATGGCAGACAGTGCTCAGGCAAACTGGAATGCTATATGTATTATATACGGTTCTGGTGACCCAGCAATCTCCATACTCAACCGTGAAAGGACTTGCCTTTTCCACTGGACCCAATCACTGGAGAAACACACCAAGGCAGATATCAGAGCAGACTTGTAAGATCAGCATCAACGACTCTGTAAACAATACAAGAACTCTGAATTATTGGAGGAGGCTCAGAGTAGGTATTTGGCCATCTGTGCATGGTGGTTATCATTTGGAGCTTCAACTGATGGACTTCCAAGACTCAAATTATGGCTCGCATTCTGGCATTTTTGGTACTGCCAATGGGGAGGATTCATGGAACTGGTAAGTGCAAACTTCAGTTGTTTTTTCGCTTGATTTTGCGTACCCTGCCACTGCCATGCCGCTATTGGCACTACTCCTTGGTAGTGGTAGTTCTTGCATCTCTTCTTCCCTAGTCACCTAATGTTTTGTAGTCTTGTTCCTCGTTTCAACACTCATCTTGTAGGATTGCGTACAGGACCTTTCACCAACCGAATTGGCCGAGATGCCGTCATGTAATTTGGCGGAGTCGGTCCACAACAAATGGTTGCAACAATCGGGCAAAAGAAGAAATGATTTGTACGTTGCTTCCGTCAATGACATGGTCAGAGCATTCATGCCAATTGTTGCCTACTACCAATTCTTGAAGGGTGGAAAGCCAGGTACTGGTCCGAGGAAAGAAGAACTCAGTCTTTGTATAGCCCAACGCACCGCTCAATGCTCCGGAAATTTGAAGGTTCTTCATGCCGCCCTCACCAATATGCTTGGTGCTGACGTCTTCTGCACACATGATCCGCATCTGGAAGGGGAAGAAGTTTTCATTTCCTTGAAGCAAAAGGCAGATCTCTCTCCGATATCAAAATTCAACTCACACCGCCCTTACAAGATCAGTGTCTCCCGCTCGAGGCACAAGGCCCAACGGTTCAATCCAGTGATTGTAAATCTCATTGCCAAGGACCCACAATCAAAATTTGAACTTAGCCAAGGAGAAGGCACTACTCCCCCACTCCAGTCACCATTGACTCACTCTCCACCAAAGCATGTCAAATCAGTTCAGGAGACTGTTTGCGATGAGCGGCAGTGGCATATTGCAAGACTCTTGAGGACGTCTGCAAAAGCTTGCTTTGCTTTGCAGGCCAAGACCAAAAAGAAATGTGTAGCAAGGATTGTGCAAGACAATAGAAGTACAGTTGCCTCAACTTACACCGGATTGATGGACAATTACAAGAAGGTCAGATTAAAGAACATGCAGTTCTTCTTTTGTAATGATGACATCAATTGCTGTGTCAATGGAACTTGACGGAAATGGGTACTTTCTAAACCTGCCGTCCCTGAGGCTTGGCCTATTAAGATGGGCACGAACTTGACAAGGAAAGAGATTCTAACTCTCGAAAACACCGGATTCAACCTTATGGAGCGTGTCAATCTATCACCTCGGAAGTTGTTTGGGGAAGGCATTTCTATAAACCTGGGCGACTATCCTCCTCCTCCAAATCCTTCAAATCACCCCACCAAGCGATACGGGAAGAACATTTGGAAAAACCCTACCGCTCCAACAACGAAGCACCACAACAACTACGCTTCTACTCTGTCCATTGTTGGGGAGATCTGCAGTATTCTAATGGTTCCTCCTCCAGCTCGTGGCTGCATTGTTAATTTAGAGTCTAGCAATATTTCTAAGGTATCTAGGTATTTGCTGACAATTGGTCAATTCCCAAGCTGCAACTGCCAATCATTTAAAGACATGTCACACAAGTCACTTGGCAAGCAAGGAGCATGGACTTACTGTGAGCACCTGTACTACATATTCGTCATTGTTTGTGGTTTAGATCTGGAGGTAAATATCTTTACGCATGCTCCCAGTTTCAGCTGGAATGAGATAAAACAGGTTCTACAGATTCTGCTACTAAAACACTATGGTGCATAGTGAGCATGAATAGTCCGAGAATATCGCAGTATGATCCTTTCTTCTACTTTAAAAAGACGGCAGTGAGACTTGAAGGGCCACCGCCAGAGTTTGTGCACAAAGCTGTTGTTGTTGTGTGCTTGCTCCAAAATCAAATTCTATAGAAGTTCTTGGAGTATTTTGCACTCATCTTCTCAGTGCATGACATGAGTTTGTACCATAAACCCTAAATGTCTGTCTCATATCCAAGCCTTCTTGGTTTTCTGAATCCCTAAACCCATTTCCGCTGTCGGGGCCGACTGTTGCTGTCTTCCAAGTGTTTCGTAATCACCGTACACTCTAAATCCACCATCTCTCCGCACCCTAGATTGTTTGCGTACACCTTCTAAACTCTAAACATAAGCTAAACTAATATAACCACTATCTGTTCCTCTACCACCAATATAACCGCTCTTTTTCACTCCTCCGCGCCCATTCTCTATCACGTACCCTCCCTAACTCTTGCAATCCCCTAAACAATACCTCCTCACTCCCACTCGGCTTCCCTTCCGCTCTTCTTTTTGCTTCGATCCACAACCACAAATATTATATCTTCTCACACCCTTATCACCATGATTATAGGACCCTGTGACCGATAATTGCGACTTCTGTCTTCTAGACAGTACGTGCACTGACAAAATAAAACTCCTCTCCACCATATTTCTGCAACCTACTCCACGGTCATAGGTCCGTCATTATTATAAATTTCAAGAGTATTCTCACTTAAAATGTTCTACAACTTTTACTTTCTTGCTCGCATTCCAAAAAATAACAAACTTCTAGCACTCTCCGCTCGCAAATCTATGCTCTACGCTCTCCGCTTGCATCTCTACGCACGCAAAATAGCGATCCCCTTCCTGTAATTGTCCGGATGGGGCAGAAAATTCCCCTTGGAGATCTCAACCCTCCCATAATGCTCCTGCCCAAGTATATCAAAGGTTTCTTTTGATCCCTGAAACAAATACCCTGCGACATCCTCCGCATTCTTCTTAAATATGGAACTCCAGACTACAACTTGATCAGCGATAAGGAAAATCTCTTGCAGAAAATCCTTTAACTTTGGATGGGCAAAGACAGCTTTTGAACCAACAATAGTAGGTGTTTGGGCAGAGAAAGTATTGTCTGACACTTTGTAAGTAATTAGGTCTTTATACTGGGACTTAGGCACGCACTGACTCAGTATTTCGTTTAAGTCCAGAACAAGGTTCAACCATTTACGCCGCGCTGGGGCTTCTATGGTGGACACACCCCTAAGCAGAATATCTCTGCCGCTCTCCGCTACTACTTGACAATAAGAAAACACCATAGAAAAGGAATTACCTAAATGAATGGAGAACCAGGTGAGCTACAAAGCAGGATTAAGCACTGAAGCTCGCTAATCGAATGCGGAACACCTCAAGAAATTGATGGTTTCATTGGCAACGGACGGTGCACAATATTGAAGATTTCAGGCTAGTCACAAAAACAATGAGAAAAGAATGAAATTAGGGGAGAGACATGGCATTTTCTGTAACATGTATTTTATATAACTGTCAAAATATTATACACCCATAGTATACTTTGTTAATCTATAGCCGGCGGTCACTACAAGATAAAACTACGTGCAGTTGTAAATCTACTCTACGCTAGAGATCACGGAAATTCATGAGAGACGCATCTACGCCACAAAATCACAAAGAATCCGGTCCTCCCTGTCAAACCAGAATGAATAGAATTAAGAGTCACTTAATCTGTAAAGATAGTTCGATGGAAGTCACAAAACGCATCCATCAAGCAGCATTTGTTGACTCACTAGTATTCATAAGGGTCATGGAGGTCACAAGAGATTACCTCAGTTGCCTCCTTTGTCAAAGAGACATCTTGCTTCTCCCCCGAGACATCGCATTATCTCTCTGTTACCTCCATTGTGTCTATGCCAGCCTCTTCCTCATAATCCACCTCCTCTTCTTCAGCCTCTAGATTATTGTACTTAAGGACAGGCTCCCCAACCACCTCCAGGACCACATTGCTGTCCTTCACAGGATTATCCTTGTGCCGAGGATAATCCTAATCCTCCTGAGTACCTAGCATCTCCGGTGACTTGCACGCACTCCCCACAACGGGAGTGCCAACAACCTCATCAGTCGAAAGGGAGGACGGATTAACCAGAGTTTTGGTCTCTGGTCTGGAGGGAGGTGGAGCAAGTTCAGCTGTCGGAGGTACAGTCCCCTTCCAAACAGAACCTTCAGCGACTCGACCACCCTGTACCGCCATATCCTCAACTCAAGGATCCCTTTTCAAGAGAAGCAGGCGTTGGTATTCTGCAACCTTCGCCTTTAGCTCTTCCATCTCCGTGTCCGTACTATGAGATTCAGTCTGGGCCTTCTTTAACTTCTTCCGTGACGTGACTTTTCCCACCGTTGCTTACCTCTTTCTTGCCCTCTCCGTGCCACTAGAACTACAAGAATCCTTGACGGGTAGACGAACATTAGCGCTTGAGATCTCTTGAACTTTGGGGTTGGTACCTGCATCCGAGTTTTCACCGCAAACATCCACGATCTCGGGAATCTTCAATTGTCTAGAGATATGGTCTTTCAACTCAGTGCCCTCATGTTGACTGGTGGGATCCAAGCTGTGAGCTTGAATTCCCCGTTCAAAGCCTTCAATAGGCTAAGCATCATTGACAGGAATATCGAGAGCGTCTTCCTCTTCATCATCGTTTCCATGAGAGCATTCTCCAGGTTGACTGCGATTTGTCCCAAACTCGTCAATGTTAGGTGTCCCATGATCGGACTGACCTCCAGATATCCGTCTTGACGGCTTTCTTTGGAGGTGGCCTGTACATTTGTTGGTCTAATATACTAGGCTTTGTATGGGGAATTGTCGTGCAAGAAGTCGCTTAGGTCCAGCTTGTCGACCAGCTCCGCCAACTCCCAATGTTTTGGACTGTGCACACTGTTGGCGATCGCCCAGTAGTGTAGTCCATACAACTGCCTCAAACAACAATGAAGTAAATAAGTATGCCTGTCAAGAATCTAGCGGGCAGTATGACTTCATCCTTGAGATGAGGATAGAATGAACACGACAACTGAGACTGGTTGATATTTGAAAGGAATTGCAAGGATGCAAAGGAAATGGTCCACCCCAGAGTAGGTGCTATCCTCGAGTCGAGGATAACTACTAGATGTGATGATGACTGACCTTAGCGGCGAGCATGCACTTTGTTCCTGCATAGATACCCACAATGTTTTCTCTTGACGACACAAAAGTTTGAAGTATCTGGTTGTAGAACCCCATAGGCAGTTTGCTTGTTGAGACTCTCCACTTATGCTCATTATTCTTAGTCGTTTTGGGTTGGTAGTATTCGAGACTTTCCGGAACCGTGTACTTCGGCCTCATTCTGGTCTACATCAGGCTTGCGTGAGCATTTCCTGTCTTGAAGAAAAAAAGTAGAGGCACTTCGGAGTTCGTTCCCCTAGAAGTAATATCGTTGAGCCTCTTTGCCTTCACTAAAACATAGGACGATACCATGCATTTGAACTCCTTCAATTCAGAGGAGATGAAGTCTGTAGCTGCCTTGGTGTCCCAATTGTCCCCAACAATCCACATCCAGACATTAGGGTCAGTCTTTGCAGGCTCCATGGTCTTCATGAATGGGACAAGAGGCAGGGGTTTTGTTGGATTGTGCTTTCCTCTGGGGGCGTCTCAAAGGTCCATGATTGCAAAGTTTAGCGTCCTTCTCATGTACTTCACGGCAGTACTCTTTGTGAGTGCCAGCAACACCATGTTGTGGGCCTGTATTTGGATGCTTCCTGATATTGGACGCAGATGATACTTTAACTCCATAAATCTCTCCAACATGGGCACAATCTCCAGGTATTTGTCCGAGAAGTACTCGGCACTTCTGATCTTCCCTTCATTGGTCAGGCGCTTAGCCAGAAACTGCTGCGAAATGTCACTGAGCAAAAAATCCCAAGTCACCGATGAGAACCGATGCCTCTTCTTCCAAGCCTTCTAGAACTCTTGCTTAACGTCCCTGTTGTTGTCTTTAAAATTGAATATTGGTTTGATTTCCATCAGCTCATCGAGAACTATCTTCTTGCGTTTCCCGCGCTCAACCCAGTCAGTTGCCAATTGATTGTCGTTTGCCAAGAACTTTGTTTTATTCACTGAAACCTTTGGATAGGACAAAGTACAACCCGGTGTCTTTCCAAGCAAGTGCGTAGCAAACACCTTCAGGTCTTCATCCGTGAACTGACCCATGTGTTTGAAAAATTCTCGCTTTAAGGAACTAGACTTGGGGTTGAATCTTTTAGAATCCTTGTATTGCTTACAGGTCATTGGGTCAATCAATTTTCCCTCGGCGTGCTTTTTCATAAAATCTTTCCAGAGCGCGTAGATCTCGTCGGGCAATGTGATCATCCGGATCTTGTTTTTGATGTCCGCCGACCTCTTCACATTAGCCCCGTCCTCGTCTAGATTGATGTTTTGGAATCGTTTGACAATCAAGCCATCAAATTGCTGCAACACATAAATCTCTGATAATATCATTCAGGTTAATGAGTGATTATGTCCTCGAATCGAGGATAATCATATGCACATTCTGCATGCCCGGTAACTGGTACAAAAAAAGCAGCAGGAGAGCATTAATTTGACTTGTTCATCAATGATGACTGTACGGAAGAGAATATGTCACCCATCGCATTTAGATGTCTATCCTCAAGTCGAGGATCGTACGGTCAGAGAAACTTTACCTCATACTGCACGATGTTGGTGATAGACTTGTTCCCTCGTTTTGTTCCCTCATTAGCGGCATTTGATGGCCGCTTGAGGTTCATCCAGGTGTTCCGACAACTTATCATTTGATTACCCCATGTCGGCTGGGCATATTCGGTGATTGGTGCTGTTTAGGAATTCGGAGATTCTGGTCAACTTGGTCGGGTCAAGGGACCAGACAATGTTTGCCTCCCACTTCTGTAGATCCTTCTTCCTTTAAGCTCCGCAACCACCAGAATGGAACTCCTTGGAGACAGCGATGCTGTGTTGGCCGTTTATAATCATGAAATCCCCATTCTTAATGTCCTCCCACTTCGTAGGAGGGGCCGGTAGGAGATTGCCGTCTTTGTCAACAGGGGTCAGACAAAGCTTCTGCCTCTAGGATATGACTGATAATCGAAGCAGCATGTTCCTCATAGTTCTGAAGACCCCCTTTTCTATGTTCCAAATCACATAATGATCCTTAGCACGGATGCACTTGTTGACAGACACTTCAAATGTTCTTGACTCAAACAAGTAGCATGATTTGTGGGTTTCCCAGAATATCCGCTGCTCCTCCGCGAATTTATCATAGTCCAGAACATCTCGAATTACCTCCTCTTCTGCAGTGACATTTGTGAGGGCGGAGCTCGAGCTTCCAGCTCTTCCAAAACGGGCCGCTGTGACTTTTCTCCCTCTTCTAGAGCCTTCTTCACCAGCTTCAGTATCGATTCTCTTCTTCTTCTTATTTGATGACGATGTCTGCTCTTGCCTGCTTGCCCTGCTGACATGAGGCATTGCTCCCAACTGAGACAGGGGTTCGGCGTCAGTGTCGCCTCGTCTTTGCTCTCTCCTTGAGGGAGCACTCACTATCTTTTGCACCTGCAGGGCGGCGTACCAATTGAGTGTGGTGAAGATTGAGGCAATCTTCCGTGCGTTCACGTTGGCATTTGCCAGATTCCAGGGCCAGAATTTCTCTGTGAATTCTTGAGCGACTAATCCTAAGTGCGTATTGGCGATGAACTCGAGGAACATCTCCATATTGAACTGTCCACTTTGACCTCCTACTCTTGTCACGATGGAGTGTTCGTGTGGAAGCTGATTGCCTTTGTCGTCGACTTCTTGGAGGACAATGGCAATATACTCATCATGATGGATGTCGACGAGAGTCACCTTCTTGTTAATATTCTTGTTTAAGAACATCGGCGTCCCCTGCATTCTTCGGCAGAGGAAGACATAATTCTTGTGCCGATTGACACTGTAATTCCAGGATTTGACGGAGGCATTAAACTGCCACAATTTTCCATAATTCAAGGCAAGATTTGGGTGTATGAATGGAGTATCGCCCAGTGGGTTCTTGAACGGCTCCAGGAACAGCTCAGTCGCAGAGTAGTTGTAGTCAGTCGGGTTTGACGTACTCATTGTGTTGTTCCTGAATGTCAAAGCATTTTGTTAGTTCAATATCATTAGAGTGATCATTTATCTTGTGTAGGGGTTCAGGATTATTCCCTATACTTATCCTCGACTCGAGGATATCGGGTCCTAGGCTAGAAGTTGGGCTCTAAGCTGCAGCATTACAAACTACTCTAGGCTTGCACTTGGTCATTTGGTTTTGAATCTGATTCTCTAAGGATCCTTGTAGGACATTTCTCTTGGTTGCGTTTGACTTGTGGGTTATTGATTTGTTGCGTGTTACGTGTTTCTCTTAGTGTGTGTTTTTATTCTTTTCTTGTTTACTATTTGGATCGTATCCTTGAGTCAAGGATAATTGTTTAGAGTTTGAAGATGCTTATCCTTGGCTCGAGCATCATCTTTGCATCCTTGACTTGAAGATTGGTTGCAATTTGTTTTAATCTCTTGGCTTTTCTCAATATCCTCGAATCGAGGATAATTTTTGGATTCATTCTTGTGCCTTTTTAACTTAAATAATAGGTTGTTTTTAATCCAAAATCCTAATTTAGCAACTGAAACCTTATATAAGGACTTGCCTTAACTAGAATTTGACACACATTCTAAATGAAGGATGTGAAGAAATTTCTTACCTGCACAATTCCGTGGCTGTAGCTGAATTGATTCTTTATATGATCGAATTCCTCCTATGTTTCTTACAATTGTGTTTACTATGCGACCTGCAATAGCAAACTAGTTAGGCAAAGTCACAGAATTCAATATTCATGTCTCCAATCCACACTATTGTTTCAAAGGCCTATTCTCTACCCTTACAACACAATTGAAATGAGAAATATAATTTCACAAAAAATCAATGATATAGCAGACCAAACTCAACTATTAAGCAATGCAGGCTAGTGTATGAAGGCACGAGAATGACGTCTTGCAAATTAGCAAAAGAAATTTGCCTGTCGGTTTTCCTCCTGGGTCGATTCCTGTACATTGTGTCCAAACAGCTTGAATTAATAAATTCAGCTTTACGAGCTTTACACATTCACAAATGAGGTCACCGTAAACTGCAAGAGCCTCACACACTCACACCTTCGCACACTCACAGTCAAGATGCACCCACAATCACACCGTAACACCCTCACAATTTCACCATAACTCACAATCACATCCTAAACATACAATCACACCGTAATTCACAATCACACTGTCACAGTCACGAGCCTCACACCCTCACAGTCAATGAGCCTCACACACTCACACTTTCACACAATACACTCACACCCTCACTCACAATCAAGACGCGCCCACAATCACACCGTAGCACCCTCACTCACAGTCAAGACGCACCTACATTCACACCGTAATACCCTCACAGTTACAAGCCTCACACCCTCACACCCTCATAGTCACTAAGCTTCATACACTCACACACTCACACTTTTACACATACACCGCCTCCCAGTTACACCGTTAGCTAACCCTCAGACGATAATTTCGCAATGCACAGCAAAATTTCACACCACACGCTACACTCTCACACACAAAGCGAAAATTGCCTTACAGTGACACCGTAACATTCCTGAGACCCAAAATTTCAACCCTCACACCCTTACACCCTGACACACAACAGGAACCCAAATTGCACACCGTAAGCTCATTGCCAATCCGCACGACAATTGAACTGCAATCACA
Organism: Neckera pumila; assembly: GCA_963969595.1. Taxonomy (NCBI): domain Eukaryota; kingdom Viridiplantae; phylum Streptophyta; class Bryopsida; order Hypnales; family Neckeraceae; genus Neckera; species Neckera pumila. Next base: position 342,814 of record OZ018418.1, on the reverse strand, counting down.
GACACCAAACCCAATTTTTGCAACCAGTCATGCAGCACGCTGCAAGGTGAAAGAACGCGGCAAACTTGTAGAATCAAGCAAAACAACTCAAAATTGAAAATCTCACCGTCTTTGCTTACAACAACTTAGCAATCCGTCCAGAACTTTAGCATGCCAAGAGATCACAATTTCTGCAATGCCGAGCAAGCAAAAATTCAACAAAGGATGACAAAACCACAAATTCTTTGGAAGCTTATCAAAAATACAAAGGTGGGTCCCAAACTCCTTGAGCCCCAAACACTGAAATTCTCCTTATGGTTGCCCGCGCCGCCAGACTCCCCTGCCCGTGAAGACTTTACTTGCATGGCGGAATTTCCAAAACTGTCTGGCTGCCCGATAAAATTTTTAATTCTGATGAGCTCCAAGGCCACAGTAATTTGTAGGACTACAAAAGTGTTCCGTATTTTGTAGGGTCCCAAAAAGAATTTTAGTGAATTTGAATGCTTAATATATCTTGCAATCCACAGGATAATTCAGTATTTCTTTTAACATGTTGCCAAACCAATATAATACATCCTAAGATCCAATCTACATATTTAATGTTTACGGATAATAATCTACATCCTTGGATTATCGTACTACTAAAACTACAACGACCTCTATAATATCACAATTCAATTTTGAATAATATTATAGAAATTTAATTTTGAGTAATATTATAGAAATTTAATTTTGAGTAATATTATAGAAATTCAATTTTGAATAATATTATAGAAATTCAATTGCTTTTGTAATAGCCATAGGATACTTTCTACTATGTATTATGTATTTTAGAGTAGAAAATCTATACCTAACAAGAAACTAACGTGAACTAAAAATCTATACAACTTTTATCAATCTCATTGATCAAAAATTCAAAATAGGATGATTCAAAGCTTTTTATGTATTAACAATTCTAGAAAACCAGGCAATTTCAAATTAATGTTCCCGCATAAAGTAACTTCTTATAAAATTGCAAATAGTGTTCCAAATATCTATGCAAATAGTATAGATAAATTCCATAGCTTTTTTAAATGTGATATTCAAAAATAAAGAAGCACCGACCGCTAGCGTTGCTCTACATATTCAAATGTGAAGATTCTACTTACATTGTTCACTTGATTAATCTTTTTTTATTGCAATGTTTTCATCTTTGCAAAGGTTATTTTGTAAAATTATGACAAAAAGATTTTCTTTAGTTACTTTATATTGTACAATATAAATTTCTTCAAAAAATATGTACAAGTTGTAAATTTATCCCACATGGAGAATCCATGTGGGATTAAAGTTCTTGACCCTTTTCGCATGTTATTTACACAATCCCAAAAAAAGCTTAAAACAAACTCTGCCCTATACTTAGTGGAATTCAATCTCAAATGTCATGAAAATAAATGGCGATTGGAATAGGGAAAAAAATGTACAAGTTGTAAATTTGGCCCACATGGAGAATCCATGTGGGATTAAAATTCTTGACCCTTTTGGCATGTTATTTACGGAATAAAAAAAAAACTTAAAACAAACTTTGCCCTGTACTTAGTCGAACTCAATCTCAAATGTCATGAAAATAAATGGCGACTGGAAGAGGGAAAAAAATGTACAAGTTGTAAATTTGGCCGACATGGAGAATCCATGTGGGATTAAAGTTCTTGATCTTTTTGGCATAATATTTATGTAATTAAAAGAACACTGAAATCAAACTCTGCCCTGTACTTAGTGGAACTCAATCTCAAATGTCACAAAAATAAATGGCGATTGGAAGAGGGAAAAAAATGTACAAGTTGTAAATTTGACCCACGCACATGGAGAATCTATGTGGGACTAAAGTTCTTGCCCCTTTTGGCATATTATTTATTATTTGTAATTTGTGGAGCGAGTCCGAAGTGTTATGAATTGAATTGAGCCGCTTTTGAATTTAAGAAATGCGTCATTCATTTAATGAACTTGAATGTCAGTATTTAATGTTCACAACATTTTGAACGGATACTTTTACTTTTTTTTTTTTATGTAAAGTTTATGACTTTAGAGACATGAACTACTTTATTTGAAGTCTCCAAAGGATCTTTATACATTTAAAATGCTTGAGGTCAAATACTATGTAGGATTAATGAATGATAACACATTTGACAACTAAAAAACAACCTTGAAAAGTTTAAAATAGGCTGAATTCCTTCAGTAAAAATTCAAAGGCATCTTGAAGACAAAGAACAATTACAATCATTCAAGTATAATTGCATTGAGTGGGGCACTAAAAATTCATGATGGCTTGCATGTTGGACGATAATAATCGGATTGCTTGGTGGCTTAATGTAAGTGCTTTAAAATTATCATTACATATATATATTATGAAAATTAAATAGCCCGTAGCACTTGGAAGTAAAAAATGACAAAATTAACAAGTTTTAATTATAATGAAAACTTTAGAAGACAATAAGGTAAACCTGCCTATAGCAGGCAGACCACCTAATGCAGACATGTACAAAACCACAGATCTATTACAGTCTTACATCAACCCATTTCAGATTTTTGTCAATAAATGAGATTATGACTTCATTGGGTTGGTTAGTGGCCAAAATCAATACCTTGGGAGATGGCCTTGGAGTTAGTGGTGACTATCATAGGACACTTACACCTTTTTAGTGTAAACTTGTCATAGAAAGTTATTTTTTTTATTCCTTCAAATCATGGCCATGTTAGAAAATTTGGTGATTGCTTTAGGTGGTAAGATGACCATTAAAGAAACACTTTTTGCTGATTTGGGGTAGTCTACAAACTCTTTTGGAGCAATTGGGCAGAACACTTTGGAAATTCATAACTAATTCATATTTTGTCCAAAAAATAAAATTTCAACTGCTTCTTTTATGTCTCACATTTGTCTTTGTATAAAAAAGAAATTAATTCTCTTTCCTAATGGCAACATACCAAACCACCCATTCCGCTTGCCACAGGCAGGTTTACCTTAGTGTCTTTTCATTGTACATGATCATGTTCTTCATGTCATGAACTAAATACACAACAATAGTGATTATGCATACTTTAGATTAATTACTATATTCCACGCACTTTGAAATTTAACATAGTGGTTGATTAAAAACGACCACCAAATGAATTTTCTCATAGATTCAAAATTTTGACAATATTTACAACTTCTACAAATATCTATGAAGCGTTTCACATCCAAAGTCACTACTTTGGATATGCGTGGTGATTATAGTACCGGCCAACAATTTTTCCCCATCTTTTTTTAATCACATATAGATTGATAATTGAGGACTACCAATTGAATTTTCTTGTGGATTCCAATTCTTGACTGTATTTGCAACTTATACACTTTTTTGATAAGCCTTCTACGTACAAATTCCATGATTTAGAATATGCATTTTGGTTAAAACACAGGCCCACATTTACACTCATTTTTTTGGAAACACGTAGGGGTCAATAGAATTTGAATTGACCACCAATTGAATTTTCTCTTGGATTTGTAATCTTGACAATATTTAGAACTTCTACAATTTCTTAATAAGCAATTTACGTATGAATTCCATGACTTTAAATATGTGTGTTGGTTTGAACTGAGGACCACTTTTATTCCCATATTTTTTTAATCATATAAGAGTCAATGAAAAACAACCACCAATAGATTCCTACTGATGGCAATATTTGCAACTTCTATAATTTTTGGGTAAGTTCTTTGTATACAATGTCCATAGATTTAGGGTTTGGCGTGTTGGTTAAAACATAGACCCAATCATATTTAATCCCAATTTTTTGGGACTCATATATTGTTTTTTAATATTTTAAAATACAGGGCAAGCTTAATTTTTTGGGGGTTTCAGATCAAATTTAAAAAAATGGGTGGTGAACTAAATGCGACCATGGATTTGAAAGTAATGCCTATAGTATTTCCAACTTGTACATTTTTGGAAACTAACACACGTCCACTTAATTTTTGATTCATATAGTATTTTGTCAAATTCTAAAATACAAGGATGGCGCATTCTTTTTTGGTTTTCAATGCAAACTAAAAAAAATGGGTGGTGAATTGAATGCAACCATAGATTTGAAATAATGCCTAGAATACTTCCAACTTGTACATTTTTTGAAACAAACCCACGTGCACTTCTTTTGTAACTCATGCTTTTTTTTTGTTCCTAAAAAATTCACAGCAAATTCATTCTTTCTAAATTTCAATGGAAATTAAAAAAGACGGGGGGTGAATTGAATGCGACTATGGATTTGAAAGGAATGCCTACCGTATTCCAAACTTGTGGGTTTCTTTTAAGAAATCCGCGTGCACTGATTTTGTAACTCATGCATTTGTCGTTCTTAAAAATACAGGGCAAATTCATTCTTTTTGGTTTTCAATGGAAATTAAAAAAGAAGGGTGATGAATTGAATGTGGCAATGGATTTGAAAGTGATGCCTATGGTATTTTCAACTTGTGGGTTTCTTTTAAAAAACCACTTGCACTGATTTTGTAACTCATGCATTTGTCGTTCTTAAAAATACAGGGCACATTCATTCTTTTTGGGTTTCAACGGAAATTAAAAAAGATGAAGGGTGAATACTTCAATGCGGCCATGGATTTGAAAGTAATGCCTACAGTGTTTCCAACTTGTACATTTTTTTTAACAAACCTACGTGCACCTATTTTGTGATTCATGCATTTGTCGTTCTCAAAAATATAGGGCAGATCTATTCTTTTTAGTTTCAATGGAAATTACAAAAGAAGTCACTATTTGCAATTTTATAAGAAATTATTTTATGCGGGCACATTAATTTGAAGTTGGTTTTCTAAAATTGTTTGTACATAAAAAGCTTTGAATCTTCCCAGTTTGAATTTTTGATCAATGAGATTGATAAAAGTTGTGAAGATTTTTAATTTGGGTTAGTTTCTTGGTAGGTATGGAATCTCTAAAGTCTAAAATACATAATATATAGTAGAAAATTGTATCCTATCGCTATTACAAAAGCAACTGAATTTCTATAATATTATTCAAAATTGAATTAAAATATGTAGAAGTTGTTCTGATTTCAATACAATGACTAGCAATTGGCGCTTGCTATGCTACACAATCATCATTAGAATTTTACTAGAATTTTTATGTATTAAATAGATAAAATTCAGAACAAAAATTTCAATAAATCTTCAAATAAAAGTTATTAAAATCTTTGTATGATTTTGTTTATAAATAAGCAAATAATGAAATGAACAAAATTTTTTTTTTCAGAATGATGAATGAAATATATACAATGGCGAATACTGTAAAAGATACACATTTATTGTAATGCATTCAAAAGTTGATTCAATTGTTACAAATAGTGGCAACCCAAAAGCTTGGTGAATTGAAAAGAAACACTTGTAAATTTCCAAAACTTCGTGGACAACTTATTTGTTTTGAAATCCAAAATCGCTTCAATTAAATAAATTTCTCAAATCATTTGGTAGTACCAATAGAATTTTGAAATCATAAAAGCTATAAAAGTGATATTATAGAGGTGATTGCAAACTACTATCCTATTTTTGTAATAAAAGATTGTGTAAAAATATTATTTTTATGTATGCATGATTGAAAATATTTTTACAAAATAATAAAATTAATTATTTCAAAGACTTATTGAAATCATTATCATGCACTCTATTCAAACATATCAAAATTTTACTAATATGTAATACAATGAATGTGTAGCATAGCAAGCATGAGCCCTTATTAAAAATGGTAGCATTTGTGATAATACAGAGGGAGTTATGATTTTAGTAGTATGACAAGCGATTGACGCTTGCTTTGCTAAGCATTAAGTATATTACTTTCATCAATTTTTCATGTGATAGAATGTAGATAAACGAAGTATGTACAGGGCAAAGTTTGATTTAAGTTTTCTTTTTATTGCGTAAATAATATGCCGAAAGGGTCAAGAATTTTAATCCCACGTGGATTCTCCATGTAGGCCAAATTTACAACATGTACATTTTTTTCCCTCTTCCACTCGCCATTTATTTTCATGACATTTGCGATTGAGTTCCACTAAGTACAGGGCAAAGTTTGTTTTAAGTTTTTTATTGATTGCATAAATAATATGCTGAAAGGGTCAAGAATTTTAATTCCACATGGATTCTCCATGTAGGCCAAATTTACAATTTGTACATTTCTTCCCCTCTTTCAATTGCCATTTATTTTCATGACATTTGAGATTGTGTTCCACTAAATACGTGGTAGAGTTTGTAGTCCATGATGAAATTTGTTCATGAATTCTACATCTTTAGAAATTTTAGAGCTTCTTTATTTGTTTTTTTCTTACCCTAAACACTTCTGTGGTTTTAATAGGGCTTAATTTCACCTCTTCAAAATACATGATAAGGCTTACTATTTTATATTAAAGTTTATTTACCTGAAAAACAGTAAAAATTTGAAAGTTATCATGAATTCTATGTTTTAATTAAGAATGCTTTAGACTTGCTGAATGTTCTTTAAAAGGACGGTCATTGCAAGAGACACCGGTCCTATTGATTTGTCACAAGGAGTTTGTCAAAGCTTCTTCTTGCAATAACTTTTGAAGCATAATTCACATGAAGATGAATTTTTTATTGGAGATGTGAGTCTTGAGGCTAATCATATCTCATACTTTTCAGAAATTTAAAAATCATTTTACATTTAAATTTCAATTTAGCTAATTTGTCACGTTCTGCGTTTTAGGGGCTTTGAGTGAAAAGGAGTATCCAAATTTAATGATTTAGAGCTAAAATTTCTATGGTCTATTTGCATAGTAGGAACTCATGTTTCTACCAAGGGGCATTTAAAAATATTTTATTTTGTGTTGTCTACGTCCATGCAAATACGGCTCTCTTCTGCACGCAATTCTGAACATTTTAGATGATTTCAAGATTAATTTTTTAGTCAAATCTCTACACCATGAAGTCTTCCCAAATGCTCTATTTTCATTTTCTTTGAAAATTGTTTTTCCTATTTAAAAAAAATTAAAACGTCAAAGTATATATTTTGCTTTATAATTTCAGGTCACTATTTTTTGTGAATAACTTTTGACGTAGATTTTTTTTAGATCTGAAATTTTGGAGATTTGCTAATTTTAGTCTTGTATGAATTATCCTTATTTTTATTTTTATTTTAAATTCATATGCAAAAGCTCATGAGTACTGGAGTACTGGCCAAAAATGGGCCAAAATAGACCAAAACTGGACGGTGTTTCTTGCAACGACCCTAAAACAAATTGTTATTAATTTCAATCAAGTGCATACATAATGCACTTGTTTAAACAAACAAATGCATAAATAATATACTTCTTAAGAATGCACCATGATTATTCTGTTTGATGAATTATTACGATTCCGTAGTGTGCGCTTCATGCAAAATGTTGATCATTCATTGGATTTTGAATGAAGTACTAACTTACATCATGCGAGACATCATGGTTATTCTCAAAAACCTAGAAACATAGTCACCTACAACTACAAAATTCTATAATGCAATTATTTTGGATGAAACTTAGATTTTCAATGAAACATTATTTTATTCCTCACAAATTATGTTGAAGGTGAAGCCTATGTGGAGAACAATCATTTGTACTTGATGAGTTTTGGATACGTGCAAACAAAGTGTTGGACCTTGATTCATTGGAAAACAATGTCTTATGCTTAAAAACGATTTTTGCAAAGTGATGGACCTTGAATCATTGGAAACAATGTCTTATGCTTAAAAACGATTTTTGCAATACTTAGATATTCTCTTTACAAAAGAGAAGTCATGAAATATCCATTTTTCTTAATTTTTGGTTACAATTTCATATCAAAATCTCCAATGGTTTTAGAAATAATAAAAGCAATGAAATACTACTTCGCTACACTCTTACAGGATATTTTGTTTTTGGTATAGTATTATAATCCCTCTTTTGGACAATTATTAGGAGAAGCAACTTGACAAATTGCATTATGGAAAATAACTAATTATTTCACTTCAATCATAGTAGAAGAACTTTTGTAGGTCAATGGGTGCTCCATTTTTCCTAATGAAAAGCATATTTGGATTTGCTTAAAGGCAATTACTGGACTAATTAGAATTGTATAGTATAAAATGTAATTCATATACATGTTCAATATTCTTTTCCATAAAAAGTAAATCAAGTAACAATTGAGATATGTTTCTTGAAATCATGAGCTAAGTGTTCAAAGCATCAAAATCCAAATTATTGCGGTCTGAAGTAGTAATTGAAATTTGAATATGGTAACTCAAGTGCATAATGATTATAGACAAGCACTCATTGGCAAGATGGGAACTTAAGGAGCTATTACATTCCCTAATTCTCAAAGTTAAACTTCATTTATTTAGTGGTGATTTGTGTAAGAGATGGTTGCATACTGAAATTGCTTATAAACTTAGTGTGTGAGGATTGCTGTACTAGATGCTGAAGTAATAGTTAGTTGTTCTTGGATTGAAGAAGAGAGAACAAATGTCGGATACTAGAAGTTGGGCCCCAAACTTCATAGGCTTAAGGAGCTCTTATGTCCCCACTTCCAAAAGGTAAACATGATTTATGTTTTGGTAATGTAGTTAGGAGATGATTCCAAAGTTCTAGATTTTGTAGATTCAGCTTATGTTTTGGTAGTAGGTAGGAGATGATTCCAAAGTTCCAGATTTTATAGACTCAGCTTGGAGAGATTGCTTTACTATTCAATTAGTACTTCGACTTTTAGCGATTAAAGAACAAGAAATCATGTCTCATTCTTAGAGTTGAATAGAATAACTATGCTCACAATTTCATTAGTTGTAATCAGTAATTGAATAAAGTATTCACCTATGGTAGTTGTGACTCTGATGTCACCGAATTGGTGCCAAGAATAAAACACGCAGGGAGAAAGAAAAGAAAGTTCGAAGTTGCTTTTCGTTCAACTCAGTTATGGAGTTTTAATTTATTCGACTTCGACGATGTTGATGACAAACATGAAGACAAAAAAGAGGCGGACGAAAACGACGAGGAGGAGGATGGAGACAAAATTGAGAAGATGGACGCGGAAGACAAGGAAGTTGCAGTGAAGGAGGTAGTTGTGGAAGACGAGGAGGAAGACGAGGAGGATGCGTACAATGCGGACGATGAATATGTTGAAGGTTATGTGAACTGGAATTTTGAGTCAGACTTAGATTGCAACTTGGACATGTACAAATTCTCTTTGCTGGATGATTATTAGATATTTAATAAAAGTTCCAAACGCGTGCATATAGATAGTAAGGATTTTCAGTAGTGAACTCTTAACAATTACTACAGTAATTGTTCCTTTTTATTGAGGCATAGTCAATTTTGGAAAACAGTCATAACCACCATAGGAACGAGTTGGCGGTAGATAAGTTTTGCTTATAATTTTTTTTTATACTAATTAAGGGATACCTTTACTACAAGTCTTGTTTAGAATTTTTGGAGTATCTCATAATTCCCGTTGACTGTACTGCATTACCAAGGCAATCCTTTTTTTGTAAATGATTCCAAAATTGTAATTGCATGACATACTTTTCCCTTTATAGGATCCATTATCCCTGACAACATTAGACTTCATTGACTTTGGGGCATCAAGATTGTAGCGGCTGTCATTCCATTCAATCTATTTTGGGGTGACTAGAAATAGATGACAATCAAGAATGCCACCTCACTTTCGCGAATATCAGAACAGCTTGAGTGCCTTTTTTTGTTGTGCACTCTCTCTCTCTATTGCCTCTCTTGTTCATAGTCCCCTACCATCACTTTCATCTTGTCATTTCAATTTTTTGAGACTCCGCTGAATCTCATCCCATGCGGCGTTCGATTTTAGTGCCTTGTGGATTCAATATGTGCACATCGGAGTGCGCAAGCTAGTTCCTAGACAGTGGGTCAGTTTTTTGTAGTTCCAAGCTTAAGTTATTCTCTAGAGTGGAGATCTTCATTGAGTTACTTCTTTGAAAAAATTAGCCTTTTTCACCTTCTGCGTTTCCAACATCATTCATTGTATCACTTTTCAGGTAACGGAAGATCAGTCCTTTGAATTGCACACTCCAGATGATTTGAATTGATTTCTTCCTTTTACTGTCGACTGAAATTGCTATTGTATTGCCTTCAATGTGCACTGTTCTCTGAATTTGAAGAAATTGTCATTTGTAATGTGGTGAGACAGTTGCCTTTGTCTTACTGCGATTGTATTGGATGAATTGAGTAGCCATATTTCCGCTAGGATTTTTGGAGGATTGTGGTAATGAGATGAAGGAAATATTATCCTCAACTCAAGGATGATCTTCATGAGAATAAATACAGTGCCAGTACTTCATATTGAAAAAACAGTGACGCAAGAACCGTTTATTAATTAATATAAGTATCCTTGACTCAAGGATAATCCTTTGATACTTCTTGTTCACACCAAGAACACATGATGAAACTTTGAGAGAGATTATCTTCAACTCGAGGATAAACCTTGCATGATATATCTTGGATATCCTCGAGTCGAGGATAATCTTGTTTAGAGGAAATACGCTTCCTTCCATCATATCGAGAGAAACAGCGTCCTAGATAAATTTGAAATTGTTAGAACATCCGATGATCGTGTAGAGTGTTTTAGGCACGAGATAATCTGCTACTCAATGATATCACTTGTATGTGATATCCTGGGTATCCTCAACTTGAGGAGATAAGGATGATATACTTGCTCACATTATAGATGTCTGCGAGTTCAACAGAAAAGAGTTTGTTATCCTGAACTCAAAATAGAAAGAGGTAATGAGTAATGTGTAATGTGTAAATAGGTAAATGTGAACGAGGTATTGTGTAGTTTTGACTGTCAACATTATCCTCGAATTGAGGATAATACACGGTCTTGAATATTCTTTAATGAGATATTTAAGATACTTAGTAAGGTAGGAATTCTCTTTCTTCTTGGAGGATATGGATATGACAATTGTAGTAAATCATATCCTCAAGCCGAGGATAATTCATATGCCTCGGAGAATGTGAGTTTTATTCAATTGGTTATATTTACAAGGGGATTCCAATATATTCAAGTCGATGCTCTTGAGGTTACATTGACATAGATAGTTCTTAATGAATTATACAGCAATCTTAGTCTGTATGTAATCATCCTTGGTAATTTGGAAGTGGTTTCCTCATGTACATTTTTTGGTGTTGTCTCACAAAATGGAGACTGAGGCCTCCAACGAGTTTGCAATTCCAGCACCAACTTTGCCTACAAGAGTTGAAGCATGTCAGGGTATTCCTCGTGCGTCCTAGAATACAAAGTGCGTCACACTTGCTAATGAGGACGGTTTGGACGTGGCAAGGGGCATATGTCACAGTGTTGATGCCAAAATTTGTAATTGACATGGATGGACAAGCACTCGGTGATGACCGTGTGGCCATTCAAATTGCGCGGTCCTTATGCAAAGCCGAATTTTCCTCGTCGTGGATGTGGTCAATGCACTCTTGAGACATTAGGCAAGTCTTTCTCAATGGTGCCAGCTTGTACGACCACAACCAAACTTACATGTACAACAAAGCTGTCAATGCTTCCCGGCGGCGTCCTCAAGTTGGTGTTTGCACCTACGAAAGCTCTCGCGAGAGAAGGGAGCCCAATAACCTTCCCAAGAAAGAAATCCTCCTCACAACGGACGCTATTGCTGTAGTGGCTTCTAAAGCGTGTTGCCATAAGAATTGCTTACAGACTTTTCCCTGTGGTCAGATCCAAGCCGTGCGGTCCCAGCTACATGTAAACGGTGAAGTGTACAACCGGATGTCTCGTCCTCTCGATGTGCACAAGCAAACACATCCTGATAGTAGTGGCACGGGCAAGATTACCTTGGGTAATCTTAAAGTCTGCCCAAGCGCCTGGTGTCTAATCCACGTAGTATCCAAGGCTACCTATTATAGATACAAAGGAATGGCAGAAGCAGACAAGCAATCAGAGCAACATGGTAATCTTGGTTTGAAGAAGCCACGAACACACACTTTGCAGGCCACGGCGACACTTCAACTATTAGTAGAGAAAGATGCAGACTCAATGCCGCACAAGTCGTTTACCCTTCCCTTTGGGAAGAAAGTTCCTTCAATGGTCTTGCCGTCTGCATTTTGATGGAGGGACAAGTTGACAGAGGTCAACGATGTGAATGACTCATTTGAAATGACCTGTGTTTTGACAAGCAAGCTAAGCAACATCAGGAGAGTATCATTTCCAAAATACGCTCCGAAGCCTCGTGGTGAAAGTTTTGCTCGTTGTGGTGTGTGCGAAAAATTTAAGCAATTGAAGAGTGCTTGCACTCCTAGGTTGAGTGCTCAAGAATTGTAGTCTAAGAAGTTGAAAGTCCACCTTGAAGGGCAAACAGCACACCGGGAGCTATACTATGCAAATCGCATCATTTCTAAGAAGTATCTTGAGAAGGTTCTAACCATCACCCATGACAAAATGGATCATTCCAAAACCGCTTTTTCCCACTATACTCACAAGAACAAGGGCACTGATTCTTATATGAAGCTACCAGTTGCTGTCACAGGGATGATTGCTCATGGACACGGTGACATTCGGTATGCGCATTTTGGATTAGACATTTTTCCAACGGACTCAAATCACACTGTAGGATCCATTGCAAAGTTGCTGCAAGATCTGGAGTCCCAACCAAAGTATTCATCTCGTCAGTTGTTTGTAGTGGATGAAAACAGATGTGATTTGCCGAAGGCCTTATTATTAGGATCTAGAATTTGCATTGAATCCCTTCCAACTCCCCCTGAAGAGGTGATTGACGCTAGTCCTATTCCTCCAACATTGAATCTTCAGCTCAACAATTGTGCCGGAGACATCAAAAATCAATGGGTATTTGCATTTTGCTCCCTCCTTGTGTATAGAGCAATATTTCAGGAAATATACATTAGTTTCCTCATTGTCGGACATACTCACAAAGACATTGATGCTCTCTTCGGTCGTTGGAGCAATAAGCTGAGGATAAATGACTACCTTACAATTCCAAGGCTCATGAAGTCCTTCATGGAGCGCAAAACTCAACCCGTGATTCCTCATCTGATTGAAGAGGTTTCTGACTTTAAGCTGTTTGTAGAAGGATACTTGCTCACAGGCGATGACTCTCTTCAAGGCCATTCCCAAGCCCAACAGTTCAAGTTATTTTAAGGATGCCAATAGATGGCCCTTGATGCAGTATAAGATCCTTTGCACAGACAACGATTGGTTGCCAAAGGAAGGGGGAGGAATTCGATTGTGGAAAGAATCTGTAGATAGGCGCCCATATGTGCCTACGGGTATTCCACCACCCTTGCCTCCGCAGAAGATGCGTTGTTTTGATGAGGTTTGCAAGGGATTGGATAGCTATATTGCGCTTTGGAGCCAAATGGATGCTAATGACATGTCTGGGGAGTATCGCAGAAAGATTAATCCAGTACAGAGGTATTGGAAAGGTGTTAGAAGCGCTCTGAGTGAACCTCTTTTTGTCTAGGAGACATTGCAATATGGTTTTTGGCCCAATTCTATTGTCGGAAGGGAGGAAGTAGATAAACTTCAAGATGATGGCAGACCGCGTGAAGAGATTGCGCAAGATGCACCCTTTGTTGGTCAAAGACGTGACCGTCCACGTCCTTTGTTCAATGTTCTTTGTGATACATTTGCGGGTTATTTTGTCGCAGTGCGTCCCGCTGATGATGATCCCAAACCAGTTTGGGTTGCTCGAGCGCTTACAAATCCTAATCCGGATCTAGGGCATGTCGGTTCAATTCAGGTTCAATATTGGACGCCTTCATCTTTTTTACACATTGATAAGGACACATATGAGGGGTGGGATACAGTACAAGGGAATTCATGGTGCAAGGATAGAAGTTTCTTACCGGGTTGGACGCCCAATTGCAATATTATGACTGCTTGGAAGCCATGTGTCAGAGCGGAGATGTCAGATCCAAGAATTAAAATCCCAAAAGCCAGATCAACATCATCAAGCAGTCTATGGACGCTATTGTGGCTGGCGAAGGCAACAATGCATCCTCGACTTGAGGATTAATAGTTAGTAGGCATAATACTATTGTGGGCTTCTTGTAGTGTGCAAGGCACCGTGTGTAGTAGTTTTTATTGCATTTCGAAGATAGTGGTGTCGATCTTTGACGGATGCCCACACGTCTTGTGATGGCAACATTGTTCAACGACTAGCTGATAGGTATATTTGTAGTACTACGGGGCTATTCAAGTGTGTTTAGCATACAAATTAGCATGTGCATCTATTTCTAGTACTATTGTTTGGCAATGTATGGCAGAAAGTAAGTTTTATAATATATTTTTATTATTATTCTATTTCAAATGTATTATTAGTCTCGGTATTGTATTTTGTATTTCTTTGGTAAATATGTCTTTTATTCCCAATGATAAACCACATATTTTTTTGGTATCGACAAAATTATGAATTCTCTGGAGAACTCTGTATCATTTTGTTGCTGTACTTTGTCCTCAACCGCCTTTGGATTTCTTAAAAATAATGTATAGTGTTTGTGCAAATCTCCTTGGGCTCATCTAGGCATCCTTCTCTTTCACAAGCATTAGACCATTCCATGTTGGAAGGCACTAAAGAGCAATGAGTTCTTCACTAAGTCTGTGCATATTTATGTCATACTTGTGGGTTTAGCTTGCTAGTTGCTAGTAGTATTTGAACTTAGTTAAATATCCAGTGCGTAGGTGAAATTATAATATCAATTTAGTCAATAGTCTCAATTTAATGAACGTTTTTATATTCTAAATTTAGGAAAATAATTAAAATGAGAATCCACTTTTTCTCACTTTAATGAATACGCCCTTAGAAGTTTGTCCTCTTTTGAGTAAACCTGGTTTCAAAGGTCCGTTGGCGACCTCAGGTGTGGTGACCACGGGCTTGTTGACATTGGATAGGGCGACTTTGGGTCCAGGAATGAGGTAATTCTAGACTTTAGTTATCAAGGGCAACCTTGCCTGGTAGGCAACCTCGGCTTGGGTGACCTTGGGTGTAGAAACCAGGCGATAAGAAAACCATGAACTCATGAAAATGCAATAGTAAGGTCAGCCTGAGTGGGACCGAGGTGGCTTTGTAGTACCTTGGGGGCATGGCCATAAGTGGTGGGCTTCTTAGAACTGATTTGAGTTTGAGGTGGTCAATAGTTCAATTCCCGGTGACATCCACTGCCTTGTTTAGTGATGTCATCCCCTTGTTTGTGGAATTTGGTTTGGTTGTTGTAGCCAACCATACAAGAAAAAAAAAAGCATCGAATCAATTTGTGTTTGTATTTGGAAGGGAATCACGATTTGCTTGTGGAGGGGGGAGGTGATGAAATGGAGCGCTTGGAAGGGGCAATCTTGAGTTTCGGAGCGGTATATTTGTAATACCATATAACCACAAACATCTTCGTTCGAAATTTGAAATTGTGTCCTCCAAACCCTCAAATTCAAAACCTGCTTCCTCACAAGCAAATAATATTTGTTGCTCATGTACAATCATGCCTTGGCTTGACGTTTTTTTTGGACGGGGAGTACAACCATGATTTGATTTTGAGTTTGTTTCTTCAAATTAGAACCAAATTTTACATGATTTAATGTTGCTATTGCAAACTAAATTCACAACACCATTACTTAAATTTTCGTACTTCAATTAAAATCAAGCCACAATTACACAATTTTTGCTACTTCAAATTGAAATCAAGCCACAATTACTCATATTAGACTTCTTTAAACTAAAACCAATCCACCATTATTCAAGTTAGACTACTTCAATCTAAAATCAATTCACTTAGAAAAAAATTTTGTACTATGTACTTCAAACGATAACCAAGTCACCATGATTTAATTTTTGTTACTTCAAACTAAAACCAAGCCATCATGATTTAATTTTTGTTACTTCAAACCAAAAGCAAGTCACCATGAATAAATTTTGCTACTTCAAACTAAAAGGAAGCCACTATGATTTAATTTTGGTACTTCAAACTAAATTCACGCACCATTACTTAAATTTTGCTACTTCAAATTAAAATCAAGATATCATGATTTAAATTTTCCTACTTCAAACTAAAATCAAGCCACCACGCTTTAAATTTTTCTACTTCAAACTAAAACCAAGCCACCAAAATTTAAATTAGACTACTTTAAAATTAAATCAATCCACCATGATTTAAAGTTTGCTACTTCAAACTAAAAGGAAGACACCATGAATCAAATTAGACTAATTCAAACTAAAATCAATTCACCATGATTTAGATTAGACTACTTCAAACTAAAACCAAGCCACCATGATTTAAATTTTGCTACTTCAAACAAAAAGCAAGCCACCATTAATGAAATTAGACTAATTCAAACTAAAATCAAGCCACCATGATTTAATTTTTGAAGCACCACTATTAAAATTAAGCCAGCATTATTTCAATTTTGCTACTTCAAACTAAATTCACGCCACCATTACTTAAATTAGACTACTTCAAAATTAAATCAATCCACCATGATTTAAAGTTTACTACTTCATATTAAAATGAAGGACATGATGGTTTAATTTAGGAAGGACATTTCAAATTCAAGTGTTGTGCTTTTGTGGAGGGAAAAGTACAAAATCTTTTCACATTTTCTTTTTGTGTAAATGTTTAGAGGGAAGTACAAAATTCCTTCCCATTTTTTTTTCCCAGGTAAATGTTTAGGGTATACAATTTATAGGATTTAGGATGGCCTCGGGTTCCTTCATAAGTGTAAACAAAAACGGACATTGGCTACCTCGGGTGTTGGGTGACCGCGCTTGAAGGGCAACCTCGTATAAGGTGCAACCTCGGGTACAAAAGTTCGTCTTTGTTTGATCAAACTTGGTTTCAGAGGTCTGTTGGCGACCACGGGTTCGCCAACCTCGGGTGGAATGACTTCGAGTAATTCTGGACCTTGGTTATCAAGGGCGACCTTGGCTTAGGCGACCTCGCCTGGTAGGCGACTTCAACTTAAGCAACTTCGGGTGCAGAAACCAGGCTATAAGAAAACTATGAACTCATGAATAAGGTCCGCTTGAGTGGGACCAAGGTGGCTTTGTAGTACCACGAGGGCATGGCCGTAAGTGGTGGGCTTCTTAGAATTCATTTGAGTTTGAGGTGGTCAACAGTTTGATTTCCAATGACATCCTCTGCCTTGTTTGGTGATGTCACCCCCTTGGTTGTGGGATTTGGTTTGGTTATGGTAGCCAACCATACAAAAAAAAAAAAAAAAAGCGTCCAATCAATTTGTGTTTGTACTTGGGTGGAGATCACAATATACTTATGGGGGGAGGTGATGAAATGGGAGGCTTGGAAGGGACAGTCTCGAGTTTTGAAGCGGGATTCCTCCAAACCCTCAAAATTCATCACTTGCTTCTTCACAAGCAAATTATATTTGCTGCTTATTTACAATCACACCTTGGCTTGACATTTTTTTGCGTGGAGAGGGTGGATAAATGACATTTTGAGTGCAGCCACGATTTGATTTTGATTTTGATTTTGTTTCTTCACATTAGAACCAAGTTTTACATGATTTAATTTTGCTACTTCAAATTAAAATCAAGATATCATTATTTCATTTTGTGCACTTCAAATAAAATCCAAGCCACCATGTTTTCATGTTGATACTTCACAAATAAAACCAAGCCCCCTTGATTTAATTCACCTACTTCAAACTAAATGCAAGCTACTCTGATTTAATTTGGCTAATTCACATTCAAATCAAGACACCATAATTTAAATTTTGCTACTTCACATTAAAAGCAACACACCATGATTTATATTTTGGTACTTCAAACTAAAACCAAGACACCATGATTTACATCTACTACTTCACATTCAAATGTAGGCACCATGATTAATTTTCCCACTTCAAACCAAAATCAAGCCACCATAATTTAAATTTTAGTACGTGAAACTAAAACTAAGCCACTATAATTTAAATTTTGCTACTTTACATTCAAATCAAGTCACCATGATTTAAATTTTGCCACTTCAAACCTGCATCAAGCCAATTTTGCTACTTCAAACTAAAAGCAAGCCACCATGATTTAGTTTTGCTACTTCAAATTAAAATCAAGATACCATGATTTAGTTTTGCTACTTGAAACTAAAATCAAGCCATCATGAGTTAATTTTGCTAATTCACATTAAAATAAGGACACTATAGTTTAATTTGGAAAGGACATTTTAAAGTCATGTGTTGTGCTTTTGTGGAGGAAAAAGTAAGAAATTCCTTCCCATTCTTTTGAAATGTAAATGTTTAGGGAAAAGTATGAAACCACTTATCATTTTTTTTCCCAAATAAATGTTTAGGGTACACAATTCATTGGATTTAGGATGGCCTCGGGTTCCTTTATAAGTGCACTCAATCATAATTCACTATTAACTTATATGCCACATTTAATGCAAGATCACTTCATGGGGATCTAAGAAACGCAGAAGTATTGGAAAGTGTGCTCTCTCTTCATTAGATGCCATATTTCATTATATTGTGGATTTTTTTGAATGCCTTGGTGACCTACCATACGGTTAGAAAGCCTCAATCAGTCGGTCGCCATAAACTGCAAACGCTGAAGAGTGCTGCGGACATCCGATTAGCCCTTTATTTTTTGGCATAATAGGGCCACATCGCATCATTTCAAAATAAATGTCTATTTTTTGCCAGAGAAAATTAATTTAATTTTGCCTAAGACTTTTCCTTTTTGTCAAAAGTGTGGACAAAGTCGGCTAATTTTGATGAAAAAGTGCAAATTTTTGATTGAATAGTGTTTTTTATCCAAAATATGGATGAATGTAGAAATATTGTACTTCACAAAATTTCAAATGAGTGCCATCTTGGTTCCATCCCAAAAATTCAAAAACAAAGGTCTATGGCTGCCTAGGCGCGGTCGCCATAGACAGGTGCGGTCGCCTGAATTACCCGCAGTCGCCCAACCGAGTCCGGACAACTGAAGCAAACGCAATCCCCACATACCCGAGGTCACCCGTTGTACCCGCGGTCGACCGTCATACTCGAGGTCGTCTAAACCCGGACACGCGGTCGCCTAGTACCCGGACGCGTGATCGCTTTGTACCAGTACGCGCCTCCTTCCCACCATCCGCATGCGCCTCTGGACAAATTCGGGTACTTAAGTGTTCCCCACACCCATAGTCTCCAATCCTGGCTCTACGCATTGTCTTTCATCCACCTTGAAGTGGTTGACTGTGTGCTCGTGGGCCGAGGTGAATTAGGAGGGGCAAGTTTTTGCCCTTTTTATCTACGATTTAGTCCAAACCCACATCGATTGTTTTGAACAAGCTCCATGTCTAATCCAAGGGAAGGTAGTAGCACAAGGCAGGAATCTCCTTGGGATCCGAATGATGTAGAGAACTTTGAAGTGCCTATATCTACAGGTCGGGCAATGGGGAGTTTTCCCCAAGGGAGGAAGAAAAATAAGCAATCAGCACATTATAGGGATCCAACGTATCTTCCTTCAAAGTATACAAAGTATGCATACAAAGTGTGTTTGCAATGGTATGAGGGAAAGAGTGTGGAATTCTTGGAGTCTACATACTCAAGGGATCCAACAATGGGCAGCGTGAAGTTGACGGATGATTTGACAATTTTAATACAAAGCAATGGCAAAGGATCCCAGGCTTTTAACGATGTGGACTTCACTTATGCTGACAAACTATACGCCTGGTTGGATGACGTTATCAAGCAATGCATATTCAATACCAAGAAGCTGATGGAAGAAATGCGCCCACAAGTGCCAAGCTATCCAGGAGGTGAACAAGCCAAGGAATTTGTGTTAAAGATGGAATGGTGGGCGACAACAATAAAGAAACTATCAAAACAATCAGTAAGGGGAAAAATCAATTAGTCAAGTGGAAAAATAACACTACCCTTGCGGCATTTCAGCGAGATGGTGGATTGTTTGTGACATGGATCTCTCATTTGGCAAAGGTGGTGGCCCTCACTGGATTTATACGTGAAGGTGGGCATGAAAAGGTGTGTAAGGTGCGCATTGAAGGGATGGATACAATCTCGCCATACATTGCTCTTGCTGCAAAATTGCCAAAGACAAACAATATGCATGACGCGAGGGTGGAACGGTCCATAGAGGCCCTTGCCTGCCCCTTAAATATTCTTGGTGTAATTAAATTCTTTGCCATTCATTCAAGAACTATGGAAGCATACACATTATGGTGGAATGGTGGTAACCTTGATGAGTTGAGGGGACAAGATAGCAAGGTACCAATGAGTTTTGAATGGAACAAAGTGAAGCGGCTGACGAACCATTTGAAGGAGAAAAAAAAAAAGTTGACTTGTTTTGAAGACACAAGGGAAAGATGGCGTGGGCTCTAGTGTACATGACACATCTCATACACAAGTCTCTGGTGTTACACAATGGCTTGTCTCCGAGGAATGCAATGTTGCATTTCCCTGATTATTCAAATGACATAATCCACATTGGGATTTGTGATTGGAGAATTTCAAGTCGTTTTGACGAAAAAGCCCCATCGCATTACGGCTACCCCGATGTAGATGAGAGGGAATGACAATAGCGGCAACGTTGGTGGGTGGCTCTGGAGTTGCTCTATGTACATGGGCCCCAAAATTCCGAAACAAGCATAGAGATTATGCAATTAACATGGAAATATACACAGCACTGGGACTCATACTCTATTAAGAAGTTGAAGGAACGGATGAAGATTGGAGATATGACTGACTTTGACCCGGACCTATTCAAGAATGTTGGCGGATCTAGGTTTTTTGCTTATAAGTTGGGTCAACTTGTGAACCCTGATCCAAAGAAGAGACAGACATGCATTGAGATGACGTACTCGCTCATGGCTGCACCATGGTGCATAAAGCCCTCCAAAGCATTTTTTCAAGACTCAACTGTATAGAAGGAGTGTACGAGTTCCTGTGGTGAGGATAGCACATGGAAGAAATGAAAATGTAAGCCCTGTTGTTTGCCTCTATTTTTGTAGTATGGTATATGAATCTATAAAAGTACTTCTTACCATGTGCAATCTCATAAGTAAATCTAATATTGTATATGTAGTCTGCTCAATTTTATGTACAAAATCTTGAAGCTTGATTTTGTTTTGGAAACTATGTACTATATTAGATTGCAATGTGATTGGAATTGTTTGCTTGCAAATTATTGAGTGTATCCAATTTAGAAATCCATATGTCAATTAGTGGATGTTGTTGTAAGATTTCTTTTTTGCATCACTTATTTTATGTGATTATTTCAAAAGAAAACATTAATTCCTTCAAGCCTATAAGTGTCAGTTTGAAAGAACGATTGAAAGGAAATACATCCAAAATTCAAAGAATTGTTATTTTCCATTCATCAAGAATTGTGATTAGAAATCAGGAAAAAAAAAATTAGTTATTTTTCATCCCTTAAATAATTGTTAGGTAGAATTGTAGAATTTAATTTAGGATTAAAGAAAATTCTAAACTGTAAATAGATTGTAGAGGGAATTGCCACAGTAATAGCTGGTATCCACAGTGAAATTGTTGTTCTAAGAGATCATGACCTTGTGAAACCTATAAAAAAAAGATGTTTGAATCATGAGCCCTCAAGGCCGAAACACCAACGCTACTTGTACCACGAGTGCTTATAATTTCAAATGACTTGTACATCATTGTTTTTTAGAATTATTCATTGGGAAGTTTCCAATTTGTCAATTTCAAGGATAAAAAAGTTGCTAAATATTGTGGGCAAGCCGTGTTGGTTTTGGTTGTCGAATTTGAAATAGAATAAGAACCCTATATGAAACTCTGAACTTTTCCCTTTCCTTTAAATTTTTTCTTATAGTTTTTTTTTTGGCTCTTTAAAAAGCTTTGATTCATTTCATTTGGATATTTTATAAGAAAGTCATGGACAATCTTGTTTTTTGGTCACTTAGAGCATCTTCCTAAAGAAAAAAACTTGCAGAGTTGTAAAATTCTTTTCTAAACGCCATTTTTACAATTTAAAAAAAAGGATCCACAAGGTTAATTTTTGGGGTAGAACAATCTTGCCACTAGGATTAGTGCTACTTCAAACTCCATATAAAAGATATTAATATTTTAGATTTTTTTTGTATCTACTCCTACTTAATAATTTATGGAATAATTAAAATTAAGTTTATTTGGATTTTTTCCCCTTTACTTGCTGAATTCAATTCTGTACTATAAAGATTATGGACACTCTGAGTTTTTTAGCAATTACAGCATCTTCTTGAAAAAACAACTTCTGGAACGACTGGGAGTCCTTTCTGGACTCAAATTTGACAATTTACTTCCAAAAAAGTTTCACAAGGTTAAGATTTCTTGCTAGAACAATGTCACCATTGAAATTAGTATATTTCAACCCTATCTTACAGCTATTAATGATTTCATTTTTTCTCAATCTTGAACCTACTTCTATTTCACAAATTTTTAATGAGTGAAAACTAAATGATTTTGTTTTGAATTTTTTTCCTAGATTCTTAGTGCATTCACAAAATCATTATGTTTGGATTATTTACAACTTGTACATTTTTCTATTCATGGTCTTTGCGTTCTAATTTCATGAAATTTTAGTTTTTGGTTCTTTAAACTATAGGGCATGGCAATTAACTTTTTTCTGTTTGTGAATTATGTTCAAAAATATGGGGCTCTAATTTTAGTGCCTTCACCAAATCTTTCTAATTGGATTATTTACAACTTGTACATTTTTTTGTTTTAGGGTCTTTGCATTCTAAATTCATGACATTTTAGTTTTTGGTTCTTTGAACTATAGGGCATGTTAGTTAATTTTTTTCTCTTTGTGAATTATGTTCAAGAAAATAAGGCTCTCGTTTTTGTGCGTTCACAAAATCTTTCTATTTGGATTATTTACAACTTGTACATTTTTCTTTTTATGGACTTTGCTTTCTAATTTCATGACATTTTAGTTTTTGGTTCTTTAAACTACAGGGCATGGTAATTAATTATTTTCTCTTTGTGAACTATGTTCAAGAAAATAAGGCTCTAATTTTAGTGCATTCACAAAGTCTTTATATTTGGATTATTTACAACTTGCACATTTTTTTTTCACGCTCTTTGCATTCTCATTTCATGAAATTTTAGCTTTTGGTTCTTTAACTACAAGGCATGGTAATTAACTTTTTTCTAATCATGAATTATGTTCAGAAAAATGGGGCTCTAATTTTAGTGCACTCACAAAATCTTTATGTTTGAATTACTTACAACTTGTACATTTTTTTTTTCACGCCCTTTGCGTTTTAAGTTCATGACATTTTAGTTTCTGATTCTTTAAACTGTACGGCATGGTAATTAGCTTCTTTTTTGTCCAAGAAAAATGTTCAAAATTATAGGGCTCTAATTTTGGTGCGCCCACAAAATCTTTATGTTTGGATTATTTACAACTTGTACATTTATATTTTCACAGTCTTTGCATTTGATTTTCATGACATTTTAGTTTTTGATTCTTTAAACTACAAGGCATGGTCATTAACATTTTTCTATTCGTGAATTATGTTAAAAAATATGGGGCTCTAATTTTAGTGCGTTCACAAAATCTTTCTATTTGGATTGTTTACAACTTGTACATTTTTTTTCTCACGCTCCTTGTGTTCTAAATTCATGACATCTTAGTTTCTGGTTCTTTAAAGTACAGGGCATGGTAATTAACTTTTTCCTATTTGTGAACTATGTTTAAAAATATGGGGCTCTAATTTTAGTGCCTTCTCAAAATCTTTCTAATTGGATTATTTACAACTTGTACATTCTTTTTTTCACAATCTTTGCATTCTAATTTCATGACATTCTTATTTTTTATTCTTTAAACTATAAGGCATGGTAATTAACTTTTTTTTGTCTGTGAAATATGTTCAAAAATATGGGACTCTAATTTTTGTGCGCCCACAAAATCTTTATGTTTGGATTATTTACAACTTGAAGGTTTTCTTTTTTCACGGTCTTTGCGTTCCAATTTCATGACATTTTAGTGTTTGGTTCCTTAAACTACAAGGCTTGGTAATTAATTTTTTTCTCTTTGTGAGTTATGTTCAAAAAAATAAGGCTCTCATTTTAGTGCGTTCACAAAATCTTCATGTTTGGATTATTTACAAGTTGTACATTTTTTTTTCATGCCCTTTGTGTTCTAGTTTTATGACATTTTAGTTTTGGGTTCTTTAAACTATAGGGCATGGTAATTAACTTTTTTGTTTGTGAAATATGTTCAAAAATATGGGGCTCTCATTTTTGTGTTCCCATAAAAACTTTATATTTGGATTATTTACAGCTTGAACATTTTTATTTTCATGGTCTTTGCATTCAAATTTTATGAAATTTTAGTTTTGGGTTCATTAACTACAGGGCATGGTAATTAACTTTTTTCTGTTCGTGACAATGGGGCTCTAATTTTAGTGCGTTCACAAAATCTTTCTGTTTGGATTATTTACAACTTGTGTATTTTTTTTTTCACACTCTTTGCATTCTAATTTCATGAGGTTCTAAGTTTTGGTTCTATATCTAGGAAGCATACTAAATAGCCTTTTTTGTTCGTGAATTATGTTCAAAAATATGGGGATCTAATTTTGGTGCCTTCACAAAATCTTTCTAATTGAATTATTTACAACTTGTACGTTTTTTTGTTTCACGGTCTTTGCGTTCTAATTTCATGACATTTTAGTTTTTGTTCTTTAAACTACAAGGCCTGGTAATTAATTATTTTCTCTTTGTGAACTATGTTCAGGAAAATAAGGCTCTTATTTTAGCACATTCACAAAATCTTTGTGTTTGGATTATTTACAACTTGTGTGGGTTTTTTTTCACGCTTTTTGAGTTCTAATTTCATTAAATTTTAGTTTTTGGTTCTTCAACTACAGGGCATGGTAATTGACTTTTTTCTAATCATGAATTATGTTCAGAAAAATGAGGCTTTGATTTTAATGGGCTTACAAAAATTTTATGTTCGGATTACTTACAACTTGTTTATTTTTTTTTTCACGCTCTTGCGTTCTAATTTCATGACATCTTAGTTTTGGGTTCTTTAACTACTGGGCATGGTAATTAACTTTATTCTGTTCATGAATTATGTTCAGAAAAATAGGGCTCTAAATTCAGTGCGCTCAATAAAAATTTATGTTTGGATTACTTACAATTTGTACATTTTGTTTTTCACACCCTTTGTGCCCTAATTTCATGACATTTTAGTTTCAAGTTCTTTAAACTACAGGGCATGGTAATTAACTTTTTTTTAGTCTGTGAAATATGTTCAAAAATACAAGTCTCTAATTTTGGTGCGCCCATGAAATTTTTATGTTTGGATTATATACAACTTGTACATTTATATTTTCACGGTCATTGCATTTGAATTTCATGAAATCTTAGTTTTTGATTCTTTAAACTACAGGGCATGGTCATTAACATTTTTCTATTCATGAATTATTTTCAAAAATATAGAGCTCTTATTTTAGTGCGTTCATGAAATCTTTATGTTTGGATTATTTACAACTTGTACGTTTTTTTTTTTTTGCGCTCTTTGCTTTCTTTATGTTCAAAAATACAGGGGTCTAGTTTTGTTTTTTATCACAAAATTTTTGTGTATGGATTATTTACAACTTGTGCGTTGTTCTTTTCCATGCTCTTTGCGTTCTAATTTCATGACATTTTAGTTTTTTATTCTTTAAACTATAGGACATGGCAATTTACTTTTTTTTGTTCGTGAATTATGTTCAAAAATGTGGGGCTCTAATTTTGGGGCGTTCACGAAATCTTTTTGTTTGGATTATTTACAACTTGTGCAATTTTTTGTTCACGGACTTTGTGTTTTAATTTCATGAGGTTTTAGTTTTAGGGTTCTTTAAACTACAGGGCCTGGTAATTAATTATTTTCTATTTGTGCATAATGTTCAAGAAAATAAGGCTCTAATTTTAGTGCGTTCACAAAATCTTTCTGTTTGGATTATTTACAACTTGTGCGGGGGGGTTTTCACGGTCTTTGCATTCTAATTTCATGACATTTTAGTTTTTGGTTCTTTAAACTACAGGGCATGGCATTTAATTTTTTTCTAATCATGAATTATGTTCAAAAAAATGGGGCTTTAAATTTAGTGCATTCAATAAAATTTATGTTTGGATTATTTAAAATTTGTACTATTTTTCTTTTGCACTCTCTGCGCTCCAACTTCATAAAATTCTAATTTTTGGTTCTTTAACTACAGGGCATGGTAATTAACTTTTTTTTTGTTCATGAATTATGTTCTTAAGTATGAGGCTCTAATTTTAAAATGTTCACAAAATCTTTTTGTTTGAATTATATACAACTTATACATTTTATTTTTTCACTCCCTATGCGTTCTAATATCTTGACATCTTAGTTTTTTGTTCTTTAAACTACAGGGCATGGTAATTAACTTTTTTTTGTTCGTGAACTATGTTCTTAAATATGGGGCTCTAATTTTAAAGCGTTCACAAAATCTTTATGTTTGGATTACTTACAACTTGTACCTTTTTTTTTTCACAGTCTTTGCATTCTAATTTCACGAAATTTTAGTTTTTGGATCTTTAACTACAGGGCATGGTAATTAACCTTTTTCTATTCGTGAATTATGTTCAAGAAAATAAGGCTCTCATTTCAGTGCATTCACAAAATCTTTTTGTTTGGATTATTCACAACTAGTAAATTTTTTTTTTCACGGTCATTGCATTCTAATTTGATGACATTTTCTTTTTTTGGTTCTCTAAACCACAGTGCATGTTAATTAATTATTTTCTCTCTGTGAATTATGTTCAAGAAAATAAAGCTCTAATTTTAGTGAGCTCACAAAATCTTTATGTTTGGATTATTTACAACTTATATGTTGTTGTTTTTCATGGTCTTTGCATTCTAATTTCATGACATTTAAGTTTCTGGTTCTTTAAATTACAGGGCATGGTAATTATCTTTTTTTTGTTTGTGAAATATATTCAAAAATATTCGGCTCTAATTTTGGTGTGCCCACAAATTTATTATATTCGGATTATATGCAACTTGTGCATTTTTATTTTCACAATCTTTGTGTTCTTATTTCATGAAATTTTAGTTTTTGGTTCATTAACTACAAGGCATGGTAATTAACTTTTTCCTGTTTGTGAATAATGTTCAAAAATATGGGGCTCTACTTTTAGTACACTCACGAAATCTTTATGTTTGGATTACTTACAACTTGTACATTTTCTTTTTCACGGTCTTTGTGTTCTAATTTCATGACATTTAAGTTTATGATTCTTTAAATTATAGGGCATGGTATTGAACTTTTTTCTGTTTGTGAAATATGTTCAAAAATACGGGGCTCTAAATTTTGTTTGCCCATGAATTCTTTATGTTTGGATTATATACAACTTGTACATTTTTATTTTCATGGTCTTTGTGTTCTGATTTCATGAAATTTAAGTTTTTGGTTCATTAACTACAAGGCATGGTAATTAACTTTTTTCTATTTGTGAATTATGTTCAAGAAAATGGGACTCTAATTTTAGTGCATTCACGAAATCTTTATATTTGGATTATTTACAACTTGTACATTTATTTTTTCACGCTCTTTGCGTTCTAATTTCATGACATCTTAGTTTACGGTTCTTTAACTATTGGGCATGGTAATTAACTTTTTTCTGTTCGTGAACTATGTTCTTAAATATGGGCTCTAATTTTAAAGCGTTCACAAAATCTTTCTGTTTAGATTATAAACAACTTGTACGTTTTCTTCTTTCACGGTCTTTGCGTTCTAATTTCAAGACATTTTAGTTTTTCATTCTTTAAACTATAGTGCATGGTAGTTAATTACTTTCTCTCTGTGAATTATGTTCAAGAAAATAAGGCTCTAATTTTAGTGCACTCACAAAATCTTTTTGTTTGGATTATTTGCAACTTGTACATTTTTTTTTCACACCCTTTGTGTTCTAATTTCATGACATTTTAGTTTCCAGTTCTTTAAACTATAGGGCATGGTATTTAAATTTTTTTTTTTTGTGAATTATGTTCAAAAATATGGAGCTCTAATTTTAGTGCATTCACATAATCTTTTTGTTTGGATTATTTACAACTTGTACATTTTTTTTTTCACAGTCTTTGCGTTCTAATTTCATGACATTTTAGTTTTTGGTTCCTTAAACTATAGGGCTTGGTAGTTAACTTTTTTCTGTTCGTGAATTATGTTCAAGAGAATAAGGTTCTCATTTTAGTGCGTTCACAAAATCTTTCTGTTTGGATTATTTACAACTAGTAAATTTTTTTTTTCACGGTCATTGCGTTCTAATTTTATAACCTTTTTTTTTTTTGGTTCTTTAAACCACAGTGTATGATAATTAATTATTTTCTCTCTATGAATTATGTTCAAGAAAATAAAGCTCTAATTTTAGTGCACGCACGAAATCTTTATGTTTGGATTATTTACAACTAGTACATTTTTTTTTTCACACCCTTTGCGTCTTAGTTTCATGAAATTATAGTTTCAGGTTCTTTAAACTACAGGGCATGGTGATCAACTTTTTTCTGTTTGTGAATTATGTTCAAGAAAATGGGTCTCTAATTTTAGTGCGCTCACAAAATCTTTATGTTTGGATTATTTACAACTTGGACGTTTTGTTTTTTTTGCGGTCTTTGCGTTCTGATTTCATGACATTTAAGTTTCTGATTCATTAACTACAAGGCATGGTAACTAACTCTTTCTTGTTTATGAATTATGTTCAAAAATATGGGGCTCTAATTTTAGTGCACTCACAAAATCTTTATGTTTGGATTATTTACAACTTGCACATTTTTTTTTCCACACCCTTTGCTTTCTAATTTTATGACGTTTTAGTTTTTGGTTCTTTAAACAATAGGGCATGGTGATTAACTTTTTTCTATTTGTGAGTTATGTTCAAAAGTATGGGGCTCTAATTTTGGTGTGCCCGCAAATTCTTTATTTTTGGATTATATACAACTTGTACATTTTGATTTTCACGGTCTTTATAATCTGGTATCTTGAAATTTTAGGTTTTGGTTCATTAACTTCCAGGCATGGTAATTAACTTTTTTCTGTTTGTGAATTATGTTAAAAAATATGGAGCTCTATCTTTAGTGCGCTCACGAAATCCTTTTGTTTGGATTATTTACAACTTGTACGTTTTGTTTTTTCACGGTCTTTGCGTTCTAATTTCATGACATTCTAGTTTTTGGTTCTTTAAATTACAGGGCATGGTGATTAACTTTTTTTTGTTTTTGAAATATATTAAAAAATGTGGGGCTCTAATTTGGGTGTGCTTACAAATTCTTTATGTTTGGATTTTATACAACTTGTACATTTTTATTTTCACAATCTTTGTGTTCTGATGTCATGAAATTTAAGTTTTTGGTTCATTAACTACAAGACATGGTAATTAACTTTTTTCTGTTTGTGAATTATGTTCAAAAAAATGGGGCTCTAATTTTAGTGTATTCACAAAATCTTTTTGTTTGGATTATTCAAGACTTGTACATTTTCATTTTACACTCTATGCGTTCTAATTTCATGAAATTTTAGTTTTTGGTTCATTAATCTACCGGGCATGGTAAATAACTTTTTGTTGTTCATGAATTATGTTAAAAAATATGGGGCTCTATTTCTAGTGCGTTCACAAATTCTTTCTGTTTGGATTACTTACAACTTGTATGTTTTATTTCTTCACGGTCTATGCGTTCTAATTTCCTGACATTTTAGTTCTTGGTTTTTGAAACTACAAGGCATGGTAATTTACTTTATTCTGTGTGTAAATTATTGTCACAAATATGGGGCTCTACTTTTGATGCGCCTACAAAATCATTATACTTGGATTGTTTACACCTTGTACGTTTGTTTTCTTCACGGTCTTTGCGTTCTTATTTTATGAGATTTTAGTTTTTGGTTCTTTAAACTTTAGGGCATGGTAATTAATCTTTTTTCGTTTGTGAAATATCTTCAAAAAAATAAGGCTCTAATTTTAGTGCGCTCACAAAATCTTTATATTTGGATTATTTACGACTTGTACATTTTTTCTTTTTGCTCTTTGCGTTCTAATTTCATGACATTTAAATCTTTGGTTCTTTAAACTACAGGGCATGGTAATTGATTATTTTCTCAAAATCTTTATGTTTGGATTATTTACAACCTCTACATTTTTTTTTCACGCTTGTTGCGTTCTAATTTCATGAGATTTTAGCTTTTAGTTCTTTAACTACAGGGCATGGCAATTAACTTTTTTCTAGTCATGGATTATATTCAAAATAATGGGGCTCTAATTTTAGTGCGCTCACAAAATCTTTATTTTTGGATTATTTACAACTTGTACGGGGGTTTTTTCACAGTCTGTGCCTTCTAATTTCATGTCATTTTAGGTCTTGGTTTTTGAAACTACAAGGCATGGTAATTTACTTTTTTCTGTGTGTGAATTATTGTCAAAAATATGGGGCTCTACTTTTGATGCGTCTACAAAATCTTTATGTTTGGATTGTTTACACCTTGTATGTTTGATTTTTTCATGGTTTGTAGGTTTTAGATTTTGGTTCTTTAAACTTCAAGGCATGGTAATTAAATTTTTTTTAATCATGAATTATGTTCAGAATAATAAGGCTCTAATTTTAGTGCGCTCACAAAATGTTTATGTTTGGATTATTTACAACTTGTACATTTTTTTTCACGCTCTTTGCATTCTAATTTCATGACATCTTAGTTTTTGGTTCTTTAACTACTGGGCATGGTAATTAACTTTTTTTTGTTTATGGCTTATGTTCCAATAAATGGGGCTCTAAATATAGTGCGCTCAATAAAAGTTTATGTTTGGATTACTTACAATTTGTACTGTTTTTCTTTTGTGCTCTCTGAGCTCTAACTTCATGAAATTTTAGTTTTTGGTTCTTTAACTATAGGGCATGGTAATTAACTTTTGTTTGTTTGTAAATTATGTCCAAGAAAATAAGGCTCTAATTTTAGTGCGTTCACAAAATCTCTCTGTTTGGATTATTTACAACTTATACACTTTTTTTGCACTCTCTTTGGATTCTATTCTCATGACATTTTAGTTTTTTGTTCTTTAAACTACAATGCATGGTAATTAGTTATTTTCTCTCTGTGATTTATGTTCAAGAAAATAAGGCTCTAATTTTAGTGCGCTCACGAAATCTTTATGTTTGGATTACTTACAACTTGTACATTTTTTTCTCACGCCCTTTGCGTTCTAATTTCATGAAATTATAGTTTCAGGTTCTTTAAACTACAGGGCATGGTAATTAACTTTTTTCTGTTTATGAGTTATGGTCAAAATAATGGGGCTCTAATTTTAGTGCGCTCACAAGATCTTTATGTCTGGATTATTTTCAACGTGTACATTTTTCTTTTCATGCTCTTTGCGTTTAATTTCATGAAATTTTCGTTTCTGGTTCTTAAAACTACAGGGCTTGGTTATTAACTTTTATTTATTTGTGAATTATCTTTAGGAAAATGGGGCTCTAATTTTAGTGCGCTCACAAAATCTTTATGTTTGGATTATTTACAACTTGTACATTTTTTTTTCACTCCCTTTGTGTTCTAATTTCTTGACATCTTAGTTTTTGGTTCTTTAAACTACAAGGCATGGTTATTAACATTTTGTTTATTTGTGAATTATGTTTAAGAAAATGGGGCTATAATTTTAGTGCGCTCACAAAATCTGTATGTTTGGATTATTTACAATTTGTACATTTTTTTTTCACAATCTTTGCGTTCTAATTTCATGACATTTTGGTTTTTGGTTCTTTAAACTAAAGGGCATGGTAGTTAATTCTTTTCTCTTTGTGAATTATGTTCAAAAGAATAAGGCTCTAATTTTAGTGCGCTCACAAAATCATTATGTTTGGATTATTTACAACTTATACATTTTTCTTTTCACGCTCTTTGCGCTCTAACTTCATGAAATTCTAATTTTTGGTTATTTAACTACAAGGCTTGGTAATTAACTTTATTATATTCATAAATTATGTTCAAAAAATATGGGGCTCTAAATTTAGTTCAGCCACAAAATCTTTATGATTGGATTATTTACAACTTGAACGGGTTTTTTTCACGGTCTTTGCGTTCTCATTTCATGACATTTTAGTTTTTGGTTCTTTAAACAACAGGGCATGGTAGTTAATTCTTTTGTAATCGTAAATTATGTTTAGAAAAATTGAGCTCTAATTTTAGTGTGCTCACAAAATCTTTATGTTTGGATTATTTACAACTTGTACAATTTTTTTTTCATGGTCTTTGCGTTCTAATTTCATGACATTTTTGTCTTTGGTTCTTTAATCTACAAGGCATGGTAGTTAAATTTTTTCTCTTTGTGAATTATAATAAAAAAATAAGGCTCTAAATTTAGTGCACTTAGAAAATCTTTATGTGTTGATTATTTACAACTTATCCTTTTTTTTTTCACGCTCTTTTTGTTCTAATCTCATGAAATTCTAGTTTGTGGTTCTTTATCTACTGGGCATGGTAATTAACTTTTTTCTGTTTGTGAATTATTTTCACAAAAATGGGGCTCTAATTTTAGTGCATTCACGAAATCCTTTTGTTTGGATTATTTACAACTTGTATGTTTTGTTTTTTCATGGTCTTTGCGTTCTAATTTCATGAAATTTTATTTTTTGGTTCTTTAAACTACAAGGCTTGGTAATTAATTTTTTTCTCTTTGTGAATTAGGTTCAAGAAATGAAGGCTCTAATTTTGGTGCGCCCACAAAATCTTTATCTTTGGATTTTTTTTAACTTGTACATTTTTATTTTCACGCTCTTTGCGTCCTAATTCCATGAAATTTTAGTTTTTGGTTCCTTAAACTACAGGGCATGGTAATTAGTATTTTTCTAATCATAAATTATGTTTAGAAAAATGGGGTTCTAACTTTAGTGCGCTCACAAAATCTTTATGTTTGGATTATTTACAACTTGTACATTTTTTTTTCACTCCCTTTGCGTTCTAATTTTATGACATCTTAGTTTTTGGTTCTTTAAACTACAGGGCATGGTAAATAACTTTTTTCTTTTCGTGAATTATGTTCAAAAGTATGTGGCTCTAATTTTGGTACGTTCACAAAATCCTTCAGTTTGGATTATTTACAACTTGTACGGGGTTTTTTTCAAGGTCTTTGCGTTCTAATTTCATGACATTTTAGTTTTTGGTTCTTTAAACTACAAGGCACGGTAGTTAATTTTTTTCTCTTTGTGATTTATTTTCAAAAAAATAAGGCTCTAACTTTAAGATGCTCACAAAATCTTTGTATGTGGATTATTTACAACTTATCCTTTTCTTTTTTCACGCTCTTTGCGTTCTAATCTCGTGAAATTCTAGTTTGTGGTTCTTTATCTACTGGGCATGGTAATTAATATTCTTCAAATGTGAATTAGGTTCAAAAATATGGGGCTCTAACTTTAGTGCATCCACAAATTCTTTATATTTGGATTATTTAACACTTGTACATTTTTTTTTTCCACAATCATTATGTTCTAATTTCATGACATTTCAATTTTTTGTTCTTTAAACTACAAGGCATGGTAATTAATTATTTTCTGTTCATGAATTATGTTCAAGAAAATGAGGCTGTAATTTTAGTTCAATCACAAAATCTTTATGTTTGGATAATCTACAACCTGTACATTTTTTTTTCACACCCTTTGCGTTCTTATTTTATGAAGTTTTAGTTTTTGGTTCTTTAAACTATAGGGCATGGTAATTAATTATTTCCTGTTTGTGAATTATGTTTTAAGAAAATATGGCTCTTATTTTTAGTGCGCCCACGAAATCTTTATATTTGGATTATTTACAACTTGTACATTTTTTTTTTCACGGTCTTTGCGTTCTAATTTCATGACATTTTAGTTTTTTGTTCTTTAAACTACAAGGCATGGTAATTAATTTTTTTTTGTTCGTGAATTATGTTCAAAAAAATGGGGCTCTAATTTTGGTGTGCCCACAAAATCTTTATGTTTGGATTACTCACAACTTGTACATTTTTTTTTTGCTCTTTGCGTTCGAACTTCATGAAATTTTAGTTTTTGGTTCTTTAAACTACAGGGCATGGTAATTAATTACTTTCTCTTTGTGGATTATGTTCAAGAAAATAAAGCTCTTAATTTAGTGCACTTACAAAATGTTTATATTTGGATTATTTACAACTTGTACATTTTTTTTTTCACACCCTTTGCGTTCTAATTTCATGACGTTTTAGTTTCTAGTTCTTTAAACTACAGGGCATGGTAATTAATTATTTTTTCTCTGTGAATTATGTTCAAGAAAATAAAGCTCTTAATTTAATGCACTCACAAAATGTTTATGTTTGGATTATTTGCAACTTGTACATTTTTTTTTCACACCCCCTGCGTTATAATTTCATGACATTTTAGTTTTTGGTTCTTTAAACTACAGGGCATGCTTATAAACTTTTGTTTGTTTGTGAATTATGTTCAAAAAAATGGGGCTCTAAATTTTGTGCGCAAACAAAATCTTTATGTTTGGATTACGTACAATTTATACATTTCTTTCTTCACGGTCTTTGCGTTCTAATTTCATGACATCTTAGTTTTGGGTTCTTTAAACTACAGGGCATGGTAATTATCTTTTTTCTATTTGTAAATTATGTTAAAAAGTATGAAGCTCTAATTTCTGTGCGTTCACGAAATTTTTTTTTTTTGATTATTTACAACTTATATGTTTGTTGTTTCACGCCCTTTGCGTTCTAATTTCATGATACTTTAGTTTTTGATTCATTAACTACAGGGCATGGTAATTAACTTTTTTCTGTTCGTGAACTATGTTCAAAAAAATGGGGCTCTAATTTTAATGCGCTCACAAAATCTTTATGTTTGGATTATTTACAACTTGTACATCTCTTTTCTTTACGGTCTTTGTGTTCTAATTTCATGAGATTTTAGTTTTTTGTTCTTTAAACTACAGGGCATGGTAATTAACTTTTTTTTGTTTGTGAATTATGTTCAAAAATTTGGGGCTCTAATTTTGGTGTGCCTACAAAATCTTTATGTTTGGATTATTTACAACTTGGACGGGGTTTTTTTTCACGGTCTTTGCATTCTAATTTCATGAGAATTTAGTTTTTTACTCTTTAAAATACAAGGCATGGTAATTAATTACTTTCTCTCTGTGAATTATGTTCAAGAAAATAAGGCTCTAATTTTAGTGCACTCACAAAATCTTTATATTTGGATTATTTACAATTTGTACATTTTTTTTCCACACCCTTTGCGTTCTAATTTCATGACGTTTAAGTTTTTTGTTCTTTAAACTACAGGGCATGGTAATTAACTTTTTTCTGTTTGTGAATTATGTTCAAAAAAATGGAGCTCTAATTTTAGTGCGCTCACAAAATCTTTATGTTTGAATTACTTACAACTTGTATGTCTTTTTTCTTCACGGTCTTTGCGTTCTAAGTTCATAAGATTTAGAGGGCATGGTAATTAATTGCTTTCTCTCTGTGAATTATGTTCAAGAAAATAAGGCTCTAATTTTAGTGCACTCACAAACTCTTTTTGTTTGGATTATTTACAACTTGTACTTTTTTTTTTCACAATCTTTGCGTTCTAATTTCATGACATTTTAGTTTCTGGTTCTTTAAACTACAGGGCATGGTAAATAACTTTTTTTTGTTTGTGAAATATATTCAAAAACATGGGGCTCTAATTTTGGTGTGCCCACGAATTTTTTATGTTTGGATTATATACAACTTGTACATTTTATTTTCACGGTCTTTGTGGTCTGATTCCATGAAAATTTAGTTTTTGGTTCATTAACTACAAGGCATGGTAATTAACTTTTGTCTATTTGTGAATTATGTCCAAGAATATGGGGCTCTAATTTTAGTGCGATCACAAAATCTTTATGTTTGGATTATTTACAACTTGTACGTGTTTTTTTTTCACAGTCTTTGTGTTCTAATTTCATAACATTTAAGTTTATGATTCTTTAGATTACAGGGCATGGTAATTATCTTTTTTCTGTTTGTGAAATATGTTCAAAAATATGGGGCTCTAATTTTGGTGTGCCCACAAACTCTTTATGTTTGGATTATATACAACTTGTACGTTTGTTATTTCACGCCCTTTGCATTCTAATTTCATGATACTTTATTTTTTGGTTCATTAACTACAAGGCATGGTAATTAACTTTTTTCTATTTGTGAATTATGTCCAAGAATATGAGGCTCTAATTTTATTGCGCTCACAAAAGCTTTATATTTGGACTAGCGGTTGGCGCTTGCTTTGCTACACATAAAAAATATTACTTTCATCAATTTTTCATGTGATAGAATGTAGATAGATAAAGTATGTATAATCTTTAAAGGAAAATATTGACATCTTTATACAATATTCTTGGACATAATTCACAAATGTCATTTAAAAACCTCATGGTAAACCACATTTTTTACTGTTCCCACGGCATGTGAATTGTCATTAGCAACCTTAATGTTTGCAGGATGTCTACCACGAGACAAAGCCACATATCTTGACTATGGCTAAATTCTTCATTTCAAAGATAAATGCTGATTTGATTATATGATTGGCCTTGCGATTTATTGATTGTCATTGCAAAAGCACCAGTGACAAGAAATTGTCTCCGGCATAGTGTAAATGGCAAGCGGCTATCATGTGTGATTCTTGGAATGATGTGTGATTCTTGGAATCAACACTTCTTGGCCATGATGACGCCCTTCCACAATTTCACACAATAATACAGATGGAGATACTTGTAACAAACATAAGCGACTACTTTTGCACAAACCTTTTGTCGGATTTAAGTTTCTTAGCAACATCACATATTGACCACATCTAAGATTTAATTGATGAGGTGGCAAACCACTAAGATGTAGAGAATTTAAAAACTCTATCGGATAATGATGGGTATTTTCATCATTTTTGTGAATAACATCAGCGCTAAAACATTGATGCACATCACCAAGCATACGGTCAGTGATTTTACGGATGATTTCTTGGGCATCATCATTTCGGACAGCCAAGATTACACGCTTAGAGAAATCAACCGGGTCATCAAAAATTGCATCAATGAATCCATTTAGAGGATTTTCATGCGCAACCATTCCAAACGGTAGCTCTACCTTTGAATCGGTTTTGCCTTCACCATTATTTAATAAAAATTGTTGAAAACCTGGTTGACTTTGTAAATGCATATTAGTGGTCAAATGAAAATGTTGCCTTAGCGGAAACAAATATGAACGTCGCAAGCAAGCTTCAACAGTTTGCTCACGACCTCCACCTACAACAACAGACAAAGTTTGGCGGAAATCACTACCATATAAAACTACAAGACTGCCATTTGGAGTATCAATACCTCGAATATCTCGCAATGATCGATCTATTGCTTTGAGCATAAATCTATATCCAGCACAAGCTTCATCAAGTACAATCAATTGTACTTCACGCAAGCTTTTAGCTAATGATGATTGGGCACTAATCAAACATGTTGATTTTTTATGCAATTGTAATGGAATGGCAAGAGAAGAATGTGCTGTTTGTCCTTCTTGCAAAAGACAAGCAGCAATTTCACTTGTTGCCATTGCCATACATTTAATGCCACAACCCCGAAGATAACCTAATATGGTTTTGTATACAAAAGTCTTGCCAGTACCCCCAGGGCCGTCCAAGAAAAACAACTTACACGGAGGATGAGGTTCTAAAATGGCATTAGTAACTGCATTGAAAACAATGCGTTGTTCTTCATTTAGTTTGTCCACGTCTTCTACTATAAAGCTAATGTTTAAATTATCTAAATTATTGTTGTCATCATTGGCATCATCAACAACATCAACAACATTTGGATAACTAAATTCATTCAAATCTTGAATGTCAAAAAAATCTTCAATGCGTTTAGCATTAAACGATAAATGTTCATTAACAGACAAAATTGCTTTGCTATAGCAATTTTGATCATTACGCCAGTCATCAGACATAGCATCAATATGTCTCCTCAACAAACTAAGAGGATCCAATGGTTGTCTAAACACAAGAAGCGTTGCAAACAATCGTCGAATTTGTCTAGGCAATGCAATGATGGTTGCCTCTTGGAGACAATTGTCCCATTCACCATCATCTTGTAAAAGTCCTCTTGCAATGCAAGCAGCTTTGTATGTTGGATGTACTATATCTTGAAGACAAAATAGGTCATCAAAGGAAGTTGGTGCCTCAACATGAGTCAACAACAAACGCAAGTAAAATAATTCGGTACCTACAGGAACCATATTTATTCTACCAAAAACTTTTATCTTGCATTGTCTTTTTTCCCACAAATTTTCTTCTCATTCCACTTATAGTACAATGAAAGATCCATATATCGTAGAAGCATATGATTGCTTTGATTGCCAGAAGCAATCAAGGCACAAATGCGGCGATTGAATTCAAAAAACTCTGTAAGTTTGGTTTTAGCGTTGATCAATCATTGATTGTAGAGATGTTCCTTCTTGGAAGGTAACATATTGTTGACCGGGAAGATGAATGGGTAAACAACAACTACTATAACTCTTGTTGTTGGTTTCAAAACCAAAGAGCCTCCAACATGCTTCTTGCGCGGCGACATAACGTCCCTCTAAAAATTCCTTAATCTCATCAACAACCTCATTTGTTTCTACAACACCGTGATTTGGCCCCTTAAAAATAATTTATAGAGGTATTTCACAATTTTTACTGAATTGCAAATCTCCACATTAATATAATAATTAAAACGGCCTATTAAATTTGGATTGTATGGCACAATCCATCAATTGTCCAAATGGACAATTTGACCTTGCGTATGTTTTTCAACATAGCAACTGTCATTTCGACGACGATACTAAACATGACCATCACCATCCATCTCGGTGATATCTCGAGATTGCATTGGATAATGCTTGGAGCATTTTTCATCCTCCATGCATGGACAATTGGGATTATCCAAACTACATGGACCATGCATCATGTGCTTAGCAACTGCAGCATAAAGTTGCAGTTACCTATTCGAATCTGGAATGTCAGCACATACAACTCTATCTACAAGGTCACAATTGTTGACCTTGTCTTTCAACCAAAGAAGAATGTGAGCATGAGGGAGACCATGCTTTTGAAGCTCAATAGTATAACAAAAAACAATTGTCTCCCTCAATACATTTTTCTTTGTGATTTCGTCTATCATTGCTTTTAATTTGAGCTCAAAGACACGCACTACAACATCTGGACAATCAAGAGGACTTTGACCTGGTTCAAGCTCAACAATGATCTCAACCCAATTTGGATTACATATCATTGTGACAAATAAATCCGGTTTGCCTAAAACTCTAACTAAGACCATACTATCGTGAAAGAGTTCCTGTATGTATCGAGGAGATCCAGTGAATGTTGCAGGTAAAACAATGCGACGCCCAATGCGTCCTACATTGTCGTTGTACATAGCATCTACAATGCCCTGATAACATTCTGCTTGATGATGTCTAATGAAAAGCAAGTTTTCATATTCTACACGCTAATATTGATCTACTACATATTGTTGGAATAATCTACCGGCTTTATGCAGTACATTAGATTCGGGTCGCTTATGAAGCATATATTGGACAAATGATTTTAAAGTCATTCCAGTATTTGCTTTGAAAGTGGGTGACCACCCGCATCGACCATCCGGAAACAACAAAGGATAGGATAAAGCATTATAAGCTGGATCAATTTCCCTTATCCAATGTAACCTCCACCATGTTGGTGAAGAATAATATCTTGACCGGATTCTAAATGTTGTTCATCAAGAATAACAGCAGCAACCTCTGGAACCACAGGTTGATTGTATCGACGATGATGTTCATCGGCAGGAGTCTCACCGGAGATATCAAGTCCCATGTTATGTCCTTCCAAAAGAACATGACGTGAAGACTTAAACCCATGAACCAATGCATTGATTGATTCTAAAACCTCTTGGATGTTATTAATGGTCTCACGATCAAGATTATCAAAAATCTCTAAGCGACAGTTGGTTTACAAATCATCATCTAAAAAGTAAATTTGTGTAAATCTTGCACCATGATCTATTTTGGGTTCTAAATCTCCAATGTGATGGCATAACTCTCCATTTATACGAAAAGTATATACTCCTCAACCCTCGGCCTGGCTAGACTGAAATTTACTATGCATATTTTTAAACGCAAATGCTTGGTTATATTTTGTAATGGATTTAAGAAATCCTCTAGAATTGGGTGTAATACCCATAAAAAGCTCATTGAGCATCGGATGAACAGTAGGATGGCTAACGTGTTCACTGGCAACTTTGCCATTGTAACAACAAATTGTTGCTTTTTTTTTTCCTAAAACGAAATGCTAAACATTTCGGACATTGAATAGACATAGATCCATTACTATCATTGGCAATATCTACATAATTATCAATTGTAAACAAAGCCCGAGCCATAGTCTACAAAAGAAGACAGTCTTAAATCCTAAAACTTGCACTTTAGAATGTGGAAACTTTTCAAATCACAAAAAGAAAATGGGTGTAAAATTGTACCTATATAACTTGTACTCTAAAAGTATACACCGCTTGAATACGCTCTACCTCACTCCAAATTTTCTGTCTCCTAACATCCATAACAGATCAATATATATTCAACAATAAAATTTTGGATGTTGGCATCAATTTCAAAATTTAAGTCAAATTTGGCCGAATTGATCAAATTCAAATTAATGTGCATCATATTGATCAAACCATTGAAATTATATTAATTGTTTATGTTTGCATCAAAAAATC
This sequence comes from Neckera pumila, assembly GCA_963969595.1. Taxonomy (NCBI): domain Eukaryota; kingdom Viridiplantae; phylum Streptophyta; class Bryopsida; order Hypnales; family Neckeraceae; genus Neckera; species Neckera pumila. The sequence goes on along the minus strand of OZ018418.1, from coordinate 302,077 downwards.
TTAAAGTTATTCAAATTTGATTCTAAGTAGGACACATTACTGACATTAGTTAACATTGCGTTAATAATATTTGACTCATATTGTTCAAATGAAATTCATATTGCCCAAATTAGATCAAATGATGTTCAAAGTGCTCAAATTAGGTCAAATTGTTGACATTAAGCTCAAATTAGATTACATTGCTCCAAAGTAAACTCAAATTGTTCATATTAAGCTCAAACTGCTGACAATATGCTCAAATTAGGCCAAATTGCTCACATTAAATTCAAATTAGGTTACATTGCTCACATTAAGCTCAAGTTGCTCACATTAGGTCAAATTGTTGACATTAAGTTCAAATGAGAGTACATTACTCCAAATTACACTCAAATTGCTCACATTAAGTTAAATTGTTGGCATAAAGCTCAAATTAGGTTACATGGCTCCAAATTACACTCAAATTGCTCACATTAAGTTAAATTGTTGGCATAAAGCTCAAATTAGGTTACATGGCTCCAAATTACACTCAAATTGCTCACATTAAGTTAAATTGTTGGCATAAAGCTCAAATTAGGTTACATGGCTCCAAATTACACTCAAATTGCTCACATTAAGCTCAGATTGCTCACATTAAGTCAAATTGTTGACATTAAACTCAAATTAGGTTACATTGCTCCAAATTACACTTAAATTGCTCACATTACATTCAAATTGTCGACTTAAAGCTCAAATTAGGTCAAATTAGGTTACATTGCTCCAAATTACACTCAAATTGCTCACATTACACTCAAATTGTTGACATTTAACTCAAATTAGGTTATACTACTCCAAATTACACTCAAAATGTTCACATTAAGCTCAAATTACACTCAAATTGCTCACATTAAGCTCAAATTGTTCACATGAAGTCAAATTGTTGATATAAAGCTCAAATTAGGTTACACTGCTCTAAATTACACTCAAATTGCTCACATTAGGTTAAATTGTTGAAATTAAACTCAATTTAAATCAAATTGCTCACAAATTGCTCAATGAAGCTTATACCACTCAGCTTAGATTAAAACGCTCCGAGAATGCTTCAAGAATGCTCCAAGAATGCTCCAAGAATGCTTCAAGAATGCTCCAAGAATATTCCAAGAATGCTTCAAGAATGCTTCAAGAATACTCCAATTGCTCTAATTTGGGTCTAAATACATCAATCTCTTGTGTTAGATTAGATTGAAACTCAAATGACATTCAAATTTTTCAAATGAAACTAAATGTTCAAACCACCATTCTATATATGAATTCCAAATTTGTTCAAAACAAATGTAAAGAAGATACCTTGGAGGTATTGTTGAGCTCAAGAATACCACCACTTGATCAATTTCTTCCTTCACAACCAATGGTGACTAAAATTGAAGAATTAAAATTAAAATTTCTCAAATTGCAAAGACTTTGTAAATACTTTGTTGTGGAAACCAAAATTGCTTCAATCTCAAAAAAGTTTCAAATCATTTGATAGTAAGAACAAAACAATAGAATCACAAACATTCAAAGCTTAGAAAATCATAGAATTGTGGAAGTGAAATGAAGTGTGAAGCCAAGAAAACCTAAACCTTCATAATATCACTATACCTCTGTAATATCACATTTTTGCATTGTGCGATATTACAGAGGCGCAGTGGCCGTTGAAACTGTAATATCATACAGTGTTAAAATGTGATATTACAGAAAGATCAAGACTCTGTAATATCACACAGTGTAAAAATGTGACATTACAGAGGACCCTGTGATTTTAGTAGTATGACTATTTACAACTTGTACGTCTTTTCTCTTCACGGTCTTTGCATTCTAATTTCATGAGATTTTAGTTTATTGTTCTTTAAACTACAAGGCACTGTAATTAACTTTTTTCTGTTTGTGAATTATGTTCAAAAATATGGGGCTCTAATTTTGGTGTGCCCACGAATTCTTTATGTTTGGATTATATACAACTTGTACACTTTTATTTTCAAGGTCTTTGTACTCTGATTTCATGAAATTTTAAATTTTTTGGTCTTTAAACTATAGAGCATTGTAATTAACTTTTTTCTGTTTGTGAATTATGTTAAAAAATATGGGGCTCTAATTTTGGTGTGCCTACAAAATCTTTATATTTGGATTATTTACAACTTAATTTTTTTTTCACGGTCTTTGCGTTCTAATTTCATAAGATTTTAGTTTTTAATTCTTTAAATTACAGGGCATGGTAATCAGTTACTTTCGCTCTGTGAATTATGTTCAAGAAAATAAGGCTCTAATTTTAGTGCGCTCACAAAATCTTTCTGTTTGGATTATTTGCAACTTGTACATTTTTTTTTCACACCCTTTGCGTTCTAATTTCATGACATTTTAGTTTCCGGTTCTTTAAACTACAGGCATGGTGATTAAATTTTTTCTGTTTGTGAATTATGTTCAAAAATATGGGGCTCTAATTTTGGTGTGCCTACGAATTCTTTATGTTTGGATTATATACAACTTGTACACTTTTATTTTCACGGACTTTGTGTTCTGACTTCATGAAATTTTAGTTTTTAGTTCATTAACTACAAGGCATGGTAATTAACTATTTTCTATTTGTGAATTATGTTCAAAAATATGGGGCTCTAATTTTAGTACGCTCACAAAATCTTTATGTTTGGATTATTTACAACTTGTATGTGTTTTTTTTCACGGTCTTTGCGTTCTAAATTCATGACATTTAAGTTTATGGTTCTTTAAATTACAAGGCATGGTAAGAAACTTTTTTCTATTTGTGAAATATGCTCAAGAATATGAGGCTCTAATTTTGGTGTTCACACAAATTCATTATGTTTGGATTATATGCAACCTGTACATTTTTATTTTCACAGTCTTTGTATTCTGACTTCATGAAATTTTAGTTTCTGATTCTTTAAACTACAAGGCATGGTAATTAACTTTTTTTTGTTTGTGAATTATATTAAAAGATATGGGGCTCTTTACGGATGGAAGGAAGGAGCTCCCGTAGAATTTGTGATACAACAGAGGGACTTATGATTTTAGTAAGATAATGACGCAAAAGGGTGCCATCGAAGGTGGGTTTTGTGGGCCAAACTTACCCAGACAATAGGCAAGAATATTTTATCTTCTTAGGTAATTATTTTTTTTTGCAAATTCTAAATTCATATTGCAATGAAACACCCCCAATTAGCTAGGTGTGGCCTACAATATACAATTGGCACGGCACATAATACGGGTTTTTCTTTTACAATTACCCAAAGGTGATTGAAAGTGGACCGAAAGAGGTGAATTATGTGTTTTCAAAGTATCGTTGTTCGTACCAAATCTATACACATTATTTAAGACAAATATACACACACTTAGTAATCGTTTACAATTTTGGTGCTCTCTGAATATAAATATCAAGACTTCATGTAGGCAAAGTAACCCAGATTTCAAATTCTTTCAAGCCATTGCAATGTTCCAGACTTGATCTATAGTTTCACACACTCATACATTTGCCAATATACTACATAACACCAATTTGAAAAACACATGACTAAAAAACACAAAACAAAAACTATTTCTGCAAAACTAATCATAACATTTTCAACAAAATCTTATTTGCATACAAACCTAAAGATATTAAGCTAAGAATTTGGGGCGCCCATAAATCTAAAATAACTAGATGTATTTAAAATTTCAACAAAATTTTTTATGACGTTTGCATCCATCCAATTCCACGAGGTTGGAGATGCAAGGTGCATAAAGTACAGGTCATGGCGGATTCAATTTTTTATTCATTCACGTAGAACATGAAGGTAATGAAGCCAGCAATTTAACGCACTCGTAAATCACAAATGATTAGTTGTCTTCAACTTCAATGTATTTTTTTGGACGTCAGCATCCATCCAATTCCATGAGCTCGGGGATGCAAGGTGTATGTAGTACAGGATATGGTGGATTCATATTTTTTTTCATTCACGTAGCACACAAAGATAATGAAGCCACAAATTTAAGGCACTCGTAAATCTCAAATGTTTAGTTGTTTTCCAACTTCTCCATATTTCTTTTGCCGTTCGCATTTGTCCAATTCCATGAGTTTAAGGCTACAAGGTGCATAAAGCACAGGTCAAGGGGGATTCATTTTTTTTTTCATTCACGTAGCACACCAAGGGAATGAAGCCACAAAATTTAAGGCACTCATAAATCACAAATGTTTAGTTGTTTTCCAACTTCTACGTATTTCGTTTGACGTTTGCATCCATCCCATTCCATGAGTTTGGGGATGTGAGGTGCATAAAGTACAGGTCATGGCGGATCCAACTTTTTTTTCATTCACGTAGCACACCAAGGTAATGAAGCCACAAATTTAAGGCACTCAAAAACCACAAATGTTTTGTCGTTATCAAACTTCTACGTATTTCTTTAGATGATTGCATCCATCCCATTCCATGAGTTTGGGGATGCGAGGTTGATAAAGTACAGGTCATGGCAGATTCAATTTCTTTTTCACTCACATACTAGCACACCAAGGTAATGAAACCACAAATTTAAGGCACTCGTAAATCACAAATGTTTAGTTGTTTTCCAACTTCTACGTATTTCGTTTGGACGATTGCATCCATCCAAATCCATAAGGTTGGGGATGCGAGGTGCATAAGGTACTAGTCATGGCGGATTCAATTTCTTTTTCATTCACATAGCACACAAAGGTAACAAAGCCACAAATTTAGGGCACTCGTCAATCTCAAATGTTTAGTTGTTTTCCAACAGCTCCATAATTCTTTTGCCGTTTGCATCCATCCAATTCTATGAGTTTGGAGTTGTGAGGTGCATAAAGTATAGGTCATGGCGGATTCAATTTCTTTTTCACTCACGTAGCACACCAAGGTAATGAAGCCACAAATTTAAGGCACTTGTAAATCACAAATGTTTAGTTGTTTTCCAACTTCTACGTATTTCTTTTGGACGATTGCATCCATCCAAATCCATAAGTTTGGGGATGCGAGGTGCATAAGGTACTAGTCATGGCGGATTCAATTTCTTTTTCATTCACATAGCACACAAAGGTAACAAAGCCACAAATTTAGGGCACTCGTCAATCTCAAATGTTTAGTTGTTTTCCAACAGCTCCATAATTCTTTTGCCGTTTGCATCCATCCAATTCTATGAGTTTGGAGTTGTGAGGTGCATAAAGTATAGGTCATGGCGGATTCAATTTCTTTTTCATTCACGTAGCACACCAAGGTAATGAAGCCACAAATTTAAGGCACTCAAAAACCACAATTGTTTAGTTGTTTTCAACCTTCATATTTTGTTTGATGTTCGCATCCATCCAATTCCATGAGTTTGCGGATGCGAGGTGCATAAAGTAGAGGTCATGGCGGATTCGGTTTTTTTTGTTATACACGAAGAACACAAAGGTAATGATGCGTCAAGTTTAAGGAACTTGTAAATCATCAATGTTTAGTTGTTTCCCAACTTCTACGTATTTCTTTTGAGGTTTGCATCCATCCAATTCTATGAGTTTGGAGATGTGAGGTGCATAAAGCATAGGTCATGGCGGATTCAATTTTTTTCTCATTCATGCAGCACAAAAAGGTAATGAAGCCACAAATTTAAAGCATTCAAAAACCACAAGTGTTAAGTTGTTTTCTTACTGCTACGTATTTCTTATTACGTTTGCATCCATCCAATTCTATGAGTTTGGGGATGCAAGGTGCATAAAGTACAGGTCATGCCGGATCCAATTTTTTTTCACTTACATAGCACTCGTTGGTAATGAAGCCTCAAATTTAAGGCACGCATAAATCACAAATGTTTAGTTGTTTTCCAACTTCTTTGTATTTTTTTGGATGTTTGCATCCATCCGATTATATGAATTTGGAGATGCAAGGTGCATAAAGTACAAGTCATGGCGGATTCAAATTTCTTTTCATTCACATACCACACAAAGGTAGTGAAACCACAATTTTAAGGCACTCATAAATCACAATTGTTTGGTCGATTCCCAACTTCTATGAATTCCTTTTGACGTTCGCATCCATCCAATTCCATGAGTTTGGGGATGCGAGGTGCATAAAGTATAGGTCATGATGGGTTCAATTTTTTTCTTCATTCACATATCACACAAAGGTAATGAGGCCACAAATTTAAGGCACTCGTAAATCACAAATGTTTAGTTGTTTTCAAACTTCTCCATATTTCATTTGACGTTCGCATCCGTCCAATTCCATGAGTTTGGGGATGCGAGGTGCATAAATTCCAGGTCATGGCGAATTCAATTTTATTTTCATTCACGAAGCACACTAAGGTAATGAAGCCACAAGTTTAAGGCACTTGTAAATCACAAAGGTTTAGTGGTTTTCCAACTTCTATGCATTTCTTTGGATGTTCGGATTTGTCCAATTCCATGAGTTTGGGGATGCGAGGTGCATAAAGTACAAGTGATGGCGGATTCAATTTTTTTTCTAGTCACGTAGTACACCAAGGTATTGAAGCCACAAATTTAAGGCACTCAACAACCACAAATGTTTTGTGGTTTTCAAATTTCTACGTATTTCATTTGGACGATTGCATCCATCCAATTCCATGAGTTTGAGGACACAAGGTGCATAAAGTACAGGTCATGGTGGATTTAATTTTTTTTTGATTCACAAAGCACACCAAACTAATGAAGCCACAAATTTAAGGCACTCGTAAATCACAAATGTTTAGTTGTTTTCCAACTTCTCCATGTTTCTTTAGAGGTTTGCATCCATCCAATTCCAAGAGTATGGAGATGCTAGGTTGTCGTACGCGCAATCTAGCCGTAAGTATCTTTAGCCACAATGTTGTGCTAAAATGACACGAGTTATCGTCCCAGGGAATTCCAAGATGATGCTGCACATTTCAAGTTTTCCGGATTCTCTTTTCTCTTCAATCCAATCAACTATTCCTTGTTTCTGGAACTTTTAACTATCCGGAATTCAATCTGAATCCGGTTCTACCCGGAATCCGGTTTTCACTTCCAAATCAAGATGGTTTCTTTCACCTCTGTTTTACCCTCAGAGGGTCCGCTTTGATCTTTCAAGGGGTAGGGACTTCACCACTCTGACTCTACACTTACTAAACTTGACAAACACAAACAAACACCCAAATATTTAAAGGAGTTGCAACAAGGAAAAAAGATCCGGATCCTCACAACTTCCTAGACACCCGATCCAGAAAACAGGTCACTCAAGACTCGATCCGCTCCTTACTACATCGACAGATCACAAGGTTCTGGATCCTACCGGGGGTTGTTTGTTAAATGCTAGACCGTTCCGAGGTTGGCAGACCTTCTGGGAGAGTGGCCACTTCCTCTAAGCGGGCGCTTACCTCCGCACGGGTTGACAGCCGGACTCGCTTCCGCTACTCAATCAACCGGATCACCATTACGGTAGTTTAAAGGCACTGTGCACTTCCACTCAGTCAAGAATCTAACACTGTCTCAAATGTACCTTTCAAATGGAACCGACTATCCAAGACCCAGATTCCTCCTCACCCGTCTTCCTTCACACTCTAGTACAGTCACAAGCATTCAGACCAATACTTGAACACAAAGATGGAAATTTAAAAGCTCACTCAGCACTTAGATTAAAAGAAAGGAATGGAATACAAATGAAAATCTTCTAGGAAGGAATCCCCACACAACAAGCTTGCCAGCCCTTAAAAACCCATAAAAAATCGACACCTAAAAGCCAAAAAGCATCCCAGAAATCCGGGCAGCCAATCAGAGAACCACCAGAAATACCTGGAAAGTCCGTTGCCGACTTATTCTAAAAACAAATCCGGAACCAAGGTCCCAAGCGCGGAAAAACCGTTCCGAAACTAGAGTTCAAATCCTAATCAAAAATCAAAACATCATAACTAACTACTTCTTCCGCGGCTTCTTCGTACTGCTGCCGCCTTGTGTTGCTCCTGTCATCTTTGTCGGGGTGTTCCGGACACTTGCTCGAGTCTGAATTGGGCATCGGATCAGTGGAGTTGCCGTTACTTTGGTTTCCTTGTCATCGAATAGGAAGAACTCCCTATCCGACTCCATCTCAATGGGTTGCTCCAATGAAGCTCCAACTGGATCCTCGTCATCACCTTCCTCCTCTTCCTCGAATGCTCCTTCCATGTGGGTGAAGCCTTCCGGATGTGTCCGGGCCGGATTCTCAATCACAGGCATCCGGTTTGTCAAATCCGTCCAAATCAGAAAGGCTGTGACTTTGGATCCTACGGTCCCCTCTAGTACCCTTGTCATGCGCGTGGGGAACGTGACAAGGACCGTTTGCACCGGAGTATCCTGAACAACCGGAGCATCCAGACCCTTTTTGGTAACCTCCGCGGTTAACCTCTCCTTCCTTCGTGACGGCCCCACTTGACTTGCATCTTGAGCTGTAATGTCCTTCAGCAAGGCTTGAAGACCTTGCTCTGATATGGGAGTCCTTCCGGCGGGGATTGGTTTGGCCGGAGTCCTCCACAACTGCACACTCTGCACTTCCGGAAATTTGGTGAAGTCCATGACTGCTGGATCGAGAAAGCCCAACAGCTTCCTCATCTCTGCCAACACATTCTCCATCTTGATCTCATAATCCACCAGGATCTTGAGGATCATGCTTCCGGTCACTATGCCCTCTTGAACTAACTTATCGTTGAAGAGTCGAGCGTGTGTGATTTGATTCGCGGGCTGTCCCACCAAATCTGTCAATGTCCTCACTCCATGCATCACATCCGACTCTCTCTTGGATGCGAACTTCAGGGCTTCCTCCGCAACACCCAAACTGGTCTTGAGTTGGATCTTTTCTTCCTCCAGTTTCCAGATCTGCTCCTCCTTCCTACTAAGTGTGGAAGTACAAAATGTCAATATCCGGAATTTTGTTTTAATTTGGGAGTAGATTAGTGAGGTTTTTCGAAATTTTTGAATACTGAAGTAGTAACCCGGAATAGTTAGCCAAATCAGGAAATTGGGAAAAATCCGGCCTAGCAAAAACTGTAAAGTGGGTAAGGAATGGATCTTAACGGGATCCGTAAACCGGAAGGTGATCCGGATTCAGGAAACCTACAACCTAGGTTCCGGCCTAGGAACTAGGGTTCCGTTTGCAAAAGGCAGCGCATTTTTCGGCCGTCCCAACGGGTGTCGGTCGCTGGCTGGCTACTTAAGCCCGTTCTTCTCCATTTCTTCTCTCTCTTTCTTCCGCTCAAAGATGCGTGTGTTCTTGCAGGTTTGGAGCGCGCATTAGCTGAGTGAAAGAGTGGTGAGCTAGGAATCGGATAGGGAGAGAAGGAGAAGAGGGTGCTGATTGCATTGGATTAGTAGGATTCTGTCGGCGCGGTTGGAGGAATCTCGCAGATCGGCAGTTATGGCCAAGTGGCTTAATCCGGTCATACCTGCGAATCCGAAGGCGCTGATGCTTTTGGAGGGCAATCTGGACAGCATGGAATGCGCGGGGTTGCTGCGCAAGTCGTGGAATCTGAAGGACGAGGCGATGATCCACGAAGTCGTGACTGGAGCTCCGAATCAGTTTGAGTTGACGGAGCGAGGGATGTCAGCAAAGTGGACCGAGGAGATGTAGATGGAAGTCTACTCATTCCGGAAGGCGGGTTCCGGTTATGCCTTGAGGAATGACAATTACGTTCACGGGAAGTTCCGTAATCTACCCCATCCAAAGGAAGGTTTTCCAATCCACGATTGCATTGACCTGAGGCAGAGGCAGGTGCTGGAGTTCCTGGTTCCAATCTTGTATCCGGAGAAGCCGATCCGGCTCACCAGCACGTTGGGCAACACGATTTTCGGAGCGATGGAGGACAAGCCAGTACACTGGGGGAGAATATTGAAGGCCGTGGTGCAGCAACTGGTAGACGGCGTGCAGAGGGCCAAGTCTAGCCCGATCAGCACCTACCTCTTCCACCTTTACTACCACAATGGGATTGTGAGCAAGCAAGAAACCAAGGACTACAAGGTCACCAAGGAGATGTTGAAGTACGGCCTGTCTCCAGATCCAGAGAAGCAAGCTGAGGAAGCAATTCTGGAAGTGACGCCACAAAGGACGGAGAGGGTGGAAAAATTGCGGTGGAAGTCGACCGACCTGAACTCAAGAGGGAAGTAGCAAGTTTCGAAAATGGAGGAACCGGGCCGGACCTTCTCAAACCTAGGGGGGAATGAGTTGTTTGTTCCGGATTGGAGTGGTTCTAGGAGGCAAGGAAACGGTACGAGGACTTGGCGGATTTTATATGCGTGGTATCAGATGAATTGAAGGTGGAGCCGGATCAGATTTTGGGTGAGATTAGAAAGCGTCTAGATCCAACCCTGCTTAGTAGGAAGGAGGAGCACATCTGGAAACTGGAGGAAGAAAAGATCCAACTCAAGACCAGTTTGGGTGTTGCGGAGGAAGCCCTGAAGTTCGCATCCAAGAGAGAGTCGGATGCGATGCATGGAGTGAGGACATTGACGGATTTGGTGGGACAGCCCGCGAATCAAATCACACACGCTCGGCTCTTCAACGATAAGTTAGTTCAAGAGGGCATAGTGACCGGAAGCATGATCCTCAAGATCCTGGTAGATTATGAGATCAAGATGGAGAATGTGTTAGCAGAGATGAGGAAGCTGTTGGGCTTTCTCGATCCGGCAGTCATGGACTTCACCAAATTTTCGGAAGTGCAGAGTGTGCAGTTGTAGAGGACTCCGGCCAAACCAATCTCCGCCGGAAGGACTCCCATATTAGAGCAAGGTCTTCAAGCCTTGCTGAAGGACATTATAGCTCAAGATGCAAGTCAGGTGGGACCGACACGAAGGAGGGAGAGGTTAACCGCGGAGGTTACCAAAAAGGGTCTGGATGCTCCGGTTGTTCAGGATACTCCAGTGCAAACGGTCCTTGTCACGTTCCCCACGTGCATGACAAGGGTACTAGAGGGGACTGTAGGATCCAAAGTCATAGCCTTTCTGATTCGGACAGATTTGACAAACCGGATGCCTGTGATTGAGAATCCGGCCCGGACACATCCGGAAGGCTTCACCCACATGGAAGGAGCATTCGAGGAAGAGGAGGAAGGTGATGACGAGGATCCAGTTGGAGCTTCATTGGAGCAACCCATTGAGATGGAGTCGGATAGGGAGTTCTTCCTATTCGATGACAAGGAAACCAAAGTAACGGCAACTCCACTGATCCGATGCCCAATTCAGACCCGGTCATGTGTCCGGAACACCCCGACAAAGACAACAGGAGCAACACAAGGCGGCAGCAGTACGAAGAAGTCGCGGAAGAAGTAGCTAGTTAGGATGTTTTGATTTTTGATTAGGATTTGAACTCTAGTTTCGGAATGGTTTATCTGCGCTTGGGACCCTGGTTCCAGATTTATTTTTAGAATAAGCCAGTAGTGGACTTTCCGGGTATTTCTGGTGGTTCTCTAATTGGCTGCCCGGATTTCTGGGGTGCTTTTTGGCTTTTAGGTGTCGATTTTTTATGGGTTTTTAAGGGCTGGCAAGCTTGTTGTGTGGGGATTCCCTCCTAGCAGATTTTCATTTGTATTCCATTCCTTTCTTTTAATCTAAGTGCTGAGTGAGCTTTTAAATTTCCATCTTTGTGTTCAAGTGTTGGTCTGAATGCTTGTGACTGTACTAGAGTGTGAAGGAAGACGGGTGAGGAGGAATCTGGGTCTTGGATAGTCGGTTCCATTTGAAAGGTACATTTGAGACAGTGTTAGATTCTTAACTGAGTGGAAGTGCATAGTGCCTTTAAACTACCGTAACGGTGATCCGGTTGATTGAGTAGCAGAAGCGAGTCCGGCTGTCAACCCGTGCGGAGGTAAGCGCCCGCTTAGAGGATGTCGCCACTCTCCCAAAAGGTCAGCCAACCTCGGAACGGTCTAGCATTTAACAAACAACCCCCGGTAGGATCCAGAACCTTGTGATCTGTTGATGTAGTAAGGAGCGGATTGAGTCTTGAGTGACCTGTTTTCTGGATCGGGTGTCTAGGAAGTTGTGAGGATCCGGATCTTCTTTCCTTGTTACAACTCCTTTAAATATTTGGGTGTTTGTTTGTGTTTGTCAAGTTTAGCGAATGTGAGAACCACAGTGGTGAAGTCCCTACCCCTTGAAAGATCAAAGCGGACCCTCTGAGGGTAAAACAGAGGTGAAAGAAACCATATTGATTTGGAAGTGAAAACCGGATTTCAAGTTGAACCAGATTCGGATTGAATTCCGGATAGTTAAAAGTTCTGGAAACATGGATAGTACATTGGTTTGAAGAAAAAAGAGAATCTGGAAACTTGAAATGTGCAGCATCATCTTGGAATTCCCTGGGACGATATTTTGAGTTATCTTAGCACATTTTTGTGTTAAGGATACTTACGCCTAGACTGCACGTACGACACTTTTGGCCCTGCTAATAGATTCCAATCGCGTGTAGCATATTCTAGGTTGAGTCCAGTAGGAGTCAGAAGAGTATAACTTGTTTCGGAATTGTAGGACTGGAGGTTCAGTTCAGATGGAAGTGAGGAAAAGGGTTCTTGCGTCTTTAGCCGTGAGAGAATTTGGAAGAAACTGCCAACTATTGCCTCATGAGTAGGTCGTCAAGTCGGAATCAGGGTGGACGACGACCAGCTCGAGCTGAAGAAGGTCCCAGACGAGCTGTGGTCCACAGAATTCCTGCTCTCGAGTTAGACGACAAAATAGTGGTTGTACCCGTCTTATGTATTGTGCTAGTAGGAGAACTGGAACGATCACAAAGTCCGGAAGCAAGAGAGCCACTGAAAGGGGAGAGAGTAGAGCCAAAGAGGCAACTTGATCCAACTTCTTCAGAGGAAGAACAGATGGAGGACAAAGTAGAAGTCATGAATTCTAGAACCCATCTCAGATACAATAAATTCAAGGGTGACGGAAGTAAGGATGTGGATGACTGGATGGAAGAGTTTGAGGCTACTTCAGTAGCAAACCAGAAGGATCAAGGATCCAAGCAACGTATTTTTCAAGGTTTGCTAAAAAGCGAGGCCTTAAGATGGTACCAGGATGTTCCGGAAGATATACGGAATAACTGGGATCAATTGAAGGAACTCTTCCTCCGGACGTTCAGAGAGGTTGGAGGAGAAGCCCGAGCTCTCAAGAGACTAAGTAAAGTTACCATGCGCCCCAAGGAATTTTTCCGGAAGTATAGACAGAGAGTGAAGGATCTGATTAAGAAACTCACCACGGATGTAGCCGCTAGCATTCAAGTGGAATTGTATGTGGCAGGATTTCCGGAGGAGATGGCATTCCAGATCCGGCAATCCCGTTCCCACCACGTTATGGGAGGCTATGGAGTTGGCCCAGAATTACGAAAACTCAGCTCAATCGCTGCAGAGATCCATCAAAAAGAGTGCCAAGATGGAGAGAGGACGCAGTAAGAAGTACGAGAAGAAGGAGAGGAGGAGACGGATGTTGTCGGAGTTGGAACGTTTGACCTCTGATTCCGGAACAAAATCCTCCCGGATAGAGTCATCCAGCTCCGACACGGAATCAGAGGTCTCCAGCAGCAGACGACACTTACGAAGCAGAGAAGATCAAGGTAGTCGGAGCTTGGTGAAGGAGCTTGGTGAAGGAGCTTGGTGAAGGTGAAGGTGGAAGATGATGCATCCAAGAAATTCATGAAGAATATCCAAGAGTCGTTGGAAGCGATCAAAGTCAATTTGGCCAACAACCGGAAGCCCAAACGGATTGTTCCGACCACCCAAACTAACGTCTAGTGTCCAAGGTGCGGAAGACCCGGCCATTACACCAGCGAGTGTAACCTTGACTAGCAAAAGCAAATACACTATGTGGACAAAGAAGGAGTATACTACACACTACCTAAAGCAAAAGAATATGAGGAGCAGATTAATCCGGTTTTCTAGGTCCAGGCTTGATACGGGAGAGAAAGGGTACCTCAGCAACTAATCTGGGCACCCACAAATCTGTATGTAGTCGGACCCAGCCAAGGTAATTTTCCTACATCAAGGTTTCCACCTGGATGCTGTTTCTTGTGTGGTAGCCCCCATCATTATACAAACAATTGTCCTCATGGAAGAATAGGGTAGGGTGCACCATTGCCTCTACCTTGTCAAAATTGTGGGCAGTACAGACATGACGTTGGTGATTGTCCTAAACCTCAAGTACCTAGACCTCTCTACAAACAGGTAGAAGTTCCGCCCAGAGACCGATCCGGACTCAATTACGATTCTGTTGATGGAATTGAGAATCCGAAGAGTTGACAATCAAGGGTGGAACTTCCGGAAAGTAGAGAGGAATCTTTTCATAGAGTAGCAACCCAAAGTTCCACCAAGAACCGAGAGAATGAGAGTAGAATTAGGAAACATAGAAATAAACATAGACCTAATAGAAATCCGAATCCGGATTTTAGTGATTTTGATAACTCCGAGAGAAGGGAACCCGTTCACCCCAGAGTAGAGTTAGAAAAAGGGGTGGACCGTAATCTAATCTCCATCGACATCAGCAAGCAGATGCAGGAAAGTTTGGAGGGATCTTTGAGAGTTCCGGAATCTGCTCGCCGAGTACTCACTTTTGATGAAGCTCCGGTTGTCATCAATCCGGAACTTAAGGTGGACGAATATGATATTGTCCAAGATATCAAGGGTCAGCAGGCAAATGTTACCATTGGGCAACTCTTGCATAACAACATAAACTATCAGAAGTTGATCCGAGACGCCTGGACAAAGAAGAGGAGGAGAAGATTGAAGTTACCATCGATAGTTGTGAATTTCTCACAAGCGGAAGACTACGGAGCGCCGGAATTGGAAGTGGAAGTAGGCGGATGCATCGTGCCCGAAGTTCCAGTGGATGGCGGATTCGGAGTCAACTTGATGTTGGAAGACACGGCATTTGACCTGGGATATACATCCTTCCAAGCAACAGATCAAGTACTGAGAATGGGGGATCAATCACAGGTGTATCCGGATGGAAGACTGTCAAAAATTCCAACCCGGATCGGGAAGGAGACCTACCTCCTCAAATACGTGGTGATCCGGATAACAAAGGAAAGACCTTTCCAATGCTACTTGGGAGACCTTGGCTATACATTCTCGACCATGTTTCCGGAAATGAATGTTATAGTTTCCTGGATGGATTCTCTGGATACAACCAAGTCTTCATCCGGTTGAGGGACCAGCTGAAGACAACATTCACGATGGAATGGGGAACCTTTGCGTTTACCCGGATGCCGTTCGGATTATGCAACCCTCTGGGCACATTCCAAAGATTGGTGATGGACATTTTTTGAGATTTCCTACGACATTTTCTAGAGGTCTTCATCGATGATTTTGCAATATTCAGCTCTCGAACCTTGCATCTGGAGTATTTATGGAAGACTTTCCAGCGGTGTCGGGAGACGAATCTCAAGTTACACCCCGGAAAGTGCTTCTTTGGAATGCTTTCCGGAATATTGCTAGGACATGTGGTAAGCCGGAGAGGTTTGGAGGTGGATACAGATAAAGTGAGAGCTATGTTGGCCCTTATTGCTCCAACCCGTGTACAAAAGATTCGAGGATTCCTCAGATGTGTGGGTTATTACAGGTGATTCATTGAGGGATACGCCTGGAAGGCAATTCCCTTGACGAAATTGTTGAAGAAAGACACGGACTTCAGTTGGAATCTGGAAAGACAACAAGCTTTTGAAAGCCTGAAGACGGCTTTGGTCAAAGCCCCTATTTTGTCCCCATCGGATTGGACCAAGGATTTCCATGTCACGTTGGACGCTTCCGGATGGTGCCTAGGAGCTATTTTGTGGCAGTACGATCAGGACCAACGGGAGTGTCCCATTTACTATTCCAGCAGACAAATGAATCTGGCCGAGAGGAAATATACCACAACGGAATGTGAAGCTTTGACTGTAGTATATGCTTGTAAGAAGTTCCGTCACTATCTTCTTGGATATTGGATCGTGTTCCACATCGATCATGACTCGTTGAAGTACCTGGTTAACAAGCCCAACCTATCCGGATGGATTGCTAGGTGGGTATTATTACTTCAGGAGTTCAACTACAAAGTGATGGTCAAATCTGGAAAGACCAATGCGAATGCGGATTTTTTATCAAGATATCGTGGAAAGAAAGCGTTGGAGGACATTTCTGCCGAGTTTCCGGATGAGTTTCCGGATGATAAGGAAGTACCGGTGTTCCACCTCGACGGAGAACACTAGTCAAACTTTCAGGATATCATTGACTTCCTTACGGAACAACGATATCCAGAAGGTCTGAATCGGGAAGAGAAAGGTATCTTCCATCAGAAGGTAGCTCCCTATTCCTTGATTAAGGGAATCGTGTTCAAAATGGGAGCAAACGATCAGCTTAGGAGATGTTTGGAAACTAAGGATCAAAACAAAGTTATGAGGGATTTGCATTCCGGGCCTTCCAAAGGCCATTTTGCTGCCATCACAACAGTCAATAGGATCCGCACAGTCGGATACTGGTGGCCATATTTGATCCGCGATGTCAAGGCGTATGTGGAGGGTTGTGACCGATGTCAGCGGACAGGAGCGCCTTCCTTCCAGAATCACTAGCCACTAACTCCTATCATCCCACTTGCACCATTTGAGAAATGGGGGATAGACTTTATCGGTCCCATTGCTCTGCTGAGTGCCAGGAAGAGAAGGTACATCATCCTAGCCATGGATTATGCTACCAAATGGGTAGAAGCACGTGCCACCCGAAACTGTTCCGCCAAGATGGCTGCTTCTTCTCTGTTTACAGAAATCATGATGAGATTTGGTCATCCACTGGAACTTGTCAGTGATAGAGGATTACATTTCTTCAACGACCTGGTCTAAGATATCACCTCAAAATACTTCATCAAACACCGGAAGACGACTCCGTACAATCCCAGGGCAAACGGATTGACGGAACGGGCTAATGGTATTATTGAGAGGTCCCTAAACAAGATGGTTTCCGAATACAAGACGGATTGGGATCTGAAGCTTCCCTTAGTTATTCATGCGTACAACACATTTGACAAGAACACGACCGGAAGAAGCCCTAACTTCTTAGTGTTTGGACAGGAAGCTGTTCACGGAATTGAATTGGACATCGAAACACACCCGGTCATGAGCACCCGGAACGTAGTGCGAACAAGTGATCCGGAAACCCGACTTTTAGCAATCAAAGATCTGGAGGAAGCTAGACTCATAGCTTTAGACCACACCAAGGAAGTGCAGGAGAGAAAAAAGGCGGATCATGACAAGAAACTTTCGGCAAACCGCGGAATCAAGGTGGGCGGACTCGTACTTCTATACGACAGCCGCTACAGAATCTTTTTAGGTAAGCTACACACCAGATGGATGGGGCCCTATAGAGTCACGCAAATTTTCAAAAATGGCTCCATGCAGCTGGAGGATCTTCAGGGTGTAGTGTTTGATACCAGGGTCAATAAGTCCCGAGTCAAGAAATACAAACTGAATCCGGAATCAGATGATATAGATAGTGATGATGTTTGCGGGGACTCTCACATTTGAAAAATGGGTCATGTGGGAGTACGAAATGTCAAACTCCAGAATTCCGGATTAGTTTAGGAGTAGATTAGTGAGGTTTTTTGAAATTTTCGAATACTGAAGTAGTAACCCGGAACAGTTAGCCAAATCAGGAAATTGGGAAAATTCCGGCCTAGCAGAAACTGTAAAATGGAAAAGGAATGGATCTTAACCGGATCCGTAATCCGGAAAGTGATCCGGATTCAGGAAACCTACGACTTAGGTTCCGGCCTAGGAACTAGGGTTCCGTTTGCGAAAGGCGGCGCATTTATAGGACGTCCCAACGAGTGTCGGTCATTGGCCAGCTACTTAAGCCCGTTCTTCTCCATTTCTTCTCTCCCTCTCTTTCGCTCGAAGATGTGTGTGTTCTTGCAGGTTTGGAGGGCGCATTAGCTGAGTGAAAGAGTGGTGAGCTAGGAATCGGATAGGGAGAGAAGGAGAGGAGGGTGCCGATTGCATCTGATTAGTAGGATTTTGTCGGCCTGGATGGAGGAATCTCGCAGACCGGCAGTTACGGCCAAGTGGCTCAATCCGGTCATACCTGCGGATCCGAAGGCGCGGATGCTTTTGGAGGGCAATCTGGACAGCATGGTATGCGCGGGGTTGCTGCGCAAGCTGTGGAATCTGAAGGATGAGGCGATGATCCACAAAGTCGTGGCTGGAGCTCCGAATCAGTTTGAGTTGACGGAGCGAGGGAAGTCGGCAAAGTGGACCAAGGAGATGTCGACAGAAGTCTACTCATTCCGGAAGGCGGGTACCGGTTATGCCTTGACGAATGATGGTTACGTTCATGGGAAGTTTCGTAATCTAAAGGAAGGTTTTGCAATCCACGATTACATTGACCTGAGGCAGAGGCAGGTGCTGGAGTTCCTGGTTCCGATCCTGTATCCGGAGAAGCCGACTCGGCTCACCAACATGTTGGGCAACACAATTTTTGGAGCGATGGAGGCTAGGCCAGTACACTGGGGGAGAATATTGAAGGCCTTGGTGCAGAAACTGGCGGACGACATGTAGAGGGCCAAGTCCAGCCCGATCAGCACCTACCTCTTCCACCTTTACTACCACAACGGGATTGTGAGCGAGCAGGAAACCAAGGACTACAAGGTCGCCGAAGAGATGTTGAAGTATGGCCTGTCTTTGGATCCGGAGAAGCAAGCCAAGGAAGCAGTTCCGGAAGTGACGTTGCAAAGGACGGAGAGGGTGGAAAGTTCGCGGCAGAAGTCAACCGACCCGAACTCAAGAGCAAAGCAGCAAGTTCCGGAAACGAAGGAACCGGGCCGGACCTTCTCAGATCTAGGGGGGAACGAGTTGTTCGATTCCGGAGTAGAGTGATTCCGGGAGGCTTGGAAACAATACAAGGACTTGGCTGATTTCATATGCGTTGTATTGGACAAATTGAAGGTGGAGCCAGATGAGAGTTTGGTTGAGATTAGAAAGCGTCTGGATCCAACCCTACTCAATGTTGTACGTGCAGTCTATGCGTAAGTATCCTTAACACAAAAATGTGGTAAGATAACACGAAATATCGTCCCAGGGAATTCCAAGATGATGCTATACATTTCAAGTTTACTGATTCTCTTTTCTCCTCAATCCAACCACCTATTCACTCAATTCCGGAACTTTTAACTATCCAGAATTCAATCCAAATCCGGTTCTACTCGGAATCCGGTTTCCACTTCCAAATCGAGATGGTTTCTTTCACGTCTGTTTTATCCTCAGAGGGTCCACTTTGATCTTCCAAGGGGTAGGGACTTCACCACTCTGGTTCTCACATTCACTAAACTTGACAAACACAAACAAATACCCAAATATTTAAAGGAGTTGCAACAAGGAAAGAAGATTCGGATCCTCTCAACTTCCTAGACACCCAATTCAGAAAGCAGGTCACTCAGAACTCGATCCACTCCTTACTGCAACGACAAATCACAGGGTTCCAGAACCTACCGGGGTTGTTTGTTAAATGCCAGACCGTTCCGAGGTTGGTAGACCTTCCGGGAGAGTGGCGACTTCCTCTGGGCGGGCGCTTACTTCCGCACGGGTTGACAGCCGGACTCGCTTCCGCTATTCAATCAACCGGATCACCGTTACGATAGTTTAAAGGCATTATGCACTTCCACTCAGTTAAGAATCTAACACTGTCTCAAATGTACCTTTCAAATGGAACCGACTATCCAAGACCCAGATTCCTCCTCACCCGTCTTCCCTCACACTCTAGTACAATCCAAGCATTCAGACCAACACTTGAACACGAAGATGGAAATTTGAAAGCTCACTCAACACTTAGATTAAAGGAAAGGAATGGAATACAAATGAAAATCTGCTAGGAGGGAATCCCAGCACAACAAGCTTGCCAGCCTTTAAGAACCCATAAGAAGCCAACACCTAAAAGCCAAAAAGCACCCCGGAAATCCGGGCAGCTAATCAGAGAACCACCAGAAATACTTGGAAAATCCACTGCCGGCTCATTCTAAAAATAAATCCGGAACCAGGGTCTCAAGCGCGGAAAAACCATTCCGAAACTAGAGTTCAAATCCTAATCAAAAATCAAAATATATTCTAATTAATTACTTCTTCCGCGGCTTTTTCGAACTGCTGCCTCCTTGTGTTGCTCCTGTTGTCTTCGTGGAGGTGTTTTGACCACTTGCCCGAGTCTGGATTGGGCGCACGATCAGTGGAGCTGTTGTGACTTTCGTTTCCTTGTCATTGGATAGGACTAACTCCCTATCCGACTCCATCTCAATGGGTTGCCCC
This sequence comes from Neckera pumila, assembly GCA_963969595.1. Taxonomy (NCBI): domain Eukaryota; kingdom Viridiplantae; phylum Streptophyta; class Bryopsida; order Hypnales; family Neckeraceae; genus Neckera; species Neckera pumila. The sequence goes on along the minus strand of OZ018418.1, from coordinate 281,867 downwards.
AATGAAGCTCCAACCGGATCCTCGTCATCGCCTTCTTCCTCTTCCTCGGATGCTCCCTCTATGTGGGTGAAGCCTTCCGGATGTGTCCAAGCCGGATTCTCCACCACAGGCATTCGGCTCGTCAAATCTGTCCGAACCGGAGAAACCATGACCTTGGATCCTACGTTTCCCTCTGGTACTCTTGCCGTGCGCGTGGGAATGTGACAAGGATTGTCTTCACCAGAGTTTTCTGAACAATCAGAGCTTCCGGACCCTTCTTAGTAACCTCCGCGATCAACCTCTCCCTCCTTCGTGACGGCCCTGCCTGACTCGCAACTTGAGCCGTAATGTCCTTCAGCAAGGCTTAAAGACCTTGCTCCGATATGGGAGTCCTTCCGGCGGGGATCGATTTGGCCAGAGTCCTCCACAACTGCGCACTTTGCACTTCCGGAAATTTGGTGAAGTCCATGACTGCCGGATCAAGAAAACCCAACAGCTTCCTCATCTCTACCAACACGTTCTCCATCTTGATCTCATAATCCACCAGGATCTTGAGGATCATGCTTTCGATCACTACGCCCTCTTGAATTACCTTATCGTTGAAGAGCCGGACGCATGTGATTTGATCCGCGGGTTGTTCCACCAAATCCGTCAATGTCCTCACTACATACATGGCATCTGATTCTCTCTTGAATGCAAACTTCAGGGCTTCCTCCGCAACACCCAAACTGGTCTTGAGTTGGATCTTCTCCTCCTCCAGTTTCCAGATCTGCTCGTCCTTCCTACTGAATAGGGTCGGATCTGAACACTTTCTAATCTCACCCAAAATGACATCCGGCTCCACCTTCAATTCATCTGATACCATGCATACAAAATCAGCCAAGTCCTTGTACCATTTCCAGGCCTCCTGGAACCACTCTACTCTGGAATCGAACAACTTGTTCCCCCCTAGATCTGAGAAGGTCCAGCCCGGTTCCTCCATTTCCGGAACTTGCTGCTTCCCTCTTGAGTTCGGGTCGGTTGACTTCCGTCACGATTTTTCCGCCCTCTCCGTCCTTTGCGGTGTCACTTCCGGAACTGCTTCCTTGGCTTGCTTCTCTGGATCTGGAGACAAGCCATACTTCAACATCTCCTTGGCGACCTTGTAGTCCTTGCACTACTAGAAAAAATATGTCCAGAACAACAGATTTTCAACTGAAAAGCGTTGTCCATTCAGTTGTTTCGGACGCGTTGTACTGGACAAAATTCCACTGAAATCTGTTGTCCAAATTCTGTTGTTTCGGACATTTTTCCAAAGTTTTTTTTTTTTTTTTTTTTTTTTTTAATTAAAAAATTAATTTTTTTAGGCTACCCGAAAAACCCGGGCAGTTCGCCACGTGGGCAGTCCACCTAGGCAGCCCGCCATGCAGGTAGGCTACCTAGGCAAACAGCCACGCGGGCGGGTGAAGCCATGGGCCTTCGAACCTTGGACCTCATGGTTGAGGTCCAAGGTTCTTAGCCATTGAACCATAGCCATTACCAAGTGCATAAAGTGTGAATAGAAATTTATATATAGAGTTTTTGCATTAGTTTTTATTTTCTTTGTAAAATCAGCAGACTTTGGAGGCCATTTGGACATAGTGTAAAAACTTTTTTCAAGAAACTTTCAACTAAAAAAATTTGGGAAACCGTACTAACTTTCACCCCCAAAAATCCGTTTGCAATTTGAAGTCTCCAATCAAAAGTTATGGACAAAAATCAGAGAGGATGTTCGAAAATATCCAAAAAAATGTTTCTTGCTACCCTTCTCTGATTTTTGTCCATAACTTTTGATTGGAGACTTCAAATTGCAAAAGAATTTTTGGAGGTGAAAGTTAGTTTAATTTTCCAAATTTTCTTAGCTATAAGAATTTTTGAAAAAGTTGTTTTGCTATACCAAAATGGCCGTGAAAGTCTACTGAATTGAAAAAACATTGAATTTTTGAATGATTAAGTCAGAAAAATAAAATTCATTATACTTAAAATTCTAATTTTAGTATTGAACTTTGAATTGCCCAAGGCACAAAATTTTGGTGTCAAAAAGATTTTGATAATAAATTAAAAGATTCTAGAAAGATTCTAAAAGATTCAATTTATTTTTTAAAGATTCAGAAAGATTCTTAAAGATTCCAAGAAGATTCTTAGAGATTCCCATAAGATTCAAATTTGACCAAAAGTTGTTGATTTGGTCATTACACTATTCAAATCAACAGAAAATTGGAAGCTGTTTTATTCGCATTAACAAAAAATTCAAAAATCAGTGAAAATGGACATTCGAGTGTACAAACAACAGAATTCAATTGATTTTCTGTTGTTCTGGACACAGTTTTCTAGTAGTGTTGGTTTTCTGCTTGCTCACGATCCCGTTGTGGTAGTAAAAGTGGAAGAGTTAGGTGCTGATTGGGCTAGACTTGGCCCTCTGCACGCCATCCGCTAGTTTCTGCACCACGGCCTTCAATATTCTCCCCCAGTGTACTAGCCTGGCCTCCATCGCTCCGAAAATTGTGTTGCCCAACATGTTGGTGAGCTAGGTCGGCTTCTCCGGATACAGGATGGGAACCAAGAACTCCAGCACCTGCCTCTGCCTCAAGTTGATGCAATCGTGGATCGCAAATCCTTCCTTTGGATGGGGTAGATTACGGAACTTCCCGTGAACGTAATCGTCATTCTTCAAGGCATAACCGGTACCTGCCTTCCGAAATGAGTAGACTTTTGTCCACATCTCCTCGGTCCACTTTGCCAAATTCCCTCGCTCCGTCAATTCAAACTGATTCGGAGCTCCAATCACGACTTCGTGGATCATTGCCTCGTCCTTCAGATTCCACGGCTTGCGCAGCAACCCCGCGCATACCATGCTGTCCAGATTGCCCTCCAAAAGCATCCGCGCCTTCGGATCCGCAGGTATGACCGGATTGAGCCACTTGGCCGTAACTGCCGGTCTGCGAGATTCCTCCATCCACGCTAACAGAATCCTACTAATTCGGTGCAATCGGCACCCTCCTCTCCTTCTCTCCCTATCCAATCCTAACTCACCACTCTTTCACTCAGCTAATGCGCGCTCCAAACCTGCAAGAACACACGTGTCGTACGCGCAATCTAGGCGTAAGTATCCTTAACACGGAAATGTGCCAAGATAACACGAAATATCGTCCCAGGGAATTTCCGGATTCGATGTAGTATGTTCTAGCTATTCGACTTTTCTATCTTTATTTTCTTCTTACTTACTTTCTCTCTTTCCGGCTTCCTTCACAATCCGGATCATAAACTATCCGGAATCCGGTTTACGTCTCTGTTTCCAATCCGGTTTTCTATACCTCTGTTTTACCATCAGAGGGTCCACTATTGGTCTTGTAGAGGGGTAGGGACTCACCACTCGTTGTTCTCCTACAATTCTAACAAGCACAAATCAAAACACCCCAAGTACTCAAAGGGTTGTAGTAAGATGAGAAGATCAGAATCCTCACAGCTCCCGGATGGTAATTCCGGAAAGCAGGTCACTCAGGAATACTTCACTCTCCCTAACTACAACGACAGATCTTGGAGTCAAGTATAAGGGAGTGTGATCTTTCTAGAGGTTGAATGAATTCTAAGGTTGGCAGATCTTTCGGACAGGTGGGAACTTCCTTGGGCGGGTGCTTACCTCCGCACGGCTTGACAACCGGACTCGCTTCCCCGCTACTCAGATCCGGACTACTCTAGTAGTAATTTAAAGACACAATGCTCAGCTTCTTAGTTAACAATCCAACAACATTACAATAGCACACTCTCGACTTAGACCGTATTCTCCTAAATCTGGATTCCTCCTCACCCATCCTTTCCTTCCAACACTCAAACCACAAGGCAACACAATCCGGATACACTGATAAAGCCAAACTGCATACCCGAGAGCTTAGATTTCGAAAAGGGAATGAAATACAAATGAGTATCAACTAGGAGGGAATGAGAGGCAACTAACTTGCCCACCCTTAAAAACCCAAATCAAAACCAAAGTCAACAGCCTAAAAACAACAAAGGGCAGCCCAAAACCAGGGCAACCTCACACACACATCAAGGAAATCCCGATTTAACCGGAAAGTCCTTATCCTTAAACTTCCGGAATCCGAACCCACACTAGGATTCCGGTTCCGGACCTAACTAACTAAATTCTAATCCACCACCACAAGTAATCCCCTTTGAACTACTTGGTCATCCGAGACTTCTTTGAACTCCCGGCTCCCTACTTGGTTGTCGATTTACCGGAACCCTTGGCTGGCGTCATCTTGGCAGCTTAAGGCGGATTCTGCCGGGTCGCAGGAGACGTCTCCTCTTCATCCGTATCCTCCTCAGAATCAGTAGCGGATTCAAACTCACCGGATTCAGAGTCCTCGATTTCTTGCTTGGCTGGCTTCTTACCTTCCAGCTTCCGCTTCTCCGACTTCCGGAGTTTGAGTTGCTTCCCAGGTTCTACCATCTCCAGTTCTTCTTCCGGATATGAGAATTCAACCTCCACTATTTCCGTCTTCGTGTTCTTCCGGGTTTCCGGCTTGAGTTCCGGTCTCGCCTCTGGAGCCGGATCTCCCAAATCAATCAACTGTGTCCCCCGTGCTGGTGATGGTTCCGCCATGTGGGGGAATTTCTCCGGATGCTCCCTTGCCGGATTTATCGTTCCCATACCTTCTAAGAGGTCCCTCCGGATTGGCAATCTCTGCCCTGTCTTTCCGGATCCCGCCGGAGACTGTGAGGAAGGACTAAAAGTACTCACTGTTCCCCACTTCTGGAATTGACCCGAGGAAGGTACCTGGGGCAGCTTGAAGAGAGACTTCAAGCCTGAGTCTTCTATTGTTCCGGAAGTTCCGGCTCCGTACTTGACCGGCAACTCCATGAAGATATTCGGAAGCGGCCGAACTCGTCCTTGGCCACATCCAGAGGTCTCAGCAGCTGCCTCATTTCGTCCAAAACGGTCTTCATCTTGGCCTCGTAATCGACCAAGACTTGCAACACTCGAGATCCGGTGACGATGCCGTCGGTATCTAGTTTCTTCGTGAAGAGCGTGGACCGGATGATCAAATGTTCCGGTTGTTCTACCAACCCCTTCAAATCCCGGACGAGCTTCAGGGCATCCGTCTCTTTCTTCTGGGCTGAGATCGACTGTCCCTCCGTCTAGTGAAACTTGTTCTTGTAGTTATTCCGTTCCGCCTTCAGTAGTGCAATCTCCTTGTCCTTTTCTTGGAGTAGTGCCGGATCAGGTCTCTTCCGGATTTCGTTGAAGATTTGATCCGTCTCAACGTTCAATTCGCTGGCGACTCCCGTGATCACCCCTGCCATCTCGGCATGCATCTTCCGACACTGTGCCATCCACTGGGCTCCGGCATCATAGAAGTCAGAGACATCGGTATACTCCGGCAACGGTTGGTTCAGGGCTGGATTCAATTCCGGCACGTCCATACTTGCTCTTCGTGAATCCGGATTGGTTAACTTATGCCGTTTCTTCTTCTCCAGCGGCTTCGGTTCCGGATGCTCCTCTTCTTCTTCTTCTTCTTCGGTCGCTTCTCCCATCGGCTTCAACTCCTCCGTGAATCCGTATTTCAGGATCTGCATTCCGGTCTCATACGCAACTTGTTCCGGCGGGGTCATGTAATCATAATAATGATACAAATGGAACAAGTACGTACTGACAGGACTCTGCTTGGCCTTCTCGACCGCCATCGCCATCTTCTTGACCTTCTGGTGAATTAGGCTTGCCCAATTCACGACCCGGACTTCCAACGCTCCGAAAATTGTATTCGCGACTGTGACCGTAACTCTCGTGGGCTTTTTTGGATATACTATGGGAATCAAGAAATTCAGTAACCTCCTGTGACGCTCATTGCTACAGTCACCCACAGAGAAGCCCTCCTTGTGGTGCGGTGGCTTCTTGAATTTCCCCTCATGAAACTTATCCATCCGGATTGCGCTTCCGGATCCGGACTGCGTCAACCCGTAAGTTTCCGCCCACATCCCTTTTGTCCAGGACGATAACCGCCCTCTTGGCGTCGGCTCGAACTGGTTCGGCGCCCCAAAAACTAACTCCCGAAGAAAGTCCTCGCTCCTCATCGTCCAGGGTTTCCGGATGAACCCTATACACCCTAGTGTGAACAGATCTAACTCTAATTCTAAACGTTCACCGGGATCAGATGGAATGATCGGGTATAAGAGTTTGATAGACGGAACTGTCTTCTGTCCATGCGTTGACGTTTCCGCCATTGAACTCTAAGCCGGTGCAATCGGCACCCTCCTTTCCTTCTCTCCCTATCCGGCCTAACTCACCACTCTTTCACTCATCTAAGAGAAAACGCGCTCCAAACCTGCAAACACACACCTCCTCGAGCGGAAGAAAGAGGGAGAAGAATGAGAAGATGATCCGTTTAAGTACCCGGCCAGTGACCGACACCCGTTGGTTCGGTCATTTAATGCGCCGCCTTTTTCAAACGGATCCCTAGTTTCCGTAGGCCGGACCCCTAGTTTGTAGGTTTGCCGGAATCCGGATCTCCTTCCGGTTTCCGGATCCGGTAAAAGTCCGTCCCTTACTCCTTCTACAAACTTTTGTGAGCCGGAACTTTCCAGCTACCTAGTTTCTACTAAAAGTTCCGATTCAAGGTTCCACTACTACAAAATTTCGAAAATATTTACGGAATTGATCCTAAACTAATCCGGATTTCTAAATAATGACATTGCATGCTCCCACAACACGCATCTTCGAGCAAAAGAGAGGGAGAGAAGAAATGGAGAAGAACGGGCTTAAGTAGCCGGCCAATAACCAACACTCATTGGGACGGCCCATAAATGCGCCGCCTTTTGCAAACGGAACCCTAGTTCCTAGGCCAGAACTTAGGTCATAGGTTTCCTGAATCCGGATCACCTTCCAGATTACGGATCCCGTTAAGATCCGTTCCTTACCTACTTTACAGTTTCTGTTAGGCTGGAATTTTTCCAGTTTCTTGATTTGGCTAACTGTTCCGGGTTACTACTTCAGTATTCGAAAATTTCAAAAAACCTCACTAATCTACTCCTAAACTAATCCGGAATTCCGGAGTTTGACATTTCGTACTCCCACATGACCCATTTTTCAAATGTGAGAGTCCCCGCAAACATTATCACTATCTATATCATCTGATTCCGGATTCAATTTGTATTTCTTGACCCGGGACTTATTGACCCTGGTATCAAACCCTACACCCTGAAGATCCTCCAGCTGCATGGAGCCATTTTTGAAAATTTGCGTGACTCTATAGGGCCCCATCCATCTGGTGTGTAGCTTACCCGAAAAGATTCTGTAGCAGCTGTCGTATAGAAGTACGAGTCCGCCCACCTTGATTCCGTGGTTTGCTGGAAGTTTCTTGTCATGATCCGCCTTTCTTCTCTCCTGCACCTCCTTGGTGTGGTCCAAAGCTATGAGTCTAGCTTCCTCCAGATCTTTGATTGCTAAAAGTCGGATTTCCGGATCACTCGTTTGCACTGCGTTCTGGGTGCTCATGACCCGGTGTGTTTCGATGTCCAATTCAATTCCGTGAACAGCTTCCTGTCCAAACACTAAGAAGTAAGGGCTTCTTCCGGTCGTGTTCTTGTTAAATGTATTATACGCATGAACAACTGAGGGAAGCTTCAGATCCCAATCCGTCTTGTGTTTGGAAACCATCTTGTTTAGGGACCTCTCAATAATACCATTAGCCCGTTCCGTCAATCCGTTTGCCCTGGGATTGTACGGAGTCATCTTTCGATGTTTCATGAAGTATTTTGAGGTGATATCTTGGACCAGGTCGTTGAGGAAATGTAATCCTCTGTTACTGACCAGTTCCAGTGGATGACCAAATCTCATCATGATTTCCGTAAATAGGGAAGAAGCAGCCGTCTTGGCGGAACAGTTTTGGGTGGCACGTGCTTCTATCCATTTGGTAGCATAATCCGTGGCTAGGATGATGTACCTTCTCTTCCTGGCACTCAACAGAGCAATGGGACCGATAAAGTCTATCCCCCATTTCTCAAATGGTGCAAGTGGGATGATAGGAGTTAGTGGCTAGTGATTCTGGAAGGAAGGCGCTCCTGTCCGCTGACATCGGTCACAACCCTCCACATACGCCTTGACATCGCGGATCAAATATGGCCACCAGTATCCGACTGTGCGGATCCTGTTGACTGTTGTGATGGCAGCAAAATGGCCTTTGGAAGGCCCGGAATGCAAATCCCTCATAACTTTGTTTTGATCCTTAGTTTCCAAACATCTCCTAAGCTGATCGTTTGCTCCCATTTTGAACACGATTCCCTTAATCAAGGAATAGGGAGCTACCTTCTGATGGAAGATACCTTTCTCTTCCCGATTCAGACCTTCTGGATATCGTTGTTCCGTAAGGAAGTCAATGATATCCTGAAAGTTTGACTAGTGTTCTCCGTCGAGGTGGAACACCGGTACTTCCTTATCATCCGGAAACTCATCCGGAAACTCGGCAGAAATGTCCTCCAACGCTTTCTTTCCACGATATCTTGATAAAAAATCCGCATTCGCATTGGTCTTTCCAGATTTGACCATCACTTTGTAGTTGAACTCCTGAAGTAATAATACCCACCTAGCAATCCATCCGGATAGGTTGGGCTTGTTAACCAGGTACTTCAACGAGTCATGATCGATGTGGAACACGATCCAATATCCAAGAAGATAGTGACGGAACTTCTTACAAGCATATACTACAGTCAAAGCTTCACATTCCGTTGTGGTATATTTCCTCTCGGCCAGATTCATTTGTCTGCTGGAATAGTAAATGGGACACTCCCGTTGGTCCTGATCGTACTGCCACAAAATAGCTCCTAGGCACCATCCGGAAGCGTCCAACGTGACATGGAAATCCTTGGTCCAATCCGATGGGGACAAAATAGGGGCTTTGACCAAAGCCGTCTTCAGGCTTTCAAAAGCTTGTTGTCTTTCCAGATTCCAACTGAAGTCCGTGTCTTTCTTCAACAATTTCGTCAAGGGAATTGCCTTCCAGGCGTATCCCTCAATGAATCACCTGTAATAACCCACACATCTGAGGAATCCTCGAATCTTTTGTACACGGGTTGGAGCAATAAGGGCCAACATAGCTCTCACTTTATCTGTATCCACCTCCAAACCTCTCCGGCTTACCACATGTCCTAGCAATATTCCGGAAAGCATTCCAAAGAAGCACTTTCCGGGGTGTAACTTGAGATTCGTCTCCCGACACCGCTGGAAAGTCTTCCATAAATACTCCAGATGCAAGGTTCGAGAGCTGAATATTGCAAAATCATCGATGAAGACCTCTAGAAAATGTCGTAGGAAATCTCAAAAAATGTCCATCACCAATCTTTGGAATGTGCCCAAAGGGTTGCATAATCCGAACGGCATCCGGGTAAACGCAAAGGTTCCCCATTCCATCGTGAATGTTGTCTTCAGCTGGTCCCTCAACCGGATGAAGACTTGGTTGTATCCAGAGAATCCATCCAGGAAACTATAACATTCATTTCCGGAAATATGGTCGAGAATGATATCCGTAAAGGGCAATGGAAAGTAGTCTTTCCTGGTTGCCGTATTCAACTTTCGGAAATCCTGACAAACTTGAATCTTGATCTTCCCATCAGGTCCCTTCTTCTTAGGAACCACGACGATCGGAGAGACCCATTCCGAGTTATGAACTAGGTAGATAAATCCGGCTTCCAAAAGGGCATCAGTCCCCTCTTTTACCATCAAGGAATATCTCGGATTTAGCTGGTATTGGCGTTGTCGGACAAGAACCACTCCTTCCACCAGGTCAATTTGGTGCTCTCCCAACTCAGCCGGAATTCTACTTAAGTTAGAAACCACCTATGCGAACACGTCAAGGTATTCTTCCAATAATTTTCTGTATCCTTCCCTCTCAGATGGTGACATGGAGTTACTCATGAAGAATGACTTTCTGGAGGCAAGTTCCACCTTCTCATAGTCAGAGGGACTTACAATTGTCTTGATTCGCTCCGGTTCCACTTCTTCCGCGTTCTCTTTGAAATCACCCCAGGAAGCCTCTTGACCTAGTTTATTGAAACCGACAGCCGAAATCTTCCTTTCCATGATCTGCTGCCGTATCCAATCAAAAGAGAGTGGGATATCCACCTCTCCCGATGATCGGTCCTCTGAATGGATTTCAGGGATCACGAGTTCGGATTCTTCTCTTGCCATCTCCTGAGTAGGTTCCGGAAACTCGAAATCCGTTTCTGTCACCGATGTGAAGTAGCTGGGTATTGAGTCGAAATCTTCCGGATCCGACCAATTTGTGGTGTATCCATCCGACTCACTCGTTTCTCCCATGTAGTCCACATATTTCCAGGGGATTTGAACGCTCGGTTTCTCGACTATGAACTCTTTAGTTCCCCAATCCATCAGGGCCCTCATCGTGTATAGCCAAGGTCTCTCAAGTAGCATTGGAAAGGATCTTCCCTTTGTTTCCCGGATCACCACGTAGTTGAGGAGGTAGGTCTCCTTCCTGATCGGGAATGGAATTTTCGACAGTCTTCCAACCGGATACACCTGTGATTGATCCCCCATTCTCAGTACTTGATCTATTGCTTGGAAGGATGTATATCCCAGGTTGAATGTCGTGTCTTCCAACATCAAGTTGACTCCGAATCCGCCATCCACTGGAACTCCGGGCACGATGCATCCGCCTACTTCCACTTCCAGTTCCAGCGCTCCGTAGTCTTCCGCCTGTGAGAAATTCACAGCTACCGATGGTAACTTCAATCTTTTCCTCTTCTTCTTCGTCCAGGCGTCCAGGATCAACTTCTGATAGTTTACGTTGTCATATAAGAGTTGCCCATGGTGACATTCGCCTGCTGTCCCTTGATATCTAGGACGATATCATATTTGTCCACCTTAAGTTCCGGATTGATGACAACCGGAACTTCGTCAAAAGTGACTACTCGGCGAGCAGATTCCGGAACTCTCAAAGATCCTTCCAAGCTTTCCCGCATCTGCTTGCTGATGTCGATGGAGATCGGGTTACGGTCCACCCCTTTTTCTAACTCTACTCTGGGGTGAACGGGTTCCCTTCTCTCAGAGTGATCAAAATCACGAAGATCCGGATCCCGATTTCTGTTAGCTCTATGTTTATTTCTATGTTTCCTAATTCTACTCTCATTCTCCCGATTCTTGGTGGAACTTTGGGTTGCTACTCTATGAACAAATCTCTCTCTACTTTCCAGAAGTTCCACCCTTGATTGTCAACTCTTTGGATTCTCAATTCCGTCAACGGAACCGTAATTGAGTCCGGATCGATCTCTAGGAGGAACTTCTACCTGTTTATAGAGAATTCTAGCTACTTGAGGTTTAGGACAATCACCAACGTCATGTCCGTACTACCCACAATTTTGACAAGGTAGAGGCAATGGTGCACCCTGCCCTATTCTTCCATGAGGACAATTGTTTGCATAATGATGGGGGCTACCACACAAGAAACAGCATCCAGGTGGAAACCTTGATGTAGAGAAATTACCTTGGCTGGGTTCGGCTGCATACGGATTTGTGGGTGCCCAGATTAGTTGCTGAGGTACCCTTTCTCTCCCATATCCAGCTTGGACCTGGAAAACCGGATTAATCTGCTCCTCATATTCTTTTGCTTTGGGTAGTGTGTAGTATACTCCTTCTTCGTCCACATAGTGTATTTGCTTTTGCTAGTCAAGGTTACACTCGCTGGTGTAATGGCCGGGTCTTCCGCACCTTGGACACTAGACGTTAGTTCGGGTGGTCGGAACAATCCGTTTGGGCTTCCGGTTGTTGGCCAAATTGACTTTGATCGCTTCCAACGACTCTTGGATATTCTTCATGAATTTCTTGGATGCATCATCTTCCACCTTCACCTTCACCAAGCTCCGACTACCTTGATCTTCTCTGCTTCGTAAGTGTCGTCTGCTGCTGGAGACCTCTGATTCCGTGTCAGAGCTGGATGACTCTATCCGGGAGGATTTTGTTCCGGAATCAGAGGTCGAACGTTCCAACTCCGACAACATCCGTCTTCTCCTCTCCTTCTTCTTGTACTTCTTACTGCGTCCTCTCTCCATCTTGGCACTCTTTTTGATGGATCTCTACAGCGACTGAGCTGAGTTTTCGTAATTCTGGGCCAACTCCATGGCCTCCCATAACGTGGTGGGACGGGATTGCCGGATCTGGAATGCCATCTCCTCCGGAAATCCTGCCACATACAATTCCACTTGAATGCTGGCGGCTACATCCGTGGTGAGTTTCTTAATCAGATCCTTCACCCTCTGTCTATACTGCCGGACAAATTCCTTGGGGCGCATGGTAACTTTACTTAGTCTCTTGAGAGCTCGGGCTTCTCCTCCAACCTCTCTGAACGTCCGGAGGAAGAGTTCCTTCAGTTGATCCCAGTTATTCCGGATATCTTCCGGAACATCCTGGTACCATCTCAAGGCCTCGCTTTTTAGCAAACCTTGAAAAATACGTTGCTTGGATCCTTGATCCTTCTGGTTTGCTACTGAAGTAGCCTCAAACTCTCCCATCCAGTCATCCACATCCTTACTTCCGTCACCCTTGAATTTATTGTATCTGAGATGGGTTCTGGAATTCATGACTTCTACTTTGTCCTCCATCTGTTCTTCCTCTGAAGAAGTTGGATCAAGTTGCCTCTTTGGCTCTACTCTCTCCCCTTCCGGTGGCTCTCTTGCTTCCGGACTTTGTGATCATTCCAGTTCTCCTACCAGCACAATACGTAAGACGGGTACAACCACTATTTTGTCGTCTACCTCGAGAGCAGGAATTCTGTGGACCACAGCTCGTCTAGGACCTTCTTCAGCTCGAGTTGGTCATCGTCCACCCTGATTCCGACTTGACGACCTACTCATGCGGCGACAGCTGGCAGTTTCTTCCGAACTCTCTCACGGCTAAAGATGCAAGAACCCTTTTCCTCTCACTTCCATCTGAACTGAACCTTCAGTCCTACAATTCCGGAAGAAGTTATACTCTTCTGACTCCTACCAGACTCAACCTAGAATATGCTACACACAATCAGAATCCCCGGCAGCGGTGCCAAAAGTGTCGTACGCCCAATCTAGCCGTACGTATCTTTAGCCACAATGTTGTGCTAAAATGACACAAGTTATCGTCCCAGCAAATTCCAAGATGATGCTGCACATTTCAAGTTTTCTAGACTCTCTTTTCTCTTCAATCCAAATCAACTATTCCTCGTTTCCGGAACTTTTAACTATCCGGAATTCAATCCGAATCTGGTTCTACTCGGAATCTAGTTTTCACTTCCAAATTGAGATGGTTTCTTTCACGTCTGTTTTATCCTCAGAGGGTCCACTTTGATCTTTCAAGGGGTAGGGACTTCACCACTCTGGTTCTCACATTTGCTAAACTTGACAAACACAAACAAGTACCCAAATATTTAAAGGAGTTGCAACAAGGAAAGAAGATCCGGATCCTCTCAACTTCCTAGACCCCTAATCCAGAAAGCAGGTCACTCAGAACTCGATCCACTCCTTACTGCAAGGACAGATCACAGGGTTCCAGAACCTACCGGGGTTGTTTGTTAAATGCCAGACCGTTCCGAGGTTGGTAGACCTTCCGGGAGAGTGGCGACTTCCTCTACGCAGGCGCTTACTTCCGCACGGGTTGACAACCGGACTTGCTTCCGCTATTCAATCAACCGGATCACCGTTACGATAGTTTAAAGGCACTGTGCACTTCCACTCAGTTAAGAATCTAACACTGTCTCAAATGTACCTTTCAAATGGAACCGACTATCCAAGACCCAGATTCCTCCTCACCCGTCTTCCCTCACACTCTAGTACAATCACAAACATTCAAACCAACACTTGAACACAAAGATGGAAATTTAAAAGCTCACTCAGCACTTAGATTAAAAGAAAGGAATGGAATACAAATGAAAATCTGCTAGGAGGGAATCCCCACACAACAAGCTTGCCAGCCCTTAAAAACCCATAAAAAATCGACAGCTAAAAGCCAAAAAGCACCCCAGAAATCCGGGCAGCCAATCAGAGAACCACCAAAAATACCCGGAAAGTCCACTGCTGGCTTATTCTAAAAATAAATCCGGAACCAGGGTCCCAAGCGCGGAAAAACCATTCCGAAACTAGAGTTCAAATCCTAATCAAAAATCAAAACATCCTAACTAGCTACTTCTTCCGCGGCTTCTTCGTACTGCTACCGCCTTGTGTCGCTCCTGTCATCTTTGTCGGGTGTTCCGGACACTTGCCCGGGTCTGAATTGGGCATCGGATCAGTGGAGTTGCTGTTACTTTGGTTTCCTTGTCATCGGATTGGAGGAACTCCCTATCCGACTCCATCTCAATAGGTTGCGCCAATGAAGATCCAACTGGATCCTCGTCATCGCCTTCCTCCTCTTCTTCAAATGCTCCCTCCATGTGGGTGAAGCCTTCCGGATGTGTCCAGGCTGGATTCTCAATCACAGGCATCCGATTTGTCAAATCCGTCCGAACTGGAGAGGTTGTGACTTTGGATCCTACGGTCCCCTTTGGTACCCTTGTCGTGCGCGTGGGGAATGTGACAAGGATCGTTTGCACCGGAGTTTCCTAAACAACCAGAGCATCCGGACCCTTCTTAGTAACCTCCGCGGTTAACCTCTCCCTCCTTCGTGACGGCCCTGCCTGACTTGCATCTTGAGCCGTAACGTCCTTCAACAAGGCTTGAAGACCTTGCTCCGATATGGGATTCCTTCTGGCGGAGATCGGTTTGGCTGGAGTCCTCCACAACTGCGCACTTTGCACTTCCAGAAATTTGGTGAAGTCCATAACTGCCGAATCGAGAAAGCCCAACAGCTTCCTCATCTCTGCCAACACGTTCTCCATCTTGATCTCATAATCCACCAGGATCTTGAGGATCATGCTTCCGGTCACTATGCCCTCTTGAACTAACTTATCGTTGAAGAGCCGAGCGCGTGTGATTTGATCCGCGAGCTGTCCCACCAAATCCGTCAATGTCCTCATTACATGCATCGCATCCGATTCTCTCTTGGATGTAAACTTCAGGGCTTCCTCCGCAACACCCAAACTGGTCTTGAGTTGGATCTTCTCCTCCTCCAATTTCCGGATGTGCTCCTCCTTCCTACTGAGCAGGGTCGGATCCAGACGCTTTCTAATCTCACCCAAAATCTCATCCGGCTCCACCTTCAATTCATCTGATACCACGCATATAAAATCCGCCAAGTCCTCATACCGTTTTCTTGCCTCCTGGAACCACTCCAATCCGGAATCAAACAACTCATTCCCCCCTAGGTTTGAGAAGGTCCGGCCTGGTTCCTCCATTTTCGGAACTTGCTGCTTCCCTCTTGAGTTCGGGTCGATCAACTTCCGCCGCAATTTTTCCGCCCTCTCCGTCCTTTGCAGCGTCACTTCCAGAATTGCTTCCTCAGCTTGCTTCTCTGGATCCGGAGACAAGCCATACTTCAACATCTCCTCGGCAACCTTGTAGTCCTTGGTTTCCTGCTTGCTCACGATCCTGTTGTGGTAGTAAAGGTGGAAGAGGTAGGTGCTGATTGGGCTGGACTTGGCCCTCTGCACGCCGTCTGCCAGTTGCTGCACCACGGCCTTCAATATTCTCCCCCAGTGTACTGGCTTGTCCTCCATCGCTCCGAAAATCATGTTGCCCAACGTGCTGGTGAGCCGGATCGGCTTCTCCGGATACAGAATCGGAACCAAGAACTCCAGCACCTGCCTTTGCCTCAGGTCAATGCAATTGTGGATTGGAAAACCTTCCTTTGGATGGGGTAGATTATGGAACTTCCCGTGAACGTAATCATCATTCCTCAAGGCATAACCAGAACTTGCCTTCCGGAATGAGTAGACTTCCATCTACATCTCCTCGGTCCACTTTGCTGACTGCCCTCGCTCTGTCAACTCAAACTGATTCAGAGCTCCAGCCACAACTTCATGGATCATCACCTCGTCCTTCAGATTCCACGGCTTGCACAGCAACCCCGCGCATTCCATGCTGTCCAGATCGCCTTCCAAAAGCATCCGCGCCTTCGGATCCACAAGTATGACTGGATTGAGCCATTTGGCCATAATTGTTGGTTTGCGAAATTTCTCCATCCACCCCGACAGAATCCTACTAATCCGGTGCAATCGGCACCCTCCTCTCCTTCTCTCCCTATCCAATCCTAACTCACCACTCTTTCACTCAGCTAATGCGCACTCCAAACCTGCAAGAACACACGCATCCTCGAGCAGAAGAAAGAGAGAGAAGAAATGGAGAATAACGGGCTTAAGTACTCGGCCAGCAAACGACACCCGTTGGGACAGCCTATAAATGCGCTGCCTTTTGCAAACGGAACCCTAGTTCCTAGGCCGGAACCCAGGTCGTAGATTTCCAGAATCAGGATCACCTTTCGGATTACAGATCCCGTTAAGATCCATTCCTTTTCCATTTTACAGTTTCTGCTAGGCCGGAATTTTCCCAATTTCCTGATTTGGCTAACTGTTCCGAGTTACTACTTCAGTATTCAAAAATTTCAAAAAACCTCACTAATCTACTCCTAAACTAATCCGGAATTCCAGAGTTTGACATTTTGTACTCCCACAGAGGTGCATAAAGTACAGATCATAGCGGATCCAATTTCATTTTCATACACATACCACACAAAGGTAATGAGGCCACAAGTTTGAGGCACTCATAAATCTAAATGTTTAGATGTTTTCCAACTTCTCCATGTTTCTTTTGACGTTTGCATCCATCCAATTCCATGAGTTTGGAGATGCAAGGTGCATAAAGTACAGGTCATGGTGGATTCAATTTTTTTTTCATTCACATACCACACGAAGGTAATGAAGCCACAAATTTAAGGCACTCATAAATCAAAAATGTTTAGTTGTTTTCCAACTTCTACATATTTCTTTTGACGTTCGCATCCATCCAATCCAAGAGTTTGGGGATGTGAGGTGCAGAATATACATTTCACGGCAGATCCAATGTTTTTTTCACTCACTTAACACACAAGGGTAATGAAGCCACAAATTTAACGCACTCGTAAATCTCAAAATTTTAGTTGTTTTCCAACTTCTCCATATTTCGTTTGACATTCGCATCCGTCCAATTCCATGAGTTTGGAGATGCGAGGTGCATAAAGTACAGGTCATGGCGGATCCAACTTCTTTTTCATTCATGTAGCTCACAAAGGTAATGAAGCCACAAAATGAGGGCAATAGTGAATCACAAATGTTTCGTTGTTTTCCAACTTCTCCATATTTCTTTTGAGGTTTGTTTCCATCCAATTGCATGAGTTTGGGGATGCGAGGTGCATAAAGTACAAGTCATAGCAGATTCAATATTTTTCCATTCACATAGCACATGAAGGTAATGAAAGAAAAAATTAAAGGCATGTGTAAATCATAAATGTTTAGTTGTTTTCCAACTTCTATATATTTCTTTGGACGTTGGCATCCATCCAATTCCATAAGTTTGGAGATGCAAGGTGCATAAAATACAAGTCACGGCAAATTTAGTTCTATTTTCAGTCACATGGCAAACCAAGGTAATGAAGCCACAAATTTAAGGCACGCGTAAATCACAAATGTTTAGTTATTTTCCAACTTCTGCATATTTCTTTTGACGTTCGCATCCATCCAATTCCATGAGTTTGGAGATGCGAGGTGTATAAAGTACAGGTTATGGCAAATTCAACTTTTTATATATTCACTTAGCACACGAAGGTAATGAAGCCACAAAATTAAGGCACTTGTAAATCACAAATGTTTAGTTGTTTTCCAACTTCTACATGTTTCTTTTGATGTTCGCATCCATCCAATTCCATGAGTTTGGGGATGCGAGGTGCATAAAGTACAAGTCATGGTGGATTCAATTTTACCTTCATTCATGTAGCACACCAAGGTAATGAAGCCACAAAATTAAGGCACTCGTAAATCACAAATGTTTAGTTGTTTTCAAACTTCTCCATATTTCATTTGACGTTTGCATTTGTCCAATTCCACGAGTTTGGGGATGCGAGGTGCATAAAGTACAGGTCATGGCAGATTCAATTTTTTTTTCATTCACGCAACACACCAAGGGAATGAAGCCACAAGTTTAAGGCACGTGTAAACCAAAAATGTTTAGTTGTTTTCCAACTTCTATGTATTTCTTTTGATGTTTGCATCCATCCAATTCCATAGGTTTGGGGATGCGAGGTGCATAAAGTACAAGTCATGGAGGATTCAATTTTATTTTCATTCACGTAGCACACCAAGGTAATGAAGCCACAAATTTAAGGCACTCAACAACCACAAATATTTTGTCGTTTTCAAATTTCTACGTATTGCATTTGGACGATTGCATCCATCCAATTCCATGAGTTTGGGGATGCGAGGTGCATAAAGTACAGGTCATGGCGGATTCAATTTTTTTTTCATTCACATACCACACAAAGGTAATGAGGCCACAAATTTAAGGCACTCGTAAATTACAATTACTTGGTTGTTTTCCAACTTTTATGTATTTCTTTGGAGGTATGCATCCATCCATTTCCATGAGTTTGGAGATGCGAGGTGCCTAAAGTACAGGTTATGGCGGATTTAATTTCTCCTTCATTCATAAAACACACGAACGTAATGAGGCCACGAATTTTAGGCACTTATAGATCACAAATGTTTAGTTGTTTTCCAACTTCTCCATGTTTCTTTTAACGTTTGCATCCATCCAATTCCAAGAGTTTGGAGATGTGAGGTGCAGAAAGTACAAGTCATGGTGGATCCAATGTTTTGTTCACTCACATAGCACACAAGGGTAATGAAGCCACAAATTTAAGGCACTCATAGATCACAAATGTTTAGTTATTTTCCAACTTCTACATATTTCTTTTGATGTTTGCATCCATTCAATTCCAAGAGTTTGGAGATGTGAGGTGCAGAAAGTACAGGTCATGGCGGATCCAATTTCTTTTCCATTCACGTAGTACATAAAGGTAATGAAGACACAAAATGAGGGCAATTGTAAATCACAAATGTTTAGTTGTTTTCCAACTTCTCCATATTTCTTTTGACGTTTGCTTCCATCCAATTCCATGAGTTTGGGGATGCAAGGTGCATAAAGTACAGGTCATGGCGGATTCCAATTCGTTTTTCATTCATGTAGCACACCAAGGTAATGAAGCCACAAATTTAAGGCACTTAAAAACCACAAATGTTAAGTCATTTTCTTACTGCTACGTATTTCTTTTTACGTTTGCATCCATCCAATTCTATGAGTTTGGAGATGTGAGGTGCATAAAGTACATGTCATGGCGGATCCAATTTTTTTTCACTCATATAGCACACATTGGTAATGAAGCCTCAAATTTAAGGCACGCGTAAATCACAAGTGTTTAGTTGTTTTCCAACTTCTTTGTATTTTTTTGGACGTTTGCATCCATCCAATTATATGAGTTTGGAGATGCAAGGTGCATAAAGTACAAGTCATGGTGGATTCAAATTTATTTTCATTCACATACCACATAAAGGTAGTGAAACCACAAATTTAAGGCACCCATTAATCACAATTGTTTGATTGATTTCCAACTTCTATAAATTTCTTTTGCCGTTTGCATCCATCCCATTCCATGACTCTGGGGATGCGAGGTGCATAAAGTACAAGTCATGGCGGATTCAAATTTTTCTCATTCACATACCACACAAAGGTAATGAAGCCATAAATTTAAGGCATAGGTAAATCTTAAATGTTTAGTTGTTTTCCAACTTCTACATATTTCTTTTGACGTTCCCATCCATCCAATTCCATGAGTTTGGAGATGCGAGGTGCATAATGTACAGGTCATGGCGGATTCAATTTTTTTTTCATTCACATAGCACACCAAGATAATGAAGCCACAAATTTAAGGTACTCGTAAATCACAAATGTTTAGTTGATTCCCAACTTCTATGTATTTCTTTTGATGTTTGCATCCGTCCAATTCCATGAGTTTGGGGATGCGAGGTGCATAAAGTACAGGTCATGGCGGATTCAATTTTTATTTTCATTCACGTAGAATACAAAGGTATTGAAGCCACAAATTTAAGGTACTCGTAAATCTCAAATGTTTAGTTGATTTCCAACTTCTCCATATTTCATTTGACATTCGCATCCGTCCAACTCCATGATTTTGGGGATGCGAGGTGCATAAAGTACAGGTCATGGAGGATTCAATTTTTTTTTCATTCACATACCACACAAAGGTAATGAGGCCACAAATTTAAGGCACTCGTAAATTACAATTACTTGGTTGTTTTCCAACTTTTACGTATTTCTTTTGATGTTTGCTTCCATCCAATTCCATGGGTTTGGGGATGTGAGGTGTATAAAGTACAAGTCATGGCGGATACATTTTTATTTTCAGTCACGTAGCACACCAAGGTAATGAAGCCACAAATTTAAGGCATTTAACAACCACAAATGTTTTGTCGTTTTCAATTTTCTATGTATTTCATTTGGGCGATTGCATCCATCCAATTCCATGAGTTTAGGGATGCGAGGTGCATAAAGTACAGGTCATGGTGTGCTCAATTTTTTCTTTCATTCACATAGCACACCAAGGTAATGAAGTCACAAAATTAAGGCACTCGTAAATCACAATTGTTTCGTTGTTTTCGAACTTCTCCATATTTCGTTTGACGTTTGCATCCATCCAATTCCATGAGTTTGGGATGTGAGGTGCATAAAGTACTGGTCATGGAGGATTCAATTTTTTTTTCATTCACATACCACACAAAGGTAATGAGCCACAAATTTAACGCACTCGTAAATTACAATTACTTGGTTATTTTCCAACTTTTACGTATTTCCTTGGAGGTATGCATCCATCCATTTCCATGAGTTTGGAGATGCGAGGTGCATAATGTACAGGTCATGGTAGATTCAGATTTTTTTTCATTCACATACCACACAAAGGTAATGAAGCCACAAATTTGAGGTACTTGTAAATCTTAAATGTATAGTTGTTTTCCAACTTCTCCATGTTTCTTTTGACGTTCGCATCCATCCAATTCCATGAGTTTTGGGATGCGAGGTGCATAAAGTACAGGTCATGGCGGATTCAGTTTCTTCTTCATTCACGTAACACACGAAGGTAATGAAGCCACAAATTTAAGGCACTCATAAATCACAAATGTTAGGTTGTTTTCAAACTTCTCCATATTTCTTTTGAAGTCTGCTTCCGTCCAATTCGATGAGTTTGGGGATGCAAGGTGCATAAAGTACAAGTCATGCCGTCATGGCGGATTCCAATTTGTTTTTCATTCATGTAGTACACCAAGGTAATGAAGCCACAAATTTAAGGCACTCAAAAACCACAAATGTTAAGTCGTTTTTTTATTGCTATGTATTTCTTTTTACATTTGCATCCATCCAATCCATGAGTTTGGAGATTCGAGGTGCATAAAGTACAAGTCATGGCGGATTCAATTTTTTTTTTAATCACATATCACACCAAGGTAATGAGGCCACACGTTTAAGGCACTCGAAATCACAAATGTTTAGTTGTTTCCCAATTTCCATGTATTTCTTTTTATGTTTGCATCCGTCCAATTCCATGAGTTTGGGGATGCGAGGTGTATAAAGTACAAGTCATGGCAGATTCAATTTTATTTTCATTCACGTAGCACACCAAGGTAATGAAGCCACAAAATGAGGGCACTTGTAAATCACAAATGTTTAGTTGTTTTCCAACTTCTACGTATTTCTTTGGGACTTTTGCATCCATGCAATTCCATGAGTCTGGAGATGCGAGGTGCATAAAGTACAGGTCATGGCACATTCAATTTTTTTTCCATACACAAAGAACACAAAAGTAATGAAGTCACAAATTTAAGGCACTCATAAATCACAAATGTTTAGTTGTTTTCCAACTTCTACATAGTTCTTTGGGACGTTCGCATCCATCCAATTCCATGAGTTTGGAGATGTGAGGTGTATAAAGTACAGGTCATGGCAAATTCAATTTCTTTTTCATTCACGTATCACAGGAAGGTAATGAAGCAACAAATTTAAGGCACTCGTAAACCACAAATGATTAGATGTTTTCCAACTTCTATGTATTTCTCTTGACGTTTGCATCCATCCAATTCCATGAGTTTGGGGATGCAAGGTGCATAAAGTATAGGTCATGGCGGGTTCAATTTTTTTCTTCATTCACGTAGCACAAGAAGGTAATGAAGCCACAAATTTAAGGTACTCGTAAATCACAAATGTTTAGTTGTTTTCCAACTTCTACATATATCTCTTGACGTTTGCATCCATCCAATTCCATGAGTTTGGAGATGTGAGGTGTATAAAGTACAGGTCATGGCGGATTCAGTTTCTTTTTCATTCACGTACCACAGGAAGGTAATGAAGCAACAAATTTAAGGCACTCGTAAACTACAAATGATTAGATGTTTTCCAACTTCTATGTATTTCTCTTGACGTTTGCATCCATCCCATTCCATGAGTTTGGGGATGTGAGGTGCATAAAGTATAGGTCATGCGGGTTCAAATTTTTTTTTCATTTACGTAGCACACGAAGGTAATGAAGCCACAAATTTAAGGCACGCGTAAATCACAAATGTTTAGTTGTTTTCCAACTTCTACGTATTTCTCTTGACGTTTGCATCCATCCAATTATATGAGTTTGGGGATGCAAGGTGCATAAAGTATAGGTCATGGTGGATTCAAATTTTTTTTCATTCACATACCACACAAAGGTAGTGAAACCACAAATTTAAGGCACTCATTAATCACAATTGTTTGGTTGATTTCCAACTTCTATGAACTTCTTTTGACGTTTGCATCCATCCCATTCCATGAGTTTGGGGATGCAACGTGCATAAAGTACAGGTCATGGCAGATTCAATTTTTTTTCATTCACATACCACACAAAGGTAATGAAGCCACAAATTTAAGGCACAGGTAAATCTTAAATGTTTAGTTGTTTTCCAACTTCTACATATTTCTTTTGACGTTCCCATCCATCCAATTCCTTGAGTTTGGAGATGCAAGGTGCATAAAGTACAAGTCATGGCGGATTCAATTTTTTTTTCAAGCACATATCACACCAAGGTAATGAGGCCACAAATTTAAGGCACTCATAAATCACAAATGTTTGGTTGTTTCCCAACTTCTATGTATTTCTTTTGATGTTTGCATCCGTCCAATTCCATGAGTTTGGGGATGCGAGGTGCATAAAGTACAAGTCATGGTGGATTCAATTTTAACTTCATTCACGTAGCATACCAAGGTAATGAAGCCACAAAATGAGGGCACTTGTAAATCACAAATGTTTAGTTGTTTTCCAAATTCTCCATGTTTCTTTTGATGTTCGCATCCATCCAATCCATGAGTTTGAGGATGCGAGGTGCATAAAGTACAGGTCATGGCACATTCAATTTTTTTTCCATACATAAAGAATACAAAAGTAATGAAGCCACAAATTTAAGGCACTTGTAAATCACAATTGTTTAGTTGTTTTCCAACTTCTACGTATTTCTATGGACATTCGCATCCATCCAATTTTGTGAGTTTGGGGATTTGAGGTGCATAAAGTACAGGTTATGGCAGATTCAAATTTTTTTTCATTCACATACCACACAAAGGTAATGAAGCCACAAATTTAAGGCACTCGTAAATCACAAATGTTTAGTTGTTTTCCTACTTGTACATATTTCTTTAGGATGTTTGCATCCATCCCAATCCATGAGTTTGGGGATGCAAGGTGCATATAGTACAGGTCATGGCGAATTCAATTTTTTTTTCATTCATGTAGCACACCAAGGTAATCAAGCCACAAATTTAAGGCACTCGTAAATCACAAATGTTTAGTTGTTTTCGAGCTTCTACGTATTTCTTTGGACCTTAATATCCATCCAATTCCATGAGTTTGGAGATGCGAGGTGCATAAAGTAGAGGTCATGGCGGATTCATCTCTTTTTTCATTCACGTAGCATCCAAAGGTTATGAAGCCACAAATTTAAGGCACTCATAAATCACAAATGTTTAGTTGTTTTCCAACTTCTACATATTTCTTTGGATGTTTGTATCCATCCAGTTCTATGAGTTTGGAGATGCGAGGTGCATAATGTAAAGGTCATGGCGGATTCAAATTTTTTTTCATTCACGTAGCACAGGAAGTTATTGAAGCCACAAATTTAAGGCACGTGTAAATCACAAATGTTTAGTTGTTTTCCAACTTCTACGTATTTGTTTTGAAGTTTGCATCCATCCAATTCCATGAGTTTGGATATGTGAGGTGCATAAAGTCCAGGTCATGGCGGATTCAATTTCTTTTTCATTCACATAGCACAGGAAGGTAATGAGGCCACAAATTTAAGGCACTTGTAAGTCACAAATGTTTAGTTGTTTTCCAACTTCTACGTATTTCATTTGGACGTTTGCATCTATCCAATTCTAAGAGTTGTGGAATGCAAGGTGCATAAAGTATAGGTTATGGCATATTCAATTATTTTTCATTCACAAAGCACACGCAGGTAATGAAGCCACATTTTTATTTATTTACGAAGCACAGGAAGTTATTGAAGCCACAAATTTAAGGCACTCGTAAATCACAAATGTTTAGTTGTTTTCCAACTTCTACGTATTTCTTCTGAAGTTGGCATCCATCCAACTCCATGAGTTTGGGGATGCGAGGTGCCTAAAGTAAAGGTCATGGCGGATTGAAATTTTTTTTCATTCATGTAGCACATGCAGGTAATGAAGCCACAAATTTAAGGCACTCGTAAATCACAAATGTTTAGTTGTTTTCCAACTTCTACGTATTTCTTTTGGCATTCGCATCCATCCCATTCCATGAGTTTGGGGATGCGAGGTGCATAAAGTCCAGGTCATGGCGGATTCAATTTCTTTTTCATTCACGTAGCACATGAAGGTAATGAAGCCACAAATTTAAGGCACTTGTGAATCACAAATGTTTAGTTGTTTTCCAACTTCTATGTATTTCTCTTGACGTTTGCATCCATTGAATTCCATGAGTTTGAGGATGTGAGGTGCATAAAGTACAGGTCATGGCGGATTCATTTTTTTTTTCATTCACATAGCATAAAAGGTAATGAAGCTACAAATTTAAGGCACTCATAAATCACAAATGATGAGTTCTTTTCCAACTTCTACATATTTCTTTTGGCGTTCGCATCCATCCCATTCCATGAGTTTGGGGATGCGAGGAGCATAAAGTACAGGTCATGGTGGATTCAGTTTTTTCTTCACTCACGTAGCACGCAAAGGTAATGGAGACACAAATTTAAGGCATTCGTAAATCACAAATGTTTAGTTGTTTTCCCACTTCTACGTATTTCTTTGGACATTGGCATCCATCCGATTCCATGAGTGTGGGGATGCAAGGCAAGGTTGTCTCGGCCGACATTTTCCTGAGGTTTGGTGTTGTATAGGACGTTTGATGTCGCGTGTCGTGTAAGACAAAATTTCAAACAGCCATCGCATCCCATCGCGTAAGGTTAAAAAACTTTATTTTGCGGTAACTCAATTTTGACTATGTGGGAGGCTGTAAAAACCGACGTGGAAATCCAAGTACATGTCAGTGTTGGCGACTTTGGGTGGGGGCCCGTGCAAGTCTAACTAGGGCAACTTTGGGTCCAAAAATTTAGGGCGACCTCAGGTTTAGGCTATTGGGCAACTTCGGGTTCAAATTCGTGGATGACCTCGGGTTCAGATTTGTGGGCGACCTTCTTAATGGCTTCCTTTTTGACATCTATCATCTTTGTACACACTGCATTGTACAAGGGCAAATGGTATACAAATCCAGCTGCAGCTGTTTCCTTCACTGCGTTTACAAAGGCGGGGTGTTGCACGACATTGAATGCAATGTTGGCCTCATAAAAGAAAGAAGCCTACATTTTATCCAACTTCTACCTCAGACCCGCTTGTAACGCCTCATCCATACTTCTTTGACGGGAAACAGTTGGTCGATTAATCCTCCTCTGGACCATTGCAGTTATGGAATCAACTGAATCAAGGGTAAGGGCCGGTGTCTCATTTGTACCGCTAGGATTTGCAGAGCCTTCTCCCTCAATGTTTGGTGCAGGTGGAACGACGGATTCATCAACGTTGCCGGTAACTAGATCTTCATACATCTCTTCATAGCTCATGGATTTAGGGACAACCCCCTAACAATCTCTAAACTTGTCATGTACAATCGTAGGCATGTTCTTACAACAATCTGATGTGTCTAAGCTTCCAAATCCAAAATGACTCAATGCCTTCTTCTTTACAAATGTTTTGCTCCCCCCACAGAATACGCGTTTTCGAGGATAGGCAGAAGCATCATCTCCAGTGCACAGTACTAGCCAAGGGTCCCACTCTTTTGTGTCTCTATGTGTATCATTTGCACTATTTCCCCTATCAGCGCCTTGTCCAGCCATCTTGTTTATCTGCAATACGTTCAACACAAAACTGTTTAATCAATGAACCTGACAATGTATAAGAAGTAATGACAAACTCCCTTGCTAAGAGTGTTCTTCCGAACCCCTGAAAGCAAGGTTATTGCCCTCCAAAGAACCAAAATGTCTGCAAGAAGCCTCTTTCAAAGATTCAAGTCAAGAGTCTAACCTTCAGAATAAGTTGTCAAGGAAAGATTGCCCCCCCCCCCCCCCCCTTGTCTTTATAGTCACGGACCTCCATGACCCAAGGTCGCCCCATCAACAAGTGCGGGTTCAGCAGGGGTGACTTTGGGTATACTAAGGGCAACCTCGGGTACCGGGAAATCAACGCCCTCGTTCACTTGCAAGTAAAGGGCAACCTCGAGTCCCGTCACAATCAAGAGCAACTACGGCTACATGGGCAACCTCGGGTCTTAGGCTACGGCGACCTTGGATCTTGCAGCGACCTCGGATAAAGGAGAGACCGCGGGTGCCGGCAAAAATCGACTGATGAAGCATATCTACACTTCATTATCTTTATGAAATCCCAAGTATGATTCAAACTCCACTTGTTAGGAAAAAGAAAGGGATGATTAAAAATAGGGCTATATAATGATTTCTGCGGAATTCGTGAGATGGTAGAAGACTCTAGATTCTGAACCTCTAAAACACCAATGCCTTTTTTCTGCATGTAATCAGTTAATCCCTAAGGATTTTTGACTATGTTTTCACCAAAACCGCTCCAAAATTGCCACTTCTAATACAAGTATCCAAATTTAGAAAAAACACTTTTTTTAACACATGTAACTATAGGATCATGTAGTACACTGGTTTAAGAAGATGTGGAAAAAATTTAAGAATTTTCCACTATGTAGATTGCAAGATAATAGCGTTTGAATTGACAAAAATCTTTTCTTAATCACTGCAAAAATCCAGGCAAGCAGCCCTTTACAAGGTCACATTTGTGTGAAAAAATGTCCAAAATGGTGGTTACTCTTTGGATTCATTCTTCAAGGCAAGTTGGCTACATGCTTGAAAATGTTCAGATCATTTGGAATTGTACAACATATAGGAAAAAAATAGTAAGTAGAAAGAAATAGAGAATGATTCAAAATACTAAATTGTCAAGAATTTAATTATGGAATTGAGAAATTCCAATTTCAATGGTGGTGATGTTGTAATAAACAATATACACCCAATGTTTATTGTTTTATTCAAAAATATTGAAAATTGAGTTAGATAAAGGACTTCAAAGTTTATTGTAGAATACAGATTCCATAAGTACCCTCAAATTAAAAACCTTCATTACTTTTGACTCGTTAATCCAAATGGAATGATTCAAAGCTTTCTAAGTATATGTAAATCTGTTAAACCAATTTCAAATTTTTATTTTTCAATAAAGAATTGTTTTGAGCTGCCCAAGCTGCCCGCCAAACACAAAAAATTACATAGCATGCAATAACTTCTTACCCAAGTAGTCGAAAGCTATGAAAGTTGTTGGGCCTTGAAGCTACTCCTCGGGCACATCTTGTGTGAATAATTCAAAGAAAAAAATTAAAATTTTCATTTGTAGTGAGCTGCCCAAAATTGCTATGTTGCCAAAAAATGGTGTTTGGTCCTTTAGGGGTTAAGATTGCAATTTCTTTAGCATAGATTAAAATATGCAGAAAAGGTGTTTGACGCTCACATAACCGCAAAATCATATACCTAACAGGTAGGACAATGTGTGCAACAAAATTCAAAAATTTAGACAACAGAGATTACAAGATATTTGCGTTTCTACTTTAAATTGAAAAAAAAATATTCGAAAGCACATTGCAAAAGAACATCAATAGATTTTGAGCCTTCTTAATTTTTTTTTGTGCACTAATGAATTTTGAGCTTTAAATCTTTGTGGCAAAGGATTGAGTTTAGAGTCTACAACCCACAAAAAATAAAGAAAATTGATTTGTCAAACGCCACAAAAATATTATCATTTAATTGCACAAGGCTTGTTTTGAGCCTCTTGAAATTTTCTCCAAAACTTAAACCAGAAGCCAACATTTATATAAGTTGAATCAATTCTTTTATCTTATAATCGTACAATTTTGAACTACACATGTAACTAATGTAAAAGATTGCAAAATAAAAAATAAAAAAAATCATTTAATGATTCAAAGATTATAATCTTTGATCATCTGGTTGTTAAAACTATGCAAATCTTTGTTGACCAACTGTAACGGCCTGGCGGTTTAGATATTGGGGCTTTTCTAATGCAATGGTTTACTCTATTTGTTCCAAAAAATATAAATAAAAACTAGGCAAATCACTGACTTCTCTTTTTGCATATGGAATCTAAAAAGTTGAAGACAAAAAAATATGAGATTGACAAGCGTAACAAATACATCCCCAGTTAATTTTTTGACTTCTCAAAAATGTATTATATACTTTTTGAAGATGAGTTCCTAGTGTGATTCTTCCTCTAAGATTTTGGGTTTCTTTAAGGCTCATTTGTAGAAGCCCTTAACAATACAAAAAGTCAATATTGCAATAGGTACCTTGGCACCAAATCTTAAAAAGAAAAATCCAAATCATTCATTTCCAATATAAAATTGTTCAAGCTACAACTAAACTTAAAAAATAATCTCTTAGAAATGTAAACTACTAAAAATTGCAATTTCATTAGGCTTTTTTTGACTTCTATCTTTATTCAACACCACATTAGGGTGTCTGCGGTGTTCAAGGATGCAGTAGAATTACGTACAAGATAGAAGGAAAATCTATGGTATTAGTAATTCTAAGATGGAATTAAATTGCAATAATTTGAATGGTGTGATGTGTCTAGCAAGAAAAGTAAACTACGTGAAAAGTTGTTGAAGAATTATTTAAAAATTGCAACATTTAGTGAATTATATTCATTATTTTTTCAAGAACATGTTCTAATCGATCGACTAGCAAGATTCTCCATAACTTCCTAAAAACAAATCCAAACAAAATGAATCAAAGCTTTCTATGTGAAAAAACATATAATGTATGAAGAAAATATATATTGAAAGAAAAAAATTATTGGAACACAGATTTGTACTTTGTTTGCCTCTTCTCTCCTTTTTTGAGCATTTTTGAGCATGCGTTTTGTTCTTTCGCACCAATTGCACTCCAAAAAAGGCCCAACAAATAAATCAATTTTACTTTCTTCAAGAAGAGTTCCAATAAATCATGGCAAACATGGAGACAACATGTACTTGCATGATATCACACTTCTCTCCCAAAAAGACTATATGCCTTAAGGGATTAAACATTTGATAAATGATAATAAACGTGGAGTTCAAAATTTTGGTAAATATGAAATTGAATTCTATAAATTGATACCAGGCTGTATTCTATGTAATTTTGATTTTTTATTTACATCCAAATTTGGTATTGTAGCTGGCATACAATGCTTGTGTCATTTTAAACACATCTATTTCTTCTACACCTTCTATTAAAACATTGTTGAGCTTTCATTTTCTTCTTTTAAATTACGAAATTCATTATCATCAATTTCAAAATTGTTTCATCAAAGAATTGCCTTCAAAGAAGTATGAAAATAAAAAAATTCTTTGATTTATTGCATTCTCATTTTCTTTTACTTTGTGTTTTGTCAATTTCTGCTCAACACTTTATAGATCCTTGTTCTGGCTTCTCATATTGGTATATATCATTACACATTCATATATGCCTACAAAAATGTAAAGAAGTTGACAATCATAGACATTCATGTCTTTACATTAATCGGAAATTATACAAATCATGGAATTCAAGCTCATATACATTTAGGCTCAATAATGAAGTATGTTGGATTCATCATACTTGCTTAGAATTTTCAAAATGGATAGTACACTTTATTATATTTAAATGTATAGGATAGTGTATAGCCCTACAACAACCGCAACAACAAAATTGTGTCATGCAACATCTACCTTGCCCTAAGAATTCCTCTTCTTCTTTTCCATCTCGGCAAGCACTGCCATTTCTCCCATCTTCATGCTGTTTTTCGAGCGCTCCCAATCTGAAAAATTAGGGTCAAATTTCCAACTTTCTGGAACAAATTCTGTCAACCAAGTGAAAGATGGCAGTGGGTAATGGCCTCTTTTAATTTCCTTTCATAGCTTTTAAAATAAGCTACCCTCTTCTGGAGCTCTACTACTTTGTTAGAGCACATTACATCTTCTCCAGCACAATCCTCCAAACCAGACACATCCACGACATAATCAAGGGTTTTTTTGTTGTTGATTCCTTCAAGAAAATTTAACCTTGATTTTGTCTGTTCCAAACATTGCTTTTCAATGTCCTTCTGATGTGCTTCCATTGTGCACTTCTCGATGATTTTGGCAAGCCTTTCTTTTGCAAACAGGTTCTCCTTAGAACTAGATGGCCCCACTCCGGAGAATTGGAGGTAATAGGCTTTTAGATTTGCTATCTCTTCATGTTGCTGTGACAAACGGCTTTGGCTTTCTTCAATCTCTGCTTGAAGGATCATCTCAACCAAGATATCCAAATCTTCCATTAACTTGTCCCTTATCATCTGAGACTCTTTTTTCTTGGCCGCCAATTCTTCATGAATCCTCTGAAGCTGAGCTTTGTAAAACTTCTTCCTTTTTGGATTTTTGATATGCTCTATATCTTCATCTCAAAGGTCTTCCTCCGCTGACAGTAGGTTTTCCACGGAGGGCAAGGAGGAAGGCCCCACATACTCGGGCATTTCAATGTCATCCGCATCTTCTTCTTGTAAACGTGTATTCACAAGATCTTGTACTTCAACTTCATCAAGATGAGAGACCTCTATCGATTTGATGAATGCGACAAAGGATACGTATATTGCTAATGTACGACATTCATTCAGATTTCTTTCTTCTGTGGCCACCATTGGTAAATCTCCAACCGTCGGTGTTGTATCCATAGGGCTCAGGGTTGGTCGGATGTCAGGGCATCTGCGTCCGGACGTCGAGGGGGGTGGCGGACGTCTCGTGACATTTGTTTTTTGGGGTTTCTTCCTTTTTTCTTAAATAAAAACACCCATCCAATGTCCACTTCACCGCAGTTGCAGAAAGCGTCCGCCAGCCCATCCGCCATTTTTGGCGGACGGTCCGGCGGTCAGTGGGTGCGTCCACCAGTCCGTCTGCCGAATCTTGCAAATGGACTAGCGAACGCACTCACCGACCGCTGAACCATCCGCCAAAAATGGCAAACGGACCTCGGACACAGTCACCATCCGCCACGCCTCTAGCATCTCGTCTGCCAAATCCATTGGGGAAAGGGTGGTCTGACGCAGCGTCCGCGCATTGCGGCGTTGACTGTCCCAACCACGACAATTTGATCCGTCCACCAAATTTGTCCGCTTTGCCGTCCGATTCCCGTCTGCCGTATTCTTGGACGGTTTTGGTGGATGCGTACAAATTCAAACTAGACATGTTAACCCTTAAAAGTTCATTGTTCCTTTGGAGGACAAATGCATTTTCGGGCAGGTACGTACAAGCTGAAATTTTGTTGTGATTTTTTGAAACTTCTTTAGGAGGTACAAAAACTAATTAGCTTCATGGGAATATAATTTTTTGCACAATCAGTGCCCGGTAACAGAATTTATGACCAAACAAGCTCAAAGTAGGGGACAATGGATAGTCAAAAAATTTTGTACTTTTGTTTTTAGTATTTTTAGTATTTTTTTTCTCATAAATTATATTTTTGTCTATCTAAGAGGCTTTGATTCATTTCATTTGGATTTGTGATGAGAAAGTTATGGACATTCTTGTTTTTTGGGCAGTTAGAGCATCTTTTTGAAAAGAATTACTAATAGGATTCATTTTTGAATGCAAACTTTCAAATTTTCAATTTTTTGTTTTTTGCATGGTTAAGTTTAATTGCTAGAACAATTTGACCATTGGAATTAGTGCATTTTAATTCCATCTAAAATATATGAATATTTTCCTTCTATTTTGGACCTACTTCTACTTAACATTTTTTTCAACAATGAAAATTAAGGTTTTTTGAATATATTTTTTTGGGTAGATTTTCAACTCAATTCTCTATTACAGACATTCAAAGCTCAAAACTCTGTAGTGTAAAAGTTTTAAGTTAAAAATTTCCAAAGTCAAAAAATCTAGTCCAATAATGTGCTGAAAATTTTGTTTATTTTACTTTAAATGTAGATATCTTGCAATCTGTGCAGTCAAAAATTCTGAAATTTTTTACACACATTTTCATACTAGTGAGGTATAAGATCCTATGGTTAGATGTGGAAAAAAAACATTTTCAATTTTTTGTCACTCTTTGCTTAAAAAATGGCAGTTTTGGGTGTTATTTGGCAGAAAAAAGGTATTGGGCCTTTAGATGTTAAGAATCACATAGAAATACAAGACACAAGAATATCACTTACAGACTGAAAGGCTATAATGTTTCATCATGAGGGTGTTACCTCCTAAAAGATGAAGGCTTTTCTTTTTTCAAAAGACACTTGAAACTCACATTTCTATAAGAAACATCAAGAAGAATTAAAAAATAGTTTCTCTCCACATCTATCCATAGAATCTTATACCACACTAGTATGACAATGTGTATCTGAAATTTTAGAATTTTTGGCCGCAGATACTGCAAAATATTTGCAATTAAAGTGAAGAAAACAAAATTTGATTCACATTGTAAGGCAAGATTTTTGGACTTCCAACATTTTTAATGCAATGTTTCTGCAGTACAAAGTCCTAAGCTTCAAATCTTCAGTGCAAAGAATTGAGTTCAAAGTCTAGGAAAATAAAAAAATAAAAAAAAAACTATTTTTCATTATTAAAAAAGTTGTAAAACTGAAGATAGAAGGAAGATGTAAAAATATTCATATATTCAATATGGAGTTAAAATGCACTAATTTCAATGGTGAGATTGTTGTAGCAATGAAATTAAACTGTGTGGAATTTTTTGGGGGAGAAATTGCAAAAAATCCTGTAAAAATTCCATTGATAACTAAATCCTACATTTTTTATCTTTGTTGCTGCCCCCTCTCTTTTGTTTTGAGCTCATTTGGGCATAACTTTTGTCTTCAAGCATCGGTTAAAAAATATATATATATCCCACGAAGCTTATCATTTTTTCTATTTTGAAAAAAAGTTTAAAAAAATATGGACAAAAATTCAGCCCGTCGTTACCTGCCTAATATCCCAAATGTCCGCTGTACGGACAATGGCCCTTCAGGGGTTAAAATTGCTAAATTGATTTGAAAGCTTTTAATGTTTTTTTCTCATGTCAAATCTAAATAGTTGGTCACTCTAGAATATGAGGTTAAAGTGCCTAACATGCATAACTGCAATGAACTAATAGCTTAGGAAAATATACTCCACCATTTTGTAAATGAATTTCTAATGTGTTTTCTTCTCCAAAATCTATTGTGGAAGAGGCGCATTTACAACAATGCTCAACACTACGGAAAGTGAAGATTGCTATGGGTACCCTTGCATAAATTCTTGAACATAAGAATCATAATCAATCATTGTCAAAATTGGACAATGCTACAAGTAGACTTCAAATAAAATGGTGCAAAATTTTTCAATGAAGAACCGAAACTCATAAAAAATTTGAATTAGCATTTATCTCATAAATTATATAGTTCAATATCCAAACTCATAAAAAAAAATCCTCCTTCTATTAATGATGAAAAAGAAATGCAATTTCTTCATAGTTGTAACATGTACATCCATCAATACTAAATGTCAACCTAATTTTGATCAAATTACCAACAAAACTCTAAATCTTTCATGAAGCTATCCTTTTTGTACTTTAAAAGTTAGTAATACACTCCCTGAAATTAATTTAATTTCCATTTTCCTATTCCATCGATATAAAATACATCATACGATTTGGACCTTATCTTTACCAACGTCCAAACCAACATCCATCAACATCTAATACTGCCATTCCCATTTAAGATGGACATATGTTCATTGTCACTAAAGAATAAAAATTGTAATCATTAGTAACTGAAAATTTGGAATGGAGTAGAGAATTTGAAAAGTATATGAAATTTCACTTATATTATCATACAGTGCTGCTGTATATATAACATACAGTTTGTGCACATACATCCGGCCTCTTACATTTACTAAAGATTTATATACTTCCAGCTATATAGTTTGCAAAACTATTCATATGAATGTCGAAAATGTTCATCAGGTATTGGCCAACAAAAAGTATTGTAGAACCGATTGATGATGTGGGCTAAACCGCCTGCGTTCTCCGGGCCTTCTCGACAAGGCCGCTCCGAATAATCTTGAAACGCTAACGCCAATGTGTGGTGGCCAAACTTGCTCATACTGTCCATTTCCATGTTCAACTTCTAGTACTCGTCAGACATGTAGTCCCCATTGATTTGCGGAGCTATTTTGCAAACCGTATATTCCTCCGATGCACGTGACAAACTTGGATTGATAATTGCATCTTCATTTCTCTTGTGTAGATATGCTCTTTTGGGATTCATCCACCACCTCCAAGCCAAAGCCTCCTTCATGTCATTTGCTGAAGTGAACACATATAAGGATTTAGGCGGTTCTGCTGCTAAGGTAGTCATTCTCCAATCGCAAACTCCAATGTACACACGTGACTTTTCTTCTGGAAAGTGAAACATGATGTTGTTTGGAGAGATATCATTGTGAAGATGTCCTGCATCGTGCACTGCTTGCATGATGTGTAGTAATGCCCATGCAAGCTCCATCCGTTTCTTTCTAAACCGAGCTAGACGGAAAGCGTCAATTGTCTCTGCATCCATTGGATTGCTATACATCAAATGAACATGTATGTTGTCTGCAATAGAGCGATCGAGGTTCAGCATCTGTCGTAGTGTTCCGCAGTTCCACCAATACCAGTACCCTTTATAACTTGTTTGATGAACAGCAGCAAACCATGTAACTCCAACATGTAGAATTCTCACTGCCATTGACTCATTCTGGTGTTCCAATTTTGCAAGCTCAGGATGTCTGATGTGTTGGTTGGATATCTTTGCTACAAATTCCCAATAAGTAGGAATCTCTGGACAACCCTCAATCTTGATCCTCCGAATTGTCGCATACCCGCCCTTCCGGACTTCTTTGTCTTGTGAAATCACTCTTGCCGTGTGAGGAAGCGCTATGAGATGTTGTCTACCCTTACCCAATTCAACAATTCCATCAGCGCTTTTCCACCAATGCAGAGACCCTTGTCTATTCTGGCTTTTTGCGAACGGAGTAGAATCACTAACAAACAATTCAACTTTGAGAATCACTTGCTCAAAGGCTTCATCACCTACACGATGATGCTTCCCATACTTTATTAGGGTGTCATTTGCATTCCACAATGAATCTTGGACCCTATTTGTCAAGAATTGGTTGAAGCCCCTCTTGTCTATCTCTTGTTGCCATTCCGGAACGTTGACTGCATCCATGAATCGTTTCCACATATCTGCCTTGAATTTCTCCGGACCCTCTTCATTGTACCGAATATATTTGGTATATAGGGACATATTGCTTTCCGTCTCATAGAAGTCAACCGTGCATTTGATTAAAAATCATTTCAATGCATAAGAAGGCTGCTCTTTATCGGGCGCATTGCTCGATGGACGCTGATGTTCCTCGTGTTTCCTCTTCGCTGCTTTCTTCGTTTGCACCATCATGATGGACTTCTTCGTATGAAAGAATATTTTGGAATTCCCAAAGATCTTTGCTTCCAAAGACAATTACGCCAAACTTTGAAAAAAAAGCAATAAAAGGGCCTCCAAATCTAACTTTTGTTTTTCCTTGGAAAGGAACCAATGGAGACCTAAGCCATACTTAAGCCACCAAGTTTTCCGCTCCGCTCTTGCAAGATGCAAGGGAGAAAACAAAAGTGAAGAGCGGACGGGTCGTCCGCCCTCTTATAGCCTGGCGGACGGCAAGGCGGTTGGACAACGCCGCATTGGATGGCCCAAATGAGGCGCGGGGTCCGCCGTCTGCAAGATCCGACGGTCCGTGAGCTAAGTTGGACGCTCGATGAACGCGGACGGAGATTGCAGGCCATCGGACGACAGCTGGCGGACGAAAAGTCAATCGCTTGGACGGGGAAGCGGACGCAACGGGACTCCTTGGACAGCTTTGGCGAACGGAGGGGGACTGCTCGGACAGTTGCTTGCAGACGGAGGGAATTGGTCGGACGGCGGAGGATAGACAAAGGGGGGGATTCGGACAGCGGGCGCGGAAGGAGGACGGCAGGTTTCCGTCCGCCGCTTTAGCAACGCCAAATCTGACGAAGGACACGCGGACAATCGCTTGAAGGAGGTCATTTCAAACAAAATTCTAAAAATGTCAAAGTAATTTTTTTTTCTGTTAAAAATATTCACGTAACCTAGCTCAAAATATTACAGAATCGAGTGAATATGCTATTCTCATCAATGAGGTGATTAGATTTACCTCATTCAGGGAGTGTATGTTTCAACCATTATTGTGTATTTAACCCGAAAAGTCCCAATGGGACCTATGTGGGCCAAAATGCAACTTTGGGTAGGCTCCTAATTGTTCAAATCATATTGTGATTATCTTAAACTTTTTCAAGAGCTTTAAAAATACGCAAGGTTATTGGGAATATAATTTTCTGTGTCAATTGTTGCCCAGGACTTCGGGATTTGAAGTTCTAGCAAAATAAGCCAAAAATGTAGGTTGGCGAGTAGCCCAAATAGAAACACAAAAACTTATTGAATTTTTAATTTTTAATTTTTCCTACAATGTTATATTTTAATATACATGTAAACTTCTGATTCATTCTATTTGAATTAGGGATAAAAAAGTTATGGACTAGTTTTATTTTGGAGCAATCTAAATAAGTTTTTCAAAAAATTACTTATCAAAGCTACAACTCAATTTTCAATGCAATTTTTTAATTTTTTTAATTTTTTTTTCTAGGTAGGGTTACATTTTCTTTCTACAACAATCTTCACCATTGGGATTATTATATTTCAATTGCATTCCAAAGAAAACAACAATTTTGTTTTCTTCTTCTATTTTGGATATACTTGTACTTAACAATTTCTTAAAGAATAAAGACCAATTTTTTCTTTCTTGATTTCTTTATTAGACTCTAAATTCAATCCATCAGTATAGAAAATTTGAAATTCAAAAATTGTAGTGCCCAAAAAATAATACGAATGGAGATTACAATTATCTAAAATTTCAAGACAACAACCCAAGAAAACATTCTTTTCAACTTTGAATGCTAATATCTTCTAATCGGTACGGTAAAACTTCATGAAATTTTTTCCACATCTTCTCAGATAAGTGAAGCAAAAGATCCTATGGTTAGGGTTTTAGGGAGAACTAAAAGCTCTATTGTCCTGAGGTTTAACCTTCCAAAAAACATTGAAATTCATTGTTTCCCACATTTGATTAAATTTGCAATTTTTGAATTCATATTTGCAATCACAAGCCCCAAATTAGTAATGAATGTGAAGAAATATAAAATTAAAGTGGCACAAAATAGGAGGTAGTTTTTAAATTTATCCTTTCACGTGGCAATAGAGGGGTCAGTATCCAAAATGGTAGTTTCATGTCATTTTGGGCAAAATAGTTGCTTCAGGACTTCATAGGTTCAAATGTTTTATTGAGGTCAACATAATTATCCCTCCATCAATCCATCCTCTCCCAATGTCATCATGCATATCAAATTATTATCCTAAAACCCAAAAAAGAACCCGGTAAGTTCAGCTTCAATGTTGTTATATGATTTTTATGGTAACTCCATTGCATTTATGGACAAACATTGATGATGAATTCTTCTAATTTGATTGCCTACGTATGTAGCAAACACATATCATTTATTCAATTCAAATGTACAAAATTATATATTCATCATCCATGCATTATTGCACATCACTAGAAGAAACCTGTGTTTTTGGTCATGTTTTCAGAAAAATGCGTGACGTCAAAAAAAACATGAGAATGTCTTCTGCGACATCCAAAAGAATGTGTGCCGGGGACCATGATTGAGGTGATGTCCCGGAAAACAGGGCCACAAAATTCTGAAAACAAGTGAATGTCACTAGAAACGTTACATGTCTTCCACAATGTCCCAGACAACAGAACACGTTTTCTTCTGGACGTCACCGACAACACAATTCTTCCATGTCAGCAACTTCATTGAGGGCCACTGTGGGCAGTCCAAGATGAAAAGGAGGGGGCTGCCTAGAAGAAAACAAGTGAATGTTGCGCAGAACGCCACATGTCTTCCGGCACGTCGAAGACAACAGAAACAAAAAATTTCTTCACGTCACTGACAACTCAAGTTTTCCACGTCAATAGGGTCAATGCGGGCAGTCAAAGATGAAAAGGAAGGGGCTGCCTAGAACAGAACAAGTGAATGTCGCGCGCAGCATCACATGTCTTCCGCAACGTCCTAAACAACAGAATAAATCATTTTTTTCCAACGTCACCAACAACACCATTTTCTACGTCAGCAGCATCGTTCTGGGCCACTGCGGGCAGTGACTTCGTAGTAAAGGAGGGTGCTGCCCAGAAGGAAAAAGGGGCAAGTGCTTCCTTAAGGCTAAAAAAAATTGGGGTAAATGAGAGTTCTGGCAATCAAATTTCTAATTTGCTCTTGTGCTTTTTAAAATCCAAAAACAAATAGTCTATAATTGCAATAAAAATATTTTTATTATTGTAACGCTCAAGGAGGGATTGACACAATAATAAAATAGGACAAAGAAGAAATACAGACATCATAACATTTTGATCAAACTGGGCCCTTTTGTATTTCACAACCCAGTCTTGGGGGTCCTAAAAATTACACCATTCACTTGGGAGTGTCTATTCATCTCCACTATTTCGAAAGATAGAAAAGGAGCACTACCTTAGACCTCCTAAATAAAATAACTGGATTCCAAGGAGAACTAATTATGAAACACTGCAAGGCATTTTGGCACAATAATTTTAGTGAAAAAGTTTGTGGGACACCACCAAGGGCCTTCTTTCATTGAAGTGGACCCTTCTTCTTTACAAATCATTTCTAAAAATATCCAAAATGAAACCGTTAATACGGGAGCGCCTATTGCCCACCATTTAAAAGAAAAAAACAAAGAGGGAATACTATCGTGGGCCTACAGAATAAAGTGATAAGATTTTAGACATACCAAATTATAAAACAGTGGAAGGCATTCTACCACAACAAATTCATTCAAATTACTTTGTGGATCACCACCTACTACTCTCTTATATGAAAGTGGGCCCTTCTTTTTTACTACCCATTTTTTCCATGCATTAAATGAAAACATTCCAATGGGTGCGTTGGATGCCCACCATAATAAAAAAAATAAAGAAGGGTCAGGGACCTATAAAGTCAAATGATTCCATTCCGTGCACAACAAATTAGGAAATACTGCAAGGCATTTTCCCATAACAATTTCATTGATAGTACTTGTTGGATCATATACCATCGAAGGTGGGCCCGCTTTCATCAAAGTGGGCCTTTATTTTTTACTACCCATTTTTTTCCATGCATTAAATGAAAACATTCCAATGGGTGCGTTGGATGCCCACCATAATTACCAAAAAAAAAGAAGTGTCAGGGGCCGACAAAGTCAAATGATTCCATTCCGTGCACAACAAATTAGGAAATACTGCAAGGCATTTTCCCATAACAATTTCATTGATAGTACTTGTTGGATCACGTACCATCAAAGGTGGGCCCGCTTTTATCAAAGTGGGCCCTTCTTTTTTACTACCCATTTCT
This sequence comes from Neckera pumila, assembly GCA_963969595.1. Classification (NCBI taxonomy): domain Eukaryota; kingdom Viridiplantae; phylum Streptophyta; class Bryopsida; order Hypnales; family Neckeraceae; genus Neckera; species Neckera pumila. The sequence goes on along the minus strand of OZ018418.1, from coordinate 241,761 downwards.
TTCCATGCATTAAATGAAAACATTCCAATGGGTGCGTTGGATGCCCTCCATAATTCCAAAAAAAAAAAAGTGTCAGGGGTCTACAAAGTCAAATGAATCCATTCTGTGCACAACAAATTGGGAAATACTGCAAGGCATTTTCCCATAACAATTTCAGTGACAGTACTTGTTGGATCATGTACCATCGAAGGTGGGCCCGATTTCATCAAAGTAGGCCCTTCTTTTTGACTACCCATTTCTTTCCATGCATTAAATGAAAACATTCCAATGGGTGCGTTGGATGCCCACCATAATTACAAAAAAAAAAAAGTGTCAGGGGCCTACAAAATCAAATGATTCCATCCGTGCACAGCAAATTAGGAAATACTGCAAGGCCTTTTCCCAGAACAATTTCATTGACAATACTTGTTGGATCACGTACCTTCGAAGGCCCTTTTTTCAAAAATGTCAATGGACCCTTCTTCTTGACAGTCCATTGTTCTGGCCTCCAAAATTAGACCATTCAAATTGGAGTGCCTACTGCCCAGCATTGTTTCAAATAAAAACAAAGAGAACATTAATGGAAGCCTCCTAAAAGAAAAAAAAAGGATGCACAACAAATTTTAAAACTGAGGCAGGCATTTTGCCACAACAATTTCATTCTAATTAGTGTTTGGACCCCCACGTACGGCCCACTCTCATGAAAGTAGGGTCTTTGCGTTAAAAATGCTTTATTTTGGGTCCACAAAATTAGACAATTCCAATGCAAGTGCCTACTGCCCTCCATTCACACACAAAATATACGAGAACAATATATGAGGCCCGAAAAATTTGAGAATTTCATTCCATGCAAAACGAATTATGAAACAGTGCACAGCATTTCTACATAAAAGCTTCAGTAATTCAAAAAATAATTATAAAACATACAGGGTGCTTGGAACATCAAATGATTCCATTTTGTGCACAACAAAATAAGAAATAATGCAAGGCATATTGTTGTTGAAATAATTAATTTTAATTCGTTGGTCAGCCATCGTCAAGGGTCCTCTATTATAAAAATAGGCCCTTCTTTTTGGCAAATAAATTGTTTTGTTTTTTGATTTTGACCACTCAAGTAGGAGTGACCACTGCCAGCCATAATCTTCTATAAAAAGGAAGGGAACAGTACCAGGGGTTTGCTGAATACAAGGAACCAGTTCATTCATGACAAATTTTTAAAGCATGCAAGGCATTTTTCCAAAAGTATTTCATTCAAAATAGTCTATGGGCCACCACCAGGGGCCTTTATTCTTTAAACTGGGCCTTTCTTCTTGACTATGCAATTTAGGGAAGCCCAATATAAGATCATTCAAATGGTAGTGCCATGTATGCACCAATTTTCTTTAAAATAAGAAAGTGAATACTACTGGGGGGCTGACAAATAAATGAAGGAATTTCATGCACAAGAAATGATGAAACACTGCATTGCATTTTCCAAAAACAATGTCATTCAAATTAATTTGTAGGCCACCTGGGAGGGGCCCTGTTTTTGAAAGTGGGCCCTTCTTCTTCACAATCAGATTAAACAAATCATTCCTTGACTTCCATGCAATAAAACTTTAAATTAGTGCAAGTTATGACATGTCCCAATGTTGTGTAGATGTTTACATCATCTTCTGGTCCGTTTCCTTGGACATTTGTGCTCTTCACATTACCAGACGGGGTTATCTTAGAAAACAACATTCACGTACAAGACGCTTGATGCATGCTGTACGCCTGTCAGTAACGACGTCATTGCAGATATCTTCAATTACATGTGCTGTGACTTCTACAGTTGGTTTACTGAGACATGCAATCCAACGATGCTGACGTCAGTTTGAACACAACTGATTATAAGCGTAGTCCGCGGTGTAAACGGCAAGGGCAGTCCCCCTATGTTCTTTGTTCCTGTTGTTGCCTTGGAGCCTCTACTGCTGGTCTAATGAATATACCACCTTCTGCTACCGCTTCTCTCGCAGGCTCTGACTCCAAAGCAACGGGTTGGAGCCTTGTGAAGTCCTCATCATTTCCCACTTGAATCATAGAAGGGATGGTTTCATTGTCTTCAAGTTGTCCACGTCTACCCCACACATCTATACGGCATATGAACTTCCAGCCTGCCTTCTGAGGATCATTCGAAAAAAACACCTATTGAATGTACATTGGAAATGCAAAAGAGTCCGCATGCACCTTGCCATCCATATGGTTGAAATTTGCAATTGTAAAGCCATAGCAATCTCGCTGGACATGAGGAAAGCGACCATCATTGCTCCCTCTAACCCAATCGCACACTAGCACGGTTGTGTAATGGTTGCGATAGTCGACCTCCAAGATTTCTTCTATCTATCCCACGTAGTCATGTGTTTGCTCTATGGGTTGCCCATTGCGAAGCCCCCATCAAAACTGCCGAGTGAATGAGGCTACCATAGCAGAGTCGCGTGTGACAAATCCACTTTCCGCACTACAAATGCGAAGATGCATGCCAAAAGCATACATTTGACAATGGGATGTAGCAAATCGCTCCGGGGGTTGGCTGTACTGTACAATATCATCGTCCAAACTTTGGCCTGCAGCTTGTAGTGTCATCACCTGTGCACTGAACCACAAGGCGAAAGGCGGCAAATCATAGAGGTCTGTCGGATATCGCACAAGCATGTTTGGATGGCGTCGGTGAACACTTTGCCGAAATGCCTCTCTTTTCTCCCAACGTCTATAATGTGCTGTTGTATACTCCCTACACATGATCCATGTTTGTACTATTAGAGTAGACTTCACTTCATAATGTAAGTACATTGAAATGAACCGTTGTCAACATACTAACAGAGCTTGCCAGTGCAATGACCTCTGTCCTCAATAATGCAATGCATGATGTCAAAGATGATGTTCTGTCCAATGTCCACTGTTACAGACATATATGAAAATGTACAAGGATGCAGCTGACCATTGGCCAGTCACCTACCACTTGCCCCTCATAGAATTAGGTTTGCAAGTTAGGAAAACTCTATCAAAGAATCTACAAAGTCAAGGACAAAGTTCACTTCAATATAGAAATGCACAGTTTGAAGAGGATATAGGAACTCACTTCCGCCAAGCGTCAAGGCACGCGGCATTGTCCAGTACAAAGGCGTGAAGAAGGTTCCTGAATTCATCCAACATCTTCCGCTTTTGCTTGGAGTTTAATCAAAGAATCTTGTCTGTCATTGTAGCGTCTTCATTCGGGTCCCATATCCGGTGCACTGTCCCGCTATACTGGCGCATGTACTCCGTACAAAATCCAAGTGCGTCATCCATTCGATAGCCCTCTGCAATGCTACCCTCTGGATGTGCATAAGTTCGAATATAATCCTTCAAAGTTTTCATGTAGCGCTCTATCGGATACATCCAACAACAATGCACTGGGCCACTCACAAATAATTGTTGTACCAAGTGCACGAGAAGATGTGATATGATGTTCAAGAATGTGGATGGGAATTCCTTCTCTAGCACGCAAGTGGCCATAATGACATCGCGCATCATCTCATTCTGGTCACTCTGCCGGACTTCTTTAACAAATATTCTCTGAAAAACTTTGCTCATTTTGATGATGGCTACGCGCACGTTCTCATTCAATAAGTTCCGTATGGTCACAGGTAGGATCTGCCCACAATATTCCAACACAAAGGTTCCATGAGGGAGACTGTTCACTACAAAGACGCGGGAACATGAAATTCCAATGACACATCCATTTCTTGTAGTGCTTCAAGTACTCTGAACATGACATAAAAGTAATTGACTAGCATGTCATAATCTCTGTCGCTAAAGACATTGACATGCTTCCCTATTGTTTTCAATGACATTCATGTTCACGTCAATGGAAGCATGCCTTGCCATCCCGTCACGCACAAAGGATCATGTAGACGTCATTTACAATGTCTGAAGCAATGATTCCCACGACATATAATGCATGGAAAAAGCAAGAATGTTACATACATGCTGCATGAGGACATGGTAGTCGTGGGTTTTCATATATTGCAGCTTCCCATCTTCAAGGCGCTTGTGAATGCTTCCCACATAGTTCGTTGGGGTGCGAATATTGGAAATTATAGAAACAAACTCCTTTCGTTCATGGGGCTTGAACACATAAAGTGCCAAAGGCATGTAGTATTCATCTTGTCGCTGGCGTGGTTCTTGAAGCCATATTTCTTCACGAATGCCCAATTCCTGTGCATCAATTCGACTTCCTGGACTGTCATTCATGCCCCACAAAGTCTTCACTATATTCTCGCACAAATTCTTCTCACAATGCAATGGGTCCAAGATATGCCTTTCCAGCAAATGCTGTAGAACCAAGAATGCCAGAATATTAGGAATACCTTCATACAGGCCACTATGACATTAGCACGATCCAACAATTCATTTCGGACAGTACTTTGTCCTTACTGGCCCATTTTACTTCAGTGAGACATGATGACAGTCGAAAACATAGTCATTGCCTTCAGTGTGACACATCCGACAACATACATGATAACATGAGGTCTGCTATCTGAGACATTCATTCCGTACAACAAGCGCTTTGGCTACAACGTCTTTGGTGACATTGCTGTGCCATGGTACCTTACATTATTGAGGGTACGGTAATTCATACCTCCCAATACTCCAATTCGAACAAAGCGCAAAGACTTTTCACGCTCGTCACATGCATCGGATCGTCAGGTCCATTTTCCTTGCCACCAAGGTCTAAATATGAATGGCGCTAGGCCACATAGCGGACTATATCTTGTCATGTTTGAAGTCGTGGCATGCCGCGTTGTTCAGCTTGTCCATTGAATTGAGTGTTTTTTCAATATGGGTGTTGTCGTGGCAAGTACCGGCGTATGCCACCATATACAATTTTGGACCCCCTTACTCGTCTGTTTGAAAGAACATCTCCAGTCTTGGCCATTCTTGCATCAATGTCAGGCCCGCAAGGCGGACATCCTTTGTACCCCTTGCAACATAGACTATATATCAACCCGTATGCTGGAAAATCTGATATAGTCCACATTAGTATAGCACGCAAGTGAAAAGACCAACTGTCCTCTAGCTAAGAGAAGTCCAGGGCACAAACACCTTGCCACAATTCCTTCAACTCCTTCAATAGAGGACGTATGAAGATGTCAAGTGCACTGGAACTCGGAGAGTGCTTGCCGAAGATGAGAATGCATAATGAAATGAAGAACTTCTTCGTGACAAACCACGGCTCGAAGTTGTATATCAAGATCAATACAGGCCATGTAGACCAATTTGTGTTATTCAACTTGAAGGGGTTCACACCATCCAGTGCCAATGCAAGGCGCATGTTGCGGACTTCACCTCCAAAATTGTTGAATGAGATGTCATTGTCAACGTGTTTCCATGCTAGGCTGTCGACCACGGAGCGCATGATGCCGTCAGTGCTGCATGCTTTGTGTAACCGGTCAACATGCGCGCTATCTCCGGCGACCTCCACATGCGTTTCAATTGCGGAATGAGGGGAAAATGCCGGATGACCTTCCTTGGAATTTTATCTGTGCCATCCATCCATCGTGCTGTATTACACTTGGGGCAACGTTGCAATGCTGCATGCTCCTCTTTGTAAAGAATGCAACCAGATGGGCAAGCATGGATATTGTTATAGGTCAGCCCCAATCGCCTGATGGTCTTCCATGCTTCATAATGGTTTGCTGGAAATTTGTTACCCTCCGGAAGTAAGTCCGAGGATAAAAAGCGAAAGAGCTCATCGCTGAATTTATTGCTCACGCAGAACACGGTGCACATGTTAAGGATGATGATTGTTGTAGACACAATGCTTGTTTTCGAACCACGGTACAGGGGTGTGGAGGCTTCCGTATACAAATTGTCCATGCCGTCCATAGTGGCATCTTCAACATCATCATTGTCACCTCCTCCTTCGCAGTCGTTTGCCTCTTCATGCAATGCATCCACTCTATCAAACGCCTCCATCACTTGTTGCTGCACTTCATGGTACTCATCGAGAGGAGGCTGAGTTCTTTGAGTTGGGGCTTCCGCATTTGCTTCTTCTCCGAACACATCAGCAGTGTCAACGTCAATGTCTGGAGGGACATTGGCAATGACGTCGTCATCATAAGCGACATCTTCAACCCATAAGCGACATCTTCAACCCTCTTGCTGGATATCCATCTAGTGGATCACCACCCAGTAAAGATTTATGAAAAAATGGATCCTTGCCCGCCTGAGAATGGTCCTGTCGTATCACGCGTATGGTTCTCCAATGTCCACCTTTGCAATTCCGACACGGACATCTATATGACCGCATGTTCTTCTCAGTTGCCACTGGGAGCTCAGTGTGCAAAATTAAATCAGCCATCGGTACGTGGCGTAGTGTGCGTCCATCCTCCGTGAAATGAATTGTGGTTCCACGTCTTGCAGATGAGGGATTCGTGCCTGTTGCCATGCTCACATCACGGAAGCATAAACGGAACTTTGAAGGAAGTCCACAACCCTGCACTTTGAATCCTGTCAACCTGAAACTTGTTAGAAGCTACGATGATTTTCTGTTAAGCGAGGCTATACACAAAGTGAATGAGAATGTATAGGAATTGACCGTTATGGGGCACTGGCATCCCAATTCAACATTCCGTTAGCATTTTCCGGAGGCAATGTTATCATAGAAATTTGTGTCACCCTTCTGCTCTACGAGGATACTGCGTACTAGTCCAATTTACGTAGATACGTCAGTAGTGACGTCTTCGGAGACGTCATTGACGACAACCCCGAAGACGTAACTTCTGTCACTGACGACGTCAAACTGAATGTCTTCAAGAACAGCGGTCTGTCATAATGTGCAATCAGTAATCAGAATAGCTGCCTAGACTCTGTGAAGAAGTAATCGCACCAAAGACCTCCTCAGAAGAACCCGAAACCTGACTTGTTGCTTCTGTGTTGCGGATGTTTGCTTAGCAATTCAGAGGGTATGACTGTGTTAGGAATTCGTTTCGATATTACCATATTGCCTATACGTGTGTGTAAACGTCAGTACTTGTGTCTTCATGTTGTTCTCGACGTCGATCTCCCTTTCCTTTGTTAAATTACTGCACAGACTGCATCAAACTAATACGCGAACGTGACATTCTTAGCAACATGTTTGTGTTTATGGCAACGTCTCCCACAATGTTAAATCAAACGTGCACCCGTACTAGAATCATTGGAAAAAACCACGTGTCTTCCAAGAATGAGTGCAACAACAGCGCTTCCCATTACAGGAGAGTTGCAAGGTTAGGGTTTATGAATAGAAATTCCTACACACCTGCTCTTTATCAGTGCTTCCACTAGTTTGCTGAGCAAAATGGCATCCACTTGCACTTCACCAAATCGTACTAGGGTTGTTCGTTTTGCAGAGTTGATGAGAGAAGCCACGGAAGTGAATGCGGTTGATGAGGAAGCAGCTGGGGTTCTGCAGAATCTTGCGCCTACTACTTCACGGCGCTCCCCTCCCAAGAGTGCGATGAAGAAAAAGTGAGCAGAGTCCAAGGAGGGAGATCCGCGACACGGCCGGAGGCTGCTACAAAAACCGAGGCAGGGGCGCCAATTATTGCTGCTCCGGAGTCCTACATCAACCCTTCCGATCAGGATCACGTAGAGTTTGTTTAGAATTACTGGCTTCAATTTTCGAGGCGCAGCGGGGAGACATGTTGCACGGACTTTAGAATCGGTGGGGAGGGAGTGCATTTCCAACTTCAAAATCAGAGTAGGGAGCAGGGGTCTGCCGTGAATGCCGCGCACCGTCGAAGGCCCTGTCCACAGGTATAGGGGGGTAGGTGCCGCGGGTATAGGCTGCACCTACCCCGTCATGAATGACCAGTCGCCGTTCTCCCTCTTCGGCACTGCGTTTTTGGTCGCGTTTCTCCTTGTTTCTCCATGTCTCTCCGTGTCATTGACTTTATAAGCGATGAGGGAATCTTGCCTCACGGCGTCCAAATCACTGTCTGACTTTGGAACCTGTAATCGCGCCAATTTCAATTGTAGAAGTTGTCAATTCTATTGCTGTAGCCTTGTGGTAGTGTGCGCCTGGCCAAGGCAGTCCGTAGCCTTGAAATTCCAATCACCCACAAAGTTCTTTCATCGTCAATGTGTATTTCGCTCTGAATTTGGTACAAATTTCCAATTGCAAAGTTACACGATAAATCTTGTAGGTGATCGGGGGGGGGGGAAACATGCTGTGTGCAAGACGCTCAGTTCGTAGTTCAGTTTCGAGGCGCAGCAATGCCAAGACTGAACCTGTCAAAGAAGAGGTCATTCTCGACACCCACGTTGGAGGAGGATGCAGGACCAAGTCGGAGGATGCGCCTAGAAAGCGAGTGCCGCTCCAAGGGAAGAGAAGACACGAGTTCAAGGAGGGTGGCTCAAAGAAGGGGGCCAATTGCGAAGAAGACGACGATAGTTGTGGAGGTGAGCAAGGACGAAGGAGACGAGGATTGGGAAGACCTTGCGGAAGACCCAACAGAAGAAGAGGACGACAGCGGTGCCTTGAGGGAACAGTCGTGGAGGTATGTGTTTGACCCCTCTATGTTTTTGGAAATTTTTGGCAGATCATGTGTTCCTCCGGTGTTGCCGATGACATTCTGGAAAGTGTGTTACGTCCGACTTCACGTTGCAGACGACATCATGTATAACGTGATCGAAGTGGGGCACGTTTGTGGCCGATGTAGATAGTGACGTCCTCACGTCTTCTTTCATGTACTGACAAACATAGCCAATTACAAATGTGCAGGTCTTAGGATATTTTAGATTTGGTCTGCTCATGAGGGAGTAGTCGTGTAGGTAAGTGTTTGACCCCTTTTTTTTCCCGCAATCTTTTTGCTGATCATGTGTTCCTCTGGTGTTGCCGATGACATCTTTGAAAGTGTGTTACGTCCCGACATCCCGTTCCAGGCGAAATCATGTGGAACGTGATCGAACTCCTCTTTTGTGGCCGATGTCGACAGTGACATCTTCACCTCGTCTTTCATGTACTGATACGCATATCCAGCAACAGATGTGCAGGTCTTAGGGTATTGTAGTTTTGATCTGCGCCTGAGGTGGCACTCGTGTAGGTAAGTGTTTCACCCCTTTTTTTTTTCGCAAATTTTTGGCTGATCATGTGTTCCTCTGGTGTTGCCGAGGACGTCCTTGAGCGTGATACGTCTCAACGTCTCGTTCTAGGAGACATGATGTGAAACCTCATCAAAGTCTTCTGTTGCGGTTTAGGCTAGCTAGTGATGTCATCTAGTCTTCATTCATGTACTGACACACATATCCAGCAATAGATGTGCAGGTCTTAGGGTATTTTAGCTTTGCTCTGGTCTTACTGAAATATATGTTTGTGTGGGCGGTCCTGTCCATACAATTTGTGGATTACAATACCCGTATCCAACAAGGAAGCTTCCAACGTGTGTCTTGTTTGGATCAGTGTCAAAGATGACGTCATTGTAAACGTATGACATGTTCAATTGGATGTCGAAGACGACGTTCTTCGGAGCCCCGTAGTGCACTGTTTATTATGAATGTTAACTTCTTGGAATGTCCTCTCTATTTGGAACTGAATGTGAGAGAGAGAGAATATTTGTTTTGCAAGTGCCAAGAACTTGAACGTAAAAGTTAATATGACGTGAACATGGACTTGACAATAAATGTAGCATTCTCTCAAAATTGAAGTGATTACTAACATTTGAGAAACGGTTAATTGCAGTAGAGGGTATGAGACACACTCTACCGGGGAAGACTCAGGTGGTGACACGGATGCTGCTATTGAAGCAGTGCATACTGAGAGCAAGAAGCAAGTAAACACCACCAACACTATGAAGAAACCCATCGAGCTAGATGCAAATGGGGAGCCGCATGGACTAATGCGAGATGCGTTGACGAAGGATGTGGTCAAGTATGCGAAGTCCCTAGACCCTACGAAGGGTTGGGGAGGACAGGACCAGCATATGAGGAAGGCCCTCTTCAAAAGATTGTACACAGGTTTTCCCTCCATGCCTTTCATTCTCAGTAGAATGTTCCATACTTGTTGCGCACATGTTTTCTATTCATGGATGATGATGTTGCCTGGGATGCTTGTCCTGTTGTCACGGACGTCATAGTGGATGTTGTATGTGACGTCAATCATGACATCAATGTAACGTAATAATGAGGAGGACATTGTTAAAGAGAAGCGAACGTTTATTTTTCTCCCCTGATGTCTCTTCCTTTCTAGTGAGCGTGCTGTGTCTGTGTTTGTACTCTTCAAGGGAATGCAAACAATAGTCTTAAGGTGAATTCCATACCACAATGAGAGTTTAACACCATTTTGCAGATTGGGAGACTTGTGGCCACTCTACGCGCGTGAGTGAACGTTATTTGGGTCCCATCATTACAAAGTCACTCATCACACTGCACCATAAGTTGTCAAAAATGATTGACAATGACGAATCGAAGCCGGCGGATTACAATGAAACATACTGGAAGGGGCTTAAAGCTTATCGGGCTACCAAAGAGGCAAAGGCAAAGTCAGCACACATGCGTACAATCTCAAAGAGTAAAGGAATCGGATCAACGCAATTGAGGGCCGTAGAGAGGTAGGTGGTGTCCCGCTTGGTGAGTGCCCGAAAACCTCTCTAGCAATCCAACCATTGCCTTCTGTTGCTTCCCCTGAATGTGTAATTCTGTTGTCCCATTATTTTTTAAGGTCATGGAAGACATCGTCTAAGACGTCTTGTGCTTCAGAAGACGTCGTCCAAGACGTCACATGTGCTTTCTCACATCTTTGACGACAAGTGAGCTGAACTCATATGTGCTGAAAGGCAGTTCGCTTCTTTCGTCTTCTTCTTTCGTTGAATGTGCCTAAGCATGATGAATATGCTGTGGGCAATTTCTATGTACCTTTATAAAGGTTGCTGGTGGCATTCTTTTTCTTGGTTGTATATTACTAACTTAAATGTGGTAATGTAGGCCATGTTGAAAGGTCGACCTCCGTTTGACCCGGAAATTGATGCAGAAGTGGCTCAGGAGCTGAAGAGAATTAGTGAGGAGAAGAAGAAAGGCCGTTCAAATTACGTTTTTGAGGTTGAAGACTTGCATACACGCATGACGGAGGTCAAAATGTCCATAGGCCGCCTTCATCCTTGCAGGTGGAAATTAAGGACATGCTGAAGGAGGCCCTTCATGGCAAAAAAGGTAATGGTCTTGAATCATTGCAGGATCGAATGGAGCCTTCTTCATCTGCTGAAGTTGTGGGATTAGGACCGCCGATGTCAGAAGGACCGCCACTGGTGCTGACGTTGCAGAACGAATTCCCTATTGCAATGGTGACCGCATCTGCCCCTGCAGCTCACATTGCACCCTCGGTCATAGGCGACGTCGTCGCTGACGCAATCCCTATAGAGGGAGACGTCTCCGGAGACGTTGCAGGTGCAGCCGAAGAAACTATGGAGATTGATCATGCGGCAGACATCCACTCAGAAGGAGTGGGAGTGGAGGCCACGAAGTCTGCAGATGCTGTGCCCAGCGTCCAGGAAGAAGTCGAAGAAGAACAAGACAATGCATACAAATTGCCCGTTGTTAGTGCAATTTTGCCCACGATTGAAGGTGATGCCTCTGAAGGCCAGAACTCTAATCCCCAGAAGGTAATACATGTGTTGAAGTGTGGCCGTTCCTTTCATTGCCTTTACCCACTCTTTCTAGAACCTGCAATTTCCATCATGCTAACTCATTGTTGTCTAAGACATTGCTGAAGACGTCAGAAGACAACATCCATGTCATGCGTGATGTTGTTTCTCATGTTACAGTTAACAAGCTCAGGAGCGTTCTATGTCATGGAATCCGTGACAACATTGTTTTTCTTTCTGTTTTGCAGAAGGACGCTGAAGCACCTATTGATTCTTTAAGCAGACCTCGTCGAGGGACGAAGACAACTTCCCCAAATACCGAGAAGGTGGTGAAGCCACCACCAAAGACAAACGTGACAAAAGCAGCAGCAAAGGCATCCAATGTTACAAAACCTGTCCATGCTGCCTCTAAGGTGAGTGCCAATGTCTGTGACTCCATTGACTACTTAGCCATCCGTTGCTGCATGTGGTATTTGTGCAAGCGATTGGAAACAAAGACTTCTTGCCTTTATTGGGTGCATGAAACATGCCATTAATTAAATTTTTACTCATGCTTTACACGGCAGTGGATTGATGCAGGCATCCAGTGGGAGGAGGTCACCAGCTCCGAAAAAGTGATTTCCTTCTGTGCTGATGTTGCCTTCCATGTCTCTAATGACATCATGCTATTGCGAGCGACATCCAGGAGAACAGACATGTTTGTTGTGCTATTCATGCAAGCGTGTCTGTATGTCATGCTTGAAAGCAAGGGACTATGGCAAGGGCAGGAGTAAAATGGGGGGAGGCAGGGAGTCGTTACTATCTGATCTTCACCCACTACTTCCACAATGTCGACTTCGACAGCACTTGAGGCAAGTTTAAAAGGAAAGGCACCTGACAAACTTTGTGCTATTCTAGTGCACTTTATCTAAGGCATGCCTCTCTGTATTACCTCTTTTAGGACATATAACATGTATGTTTTCATATCAAGGTAGTTTCAATGAAAAATGTCTCCATTGAATTTCATGTTGGTCCTGGTTAAGTCATTCTTGTGCACATTCATTTGGAATTTGCATGTATGTAATAGAACTGAATGTTCATACAAAGGCAAAAATTACATGTTCAACTCCTAATATAGAGTCGAACTGCGATGTATGTATTTGCATTTCTCTTGTTCTTACACAAATTGGTGAAACATAAACACACTTCATGGATAGGTGAACGTATGACTTCTTTGCTGCCAACACTACACTACATGCTTTGTACCCATGTCAGTCACGACATTGGCTCCAACATTATATTTCCTTCCAGTCGCTATCCTTCATGTCGGATCCAATGTCGTGGTCCACATTCACGAACTCAACAAAACCGGGAGCTCCGCTCCAGAACATGTCATGTTTCATGTCGCTTTCAATGTCGTGGGCAACGTTCATGGTTTCTGGAATATCGAAAGCTACGTTCAATAACATGTCACTGTGGATATCGTCTAAAACGTGACAATGATGTTCAATACACACAGCCTGTCTTCATTGAACTTCCAGAAGCACTCCTGCATGACAACATGACGTTACTGATGATGTCGTCCAGAACATGTCGTTGTTGCTGACGACGTCACTGAAAACATAATGTGTCATCTGAAATTTTTGGAACCCGACCCACATGGCATCTGACGTAGACATGCCAGAGTCAGATTTTTTCATCTGCCACGTCAGAATTTTGAGGGGTCCACGTCACTGCCCAGGGCAGAAAGGGGTAGGCCCAAAAATTATCAAAAAGGGCAGAACCTGCCCCCCCAAAAGGTGAGTTGGCACCTTCGATCCCTTCACATGGCACTCTGACACACTTTGGAGCCCCTGTGTCGTATGTGCAATCTAGGCGTAAGTATCCTTAACACGGAAATGTGCCAAGATAACACGAAATATCGTCCCAGGGAATTTCCGAATTCTATGTAGTATGTTCTAGCTATCCGGCTTTTCTATCTTTCTTTTCTTCCCACTTACTTACTCTTTTTCCGGCTTCCTTCACAATCCGGATCATAAACTATCCGGAATCTGGTTTACGTCTCTGTTTCCAATCCGATTTTCTATACCTCTGTTTACCATCAAAGGGTCCACTATTGGTCTTGTAGAGGGGTAGGGACTCACCACTCGTTGTTCTCCTACAATTCTAACAAACACAAATAAAAACACCCAAGTACTCAAAGGGTTGTAGCGAGACGAGAAGATCCGGATCCTCACAGCTAAACCGAATGGTAAATCCAGAAAGCAGGTCACTCAGGAATACTTCACTCTCCCTAACTACAACGACAAATCTCAGAGTCAAGTGTAAGGGGGTGTGATCTTTCTAGAGGTTGAATGAATTCTAAGGTTGGCAGATCTTCCGAACAGGTGGGAACTTCCTTGGGCGGGCGCTTACCTCTGCACGACTTGACAACCGGACTCGCTTCCCCGCTACTCAGATCCGGACTACTCTAGTAGTAATTTAAAGACACAATGCGCAGCTCCTAAGTCAACAATCCAACAACATTACAATAGCACACTCTCGACTTAGACCTTATTCTCCTAAATCCGGATTCCTCCTCACCCGTCCTTTCCTTCCAACACCCAGACCACAAGTCCACGCAATCCGGATACACTGATAAAGCCAAACTGCATACCCGAGGGCTTAGATTTCGAAAAGGGAATGAAATACAAATGAATATCAACTAGGAGGGAATGAGGGGCAACTAACTTGCCCGCCCTTAAAAACCCAAAACAAAACCAAAGTCAACACCCTAAAAACAACAAAGGGCAACCCAAAAACCAGGGCAACCTCACACACACACCAAGGAAATCCCAATTAACCGGGAAAGTCCTTATCCCTAAACTTCCGGAACCCGGGCCCACGCTAGGATTCCGGTTCCGGATCTAACTAACTAAATTCTAGTCCACCTCCACAAGTAATCCCCTTTGAACTACTTGGTCATCCGAGACTTCTTTGAACTACCGGCTCCCTGCTTGGTTGTCGATTTACCGGAACCCTTGACTGGCGTCATCTTGGCAGCTCGAGGCGGATTCTGCCGGGTCGCAGGAGACGTCTCCTCTTCATCCGTATCCTCCTCAGACTTAGTAGCGGATTCAAACTCACCGGATTTAGAGTCTTCGATCTCTTGCTTCGCTGGCTTCTTACCTTCCGGCTTCCGCTTCTCCGACTTCCGGAGTTTGAGTTGCTTCCCAGGTTCTACCATCTCCAGCTCTTCTTCTGGATCCGAGAATTCGACCTCCACTATTTCCGTCTTTGTGTTCTTCCGGGTTTCCGACTTGAGTTCCGGTCTCGCCTCTGGAGCCGGATCTCCCAAATTGATCAACTGTGTCCCCCGTGCTGGTGATGGTTCCGCCATGTGGGGGAATTTCTTCGGATGCTCCCTTGCCGGATTTATCGTTCCCATACCTTCTAAGAGGTCCCTCCGGATTGGCAATCTCTGCCCTGTCTTTCCGGATCCCGCCGGAGACTGTGAGGAAGGACTAAAAGTACTCACTATTCCCCACTTCTGGAATTGACCTGAGGAAGGTACCTGGGGCAGCTTGAAGAGAGACTTCAAGCCTGGGTCTTCTATTGTTCCGGAAGTTCCGGCTCCGTACTTGACCGGCGATTCCATGAAGATATCCGGAAGTGGCCCAAACTCGTCCTTGGCCACATCCAGAGGTCTCAGCAACTGCCGCATCTCGTCCAAAACGGTCTTCATCTTGGCCTCGTAATCAACCAAGACTTGCAACACTCGAGATCCGGTGACGATGCCGTCGGTATCTAGTTTCTTCGTGAAGAGCGTGGACCGGATGATCAAATGTTCCGGTTGTTCAACCAACCCCTTCAAATCCCGGACGAGCTTCAGGGCATCCGTCTCTTTCTTCTAGGCTGAGATCGACTGTCCCTCCGTCCAGTAAAACTTGTTCTTGTAGTTATCCCGTTCCGCCTTCAACAATGCGATCTCCTTGTCCTTTTCTTGGAGTAGTGCCGGATCAGGTCTCTTCCGGATTTCGTTGAAGATCTGATCCGTCTCAACATTTAATTTGCTGGCGACGCCCGTGATCACCCCTGCCATCTCAGCGTGCATCTTCCGGCACTGTGCCATCCTCTGGGCTCCGGCATCATAGAAGTCAAAGACATCGGTATACTCCGGCGACGGCTGGGTCAGGGCCGGATTCAGTTCCGGCACGTCCATACTCGCTCTTCGTGAGTCTGGATTGGTTAACTTATGCCGCTTCTTCTTCTCCAGCGGCTTTGGTTCCGGATGCTCCTCTTCTTCTTCTTCTTCTTCGGTCGCTTCTCCCGTCGACTTCAACTCCTCCGTGAATCCGTATTTCAGGATTTGCATTCTAGTCTCATACGCAACTTGTTCCGGCGGGGTCATGTAATCATAATAATGATACAGATGGAACAAGTACGTACTGACTGGACTCTGCTAGGCCTTCTCGACCGCCATCACCATCTTTTTGACCTTCTGGTGAATTAGGCCTGCCCAATTCACGACCCGACCTTCCAGTGCTCCGAAAATTGTATTCGCGACTGTGACCGTAACTCTCGTTGGTTTTTCTGGATATACTATGGGAATCAGGAAATTCAGTAACCTCCTATGACGCTCATTGATACAGTCACTAACGGAGAAACCCTCCTTGTGGTGCGGTGGCTTTTTGAACTTTCTTTCATGAAACTTATCCGTCCGGGTTGCGCTTCCGGGTTGCGCTTCCGGATCCGGACTGCGTCAACCCGTAAGTTTCCGCCCACATCCCTTCCGTCCAGGACGATAACCGCCCCCTTGGCGTTGGCTCGAACTGGTTCGGCGCCCCAAAAACTAACTCCCAAAGAAAGTCCTCGCTCTTCACCGTCCAGGGTTTCCGGATGAACCCTATACACTCTAGTGTGGACAGATCTTCCTCTAACTCTAAACGTTCACCAGGATCAGATGGAATGATCGGGTATAAGAGTTTGACAGACAGAACTGTCTGCTGTCCCTGCATTGACGTTTCCGCCATTGAACTCTAATCCGGTGCAATCGGCACCCTCCTTTCCTTCTCTCCCTATCCGGCCTAACTCATCACTCTTTCACTCTTCTAAGAGAAAACGCGCTCCAAACCTGCAAGCACACACCTCCTCAAGCGGAAGAAAGAGGGAGAAGAATGAGAAGATAATCCGCTTAAGTACCCGGCCAGTGACCAACACCCGTTGGTTCGGTCATTTAATGCGCCGCCTTTTTCAAACGGATCCCTAGTTTCCATAAGCCGGACCCCTAGTTTGTAGGTTTGCCAGAATCCGGATCTCCTTCCGGTTTCCGGATCCGGTAAAAGTCCGTCTCTTACTCCTTCTACAAGTTTTTGTGAGCCGGAACTTTCCGGCTACCTAGTTTCTACTAAAAGTTCCGGTTCACGGTCCCACTACTACAAAATTTCGAAAATATTTACAGAATTGATCCTAAACTAATCCGAATTTCTAAATGATGACATTGCGTGCTCCCACACCCTGATTTCCAGTGACGTCACGCAAAATTTGTCATGTTTTCGGTGACATTCAAAAAAATTTTAGCATGTTTTCACGTCACCCAAAAAAACGGATTCTTGCCGATAGCACCGGTGACAGTCCAGGTGAAACATTTCATGTTTCTTTTTATGTCACCAAAATTACAGTTTTCTTCTAGTGCATTGACATTGACATGGCAAAAGAATAGAAAGCAATCCAATGCAATATTCATTATCAAAAACTCCACAAATTATACATCAATAGTTTGCGATAATAGTGCTAAATACACTAATCTACTAATCTACTAATCTACGTACATATTGTGATGTATTGTGTTTTCTTCAAAACTCAAAAATGACTCCATAATACTTACCATCATCACATTACTACGCTTGCCACATTCTATATTACATGGCAGCTAATTACAATCATTGGACCGTATTGTGAGAGAGTGCCTACAATAGTCCAACATATTTCACTCGAAATCTGAATCAATGTCATCTCCCTAAGTTGGGGCAGTAGCCCCTGACCCATAAACTCCGAGATATGGTCCTCCACCGTAGGTGTCTCCATGTCTGGTTGATGCACCTCCTTGGCCATAATTTCCGTAGTAAGGACCTCCAAAAGTTGGAAGGGGAACTGGAAGATTTCGTTCAGACCGTCCTCCAATTGAACCACCGGTACCATATCTTCATAATGTCCATACAAACCACTTGGAATACGTCCCAAATTGTATTGGGACCCGCCTTCGCTAGAAGGAGTATAGTGCGTGGTTCCATGGCTCCCTCCTCCGCTCCAAGAGCCAATTTGAGGGTTGTTATCGTAGTATGAACCACAGCCCCCAGCTTGTGGATCACGTATACTGCGTTCACGTTCATATGTTCTCTGATGTCCATGATGTCCATATGAACCACTTACACTAGATCCAGAATAGTACTGATAGCCCCCTTGGCTAGAACCACCTGTAGTAGATCCATAATAGTATTGTGAGCCCCCTTTGGCTAGAGCCACCGCGACAGTATGACCCATGTTCCCTTTGTTGTTGCCCACGATCTTCTAGACTCCTGCGCGTTGCTTCTTGTAGTTGTTGCTCATACTCAATGTCTTCTCGGCTTTCCTTATGCTTGTGCCTCTCTACAAGTGTCACATGCGTTGCACCGTCATCATCATCCTCGTCGTCGTCTGAGTATTCATCCTCGGCATCCGGCATCACTGTTGCAGGAAATTCAAACTGGCCTCGATAGGACCACTCTGGCATGCAATAGCTTAGTTGAGTCCAACTTGTATAAATAGTTGCTTCACTGCGATTCAAATTGGTCACCAATTTCCCATAAATGGTGCGCCAATCCACATCTTTGTGGAGTACAATCTCCGCCCAAACCATGGTCATGTTGGAATAGTTCATGATATTTGGTTTGGAGTCACGTATATTAGCAATTCGCGTTACTTCATCGTATCGGTGGATGAAGTGTTTGCTCAAGCACAACAACTGTGCACCTTCCCAACGAGGAACTTGTACAATGGCGCATTCTTTTGGCCAAATTTTGGCGAGGTGCGTCATTTTCACGTACTTCTTGCACGTAGTGCAAGACTAAGTTTTTTAGGATGACGACGCTCATCCACTTTTCGCTACACAATTTGGGTTGGCCCAATCGTCCCAATTTATGTCTTGGGACTTGCTCTTCATATTATTTTTTGAGGGTTTATCGCGAGGCATGGTGATCTGATTTAAATCCTCTTTCTTGATCACCAAGTTCACATGAACTTCTCCAATGTGCAGACGAAATGCTTCACAATTAAAAGAGAAAACCCTTACGTACTCACTTGAAATAAATTGCGTGAAGCAGACCCACCTTCAAGCCCAACCATTCGCGCACCTGACCAGAAGGGACGCGCAAAGCCACAGACTGAAATCAGGGACTGGATCGTCCATTCCGGGAATGAAACGGTTGTGAAGAAATGAGCCGTCCACCCCGCTATTTATTCAGTACGATGGCGGACGAGCCGAGGCAGACGCGTACAACCGCATTGGACGGCCTGGAGGAGGACGCCAGGATCTAGCGGACAAAAATCGCTGTCCGATAGATCGCATGGCCACCAACGACGGGCGGACAGATCGACAGACAGAAAAAAATGGACGGAGGGAAAGGCGGACAGTGAGGATAGGTGGACGGTGCTCAAAGGGTGACACGGAACTCGGACTGCGAGGCTGGTGTCGTAGCGGATAGAGGCGTCACCATGGCAGACGAAGACGTCGAAAACGCGGACACAGACATCGGACGTCGCGGACGGGGGCGTCTGCAAGGCGGATGGGGCCGTGTTTGGTCGAACCTACAAAAAAGGCAGCCCAGCCCTTACTCCAAAATGCCCAAGGCCTATTTTGGGCTTCTTAGAATTTGTTCTAAATTGAACAAAATGCTAACATTTTGATAAATTGTATCAATTGTTTTTTAGTTATAACCGTACAAATTCAAATTGGACATGTTAGAGATATCATAGAAAAAGAAAACATAAGAATATCACTTATTGAGTGAAAGATTATAATGTTTGACTATGAAGGTGCTAAAACTGCAAAAATCTTTCAACCTTCTTTACACAAGTCAAATTTGAAAAGTTGGTGACCAAAAAATTTGAAATTAAAGGGCCTAACTTGTATAACCCTTATCAATTTATGGCTTCTAAAAACCTACTCTATGATTTTTTTAAATGAATTTTGAATGTGATTTTTTCTCCAAAATCTAGTATATTTGAGGCTCATTCCCAAGAACTCTCAACACTACGGAAAGTCAAGATTGCAATGGGTACCCTTGTATAAAAACTTGAATAGAAAAATCACTATTATTTATTTTCAAAATCAAATTTTTGGTACTAAAATTAGACTTCAAGAAAAAATTTCTAAAAATATAAACTACTAAAAATAGCAAATTGGTTAGGTTTTATTTAACTTCAAAGTTTTGCAAACACCAAATTTGGGTTTAGTGCATTGGGCATTTAGGGGTTAAATGGTTGCTTTTAGAGCATGACTCCAGTCTTGACACCACAGAAATAATATCTATTGATTATTCAATATCTCATTGTAAGTGACACCGTCCTAGATCGATAAGTCGGTGACCCTCTTCGTCGCCATCAGTCGGATGTAGGAAACAAACGTACACTGGAGGCAACGGACGGTCACCCGGTCGGCTCAGCAGACGTCATGGTGGACAGAATGCCTTGTATGAAACTATTAGAAACCACAATTCATCCGCATTTAAATTAAGTCCCTCTAAAAATGTAGAGTACAAACATTCCAAAAAATTAGAAGAAGTTTTATACAAGGGACCATTTGTAGAACCTACAACTGTTTCAACCAATCATCATTATTTGAAATTTACAAGTTCTACATGAATTCTAATTGTAAAATCCCGAAGTATCTAGTAAAGACATCATTTGTTAAAACTTAATACGGGAATCTCCAAAAATTTGCCCTCATTCTTTAATTTTATGGGAGTATAGCATCAAGGGTCTAGGATTTAGGGTTTACAATTTGGGTTTATGGTATACAAGGTGTTTTAAAATAACAAAAAATGGTTAAACATTCCCACATGAATGTCACATTGGATGCTTCTTGCATTGAACGGCATTTGTGGGCACAAAAGATACCTTTTCTAGAATCCAATGTTTGAAGAATAATTTCAACATTGCTTCTACGGTGGACAGAGCATGTTGGACGGAAACATCGGTCGAGAGGGCGGACGGAGAAGGCAGACAGAAATGGGCGGACAGATTAGGCGGTTAGATCTGGATGCACATGGCAGATGCTGCGGCGGTCGAACAAAGCCGAAGCGAACAGCGTGGTGTGGAGGGTGCCAAAGCGAACATGCAGGCTGTCAACCGTCCCCAAAGTGGACGGGAAGGTAGTCGGCTGTCGCGGAGGTGGACGGCGGAGGTCGGTAGGCGGACATCACGTCTGGGGCGCGTCCGCATTGGCCGTTCGCCGGTCCGGTAGGCGGACATCACATCCAGGGCGCGTCCGCATTGGCCGTTCGCCGTCCGGCGCCGGACCACTTCTAGGTATGGTGTTGGACGGGTATAAAGGCAGACGGTGGCTTTCATTTTCTTCACTTCTTCTCTCCACCACTTTGTTGTGAGCCAAGTCGGATGTTCTGTTGTTGCCACGTGTTTAGCGTGGTGCTGATTGCGCCTACTTGGTGGAGAGAAGGGGTCCAATTTTTATTACGGCGAAGCTTTGACGATTTTTTTCACAAACACCGGTGTCAAGACTACACGTGCAGAGATTATTTCATTACAAGTTCTGAAAAATTCAAATTCTCGATCATGGCCGCTAAGGGTGCTGCAGGTACTGATGGGATGACTTCAGGAGGTGACCAGAAGAAAAAAGGGTACAGTGAAGGGGGTCGCACATGGGCTTCACTTTGAGATTTTAGATGATCCTAACATCCTGGCGGAGAGCGGTTGGGAGGAAGAGGAAGCAGCATATTGGAACTTCCGATTGTGCAAGAAATATGTAAAAATGTACCACATCAATAAGTTGTGGCCTTGGAGTGCACACAAATGTCAAATGAAGGATTTTTGTGTTAAGCCGAAGATTTGCACAAGTCCGCACTTTGTCCATCGGTTGGATGAGGTGTGGAAGGCCCTATGTTTGGACAAGTCAATGAGTAAGGGGTACATAAACTACAGCCTGGCCTCCATGGTATATGTAGAACTCTAATTGGCGCGGAAGGTGGACTGGAGCACGTTTCCAGCGACAAAAAAGAACCCACTTTTGCTTCCTGCCGGCCAGAAGGATATTCCCGATTTGTGGGTGAAGGAGGCTGAACTCGCTGAAGCAACAAAACTGAACAATGCTTCCTCCATAGTTGTGCACGGAAAGGAGGTCATGCCTCCCACAACATTTTCTATATCCCCACCAAATGAAGTTACCAGCATGGGTGAGCCAAGCATTGTTCCTAACAAATGGGACCTTGTGAAAGCATGTGGTGGCCCTTCTTCGTCAAGGAAAAAATCACTGATGAACAATTAGCGGAGACCAATGTTACAATTACAAAGATTCTAGACACTGGTGCTTTAGATCCCTTGAAATTTGTAGGTATTTATCCCGGTGAAGTGGGTACATCCAAAACGCCCCAAAGCCCAACACAAAGTCCGATCATTCAAGAGCAACCGTTAGGAACCAACGTGGAGCAGCCCAACAACTTGGCCACGGAGCGTACCATGGGGGAAGATGAGGTGCGGAGGAAGTTTTTGCACGTGGCGTTTCACTTGTCACCCATAAACGTGCCGGTAATGGAGGCAAACAAGATTATGAAATATGAGCAGGGAGTGGACGACTTCCTCCAGCTCGCTACCAAGTGGAGAATATTTGAAAGACGGCGAGTAGATTGTAGACAGCAGTTCGGCCCCACCGAGGCGGGCTCTAGTTATACGCCACCCGTACCAGCATGTAAGCTGGAAGACATGTCGGACATTGCTCTGGCATTGTCATGTGGTATGAACTGGCTTGTTAAACTTGGCCCGATGATTGCGGACCTCGCCCATGACATAGCAGCTGTTGCTCCTGAATTAGTGAAAGGTGCCCAAGGTTTTTTGCTTTTTACCAACAAAATAATGCCAATTTACAAGGCCGCAATTGAATTAAGGGAAAGTTATTAGGATGTGCGGAAGGAGTGCAACGTCTTGGAAAAGTAGGTGCAATTTTTGAGAGACCAAAACAAAAAATTGAAGGCCCTAAACAATGAAAGAGAGTTTTCCTAGCCCACTCAAGAGAACAATCAATTATTTCTTCCTTTAGACAAGGGCAAAGGAGTTGATGCACCCAACACATTTACGATGCATAATGGTAAAGGGTGGAAGCAAATTGAAGAAATGACGTTCTTCAATCCAAGTTGGAATAAATGGAACGAGTGCAGGAGGTCATTGATGAGTGCAGGCCTCAAAGCCGATCGGAGTCTCGATGGCTGGGATGGATACAACAACTCCAAGACAAACCCTTATTAGTATCCTGAGCAATGAATGGGCTTTTTAGACTTGCAAAGAATTTGGAACACGAATGCAAGATTGTGGAGGGCTTCTTGAAGAGGTTGAAGAACAAGTTGGAGCAATATCCATGGCGGTCTACAAAAATTACATCATGGGGAAACATGGAGGCTATGTTCAAGCGACTGAATCGCACAGAAAAAGGAAGGGGAGAAAGACATCAATTGGGCCTTGGAACTAGAGGAGGGATGGGTCCCTTACTAAACACTCTCAGCACACATCAACAAGAAGGACAAGAAGGGGAGAAAGACATCAATTGGGCCTTGGAACTAGAGGAGGGATGGGTCCCTTACTAAACACTCTCAGCACACATCAACAAGAAGGACAAGACACCGGTGCATGGTTTTGATGGAGGTCATGAAATGTTGAAGGGTGTTTGTGCCATTTGTCTAGAAAGTTTTGGCCCTGAAGGAGCCATAAGCATAGGCCACTGTCACCACACTTTCCACGTCATGTGCATCATTACAGCATCACATATTAGCTCGGCCTATGCACAATGCCGTTCTCCTTTGAGCCCTAGGTTCTACAAATTGTTTGGTCTCCTGGAGGTTATGCCTCCCGGCTATGAATACAATAGATGGACCCTTCTACTAGACCAAGTGCCCTACGAATTTCAAAATTACCAACATTGGGGGAAAACATTGAACTAGGATCCAACAGAACAGAGACATGCTTTATACAATGAGTCTGAGGAACTGGTGGGTTCTTTCATGTGGATGACCCAAAATAGAGAGGTCGAATTACGGGCCCGTTCAATTGAAGATCTTGAGGCTCATGAATTGTTCTGTCGCAACATGGGAGGGCATTGGAGCATGCAACATGACAAATTCTTCCGCTTTCCAGAGAAGCAAGTGCATAAAGGAAAAGATGAACAATGGGTAGAGGTGGAGGCTTCAAAAGAATTCAGCAATCAATATGCGGCATATAACCATATTTTGATAGGTAGAGCCCTCTTCTTGTCGAAGTTGGAAGAAGCTGCAGAAGTTTGTTCTCTCCTGGATGTAGAAGTGGAAGCAAACACTAGAGACCAATTAATGGAGGTGGCCGGGATATTTGACAAGAGGATCGGCAACATCATAGCTCAGTGGAGAACATTCCTATCTCTCTCTCTCTCTCTCTCTCTATTTACGTACGATACTTGTTGATGTCTTCTCAGTATCTATTATTTTGGATTCCATATTATGGCAATTGTGATTTGTGACAATTATCTTGGCTATGTAATAAGTATATCATTTAAACCTATGAGGATTTTGCTCCATTGGAAAATGGTGAGACTTCCTTTTCATTTGAACATGACCTTCTCAATTGTGTTGAAAAATGAACCTCATATTGTGATTAATTGGAACTTTGAATTGTATATGACTATGAAAATTCCAATGTGTGTTTAAGCAAAGAAAGACTATATAAAAGTTTAAAGTACAGCAAGCAGTACATTTAAATCCATGGCCAAAATGTAGTGCATTATCCATTTATAAAAAATTTTGTCATTATGTGAATGAAGAAGGCCTTGCCCTATATTTTAGATAATGAATAATTCATTAGCCATAAAATAAGTGCATATGGGTGTGGGGACCAGAAATGTAAAAGTTTTTAAATATGGTACGCGTAACTCTGAAAATCAATGGCTACATTCAATTCGTCATGCATTTTCTATATTCCCTAAATGTCCAAGGACTTCCTTAAATTTTTGGGAGTTTGCTTTAACCCCTAAAAGCCTGTTGTCTCTTTGGAGGACAAATGCGTTTTTGGGCAGTGACCTAGGGGCTGAAATTTTGTTGTGATTTTTTGAAACTTTTTTGGAAGGTAGAAAACCTGATTAGCTTCATGGGAATATAATTTTTTTCACAATCGGTGCTCGGGAACAAGAGTTAGGACCAAATAAGCTCAAAACAGGGGACGGCGGGCAGAAAACAAAATTTCTGTATTTTTCTTATTTTTTTTAGTATTTTTTTTCTAATAGACTATATTTTTGTCTATCTAAAAAGCTTTTATTCATTTCATTTGGATTTGTTATGAGAAAATTATGGACATTCTTGTTTTTTGGGCAATCAGAGCATTTTTTTGAAAAAAATAACTAGTAGAATTCATTTCTGGATGCAATTTTCCAAATTTTTCCAACCCTAAACCGACAGTGGATTGGCAGCAGATGCACACAACTGCATGTGCCGTCCACCGGCGTATGTCTCGTCCGCCACCGGAGTTGGCGTCCAAAGCGTCCAACCGCGTCTGCTCTCTGAAATCGTCTTCCCCGTCTGCCACCGAAGTTGGCGTCCAAAGTGTCCGACCGCGTCTACCATCCAAAAACGTCTTCCCCATCTGCCACCACCAGCCCCATCCGCCACTGAGTTGGCGTTTGAAGCGTCCGACCGCGTTTGTTGTCTGAAAACTTCTTCTCCATCTGCCACCGTCGGCCCCGTCCGCCACCAGAGTTGGCGTCCAAAGCGTCCGACTACATCTGCTGTCCAAGAATGTCTTCCCCGTCCGCCACCATCGGCCTTGTTCGACCGCAATTGCCGTCTGCCAACACCTGCCCATCCGACGGGACTTGTCGACCGTGGCGTCCGCCAGGTTTGTCTGCCGAGTTTGTCCGACCATTGGGACTACAATGGGAAGTCCGTTTTCCTTCCCAACGGTCACTTCCATTTGAAGAGTATAAAGTGTGAGGAAGAAATCATTTTCAAGCACTCTTTATGAACTAAATGCTAAGATCTCCAAGGGCTAGGCACTGCAAATGAATTTTTGTGTCCCTTGCTTGATGGTGTATATTTCAGTGGAAGAGAGGGCCTTGTTTTGCAAGGCTTTGTGGAGGCATTGATTTTTTCATTTCTAAAATTCTTTTATACGGTGCACATGGTTTTTATCTTTCCAAGATCAAAGATTAGAACCGGTTAGGATGAGCAAGAATTTTTCTGGTTGGTACAGAGTCCAGAAAAAGGGTAAAGTACAATCCAAGGCTTGCAAGTGTGTGTTCAGCAAGAAAGTGAGCCGTATGTTGAGTCACTTGGGATATGAAGGTCCCTCCGGTTCTCGTGATACGGAAATAAGCTCATGCTCTTGTTTGACATCTGAAATAAAAAGTTTATTTATTTGTTGCAAGGGGCTTTTCCCATGAACACCTATTGTGTATGGAGTTGATTGCAACGACATGCCTATATCCGGAAGTTATCTCTCAAGGGCTCGTTTGGGCACACCGTGTTCTATACAAGAAGATTCATGTACAGCACCGGAAGAAATTTTTGTGGGTTCCGAAGGTACACCACTGACGGAAACATCCAATGAATGGGAGACTCCGGTGAATAGGACATAAAGCAACCTATTGGATGGCTTTCAAGAAGCCAATAAATGCAAATTGCATGCCACGTGAGCCTTCTTTTTTTATGCAGCAAACATACCATTTTCAGTAGCTCGAAATCTAGCCTTTAAAGAAGCAGTGAAGATGACACCTAAGTGTGCAAGGCCGTACACTCCACCCTCGACATGATCTACGACTTAAATTGCTTCAAGAAGCAAAGGTTGATTTTGTAGGGAAGTTGCATTGAAGAACTAAAGACAGCGTAAGGAAGTTTGGAGCAACATTGTCCATTGATGGATGGAGCTCAGTGAAGATTTGCTTATTAATAAATGCCATGCTTGTATCTTCAGCCGGTGAGCATTTCCTTGGATCCGTAGATACAAGTAAAGAAAAAAAGACGTTGTTGTATGTGGCGGCTATCTTGGAAAAATTTATAGAGCAAGTGGGTCCCAAAAACGTGGTGCAAGTGACCGCAGATAATACTAATGCAAACCCGGCAACATGGAATTTGGTGTTGAGTAAATATCCACACATCTTCTTCCAAGGATGCATGGTGCACACCTTGAATTTGTTGTTCAAAGATTGGAGGGGGCAGAAATGGATATCAGATTCAGTAAAGAATTACATACGTGAACACACTCAATGACAACGGAAAAGGCAAAGCACGCACAACGTCTTGGCAAGTAATAAGTATTGTTGTGGCCGAGCATTCTTGGAACCGTTGGACGAATGAGCGGGAATTGACCGCCCCAGTTGTATGGGGTCTATGTGATGTGGATGCAAAAACACCATGCATGGAGAAGGTGTTGCACATTATGAGGAACTTAGAAGAACATGTCCTTCGTTTACAAATGGAGCCTCTTTGTTTGGATGTTGAGGAGGTAGAACCGTTGGAGGAAGTGTTCGAAAACCGACACAAGGAGGGAGAGACTAATCTATATTATGCAAGAGCTCTCTTGAACCTGTACTTTCTTCATGATAAAGAACTAGCCGACTATCACAATGCAACTAATTGATGTAAGCATGTTATAATGAAAATATGTGACCTCAAAGAGTACGCAGCGGTGGTCAAAGAATTTGTAGCCTTTTGACATAGGGACCCTCCGTTCTACAACATGTTGGAGCTAGGTGAACAAATGCTGTTGGCACACGCTTGGTGGGACTTTGAGGGGGCATGTAGAAAACTCATTGCTCCAATCGCAAAGAGAATATTGGCCCAACTGGTGTCATCATCTTCGTGGGAGAAAAATTGGAGTAGCTACTCCTATGTTCACAACAAATCTTGGAACAAATTGACGATGGAGAGGGCAGCGGACTTGGTATATGTGTACAGCAATTCCAAAGTCATGGCTGCATCAAAAGAGAAGGATGAGAAGAAATGGTATCATGACAATGTGGACTCTAAGGAATCAGAGCCGGGGTCTGGTTTGGAGCCAGAGGATGATAGGCCTCACCCGCTAGAAGAGGTCATGAACTCCGACACAGAAGATCGCATGATGAATTGTATCGTAGTCCTAACAGGACCAATGAAGAACGAGGCAATGATAGAGATGCATTTGAATTTGGATCAGAAGATGAGAATGATGGATATGATGAGCGTGCACCTTTGATAGCCAGATTTGTGGATGGATCTGGATTTCTGAATAGCGAGAAGGTTTTATCAAAAAATGAGGATGTTTACATGGAGATCGTGGAGGCTAATAGGACAATGATGTCCATTGGTGGAATCGATGGAATTGATGAAGTCATTCGGATTCCTGAGTCTTCGTCCATAGGAAGGGTGCAAAAAGAAGATAATGACAAACAAAATGAGGGTGGAGGAGGTGACAAGAATGTCCAACAGGAAGTCAGCAGTACATAAGATGAACTTCTCTCGGCGTTGGCAAGAAAAAAAACTGCGGAATCCATTGCAAGAAAGGACAAACCAAATGAAGTGCATCAAAATGGTGATGGATTTCTGATGGAGCGTGGAAGCCCAATTTTTGCTAACCAAGGCAAAGGCAAGCAACAACTTAGGGAGGAACTATCGAGATGACCATGTAGTGCTCCTCCACGTGACCTATTTGAAAGCAGTAGCAGAACTTGGGATGGTTTGAGGAACTTAAGTTTTGGAAAATGGCTTGCCCAGATTCCAAAAGAGAAGGTGCCTTCCATCAATCAAAGTCACAGCATAGTATCATCCACCAATGATGATAAGGATGAGACCTTGATTGCAATGGCACTTTGAAACGCTTCTCGCAATGCATCACCACGACATAACAAAAAATTGTCATCCCGTATGCCGCAATCTGAAACTGCAATCAAGATAACCATTCAGGGAGGGCACACATCAGGGAAACAGGAGGTCAAAAAAGGCACCAAAGGCAATGAGAAAAGAGTTATGCAACCTTTTGCAATTTCTCCAACTAAAAAGCTAAATGTGGGTAGAACTCCCCTTGATACACGGCAGCCTGTTTCACAGACAAAAATGAAATGGGTCCCATGTCCTAAGGAAGAGAAGAGGAAAGCCATATTGAATGTAAAAATTGAAAAAAGGAAGGGCCGAAGAAAGAGGTCACGCACTTCGAAAGAAGTACAAGAGGGAGGATGGAATCTTCGATGCTCTTCATCAAACAACATGGAAGACAAATCCAACGAAGAAGACAACAAATGGACAAAAAGATGTGAGAGTAATGGGGCAGAGGTGAAAGGAAATGATGATAACTGTCCTTAAATAGGAGTTGAAGAGACGCAGACTTAAAGATTCATATGCGTATATTACATGTACAAATAGCATGCAATGGGAAAAGGTTGTTTTTATTGTTTATTGTAGCACTACCATGCTTTATGTAATGAAAAATTTACAATTTTCTTTGGTGTGCAAAACCATATGGGAATTTCATTTCATTTTGACATCCATTTTATTTGGGTGAAACAATTTGTTTTTTCATATATATGTGTGTGTGTGTGCGTGTTTGTTTTACACCCTAATTTTTTGGGTACGTGTCTTAGGTTTAAGGATTTTCTTTTTTCTTTTTCAAATCCATGTTTTGATAACAAGAACCGGACTTAGACATTTGGTTGGTTTGAAAATTTAAATTCCTTTTCACATCTTATATATTTTTACTTTGACATTTGCATTTATTAAAAAAATTTCACTCTCAATTTTTTTAGATAGTAAATCTAAGTGTAGGTGAATTTATCTGGGTTTTTTATGTCCTATGTTGTTAGGGTTTGACCTTTAAAATCTTCCAAAAGTTCTTCATATTTTCTCAAACCCAATTTTTTTTGGCATTGTGAAAATTGGTTAATGACCATTTTTCCTTTCTTTCCACATTCTATGTTTTGGGATAGGTGTTTTTGGTTTACGTCTTAAGGACTTAAGGTGAAATTTTTATTTCTCTTTCCACTTTTTTTTTTTCCCCTAAGACCCCAAGTTAGACACCACCTTTTGGATTGGAATTTTTCATTCTTTTTCACATCATGTACATTTTGGTTTGACACTTGGGTTGGTACTGATGTATTCATTATTTTTCACATTCTATTTTTTGGTATAGCACTCTTTGCTTCAATTTTATTTTTTTTTAAAACATCATTTTTATTGAGGAGGATACTCACTTGGATTAGGAATACAGTTTTGATTTCTTTCACACCCTATATTTTGGAATAAAACACTTTGGTTAATATGAATTTTCTAATTTTCATATTTGTTAACACCCAATTTTGCGGCTATGTCTTTTTGGTGTAGGTTTGATTTATTTTTCTTCTTGTACCTCCTTTTCTTTAAGTAAACCTAGGATTTGAGTGTTAGACACCTGGGTTGGTTAGAATTTTTTCATTTTTATTCACATCCTATATATTTAGATTTGACACTTGGGTTGGTATAGAAGTTTTGATTACTTTTTACACTCAATTTCATTTGAGGAAGAGTGCATCATTGAATTCCAAATTTTTCATTCTTTTTCACATCCTAAGGTTTTGAGGATTGCCAATTGGGTTGATTTGAACGTTATTATATTTTTTTGCACCCTAATTTTTTGGGTAGGTGTCTTTTGATTTAGGTGATATTTTTATTTCTACTTCTACATCCTTACTTTTTTAATAGAACGGTTAGACACTTGGGTTGGTTTGAAATTTTCATTCTTTTTCACATCCTATATATTTTGGTTTGACTCTTTGGTTGGTGCAATATTTGTGACACTTCAATTGGTGTGAAAGTTTTGATTTTTTTCACACCTAATTTTTTTAGTTAAAATAATTCATTCCAAATTTAGAAAAAAATTATCTAACCATAATTAAACACAGTCATATCTATAAACAAAATAAATGCAGATTATATTTAAAACTGGAATCATATGAAAAATTTACCAATTCCTTTAGTGTAGACCTTCACCAAAATCTCAAAATTTTGTGCTATTAATCTCCATATAAACGACTTGTCCGACCCACAGTCCATTAAGACTTGGGCCGTCCGCCTAGTCGTTTGACGTGATGTCTGCCAAAAACATGACGGACGGTCGTCCGCCCTCCCGTCCGCCAAACTTCCAATTGTCCACCCTCCAGTCCCCTGAAGTTTCGACCGTCCGCCCTCCCGTCCGTCGAAGTTCTGACTGTCTGCCCTCCCGTCCGCCAAAATTTTGACCATCTGCCCTCCTGTCTGCAAAAATTTCAACCGTCAGCCTTCCCGTCTGCCAAAATTCCAACCGTCCGCCCTCTCGTCCACCAAAATTCCGATTGTTGGCCCTCGATTTGCCAAAATTCTCACCATCCGCCCTTTCGTTCGCCAAATTTCCGACTATCGGCCCTCCGTCTGCCAAAATTCTAACCATCCGCATTCCCGTTTGCCCTCCCATTTGCCAAAAGTCCGACCGTTTGCCGTTTTACCCGAACACCCGCTGCGTCCGCTGCGTCCAGACGTCCACACGTTTGGACCTCTAGTTTTTGGACGTACTTTGCCTCGGGACGCAACGTCTCGTCAACCCTGATTAGGCTCGCACTGTCAAAAGAAAGTTCTTTAATGGAATTATCTTTGCTTGTTGAACTTGAGTGGTCTGACCACACAAACTAATCATCGGGGACTCCAGGCTTTTGTATTTTTCCTTTTCCCTAGCTCGTCACGCGGACTTTGTCACGCAGATTTTTGGAAGGACCTGCCCTGGGAATGTCCCTGGTGGTTGGAATGATGGCTTGTTTCACTCCCTTGACGGTTGATCAATCCACTGTTTGTTCCAAGACAACCTCCGCATACACATTTCATATATGAACAACAGGACTTTGTTCCTTATCATTGAATGTACCTGGTACAATGCTTGATACACTTCAATACATCGTTGCACAAATACGTCATGAGTGCAGTAATAAAGATTTGCCATATTCGTACTAAGATGGTGCTTATGCTGATGATATAGAAATAGCTTGTCAATGTGGCACCACCCCACGAATGCTTTGCAAGTCTGCGCTGTCCAATCTCCACGAATTCTATCTTAACCTCAATAGGCCCGAGTGTATGGATCAACAAGGGTGCGTCGGTTCCTTTGTTGTCGCTTCCCCATCGGCTTTGACTTCTTTTGGTGGGGGGCCATTGGATATGATTTGTGTGTTACAAACTATTAATCTAATGTAAACGACTAGATTCGGATCCAAGCAAAACGACAAAAGAAATGTGAAAGTCCTAAACCCGTTGTACTTCACATTTACAAATATTAGGCAAAATTTCACATAACAAAATGTCAAAATCGAGACCTACAATTGAGTGCACGGACTAGAAGCTCAGAAAATGAGGTGAAAAGGGACAATATATCTCCCTCGCAACTCAACCCTAAGCCCACAAGCATACAGTCAGCCACTTCAAGGTGGATGATCAAGCAATGCGCAGAGCCAAGAGTGGAGACCTTGACTACTGGTCCAGATTATATAGCCGAAGTTGCCCAAGGGCGCGTACGGGTAAGGACGCGTACGGATCAAAGTTTAGGCGACCGCGGACAGAAGGCGACTGCGAGTCTATGCTGGCAACCTCGAGTACACAAAAAGCGACCTCGAGCATCCAGAAGGCAACTTCGGGCAGGCAGAAGGTGACCGCGAGCAAAGACTTTTTCAATGTAACTGGTTAGCGGACTGGCGACCTTGGGTGTGCTGCGACTCCGCATTGGTCAACCGCGGGTAGGGCAACTTGGGGTCTAATTTTCCTAGATCAATTTCAAATTTGGGAGGTCACTCCATTTATGACTTTCTTTGAATTTGGTCAACCTTGAAGAAGAATCAAACATTTAAATTTCTTCATTCAATTTTCTTTAACAACTTCTGTAAAAAATCCCTACCCATTTTCTTTAACCAAATTGCACTATTCCTAATGGAATTGGTCATGTACCTCTCCCTCGTGGGTTTTGTAGATTTGAAAAAAATAAGAAAGAGAGTGGGATTAGCAATCCTTCCTTTTAGATTTTGCTATTTCGAGTTGAAATCAAGTCCGAAAGATTTAATTCTTCTACTTCAAATATGAATCAAGCCACCATGATTTGATTTTGCTACTTCAAACTAAAATGAAGCCACCATTATTAAGTTTTCCTACTTCAAACCAAAGTCAAGCCATCGTGGTTGAATTTAGATACTTCAAATAAAAATCAAGCCACCAGAATTTAAATTAGACTACTTCAAAATTAAATCAACCCACCAAGATTTAAATTTTGCTAATTCAATCTAAAATCAAGATATCATGATTTGATTTTCCTTCTTCAAACTAAAATCAAGACACCATAATTAAAATTAGACTACAAACTAAAACCAAGCCACCGTGATTTAAAATTTGCTATGTCAAATTAAAATCAAGATATCATGATTTAATTTTCCTACTTCAAACTAAAACCAAGCCACCATAATTAAAATTAGACTACTTTAAACTAAAACCACGCCATGATGATTTAAATTTTGCTCCTTCAAACTAAAATCAAGTCACCATGATTTAAATTTGCTACTTCAAACTAAATTCACGCCACCATTACTTAAATATTGCTAATTCAAATTAAAATCAAGTCACCATGATTTAAATTTGCTACTTCAAACTAAATTCACGCCACCATTACTTAAATATTGCTATTTCAAATTAAAATCAAGCCATCAAGATTTAAATTTTGTTACTTCACATTAACATGAAGGACATCATGGTTTAATTTAGGAAGGACATTTCAAATTCAAGTGTTGTGCTTTCATGGAGGGAAAAGTACAAAATCCCTTCCCATTTTCTTTCAAGTAAATGTTTAGGGTATACAATTCATAAGGTTTAGGTTGGCATTGGGTTTCTTCATAAGTGCACTCAATCCTAATTCACTATTAACTCACATGCCACATTTAATGCAAGATCGCTTCACGGTGTTCTAAAAAACGCAGAAATCTTGAAAGGGCGGGTCTCTTGAATTTTCTGTAAACAAGTAAGGTTTGTCGACTGCGGATAGGCGACCGCGGGTGCAAAAGAGTTTCTATACCTTTGCTAAAACGGACAATGGCTACCTCGGGTGTTGGGCGACCGCGCTTGAAGGGCGACTACGTCTAAAGTGCGACCTCGGATACCCAAGCTCATCCTCTTTTGAGCAAACCTGGTTTCAGAGGTTCGTTGCCGACCTCGGGTATGGCGACCTCAAGTGGGGTGACTTTGAGTCCAAGAATGAGGTAATTCTGGACCTTAGTTTTAGAGGCGACCTCGCCTAAGAGGCAACCTCGTCTTTGCCTAGGGGGCGACCGCGCCAGAGAGGCGACCTCGGCTTGGGCAACTTCGGTTTGGACGATCTCGGTTGCAGAAACAAGGCGATAAGAAAACTATGAACTCACAAAAATGCAACAGCAAAGGGCAGCTCGAGTGGGACCAAGGTGGCTTTGTAATACCTTGGGGGCATCGCCGTAAATACTAGAGTTTGAGGTGGTCAACAGTTCAATTTCCAATGACATCCTTTGCCTTGTTTAGTAATATCACCTCCTTGATTGTGGGATTTGGTTTGGTCGTGGTAGCCAACCATACAAAAAAAAAAAAAGCATCCAATCAATTTGTGTTTGTGTTTGTGTGGAGATCACAATATGCTTGTGGGGGGGAGGTGATGAAATGGGGGGCTTGGAAGGGATAGTCTTGAGTTTTGAAGTGGGACTCTACCAAACCCTCAAAATTCATGACCTGCTTGTTCACAAGCAAATTATATTTGCTGCTCATCTACAATCACGCCTTGGCTTGATGTTTTTTGGAGTGGAAAGGGCGGATAAATGACATTTTGAGTGCAATCATGATTTGATTTTGATTTTGAGTTTGTTTCTTCAAATTAGAACCAAGTTTTACATGATTTAATTTTGGTACTTCAAATTAAAATCAACATACCATTATTTCATTTTCTGCACTTCAAATGAAACCCAAGCCAACATGATTTTACTTTGATACTTCACAAATAAAACCAAGCTGCCTTGATTTAATTCACCTACTTCAAACTAAATTCATGCTACCATGATTTAATTTGGCTAATTCACATTCAAATCAAGTCACCATGATTTAATTTTTGCTACTTCAAATGAAAGTGAAGCCACCATAATTTAAATTTTGGTACGTGAAACTAAAACTAGGCCACTGTAGTTTAAATTTTGCTACTGCACATTCAAATCAAGACACCATGATTTAAATTTTGCCACTTCAAACCTGAATCAAGCCAATTTTGCTACTTCAAACTAAAAGCAAGCCACCATGATTTAGTTTTGCTATTTCAAAGTAAAATCAAGATACCATGATTTAGTTTTGCTACTTCAAATTAAAATCAAGATACCATGATTTAATTTTGCTACTCAAAATTCAAATCAAGCCATCATGATTTAATTTCGCTACTTTACATAAAAATAAAGACACTATGGTTTAATTTGGGAAGGACATTTTGAAGTCAAGTGTTGTGATTTCGTGGAGGAAAAAGTACAAAATGTCTTCCCATTTTTTTTTGTGTAAATGTTTAGGGAAAAGTACGAAACCACTTACCATTTTTTTTCCCAAATAAATGTTCAGGGTACACAATTCATAGGGTTTAGAGTGGCCTCGGGTTCCTTCATAAGTGCACTCAATCATAATTCACTATTAATTTACATGCCATATTTAATGCAAGATTGCTTCACTGGGATCCAAGAAATGCAGAAGTCCTGAACAGTTTGCTCTCTCTTCATTAGATGCCATATTTCATTATACTTTGGATTTTTTTGAATGCCTTGGTGACCTACTATACGGCTAGAAAGCCTCGGTCAGTCCGTCGCTATAAATTGCAAATGCTAAAGAGTGCCGCGGACATCTGACCAGCCCTTTATTTTTTGGTAGAATAGGGCCAGATTGCATCATTTCAAAATAAATGTCTACTTTTTGCCAGAGAAAATTAATTTTATTTTGCCTAAAAATTTTATTTTTTGTCAAAAGTGTGGACAAAGTCGGCTAATTTTGATGAAAAAGTGCAAAATTATGATTGAATAGTGTTTTTGATCCAAAATATGGATGAATGTAGAAATATTGTGCTTCACAAAATTTCAAATGAGTGTCATCTTGGTCCCATTCCAAAAATTCAAAAAGGAAGGTCTATGGCTACCTAGGCGCGGTCGCCATAAACATGTGTGGTCGCCCTATGTAGGCGCGGTCACCTGAATTACCCGCGGTCGCCCAACTAAGTCCGGACAACTGAAGCAGACGCGGTTCCATTGTACCCAAGGTTGCCCGTTGTACCCGAAGTCGCCTAATCTCGGACGCGTGGTTGCCCTGTACCCGGACGTGTGGTCGCCCTGTATTTGTACGCGCCTCTTTCCCACTATCCACACGCGCCTCTAGGCGAGTTCAGGTACTTAAGTGTTCTCCACACCCATAGTCTCTAATCCTGGCTCTGCGCATTGTCTTTCATCCACCTTGAAGTAACTGACTGCGTACTTGTGGGCCAGTGTGAATTGGGAAGGGGAAGTTTTTGCCCTTTATATCTACAATTTAGCCCAAATCCACATCTATTGTTTTGAATGAGCTCCATATCTAATCCAGGGGAAGGTAGTAGCACGAGGCAGAAATCTCCTTGGGATCCGGTTGGTGTTGAGAACTTTGAAGTGCCTATATCTACAGGTCGGGCAATGGAGAGTTTCCGCCGAGAGAGGAAGAAGAAGAAGAAGCAGTCAGTATATGATAGGGATCCAACGTATCCTCCTTCGGGGTATACAAAGTATGCATACAAAATGTGTTTGCAATGGTATGAGGGAAAGAGTGTGGAATTCTTGGAGTCCACATACTTGAGGGATCCAGTGACAAGCAGCGTGAAGTTGACGGATGGTTTGACGATTTTAATACAAAGTAAGCGCAAAGGATTCGAGGCTTTTAACGATGTGGACTTCACTTATGCAGACAAACTATACGCCTGGTTGGATGACGTTGTCAAGCAATGCATATTCAATACCAAGAAGCTGATGGAAGAAATGCGCCCGCAAGTGCCGGGCTATCCAGGAGGTGACCAGGCCAAGGAATTCATGTCAAAGATGGAATGGTGGGCGACAACAGCAAGGAAACTATCGAAACATTCAGCCAAAGGATTCTAGTGGAAAGATGACGCTACCCTTGCGACATTTCAGCAAGATGGTGAATTGTTTGTGACATGGATCTCTCATTTGGCAAAGGTGGTGGCCCTTAGTGGATTTGTACGTGAAGGTGGGCACAGAAAGGTGCGTAAGGTGCACATTGAAGGAATGGATACAATCCCACCATACATTGCTCTTGCTACAAAATTGCCAAAGACAAACAATATGCATGATGCGAGGGTGGAACGGTTCATAGAGGCCCTTGCCTGCCTCTTAAATCATTCTGGTGTAATTAAATTCTTTGCCATTCATTCAATAACTATGGAAGCATACACATTATGTTGGAATGGTGGTAACCTTAATGAATTGAAGGGACAAGATAGCAAGGTACCAATGAGTCTTGAATGGAATGAAGTGAAGCGGTTGAAGAATCATCCGGAGGAAAAAAAAAAAAAATTAGTTTGTTCCAAAGACACAAGGCAAAGATGGCGTGGGCTTTAGTGTACGTCACACATCTCATACAAAAGTCTTTGGTGTTATACAATGACCTATCCCCAAAGAATGTAATGTTGCATTTTCCTGATTATTCGAATGATATAATACATTGGGATTTGTGATTGGAGAATTTCAAGTCATTTTGACAAGAAAGCCCCATCGCATTACGGCTACCCCAATGTGGATGAGAGGAACGAAAACAGCGGCAACGTTGGAGGGTGGCTCCGAAGTTGTTCTATGTATATGGGCACCAAAATTCCGATTTAAGCATAAAGATTATGCAATCAACACGGAAATATACGCAGCACTCGGACTCATATTCTATTGGAAAATTGACGGAATGAATGAGGATTGGAGATATGACTGACTTTGACGCGGACCTATTTAGGAATGCCGACTGATCTAGGTACTTTGCTTATAACTTATAAGTTGGATCAATTTGTGAACCCTGATCCAAAGAAGAGATAGACATGCATTGAGGTGACGAACTCCCTCATGGCTGCACCATGGTGCATGAAGCCCCCCAAAGCAGATTTCCGCGACTTGCCTCTATAGAAGGAGTATACGAGTTCTTGTAATGAGGGTAGCACATGGAAGGAATGAAAATGTTGGCCCCGTTGTTTGCCTCTATTTTTGTAATATAGTAAATAAATCTATAAAAATACTTCTTACCATGTACAATGTCATAAATAAATCTAATATTGTGTTTGCAGTCTGCCCAATTTCATGTACAGAATCTTGAAGCTTGATTTTGTTTTGGAAACTATCTACTATATTAGATTGCAATGTGATTGGAATTGTTTGCTTGCAAACTATTGAGTGTACCCAATTCAGAAATCCATATGTTAGTCAGTGGATGTTGTTGTAAGATTTGTTTTCTACATCATTTATTTTATGTGATTATTCAGAAGAAAACATTAATCCCTTCAGGCCTATGAGTGCCAGTTTGAAAGAACAATTGAAAGGAAAGACATCCAAAATTCAAAGAATCGTTATTTCCCATTCATCAAGAATTGTGATCAAAAATGAGGGAAAAAAAAATTAGTTATTTTTCATCCCTTAAATAATTGTTAGGTAGAATTGTAGAAGTTAATTTAGAATTGAAGGAAATTCTAAATTGTGAATAGCTTTTAGAGGGAATTGCTACAGTAGTAGCTGGTATCCACGGTGAAATTGTTGTTCTAAGAGGTCATGACCTTGTGAAACCTATAAAAAAAAGATGTTTGAATCATGAACCCTTAAGGCCAAAATGCCAATGTTACTTATACCATGAGTGCTTATAATTTCAAATGACTTGTACCATCACTAATTTCTTAGAATTATTCATTGGGAAGTTCCCAATTTGTCAATATGACAATTACATCTAGTGACCAAGGAAATAGTAGATAATGGATATTGCTAAAATGGTATAGGCTAGGTTGAGCTCCAAAAAAAGGTTTTGGGGTGGGATACTTACTATCAATTTCAAGGGTAAAAAAGTTACTAAATATTGTGGGCAAGCCATGTTGATTTAGGTTGTTGAACTTGAAATAGAATAAGAACCCTATATGAAACTTTGAACTTTTTTTCAATCTTTAAATTTTTTATTCTTATAGATTTTGTTTTTGGCTTTCTAAAAAGCTTTTGATTCATTTCATTTGGATTTTTTATTATCAAATTATGGACAATCTTGTTTTTTGGTCACTTAGAGCATCTTCCTAAAGAAAAAACTTGCAAAGTTGTAAAATTCTTTTTTGAACGCCATTTTTATAATTTAAAAAAAGGGTCTACAAGGTTAATTTTGGAGGTAGAACAATCTTGCCACTAGGATTAGTGCTACTTCAAACTCCATATAAAAGATATTAATACTTTAGATTTTTCTTGTACCTACTTCTACCTAATAATTTATGGAATAATTAAAATCAAGTTTATTTGGATTTTTTCCCCCCCTACATGTTGAACTCAATTATGCACTATAATGATTATGGACACTCTAAGTTTTAAGGCAATTACAGCATCTTCTTGAAAAAACAACTTCTAGAACAACTGGGAGTCCTTTCTGAACTCAAATTTGACAATTTACTTCCAAAAAAGTTTCACAAGGTTAAGATTTCTTGCTAGAACAAGGTGCAAAAAAAACTTGGTTCCTTAGGTTTAAATGCAAATATCTTTTAATCGAGATTGTCAAAGTTTTTGAAAATTCTTCCACATATTCTTACACTAGTGCAATATAAGGTCTGATGGTTAAATATGTAAAAAATAAATTTAGAACTTTTTACAGCCGTTTGCTATAGAAACGGCAGTTTTGAGTGGTTTTTGATGGAAAATATCTTACGATTCTTTCTTAATTGCAGGTATCTTGAAATCAATGCAGTCTCATATTTTGAAATTATTTACAAACATTCTCATAGTAGTTAGGTGTAAGATCCTACAATTAGATGTGGCCAAAAAAAATTTCAAATTCTTTTAATCTTTGCTGTGAAAATAGTAGTTCCTTGTGTTTTTGGGAAGAAAACTAACCTTCCGCCTTCAAGGGTTAAATATATATGCATATAGAAGCTGGCTAGCATACATATTTGTACACTTACAGAAATGCCACGAAAGATTGAGAGACTAGACTTTCCTAATAGATTTAAAACAAGAACGGACAACAAGTATCATACTTGTATAACATGCTTTAAAAAAGGTACCCAAATCCTTTTTGATATTTTTGATAAATTTATCAAATGTATTTTTGAATTTATTTTTGATACAATTTAATTATTCCAGACGTCTGTAATCCCTAAAAGTCGTAGGGGTTAGGATAGAAATACAAATGTATTACAAAATATAAGTTCTCAAACTTAATTTGAAGTTTTCATCAAAGAAGAGAGTACGAAGCACAAAAAGTAGAAAGCATCCGTATGGTGAAAGTTACTAAATTATTTTTAGCTTCTCCTAAAAATGACTTTTGATGATATAATTTAAAAAACTAACCCCAAGTACAATTTCTATCTTCCGCATACGCTTTTTTCTTGTATTGGTCAAAATTGTGGTTTCTACTGATTTGTAAAAAAATGCATATAATCTAATAATGAAAATACCAACCCTATTCTAAAATAGTAAGTTTTTCAGCAATAGGACAAATTTGAACACTTTGCGGAATTTTTCTTATAATTTAGGTTTGACTATAGTGATTTCAGTTTTGCCTTCAAATATTGATCAAGATCCAACCCATTTGAAAAAATAAAATAAAAAATTCAGAACATGTCTCCTTCCGTCCAAGAAATTGTTTGATTGGGCAACTTCCAACCAATGTTTATTTTTGTGGCGATCAGGTGCAAAATATGATTTAATTTTATGGCCTGGCACCGCGCCTATAGGAAAAATGGTACTGAAAAGGTGCAAAATTGCCAGAAACTTCAAATATATTCATAATCTTGGATGAAATCGCCAAAATGGAAATGAAAATTGAAGTAGTATATATGTGATATGCAACGCTTTTTTTATTGGCTTTTTGATGCTTTATTGCACTAGAAAAATAATTTGGCATTAAAATTGTTAAAAAATTGGCAAAAAAATTGGTTGAAATCACCCTAAAAAATTCAAAGTACAAAAAACTACTAGATGAAATCGCCAAATTTTAGATGGAAACCAAATTAGAGACATATGATATGTATATTTCCTATTTGGTATGGATGAATGTTGAAAATTGTGGCACCACTACAAAAGTTTATATTGCCACTATGGCATTTTTTTAAAAACTTCAAAAAAACCCTGGTGATATGTGCTAATATGATATTTTCTATCCAATATGTGGATGAATGTTGAAATTTGGAGCACCTTTTGTAACATTCAATATTGCCACTTTGGCACTTCATAAAAAATGGAAAAAAAAACCAAGCTTCCTACATATAGTCGCCATGGACCTGTACCCGCGGTCGGCATGAACCTGTATCCAATGTCGTCTTGGATCCGAGGTCGCATTGGACCCCTACCCGCTATTGCTATGGACCCATACCCGCGTTCGCCCAGTACCCGCAGTCGGGACAAGAAGTCCCTTACTAGCGTTCGCCAAGAACTTGAGGTTGCTTCAATGGTCTCACCCGCACCCGCCGTAGATCCATACTCGCCCTGTTGCGACTTTGGGTATTAAAGGGATCGCCTGAACTTGCATTCTCCACTTCTGGCTCTATGTACTGACTGTCATCTACCTAGAAGTGGCTGACTGCGTACTCGTGGGCTAGAAGCTTGAGTTGTGAGGGGGATATGTTGTCCCTTTCCACCTCGTTTCCAGAAATTATTTTCCATGTTTGAGATTGATTTCACATCTTGTTATGGTAAATAGCTGTATTTTCGTAAATGTGAATTGCGATTGCTTTAGGGTTTTCTTATTTGTATAGTACGGGTTCATTCTTAGATCATTAGATAAAATAACTAGAGAAACATTCTAGATACAAAGTGATCATTATGGAAGATGAGACCCCACCATTCCCGCCTATGTCACCCAAATCACTAACTCGGCTCCAAAAGAAGGCACTTCACAATAAGGATAAAAAAAGAACTGGGAAAAGCCACAAAAAGTGTGTGGCTATCCTTTTGCATGAAAAGATTAAGGCTTTCGGGGGTTGCAGAAGGGAACTGGAGCCTTGGATCCACAAATCAGTTAAAAAATATGTGGATTAGTGCCACATCAACAAGTTGTTTCCGCTCTGGCGTTACAAGCTACATTTGGAGTCTAACAAAGCAAATCTTGGATACTGCCTCTTTAAAGACTTTGTACAAAGATGCCTGGAGATGTGGATTGGAGTGTATTTGGAATCCTTGCCATTCCAAAACGACAGTTTTCCTTTGTATCTTGTCCAAATGGTGTATGCCGAGCGTATATTGAAGAAGGAGGTGGATTAGACGACTGTAGAGGAGCTCCCTAAAGGAAATCGTCCTGCCAGCGCAACAATGCTAATCCAAGCTGCCATACTTGATGCCAAGAAGAAGTTGGCATTAGTTAAGCAGGGGAAGTTATGCATTCCTAATGAAGAGGTAGTGTGGTCGGATGGTTCTAGCTCTGGTAGCCACACCCATGAGTACAACGGGTATGATTTGCGAAATGAGGATCAAGAATATGCTGTTGCAAATTGGTATAAAAAGGGCTTGGAGGCGGAGGTTGACAGGATAGGAAAGAAGAAGATTGAGGAGTTTGACACTATATCTGACATTTCTAATCAAGGTACGGAAGATGTGGAGGAAATGGAAGTGGACAATGAGTTCCACGAGCGCAATGGCAATAAGAATGAGAATGATTCAAATGACGATGTGGAGATGCAGAGCTCTAAGATTGCAAGTGCAAGAACATATTTATAGGAAGCGACTGCAAAACTGAAAGAATTGAAAGAACAAGAACTTTCAGATTTGGGCACCCGAGAGTATGTGTTATCATACAAGTGGGAGTTAGAAATTGTGAATAAAGAGGTAGCTGCAAACGACAAGTACTTGGTTGCTTTGAAGAAAAATAAAGATAATTATTTGAACAAGATAGTTGATGGGCGCACTCACATGATGGATGATGTTGCAGTGTATCAGAAGAAACTTGAAATCTTGGAATGCAATCGTTTGAAGCTACAGTATGAAAGGCAAAGCCTGGATGTGCAAGTAGCTTCAAAAGAAAAAAAGTTATACACAATTGCTGTAGAACATTCGTTGCAGCTAGACGATTTGGCTATGGCTCCAAGGTATTGTAGCAGCCCCGAAGAATTAGCCAATCTTCAGAAGTTGGTGAAGCTGCCCGCAAAAAAAATTGAAGTGCGTCTAGAGGAGTATCATAAATTGAGAGGCAAACGTCGTTTTAATAGGGATTGGATGGAGTGGAGTAAAGCTACTAGAGGTGCACTACCTGAAGAGTTGGAGCAGATGGGGCCGGAGCCAGAAGAAAGCGACTATCTTAGCGTTAGTGGAAGCATGAGGGATTATTGTTAATAGCCCAGTGCAAATTTCCTGGTTCGGGCACCTTTTTTTGATGTCAATTACTTCGAATAAATATGAAATATAATGTTTTCTCTTTCAAAAGTGTCCTTGAATTATTATGTATATAATGACTTTGAAATTGGCTTATGCCCTTATAATCCCATAAAGACGTGAAAAAGCACCTTGACATTTCAAAACATTAGTACTTGAACACATCCTTAACCTTTGCATTGTTCCATGACTATGTTTTTACCGGTGAAATTTGGAACCTCCCATTTCTTTAAGAAGTACTAATTTTCTTCTAAAAACTAATTTTTCAACATATATAACGTTTGGATGTAGTAGTATGCTGTCTTGATCCCATTTGTTACAGAATTTTAGAAGTTTCCACCACAGGGATTGCAATATATAAGCATTCAAATGAAATAAAACCTTTTTGAGGGCCCTCCAAAAAACTTGGCAATTGCACTACAGAAGCTTATTTTTCTATAGAAAAATGTGCATAATGATAATGCTTCTTTGGATTGTTTTTCCTAGACAAATGGATGTCATGCTTGAGATATTTCACATCAGTTGGATTTGTACAAGATATAGGGAAGAAATAGTGAGTACAAAGAAGGAATGAACATGATTTGAAATATTGAATTGTTAAGAATTTATATATAAAATAAAAAAGACCAATCCTAGTAGTGGCAATGTTGTAATGAACAATCTACACCTAAGGTTTCTATTTTCTTCAAAAATATTGGAACTTGACTTAAATAAAGGACTTTAAAATATATTTTCGAATACAGAAACAGTAATTGACGTTTATAATGTTGAATGTCTCTAACGTTAGATTCATTGATTTTATGAAAATTGATTGACTCAAAGGTCTATGAATAAAACTCTAAAAAACGGTTTTGCTACTTCTTGTTTATAAAGAAAGTGAATTACTTAAATCTGCGCCAGCTGGCCAAGCTCAAAATCAAAGTAACAAACTATATATTATGCGATAGCTTGGATAATTGTTTATTGAGAAATTATAAAAATTATTGGGCCTTATAGTGATTCTTCATCTACATCTTTTATTAAAATTGGGGCCCAAATATAGAAATCTATAGTGACATTCCTCGTGCCCGAAATGTCTATGTAGTCAATACTCTAGAAACGCATGTTGGTTTTGTAGGAGTTAAAGGATTAGTATCCTTAACTATTTCCTTCAAAAGAATGTAAAATGTCATCTTTTTTTGGTCATAGAAAATTAATTTTATAAAAGAAAAGATAGTAGTGGCCAGAAATAAGGGTGGAAATCTTTAATGCACAAATATAATAAGACCGCTTAAAGTTTATTGTCTTTGAATTGTATGTTAAAAAAATACCCTGGATTAATTGATTTTATTTTTCAACCTTTCTTTTGTTGAAAATAAGAGTATCCATTTTTTTGGTTTTTCTTATTAGAGAATTTCTTTTTTATATGATAAAATA
This sequence comes from Neckera pumila, assembly GCA_963969595.1. Taxonomy (NCBI): domain Eukaryota; kingdom Viridiplantae; phylum Streptophyta; class Bryopsida; order Hypnales; family Neckeraceae; genus Neckera; species Neckera pumila. The sequence continues at coordinate 196,950 of OZ018418.1, read as the reverse complement.
AGAATATTTGTTAATTTATACAAAATTGTTCTAGATATCTATCATAAGAGCTAAAATGAAGAGCACACATTCTCTTGCATTCTAATATTGGATATTTGTCAAAAGCATGAATACGTTGTCTATTTTTTTTCCTAAATAACCCCGCAAGGACCATTATCCATTCAGAGGACATTTGGGAATTCAAACAGGTACGTATGGGCTGAGGTATCTCATAATCACTTCTTACAACTTTTTTTGAAGATAGGAGAACTAATAATCTCTTTGGGAATATCATTTTTTTTATCATCCTCCACCGTAAACACAAATTGTGTTCAGAAAAGCTCAAAATAGGGAAGAAGGGAAAAGCCAACAGAATGTTGCATTTTTTTTAAATTAATTTTTTCCACCATACAATATATTTCTTTTTAACTGAAGAGCTTTAATTCATTCCATTTGGATTTGTTTTGAAAAAGTTGTGGGCAATCTTATTATTTGGGCACTTAAAGCATCTTTTTGAATATAATAATGTGTAGGATTCATTTATGAATGTAATCCTTACAAAAAATAAAATAAAATAGGTCCACGTGGTATAGTTTTTGTGCTAGAATAATCTCAAAATTACTGAACTATTGAATTTTAATTTGATATAATGGACATCAAAAATCCATATTATCCTTCTATCTTGTACCTACTTGGCTACTTGTATTTAACAATTTTTTAAGAATGAAAATAATTTTTATTTTATCTTCTTTTTCTTGGTAGACTCTCAACTCAATTTTTCCTATAAAATATAAAGATTTAAAGGTCAGAACTTTGTAGTGCATGAAATTAAAGTGCACAATGTTCAAAATTTAGGAAATTTAGTCCCACAATATGCTAGAGAACCACCTCATATGTAGTTCAAATGGAAATATCTTGCAATTCATGCAGTCTGAAATTCTCAAATATTTTCCACACATTGTCATACGACTTACATGTAAGATCCTCTACTTAGATATGAAAAGAAGAAGAAAATTCCAACTTTTTGGTAGTCTTTGCTATGGAATTGGCTGTTTTCAGTTTCTTTTGGCAAGAAAATAGCCTTATTTGTTTACAAGTTTAGGATGATGAAATTCATGAGCAAAAGATACTCATTTGAGTTTCTTATTATATTTTTCTTCCTGAAATCCTAAACCATTGTTCATTTTTTGATAGTTGAAGAAAAATTTACGATATGAGAAGGAAAACACTTGTTTTCTTTTGTTAATAGGTTTTGATATATATATCTTTAAGAGTGACAACCTTCTTCATATTTTTTTTTTATTCTCAAAAGGACTTTTTCTTTTAGGCTATTATGTTTCCAATATTTAAACAAAAAAAAAAGACTTATTACTTTTCCCAATAATTGTAGACAATTCCCGACTTCCCGTGCACATAAAAATAAATACACTCACTTAGTCACTTCCTTTCATTATTATATTACTATGTTCCAATTTTATTTAAATTAAATGCTATTGCTAATTTGCTATTTATTTTTCTTGGAGGTTCCAATTTTTTTTTTCAAACAATGAACACCCTTTCCAATTTTTAATAATATTTCTAAATTTTATTGGAAGAAAGTGAAGGCCTTAAACCCATTCCGTTTTTAGATTTGTGAATAAGTGTCTTTTGTATAGTCGTATCGGAAGAGCGCCCATTTTGTTTCACTATTATCAATATTATGTTTGATTGAATTTTTTTTTGGAAGGCAAATTGTCTTTGTTGTTTTCTTTTATGAATGAATGTTATTTATTTTTACATAAAAAATAGTCATTTCCATTTAGTACTATCCAAATCTTTTTTCTTAATAAGAACAAGAATCCTTTTGGATTTTTTTATTGTGAAGGGTTATTTATTGAATAAGCAGAAGAGCACTGATTTTCTTTCATTATTATGTTCTTCTACTTATTTTAGAAGAATCATATTCCTCTTCATTGTCTTTCTTCATGTATGGATTATTTTAATAAAAAAGACTTCCATTTTCTAAAGTGATTCAATTTCCCGCGGATTTTTAATAAAATTGCAAGAGTCATTAATTTTAGAGAAAATAATTTAAACTTTACTGGATCCCCCAAGAGGAGTGTAGCACCTATATTATTGCATTATTATGTTCCTATATTTATTAATTTTTTTAAAGAATTGTGGAGACTTTACTTCATAAAAAGAATAATACGTATTTTCTCCCATTATTATGTTCCAATATGTATATTTTTGAAATAAAATCCTTTCATTTTTTGGACCATTTCTTCTTTTCTGTACAAAAAATCAAGAATGAGAAGAACATGCATTCTTTACTTAGTTTGGCTTCACGTCTTGGAAGTTAATTTCTCTATAACTACATGGATTTATGAGAATAGAAAGGCTCTTTTTTCTGTTATTATTAGTCTATTACAATTGATAATTTCTGGAAAAAGAATAAGAACACCAATTTCTTTTTCGACAAATATATTACCACACAAAAGCACAATTTTATGAAGCAATAAAGGTAGTATTTACTATACAAAATCAAAGCATTATGAATTATTATATAAAATCAAAGCATTATAAAACTGCTTTGCATAAATACAAAATTGTAATACAAAGCCATAGAAGTGGAATGAAAAAGGAATCTAAAGCATTGTATACTACTCGACTAGGCGAGCATGAATATTATATGACCCTATATTATTGAGCTACTTCGGATTTCTATTATTACACAAAATTGATCTGCAAGTGAACGATTCTTGCAAACATTTAGTTGATAACAATTTTGTTGTTTACTGAACCGCTTCCTTCGCCACGTTTGTAATTGGATGACTCTCCAATCCCAAGCTTGCACTTTGCACAAGTTTGTGATTCTGGTCCATCCGCGTTCAAAATGGATTCCAAGACATTGGAGTCCTTAAGAGCTTGGAGGGCTCTCATTGTCTGCAGAGCAACGACGCTAGCGTATGAGCTTGGAGCTGTGAGCCTGTGAGAATGGAGCCTGGAGCCTGTGAGCCTGGAGCCTAAAGAAAAAATATTTCCATTTTTGTGCCTCCAAATTTTTTTTTTGCTAAAAAAATTCAAAAAAATTATTTTTTTTTGCTGTTTATGGTAAAATTGGGATCTATAACTGTGTAACCTATGACCATGGATTATTAAATATTTTACATGTTTCTTGGATTTTTATAGTAGAAAGAATCCACTACATTGTGAGACCGAGAGTCATTTCTTATGGGTTTAGGGTTCTTAAGAAACCTGAGCTCCAAAAAAAAAAAAAAAGTGGGGGTGACCACGATGTTATCCCAAGAAATATAGAAAAAAAGTGGGGGTGACCACGATGTTATCCCAAGAAATATAGAAAAAAAGTGGGGGTGACCACGATGTTATCCCAAGAAATATAGAAAAAAAATGAGGGGTCAAGTTGAGAGCGAGAGTCATTTCTCATTGAGGTTAAGGTATTTAGAAAATGTAAGCTCTAAAAAAATTAGAAAAGTAAATAGGTGCTTGCGGTATTGTCCAAAAAAGTATAGAAGAAGAAATGAGGGATGAAGTTGAGACCGAGAGTGATTTATTGTTGGAACTATGCTTAAGGAATTACAGTTGGAATGGATTTAAAAGCAAATAAAGAAAGCCCAGAAACCAATTGAAGCCAAGTCTATATATATTTTTTTTATTATTCTATACGTGTTTTTATCTACACATTTTTGTTTTATCATATTAAACAAAATGGCAGAGAACCCTTGGGGAATATAATTCTCCGCATAATCACAGAGAAAGGCTATTCCCCCAGAGGGCCCACTACCATATATAACCATCGAACATGAAACCTCTTATAGTGGCATGTTCCAAAATGCCAATCGTTATGGGACATATGAATAGGAACCCTGGAACATTGGTCTTGTCACTCTTCCTTCATCTGCTTACATACTTGATAATAAAAAACTATGAAGTGCATTAGGTGGGTTTCAAATAGTGTGTTTGCCAATTTTGATTATCTTGGTACCTTGTGAAAATTAAAATCTATAAATACTAGAAGACGTCCTGGATTTCAAAAGAAATGGAAGAAAAGCTGAAATAAGGGAGGACTGGATTCAAGAGTTAAGGTCCCCTTAAAAAAGGAAAGTATTACAAAGAAAAAGGACAAAACGGACAGTAGATTGGATATAGATCCGGACATTAAATCCACAACAGTATGCATCAAATCATTTCAATTGTAATATATAAAAATGAGTGCATTATAATTGAATTACATTGGAAAATGTGGCCATGCCTATTTTGGAAGTGTGATCATTCCAGCTCGAACTAGCAGTAGCTTCAATTCATTGAAGCTATAACTTGGTGCATGAATGAATTTGTCTTCATTGACATCCATTTTGCAAAAGTACCTGTACAAATAGTACAAGTGCTTGCAATTCACGTATTGCTACCGACCTCCTATAGCGGAAACTGCCATATTCACAAAGTCTGGGCATGTGCACGTCAAGAATTGGCCCAATGTAACTTGGTATGCATTTTTGTTAAAGTCTGACCCTGTCTCTAACTCTACAATTGCACCAAGGCCTAGGAAAGGGAGCAATGTTACTCCTATAATTTGCCCTCTAACATTACCTGCACTTTCCCACTTGTTCCGCTGTTCGGTAGTAGGTGCGTTTGCAATCCTTCAAATGGCTTTGCTGTTCCTCACAGTAGGATACACATCCGAGTTCCGCGGTGGAGGTTGGTCACACAAAACAGGTTTGAAAATCTTTGACATATTGAACAATTGACGTGGGGACAATATGGGTCGTTCCTGGAGGCGAAATCCTACATGTTGCAGCAACAATGTCTCTTCTCGATTTAGGTTAGTTCCCAATAGAATTGGCCAAACCTCCGGCACTTCCGGCCACTCCAAAACCCATTTCCGGTTTGTACCTTTCACGCATTGTTCAATGTCATCCCAGCAGAACCAGAAATCAACGACCACCTCTCGCTTGCTCCCATATTCTTCTTTTCTACTGCGGTAGGTAGGAGCTGGAGTTTCCTTCTTCCTTTTTGCAATCTTAATGGTATACTTGATGTTGGATCTTTGTTGTTGAGCTTGACATCTCGCATTAGATTTGTGGCTAATTCTCGCAATGCGCCATTTTGATGTATCACAGTCGCTTTCAAATGCTACCGTAACGTGTTGAGCAGGACTTGTTTGAGGTTGTTTACCTTTTTCTCCAAAAGCCTGAGAAACAGTTGTATTGGACCTTGTTCTCACACGGGGTTGAGAGAAATTAATTTTGTCCGGTCTGTGTGAGTCTCCGGCATCACCAATGGGCACATCCACTTCCTCTTTGTGCTCCCGAATATTTCTTCTCCTTCTAAGTGTGGTACTCTGGTTCCCACACCCTTTGCTCCAGGCAAGGTGTTTAATGCCTCGGCAATCTTCTTGGGATCTCCACTTCTTCTAGCAGCTCTCAACCTAAGCTCCTCCTTTGACGGCCCTGACCCCAATGTGTATCCTTTCAGGTATGCACAGTAGTTTGTCATTTGCATCCAGGCATGAATACTGTCATCACAAGTAGCGTCAAACAAGTTGTTTCCTCGCTTTCCGGACATTTGTAGCCACTTGTTATGCACCGTTTCGGATAAATTGCAAGATGGCAAGTCCGCCATCGCTTCCAAATTCAATTTCTAGAAAATCCACAGGAGATGGTAAAATAGTTAGTGAACAGTAAATGACATTCAGAATTGTGGAAACATGGAACTTCTGAAATATTTCGGAGCATTGGTTTTGTAGTATCATAAGGCAAGGGATTTATAATGACAATACATGTAGGAATATATTGCTACTGAAATAACAAAGCATACTTCTCCCATCTTATTTTCCTATAAAAAAAAAAACCTCTAACATTTTCTATTACCAAAATTGGATTCTGTATTTCAAAGAACAGAAATCAGAGGGTCCTGGTGACACGTCAAATACATCCGTCGGGTCCGACGGATGCTATAACAGTGTTTCCAAGACCCCTTGTTTTTGGTACCATAAAAAAAAAAAAAAAAAAAATTTAAACTTAATTAATAAAATAAAATTCGATCAAATAGGTAGAACATACTACGACAAGTTGAGCCTTAGAAATTGAAATACTTCTACAAATTCAAATTCAAGGTTCACTCACCATGTCCATGAAGCCTCCTCATTGACGGTAGCGGAAATGCCAAAATGCCAGCCAGTGATCTAAGTGATGTAGAGCTTCTTCGTTGGCAGCTCCAGACGACAACCACCAAGACCGTATTGCAAGGTAACGGACCTCAGCTTGGTCCATATTCTTTGAATCCTTGTATTGTTTGCACAATGTAATGTGTTGCTGTTGGAATGCTTCCTTGATGTACTTCTGCGTATGCTTGTGAAGAGAGGTACTCCAATGCAACAAACATGTCCTCTCACGATTCTCCATTTCAACATCGGCGGAACCACTACCATAGACTATGCGGACCGCATTCCAATTGGCCATAGCGCTATCTGCCATAAATCCTTTGAAGTTAGGGTTTCCCACTCCGTGGCGATCCATGACGGCGTTCAAGCTCCGCCAAAACTGTACTTGAACTTCGATATCTTCGGATTGCATATCACACATTGCAATAGTCATCACCTTCTGGTACTTAGTATCATACACGTGGCAGGCCATTGTGGTCCATTCCTTCACGCGCTTCACATGGTCAAACATCAACCACGCATTTTGCAAATCTCCTCCCGGTTGCATGCGCCTTACGAGGTCGACTCCACTTCCTGGTCCTTTCGTAAGCATCTTGAAAATGTATACCTTTTCCTTGCCTTGGCCTGGGAAGAGGCTGTCATGTATGAACTCAAACTTTGCCTCTTTCTTCATGGTCATGATGTTGTCGATTATCCCTCCTTGATTGTTAGAACAAAAAGAAGAGATCACATTGCGAATACTTGGACTACTCAAGTACTGGAAGCGGTCCATGACCTCTTCTATTTCTTCCACTTTCAAAATCTTCTCATCTCCTTCTCCATTGTGAAATAAGTGGCTTGCAAGAAAGTCTTTACTAGCAGCAAAGTGATTGCGGAATTTGTGGCCGTGGGTGTTTTGGCCACTTGCTCCGCATGAGTCCGCAAATCCTTTCAGTAGAATCTCTGTACATGCCTTTAGCAACAGGGTGACCATGCTCTCCAAAATGAATAGCAGCCCTACTCATTTCTAGGTTATCTATGTATGCAAAGTATATCCTAGCGTTGCATGCGCCAAGACACGTAGGTGCGATCTTGCAGACCTTGCAAACTAGGGTAGACTCTTTTGGGGGACACCCGCCAGCAGTAAAAGGAAACACAGTATAGCCACTCCATTCAATTTCGTTTTGCTTTGAAGCTCTCTTCAAATATTTACAATTGGCATTCTCACAGGCAAGATGGCCAGCACAATACGACTTATGGAATTTGAGGTTGTCGGCGTTGTGAATGTTCGTGGTCACTAGCTTGCACCACGGATGTCCATCATAGCGCTTGTCCATTCCTTCCAAGTTCTTGGCCCCCAATGAAGATGAAGACGACCTACAAGGAGGCAATTCAAAGATGACATCCCCGTCAAATACTGGTGGAAGAAATGGAACCTGCTGGTGCTTCACAGTGCTCAGATCCATTGTCGACAACTCGTTTTGAGAGCGATGCATACTGGCAAGTCTCTTGAGACACTCCATTATGCTTGCTTTTGCTAGTACAAGTGGTTGCAAAGGCTATACTGACAATGAGGAATTAGAGAGACTCCTTCACGGGTTCCAGATACTAATTTCACAAAATTCATCTTGCCTGGTTCAATTTGGACAGAACAACTCTGATTCTCAGCATTGACATTGGGAGACTCTCCTTCAGATTCTATAGACAACTCTATAATTGGACCTAATCTCTCCTCTTTTACAACAAGAAGTACTACAGGCATCTATAGGATAGATAGAATTCCTCTAGGTGTACCGGGTGACAAGGCATGAGGATTGATCTGCATATCAACAGTAGAATTATCTGATTGGCGACTCTGGATTTGTGTAGATGCATCTAGAATAGAGAGTGGAAGTTCGTATGCTCTATAGTTTCCAGGAGCAAGGGACCAGCAATGCGTTCCATCCTCCACCGATGTCGCAACTGGAACAGACTGTACCACTTCACCTGATTCCGACCTTTTTTCTTCCTCAACATAGATGGAGGTTTCTACAAATCTGAAGTGGACGTGCAAAAGGTGACAAGGAACTCTAGCGCGTCCACCTTCTACTATTGGAAACACAAGAGGAATGTCATGACCATCAACTCTAAGCAAAGCCATTGCTGAAACCTGCGGAGACACTCCAACAACATGAAAAATTCAATCAACAAATACATAAGGTAAAGAACCAAACTTTCAATCCTCTATGATTGGAGATCCTCTATAGCTTCATTTTGGCTAGTCCTATGTATTCATTGTGCAGCCAATCTTTAATGCCGTATTTTTCTATTGAAGATATTGATTGCAAGGATTCTGTAGTTGTTACCAAAAGTTTCATATCTCTTCTGAATTGAATTGAGTGCTTTATATGGCAAAGGAATATAATGAATTAATGTTCCTTGATTATTAGGGAATCAAATAAGAATACTTTACAGAGAATAAGTGGAGACGGTAGAGTAGGATTTTTTATCAACATTTCTAACAAAAAATACAATAAATATGTACACGTGCGAATGCACAGTATACTGGACCTAAGAAGGAAAAAACTAATCCGTAAAAATCCAATTTGAATTTTGAACATGACCTCAGCTTTTCTTTATCACTTTGCTACGAATTCCTTATAATATACCAAAGAAAAATTGACCAATTTTTATTGAATTTTCTTCTCATATTCTACTAAGGTAACATTCAAAATCATAGCACATTCAGATCCAATATCATAAATTGTAGAATTAAAGATTTGGAAATTCTCCTTACAACTAGGATTAATTGCGCAATTCCTTTAATACTTGGTCCACATTATAACCACATGTAATATATATTAGTCCAATGCAAATGTATATAATTTGTATATATGTAGACAATTCAACTTATAAAAAAATAAAAATTAATGCGCATATACATATTCTGAGATAAATACATATTTTTAAAATCATAATATATAAATGCACTAACACATGAAGGAACATTTGTACCTTTGCTAGACAATTTGAGTTTGAGAAAACTCTTCCGGTTTTAATTTTTAGTGACAATCATTCAAAATTCTTGAGGCTTTGTTCATTAGGAAGAGCTCTACAAATATAAAATTTTAATTTTACTAGATTCAAATGCGCAAGTACTTGGGCACAGAAAGCAAAATACGAGTGCACTTACTAGTCCAAAAGAAATGTGAGGAAGTCAATATAAATCTTCTGCAAATTTCTTTCTCATAAATAATGTTATTCATTACCTGGGAAGTTTTGTTTAATTTTATTTGGAGTGCTAATGAGAAGTTCCCGGACATTCAAAGTTATTTGGGATATATAAGCATCTTCATACAATTAAAACTTCTAGAATTCATTATTTTGTACATTCACTAGAATTTCCCAATAATAATTTTAGACAAGTCTATAATATCTTATTAGCAAAATTTGACAATTCAGACTGCTATGATGTAATTTTTTGCAAAAGCTATAAACAATGTAGTTTTGTCTTCAATTTTGAACCCACATTTTCTTCTTGAAAGTTTAATGTAAAAACAATGAAGTGCGTTTCTTCTAGAAATTTTTGGAATGATTCTTATTTCATTTACTGGATATATATGTAGAAAATCAAAATCTATTTTGCAAAAACTTTGACAGTGGACCTTAGGGATAAATGTGTCTATCATTTCCCAACAAGAATTTCAAACATTACCACTTCAATTATGGAATATCATTATGTGTATAAGCAATACTTCTTTTGCACTTTGGAACACTACAAACATTTTGTTGATAGTACCATTCTTAAAAATTCATATATCATAGTGTAATCAACATTATAATGAGGCCATGTTTTCAATCCCAAGACTCATATGTCTATAACTTGTCATATTCTTTGAAAGAAATAAACAAATGCCTAGGTTGTGACAATTTGTTGTAATATAGAATTGAGGGCATTATGAAATGCAACATTGTGGAAAGCATTATTTTTCAGATTCTAGAAGCTCGTGCATAAAGAATCTAACTGCGTATTAGAATCATTGCTTATTAATTTTGTGGTTCAATCTTCAATACTAACATAGCCCCCAAAAGTCATTTTGTTTTATACAGATTTTATTTGAGCGGCGCGATTATGAACTTGCCATCTGCATCTACTTTGACAGCCTATTAACACGCTTCTCATTACGATTGAACTTCATGTGACGGTGTCAATCATACAACCTCACTGAACATAACAAGGGGCACTCTTGCATTTCAAAATCATTCCTATGGTTCTCATTTTTCTTTAGTTGTTGTCAATGAGTGCGACTAGGTTCCTCCATTCTCTTGGTTGCTCATGCTTGTAGATTGCAAAGTAATTGAGTTGATTAGAGTAAAACCAAGAAAGAGAGGAAGGAGACGTGGTTTGCTTTATTTTTCATCTGCCAAGGCTTTGAGACGATCCAGGATGACAAGAGGACCGAGAGTTCCGCCGAAAGCTACTAAGACGACACCCGGCGATCTTTGAAGAATTCTTCAATTTGAAGCTCAGATTCGTGCTGGAGAAGAGGATGCCCCTAGTGATGGTGTTGAGGCAGGACAAGAGATGTTTGCAGAGAATTCAAATGCACACCGCGAAGGAAGGATTGAGGACAACCTAAATGTAAGAGCTTTTTTTTGTGCTTTTCATTATCTCATTAGCCTATTCTCCAATTAGTTCCTCAAAGATCAACATTGTAATAAAGGTTTGTGGTAACTTGACTGAGTCTTTTCAACATACTGAGGTGTCGATTGCTTTTAGATGCAATGTATTTGGGGGTAGATATGATTCAGCCACGGCTTTAGGATCTACGAGTGACAGTCACCTGGTCGGTCGGTACACCTGCTCGAGCAACCGGCTGCGTCTGTCAACTAGCAAAGGTCCATCTCCTCCCTGTAGGATCGACTGTCCATGATTGACTGCCCAGTTGACGCTCCACCTGCTCGCGCCACCGCGTGAATACCAAACTTTTTTCAGTAAATCTCGAGCAAATATCTGATCGCACAGGCTATTTATCTGGGTAACTTTCGAATTAACTGGGTCCCGACCTGGCGCCCATGGACTTCGTCAATTCGAAGGATAACATTGCAATCTCTAATGTACCCCTAATAGCCCAATAACTGGAGGAGTTCCATTCTATTTTGAGCATCCGCTGATTTTCGTAATCGTGCCATTTAAGCTGGATCTCAAACTAAGCTTATCCGAAATGAACACTGGTGTGTGAAGCTAGGCCGCGGCTAACATTTCCATTATCATGTTAATCTCTTCAATTTTTTCACTCTCCTTCACAATTCGCCACATTTTGTAATTTTGTTGTCTTCTCGAGCAGAGGAGGATGACAAGGAGTACGCGTAGCAGGGCGAGAGGGGCAACTTCAGGTTCTCAAAACCGCTCCAAAAGATCACAGCCCAAGTCGCAGGTAATGATTCAAAACTCTTTCGAATTCATTTGAGTCAATAACCGCCGATAGCAAGCAGGTTTCAGGCAGGTCCGAGCAAGGACAAACACCGGGAGTGTGCAAGGGTAAGCTTGATTTCTACATACTAAAGTAGACATTGATCTTTTTGTGCCTCGAAATCTCATATCCAAACTGCGGGTGCTCGCCGAACGGGATTGTCAACATTGGATGAGTACTCTGTAATTGGGATCTGTGGAAATCTTGAATTAGCTTTTGGAGGGGTGCAGCTCAGTCGGCCGAAACCTTTGTCGGATCCGATAGTACTCAATAGTGACTCAGCTTGACCCCCCGACTCTGAATGTGCGTTCAAAAATTTTGTTGGCTTCATAGTTCGTTCTCATTCTTTTCGCTTTTTAGGGGGTGCAGCTCAGACAACCGAAACCTTTGTCGGATCCAACAGTACGCAAGAGTGACTCAGCTTGACCCCTCGATTCTGAACGTGCACTCAGAAATTTTGTTGGCTTCACAGTTAGTTGATCCCGTTCCTCATTCTTTTCACTTTTAAGGGGGTGCAGCTCAGTTCGCCGAAACCTTCGTCGGATCCGACAATACGCTAGAGTGACTCAGCTTGACCCCCCGTTTTTGAACATGCAGTCAAAAATATTGTTCGCTTGACAGTTCGGTGATCAAGTTCCTTATCTTTTTCGCTTTTTAGGAGGTACAGCTTAATTGGCCGAAACCTTCATCGGATCCGTCAGTACGCTAGAGTGACTCAGCTTGATCCCGGATACTGAACGTGCATTCAAAAATAATAATGGCTTGATAGTTCGATGATCGAATTCGTCATTCTTTTTGCCTTTTAGGGGGTGCAGCTCAGTCGGCCAAAACCTTCGTTGGATCCGACAGTACGCTAAAGTGACTCAGCTTGATCCCCCGATCCTGAACGTGCATTCAAAAATATTGTTGGCTTCACAGTTCGTTGATCGAGTTCCACATTCTTTTTGCTTTTTAGGGGGTGTAGCATAGTCGTCCAAAACCTTCGTCGGATCCGACAGTACTGTAGAGTGACTCAGCTTGACCCCTTGATTTCAGCGTCCATTTATGGTTTCACTGTTTCTTGATCGGGTTCCTCAAACTAATCAAAAACTAGGGGGTGCAGCTCAATCGGATGACACCTTCGTCGGATCCGACAGTATCTTAAAGTGACTCAGCTGGACCCCCTGATTTAAGAACACCCCTTTCAAGTTTCTGTTGATTTCAAATAAAAACTTTGAGTATCTGTAGATTTCTGAAGGTTTCAATTGACTTCTTTGGCTCTCAGAAGATTTAGAGACAGCTTTGTAGATTTTAGAAGATTTGAGTACATTTCTGTAGATTTTAGAGCTTCCAGAGACATTTCAGAGGAACTTTGTAAATTCTAAGGGTACAAACATAGTAGAACTCAGAGGTATATATCAAAGGTTTGAAAGGAATTTTGAGATTTGAACAAAAATTTTGGATTCAATTATAACTCTATACCAAAAAAAATTTGGGAGGATTAAAAAAATTTCAATAATTTGAGATTGAACCTTTGATTGAAATATACAAAATTACAGGACTACATCTACAATTATGAAGGCTTGCTAGAAATCATAGGTTTTCTGAATGCTTGCTTATCAATACATTTTGAGCTTTATAAATTCAAATGCACTTGGTAATCCTTCACAAGTTTAGATATTGGTGACATCAATTTTTCAAATCATGGCAATCATCATTTCTTGAAGGTTTAGACAAATTTTTAGTTTTAGAACTTGAGTTCTTCATTGTTATGGATAAAGAGTTTATCTCTCATTATTTCATCTTTCATCTACAAATTCTCTAGATTTGGCAATTGAGGTGCTTCATGAAATTTTGTTGATAGCAAATTGAATATTTTTGAAGCATGTTTAAAGAAAATCATAGATGAAAATTCTCTTATTGCTTTGGTTTGCGGTGTCCTTATAATACAAAGTTTGAATCCATTTCGAATTTTCTAATAGCGGTTATTAAGATTTCAAAAGAATATTGGTGAGGACTGTCAAAAAATTCCATGTGATATAAGTTGATTTGTCAACGTAAAGAACAGGGTCCATGTCTGGCGAAGTTTAAGTTTTCTTAAACATGAAAATCTTTCTTGATTTCTGAATCTGGCAATGTTGCATATCCACAGAAGGCTGGAGGTGAACAAGACCTATCTTCACCCACTCTCATGCCTCCTACTGATACAGAGACTCATGAAGCAAGACTTTCTCAGCCACTGGTACCAATGCAGGAGAATGTCGTGGACTCTAGCGATTCCAAAGAAGAGAAAGGAGATGAAGAAGATGAAGCTGATGAAGAGGACTTGGTAAGCTTTGCGGATGTGATGGACGCAACTGACTATGCATTTGATGCTTTTGAAAGTTCTGTCCTCAGTAGTGTCAGTGACCATAGAGTAGCAAAATGGAAACTATGCCTCACACCAAAAGCGAAACGTAGGCGTCTTGATTTGATCCTTGAGATGGCTAGAAACCGTCCGGACAAGTTTATGTCTCCCAAGAGTTCAAAACGGAATATAGCTCAAGCAGTCAGATGTCCATTATCGTCGATGGTTCAAAGAAGGAAGAGACTTGTCAGTGCACTTGTAGCAGTGTTCAGGTTATAGGAGAACCTGTTTTCATCCACTTGAGCTCTAACTCAGAAGAAGATGTCCAAATTGACTGAATTTCTTTGAGTGGAATCATTTTTGGAATTTCTTGCTTTGGACCTTTGAATGTATAACACATGTAATTTGCAAACCTACACTTGAACCTTCAAATGATTGAACCTAAATGCATTCATTTTTCCTTGGATTTATTTATTTATTCTTGCTTGAAACTTCAATTCTGTGAATGCAAGTATGTGGGTATTGGTTAATTCTTTGATCTGAACTTGCAGATGGATGTGACTCCTACAAACCTTTGGCATGAAGATATCATTCACGAAACTCCAAACACCGGAGAGTCCTCCCAACCACATATTTTAGGTGAAGAAGAAGGTGAAGAGATGGAGGAAGATGTGCTCGATGATGTGTTGGAGGCTGACAGCAAAGACTTGCTAGAAGACGATCTATGACAGTACCACAAGGTGGATTCCGTCAACACAATTGCATCATTGCGGATGAAGCCGGATCACCTATTCCGTCTTCAAATCCCGCTTTGTCGCATGGTACCAATGCCCATGGTGAGGCCCACCCTCTCTTGTGACCTTCATTTCTTGGAGCACAAGTTCACCAATGGTTACCAAGATGGAGCTACAGTATTCTATGTTACCACCACAGATGAAGGCGGTGAAAGCTCAGACTTCACGGTAGAGGAGATGGAGAAGTGGAGTACACTGTGGAAGGAAGGAAATGCCATTTTCAATGCCCATGTCGAGTCCATACAGGAATTGAGGTTCTTAAAGAACCTCAAGTTCTATGTCTGTGATGGTAATCACAAACTCATAGCATGGATGAACTACATCACAAGGAAGCACCCTAGAGATAAGGAGTGGCACTATAGTGTTGACTCGATCATTCTTGATACAAAAGGCAAGACCGAGCTCGTCATGCATGTAATGCATGACATAAACAAGTAAGAATCTTGTTTCCTTCATTTAGTACTTTACTTTTAAATTGTTTTTGTTGAATTTAAATTGTTGCATTTTTTGTGATTAAAATTAATACATTTACTTATATATGAACTATGATTTTGACCTAGAATTTTGAGTGTTGTTCCATAATGGCTATATGTTTGTAATTCCAAAGAATCCAAGTTCAAATATCATATCAAGGGATTTCTAGAGATGGTTCTAAAATGAAATGAAATTGCATGTTTCTCAATTAATTTATTTATAGAAAATATTCAGCTGACTAAAACATTAATGTTTAAACAATATGAACTATCAATTCTAACATATATTTGAGAAGATTCTTGTATATATTTTTTAGAAAATATTTTCTTGTATATAATAGAGATGTGGAAGTGTTTTTGAGCTCCAGAATGTGTCTATTTATTTCAAGAGTTAATCAGCAATTATCAATACCTAATAATATTATCCATAATTTAGAACATTAATTGTCAAAAGAAGAAAATTTATTCAAACTATCTTCTTATCATTTATTGAAATTGTTGAACATATGATACAAGGTCTAAAATCTAAATGCACATAGTACCTAGCGGACCCTGAGAGTGGTCTCCCCTTGTTAAACCTTCACTTTCAACTTATTTTCAGTTATTCAAAAATTCTGCAACTTTTATGAGGTACATTGGAGAAATATGGTTTGTGTTATTGTGTACTCTCCAGGTCTACCGAGGACTCGCATGTCAAGACCAATTTGGTGCACACGTTATATAGGGTGCAGAAATATGGCCTCCTTCCTACAGAGCGGTTCAAGAAAATGTTGAGGCCGTCAGAGGTCCGAATGTGTGGTTCCCATAAATCCAAGAAAACTTGGTATGCTATGCCACAGCAAGTCTTCACATCCTTTGTTTTCCGGATAAGAATATACGTGAACTGTCATTCTTTCCTTATTATTCTATTGATTTTGGCCATGTTCTACTATTTTGAATATGAAATTTTTTTTCCACTTGTGCAGCAAGAGATTGCCCAATCTGTAGATGCAGCGGGTCGAAGGTATAACGAGATCACGCCAGAAGAGGAGAGAACCCCAGAGGAACTTGCAAAGGCAATGAGAGCTGGAACAAATGAGAAAGCCGGCAAAGTCAATATCAAAATGTCTAAGCTGGTCGCGGTGGCCCATCCAGCTAATACGCCTAGTTTTCTACAAGAGGTGCTTTTTAGGCCTTCATTTTGATTGTTTATCATTGATCTCATTTGAATTTCAGAATATTAATGACAATGCTGTTATTTTTGTGGTCAGATTGAGAAACATTGGAGCTCCAATGAGGTCCCGGAGATGACACTAGAAAAGCTACAGATGGTTGCCACATGCAATACTATGGCAGAGCACAAAATCAAGTTCCTCAAGTGGTGGAATTCCTCACAACCTTCACGTGAGGCTAGACGCTTTCCGCCTAATCCAGTGTCAGAGACATTACTTGGTCCTTTCTTGAACCGTTGTGTTTGGTATGCAGCGGTAAGTACTTCTCTATAGACGTATTTTTTAATTTTAAAATTGGCCATATTTCATTTCAATGGGATATATAAATATTTTAATAATTGCAATGCATTTCGTATCATGTAATCGCTAACATTTCTTATCTTGTCACAGATTGAAGATGCAGTTATGCACTTCTATGATGATGTTGTTAGGCAGGACAACATCATAATCAACATGAAGGTTCCCCTCCAACCAAAGACCTTACCGGAGTATCTGGAAGGTTGGAGGAGGAAGATTTGGGATCAAGGATTCTTGCCCCATCCCAGAGGAGCGAATTACTTCAAGAAAAGCGACAACTTCAGCAGTCAAGAGGGGTCCCAATAGGCAGTGCGAAGAGTTCTTTTCCAGTATGTCTCCAATACTAGGTATTAATAATATTCAATTTGAAATGGCTATCTAAATTCATGAGGGCCTTCTTTATCGTCAAAAATCATATTCTTTAAGAAAAAGTTGTGCTAAAAGTTAGCGAAGGATCAAATCCAGGGGGTTCGGGAGGAGACTCTAGGACATCCGTCGGATCCGACGGATGTTCTAGAGGTTGTCCAGGGACCCTCCATTTTTGTTCCGTCAGAGTTTCACAATGTAATTCCCTAACCTCAAACTTCTAAATAGATTATAATTCTTGATTTGTGGTAGAAGTATATGAGAGAGAAGTTGTATTTTCTCTAAGTCAATTTCTCCCAATTCTACCTTCATGTCTGTTGTCTCTTCTATTGCAGATACTTCAAATTTGAACTTGAAGGAAAAGGAGCAATCCCAAGGGCAAACCTTCCACCGTTCCTTTCGAATTTTCTGGACCGCAGTTCTCCGAGTTGCATGTACACGGCGAATCAGCTTCGGACATTTACCACGACTCATCTCAGCGGCGGAGGATGGTATATTGACTGCCCGATTTCCTACACTCACCCATCAGAGCAACAACTCCGGGATTCTTTGGAGGGCCTCGGTGCGATTGACCTGAACGTGGATGAGTTTGTAGGACTCAATGACAATAAGAGGAGGAAGGCAATTGCGAAGAGGGACCACACTGACAGGAGAAAGCGGCTCGTCTCCAAGTTGCTTTGGTGAACAAAGAGAAGAAAGAGGCAGAGTGTGCGGCCAAGTTAGAAGAGAAGGAGAAGGAGAAGCAGAAGGAGAAGGAGGAGAAAGCCAAGGCAAAGGGGAAGAAGAAAGATGAGGGTGACACAGTTGTCATTCCAATGTCATCTGCGGTCGATCAGAGCTTGTAGTTGGTTGAGGGAAGCCAAAGTGGGCTGAAGAGGAAGGCTGTTCTTGCAGAGTGGACGGAGGATATGGTGATGCAAGGCACGCAAGTCGTGGTGCTTGACGATGACGACGTCAAGACGAAGGAACTCATCTTGAACGTCTCCATCGCCGATATAATGGAGGAGTTGGCGAATTCATCACCGAATTGTTATATTGAAGTCATGGACTTCATTTGCAGGGTACATACTAGACCTTGAAGTTCTCTTTGCAGCTTTAATGTGTTATTCAACAAATTGGTGTTTCACGGTCATATTGTCTAACGACGTGAACAATTTTCTCACTGCAGGTAAATCAGGGAAGGCCTCGCTCATTGGACCGTGAGGTGACCCGAGATCCTGTCGTGGATCTAATTATCAATGATTGCCCGGAGAACCTTCCCGTTCCATTCATCTTTGAGAAGCGCGTTCCGTCGTGGAACTCAGATCCAAACTTCAAGGGAATGCAAAGTGCATTCCAGTTTGCTGAGGACTACTTAGAAGACGATGGCAGCCTTCTGGTGTTTCACTCCTACAGTTTTCAATCGCGGAGTATGTTTGCAGGGTTGCAGAAGGTTTTGAAGAAGTTGAAGTTTAAGAAAGAGTGGTTGGCATTCAACCAATTGGATCTAGCGTCGGGATTGAAAGCCGGCGAAACGGTGAGTTTTTTATTACATATTCAAAGTGAATGTGAATTGCCTCGACGGCATTTTTACATGCACTAACCATTTTGCTTTCATTTTTGCAGACAGTGAAGTTCGGAGTCACCCTGTTCGTGAAGGATCTGGATGACAAAGGGATCTCGTATTTCAAATTCAGGTAGACCGCGGCCATGACAAAAGCACATTGGAACTTGTAGAGGAAGGACATGGTCATCAATTATATCACAGAGAAGACAATGACGATAGAGCCGGAATCCAAATGGCCGTGGCGTGGGCCACAAGAGAAGGATGCAAGGTTCCTCCAGTTCTTCATTGAAGGTTGCACTAACGAGGAAGACATAGTTCTCGACTGCATCGCAGCTACAGGTTTGTTTCCACTTTTATAAAAAATTCCTAAAGTGAAATGTGTACTTGTTTGTAGATGTAATGAAAGTCTGATCTCCACATTTTTGTTTTGTAGGTGCTTCGATTACTGCATGTCGGGGCACCGAACGACATATTGTGGCCTTAGAGAAGGACCTCAATATCTTCAAGATGGTTCTTGAACTAATGAAGATAGCCACTTCAGGGGAAGGAGCAACAGAAGCTCCGGTAGAAGCTGTTGCAGCTCTCGGTCTCGATGCCATGCACATGGAACCGATGGTGTTCACACGCAATGTTAGACCTAGTAAGTAAGTTCCATTTTGCAATGACATGTTTTTTTCTCTTTCTAATATATGTTGCATATAATGAATTCAAAGGAGCAAAGGAGTGACCGGCACTCACTAGTTGAAGAAGATACAAAGATTGATCTTGAGCCCGGAGAAGTCTTACGATCTTCCGGTGTACGCTGAGAAGATGGCATCACAGTATGAACGACATGGTTGTAGAGACCCCTAAACCTCGTAAACCCAAATATGCTTCAAATGTTGTTCATTTCTTAGATGTTTTAGCTTCTGAGGGTGAAGAGACTCCGGAGTCATCTTCCAGTGAGGTTTCAATTACCGAGTCCACCGCAACTTAGACTCATAAGATTGACATATCTTATGAGTTGAACTATGTGTATTACTTTTATATTGATTTGATTTGTGTGTTTTATGGCTAGATTTGGGTGCAATCTGCTTCTTGTTTGATAATATGCTCACATTAAGAAAAACGATATGAAAAAAACCCAGAGATAAAGTTTGCCTATTAGAGAAATGTGAGGATGAATTTTGGAGTTTTTGAATATTGTAACGGTAGGTACATTGTAATGGCCAAAAATTGGAGGTAATGAGAGTAACACATTTATCTTTTGCAAACTACTGAGTGTTAGAAATAAACCCTAAACTGGAATGAAACTGGAATGAAATTAGATCTCCTTCCATCAATTAGTTCTCTGTGTATAAAAAAAAAATAGAAGGGAAAACAATTACCCTAAACCTCTAAACAATGGTAGTCATACTTGAGTAGTGTCCAGCAAAATGGAGTGGCATGAGGTCACAATTGTACTTCTAATAAGGAGAAAGTATTGATTTTTATAAGAAATTTATAAAGAAGAAAGGGACCACTCCAAAAGAATCTCCAGTGACTAAATATCAATAGGTGAAAATATCAAGTGCCTACATCTTAGGCTTATTTACTTAGTTACCCCTTCTTAGAACACTCCGTGTATGATAAGACACCCTAATTCTAATTTATACACCCAAAAAATCCCATCCAAATTGGAATACCCTTCATTGTCCACAAATGACCCTAAATTTCTTTAACCACAATTTTTCCTGAAATCCATGGTTATAGAACCTAAGCTCATTCAATGCACACGGTCTTAGGTTCTTCGCATCAATTTTCAGTTTTTGCACAAATTTTTTCAACCCAAAAAGTTCCAAGGACCAAATGGGTCTAGACATATGAGGCATTTATCAAAATAACATTCCGAGGACCAAATGGGTCTAGACATATGGGGCATTTGGTGTGGTCCAAGACAAAAGGTGCAATCTTCGGCCACAAGAGCTGTTGTTTGTCCTCAATCAAGTGGCTAGACTTTTGATTCTTATGGTCCCAACCCATTTCTTTCCAATTTACGGTAGTCTGTCCAGGCAACTCCAATGTGGGCATGTCACTGGGAAACATGTTATTGAGCAATGCCCAAGATGTGAGTCCGTTCTTCCGTTTCGGAGCATTTGCAATAAAGTTTTTCAAAACTTTATCCAACTCTTGAGCAATTTGTTGTGATCTATCCACCAAAAGAATGCACACGACTTTCCAGTGATAATATGTGGCCGCCAATTGTGCCAACTGCGTGGTGAATGTATTGTTTTCCTTTTGAAGACCTAGTTTTTTCACGGATAGTATGGGATGTGGAATTGCAAGAAATGAAAGTGAATCCTGGGTCCCTTGGAGTTGATTACTCATGGCAGCAATATTGTTTTCCGTGAAGGTAGCAAGCGGCGCGATCGAAAAAAGTGAAGAACGCTTGATATGCTTGGTAGAAGGTGAATGGTGAAGGACATCGCTTGCGAGGTCCCCTACAACCTTGTTCAATTGATGTGAATCGTGCTCAACAAAGGCATCGTCCACGTCCGACAATGTCAATGTCTCATGCTCCTTTTCTCAGAAGCGTTGCAATTCTTTGGACTGCTGAGAAATGAGAGCATTTTTTTTATTGCAATTAGATCGCAATTTCTGGATATCCAATTGCAGTGAAGCAATTGTTGTGTCTTTGGCCTTCAAGAGATCAAGGGCCTTACATAGAGCTATAGTGTTGTTAGCTACAGCTGCTTCTGACTGAGGAATGGGAGCACGGACAACTGTTTGTATAGGAGTGTTGTCGTTGGGGCCAAAGTCAAAAACATTGCTTGCACCCGGTGGTGCCAACGATGGTTGTAAAACGGTCGTTGAAGGTGATGCAGGTCCAATCTGGTTGGTGGAGAGCCGCACCTTTGGGGGATGTTTTATTCTCCGTCCCCGTGATGATGAAGCAGCCTTGACATTTTGAATTTGAACCTTGGTGGGCACGAGAGGTTGCTCCCTAACTTGTACTACTCTTGGGGCTCGCGTGCCATTGGAATCCTCATCCGCTTATGATTCCTTAGTGTGGACTTCAAGTTTTCAGTCTTTTGATAATCACTACAAATCGGGCCTAAACTGCCCTTTGGGAATGTCAGGACCCCTTTTGGTATGACATTAACTTCTAACCGTGCTACGTATAGACTTTCTTTTATTGTGCACCAATCAACCTCTTTATTTGAGGCCACTTGAACGTATGCTCTTCTACAAAAGGGGTTTTGTAGAAGACCTGGTACAACAACACGCATTTTTGAAAGAAAGCTAGACTTTCTCAATACTTCAAGTTTGCCTTATTGGTGTGCCGGTTGTAATGATGGCGCCATGCTGGAAAGAACTTTTTGATGTGGCACCATTCAATGTAATCTTTGCAGATTTGCATTGTCCACGGCCCTTCTTCTTTGTTCCAGCCTTTAAAAGCAAGGTGATCCGCACTATTCAGCACGTGCCATCGCTTTTGGTGAGTGGTGCCTCTGCGCTTCCGGCCCTTATCTTTGACAGCCTTCCTGACAACACCAAGAGTGTTGTGTGAAGTGTGCAAAAGAGGAACTGACCCATCACTGTTTCCTGCAGCAGCCATTGGATTTGTTGAAGAAACGATATTCGCGGTAACAAGTGGCATGAAAGAACTCAAGAAGTAGTGAATATTCAACTTGAAGGTAACGCATGCAGCCATGTAAGGATGTAAAATTGGAAGCCTCAACGTTGAAAAAAGTTGTCAAATGCCGCATGGGCAAGTGAACTTATAGGTGGTGCGAGCTCGAGTTGAGGAGGGCGCATGCAAATGAAGCAACCGCACATAAGGCGACCTTAGATCAACTAGGCACGTGTGGGTCCGTCACCGGCGACCTCGGGTTTGACAGGCGACTTCGGGTCTGGACGCGCGAACTTGGGTACAAGAAAGGCAACCTCGGGAACCGGGTAGGCGAATGCGGATCTAAATTGGGTGACCTCGTGTAACAAAAGGCAACATTGGGTTGCAGAAAAGCGATCTTGGGTCCTGGGAGGGCGAGTACAGGTTTTAGTGGGCGACTTCAGATTACCCTTACCCACCCGCAGTCGCCCAAGGTTTGTTTGCCCCGACATGCGGTCATCCAAATAACAGTCACCTATCTGTGTTCTCCTTATCCATGGTCGCCTCATATCTGCAATTGCCTATCCAAGGTCGCTGAACCTATATTCGCCCTGAACCCGCACTTGCCACATACGCATGCGCCCCAAAATGTGCCACGTAGATGCCACATGGCGTCCAGGTGGCGTAAGTCAAAGGGGGGTAACTTTTAGGAAAGTCAAATGTAATTTTGACCTCATTGGATGTCGCGAGGGGTCTACTAGACGTCGTGTGACGTCTAGTTGTCGCACCCGTCGCAATGTCAGGGAAGACAACCCTATTCCTTGACAACACTCTTAGAAATTGATATGCTTCTCAAAATCAAAGAATACACCTACACATTTGAAAGAAACATTCAACATTAGATTGCAATACGCAAAAGACAATCACATCCATCAATGAAGTAGAAAAAGCAAAAAACATATAGAAATGTAAGCTCATTTATATCACAATAATGGTGTTTCCAAATGCAAAGAGGTCATTCACCAATGCTATAAAACCATGCAAACTCACACATAATTCTTTCACGTAAGTAAATCCAATCAGTTCGACCTATCGCACTGGTAAGTGGGACCGGGACACACTTAAACCAACTCTTAAACAATTCAATTCAAATCCGCAATGTAAGTGGTAGCAATCCAAAGTATGGTACACAGACAGACATGTTTAAAATTTCAGTGTGGAAGAGTAAATTCTAATCAATATCATGTGGAATGCTTCCAAATCTAAGACTAAATAATTAATGGCATGCAACCACTAATTATTATTGTTGCTGCTACTGTCCAATGCACCCTAAATCCAAGAGTTTCACAATTTGAGAAGAAAGGATCACTCGACACAGAAGCAACTCAATTTTGAAAACTCTGTGGCTGCCGCACAAGCAACTCACATCCAAAAACTTTGTGACTCCCGATTCTGACTCTCTCCAACATTGCGACCTAGTGTCATCCCCCTCCATTTCCCAATCCCATTTCCCAATCTAGGCAACGCTTGAATGTAGGAGCGTTGAATCCAAGAAACATGGAAGCTAAAGCATCAAATTCATTGCCAAGCGCCAGCCAAGATGCAACCACGGCCATTCTGCCCTAACAAAACTGAATTCTAGAATGTAGGATGCTCCATGACCTAAAATCTTTAGCTGACCCTTCTTGAACGCAGCGATGCACACCTAGAAACTGTAAATTCTTTCCAATGTTTCTAGGTGCATCTCCCCAACACTTTTCATCGAGTGCTATTGCGGTACAATGCACGGTAGAAGAGAAAACCTTAAATTGAATTTTGAAACTCGAAAATGCTGCAGCAGGTGCATATTAAGAGTTTTTAGGGTAGGAATAACTATTGTTCCAAAATCAACAAGATACAATAAACAAAAAAAGGATGCTGTAAACTCACTAGAGAGCGTGCACGTTGAAGCTCCAATGCGCCGAAAAACCCCTCCGCAATGGATGCGCCACCAATTTCCCCTAACGACCACCACGCCAATCCTTTGCCTCTGCAGTCACGATCTCAAAAATGCAAGGGCTCTAAATGTCGTCACCCCTGCCACAATGCACGAACCAAGACAATTGGAACGCCACAAGAAACGCTGCAACAGGTTAGACGGAGAGCACTGAAAAACATAGAGAAAACGCTCAGAGTTTCATCAGCCGCAACTACGCAAATCCTATTGTGTTTACAAATTGGATATCCAGATTGGTGGAGAGAACCGGTTGATATCCGTCATATACCCGCCAATGTAGTGTGTACCCATAAATTAAATTTGGTTTTAAAAATAACTTTCAATTTTGTTTCATCTGTAGCAACGATAAGAAGCAAATTAGTTAATATTCAATGAGAAATATCTCTACCTTAACACTTAAAGGACAGGCTACTAACCATGGAATTCATCCATTTTGATAATGTGATGTGGAATTCATTCATAATGAATTCATTAATTTCATTAATAAAAAAAGAATGATTTAAAGCTTTCCACGTATATATAAATCTTAAAAATCAATTTCATAAAAAAAACATTTGATCCTAAATCCTGATTTCATAGTCATTTCACGGTTAAATGAGGGTACTTGTTGGTGTAATTTTTTTTTCTTGTTCAAACAAGTGAACATAACCATGCGTGGTGCGTCTGCACTTTGCTACTTTGCTATGCTTTTTTTAAAAGTAGATAAACATGTTTTTTTCACAAAATAATGTTTTTGTAGTACTTTGGTAATAATAAAAGTGTCATCTATATGAAAACTTGTTGATCCCTAATTGAATTATGCGGTAAACATAGTCTTACAATAGAGCATGAACTTCCTATTTTGGACCAAAGAAGAAAAAAAAATCCATTGACTAGTTGCGCTCATATTATTCTACAATCGGTAAAGTCTAAGCAATGATTGAAGGATACATAGACTCTATTTCCATGCATTTTGACTCATGGTCCTAAAGTTATTGGCTTCCAAAGTTCATACAAAGCAATAAATGGCAAAAGCAATTTCACTTTAACTTTGATTTTGGCATTAGTGGAGGAGGTTGGTCAAGAAACTCTTACTTTCTACTACATTAACCCTAAGTGGTTTCGAGGATCCATTGTGCCTTCTAGATTCATACACGCCTTGTATTTGCCAAATTCCATGAAATATTGGCCAAATATGTAAACTACAAAATTGAAGGTGCAGTAGTCATTGATTTCCATATGTTTTTAGAAACTTTTTGCAATACTCATTGTTGAAATGAGATGCTGTCAAACATGCAAAACTGTGTATTTTTAGAACAATATGTGTACTAGAGATACAACTTCACAATATTTACAAAACTCATAACATGTCCAATGTAGCCAAAAAGTGTGTAGTTCGATAGAAGACTTCAGTGCGCATTCAACAAAAAATAAATAAAAATTACATGGATAGTAAACCATTCACATGCAAGGCTGTGTACATTGCACTTATTGTATGTATATATGCATTAAAAGACACCCAAAACCACTTAGGGATTAAACTACAATTTCATTGATTTCATAATAGAAAACACTTATTAACACTAATCCAAAATGAACAACAAATTCTAATGCATAGAAATATTAGAAAATTCATTTTTTTTCTAATTTCATTTTATTGTGGTAGTAGCATCCAATAGGAATATTCCAGTACAATAAATGAGGGCCCATGTAAAAATCCTCATTTTTTAAACATTGAAGGTAACAAACGCTTAAAGAATCTTCATTTTTTAGAATTTTAGAAAAAAAAAATGGGGGGAGCAAAATGGAATTGACTACTTCATATTTTTTAATACAACTTTTTTGCATGTTCAGTACTTTGTAGTCCAACATTATTTAAGCTTCATAAATATCTTTGAAGGCAGGGGGGATTAAATTTAATATTTATCAAAATAAATAAAAAGATGTAATATGGTCCTTAAGTTTGCTTGGGCATTAAACTTCATGCGCCAATGGTCAGTTAGTACGTGTTACTTAATATTATTCACGATTGCAAGTACTAAACATAAATTACAAGTAAATCATTTAGTCTCCCAACTATAAGAGATTATGACCATCTCTATGGTATCTAAGGCATGATAAAAAGCATAATTGGTTTCAAACAAGATCAATGTGGTAGTATATCATAACAATTGATGGCCTCCACAATGGTAATTATCAAGATTTGAAATAGGACAAACCTTAAATTAAAAATTTACATGCCCTGCATGAAACAAAAAACCGCTTCATAAATAATATTGTATGTAAAATTCCTCCTCTTTTGTATCACATAAAGCTCTAATTTTGAATTAACAAAATTAACTATCAATTCTCTATTAATAGCGTTGCTTGAGTTTCTATTTGAACGTATTTCATGACATTGTTTTGAGATTTTGGTTCTTTAACCTATAGGGCATGGGTAATTTGTTTTTCATTTGTGGAGTGCATAAAATAAAGTACGGCAATAATTTTAGTGCTCTCACAAATTCTTTATGCTTGGATTATTTAGAACTTGTACCATTTTTTTTCATGCTCTTTGCATTCAAATTCCATGACATTTGAATTTCTGGTTCTTTAAACTACAGGTCATAGGTAATTGATTTTTTTTCATTGTGAGTTATATTTAAGGAAATGGGGCCCTAATTTTAGAGCACTCACAAATTCTTTATTCTTGAATTATTTACAACTTGTACATTTCTTTTTACATGCTCTTTTAGATTTGAATTTCATGACATTTGCGATTCTACAGGATATGGGTAGTTGATTTTTTTTTCATTCGTGGAGTGCATAGAGTAAATTGTGGCACAAACGGGCAGTGGCATGAATAGGGGGTCCAAAAGGATTGTCCCACTGTTATACAGCTCCACCGATGACACTTCTCCTCTTTTTAAAGCCCTAATGGATAATGTTGTGTTATTGGCGTTTTGGAAATAACATTTGTATACTAGTAGATTAGTAGAAAACAAACATGTTATTAAAAATGGAGAATGTTCTCTTGTCCTGATGAGTCCTTTTGTAAGAAATACCGGAACTGTCCCATTTCAGCAAAATGAAGTAAAGGACTCATCCAGACTACAAATTTGTTTGATAGGATCCGGAAAAATGGGATTATAGTTGTGCAAATATGTATGATCCATAAATTTAATGTGTATAAATCCAAAAATTACTAAAGTAAACTATTGTGGATTGTTTAAATCACAATTTTATGTGGACTTTTACACACCCAATATGGAACATGAAAGAGCTGAAATTTTAGCTCTTAGGTGGCAAAAGCATGCACATAAATTTGTTTCTAGGTGCACAGAAGGTCAAAATTGCCAAAATGTTAAAATTTTATATTGTGTAGTCACAACAAACTACATGTCCGGAAAAGGATATCTGAAGGACATTGAGGTTCCAGATTACTTTTGTGGTCTGAAAAAGGGTTCGAGCCAGTCAGTGAAGAGGAGGGAAAGTTTTCAAAATGAACATCATAATTGTGGGGAGGAGGGAAAGAAGGAGAGGGAGGCATGTGTCACGAGCTTAGTAGTCATGTGCACATTAATTAAAAAGGAAATGTGCTGAGGTGTTACGATTGTTGGTAGTTGGGAATTGGGACGGAGTGGACTGATGGGGGGGGAGAATGATGGGCGTAAGTTAAAGCACATAGACGGATGCCCCAATGCAGGGATATCAGAGTATATTTTGATATCAGAATATATTTTGATTTTGATATCAGAATGAGGCGGGAAGGGAGGCTGGAGGCGGGAAAAGGCCTACAATAGAGTCCCTTATCAAAAATTTGTGTTATTGCAATTTGTACCATTCAGATTTTATTGCATAATATAAATATAATGTTTTTTTTTTTCATGTATAATTAACATCATATATTTTTCCATTCCAAATTTTAGTTTCAAAAAGCACCCAAATGTAGTGTTTGCAAAACTTTGAAGTTAAATAAAAACTTGAACAAGTTGCTATTTTTAGTAGGTTATATTTTTAGAAAGATCTTCTTGGAGTCTAGTTTCAGCATCAAAAATCCGATCTTGAAAATAAATGATAGTGATTTTTCTATTCATGATTTTGTACAAGGGTACCCCGTGCAATCTTGACTTCTCGTAGTGTTGAGAGCTCTTAGAAATGAGCCTCAAATACACTAGATCTTGGAGAAAAATTTGAATTCAAAATTCAAATAAATAAATTATAGAGTAGATTTTTAAAAAGCCGTAAATTGATTGGGGTCATATAAGTTAAGCTCTTTAACTTCAATTTTTTGGTCACCAACTTTTTAGATTTGACTTGTGAAAAGAGGTTTGAAAGACTTTACATCACTTTTGCAATTTTAACACCCTCATGATCAATCATTATAATCTTTTGATTTTGTTGTGTTTTCTTTTTCTATGAGATCTCTTACATGTCTAGTTTGAATTTGTACAGTTACAATTAAAACAAAATGGATACAACTTATCAAAATGTTGGCATTTTGTTCAAGTTAGAGTAAATTCCAAGAACTCAAAACAAGCCTTGGGCATTTAGGGGTTAAAGGACATTTCATCTTCGAGCTTGGTTAAACTTCACTAGATTTCTACATTATAATATACATTTCAAAACTTTGATATTTTTTCTCTTGTAGAAATATGTCTAAAATTTAATCTACTTTTATCATGATTAAAAACATTAAATTGAATTTTTTATTTATTTTCGAAAGAAAAGTCTTTTCAAAAGTCATAGTAATTATGAATTTTTTTTTAAGTAGTATAAAATTTTTATATAAATTATAAATAATAGTGACAAACATCATGGTTTAATTCATGTACTCCCAAAGTTTATACCAAGAGAAATTCAAAAGAAAATGCTCAAAAATGGTGAACTTTGAGCTTCCAAGATGCTATCTTCAAAGTGTCACAAAAATTACAATTTAAGCAATTTTGAAAAAGTTTAAAATGGAATAAATAGTAGATTATTGGAACTACATTGTCCTTTAAGGGTTAAAAAATATAGCAATGTACAAAGGTTGTATATGTAAGTTATGTGTTTATGACTTGGAGTTTTTTCTATTTGTATATGCATTAGGAATTCGATTCTTACCTTTGGTATTCACTAACTTCTTTAAAATCTAAAAATTGATGAATATATATAGTCTCCAATTGAAATTGCTATACTATTCATCCAAAATGTATTCATACCATTTTCAAAAGAATTTGAATGAAAGAAACATTTAATTTGAATTCGTCAAAACAAACATTTAATAAATAAAGCAACCATCTTATTTAAATAGAGTTTTGAATGCCAATTAACTTGCTAGCAAGTAAGTACAACCATTTACAATAAAAAAAATTCACTTTGAATTTCCATTGTTGTCAAAGTCTTCTACATACCACTCATTATTTTTAAATGTTAAAGAAGTTCCTTCTTTTAATTGATTTTTCAATCTTGTATGCAACCAAGTCTTATTTACCATGGCAACACCTAGTTTAAAATCATTTAAAGTAGTACTATCAAATGGTAAAGTACCATGAGTAATGTTTTTGCTTTTTATAAAAATTCCCGCTCCATTGTCATTGTCAAATTTTAGACAATGTTGAAATATTCCAAATAATCCTCCTTTAGGTGCGCCTTTGACAAACCATGTAATGAATGAAGCCTCCATGTCGGAAGGGTCAATATGTGGCTTAATAAATGAATTTTTAGATAAATGAATTTGATGCACTTGTGTTTCATATCCTTCCAACCCAATGGGTATGCAATAATTTGGATAGAATTGTCTTTTGAAAAAATCTTCTACTCCATTGCCAAACTTTGATAAATGTTTCCAAATTGATGAAGAAATGTTGTCTCCCATTGCTCTATAACTCATTTGAACTTCATCATCTAAACTACTTTGAGAATACATAACTACACATCCTTTAGAGAATTGTCCTCCATGTGCACTATATCCGTGGCATATTGAAGGATATATTCCCCTCCTTGGATTTTGTTGATTTTTTTTGCCTTATAAGGAGATGTTAGATAATGAAGATTAACTTCCTTTACAATTGTTTTATATGTATAATCTTCCCATAATTTAGGATGATAAATCAATAAAATCATTTCAAAAGTTAAAATTTTTAAATCCAAAATATTATCTTTTATAATACAATTTCCATTTAATACCAATAAAGGCCCAAATTGTGTTTTAATCAAATCGGATGAATAGTAATTCTTCCACACTTGTAAATATGTACCAAATTTCCAAAAAGGCAATGGTTGACAATCTTGTAATTTTTCTTTTCTTTTTTTATCTCCTAAGTTATTTTTATATTCATTTGGAACATTAGAAAATGATACCATAACACGCATATCTTCTTTAATACCAAATTGTCTTAATACTTCTAATTCGGCAAAGCTTTTAGATTTGAATTTACATTGAAGTACCATGAATGGTGTTGACTTCATTTTTTTCTTTATATTTTTTTTTTTTTTTTTGCACAATGTGAGATTGAAATCTTTCATAAATATCATAAAATTCTTTCAAATTATGAATCTTAAATGATGTACATAACCACATATTCATTATCTCTTTACAATAAGAAAAATCAAATATATTTTCTTAATCACACTCATTACA
The DNA here is from genome assembly GCA_963969595.1 of Neckera pumila. Lineage (NCBI taxonomy): Eukaryota > Viridiplantae > Streptophyta > Bryopsida > Hypnales > Neckeraceae > Neckera > Neckera pumila. The sequence continues at coordinate 166,213 of OZ018418.1, read as the reverse complement.
TTTTATATAATTAGATTCTTGTCCATGTACATTTTCTAAACAATTTAAACAAATTTTATGGCAACCATTTATAAAAAATTGTTGTTTTTTACTTACTTCTATTTCATTATCTTTAGAAGTATTGTCATTAAATATGTTTTTAAAATAAGTACATTTTAAAGTTTTTGAACAAGGCAAAACATATAATTTTTCAAATCGTATATTTATATGACCTTTGCTTCTACATCCGACTCCTAGGCCTTCATCGAATGTTAATTCAATTACATTTTTTGTTGCTAAATACCGAACATTTTTGACTTGTCTTGGTTTTCTTGGTTTTTTTCTTTCCATTTCTATTTCCATTGGACAAATTAATCAAATATATAGATTACGTAGGCAAATTGTGGAATTAGAGAATACAAATAAAAAATTGAGATAAGAATAATAAAGTAATATATATAATTTTATAAAAGAAAACGAAATATCAATGCAAAATTATGTTTAGGATATATACAAATATAAATGAAAACTAAAATGAATATATAAAATAAGTATATAAAAAATATACAAAATACAAAAGCAAACTAGCTTTAAGAGTTAAAGTAAAATATAAAATTAAATTAAAATAAACAAGTAAAACTATATATTTATTTTTAAAAATTTGTCAATAAATATACAAAATAAATATACAAAATATAAAATCAAACTAGCTTAAAGTTAAAGTAAAATATAAAATTAATTATAAAAGTAAAACTATGTACTTATTTTAAAAAGTTTGTCAATAAATACACAAAATAAATATACAAAATATAAAAGCATACTAGCTTAAAGTTAAAGTAAAATATAAAATGAATTATAAAAAATAAAACTATGTACTTATTTTTTTTTTAAATTCAATAAATATACAAAAGAAATATACAAGATACAAAAGCAAACTAGCTTAAAGAGTTAAAGTAGAATTAAGTTAATTATAAAAAAAATTATCAATAAATATACAAAATAAATACACAAAATACAAAAGCTAACTAACTTGAAGTTAGAGTAAAATAAAAATAATTATAAAAAATAAAAACAAAAAATTTACCATAAAATAATTGAATTTGTAAAGGAGAATCAGAAATTGCTCAAAATTGCTAGTCAAAAAAGTTTTCTAAATTTCATTTCTACATATTGATGCCTACTTAGAAATATTTGATTCATTTTATTTGGACTAGTGAAGACATAGTTCTAGAAAATCTTATTTTGGGGGCAATTAAATATCCTTTTGGAAAAATGACTTATGATTCATTTTGAATGAAATTCTAGAAATTTAAAAATAGTTGTTTCTTCAATTTTTTCTTCAATTTTAAAAGGACCTACTTCTACTTAACAATCATTTAATGAATGAAAATGGAGTGTGTTTTTTGAAAGAAGTCCTACATTTTAAATGCAATTATTGAATATAAATTGTTTTTAACATGTTCAGTACAAAATTTGTAAGCTAAAAAGATTCAAAGCCTATAATCTAGGCAATCAAGGTGTAAAGAATTGGTTTTCTTCACGTCAAATACAAACATCTTGCAATCAGCATAGGAAAAAAATTTGAAATTTTGTCTACTTTTTATTTTCCAAATTTGGTACAAGATCCAAGGCTTAGGTATTCCATGAAAAAAATATCTTCGAACTAGATGCACTTTGCACTAAAAATGACGGTTTTGAATTCTATTTTTGTGATAAAAAGGCCTTAAAATTTGAGCTTAAAAAATAGTTAAGAAAATTAATATTTTCTAAATGAAGTCAATGTATAAATATATAAAAAAATAGAAAAGGCATATTTATAAATGTAAAATAATTATAAAATAAAAAAATAAAAAATATCAAAATTTTTTTTTGCTAAGTAAGTTCCAGTTAACAATTATACTCATAAATGATTATAAAGACATTCATAACTGTAAAATATTTGAAAAAAATAAATGAAAATAAAAAAGAAACATTTGGTAAATTAAATATAAATTTAAATTCGTAAATGAATCTAAAAATTACATTTTGCACGATATACGCATTAGGAATTTAATAATAAAATCAGTCATGTTAGTTTAAGTGAATGATTATCTCTAGACTAGAAGAAATAAAAAAATAGTAAAAGATGGAATATTTTTTAAAAGATGCTAAGTGCAAACCTTGAATACTAGTCCTCCTAAACCCTTAGCAAACAACTTGTACCATAATCCTAAATTTTGATGGTGGCAGCTACAAACCTTGTACCAAACCGCCTCAATTTTGAAGCTTTCAAATAGTAGGATTGTTCTAGCAAGAGATTTGAACCCCTAAAGTCCAATTGGCCCTATGGGGGCCAAAATGCAACTTTAGGTAGGTTCTTAATTATCCAAAGGTTTTCGTAATTTTTGGAAACTTTTAGAGGAGCTATAAAAACACATAAGGTTTTTGGTAATATAGTTTTTATGTCAGTTGGTGCCCGGGAGCAAAAGTTATGCAACATAAGCCAAAAATGGAGGTCCGCGGGCAATACACAAAAAAATCACAAAAGTCAAAATTAAATTTTTAAAATTTTTTTAGAATAAAATAAATATTTATGTACATTTGAAGCTCTGATTCATTTTATTTGGACTATTGATGAAAAAATTATAGACAATGTTGTTTTTTGGGCAATCTAAGCAACTTTTAAAAAAATTAATTTATAGGATTCAATTTTGAATGCAATTTTCAAATTTTTTCAAATTTATTTTGGATAGTATTAAATTTTTTTACTAGAACAATTGCACCATTGGGATTATTATATTTCAATTTTATTTTTGAGTAATTAAAAATTTAGATTTTTATTCAATTTTTGACCTACTTCTACTTTAACAATTTTTTGAAGAATGAAAATTAACTTTTTTTTCTTCAGTTTACCAGAATGCTCAAGTTAAGTGCAAAATCCTTTGGTTAAATTCTTAAAAAAAATGTTTTTTTTTGCATTCTTGAATGAATGCAACAAAAATGGCAATTTATATGGTTTTGGGCAGGGAAATGGCCTTGGGACTTTAGGGGTTAACCTTGCTAATCTTTTGTTTTATAATTGTGAATATTACATTGAAAAATGAATCCTATTAGCTAGGAGGTCTATAAAGCGATCATCTAAGTGCTGAAATTGAATTTTGGGGAGGTAAAACATCTTGAAATATTTTTCAGTAAATTTTCCTTGAAAGACAAGATGAAATGGCATGTGGCTTGCATTGTTTCATACTTTTTAGAGCTTTATGGAATTAGTTATGAAATTTTGAAGTTGAAATGCCATAGGGCTCTAAAAGCGACCACCTCCTAGAATGTACATTGTTTGTATATTTGGGTGAATTGAAGAAAGCAAAATGTACCTCTGTACCATGTTTGGTTCAAAATGCCCAAACTGTTTTTGTACCTCCTACTTTAAGTATTTTTTTAATATATACTTAGATTGCCTGAAATTCAAGATTCTCCATAAGTTTCTCATTACTAGTCTAGATAGAATGAATCAAAGCTTCACATATATCCAGATAGAATGAATCAAAGCTTCAAATGTAATATTTGGAGAGAAAAATTGAAAAAACTATTTTGACTTTTGGTGGAGTTTTTGATGTTGCCCATCATATTCAATTCTAGACATTTTGTAGTATAATTATAGGAAATTTTGTTAAATGGCAATATTCTGTGTGCAATTTTCAAATTGGATGGTCTAAATTGCAGAAGTATAATTTAGGATCAATATTTCAAAATCTAGGATACTTATAGATTTCAAACATCTAATACTCTAATAGATTTCAGATCGTACGGTCTGAAAAATCTAGGATATTTATAGATTTTAGATATCTAGGACTAATATAGATTTTAGATATCAAGGACTAATATAGATTTTAGATATCTAGGAATAGTACAAATTTTTGAAATCTAAGATAGTTATAGATTTCAAAAATCTAAGATTTATATTGATTTTAGGTCGCATGGCCTAAAAATCTAGGACATATATAGATTTCAGATTTCCAAGACTAGTATAGATTTCAAAAATCTAAGACAAATATAGATTTGAGACCATTTTAGATTGCACGATCTCAATTGTTAAAAATGCCAAAATAATGGAATACCACCATTTTAACAAATTTGACCATAATTTTTTGCTCCTAGGTACCAATTGAAATTAAATTATATTTTTACCAAGCTATTATGTTCTTCTACCCTATAAAAGTATTTCAAATAGTTTCACAAAAAATTGAGGTCATAGGAACTTGTATTTTGTCACGTGCAGGAACTATGGTCTTCTAGGAGTTAAGGAAAAAGAACTTTTGACCAGCCAAACTATATGACCTTGGGTCGAAACTTAATGAACTTAGGACCCAAATTTGAGAGTCTTGGGGCCGAAACTTCATATGCTTGGGATCCAAACTTGAGAATCTTGGGGCCAAAACTTCATATGCTTGGGACCCAAACTTGAGAGTCTCGGGGCCAAAACTTCATATGCTTGGGACCCAAACTTGAGAGTCTCGGGGCTGAAACTTCATATGCTTGGGACCCAAACTTGAGAATCTCGGGGTCGAAACTTCATATGCTTGGGACCCAAACTTGAGAGTCTCGGGGCCGAAACTTCATATGCTTGGGACCCAAACTTGAGAGTCTCGGGGCCGAAACGTCATATGCTTGGAACCCAAACTTGAGAGTCTCGGGGCCGAAACTTTATATGCTTGGGACCCAAACTTGAGAGTCTTGGGGCTGAAACTTTATATACTTGGGACCCAAACTTGAGAGTCTTGGGGCCGAAACTTTATATGCTTGGATTCCAAACTTGAGAGTCTCAGAGCCGAAACTTTATATGCTTGGGATTCAAACTTGAGAGTCTTGAGGCCAAAACTTCAGAAACTTGGGATCCAAACTTCAAGGTCTTGGGGCCAAAACTTAACAAACTTGGGAGTCTTCATTTCACTTCTTACAATACTTTTCATAATACTTTTCTTCATTTTATTTCACTCAAATTCAATTTCTACTATTCACTCACTTTTGATTTCTTGTGTTTTTATTTTAAATCCATAAATCTTTAAAAGCGGATGTCCAATATTTTAATTCTTCAGTATTTTTTCTTCTATTTTAATTGTATGTTTTATTTTCTACTTTTCATTATTTTTTTTTAATAGTTTTTATTTGAGACTATGTTTTTACTATCCACATCCCCTCAATTTTATTTTCTACTTTCCTATATTTATTTTGCTAATTTCCTCAAAATAAATTTCAACATTTTCATCTTCTACTTTCCTACTTTCAATTTTTATTGCTACTTTACTTCCCATTTAAATTTCTTCTAAGTTAGTTTTTACACTCTTAATCTTTTTAGATTTTACTTTTTTATATTTTAAGTTCTTGTTTAAGAAAAAATAAGTTGGAATTTGGAAGAATTTTAGTTTTTAATTGGATTTTGTAGAAAGAGTTAGGGTCAATGGAGAATCCTTAGGGTATTTTAACATTTGTGGGGATTATTTGAACACTTACACTTTTTAAGTTTTGGATACATAATGAAGGTTTTGTTTTACAATTTTTTAGGTCTTCTAAGGATTTGAGTCCACCTACGAAATGGATTAATCCCGAAGTTCCCCCTCACAGTTTGTAGTGCTTTAGGGTTTCTAGTTGTCATTGTTCTTCCTTTTGTCTAGGGTACAATTGTATGGCCGCACGATGGGGGTCTCGAGGTCGGAGTGGTGTAAGCGAGTTGCTGCACGAGAAGCGCCTAAAGTGCGGAAAAGGAAGGAGCAGAGTAGGAAGATTAGAGCCAAGAATAGGCGCTTGCAGGAGGAGCGCTATTGTATTACTCAGTCGCAACAATTAGAGACTACGAGGGAGAGTTCGGTGGGTCACAATGATCAATCAAGTGGGGTTGATTTTGGGAGGGCAGTAGTGAGGGATGCAAGGGAGCTAGCCTACACTGTCAATGCAATGACTTCTGGAAGGGGTTTGGAGTATCAGAGAGCTCTATTGGATAAATTATTAGAGCAACCTTTGTTGCAAGAAGTTCTTCCGGCTATAGTTGTGCAACACGTACAAAGTGAGCAATACAAAGTTGTTTGCAGTGGGATTGCAGATGCTTGGTCAGAGCTGAAGTTTGGTGTGGGACGAGATCACTACTTGGCAAGAAACGTAATTGAGGCGGCAGTAATTGATGTTAGAGATAATTGTTCTTCTCAAGCCGCTGCCTATTGCATTGGAATGAATAAGTGAACTGTGAGACGCGCAGTAAGTCGCAGGAAATCAGTGAATGCAGGTGAGGCAGGTGTAGTTTGGGCAAAAGGAGACCGAAAGTGGCGGTTTTATGCGTTGTCCCAAACCATTGTAGATGCAGTGATCCTGTGGTGGACAGATCAAACTAGAGTTAGTCCTCAAAAGAAAGATGTTCGAAGGAAACGGGTTGGCATCAAGAAGTTCATCTCCCACGCTGGACATTGGTTGGAGGTTAGTCAGGTCTAGTTTTTGCACCACATTTATAAAGCATCAACACAATGCACGATGGCAAGATGATCAATTTAAGGAATCATTGAAGAAGCTTTGTATGGGAGAAGTCATGTCACTAATCAATTATGCTGAAAATTATTCTTTTAAGGGACAGGATGAGGTACAGTCTCAACATTGGTACAACTTCCAAATCACAATACTGGTCCATATAATGTATAGCGTGAATCCTACTTTTGATGTGAGAGATCCGAAGTCAAAGCGACTGCACACAACATATTACTACTATGTTTTTGACGATCCGAAGCATGATTCTTTATTTGTCCAACATTGCTTGGATCTTCACTGGAAGAATCTCAAATAGCAGGACATTTTCCTACACGGCACATTGTCTGGTCAGACGGATGTGCTGCCCAATTCAAGTGCTCGACGGCATGGTTCTATATTTCTAGGTATGTTATGTCAATCCAGTTTGGTATATCTTTGTGATTTAGTTCTTTTAACCTAATCTATTCATGTCAAGCTTACAAGCAATCTTACTCACTTTTGGCTTGTCATGTTGTTTCAGATACCCGTCATTGACAATTTCAGACCAAGCACCTGATGGTTGCACCATGGATTGGCATTTTTGGGGATCCGGGCATGGTAAAGGCCCTCACGACGGTGCGGGGGCATGCTTGAAGCAAAATATTAGGAAAGAGCAGTTACGACCAGGCAGTCGCCAGTTGCATTGTGCTGCAGATGTTATCAATTATTTAAACACGTCAATGGACCGGCCAAACGGAGCATACCTAGCTGCAAAGAGGGTGGTTGAGAGACACTTTTTATTGATTGGTAAAGAAGATGTTTGTAGGAGTGATCCAAAGGCTTGTGCAATAGTGAATGGCACAAGGAGCGTGCATTCGGTACGAAGCGTAGGGCCCGCAAACAATGTTCTCCTCCAGATCCGCAATTATTCATGTTTTTGCCTTGGTTGCGTTGAAGGGGCCGAGGAACCATGCCCAAATCGTGCCTATGTCGAAGCTTGGAAACTTGTGACGCTTAAGCCAGTAATGGCAATACAAGCTGTTCAAGAAGAAGAAGACCTTGAACAAGAATGGGAAGCTGAATTTGATAGTCACGATCAAGCTGCAGATTTGGAAGTTGGAGACCACTTTGCCATTCTTGCGGATCCAAATGACCTAGCAGCGCAAGGGGCAAAGTTTTTCGTGCTCATTTGTACCAAAAAAATGTACATTATTGAAGACAATGTGTTGATAGATGGTTTGGGGCAAGAAGTTACTAGGTTTGACGAAGTTGTCAAAGGGCTATATTACCACCAACAAGGCCTTAGGAAGAATTCCTATGTTCTTCTTTCTACACCTGGACCAGCTCGGATTTACTCGCATTTGATTTGTGCATCTGGGTTTACGATGACACTACGTCAGCATAAACAAAAGAGTCACACTTCGGTGTATGCACTCAGCATTGCAGCACTACGGAAGATCGAATTTGTTCTATTGAACAGGGACCAAGCTGAGGACCTTGAATCAAAAGACAAGGACGAGGACCTTGATACAGACCATGAGGATCCTAATTCACAGTCTGATGATTTCAGTGATATAGATTTGTAGACCAAAGTACAATGTTCATTCATTTGTTTTACATTTATAATATATTCTTTGTTTATATCTCTTGATATTCCAAGCTACTATGTCCCATATTCTTTGTTTTGTGGCATACATTGTCTCCAAAGATTATTGAACAACATTTGAACTTTAGGCATACGTACTATAAAAAATTAGCAATTGACCCTAATGACATTCAAGCCCAAATACACCCAATGAGTTTCTCTTGTATTCCCTCTGCCTGAAATGATGTCCACAAACTTTTTAGTATTTTTTTGAACCAATTTCATTGATCATATTGTAAGAAACATAATTAAAAAGGGTTCCAAGTTTTATTATTACTAGAATCAATGAAGAACTTTGCATGTGTTCATTGCAAACTAAATAAAATTAGTCACAAGGATGTCTCCCTATGACCTACTCAAAACAACCTTAAAAATACATGATACTCAAAAGTGGACAATCAATTTGGGATGGAGGTAATAAGTACTTTTTATGTTGAAGAATTGAAAGGTTTACAAAGGGGCCTTTCTAGAAATTTCAATCTACATAGAATTGAATGGCGTAAATATCTATAATCCAAAGTTACAAAATTGTTGACAAAATTTCACTCCTATTCAATCACGTTGCAAAAGTGTCATAAAATCCTATACCAAACTACTTATCCAATCACTTGTAAGAAAAAGAAGATTCCCTAATTCAAGCCTCTGAATTTAACTGGGACCTTGTCTTCAGGTCCTGGACGTCTCAAGGTGGTTCGCTTTTTAGCCGATGTGGTGGCAGCTTGGGTTGAAACACGGGAGACCTTTGAAGCTAGAGCAGGCAATTTTAATTTCCCAAACGGCCTCCCAACGCTTTTCTTCAAGGCCACTCCAGCAATGATCTTACTCATCTCTCTTATTTGCTCTAGTATAGGCCGAGACTTTCCAATTGGGACCTTCTCTACTGACTTCTTTGAACTCTGGAGATGTCCAGGCATGTTATAAGAGCGAGCACGTTTCATTGACAACGGAGCTTTCTTTGATTCTTGCAAATTCGTTTTCCTTGAAACAATCAACTCTGACACCGTGGCCCACCTTTTTTCAGACTGCCCACATATGGCGGGATTTATAGGTACGTGAATACTATCTTCTTCTCGCTCAACATCATCGCCCAAAGTAACTGTGTCTTGTCCAGACCGAGCACCCCCTCTAGAAAATTCGTCGTCACCACACCAAGTCTTCATTCCAGCACTATTGTCACCACTGTTGTAGTAGACGTCTTCTAGATTATTGTCATCACTATTGTTGTAGTAGACATCTTCTGGATTATGGCATGCTTCTTGCTCATTTGATGCATCCACGCCCCCTTCGGAAACATTTGAAGGAATGATGTTAGGCAATGGAGTTTCAGGCCCTGGCCCTACGCTTGCATTGGACAAAAATGGATTTGGCTTGCTTACTTGATTAATCCGGCTCCATCCAATAATGTGCACATCACAAATTGGACATGTTGATAATCCTTGCACACATTGAAAGCAGAAGACGTTGTGTCCGCAAGGCTGTGGGATTTCACACAAAAATTATCCACGGTTAGACAATGAATGCAACATATATGGTGCAAAGTTACCAATTTTGCCTAAAATAATTGTTACTTATGTTAATAAACACAACAACAGCTTTCTGCTTGCACACTTTGCAATTAGAAGTTTCTGTCAACTTTAGCAACGTAGGGACATAGCCTTGTCTTGATGTTGCGGCATTTGTCCCACTTGACTGAGATGGTGGCATAACATTCTTGATTGCACTTCCCACCCCCAAAGACAATGTTGGTGACAAACTAGGTTTTGATCCAATTGTGCCTGTGAATAAACAAGGAAGTCCGAAAAGGATTAGCATTTAGGAAAATCCTTGGGAACAAGCAAAAATCCTTCTCCTAGACAACTCATCCAAAGCCTTGCTTGTAAACAAAGAGTATTTTTTTTGGAAACAGAACCTTGCTTCTGAAAACAAGACCATGCTTCCGAAAAAAGGACCATGCTTCCAAAAAAAGGAATGATTCCTTTCTATGAAAACCAGGACAATATCCTTGCAAGGACCTTGCTTCCAAAAAAAGGAACCATTCCTTTTTATGAAAACAAAGATTGTATCCTTGCTTCCGGAAATAACAACCATTCCTTTGTTTTGAAAACTAAGAACATCCTTCCTTCCAAAAAAGGAACCATTCCTTTCTTTTAGAACCAAGATCTAGTCCTTGCTTCCAAAAAAGGAACCATTCCTTTCTTTCAAAAATAACATTTCCTGATATGATCACCTAAGTATTTACCGGAACCCAAATATCTACTATTCATGTTGCCGAACTCTTCTATTGGACAAGAATAGACCCCTCAGGTTTACAAGTTTGTGACTTGGATAACGAGTTCCGAGAAAAGGAAGACAGAACTTGGACTTACAAGAATCCAACAACGGATTCTTGCATGCCATAGTTGGTACAAGAATATGAAAATACAAATCTCATGAAGCCATGTCTGAATTTTAAAGCACCTAAACAGAAGTTCCAAAATGGCTCTCATACAACAATCTATGACAATCCTAATTTGAAAAATTTATTGTTCTTCCTTCAACTTTGCTAAAAGAACACAGTGCAAAGGCAAAACAAAAGCCATAACAAAATGAAGAAAATGGAGGAACTAACTACCAAAAATTTACCTTCATCAATAGAAACAAGCATCTCTCTTTGGTCTTGCTCAATAGTGGATGCCACTGGATTTTTGACCACCTCCTCTGACATGGTTGGACGGATGCCAATAGCCGCAGAACTTTGCAAATCAAATATCTTCTTGCAATCGGGAACAAGACAGTGGGATGACTTCTGTGAGTGTTCGTAAAGACAATATGGGTGATAGGTATGCCTGCAAGAAAGTGACAAATAGTCCCAACAGTTATACCACAAAGAACATACTGGACACCCGTTTAATGTATGGGTTACAACAATGGGAAGTAGCGGACTAGTCTTCAATGGGACAGGAAAGAACAAAGCACCCACCCCTCCTTGCATACGACAAAGTTGTTCTCGCATTGACACTATCATAGTTTCTAAAGAAACTATACAACTCAGCAATAGATCTCTTTTTGCGGAGCATTCCATGTACGTCGCATCTAACTTCCTAATGTCTGCCTTACAAAGGGCAATGGCCTCTGTGGGAGCACACAATTTCATTATTTAGAAATCCGGATTAGTTTAGGATCAATTCCGTAAATATTTTCGAAATTTTGTAGTAGTGGAACCGTGAACCGAAACTTTTAGTAGAAACTAGGTAGTCGGAAAGTTCCGGCTCACAAAAACTTGTAGAAGGAGTAAGAGACGGACTTTTACCGGATCCGGAAACCGGAAGGAGATCCGGATTCCGGCAAACCTACGAACTAGGGGTCCGGCCTACGGAAACTAGGGATCCGTTTGAAAAAGGCGGCGCATTAAAGGACCGAACCAACGGGTGTCGGTCATTGGCCGAGTACTTAAGCGGATCATCTTCTCATTCTTCTCCCTCTTTCTTCCGCTCGAGGAGGTGTGTGCTTGCAAATTTGGAGCGCATTTTCTCTTAGAAGAGTGAAAGAGTGGTGAGTTAGGCCGGATAGGGAGAGAAGGAAAGGAGGGTGCCGATTGCACCAGATTAGAGTTCAATGGCGGAAACGTCAGCGCAGGGGCAGAAGACAATTTTGTCTGTCAAACTCTTATATCCGATCATTCCATCTGATCCCGGTGAACGTTTAGAGTTAGAGGAAGATCTGTCCACACTAGGGTGTATAGGGTTCATCCGGAAACCCTAGACGGTGAGGAGCGAGGACTTTCTTCGGGAGTTAGTTTTTGGGGCGCCGAACCAGTTCGAGCCGACGCCAAGGGGGCGGTTATCGTCCTGGACGGAAGGGATGTGGGCAGAAACTTACGGGTTGACGCAGTCCGGATCCGGAAGCGCAACCTGGACGGATAAGTTTCATGAAGGAAAGTTCAAGAAGCCACCGCACCACAAGGAGGGCTTCTCCGTTAGTGACTGTAGCAATGAGCGTCATAGGAGATTACTGAATTTCCTGATTCCCATAGTATATCCAGAAAAACCAACAAGAGTTACGGTCACAGTCGCGAATACGATTTTCGGAGCACTGGAAGGTCGGGTCGTGAATTGGGTAGGCCTAATTCACCAGAAGGTCAAGAAGATGGCGATGGCGGTCGAGAAGGCCTAGCAGAGTCCAGTCAGTACGTACTTGTTCCATTTGTATCATTATTATGATTACATGACCCCGCCGGAACAAGTTGCGTATGAGACCGGAATGCAAATCCTGAAATACGGATTCATGGAGGAGTTGAAGCCGACGGGAGAAGCGACCGAAGAAGAAGAAGAAGAAGAGGAGGAGCAGCCGGAACCGAAGCCGCTGGAGAAGAAGAAGCGGCATAAGTTAACCAATCCAGACTCACGAAGAGCAAGTATGGACGTGCCGGAATCGAATCCGGCCCTGACCCAGCTGTCGCCGGAGTATACCGATGTCTCCGACTTCTATGATGCCGGAGCCCGATGGATGGCACAGTGCCGGAAGATGCATGCTGAGATGGCAGGGGTGATCACGGGCGTCGCCAGCGAATTGAACGTTGAGACGGATCAGATCTTCAACAAAATCTGGAAGAGACCTGATCCGGCACTACTCCAAGAAAAGGACAAGGAGATCGCACTGCTGAAGGCGGAATGGGATAACTACAAAAACAAGTTTTACTGGACGGAGGGACAGTCGATCTCAGCCCAGAAGAAAGAGACGGATGCCCTGAAGCTCGTCCGGGATTTGAAGGGGTTGGTAGAACAACCGGAACATTTGATCATCCGGTCCATGCTCTTCACGAAGAAACTAGATACCGACGGCATCGTCACCGGATCTCGAGTGTTGCAAGTCTTGGTCGATTACGAGGCCAAAATGAAGACCGTTCTGGACGAGATGCGGCAGTTGCTGAGACCTCTGGATGTGGCCAAGGACGAGTTTGGGCCACTTCCGGATATCTTCATGGAGTCGCCGGTCAAGTACGGAGCCGGAACTTCCAGAACAAAAGAAGACCCGGGCTTGAAGTCTCTCTTCAAGCTGCCCCAGGTACCTTCCTCAGGTCAATTCCAGAAGTGGGGAATAGTGAGTACTTTTAGTCCTTCCTCACAGTCTCCGGCGGGATCCGGAAAGACAGGGCAGAGATTGCCAATCTGGAGGGACCTCTTAGAAGGTATGGGAACGATAAATTCGGCAAGGGAGCATCCGAAGAAATTCCCCCACATGGCGGAACCATCACCAGCACGGGGGACACAGTTGATCGATTTGGGAGATCCGGCTCCAGAGGCGAGACCGGAACTCAAGTCGGAAACCCGGAAGAACACAAAGACGGAAATAGTGGAGGTCGAATTCTCGGATCCGGAAGAAGAGCTGGAGATGGTAGAACCTGGGAAGCAACTCAAACTCCGGAAGTCGGAGAAGCGGAAGCCGGAAGGTAAGAAGCCAGCGAAGCAAGAGATCGAAGACTCTAAATCCGGTGAGTTTGAATCCGCTACTGAGTCTGATGAGGATACGGATGAAGAGGAGACGTCTCCTGGGACCCGGCAGAATCCGCCTCGAGCTGCCAAGATGACGCCAGCCAAGGGTTCCGGTAAATCGACAACCAAGCAGGGAGCCGGTAGTTCAAAGAAGTCTCGGATGACCAAGTAGTTCAAAGGGGATTACTTGTGGAGGTGGACTAGAATTTAGTTAGTTAGATCCGGAACCGGAATCCTAGCGTGGGCCCGGGTTCCGGAAGTTTAGGGATAAGGACTTTCCCGCTTAATCGGGATTTCCTTGGTGTGTGTGTGAGGTTGCCCTGGTTTTTGGGCTGCCCTTTGTTGTTTTTAGGGTGTTGACTTTGGTTTTGTTTTGGGTTTTTAAGGGCGGGCAAGTTAGTTGCCCCTCATTCCCTCCTAGTTGATATTCATTTGTATTTCATTCCCTTTTCGAAATCTAAGCCCTCAGGTATGCAGTTTGGCTTTATCAGTGTATCCGGATTGCGTGGACTTGTGGTCTGGGTGTTGGAAGGAAAGGACGGGTGAGGAGGAATCCGGATTTAGGAGAATACGGTCTAAGTCGAGAGTGTGCTATTGTAATGTTGTTGGATTGTTGACTTAGGAGCTGTGCACTGTATCTTTAAATTACTAATAGAGTAGTCCGGATTTGAGTAGCGGGGAAGCAAGTCCGGTTGTCAAGCCGTGCGGAGGTAAGCGCCCGCCCAAGGAAGTTCCCACCTGTCCGGAAGATTTGCCAACCTTAGAATTCATTCAACCTCTAGAAAGATCACCCCCCCTTATACTTGACTCTGAGATCTGTCGTTGTAGTTAGGGAGAGTGAAATATTTCTGAGTGACCTGCTTTCTGGATTTACCATCCGGTTTAGCTGTGAGGATCCGGATCTTCTCGTCTTGCTACAACCTTTTGAGTACTTGGGTGTTTTTATTTGTGTTTGTTAGAATTGTAGGAGAACAACGAGTGGTGAGTCCCTACCCCTCTACAAGACCAATAGTGGACCCTCTGATGGTAAAACAAAGGTATAGAAAACCGGATTGGAAGCAGAGACGTAAACCGGATTCTGGATAGTTCATGATCCGGATTGTGAAGGAAGCCGAAAAAGAGTAAGTGAGAAGAAAGAAAGATAGAAAAGCCGGATAGCTAGAGAATACTACATAGAATCCGGAAATTCCCTGGGACGATATTTCGTGTTATCTTGGCACATTTTTGTGTTAAGGATACTTACGCCTAGATTGCGCGTACGACAGCCTCTCTAGAAAAGCGGATGGTGTTTTGCTCAAGTCCCTCTCTAAATAATAGTGCTTCTAATTCCTTGCTGGCACAGGCAATTTCTTCTCGAAGCAAGAGACACTCCTCACAACTAGCAGAATTGCTTTGCAACTCCAACTCTGCCAAACGTATGCTTCGGCTATTTTGGACAATCCTAGAGGCTTGCTCCAGTTCAATGAAGCAGACCAACTTTACCTTACTTTCAGCAACAATCAACTCCCGGTCACTCAGAAGAAGCTTTGTCCTACGAAGAGAGTCTTCAGTGGACATTAACTCACAAGCACTTTCTTGTGAGCTTGCACGACATTGCTGTAATAGATCCTCACTAAACTCAATCGCCTCACGCACTCTCTCCAATTCACTACTGCTCCAACCAGGTAGTACACCATGCCGGCCAGCTCTATTGTAGCCTTTCTTTGCCATCACCAACCCTAGGTCTGTGTTGCCCTCGGACTTCACAATAAGGGTCAACGTTTTGGGAAATACAGAACCACCAACACGATTGGCACTCAAACGCTTCTTCCCAATCATAGAAGGTGCTTGCAACAACCCATCATCGCTCTCCCTCTCCCTCTTTTCTTTACGCACTTTTGCTTTCTTCTTCAAACTCTCCCTAATCTTCCGCCTTTCCTCACTGAACTGGGACCAATTAACACTATAGCCCATGGACATTAAAATCAACCCTTTGGCAAAGGATACCGTAATCTCTTTGTTTGGTATCTCATCTATACCGTAGACTCGACAATATGAATCTAGAATGGACTCCTGTTCTACCAACGTCGGCAAATTGTTGTATTTCCAACCAGACTTGGAGCTCTTCTTTCCAAAATAGCTTACTATCATGCTCTCAGGGACTTCATCCCGGATCTTGCTAACAATGACATCACCAACTGGTAGCCCATCACATGCAAAACGTGTGACCTCCATCGAATATAAACAAAGAATTCAGCAATTATCCTAAGGTTCAACACGCGTGACAGAAGCAGGTACTTTGCACAAACTTCTGATGACTGATCTGGATGCAGACATTCAATGTATAAACTAGTACAATTGTTGTCCTTAGACACTACATGTTGGCGTCAGATGGAAGGATCTAAGGATATCCAAAATGGCGGGAGGATTGACGCATGAGTTCAATACGTGGGAAACCAACTAATGCAAAGGTGGCAACCACTTGGCGTACAAGAAAATCGGGAAAATGCCTCGTCACTTGTACATTCAAATTTCCCCCCTAAACGTCAAGAGTCCGAATCAGGAGCCCACTCAAATAGTGTAATTGATGCACGGGGTCCATATTAAGGCAATAGGATCTTGTCCGGACCTCCGGCTGGTCTGTTGGGGGATACCCCAATGTGGCCAACGCCCAAACTTTAGTAAACCCATGAATTCTTTATGTTTGGATTATTAACAATTTGTATATTATTTTTTTCATGCTCTTTGCATTCAAAGTTCATGACATTTGCAATTTTTGTTCTTTAAACTATAGGACGTGGGTTATTGATTTTTTTTCATTTGTGAAGTGCATGGAGCAAAACGGGCACTGATTTTAGTGCACCCATGAATTCTTCATACTTGGGATTATTTACAACTTGTACATTTTTTTTCACGCCCTTTGCAATCAAATTTCAAGACATTTGCGATTTTGGTTCTTTAAACTACAAGACATAGGTAATTTTTTTTTTCATTCTTACATTGCGTAGATTATAAAGGAGCACTAATTTTAGTGCCCCATGAATTCTTTATGCTTGGATAGTTTACAACTTGCACATTTTTTTTGCAGACTCTTTGCATTCAAATCTCATGACTTCAAAGATTTTGGGTTTTATAAATTATAAGACATAAAGAGTACATTTTCTTTCCTTTTGTGGAGCACATTAAAATTTTCTGACATTTGAGATTTAGGCAGTCTAAATTTCAGTGCATGGCCAACATTCTTCTCACCCTACATTTAAGAGAATGATACTGCAATTTTATATGTTGAAAGCCGTAAATAATTTGTTATATCAATCTCAAATTATTTATGAAAATAGAGTAGTTAATTTAACAATATTGTCCCCATATTGTACCTAAAAGAATTAAAATCATTGATGTTTTGAAAGTCGTAAAAGAAAGTATTATTAAAAAAATGTGGAAGTGATAAATAGGCTGTAGAATTTAAGGCATAAGGTTTTAAAAACCCAAAATCCAAAATGTGAATCCACCTACCATTTGTTCTTTCACTTAGTTTTTTTTTGTTCTTGTTCCTCCCTTTGTTTTCCCTTTTTTCTGTTTTCTATTTTGCTCTGATCTCTTCATTTGCCAGCCTCGGCTTGGTTGTTGCTCTTTTTTTTTTTTAATGCAATAATACTTTAAATTTGTGTAAAAAAGCAAAAAAACATGAACCCTAAACCCTAAATCCTAAACCATTAACACTGAAAAAACAGTTGTTGGATGACAAGTAGAATTGGGTTTCAGTGGACTTTTCAGTTCTCTTTTTAAAAGACATGCATAATAGTTATGCTAATTTTGGTGGAAATGGAATGATTAAGACCTTATATTTTTTGATAAATACTGGAAATTATGCACTGCATTATTTTAATAAAATGTTGACTTTCCAGTTAGAACTTAAAAAGACGACGTGAATGTTGTCAGGATAATGTTGGTCTAAAATTGTGAAAGTATCCAGAACTTTTTGATAAAGAAGAGGAATTCCTGTAACAGAAGTAAAGACAAGCAAAATTTAGACTTCATATTTATTTTTGAATGGAAAAAGAATCTTCAAAGCATTATAAAACCCGTGGATAGGGCTGACACGGTGTAAAGTCAAGAGGTGTCCATGCCCTTTTTTTGAGGAAAACTTAAGAAAATGTTGTGGAAATCCTGACTTAGTAATCGCCTACTATTACCTATTTGCAATTCATAATGTTTGAAATTCTTTTTCGGAATTGCCGCCTTTCTCTTTCCCGTGAAGAAGTCCTTGACCTCCATCAACGTCTGGTTTAGGTCATTCATTCTCTCATTCTCAACTGTCTGCGCGCTCTCCCAAATGTGTCCTCTCCATTTTGTGTCCTTTGTTTTTATATTGTTAAGTGCACAAATAGTATACGCTGTGTAGGACTGATGCTCAAGAATTCCTTGTCAAGGCTCTCAATGTTTTGAGTATGTGACTAATGATGTTGTAGTGACTTTGTTGGAATTTCCTTGCAATGAGTTGTCACTCGGTTGTTTTGAGTCATAGGATTTGTTCAATGACAGGAATCCTTTTGTGCTGTCGTTTCATTTTCTATATTGTTGTAATTGTGAGTATAAGATTGCGCGTTTGATGGTTGAGCTCGTTATTTTCCTTCTAAATTGCGTGAAGATGGTGCAGTTGTTCTCGAACATGTCGCCGTGAAAACCAGGATAGTGTTTGTGGAAGTATGGAAAATCCAAATTGATAGGAAACAGATTGAAAATACGTTAGGGTAGTCTAAAATTTTTGAATTTTGTTATTAGTATGTAGCAATCCGGGCCAACTATAAACAAATTAAGATTAGGTAGGATCCAAATTGTTAAAACTGCTAAAACTGGATAAGTTATCCAGTGAATGACAAAGTCCGGATCTAGGAGACCTACGACTTAGACTTCCAGCCTAGAAAACCTAGAGCACCATTACGGGAATAGTCACATACCCATTTCCCTCGAGAACTGTTGGCCAATCATTGTATACTCATGAATTCTCTTCTCTCATTTTCATCGCTCTCTTTCCTCGCAGACTTTTGGCGTGTGCTTAGTGAGTGATAGTGTGGTGAGTTAGGACCGTGTTTGCGAGAAAATAGTGAGGTCGGTGCCGATTGCACCAGATTAGTTGGGTTTGTGAGCTATGGCGAGACCAGCCCGAATGCTCTGTCTGGCAATCCCTCCCAACCGGGATGCACGGAAACTATTAGAAGAGGACTTGGAAGTGATCGGGTGCGCTGGATTGCTATAGCTGCCCTAGAGCCTGAAAAGTGATGAGATGATTCCGAAACTTGTAGATGGAGTTCCAAATCAGTATCAATTGACCGTGAGAGGTCGACCTAGTACCTAGACTGAGGATATATGGGCGGAGGTGTACTTGTTCTGGAAGGCCGGATTAGGATTAACCTTCCGTTCAGATAAGATTGAGGCAAGTAGGTTCCGAAATCCGACGCATGCCAAAGAAGGGTACAGTATTAACAATTGTAGGGATGATAGGCTTAGACGGATGCTAGAGTTTTTGATTCCAATCATGTATCCGAAAAAGCCAACCCGAGTTAAGGTTACGGTGGCTAGAACCATTTTCAGAGCGATAGAAGGTAGATCCGTGAACTGGGTCAGACTCATCTCAGATGTAGTGGCTAAGCTAGTTGCGAGTGCCACCGTGGGTAAATCTAGCCCACTCAGTCCGTATCTCTTTCATTCCTACCACCAGAGGAAGGTTTTGAGTGCTGCACAGATGCAAGAATACTCCCACGGAGAAGGAATTTTGAAATACAACTTGATGGATGAAATCCAACTAGATCCGCAAACTCAGATGGAATCCGAAGAAGAAGAATCGGAGAAACCACTTATGCATAAGCAAATAAAGACGCGGAAGTCAACGAATCAGGCTGCGCGAGGCAAGCAGGTGAATCCGAAAGAAGGCGAGTCGAGCAATCCTCCAAAAATTGAGCAAATGAAGACATTTTGGAAGACTGAATGGGAGTGGATTGAATTGTGTTGGGACGTTCACAATGAAATGTTGATCTATATCACCAATGTCATGTCGGATTTGGGAGTGAATTTATCGGAGGAGATAATAGGTACAATCTGGAAAAGATTGGATCCAGGGGCGCTACAAGAGATGGAAGAGGAAATCCGAAACTTGGAGAAGGATTAGATTGGCCTCCAAGAATGAGTAGCCGATTGGTAGAGGAGCTGGAAGTTACAAGAACAAAGGAGTCCGAGGCCATCTAGCTAGTCCAAAATTTGTCGGCTTTGGTGGCACCACCGGCAAAACAAGCAGTCAGATCCAACCTATTAAACACAAACTAAGGAGTGAAGGTGTACCTTCCGGACCGAAGGTACTGAAGGTAGTTATGGACTACCAAGCACAAATGGAGAAGGTGCTGAAGGAGATGCGTAAGCTGCTGGGGCATCTTAATCTAGACAAGGCCTTAGATCTTGAGGGTTTTTAGAATATCTCCGAAGTCACCAACTACATGGAGACTCTGGCCAAGACTAGTAGACCAGATAGGACTCCTACTAGGGGTCTTGGTATGATTCTAGATGATTCAATTATGCCCCCTTTGAGAAAAAAGGAGGCAGAAGGAACAACACTTCCGGTGCAGGGGGAAGGTTCCATTTCGGCAAAGAAGGTAATTATCTTCACGGTCAATACCTCACAGGTCCAGCCAACTGGAACTGCCCTTTTTTTGACACCAAATTCAATTCGTCGTGAGTTGAGTGGGCGTTTGGATGTCTTTACAAATCCAGCCCAGATCCATCTGGCAAGCTTTGAGCACATGGAGCAACCTTCGCGAACTAAAGAGATGATATCAAAAGTGCCGCTCTCGGACGACAAACAATGCAAGACCAAATCAGAGTCAAAAGATGATGCAATACCACCACATAGGCGCTAGATTCAAACCCAGATGTAGACCAAGACGACGCCAATGAGGTTGCCAGCTATTAAGGCAGGGAGCAGCACGAAGAAGGCAAGGAAGAAGTAGTTAGTTAGTATGTTAGTTTTTGTGTGGTTTTTGAATTTTGTTCCGCCTCGGACTTTCTGTAGGTGGGACCCAATTCCGAATTTCTAAGAGGCCACTGGTCTGGGATTTTCTGGTTATCTCAAATATTAGTGTGTGTGGTCACCCGGATTTTGGAGGTGCCCTTTTTGCTTTTTTGCTTTTTGTTTGGATTCTTAAGGGAGGGCAGGTTTGTTGCTTTCTTATTCCATCCTAGCCCATTTGAGTTCATTTGTTTATCTTCTTTTGTTTTCTTTATTCTAAGACCATTCGGTGGACTTTCTGATTCCGGCTATGTGCACAAATATGTTGGATTGTTCATGAGGGTGTTGAGGTGTGAGGAAGATGGGTGAGGGGGAGTCCAAATTTGAGGCAAATGGGTCTGATTGATAGGGTGCGTTTGTGTGAGAATTCTGGATTTGTGAAAGAGGATTAGTGCACCGTGCTCTTAAAACTGCTGGAATAGTAATCTGGAAAGAGTGGAGTGGATGCGAGTTCGGAACCCAGGGAAGATTTTGTGCAGAGATAAGCAACCGCCAACAAAATATCCCCACCTCCGGAAGTTCTGCCAACTACCGGATCAGTCTAGATTCTAAAACATACGCGTCTTTGTAGGTTCTGGATGCTTTGATCTGTCGTTGTAGTAAAGGTGTTAGGAAGTAAATTCTTTATAAAGTTTGTATAAGCGGCTATGAGATGTACATGATTTGAGGCTTCTAAGTGAGCTTTGCAAGTAGGAAAGTGGTAACAACCAACCAGTTCCACCCACTCAAATTGTGACAAGTGCTACATGTGTAAACAAAATAGAAAGTAGTCTTCCCTACTACCAAGCTTTTGTACTTGTATTTTGTTTTCAAAAACTTTATAAAGTGAATAAACAATGAAAATAATGTCAACATACATACAAGTAAGTAGATATGGTAATAATGAATATATTAAATATTATGTATTAGTTTTCTTGCTAAGTAAGGAACTTCATACAATACAAAATCAGATCATATAAAATCAACTACGTTATGCTAACGCAAAATCAAGAAATACAACATCAAATAAAGACTATAAAATGGAATCTTCAACAATACAAAGTATCTCTAGAGTACCTCGTACATCCTCAATCTAAAGGGATCAAAGACAAACTTTCCTTGATTACATCTATCTAGGCCATTGGGATTTTAAGGACACACTCTACTATGTCCTTTTGGACCCTAGACTTCCATGCTGTGATTAGAGCCTTTGTTTCCTGCCAAGTTGGATCTTCGATCTAAATAACTTTCCAACACAATCCTTTGGCGGAGTCCCACTCAGCATAGAACTGCTGAACATTTCAGTCTCATGACGTGGGTTGAAAGTATTGTATCAATATAGAATTTGGATGCTCGGTGTTTGTAAATGAATTAGACAAGGCTCTTGCAATCCAAATAGGCTTTGTATCATCATCAGCCGCTCGAAGAGCGAGAAAATACCCTTTGTAAACATCTTGTGCCACTCGAAAAGATGGTAATGGGCGATTGTGGAGTTGCCCAACAAAGGCATCATCCTCAGCAAATTCCTCACAAACTTCACCATCTTCACCAAGTTTATCCTCCTTTGTTGCTTTGATTTGAGGACAAGACCAAAAGCCATCTTTTAACACTTCAGACGGTTCAATTGTGTTCTTCAAGGCTGCATTCACCGCTCGCCAATAGAACACTAAATGCTCAAATCGTCTTTGATACTCCCCACTTCCGTCTTCATTACATAATGCCTCCAAATATTTGATGAATCCAGACAACACCTTGTAAATGTTGTCCACGTTGCACATTGGAAGGTGGACAACAGGCAATGGCTCTCCACAAGGCCACAGGCCCTATCCTCCGAAATCCTCCCGCCACAACTTGATTCCCCCACCTTCCTCTGAGAGCCAATCACTATCCGTGCAGTAACGCTTGTACTTCATGATGGGGACACTCGCGGCATTCAAATAAAACTTGAATTGTTGCGCCTTTGTATGGCCACAAAGTGATTCCTCCATCCAAAAGCGAGCCTTCTATGAAGGGTTTGAAATCTGGCACCTCTTCAATAAGGTGAGGAATTGTAGGCACAAAATCAACATCCATGAAGGACTTCAGGAGGAATGGGATGGTTGGGAAGTTCTCTTTTTTCAATTGCATACTCCATCTCCCAAACAACACGTCAATGTCATCATGCATGTGACCAACCAGCATGGAATTGTCCTAAACCTTACGAAATATCTTCTTAGCAACAAGAAGGGACCAAAAAGCAAACACAAATCTATTCTTGTTGTCTCCCGTGGCATTGTCCATTTGAATGTTGAGAACCGGTGGAAGGAGAGGCGCCAGAATTACAACTTCCGAAGTTGGCCAAAGTGATGACTTGCACATATCAGCCCCTTGCAGTACCGTGCGATATAAAGGAGCAGAGCCCCCTCCAACAAATAGTTCTCAAGATGAATACTTTGGCGGCTATTTGAGGTACCGCAACAAGTTTGCTAATGATCCAAGCCAACCAACCGTATTGTTCAAATTGTGTAGAAAGATATCAAGATCGTAATGCGCATAACGCACATCACTGTATCCATGAGCAATCATTCCCATCACAGACAGCGACAGCTTCATGAGTTCATCAAGTTGCTTGCTCTTGTGCGAGAAGACAGGCAAAGCCGTTTTTGCATGATCCATTTTGTCATACTCGATCGTCAAGCACTCGTGAGAGTAGGCAGTCAACCTATAGCGATTTATATCATACTGGTCTTGGTGTGCCTGAGCTGTAGCCAAATGTTTGTCTAAGAGACAGATCCATTTTCGTTGTAAGGCACCGACGGCGGTTTTCTTTAGAGTCTGCTACCTATCACATTTAGAGCATCGTATGAAATTGTCTTTGGGCTTCTTGGCACTGTATTCAAGGAAGTTCAACTTCCTAATCTTGCTGATATTGGAAGCTGAGACTTTCTTCAACCCAAATATAGCATTTGCCAAGATGACCTCGAAAATAGTCTCCTTCCATGTAAATATGGCCGGCAACACTTTTGACACCACTTTCTCTCCAGAAGGAAGAGTATGCGTGCGAGGTGGCATATGGTCTACCGACTTCTCCAGCACGCACTTCAATGTTGCGGATGCCTGCAACGTATGTTTTCAAGGCTTCAATGTCTCCAAATTACTGTAAAGCTGAGCCGGTTCACTTTTGTCAGCATATCTTTGAAAACGATGAAAGGTGGATTCCAATACCTTTGAAATGCCCACAGAATAGAAGATTGGGTTATATTGACATCAGATATCTGGATTATTGAGACTGACTCCGATCCTGGACCAGAGGATTCAACTCAACTGGAGTTGAAGAGGTTGTGGCATCTACAGGTCTAAAAATGGTTTCCCACGCAAATACTCAAGTCGGTACGAGTTGATTAAGATAATCCCTATTTGGATATCTGTGTAGATTATACCTCTTCAACTCAAGTCAAGTTGATCCCTAAAGCCTTTTATCAGTTATTCCCTTATGAATATTCAACTCGGCTTGAGTTGAAGTAACCATTTCATTATTCATGTATCTCATTCATCTCTGTTACTTTTAAGTCGAATCGGTTCATTATATAACCAAAAGTACACAGGTAGACCATTCCGGAATTTCCGGCATAATAATCGGAAGAATTTGCCTGCCATTCCATTCCTACAATCAAAAAATGCTACTAGTACTAAATCATATAGGAAATATAATTTTGAAATTGGCATTATAATGAACATCCAACACTATACAAAATGCGATTGAACATTCACTGGAAAATTGTCCAGAATACATCATAAATGAAAGTATGTATTCTGCGAAAGTGATGGACAACATTCTAATACACCCATTAGGAAAAAATTTAGCCCTCCTAGAGGCCGTGAGTTCTGCACCCACCCGGTGCAATTATGGAAAAAATAAAAATAAAAATTTATTATTTTAATCTTTTAATCTTTTTTTAATATTTAGATATTGGATGCTGATGTGGTACTAAAAGTGCCACGTCAAGTTTTTATTTTTTAATATTTTTTTATTTTTCTAATTTTTTTATTCCAAAAAAAAATATTTTCTTAAGAAAAAATATTTCTTAATTCATTTTGAAATTGCACCAAAGGGGGCCTGTAAATCAATTCCTTAGCGGCCTTTTGGAGGGTTGATATTTTTCCTAATGAATAGTAAAGCCAGTCAAAGCTATTCAGAATATGCAATTTCTGTGGTTATGCATCCTAATGTAAATAGTGCCTTCCGAAGAGCAGACCAATGTAGGAGGCAACATAAATCACAAAATCGCTACGTTCAGATATCAAACTCGTGTAATTCAAGGACAACTGCTTGAATGACATCAACTTCACAAAAGAGAATAGTCCACTAATTGCAAGCGCAAGATCGCATCGACAGAACAGCGCACTAGTAAAATATGGAGTGAATATCGAAGAATGGACAGTTTGCCCAAAATCGCACCGAACTATCACACAACGGGCGAAAACAGAGTGGATGGCCAAGTATCAGTCCACCACCGCAATAAATGAACGCTAGAGAAATGAGCTTTGGAATGCATCGACTGAACGGAGAGAGGCAAAAGCAAGGTAGCCAAAATTGTTGCAGAAAGACGTGAAAAGTTCCACATGAATTTCAGACAGAATACCCGCGGGAATTTCAAACAGAACTCTATGACATTTCTAATTTCAAAGCAAATGTCATAACTTTTCCAGGTTTTATGAGATAGATTTTCATCAAGCCTCATATTATTTGGGCAATCCGGGTGGTGGGTGGGAGGGACATCCCCATACAGGGCCTTTCCTATTAAATTTACAAAAATCATCCTAAACTACTCATTATGTAAACTTCACAGCACTTAGATTGCCAAGACAGAAGTGTCTCATATTCAGGTATAAAAATAACAAAAATCTCAATCCATCAATTCTATAAAGTACTTGTTAAGATACAGGCATCTCAAGCCTAATAGCCTAATATCTATTAAAGCATCACTTCACTACGTCTTGTAGAAGAAATTACTAGAAGTATTTTCAATACCTCTAACAAGGATCTAATTGAATCAAGACCCAAGAATGGTACAATTTCCATCAAGGTACCTTGTCACATCACCAGAGACTAAAAAACTCCTTAAGCCTTATACTAAGTCTTATAAAATGACAAGACTTAGTATCTCCAAACAAATTGATAAAACTTTGCCATAGACTTGGATAGATTTGCAAAAAAAAAACTTAACCCAAGAGGCTGTGAACCTCACCTGCACCCATGCAATCCAACAAACACAAAATTAGTTAGAATGCATATGTAAGGTGTCTACAGTTCACAGCAACGTATTATAGCAATCACAAAAGTCCAATCATCAAGCAAATCTCACAATCTCACACTGTCATATGGCAAGTCCATCAAAGTCTAATCAAATTGCAAACTACACTTGCGAAGATGCCATTTGTGACATCCTTACTCCACACACCACCAAAAACGACTAAGTCACCTCTAAAACATTTGCAAAGCACAGCTTGTAAACCAAAGTGATGAGATTCAACTAAGGTATAGGCCAGATTTATACTACAGGCCCTCCGCCATGGCAAAGTCTAGCCATAGCCAGAAGACCCTTGGTTTCCAAAGCAAAAGAGGGGGAAATTTTAGTCAAGTCAAATGAACTTGGTCTAGAAGTTTCTCACTTGAAAGACTTCAAAAAAAGTCAATACTCAACTACCCATGACTAATTAAGAAGCCGCCATTTTTACTTATAGTTAGGTTAGGTGGTCCCATGTGAAGTCACTGACTGGTTGGTTTTGAACAAAACTTTAATCAACCAATGGACTGAAAATGAAAAAGTCAGATCACCTAAACTTATACCATATTTTATTCAAATCATAGCTCCAACATTCCATGATTAAACTAAGACCAATAGATTGAAAAAAACTATTCCCTATACTTTACACTGGCAGTTGAGGTCAAGTCCTACATCATCTAAATATAAAAAAATTTATAGAAAATAATTTTATTAGTATCCAAGGAACAGAACAACACAAGTAAAAACATTTATGTCATTACCCGTAATAGGACCTAATAATGCCCAAATTGTAGTAACAGCTAAACTATTCTATAAATAAAATTAGAAGGACTAGAAGGGTGGGTGGGAGAAACTTGGAGATCAAGGTACAATGGTAAATTTTAGCACATTACCACCTGACCTTCTTCTTAAAAATACTTATTCTAAATAGTACTCAAAGGCATACTATTTAGTAAAAATAATAAAAAGAAAAAACTAGAGTACATGCACCTCATGATAAATCTTTAACATTTATTAAAAAGGCCACTTAGGAAACAACCTCTTTAACAAATCAAATAGTAATCAAACTTAGAAAACCCCCGAGAGGGTGGGTGGGACATCGCTTCTCAGGGCTATTCCTACCAACCCTTTTTCAGTCATTATCATGAAGACACTTGTAAATAGCAAAAAGGATTCATTTCGTCTTGGTAAACATCATTTATCTTTGCAAAGCAACAGTCTGGTATAAATAATAACTTTGCTTGGTTGACTACATAGCAAGTTCGTACATAGCTTCCACCTTTACACTAATCAGATTCCTAATCTCACTTCATTCCATCACCTAAATACATGCAAACTAGACATTCATGATTTAAGTGTCCCCAAAGTAAATAATCGTCATAGTCTTGGTTGCAGCTATTGTGGTAGATTTGTCAATAAGTCTGTAGACCTCACCTGTTCCCATGACCCATACAACATCACAATGTTAGGTAAGGGCTGCTTTACACCAAGAGGCCGGGCCAATTTCCTGTATCAGAGGCCAAGAATCTTGACTTCTGATTGGACAAAAGGCTCAAATCAGCCCCAACCCCTTTACACCAAGAGGCTGGGCCAATTTGGTGAATTGAATTTTTTATTCAAAAAAGACATGATCTGACATGGCCTGAGCTTGCTGAATTGGGTGCATCAAAAATGGGAGGCCAATTCTTGGCCTTGGGGCCAATGTCAGATTTCAATTAAAAAAATCATTTTAATAAAAAATTATTTTTTTTCAACTAATCATTACCGTTGGATTTTGTGCAATCAGCCTCATGGGGATTAGGACCGGCCTCTAGGTGTAAAGTGGCCCTGAAAATTTCAACCCTTCTTTCTTTCTTTTGTAGGTTTTATTGAATCGGCCCGGCTTCTTGGCCTTAAGGCCTTTACATATGGGAAAATTGGCCCCCATTATAATCTTATTCTAATGGGAAGTTGAGGCCGGCCTCCAGCCCAAAAGGGGCTGAAATTTTATGCAATTGGCTTGAAGGAGAATTGGCCCGGCTTCTTGGTGTAAAGCGGCCCTAAGGTTGTAGACAAGGTGTCTACAGTCCACAGAGCTTGTTATTGCTGTCGCATTTAAAAAAATCCAACATCAAGCATACAACAAAGCAAGCGATTACAAAAAATTACACAAAATGCCAAAAGCGGAACCTGAGACGCATCCATCCCTGTTCCCCTTGTACGCAGTAAGTAATTCCCAGCCTCCATATAACTTATTTGGTCTCCAGCACTTACAACAATCAGAGACAGAGCGATCAAGAAATTGAGGCGATCGAGAAAGCAGCCCAAGAATTGGTGGCTTTATTTGGGATTAATTATTCTTTTTATATCTTTCCATACCAAGCCAGGCAGTCAAGTGACTCGACCTGGTCCACCGTCCACCTAATATGACTTTGAAATTGGCCAGTTTGGCCCCGCCCACGATCCAGCATTCCGGTTTGTCTGAAGGTAACTGAAGGTAATTGAAGGTAACTGATTCAGTACCATATCATTCAGGACTTCGTGGGTTGCTTGCCACTAATCTGAATTAGATGGAGTAGTACTATGCTATGAATTATTTTTGTAAGTGTAAGGCTTAACTGAAGGATTAGTTAGTCCTCTCTAATAGTAAATACCTTACAAGACTAAAAGGGAGGGAGGGTGGGACATCTAACTAAACTAGTAATCACATTTACTTAAATGGTTTAGTATATGTGACTAAACCATTCTAATATATAAGTTAGGGGCATTATACATCCTTTACTATATAACTCGCATTTCATTTCTTATTTTCCAAATTTTTCCACAAGTATGTGACTATACACTCATGCAAGGAAAAAACTGTCCTATATCATGTTACATACTATAATATGGCTTAGGGTTTAGGGTTTAGGGTTTAGGATTTAGGGATCAAGGTTCCAAGTTCAGGGTTCAGGAATTTTTTACACATGGACAATTCAAATAAAAAATTTGGGGTTCAGGGTTTGGACTAGTATGCTATGTGCCACAGCTAAATAAAAATTAAAAGTGATTTGGAATTTCTTTGGTTAATAAAAATTAGAATATAAATTATTTTAGGATTTTAGGTCCAAATGCCATCAAACAAAGCTCGTGCACCCGTCCTTACTCCTTACTCCTTACTCCTTACTGATGCCTTTCCAGCATTACTCCAAAAAATAATTGAATGCTTCATGTTGTCTCCACAATTGAAATAAAAATAAAAGTACGTCTCTAATTATATTGAACCAGGAAGCTCATGCTAGGAACTTACATATAGTTTGTGTGTTATCCTAAGGGAATGAATTTTTTTTAAAAGAACCATGTACTATGTAACTTTAAGGCCCCCAACTTGCAAGGTTATTTAATGAAAATTGTAAGTGAAAGTTTGTTTGTTTTTAAATTTGGAAGTTCTAATTATTCCAAAGTTGAAAAACCAATTGCTATGCTAAATTCATGCTCATTTTGTTTCATTCATTGTGGAATGAAAAAAAAATTGAAATGAAGTGAATTATCTTTTTAGAAACCACCAAAACTCATAGAATATATTTGTAAATTTTTTTTTTAAAACATAGAATATGTAAATACTCCAAAGAATACTAATCCATTATTTTTTTGATTTCATAATATTTTTATTTATTTGCTATGGGAATGACAAGAAATAAATTCAAACCAGGTACTAAACTTTTTGGACTTCAAGCTCTAAAACTTATAGAATTTGTCAATTCGTACAAGAAAGAATAAGGATTTAAAACGTACAAGTTGTAAATATTTATAGCATAAATTTTGAATTTATAGCCTTATAGGCGCATGAAATTTACGCTTGTTTTTTTTAATCTACTTTGTAGCCCAAATTTCATGGACCCTGCCATGTATTTCATAGAACTATTATTTTCTAAATTTGGAAAAAATGCACGTTGAAATGGGAAAAAAATTGTACAAGTAATTAACATTGAAAGAATGACTTTGGAATTCATTGGCGCATTAAAGTTACGCTTTTTTTTCTTTGATCTACTACATTATAGATCTCCTAAGTTTAGAAAATAGTGGACATTGGAAACTTGGAATGAATAAAGAAAATGAACAAGTTTTGAATATTTAGAGCATTCCTTTGGAATCCATGGTCACTTGCATCAAATTTACGCTTGAATGTGCTTATTTAATCCACGGTAAAATCCAAAACCCATAGATCATGCCCTGTATTTTATAGAACTGGTACTTTATAAATTTAAAAATTAGAGTATGATTGAATGGAAAAAAAGTTGTACAAGTTGTAAACATTGAGAGAATCACTTTGGAATTTATGGATGCGTTAAAGTTACTCATGATTTTTTAAAAGCTACGACGTGTTTGAAAATCAATGGGTCCTACCCTGTATTTCATAGAACTGATAATTCTCAAATTTAAGAATTAGTGCACATTGGAATGCGAAAAAAATTGTACAAGTTGTAAACATTGAAAGAATCACTTTGGAACTTATGGGTGCATTAAAGTTACGCTTGATTTTTAAAAATCTACAACGTAATCCAAAATCAATGGGTCCTGCTTTGTATTTTATAGAACTGATAACTCTTAAATTAAAAAATTAGTGCACGTTGGAATGGCAAAATGATTATACAAGTTGTAAACATTGAGAGAATTACTTTGGAATTTATAGGCGCATGAAAGTTACGCTTGATTTTTTAAATCTACTATGTAACTTTAAAATCATGGGTCTTGCCCTGTATTTTTTAGAACTGATAATTCTTAAATTTTAAAATTAGTGCACGTTGGAATGGGAAAGAAGTTGTACAAGTTGTAAACATTGAAAGAATCACTTTGGAATTCATGGGTGCATTAAAGTTACACTTCATTTTTTTAAATCTACTATGTAACTTAAAATTCATGGGTCTTGCCTTGTATTATATATAACTCGTAATTCTTAAAGTTAAAGATTAGTATACTTTGGTATAGGGAAATGATTGTACAAATTTTGAATATTGAGAGAATCACTTCGGAATTCATAAGTGCATTAAATTTCCCCCCTTTTTTTCTCAATCGTATATGCAATCCAAAATTCATGGACGTTGGCCTGTATTTTATAAAACTGGTGTCTCCTAATTTTAGAAAGTTGTGCACATTGGAATGGGAAAAAAAGTTGTACAAGTTGTGGATATTTAGAACATCCCCTTGGAATCCGTAGTTGCGTTAAATTTACAATTATAATAAAAAACCTACTATGTAATTCACAACCCATGGGCCCAGGCTTGTATTTATGGATTGATGTATCATAGGATTTTTTTATCTCTTATTGCTTAATAAACAAACACAATAATGAAAATTGCAACTTCATTTCAGTTGCACATGTATTTGTACGGCAAATTCATATAGGTATAGTTGCGGTTATTACTCAAATCATTAAAATTATAAAGGGATAGGTTTCTTTGAAGAAAATTATTATTTAATTTTAGTTGTATTTGTACATATGGAGATTCATGAGTTATAGTTACAAATGAATAGTATTATAGACGTGGATCCTCGTACCAGTGCCACAATTAAAATAAATGTAAAAGTCTTTTTCTATTGTTTTTGAATCCATAAAAAATTGGTTTTAAATGACTCATACTGTAGTTCCAAACTCCATAAAACCATAAAACAAGGCCGGTGGACCTATATAACCATGAAACAATAAAACAAGGCCGATGGGCTTTTTGACGGTAACAATTATGTGACCAAGAGATGCCCGGTTCAGAAGATCTATAAATGAATTGAATTTAATATCCAAAAAATAATTGTAAGATCCCCTCTTGCAAATCAACAGAATTTAATATCCAATAATAATTGTGAAAACAAGTTTTTAATGACTTAAAACGCCAAGAATTTGTGCACCCCTTCTTGTTGAGAGTTTCTTCACAAAATACCAACAACGTGGCTTAGGATACGGATGGTCCAAGAGATCTCAATGTAAAAACAAAAACAAAAAACAAACCCCAAAATTCTCTTAATCCCTAAATGCCCAAGGCTTGTTTTAGGCTTTCAGGAATTTGCTCTAAATTGAACAAAATGCCAACATTTTAATAAGTTGTACCAATTTTTTTGGAATTGTAACCATACAAATTCAAACTAGACATGTTAGAGATCTCATAGGAAAAGAAAAAACAACAATATCACTTATGAAGTGAAAGATTATAATGTTTGACCACGAGGGTACTAAAACTAGAATTATCTTTCAGTATTCTTTACACAAGCCAAATCTAAAAGTTAGTGACTAAAAACATATGAGGTTAAAGGGCCTAAGATGTATAACCCTAAACATTTTATGGCTTCTTAAAATCTACTCTACAATTTTTTGAAATGAATTTTAAATGTGATTTTTTCTCCAAGATTAAAATCTACTCTACAATTTTTTTAGATGAATGAATTTAAAAATCTATTTAAGGCTCATTTTCAAGAGCTCTCACCACTATATGAAGTCAAGATTGGAATGGGTACCTTTGAACCAAAACTTGAATAGAAAAATCAGTAACATTTATTTTCAAAATCGGATTTTCGATGCTAAGATTAGACTTCAAGAAGAACTTCTTAAAAATATTAGCTACTAACAATAGCAATTTTGTTAGGTTTTATTTAACTTCAAAGTTTTGCAAACACAAGATTTGGGTGCTTTGGGACTTTAATAGGCTGCACGGGTAGAGGGGTCAGGTCATGGTCTTAGGGGTCCCTGCCCTGAGTCATCTCTCTCACTGGAGAAACCCTAGCCCTAAACATCCGGATCTGGAAAGCGGCGCATGATTGCGAGATTGCATGATCATGATTACGAGAGTGTGATGAGGATTGTGAGAGTGTGCTGAGGATTGCGAGAGTATATGAGGATTGCAAGAGTGTGAGGATCAGGTTTACTTGTTGGATGCCACATCGGCGCCGCTAAAGGAGCTTCGTGTGGAAGAGCTTGCAAATTTGCAAGGTAATGAAACGAGTGAATGCTAACCCAGTGATCGCATCTATGACTATGCCATTTACAACGACTTGGGTGACCTCGATTGCGAGAGTGCAAGAGTGTGTTTACTTGTTGTTTTCGTATTTTAAATTTTTGGGATTTTTGAAGCTGCTGAGAACGGAAGTATGTAAGGATAGCGAGAGTGTGTGAGGATTCCAATTTTATGTGAGTGTTGCGAGAGTGTGTGAGGATTGTAAGAGTGCAAGAGTGCAAGAGTGTGTGAGGATTGCGAGAGTGAGAGCACTTTAGGATTGTGGTTTAGGGTGTATGTGTGTGAGGATTGCGAGAGTGAGAGCGCAAACAGTGTGTTTGAGGATTGCAGGATTGCAAGAGTGAGAGCACAAACAAAGTGTGTGAGGATTTTTGAAACCGAGACCTTCAGTTGAGGTGGAAGCTACTAAGAACGGAAGCTTCAGGACTTGGAGAAGACTTCTTGGCAAACTTTGACCAAGTATGATTTATTTCTCCATTTCTTAGAGTGTGTGGTCATTCAACTGTTGCTGTTTGTGTGCATGTTCATTCAAATCTGTATTTTTTGATGTTCATTTTCATTGTTTTCTTGTTTGATTGCTTGTAAATTTCTTGTTTGATTGTGCTGCAACCAGAATTTTTGGTTTTCCCTTGCTTATCTAAAAGTTGGAACAAAAACAAGTAATTAGAATCCGGATCCTGCTAGGAGGCATAAAAAGACTGAAGATAGACAAAGCTAATTTAGTAAGGGGTAAATTGGATCTGATCTAGTCAGAGCATTAGTACTCAGGAGCGAAATCACATCCGGGATTTATCTCGGATCGGATTAGGATTAAACCGGATTACTATGGACCGGACCGGAAAAGGTCCTGATGACCAGTTAGGGGTCTTGGGCCTATATAAAGGCTGGTCGTCCCCATTTTTGCTCCTTTACTTTCCTCGAGTTTTGGAGCTGACCTTGAGCGCTTTAATGCTTTCGTCTACGCCAGAGCCATTGTATGCGTGGAAACTTTAGTGCGAGTGCGTCAAAGTGCGGGAGAGGGCAAGATTTTGTGGGCTGCAGGTTTTGTGTTGACTTCCGGTTGAGATCGAACGAGAGAAAGTCAGGAACGGGACATGCGGCTAGGAGAGAGTGAGGTAGCGACCGGAAAGGGTCCAGCTAGCCAAGTCCCTGTCCATGCCTCAGCTTTGCAAGAGTGGACCGGGAGCGCCCAGTTCTTCCTCAAAGATTAAACTCCGGAAAGTAGTTTCGGTCATACCTTCCAAGGAACTGGTGAGAATCGAGCTCATGGATGACCTCAACGCGATGGGCTATGTAGGATTGATGGACAAACCCTGGGAATTAGAGAGGAGCGGATGGTGAGAGAGCTAAAGGGCAAAATGTCGAATCAATTTGACAATACTGTCCGGGGGCGCCCAACCGAGTGGGAAGAAGAGAGGTGGAGAGAGGTCTACAACTTCCGCTTAGGGGACTCACACAAAAGAAGATGAGGAGGAGCACCTTAGGACAAGGAAGCAAATGAAGACAACGCCTCCTCATAAGAGAGGAATCCCTTCTACCAACCAGTTGACTCCTAAATAGGGACCGGAAGTGGAGATGCCGGATTCCAAAGACTCGACTGATCCGTTCAATCAGTTGATCTGCAAAATACGAGCCGATTGGGAGATCAAGAGAAGGA
The DNA here is from genome assembly GCA_963969595.1 of Neckera pumila. NCBI lineage: Eukaryota > Viridiplantae > Streptophyta > Bryopsida > Hypnales > Neckeraceae > Neckera > Neckera pumila. Next base: position 131,749 of record OZ018418.1, on the reverse strand, counting down.
TCATCTCCAATATCGGAGAGCTCATAAGTGCGCTGGGAGACAATAGGCTACCGGCTAAGGTAGCACAACACATCACCAATCCGGACGAGCACCGGAAGCAAGAGGCAGAGATTTGTCGGCTTCAAGAGGAAGTCCACACTTTGAAGGCAGAGATGGTTGCGTTCAAAGAAGATAAGACCGCCGTCCGGGAGATGGCGGACGCAACTTAATAGGTGGCCAAAACGGTGAAGGCCACCCTTGGAGCATCCGGATCTGCCACTGTCAAGGTGGAGTTTTTTGACAAGAGAATACACGAGGAGAAGAAAGTATCCGGTTCCCTGATAGTTTGGATCCTGACCAACTTTACTGATCGGATGGAAGCGGCAATGGTGGCGGCAAGGGAGGCAACCAACCGGATGAATATTAACAGCCAGAAGCTGAACGGATCCATGTACTCCAGGAGATCCAACTTTTGGACCTCTCGCTGCCGGAATTGTTTGCGGCAAGAGGATCAAATCCGAAGGAGCCCAAGGTTCAAACTCTCGAGTCAAAGAAGAGTCAACAAAAGCCTGGGCCTGGACAAGCAATCCAGCTAGACTCATCGCCAGGATCAGATCTTCCGGATCCTACTACGGGGGAGCGGAGCAGGAACTTGACCGAAGTCTTCAACCAACTACCCGTGGAACCCAAGACTCCTACACTGGGTGGGGGAGTTGCAGGGTAGGTAGGTAGGAATGTATATTTTTTGTAAGATGGTTAGGACCGGTTTGGATGTTGATCCGGTCTGGCCGATTAGAATTGGACCCGGAAGTTCCGCGCAGATTTCTAGGGGCCTTTTTGCCTTTGTAAATCAATTGTATATAAGCCAGCCCTTGCTTGGGAGCTTCAAGTCTTTTTGCCCAAGTTTTGCTTGTACCTTCTATTGGCTTCTTGTTGTGTGTCTCTCCCGTGTGTGGCAAGGCTGTATGGTGAGGAGTTAGGAAGGCGCACGTTGATTTGGGGGTGATTTCTTCCTTTGGTGTTCTTCTTTTGATCTTATGTACAAGTGAGCGGGTAGTAAAAGAGTTGGGAGTGGATTTCAGTTCCTCAGCATTTCTAAGGTTTAGGTTTTTGGGCGAGACAACCATTGTTGGGCTAGGCAGATAGGGAGGGATTCCTTAGTTGTGCTAGAACTCTTGGGTGGAAAATCTAGTTGAGTGTCCGATCTCCTGAGAGATCTCGCTGCACTAGTTGGTAAACGGAAGAGCTTTAGTTGATGTTGGAACGAACAAGTACACTTGTAACCATCTGACTTCATAGAGATGGAACTTGGCGCTAAAGTCGTTGTAGTATGAGAGGATTATACGGGAGGGTTTTGCGTGACCTGTGATCCGGAGAGTTCTCTGGATTGCTGTAAGGGGTGTTTTAGGAGGTTCATGATCCTAGGGTGATCAAAGGTGTCAGAGAATGGCATCAAGATTACGGTGACAAGCTCGTCCTTGGGGAGTGCTAGACATGGAAGGACCCCAAAAGAAGTGGAGTACTGGAGCGCGATCCTCACCCCAGCTTTAAGACATCTGAGTTTTGTAACAAAATACAAGAAGTGCCAACCCACGCTTCCAGTCACCCTCTACAAAACTATAAGAGAAGTTAGCACGGGACCTAACAACCACCTTGTTCTCGTGTCTTGCAAAACCATTCAGCTTGACCAAAAGGAGGAATATGCATTCTCCTATATCATACCCTCCACAGATATGATGTTTTTGATTTCAGCGACCGTGAGGAGCCTACACAGTACACCGTACGTAGGGCTCCAAAAAAACATAATTGATCACATTGAGCAGAAGGGATGGATCTCTAAGACAAATGGAGCCCTTCCAGTAAAGAACGTAATGTTGAGACTAAATAATCTAATCAAGGGCTTTGATCACGATCAGAAGATGATCAAGGACATAGCCAAGAACATGGCGCCCACGTCCATGACCAGGCAGTACAGCGAAGCGGGTGGTAGTCAAGGATCCCCTGTAGTTGTCACTATGAACACGGGCCACAGTAAGACGAAGAGGAAAATTACACCCGTAAATGCCCGGTCGTCTCTGTCCGGCAGCCCGATGATGGCAATTTGGGCTTGCGCTAAGGCTGAAGCCGAGGAGAGAGCAAAGGAAGCTGAAGCAGACAGCATAGCTTCCACTCTACCAAGCTACCCAAGGATGCACACAAAGTACAAGAGAATGTCAATTTCAAGGAGTTGAAAAAGGTGTGGGAGGATCACTGGGCATTGCACACGAGCTCTTAAGTATTTGGGATTCTCAAGAAATTTACCATCCCTATCGAGCTGTTGGAGACACCTCCAAGAAATCTTAACGTCCGGGAGCTCGAGGAAAAAGAGGTCATTGACACTCTAAACATTTACCTTGAGATGTCCGACCCATCTTAGAAAATGACGCTGTGTGCTATGCCCCAAAATCTCACATCTGCACTGTGGGAATACGGAAACTCCAATAGATAGAAAATAGAATAAAATTGGGTTAGAATAGTCTAATTTTTTTGAATTTGTTATTAGTATCTAAGAATTCGGGTCAGCTACAAAGCAATTAGAAATAGCTAATACCTGGATTGCTCAAACTTCTAAACCGGATAAATATTTCGGTGACAGATGGAAGCCGTAGGATGGAAGACAGGTCCAAAAAAGCCTATGACCGGTAGCCTTCCGGTCTAGAGATCCTAGGGCACTGTTACGGGAACGGTCTCATACTTGTTCCCCTAGGAAATTGTCGACCGAGCGTCGAGTACTTAAAGGCTCCGCTCCTATTCTTTCTCTTTCTTTCTTCTTGTATTTTTGGGCGTACTCTTAGAGAGTGAAAGTGTGGTGAGTTAGGACCGTGCTAGAGAAAGATTGGTGAGGTCAGTGTCAATTGCACTTGATTAGCGAGTCGGTAAGCTATGGCAGGGCCGGCTCGGATGATGTCTCCGGCAATTTCTAAGAATCCAGAAGTCCGAAAACGCCTGGAGGAGGACTTAAAAACATTAGAATGCGCCAAGTTGTTACGGCACCCCTGGAATTTGAAGAATGATGAAATCATTGCAGAACTTGTAGTGGTTGTTCCGAATCAGTATTAGTTGACTGTGAGAGGCCAACCCAAGCTCTGAACGGAGGACATATGGGTGGAGGTATATTCGTTCCAGAAAGTCGGATTCGATTAGCTCCTTGTAACGATAGAACCGGGCAGACTAAGTTCCGGGGTCCGGTGCACAATACGGAGGGATACAGTATTCATGACTATATTGAAGATAGGCATAGCCGGATTCTAGAGTTTCTCATTCCAATTTTGTATCCAAAGAAGCCGACCCGAGTTACGACCACAATTGCGAGCATTATATTCAGAGCAATAGAAGGCAGACCGATGAACTAAGGTAGACTTATCATGGATGTAGTCTCCAAGTTAGTCGTGCATGCAACTTCCAGAAAAGCCACCCCGCTTAGCCCATATCTTTTCCACCTCTACCATCAGCAGGATTTTTTGAACAAACCGGAGCTACATGTGTACATCCATGGAGAGGAGGTCATAAAATACGGGTTTACGGAAGAAGTCCAACCGGACCAACCCGTCCAAGGAGAATCCAAAGAGGAGGAATCGGAGTAGCCACCTTTGATGCACAAGCGGATCAAGAGACGGAAGTCCACGGATCAGACTGCACGAGGCAAGTAGGTGATTACGGATGACAAACAGCAATTGGAATACCTGAAAAATGAATACATGAAGGAGTTCTAGGGGCGCGGACATAAGTGGGCCGACGAGTGTCAGTTGATCCACAATGAGATGGCGGAATACATCAACGGAACCATGACACTCTTGGAAGTGAATTGTCTGGAGCAGATAGTAGACACAATCCGAAAAAGGACGAATCCACGGACACTAAAGGTGCAGGAGCTCCGCATCCGGAATCTGCAACAGGACAAGACGGATCTCAAATTTCGGGTAGCCCAACTAGAGAGCAAGCTAGAAGTGGTGAAGACGAAGGAGGCAAATGCTTCCAACCTCGTCCAGAATCTGTTGACTTTGGTGGCAGCTCCGGTGGAGTAGGTGTTAAGAGCTCGGCTTTCACCGACAAGCTCACGGACAAAGCTCACCCTTTTGGACCGAATGTGTTGAGGGGGCTCATTGACTACCAAGCCTGGATTGAGAAAGTGTTGGCGGAGATGCGGCATCTGCTAGGGCAACTTGATCTAGGCAGAGGGATGGTTTTTGAGGGTTTCCCGAAGGTCGTGGATGCCCAGAATTACTTGTAGACTCCGGCCAAAGAAGTAGTACCGGAGGAGAATTCGGTGAGGGGACAGATATGCTAATCGATGACACTAGTATGTCCCTGATGTCTGGAAAGGAGGGAACCGGAACGTCTGTTCCGGCAAGGACGGGAACAACTGTTGTGACAATGCTAGAAGCTTCAATACTGGAAAAGGCAAGAGACTTGATTCCAGGAACAAGGCTCTTCTTTCTCCCAGGTGAGCCGGCCCGATTGACTAGAGCTGTACTCTTTGCCACATCGCAGTCTGTGGTTTGTCGTAACTTGGCCGGACCTTCGAGGGCCATCAAGAATCTAGCTCAGAGCTATCCGGAGAAGTTCACTCACATGCAGCAAGCTTCTCTGCCCAAGGGCGATACGTTTTTGTTGGAGATCTCGGATGACAAGGAGGAAGAATGTAAGACCGGAAGGGAGTTAGAGGACGAGGCCACTCCGCCTCAAGGGCGCACGATCATCACCCGGGCGCAAACCAAGAGCACGCTGGTGAAGTCACCACCAACTAAGGTAGGGAGCAGCGTGAAGAAATCAAGGAAGAAGTAGTTAGTTTGGTAGGTTTTTGTGTTTGATTTTTGAATTCGTTCCGCCTTGGGTTTTTTGGAGGTAGGACCCGGTTCTAAATTCTTAGGAGGCCACCTGCTTGGGATTTCCGGTTATCTCGGATGTTAGTTTGATTAGCCACCCTAATTTCTGGGTGTGCCTTTTTTGCTTTTTAGTTTGGATTTTAAAGGAAGGGCAGGCTTGTTGCCCTCTCATTCCATTCCAGTCCATTAGAGTACATTATTTCTTATGTTCTTTTGCTTTCTTTAATCAGAGACCACTTGTGGATATTTTTAGATCCGGCTATGTGCATGAGTAAGAGTATTTGCAAGAGTGTTGAAGTGTGAGGAAGATGGGTGAGGAGGAGTCTAGATCTAAGTCAACTGGGTGTGATTGGTAGTCGGCATTTGTAAGAGTTTTGGTCTATGAAAGACGATTAGTGCATCGTGCTTTTAAATTGCTGGAATAGTGATCCGGAAGAGTGGAGTGGATGCGCGTCCGAAACCTAGGAAAGGCTTCGTACGGAGGTAAGCGACTGCTAGCGGAATATTTTCCACCACCGGAAGGCCTGCCAACTGCCGGATCAGTCTGAGAGTCTCGAGTAGATGCGTCACTACCGATTTTGGGTGCTTGATCTGTTGTTGTAGTGAAGGATTAGAAAGTGGATTTTGAATGACCTATTTTCCAGAAAGATCATCCGGAGAGCTGTGGGGATTACTGTCTGCCTCTTTCTTGCCACAAATCCAGAAGAGAGTTGTTTGTGTCTTTGTATGTGTGTGAGTGTTTGAATTACGAGTGGTGAGTTCCTACCCCTCTAAAAGACCAACAGTGGACCCTGTGACGATAAAACAGGGGTACAGAATACCAGAATTTGGATTGAAAGTTATCGGATTTCGGATAAGGACGAATCCAAATTGGATTCCGAAAGGTAGTGTTACCCGGAAGGAAAAAGAGTAAAGTAATTGAGTTACGGATTGCTTGGGACTTTGGTTTGAAGAGACATCCAGATAGCTTTAGTTTGCAACAAACACCTAGAATTCCTTGGGATGATATTTCGTGTTATCTTAGCACATTTTTGTGTTAAAGATATTTACGCCTGGACTGCCCGTACAACATGCACCTAAGGACTTTAAGGACGTACACTCCGTGAAATTCTAGATGGTGAATGGGCAGCATAGCGTCAAGGCCAGCAAACGCCTAAAAAAATTGAAGGGGGCCAAGAAGAAGTTCGAGCATTTCAAGGAGTGGGACTGCTTTGTGGTTTGGATCATGGACACCGCTATCACAAGGAAAATATCGGCATACTACAATTGCGTTTACCATTTCCAAAACATCCAACCAACATGGGTGACCAATATCATTAGTGCGAGACACGTTTGGCTTTTGCTTGGAAAGCCTCCTCCTCCCAAAGACGCAAACAAGCTGGGGATGATTCTTCCACAGAAGGCTAAGATGCCTAGGGATGCCATATTGGCAAAGAATTGGTCGGTAAGTGTTCATTCAATTCAAGACGGCTTGAATGCATATGCAAGTATTGATCTTCATATTGAATTCATGTTGAAGTTTGCTTCAACTCGAGTCAACTTAATTCATGTTTGCGCTTGCTAATCATCATCTCCTCTGATTGTTCAGGAATTACACGCGGCCATGAAGCTTTGCTTTGCAATGATCGATGCGAAAAAGTCCCAGAGCCAGTTGAAATCTCGTAATAAACAGACATTGGCCATCCACAATGAGATAAAACTTATAATGTTGCCGGATGCTACCTACGAGCTCTAGAAGGAGGTCATATCCAAGCAGACGCATGGGCTTTTGATGGATCCAGAGACCAGATATCCATTCAAGGATTCAAAGTCCTGGGATAGGAAGAAGGATGGAGTAATCAGTCGTGAGTTTTTTAAGTGGCTCGGGAATTCACTGGAACATGACCTAAGGAAGTTTGCGTTGTACCTTCTGAACAGAACGCCTGGACAGGAGCTCGCTCACCCAAAAGTGACCTTCATAAAACCACATGCCGTCATTGAAGATTGCTATAGAGCCAAGGATTGGTTGGAGCGCAACAAAATGAAGCAAGCAGTCAGGAAATACCTATATTATAAGAACCGGCGCCTGGGATTCTTTGACAACAAAAGGAATTACAGGGTGAGTCAATGGAAGGCCTTCAAGCATGATTACAAAATTACAAAAGCCACAAAGGAGCTTTTCCTCATGGGTCCTAGGGAGAGTTTTTTTTCTATAGTGAAGAGGCTTGCTAATAAGAATAAGATTGCTCGAGAGCTCTCTCCCTTTGCTGCAAAGTTCTTTAAGGTCTTCCGCAAAAGCAACGGGAAATATAAGAGGCCCAAGGCTATAGCATTGATGAGGCGCTACAACGTGCCGGATGACAAGTTTGGTGAATGGCCGCAAGGCATGTGGAATGAAGAAATGAAGGAGTCGCTAAAGCTGGCAGTTATTGACTTCTAGAGTATCTTGGGAGTGATCAACAAGAACATTGACTTCCCTGATGCTCCGTACTTCAACAACTTCCTAGAAAGGATGAAGACTTATACAGATCCAGTTGTCATAGATCCTCAGGTCTGGCTATAGATTTGCGGTGACGAGGAGTTTGACAATGCTTTGAGATTAGAAGTGAGGGGTGGTGTCTTCGAGACAAAATACACGCCTCATTTTGCCGAGTACAGACCTGCTCCGGTGGAATGACTGGAAGACCTGCCGGCCAATTTGTCTCGCGCAAGGGCGCTTGTGCATCTCATTTTTTTGGTGAAACGGGGGGCCAAACCTAGGTCAAAGACCATTTCACGGAAGTTCATGGCTACAAAACTTTCGAAGTGGGAGAAGATGGGACTATACTCTAAGCTGGGGTATCGCATATACGATACCAAACTCCAAATGGAGTTCTATCTCACAGTCTTGGATCTCTTTTGTGAAGAGAAAGATGATGTTTCGTTCTTTGTCGGCAAAAAATTTGTACGCGCTGCATAGGTGAGTCATTGTCTATAAATTAATACTTTGCTAGATTACTTATGATTGAACCTGTTATCATTTTAAGTCGAATCAACTTGAATTCCTCTTCTAGCATATTGCATTTTCAACCACACCCTCTTCTTTTATTTGTTCTGATGTTTAGGTCGTGTTGACTTGAATAGATATTTGACTCCTCCTCTTGTTGGTTGAACAGATGTATTCAGTGGATCACTTTGACATGGAGTTTTGTAACAAGTTTTAGAACTTGGTCTTGGCCTCCAACAATATGGACAAGAACGATTTCTTTGACACCAGCTACTTCATCGACGAGGAGGAGCACCCCACGAAAGGCTCTAAAGAAGCATTGTCCTCAAGGGAGGGAAACAAGGCAGTCGAGGAGGAGGAGGCGGAGGAAGAAGAAGAAGAAGAAGCGCAAGAAGATGAGCAGGAAGATGATATCATAGTTCTGGAGGAGGAGGGGGTGACAAGGAGAGCTAGCTAGGTGGATCCCGTGGATCGGCTAGTTCCAAGAAGTGAACGAGATTCCGTGGAGGTGGTCAATCCTCCCCAAATCATCACACCTATTTGTTGGAAATCTTCGGCATTGATTGGGAACAAGCAAAACAAAACTCCGATCTCCAAGAAGCGAAATCCCCATAAGAAGGCCAAGGAGACTCTCCGAAGGAGGAGTTGGAGGTGGCGTTGCTGGTCAGGATGTTTAGGGAGGAACATGACAATAGAAAGAGGTAGCATCTAGAGGACAGAGAGGACATGAAGATGATGATGGTGGAGGTAGCAACAACGGTCTTCTGAGATATGCATTCTCAAAATCCTACTCCGATCCAGATGAGAATGCCCTAGATCTCTCCGGGCCAACAGCTTCTCTTGGACGAACGACCGCACATGTCAGCAGATAGTGCGAAACATATTCCGCAAGGGTTCGCAAACCCGTTGCAGGCGGCAACGACGTTGCAGAGAACTCTTGACACTCAATTGTCGGACTTTGCTCCTGGGGTCTAAAAGGCAGCGATCAAGTTGACTCAAGAGGAGAGGTCAGTTGAAGAGATCCAAGAAGAAAATTTGGTTGAGCCGACTCAAGACGAGAGTGCGGTCAGCTAAGATCTGTCCCAAGACCTCATGACTGAGGAACTTGCAAGTTGTTTACAGTGACCTCTCTTGCCTATAGTTCAACTTGACTCAAGTTGAACCTGCATCCCAATTTTTGTCCGTTCTATGAATGTGCTGCACAGTTGTAGCTAGATAGGTGGTCTAGGTTTCAAGAACTTTTTTTGAAACTCTGTATGTTATGTAAATTTTTTCTCATAATGAGATTTAGTAATAAACATTTTTTTTACAAAATATTCTCGTGTATAATTGTACAACTACAAGCCCAATCACTGTCTTCAATGCTCCCCCCCCAGACCTCCCCTGCTACATTTGAGTCTGCTCCTGAGTCTTGTCCGGATTGTATCTGCAATGAGTCATTATGCCCTTATGATGGTTTGCTATTAGACTTAGATGCAATCCATCCTTCTTTGCCTGGTTTGGAAGTGGCAAAGGATGGTGTTCTTGAAGCTACCAAGGAGATCATTGATGAAGATATTCCTGACGAGGCACTTCTGGATTTGGATATCCCTGCTTCCGAGACGGTGGTCGACGCGCGCTCTGATTATCCCATTACAATGGATGCAGATCTTGTAAGAACTCATGCATTTTTATTTGTAATGGTTCTTGTAATGGTTTCTCAGTCCCTTGCAGTTTTCCCTCTTCCACAATGCAACTAGTTTTTCTTTCATTCTTTTCTTTAGTACTCAAAATGTGTTGGACATTGCAGTGGTTTAACTGTCTGCACATTTTGTTGTAATTCTTGAGCAGGTTAGTAGTGAGGCTTGTGTTTTGAAAGGTGAGGCGGCGGACTGAATCCTCCTTCCATTCACGTTCGGGGTGACTCAGAAATGGCTCCATGTTGTCTTAAATTTGAATGGGGTTCTTTGCGTTTGTGAGGATAAGACGTATCATATGAGGGAAGGAAGATACGCCAAACCCGATGAAGTTTTTCTAGACTTAGAATAGGTCATCTGTGGGGTCAAGAAAGTCACAATTCGGCCCCATTGTTCTCCGGGAGTTGTCAAAGGTTGCAAACTTGTCCGTGTAGAGCTCTATAAAGAGGTCCACAGCCATGCAGGTGTGCGATTATCTCTTCAAAGGCTTAGATCCATCGTGACATGTCTTTGGACAAGAGCAATGCAACGTACTGAAGTGCAAGCCCAGATATGGGAAGATAGGCACCTACAAGGTTAAGGGGACGAATAAAGACTTGTTCCTCAAACCATTGGAGAAGTTGTTCCGAATGAGCAACTCAATGTTCTCGACGGAAAATACAATCATAGTAGATGACAGTCTTGTAACGCATGTAATTAATCACCCAAAGAATGTGATCCTCTTTGAGCCAAATTATATGTGGGTGATAGAACGACGAATGGAATCCTCATAGATCATCTTTTGCCTTATATCCAACGCTTGCACTTGAACAGGCCCTTGGAATTGTATCCCTTTTAGAGAGATAATATTTTTGGGCGCTTACACCTATTTAACAAAGAAGACACAACCGAGTATAGGGAGCTCATGGAAGACGTGAAGTACTCCAATACCGTATTCTTTGAGTGGAATGTGAGGAATTCCAATTATACATCAATCTTTGAAGAATCTCAGAGAGCCCAACACAAGAAGGTCAAAGTAGAGGAATTCTGTATGTTGTTCTATCACAAGTCAGAGTCACGATGACGGGGACTATGGTATGACTTTGTATTGGATTGCCTGTATGTAATATTTGTGTCTAGACAAACGTTGTTTTAACAACGGTTTCTAATTTGTCTCTCCAGGCTTCTTTGCGTGCTATTTTGGTATCTCAAATTGATTCCCGCAGCAAGTGTGCTGCTTCTGTTGCTTCTTTCTCTAATTATGGACAGTTCACCATATTGCAATGCGGATTTGGGCACATCATGTTGTCCGCGGCCACCGCGCAGTTGACAATGGATTTCTCGACAAAGCCCGTCGATGACGGGATTGTTGATAGTCCTCCAAATGCAGGAAAGCTGCCTCAAGCAATGTGGTCGCCTTCTCCACTCAAACGACGTCCTCAATCGAGTTTGCCCCACCATTGCCAGGAGATGAATGTTGTCACTCCAAGAAAGTTGTACAAGGAAGGAATAAACGTGGTGCCTGCCCACAAGATAAAGGTTCTGCTCTTTGCACTTAGCAATGCAACATGTGTCCAAATGAAGTCTTAGGAGCCAACTTGGACGTAACCATTGCTTTGTTTGGAGCATTATTGATTGTGTAGTTCACATTTTTTAGATATCTCAAAAATAAAGATGCCTTATGTTTCATAAATGTTATAGTGTCATGTTTAACTATTATGTAGTTTACGATGTCATCATTTCATCTTAATTAAGCACAAAAAAACTCATGTAACCAGTGCTTTTTACTCCTATGTTGAATTTTAAATTAGATGATTTTGAAACTTTTTCATGGAAAGTGATGACTTTTTGAGTAGAAGTAGTCATTATTGACAACTTTGAATAATTTTTAGAACTAATTTTGACGAAATTGATATAGTTTTTGAGTAAAACAATTCCAAAAAAACTCCAAAAGGAACTCCAAAAGGACCCTCTTCCATGTCGTGAGTGGCTCCTAATACCCTACTTAGACCCACGTGTGTTCTATGAATGTCTACCATATGTCTTGGAATCTCACTATAATGTTGGATTTCATTTGTTCATGCAGGGTGATGTCATATTGTAGAAGTCCATTGCCATCCGTGCCAATAGTTTGAGTGAATTTCCCCCTCCTAATTATAAATACAAAGAGCGGCCTTCGACATCTAGCACCGCCTACCGTATTTTGCCTCGGTGCAATTCTCTAGGGGTTGCACGACAGCAATGCAAGTCACATGATGTTAATCCTATTCCAATTCACTCAAGTCGTTGTCCATAGGATGCTTGGGAGGAAAGATCCTTGAAGAAGCAATGATTGGAGATTGCAAGCCAAAGATCATTGAAATATACTGGATATAGTTGAGGGCCTGAGTTATTGACAGCATTAGAAAAATTGAAGAATAGGACACACTCATAGCTATTGTAGGTTTGATAGGGTAGTTCTCTTGAAGAGGAAGTAAATATTGAAATGTTTTAGAACATTACCAAACTTCAAACACCTTCATTGAAATGGATGTTGGAAGAATGAATTCCACAAAAAGTTGGTGGCATCAATGTATTTGAACCACTTTAGTCAATAGCAGAGACAAACTCAGGGAAGGAAAGAGCAAAGAATGTATAGAACCAAACTCTTCCACCACACTTGAGAAGGATTCTCATAAGCTGCACTTTTTACAATGTAGTGTGTGAGAATTCATCTCAAGGAAGATGCTAGAGTTTGGTTCTACAATTTCCGTGCTTTTCCTTTGCTGAATTCGTCTTTAATGTTGTCTAAAGTGATATTGCTATCCTACTAACTAGTGGAGTACATGTTTTTTTGAGATTGTGTTGGACACATCACCATTTCTATAGACTTCTATGATTATGGCTGTAGCACAGACTCCAAAAATAATGTACTTTACTACACAGATAGCGATAGCTCGTGACGTCATTTATTTATATAAAAGTAACATTGCATAGTGATTGTACATTTATAGATGTAATATATGTACATTTAGTAAATACTTTCAATAAGATGCAATGTAATTTGTAATTACTATATGGTATTGGGCAATTTTACTACTGTATGCGTGCTTCATGTGTCATGGCATTGCTTATTTTGTATTTATAGAGAAGAATTTCTTTTCAATTCACGGTTTCTAGTGCTTCCTAAACCTCTCATTTCCCTATAAAACTCCCATTTTAATGAATATGATGTTCTGAGGAGCTGTGAGGATTGCTGCCTCTTCTTTTTCTATTACAAAATCGGAAGTGGTTTGTAGGCATGTGTTTGAGTGTGAGTAAAGAGTGAGAAGTTTACAAATGGTGAGTCCCTACCCCTTTTAAAAGATCAATAGCAGACCCCTAGAGGGTAAAACAGGGGTATATAAAACCAGAGTGTAACAAGACATAATCGGATTCTGGCTGAAGAAGGATACGGATTGGATTTCGGAAAGTAGTTTAAACCAAAAAGTAAGCAAAGATGTTATTTACGGATTGTTTGGGTGCTTTGGAAGAGATCCAGATACCCTTAGTTTGCGATAACGTAGTAGAATTTCCTGGGACAATATTTCGTGTTATCTTACCACATTTTTGTGTTAAAGGTACTTATGCCTAGACTGTGCGTACAACACTTTTGGCGCCACTGCCTAGGATTTAGATAGATTATTGCAGACCTAGGAGAGGATTCGAAAGGTGTCAGGACTGAAAGAGCAAAGTTTTCTACTAGAAAAATCTCTTAAGAGTAGGGTTGTCACATCGGGCGTTCTAGAGTCACTGGACTTCTAGGATGGAAGGTCAAACCGGACTGGACAGACGGACGGTCTAGACGGGTTTGTACAGAAATCAAAACTATGGAGCTTTGAATTTTGCCAAGTAAGAAAAATCTTACCATTGACTGGGCAAGGACTTAAAGGATTGGGTGGGAACTTAAGGGTAGGGACTTAAAGATGAGGTGGGGACTTAAGGTGTGTCCAAGGTAACTCCACATTGACTTTTTTTTAACTTCACATAAAGTCAACTATATGTTGACTACATCGGACGGGCGAAATCTCAACTAGACGGACGAACCGGATGGGCGGGCAGGTGGGTGACTTGTCCAGTATGACAACTCTGTTTAAGAGCAAAAATCAACAAAGTAAGGTTTTTAGGAATATCCAAGCCTCTACATCATGAACAGGTCTCAAAGGGGAGGTTCGGTAGGACAAAGTTCTGCACAATTAGGAGAGGTACCTAGAAGGATCGTGGTACAAGGAATCCCAGCTTCAAAATCATAAGAGGATTTAGTAGTTGTCAAATTGGAAGTACGTCCGGAGCATTCCACCAATTTGGATTCAATTGTAAATCCGGCAAAGAGGAGTCTGAGGAAGGATCCGATTCATTACATTTTGAGGAGCAGTCATCTAGGGAAATAGACGCAATGGTGACAACCACTTGCCTCAGATATAGTAGGTTTTGGGGTTATGGAAGTAAGGATGTTGATGACTGGATGGAAGAATTTAAGGCCAGTGCTATAGCAAATTAGGAGGACCCAACCTCTAGATAGCCAATTTTCCAAGGGTTGCTGAAAGGTGAAGCCCTTAGATGGTACCAAGATGTTTCGGATGCTATCTGGAATAACCAGGATTAGCTTCGAGAACTATTCCTATGGACGTTCAAAGAAGTCAAAGGAGAAGCAAGAACCCTGCGGAGGCTTAGCAAGGTAACCATGCATTCCAGTGAGTCAGTGAGTCAGTACGGTCAGAGAGTGAGAGACCTAATCAAGAAACTAACCATGGACATAGCCCCCAGCATACAAGTAGAATGGTATGCGGCAGGATTTTTGGAAGCAATGGATTTTCAAATCCGTCAAGCCCGACCCGCCACATTATGGGAAGCTATGGAGTTGGCCCAAAACTATGAGAATTTGGCTCAATCACCGAGTAGATCTGTCAAGAAAATTGAGAAGATGGAGAGAGGTCGGAGCAAGAAATACAAGAAGAAGGGGAGACGGAGACGGAAGTTTTGTGATTCCAAGACTCCTAGGTCCGAAACTGGGACAGAATCATCAACCATGGCGACAAGCAATTCTAACAGCGGGCCAGAATCTTCTAGTAGCAGGCGTGCAATACAGAACAAGCACAAGAGAGGTAGCCGGAACATTGTCAAGGTGAAAGTGGAAGGTGATGACTCCAAGAAGTTTATGAAGAATATTTAAGAGTCTTAAGAGGCAATCAGAGTTAACTTGGCGGAGACTCAGATGCCAAAATGGATTGTATCAATAACCCGAGCGAATATCTGGTGCTCAAAATGTGGAAGACCGCGTCATAATGCAAGCAAATGCAACCAAGGACCTCAGAAGCAGGTCCACTTTGTAGTTGAATAAAGAGTGTACTATACCTTACCAGAGATGGAAGAGTACAAGGAGTACGTGAATCCGATATTCCGGATCCAGACAGGATACGGAAGAGGGAAGATACCATAGCAACTGGTCCGGACGGACATGAATCCGCATGCCGTAGCAGCCGGATCTAGCTAAGGTAACCATCCTCCTTCTAGATTTCCACCCGGATACTCTTTCTTATGTGGGAGTCCTCAACATTATGACAATAGTTGTCCCCATAAACGACATGGACATGGTGCACCCCTTGCTTTACCTTATCAAAACAGTGGAGAATATGGACATGGAATTGGTGAATGTCCTAAAACACAACAGGTACGGACCATTTATAGACATGTTGTACGGGCAGTCTAGACCTGAGTAAGTGTCCTTAATACAAAAACGTAGTAAGATAACACAAAATATTGCCCCAAGGAATTCTACTTCGTTATCGCAAACTAAGGGTATCAGGATCTCTTCCAAAACACCCAAACAATCCGTCTTAATGTCTTTGCTTGCTTTTTGGTTTAAAGTACTCACCACTCGTAAACTTCTCACTCTTTACTCACTTTCAAACACCCACCCACAAATCACTTCCAATTTTGTAATAGCAAAGGAAGAGGTAGCAATGCTCACAGCTCCTCAGACGGCCTTTCCGGAAAGCAGGTCACTCAAAATTTACTTCCTAACACTTTCATTACAACGACAGATCAAAGCATCCGAAATCTACAGAGACGCGTATGTTTTAGAATCTAGACTGATCCAGTAGTTGGCAGACCTTCCAGAGGTGGGGATGTTTTGCTGCCAGTTGCTTATCTCCGCACAAAACCCTCCCTGGGTTTTGGACTCGCATCCACTCCACTCTTTCTGGATTACTATTCCAGCAGTTTTAAAAGCACAGTGCACTAGTCTTCTTTCACAAATCCAGAATTCTCACACAAACGCACCCTATTGGTCAGACCCATTTGCCTCGATCCAGACTCCCCCTCACCCGTCTTCTTCACACCTCAACACCTGCATGAACAATCCAACATATTCGTGCACATAGACGGAATCAGAAAGTCTCCAAAGTAGTCTCAGATTAAAGAAAGCAAAAGAACATAAACAAATGCACTCAAATGGGCTAAATGGAATGGAGGGCAACAAACCTGTAGTTAGTTAGTATGTTAGTTTTTGTGTGGTTTTTGAACTTTTTTCCACCTCGGACTTTCTGGAAGTGGGACTCAATTTCGGATTTCAAGGAGGCCACCAGTCTCAGATTTTCTGATTATCTCGGATGTTAGTGTGTGTGGTCATCCGGATTTTGGGGGTGCCCTTTTTGCTTTTTATCTTTTGGTATGGGTTCTTAAAGGAGGGCTTCTTCCTTGGCTTCTTTGCGCTGCTCCCTGCCTTGCCTGCTGGCGAATTCATCGGCATTGTCTTGGTCTGTGCCCGGGTTTGAATCTGGCACCTCTGTGGTGGTGTTACATCATCTCCTGACTCTGATTTGGTCTTACATTCTTTGTCGTCCGAGAGCAGCACTTCTGGTATCGTCTCTTTAGTCGGCAAAGGTTGCTCCATATGCTCAGAGCCTGCCGGATGGATCTAGGCCGGATTTGTAATGAAATCCAAGCGCCCATTCACCTCACGTCGAATTGAGTTTGGTGTCATGAAGAGGGCGGTTCCACTTGGCTGGGCCTGCGAGGTATTGACCGTGAAGATAATTACCTTCTTTGCCGGAACAGAACCTTCTCCCTGCACCGGAATCAACACTTCCGGTCTCACCGAAAGTGTTGTTCCTCCTGCCTCCTTTCCTCTCAAAGGGGGCATAACTAAGTCATCTAGAATCATACCAGATTCCTAGTAGGAGTCCTATCCGGTTTGCCAGTCTTGGCCGGAGTCTCCATGTGGTTGATGATTTCCAGAATATTTTGAAAATCTTCAAGATCTAAGGCCTTGTCTAGATCAAGATGCCCTAGCAGCTACGCATCTCCCTCAGCGCCTTTTCCATTTGTGCTTGGTAGTCCATAACTACCTTCAGTACCTTCGTTTCGAAAGGTACACCTTCACCCGTTAGTTTGTTACTGAATAGGTCAGACCTAACCACTTGTTTTGCCGGTGGTGCCACAAAAGCCGACAAATTCTTGATTAGCTGGATGGCCTTAGTGTTGTACACGCAGTCTAGGCGTAATTATCCTTAATACAAAAATGTACTAAAATAACACGAAATATCGTCCCAAGGAATTCTAGGTGTTTATTGCAAACTAAAGCTATCTGGATGTCTCTTCAAACCAAAATCCCAAGCAATCTGTAAATCAATTACTTTACTCTTTCTCCTTCTAGGTAACACTACCTTCCGGAATCCAATTCGGATCCGTCCTTATTCGAAATCCGATAACTCTCAATCAAAATTCTAGTATTTTATACCCTTGTTTTACTGTCACGGGGTCCACTGTTGGTCTTTTGGAGGGGTAGGGACTCACCACTTGTAATTCAAACACTCATACACACACAAAGACACAAACAACTCTCTTTTGGATTTGTGGCAAGAAAGAGGCAGACAGTAATCCGCACAGCTCTCCGGATGATCTTTCTGGAAAATAGGTCACTCAAAATTCACTTTCTACTCCTTCACTACAACAACAGATCAAGCACCCAAAATCGGTAGTGATGCATCTACTCGAGACTCTCAGACTGATCCGGCAGTTGGCAGGCCTTCTGGTGGTGGAAAATATTCCGCTAGCGGTCGCTTATCTCCGCACGAAGCCCTTCCTAAGTTCCGGACGTGCATCCACTCCACTCTTCCGGATTACTATTCCAGCAAATTAAAAGCACAGTGCACTAATCCTCTTTCATAGACCAGAACTCTTACAAATGCCGACTACCAATCACACCCAGTTGACTTAGATCTAGACTCCTCCTCACCCATCTTCCTCACACTTCAACACTCTTGCAAATTATTGTACGCGCAATCTAGGCGTAAGTATCCTTAACACAAAAATGAATTAAGATAACATGAAATATCGTCCTAGGGAATTTCTGGATTATATGTAGCATATTCTAGCTATATGGCTTTTCTTTCTTTCTTTTTTCTCACCAACTTATCATTTTCCGGATACTTTCACAGTTTGGAACACAAACCTAGAACCTAATCTATCCGGAATCCTGTTTACGTCTCTTCTTCCAATCCGGTTTTTGATACCTCTGTTTTACCTTCAGAGGGTCCACTAGTTGATTTTTTGAGGGGTAGGGACTTCACCACTCTGATTCTCCTATAACTCTAACAAACACAAACAAAAACACCCAAGTATTCAAGATGTTGCAGCAAGACGGAAAGATCCGGATCCTCACAGCTTCCGGATGGTGATTCCAGACAGCAGGTCACTCAGGAATACTTCACCCTCCCTTACTACAATGACAGATCTCAGAGCCCGGAACAAATACGGGGGTGTAATCTTTCTAGATACTAGATGAATTCTAAGGTTGGCAGATCTTTCGGAAAGGTGGGGGCTTCCTTGGGCGGGCGCTTACCTCTACATGGCAACAATAACCGGACTCGCTTCCCTGCTACTCTGTGATCCGGACTACTCTCTTGATAAATTAAAGACACTGTGCGCAGCTCCTAAGTCAACAATCCAACAACATTCCAATAGTACACTCTCGATCAGACCGCATTCTCCTAAATCCGGATTCCTCCTCACCCGTCCTTTCCTTCCAACACCCGGACTACAGATCAACACAATCTGGATACACCAATAGAGCCAAAATGCACATCTAAGGGCTCAGATTTTGAAAAGGGAATGAAATACAATTGAATATCAACTAGGAGGGAATGAGGGGCAACTAACTTTCTCGCCCATTAAAACCCAAAACTAAACCAAAGTCAACACCCTAAAAGTGAAAAAGGGCTCTCCACAAACCAGGCAACTACACACACACCAAGGAAATCCCAAATAAACCAAAAAAAACTTATCCCTAAATTTCCAAAAACTGGGCCCATGCTTGGAATCCGGTTCCAGAACTAAACTATCTAAATTCTAACCCACCTTTTACAAGTAATTCCCTTCTAACTACTTGTCTACCCGGGATTTCTTTGAACTTTTGGCTCCATGTTTGGTTGCTAGCTTACTGGAACTCTTTGCTGGCGTCATCTTGGCAGCTCGAGGCAGATTCTGACGAGTCGCAGGAGATGTCTCCTCTTCCTCCGTATCCTCTTCAGACTTTGATCTTGACTCGAATTCATCGGATTTGGAGTCTTCAATCTGTTCTTTCACTGACTTCTTAGCTTCCGGTTTCCGCTTCTTAGACTTTCGGAGTTTCAGTTGCTTCTCTGGCTCCACTATCTCGAGTTCTTCATCTGGATCTGAGACCTTGGCCTCCATTATTTCCGTCTGTTTCTTCAACCAGGTTCCTAGCTTGGTTTCCGGTCTCCCTTCTGGAGCCGGATCTCCCAAGTCAATCAATTCTCCATCCCGTACTGGCGATGCTTGTCTCATGTGAGGGAATCCCTCCGGATGTTCTCTCGCCGGGATTACAGTCTCCAAACCCTCTAACAAATCCATCCGGATTGGCAACCTCTGCTCAAACTTTCCGATTTCCCTTGGAGACTGTGAGGAAGGTACAAAAGGGCTTACCGTGCCCCACTTCGAGAACTGACTTGAGGAAGGTGCTTTAGGTATTTTAAACAAAGACTTCAGACCTAGATCCTTTTGTGTCTCAGAAGTTCCCGCTCCGTGTTTGCCCAAGGACTCCATGAAGATATCCGGAAGTGGTCCAAAGTCCTCCTTGGCCACATCCAGGTGATCCAGCACCTGCCGCATCTCGTCCAGAACGATCTTCATCTTAGCCTTGTACTTGACCAGGACTTGCAGAACTCTTGATCCGATAACAATGCCGTCATTCTCAAGTTTCTTCGTATAAAGAGTGGACCGGATAATCTGATGTTCCAGTTCTTCTACCAACACTTTCAATTCCCTGACTAACTTCAAGGAATTTGTCTCTTTCTTCCGAGCTAAGAGCAACTGACCCTCCGTCCAGTGGAACTTGTTCTTGTAGTAATCTGTTCCGCCTTAAGCAGCTCGATCTACTTGTCCTTCTCTTGGAGTAATGCCGGATCCGGTCTTTTCCGGATCTCGTTGAAGATCTGGTCCGTCTCTACATTCAACTCCTTGGCGATGCCCGTGATCACCTCTGCCATTTCCGTGTGCAACTTCCGACACTGCACCATCCATCGGGTTTAGACTTCATAGAAGTCAAGTTCATCGAAAGTTTCCGGTAGTGGCTGGGTTAGGTACGGACTTGGTTCCGGCACGTCCAGACTCGTTCTTCATGCATTCGGATTGGTGGTCTTCTGCCTCTTCTTCTTCTCCAGCGGCTTCAATTCTGGATCTTCCTCTTCTTCTTCTTCCTCTTGTGGCGTTTCTTCCGTCGGCTTCAACTCCTCCGTGAATCTGTATTTCAGGATCTGCATTCCGGTCTCATAGGCTATTTGTTCTTGCGGGGTCATAAAATCAAAATGGTGGTACATATGGAACAAGTAGGTGCTGAGCGGACTTTGCTTGGCCTTGTCAATAGCCCCCGCCATCTTCTTCACCTTTTGGTGGATTATGGTCGCTCAGTTCACGACCCGTCCCTCGATTGCTCCAAAAATTGTATCCGCCACCGTAACCGTAATCCTCGTCGGCTTTTCCGGATACACGATAGGGATCAGAAAATCTAACAACCGCCTGTGGCACTCGTCTATGCAGTCAATAATGGCGAAACCCTCCTTGTGGTGCAGCGATTTCTTAAACTTCCCATCGTAATACTTGTCCATTCGGGTCGCATTTTCGGATCCGGTCTGTTTGAACCCGTAAGTCTCCGCCTACACCTTTTCCGTCCAAGAGGCCCACCAACTCCTTGTCGTCGTTTCAAATTGATTTGGCGTTCCCATAATCAGTTCACAAAGAAAATCCTCACTTCTAATTGTCCAGGGGTGCCGGATCAACCCGATACACCCTATGTTGAAGAGATCTTCTTCCAACTCTAAGCGTTCAGCGAAGTCCGCCGGAATGACTGGGTACAGGAGCTTGTCAAAGGGAATAGTCTTCTGGCCCTACGTCGACGTTTCCGCCATTTGGAACTACAATCCGGTGCAATCGGCACCCTCCTTTCCTTCTCTCCCTATCCGGTCTAACTCACCACTTTTTCACTCTTCTAAAAATGCGCTCCAAAACCTGCAAGCACACACCTCCTCGAGCGGAAGAAAGAGGGAGAGAATGAAAGACCTATGCGCTTAAGTACCCGGCCGGCGACCGACATTCGTTGGTTCGGTCACTTAATGCGCCGCCAAACGGATCCCTAGTTTTTGTAGGTCGGACCTCTAGTTCGTAGGTTATCTGAATCCGGATCCCGTTCCGGTTTACGGATTCCGGCCAAAGTCTGTCTCTTACCTATTCTACAAATATTAGAGAGTCGGAACTTTCTAACTACCTAGTTTCTACTAGATGTTCTGGTTTCCGGCTTTACTACTACAAAATTTTGAAAATATTTACGGAATTGATCCTAAACTAATCCGGATATCTAATATTCGATATTACATGTTCCCACATTCACTCTCTAAGCACACACCACAAGTACAAGAAGAAAGAGAGAGAAAGAATAGGAGCGGAGCCCTTAAGTACCCATCGCTTGGCCGATAGTTCCCCAGAGGAACAAGTACAAGACCGTTCCTGTAACAGTGCCCTAGGGTCTCTAGGTCGGAAGGCTATCGGTCGTAGGCTTTTCTGGATCCATCTTCCGTCCTTCGGCTTCCGTCTGTTACTGGAATATTTATCCGGTTTAGGAGTTCTAGCAATCTAGATATCAGCTATTTTTAGTTGATTTGTAGCTGACCTGGATTCTTAGATACTAATAGCAAATTCAAAAAAACTATACTATTCTAACCCAATTATATCTTATCTCACAACTATTGGAGTTTCCATATTCCCACACTCGGACTCCGTTCTTGCCACTTCCAGCTTCCCTACCAATCGGCTACTTATTCTTGGAGGCCAGTCTGATCCTTCCCCAAGTTTTGGATTTCCTCCTCCATCTCTCACAGCCTCCTTAGATCCGATCTTTTCCGGATTGCACCTATCATCTCCTCCGATATATTCACTCCCAAATCCGCCATGACATTGGTGATATAGATCAACATTTCGTTGTGAACGTCCCAACACAATTCAATTAACTTCCATTCAGTCCTCCAAAATGACTTCATTTGCTCAGTTTTCGAAGGATTCCTCGGCTCGCCTTCTTTTGGATTCACCTGCTTGCCTCGCGCAGCCTGATCCATTGACTTCCGTCTCTTTATTTGCTTATGCATAAGTGGTTCCTTCGATTCTTCTTCTTCAGATTCCATCTGAGTTCGCGGATCTAATTGGACTTCATTCGTAAAGTTGTATTTCAAAATTCCTTCTCCGTAGGAGTACTCCTACATCTCTGCAGCACTCAAAACCTTCCTCTGGTGGTAGAAATGAAAGAGATACGAACTGAGCAGCCTAGATTTACTTGCGGTGGCACGCGCAACTAGCTTAGCCACTACATCCGAGATGAGTCTCTCCTCATTCACGGATCTACCCTCCATCGCTCTGAAAATGGTACTAGCCACTGTACCCATAACTCAGGTTGGCTTTTCCGAATACATGATCGGAATCAAGAACTCCAACATCCATCTGAGCCTATCATCCCTACAATTGTTAATACGGTATCCTTCTTTGGCATGCGTCAAATTCCGGAACCTACTTGCCTCGATCTTATCCGAACGGGAGGTTAATTCTAATCCGGCCTTCCAGAACAAGTACACCTCCGCCTATATATTCTCTGTCTAGGTACTAGGTTGACCTCTCACGGTCAACTGATATTGATTTGGAACTCCATTTACAAGTTCCGCAATCATCTCATCACTTTTTAGACTCCAGGGCCGCTGTAGCAATCTGACGCAGTTGATCACTTCCAAGTCCTCTTCTAACAATTTTTGTGCGTCCAAATTGGAAGGGATTGCCGGACAGAGCATCCGGGCTAATCCCGCCATAGCTCACCAACCCAACTAATTTGGTGCAAACGGCACCAACCTCAGTATTCTCTCCCAAATACGGTCCTAATTCACCACACTTTCACTCACTAAGTACACGCCAAAAGTCTGCGAGGAAAGAGAGAGATGAAAATGAGAGAAGAGAATCCTTAAGGACACAGTGATTGGCCGACAGTTCCCGAGGGGAATAGATATGCAACTGTTCCCGTAACGGTGCCCTAGGTTTTCTGGGCCGGAAGTCTAGGTCGTAGGTCTTTTGGATTCTGTTTCTATCATTCAGCAGATAATTTATCCAGTTTTAGCAGTTTTAGCAATTTGGATCCTATCTAATCTCAATTTGTTTATAGTTGGCTCGGATTGCTACATACTAATAACAAAACTCAAAAATTTTAGACTACCTTAACGTATTTCTAACCTGTTTCCTATCTATTTGGAGTTTCTATACTCCTACATGACTCCTTTTTCAAATGTGAGAGTCCTCGCGAATATCCTCCTCTTCATCCTTTGAATCCGGATCTAGTTTGTATCTCTTGACTCAGGATTTGTTTACCCGGGTGTGAAGCCATAGTCCCTATAGATCCTCCAACTGCATAGAATCATTTGAAAAGATGGTTTTGACTCTATTAGGTTGCATCCATTGGGTATGTAACTTATCAGGACAGATCTGGTAGCGGCTATTGTACAGCAATACCAAACCGCCTACCTTGATTCTGTGGTTTGCCGGAAGCTTTCTATCATGATCCTGCTTCCTCTCCTCCTGAACTTCTCTTGTCCGGTGCAAAGCCACCAATCGGGCTTCCTCCAAATCTTCTATTGCCAAGAGTCAAATTTCCGGATCACTGTTCTGTAATGCATGCCGGGTGGCCATGACTCTATGAGTCTCCATCTCCAGTTCTATTCCATAAACAGCCTCCTGCCAAAGCACCATGAAGAAGGGTGTTCTTCCTGTTGTTGTCTTCTCAGACGTATTGTAAGCATGAACAGTTAACGGAAGCTTCAAATCCCAATCCGTCTTGTTTTCAAATAC
This sequence comes from Neckera pumila, assembly GCA_963969595.1. Taxonomy (NCBI): domain Eukaryota; kingdom Viridiplantae; phylum Streptophyta; class Bryopsida; order Hypnales; family Neckeraceae; genus Neckera; species Neckera pumila. The sequence continues at coordinate 107,873 of OZ018418.1, read as the reverse complement.
CATCTTGTTCAAGGATTTCTCAATGATCTTGTTGGCCCATTCCATCAATCCGTGTGACCTTGGATTATATAGAGTGGTCTTCCGGTGTTTGATAAAATATGTCTCGGTGATGTCTTGTCGTAACACAAGGAAGCACAAATCCTACCTTTAGGAGTTTTAAATGACAATACATCCAAGATGACTCGTGTATCATTCCCAAAGGATTTTACATTTTTACTTGTAGTTTCTTTAAAATTTTCAGAACAAGATCCGGGAAACAAAACCCAAGGCAAAAGAAATCTGGAATTGAAAACTAGGAATTGCAATTCCTTATCCTTATTTCCTAAACCTTATCTCTCTCATTCACACCAGTAATCCTAGCTCAGATTATTCAGGACAGGTAGGTATTTATCTCAATAGTAACTATAACTTAGTATCCTACTTAACTAAATGCGGATCCGTGATGAGTGTCATAATCCTGTACCTTCCCTAGATTTGGATTCTGTAAGCAAAGTAACCAATCAAATAGTTTAACTTCCATGGCAGAGGGATCCGCTCTTTGGTTTGAGGAAGGGAAAGTATATCCTATCTTTCAATGGATTTAAAGTGACTCAAGTTTCATTTAGCAAAAACAAAACACGAACACACGCTAATTAGATGTGGATTCCTCCTCACAATTGATCCGGAAATCAATCCGAATTAGCAAGTCACTCTAGAAACCTCCACAACCCTCTCTTACTACAACGACAGACTTATTTGGACAAAACCCCAAGAGCCAGACCTGGTACCTTGATAACTAGGGGATCCCAACTATCTTCTTGTTCCTCTCTTCCGGATCCAGCAAGACCTCTCAAACGTCAAACACCGTTCATCCTCCGCTCCCGGATGATTCATCCAACCTAAAAATGGCTATTATGCTCAAAAGACACTCAAGAAACTTCAACAACTAGAATTTCGTCCTAATACACAAAGATTTATCAACCAAATCCTAATACTCCTAGAACCGGATCCAAATAGAATCTGGGGGTAACCTCTCCTTTCAAATTCCCACAATCAAAACTACCTGAATCTAGCAATGGTCAAGACACCGCCTCTCCCCTCAACACAAGATCAAGACTTCACAGACCAGTACCCGTAGAATGGAAATCCAAGCTTTCTTTGCAGAAATTGAAAATAGGAAAACAAGAGTATAAATTGCTCGGCGTTGGAACTAACTCCCAACCCCTAAATACTAACCTCTAAAGAACCCTAAAGGTCCCCAGAGACAAAAGCAGGGGACCAAGGAATGACAAGTGTCATTCCTTATCCCCCAGAGTTGACTTTCCTTAGTTGTACTGAACTAAGCTATACTTAACTCAAGCTATGCCTACTATTCTAGGCTTATCCTAAGAGTTTCCACTCTACTTTCTATCCTTCTTCGGGGAAGGTTCCTTGGATTTGGAGGCATCCTTCCTTGGCGGCTGCTTCCTGCTGTCAGGGGGTTTAGCTGTCACCTTACCCTTAGCTGTATTCTTCCCCTTGCTGTCCGACGGAGAAACAATTGCAACGTCAGATTCCTCTTCTTCTTCCTCTTCCAATTTAGGTTCAATCTCGGATCCGGTTCCGGATCCCCTATCCTCCTTTACTAACTGACTGGGCGACTTGTCCTCCCGTGAATGGAAGCTTTTGGAACCTCCCTCGCCCATTTGCATGTGGACTTTGTCTTTACCCCACCTGTCTTGATTGGAGAGGGTTTGGCGCCTTTGCTCTACGGAGTCCGGAACTCATCCTTCTTCGTCTGGCTTTTGCTCTTGGATCCGAATCTGTGTACCAAAACTTCACCTCCTTCTACCTTTTGTTTGGCAGGTGTTTTCTCTTCCTTGCTCTTCCTTGACTTCACAAGCATGTCCAGAAGTTGACCCGCTTGTTGTAGAGCTCCCCAGATACTATCCAGTATCCTCTCCAAACTATCTGCATACTCTGCACAAATTAGGACAGCCTTGCACACAGCCTCTTTTCCAGCCTTCTGGACTTCCTCTTCAAAGCAACTGGCTTTGTTGAGGACATCCTCAGAGTTTGGGATGAACTTCTTGACCCTCTTGAGGATCTCTTCTGATTTAGCGGAAAGTTTTTGCTCAGCCCTACTTCCAGTCTCACTCTTCTCTAACTTCTTGCAGAGGGACTTGTTCTCATTGGCCAGACTCTTAAAATCCTCTCTTTGCTGGTCAATGTCCTTCCAGTCGATTAGATCCTCTACCCAGTCTACAAGCTTAGATACCTTAATCCCTTCAAGCAGCCTACAAACTTTGCTCACTGCTTCCCTCTCAGTATTCAAGTCATCCTTTGTCTTCTCTAGATCCTCAATAATCTTCCTTAGAGGATTCTCCCTCTCACCTTCCGATTCCGCAGAACCCTTCCGACCGCTCTGGGACCCTTTTTTCTTCTCGGCGGATATCATCCTCTCTAAAGAATCTCTCTTCTTTGATGACCCTCTACCGGATTCCTCATTTGGTCCTTTCATCTTCTCCTCACTATTTTCCTTCTGAGTGGGGGCAATATCAAACTTAATCATTACGGAAGCTGCCTTTAGGGTCACTTCCTCTTTCTTCCGCAACACTTCTAGGTGCTCGTACAAATAGAACAGGAAGGGCCCTATGGAGGTTGCCTTCGTATTGTGTCGGAACCTAAAAATCCACTTTTACTAATTTAAAATATAAATGAAGGAATAATATTCTTCTTAGCAGTACATTTTTTTGATTTTAAGATAGTTATAGATCGTCTAATATTTAGAACCGGAAACCGGAAGTGGACTGATCAGGAATTGATGTAAAGGCTAACCGAATGTACCGGAAACAAGGAACCGGAGTTCCAATTCGTTTAGACCGGATCAGGAAAGGGGTAACAGGAACCGGCATCCAACGGTGACCTACTTAACCCTAGGGAACTACGAGAACGTTCTAATCATTAGTGAACGGAAATCCTAAACGGGCAGGTTTAATGGGCAAAGCCTAGATTAGGGGAGTCATTAAGAGCAGTTGGAATTGGCTCTCTTAAACCCCATCCGTCCAGAAACTGGTCACTTACATTTTCCTGCCCTGACTGAAAGTTGTAGCAACGTGCACCATTACTGGTTTCCGGTCTGAGCATCAGTATTGGGTTTTGAGTTGACGGACTGCGGAAGAGAGTGCTTAAAGAACATTAAGTGCAAGAGAGAGGTCTACTAGCATCCCAGCTTAGCGTTAGTGCTTACACAGCTGAAAGGGAGAGGGAGAGTCGTGAGGACCACTCTTTTTCCGATTTTCGAGAATAGACCGGCCGCATCCTAACGGAAGAAGAGATGGCTGCAAATTAGAGCAGGGGAGCCACCATCTTGCTCCGGTATGTGACGCCACGATTGCTCAAGGAAGAGCTGGAGCTGGCGGAGCTGAAGGAAGACTTGGAGCAGATGGGGTGCGTTGGGTTCCTGATCCAACCGTGGGACTTCAGAAGCGAAGCAGTAGTGGCGGAATTGAGGCCTGGAGCGCCAACTCGAGCCGCGACCACAATCCGTGCAAAGCCCAAGCGATGGACGGCGGACATGTGGAGGAAGGTCTACCTATTCGGCCAAGAAGGTGAAGGAAGTGCATCCCGGAAACACAAGTATACGGTGGGTAAGTTCCGAAACCCAATTAGTAAGAAAGACGGGTTCTCAGTCACCGATTGTATCAATCAGAGAGAGAAGCGGTTGTTATAGTATGTCTTGGCCATTCTCAACCCGGAAAGGCCAAGCCGAGTTTCTCTGACATTAGCCAACACAATATTTGGCGCATTGTCTAGAGACCGGAAAGTGGATTGGGGAGTAGTCATCCAGGACCAAGTACTGAAAATGGTGAATAATGTTGGGAAGGCCAAGCCTTCCGCCATCTGTCCGTTCCTGTTTCATCTGTATCATTCTGAGCGAGTGATGACAAAAGAGGAAGAGGTAGAGTATGAGGCCGCTGCTGCCTTGGTAGAATTTGAAGTTCCGGACTTAGATCCTGAGACCGGAAATGAGGAAGAATCCTCAGATGAGGGAGACGATGAGGATGAGCAGAGCGAGTCTGAAGACGATGAGGATGATGATAAGGGTGAGGAAACGAGAAGAAAGGATCAGATTGAGGAAGAGCAGACCAAGGATACCGATCCGATCTGGAGAGACGAGCCGCTAGAGAGAATCACCGGAAAATTGAGCGACTTCAGGAACCGGTACGAGAAGGAGCGAGGGGTAATGCAGACCATCTGCACCACAGTGGGCGCCGTCCACCCAACTCAAGCCTTAACCCGGGTAATACGGCTTACCCGAGAGAAAGAGAAGAATGAAAACAAGGAAGAATTGACAAAGCTTTCCGGCCAAGTGGCCACTCTTAAACAGGAGTTGCGCCAGAAAACAGAAGAGGTGGAGAAGGAGAAAACGTTCTCCACGCAGACTCGAGACACCATCTCCCGAATCCGGGAATTCATCACCCATCCGGGTGAAGTTGTCAACAAGGCTAACTTGTTTGACCAACAAGTAATGGTGGAAGGACGACAGTTGCATCAGAAGCTCATATTGGCTATGGTGACTTATCACAAGAAGATGGAGTCCACACTAGAGTAGCTGCGAGAAGTGATGCGCGAGGTAAACCCTCGAAGTGATCATGCACCAAGACCAGAACCTGATCACGAACCAGTTCAGCAGCCAACAATAAAGGACAAGAGTAAAGGTGAGACTTCTCACGAGCAACCAGACCTACCTGTACTGGAAGAGCACTAGGAAGCCAAGACAAGTTAGGTGCGGGAAACTGAGGTGGAGATCACCAAAGTCACCGACCCGAATCCGGAGAATGACGAGTTGGAGGTCACGAAGGTGACAAGACCGGATCCAGTAAAGGCACAGGGACCGGAATCAGCAACCAGACCAAGAGGGTCCATTCCAGGGGAGAGTACCAAGGTGAAGTAGATCAGTGCCCTCTCACCCTCCAAGTCTTCTCCCAAGACTCCCAGAAAGAAGGTGCAGTTTGAAGATGCAGGGAAGATGACGGCCCTGATGTAGTCCGTGATGAAGACAGAGACTGGAGCCGATCGTGGCACTTCATCCAGCTCAACGAGAAAGGGCCTAATCAGGAAACCGGCTGGAGGAGATGCAACACCTTAGAGCAAGGTAGCAAAGCTTGCTCCAGTCCCGCATAAGAGAAAGGCTCTTGAACCACAGTCAGCCAAGAAGAAATTCACCAAGGTTCAAGAGGAGGAGGAAGAAGAAGAGGATTACGACTATGATAAAGAAGAATCCGGTTCCGACTAGGATTCTGAACCTTATTCGGATCCCGACCAGGCCTTGGTAGAGACCCAAGCGACAAAGGAGAAGGCGGCCAGAGAGAAGGCAAAAGTCCGGTCCAAACAAACTACCAGGCCGCAGACCGGAAAGAAGCCCTTGACCCGGAAGGGACCAGCTAAGGCGGGGTTTTCTCCAGTGAAGAAGAGGAGGAAGTAGGTGAAGGTTCTGACAGTGACTGTAAGGCTGCATGCCTAATTTTGACAAGTAGATGTGTAGGTATATTTTTAGTTTAGAAGGAATTAGGACTCAAGTTGATTCCGGATTTTTAGAATCTAAGATCCACTTTTAGTGGGAGCTTTTTGACTGTAGCTTAAGTTACCTAAATTAGACATGAAATTAGGAATGAAACGTGTCATTCCATTAGCTGTATTTAGCCTTATGTGCTTTTTGAGTTTGAGGTGTAGTTTAGTATTTAAAGGCAGATTTTAGGTTTGATCCAAGTTGCATTTTCCATACTTTGTATTGTCAATTTTTTGCAAATGCCATTGGAGTTTTTCAATTTACAATTGTGAGCTGTACCTTTTAGCACTTGTCCGTGTTATTGTGAGAGCAGTGAGATCGTGCAGATTTGGGTAAGGAGGAAGTGAAACCCAAATACAGGAAGTATTCGGTCCCTGGAGAGATTGCGTGTTAGACAAAATACAATAGGATTTCCTTGCGAGGATTAGAGCTGGCTTTTGTCAAAAAGCTGCTTTTGTCAAAAAGCTGCTTTTGTCAAGAAGTATTATAGCTCTCCCAATTTTTCTTGACGCCCCTTCTCTACCTAGGCCGTGGATTATCCTGTAGTCTGTCATTGTAGTATTTGTTAGGAAAATCTAGACTTTCTTGCGTGACCTGCTAGCCTACATAGCCCATCCGGTCTAGTTGTGAGGACGGTCTCTTTCTTGTTGTTTTTGTCAAAGTTTTCTTTTTAAGTTTGTATCGTGGATCTTCTGACACGTTAAAACTCGGAGGGTAGGAGTTAAGCTTCCTTCTTGAAGCCCAAAGTTGCAAATCCCTCTTGGTCTAGAGGTTAAACTTGAATTTATTACATATAGTTACATACTCTAGACCGGATGTATAATCGAGAAAAGAGTTTTTGATTCCCGATTACTGGAGCTAGATCTGGTCTAGACTAGTACTTGGGGTTTGTTTTGGGATATCAATTCACTGCATTCCGGCCACTTAGTAGAATTACACCGAGATCTCTGCGGAACGATACACGAATCACTTTAGGGTCTATTAAGGCCTTAGAGAAGGATTTTGTACTTTCTGTGCTACGACATATTGCCTTAAGCGTCAACTCTTTTCTGGACCAATTCTTTCACCACTCCTACCCAGAACACTTTCCTATCACCACTCAGCGCTCCAAAGATGGTATTGGCCCACGTGACTGTAACCTAGTTTAGACGTTCTGGATACATGATGGAGACTAAAAACTCCAAGACCCTCTTTTCTCTTAGTGACCTACAATCTGCTACTACGTAGCCATCCTTAGGGTGAGGAAGGTTTACAAATTTACCTTTCGCATATCCGAATGTCCAGAAAGCCATCCCCTCTCCAACACACGGAAAGTAGTAGATCTTCTTCCACATCTCGATCGTCCACTTGTTGGAAAGAGCGCGAGCGGTCTTCACCCACTCATTTGACTACTCCTTCATCAGTTCGCCAATCATGTCTTTGTCTTGTAAGCTCCATGGTTTCTTTAGAAAGTTGGCGACTCCGATCTGCTCCAGATCCTCCTCCAGCATCTTCCTCTCTCCGTCATCCTTCGGAGTTGCCAGATAGATTGTTTTGAACTTGAGAGCCCCTGATCCACTACCCTTGACCTTCACCATCGCTCAAGTTCTCTCAACAAGTCATTCAACCAATGCCTCAATGAAATAACTACAAGCAGTTTCCTGCCAGGTGAGGTTCCTCTTCCGCTCTATCACTCCAAAAACGGAAACCTTTCTCTACTCTCCAGACACACTTGCATGCAAGAAGCTTCACAAACTTGTACACAGACACAACCCATACTCAAACACACAAATGAAGATGGAAGTTCCTAACCCTGGAGCTTCCCTCAAATGTGCGGCCGCCGGATTAGGGTAGCCGTTATCCTCCTGCGTGCGGATAATCCGATTGTTGAACGGTCCGCCCTAATTCCCGGAAGGTCCGTTGGATCCTCAATCCACCCTACCAACTCTCAGTAGGTGTTCTGTTACCTTTTTCGTGAATTCTGGTACCCGGCTCCAATTATTGGGATTGGATCATATTTTAATCCGGTTCCAGTTTTCAATAGGAATAGGAAACTTTCACTACCGGTCTACCAAATTATCTATCTACTGTTACTCTATGAGCAAGGAATGTTAATTGTGGTAAGGTGTTTAGTTTACCCTTGGATAAACCAAAAAAATTTTACCCCTATTAACCCCTTCCTCTATTTTCCTCACTAATCTAGGCTTATCTTACTTTCCGGGCTCCCACATGTCTTGGACAAAATTGTTTAGAAAGTGCAATCCTCTATCACTGACCAGCTCTAGAGGATGCCCAAATCTCATCATAATTTCCGCAAACAAGAAAGAAGCAGTGGTTTGGGTGGAACAATTCCGGTTTGCACACGCTTCTACCCACTTGGTCGCATAATCCGTAGCTCGGATTATGTATCTTTTCCTTCCGACGCTCACCGGAGCAATGGGGCCAACAAAATCTATCCCCTATTTCTCAAATGGTGCGATTGGAATAATAGTAGTCAGTGGCCAGTAGTTCCAGAAGGAAAGGGCTCCCATCCGTTGCCATTGGTTACAACCTCCTGTATATGCCGGAAGGAAAGGGCTCCCATATCGTACTAAATGTAGCCACCAGTATCCGGCTGTACGGATCCAATTGACTATAGTGATAGCGGCAAAGTGTCCTCGTGACGGTCCGAAATGCAGCGCCCTCATAACGCTTTTCCGGTCCTTGGTTTCTAAGCACCTTTTGAGCTTATCATCCACCCCCATCTTGAACAATGTACCCTTAATCAGCAAGAAAGGGACTACCTTCTGCTAAAAGACACTCTTTTCTTCTTGTTTTAGTCCTCTCAGATATTTGAGTTCCATAAGGTAATTGATGATATCTTGAAATTTTGAGTTGTTTTCTCTATTGAGATGGAACATTGGCACCTCCTTCTCTTCCGAAAACTCATCCGAAAACTCGACAGAAATATCCTTTAGTGCATTCTTCCCTTGGAATCTTGATGAGAAGTCCGCATTTGCATTGTACTTCCTGGATTTGACTTTCACTTCATAATTGAATTTCTAAAGCAGTAGCACCCATCTGGCTATCTTTTTGGAAAGGTCCGGCTTATTGACCAAATACTTCAAGGAATCATGATCTATATGGAATACAATCCGGTATCTAAGAAGATAATGCTGGAACTTCTTACAGGCGTAGACCACTGCCAAAGCCTCTCTCTCTGTGGTGGTGTACTTCCGTTTTGTGAGACTCATCTGTCTACTAGAGTAGGAGATGGGGCACTCCCTTTGGTTTTTGTCATGTTGTCATAAGATGGCTCCTAGACACCATCCGAGAGCGTTCAATGTGACATGGAACTCTTTTGCCCAATTCGGTGAAGGCAAGATGGGAGCTTTAACCAAAGTTGACTTCAGAGTTTCAAAAGCCTCCTGTCTTTTCGGATTCCAAATGTAATCTGTATCCTTTCCTTAGCAGCTCAATTAACAGAGTTGCCTTTCACACATATCCCTCGATGAATTGTCGGTAGTATCCAACGCATCCAAGAATCCCCAGATTTCTCGTACACAGGTTGGAGCAACTAAGGCAATTATAGCTTTAACCTTGTTCGTATCCACCTCCAAACCTTTCTGGCTCACGACGTGACCTAACAGAATGCCAGAAAGGGGTTTAGAAACACTTTCCCAAATGTAGTTTGAGGTTGGTTTCCCGACATCTCTAAAATGTCTTCCGTAAATACTCGACATGCGAGGCTCAAGAACTGAACACGGCAAAACTATCAATGAATACCTCCAAAAAATGTTGTAGAAAATCCCGGAATATATCCATCATCAACCATTGGAATGTTCTCGGAGCATTGCACAATCCGAATGGCATCCGCGTGAACGCAAACGTTTCGCATTCCGTAATGAAGGTAGTCTTCAACGGATCCATCAGTTGGATGAAGACTTGGTTATATCTTGAAAATCCGTCTAAAAGACTATAACATTTGTTTCCGGAAACATGATCTAGAATAATATCCATAAATGGTAACGGAAAGTAGTCCTTCCAGGTTGCCGTATTTAGTTTCCGAAAGTCTTGGCAAACTCAGATTTTGATCTTCCCCTCTGGTCCAGCCTTCTTAGAAACAACAACTATGGGTGAAATCCACTCAAAGTTGTGAATTGGATAAATAAATCCAGCCTCCAATAAGGCGTCAATCTCCTCCTTCACCATCAGGGAATACCTTGGGTTCAGTTGGTGTTGACGTTGTCGGATAGGAGCTGCTCCTTCCATCAAATCAATCTAGTATTCTTCCAACTCAGCGGGCATTCCGCTTAGGTCTGAAGGAACCCAAGCAAAGACATCCAGGTACTCCTCCAACAGCTTTCCATACTCCTTCTTGGAGTTAGACATGGAATTGCTCATGAAGAAAGACTTTCCGGATTCCAGCTCTACTTTCTTGTAATCTGAAGGACTCACAATGTTCTTGATCTGTTTGGATTCCGCCTCTTTTGCCTCACTCGTGAACTTGCTCCACAAGTTTTCCTGACCAGGTCCGTTTAGACCTATGGCCAAAAGGTTCCCATCCATCAATTGACGTCTAATCCAGTTGAAAGATAGTGGTACATCCACCTCTCCCATGGATCGGTCTTCTGGTTGAACATCTGTCGGAATGATGGCGGGTTCTTTTGTCGCAACTTCCAAGGTTGGTTCCAAAAACTCAAAATTGGTTTCCGTCACAGAGGTAAAGTAACTGGGAACTGAGTCTGAGTCTTCTGGATCAAACCAGTCCATCATGTATCCGTCTGACTCACTAGTCTCTCCCATATGCTCCATTTGTTTCTAGGAAATCTAAATAGTTGGTTTCCCAAATACAAACTCCTTGTCTTCCCAATCCACCAGGACCCTTGCTACATACATCCACAATCTACCTAGTAACATAGGGAAAGTTCTTCCCTTAGTTATCCGGATCACCACATAGTTCAGAAGATAGGTTTCTTTTTTGATCCGGGTTGGAATCTTTGACAAACTTCCCATCGGATGCACACGTGATTGATCCACCAGTTGCAATACTTGGTCAGTTGCTTGAAAAGATGTGTATCCCAAATCAAATGCCGTATCTTCCAACATGACGTTGACTCCGGATCCGCCGTCCACTAGAACTCTTGGTACGATACATCTTCCTACCTCGACTTCCAACTTGGATGCTGTGAAGTCTTCTATTTGAGAGAAGTTGACAGCAATTGAAGGTAGCTTCAATCGACTCTTCCTCTTCTTTGTCCAAGCATCTCGAATTAGCTTCTGATAGTTTATGTTGTCATGGAGAATTTGTCCAATGGTATTGTTTGCCTTCTGATCTTTGACATCTTGCACAATGTCATATTCATCAACCTTAAGTTTCGAGTTGATGAAGACCGGAACATCATCAAACATGACCTTCCGTCGTTCTGGTTCCGGAAGCTTTCTAAATGCATCTAAGCTCTTCCATACTTCCTGACTGATATCAATGGCGTTTACATTGTATCCCATTCTTTTTTCTAACTCTACTACGGGTTGGATAGGTTCTAATCTAATAGAGTGATTAGAATCACCCAGATCCAGATCTATATTAATAATGTCGGATTCGGATCTCCCTTTCCTCCTACGTTCCCTACTCCTACATTTATCTAGTATCCGATTCTTAATGAAACTCTAGGTTTCCATTCAATAAACAGGTCCTTGTCGTACTTCCGGAAGCTCCACCTTTGGTTGTCACTTATCCGTATTATCAATTTTGGCCGTAGAACCGTAACTGAGTTCGGTTCGATCTCTTGGTGGAACCTCTACTTGTCTTGTGGGAGTACAAATATTCCAAATCGATAGAAACGGTTTAGAAATACGTTAAGGTTGTCGAAAATTTTTGAGTTTTGTTATTAGTACATAGCAATCCGGGCCAACTATAAACAAATTGAGATTAGATAGGACCCAAATTGCTAAAACTAGATAAGTTATCCGCTGAATGATAGAATCCGAATCCAGGAGACCTATGACCTAAACTTCCGGCCTAGAAAACCTAGGGCACCGTTATGGGAACAGTTGCATATCCATTCCCCTCAAGAATTGTTGGCCGATGACTGTGTCCTTAAGGGTTCTCTTCTCTCATTCTCATCTCTCTCTTTCCTTGCAGACTTTTGGCGTGTGCTTAGTGAGTGAAAGTGTGGTGAATTAGGACCGTATTTGGGAGAGAATAGTGAGGTCGGTGCCGATTGCACTAGATTAGTTGGGTTGGTGAGCTATAGCGGGATCAGCCCGGATGCTCTGTCCGGCAATCCCTTCCAACTTGGATGCACAAAAATTGTTAGAAGAGGATTTGGAAGTGATCCGGTGCGTCGGATTGCTACAGCGGCCTTGGAGCCTAAAAAGTGATGAGATGATTGCGGAACTTGTAGATGGAGTTCCAAATCAATATCAGTTGACTGCGAAAAGTCCACCTAGAACCTGGACAGAGGATATGCAGGCGGAGGTGTACTTGTTCCAGAAGGCCACATAAGGGTTAGCCTCCGGTTTGGATAAGACCGGGGCAAATAGGTTCTGGAATCTGACGCATGCCAAAGAAGGGTACAGTATTAACAATTGTAGGGATGATAGGCTTAGACAAATGTTAGAGTTCTTGATTCCGATCATGTATTCGGAAAAGCCAACCTGAGTTACGGGTACGGTGGCTAGTACCATTTTTAGAGCGATAGAGGGTAGATCCGTGAACTAGGGAAGACTCATCTCGAATGTAGTGGCTAAGCTAGTTGCGCGTGCCATTGCGGGTAAATCTAGGCCGCTCAGTCCGTATCTCTTTCATCTCTACAACCAGAAGAAGGTTTTGAGTGCTGCACAGATGTAGGAGTACTCCTACAGAGAATGAATTTTGAAATACAACTTGACGGATGAAGTCCAACCAGATCCGCGAACTCAGATGGAATCCGAAGAAGAAGTATCACACGCGCAATCTAGGCATAAGTATCTTTAGCCACAGTATTGTGCTAAAATGACAGGAGTTATTGTCCCAGGGAATTTCCAGGATATATGTAGCATACTCTAGCTATCCGGCTTTTCTTTCTTTCTTTTCACCAACTTACCATTTTACGGATATTTTCACAGTTCGGTACACAAACCCAGAACCTAACCTATCCAAAATCCAGTTTACGTCTCTTCTTCCAATCCGATCTTCGATACCTCTGTTTTACCTTTATAGGGTCCACTAGTTGATCTTTTGAGGGGTAGGGACTTCACCACTTTGGTTCTCCTACAATTCTAACAAACAAAAACAAAAACACCCAAGTATTCAAGGTGTTGCGGCAAGACGGAAAGATCCGGATCCTCACAACTTCCAGATGGTGATTCCGGGCAACAAGTCACTCAAGAATACTTCACCCTCCCTTACTACAATGACAGATCTCAGAGTCCGGAACAGATGCGGGGGTGTAATCTTTCTAGATGTTAGATGAATTCTAAAATTGGCAGATCTTTTGGAAAGGTGGGGGCTTCCTTGGGCGGGCGCTTACCTCCGCACGGCTTGACAACTGGACTCGCTTCCCCACTACTCTGTGATCTGGACTACTCTCCTGGTAATTTAAAGACACTGTGCGCAGCTCCTAAGTCAACAATCCAACAACATTCCAATAGTACACTCTCGATCAGACCGCATTCTCCTAAATCCGGATTCCTCCTCACCCATCTTTTCCTTTTAACACCCCAACTACAAATCAAAACAATCCGGATACACCGATAGAGCCAAAATGCACACCCGAGGGCTCAGATTTTGAAAAGGGAATGAAATACAATTGAATATCAACTAGGAGGGAATGAGGGGCAACTAACTTGTCCGCCCTTTAAAAACCCAAAACAAAACCAAAGTCAACACCCTAAAAGTGAAAAAGGGCTCCCTACAAATCGGGCAACCACACACACACCAAAGAAAACCCAAATAAACCGGAAAGTCCTTATCCCTAAATTTCCGGAAATTAGGCCCACGCTTGGAATCTGGTTCCGGAACTAAACTATCTAAATTCTAACCCACCTTTTACAAGTAATTCCCTTCTAACTACTTATCCACCCAAGATTTCTTTGAACTTCTGGCTCCCTGTTTGGCTACCGCCTTACCGGAACTCTTCGCTGGCGTCATCTTGGCGGCTTGGGGCAGATTCTGACAGGTCGCAGGAGACATCTCCTCTTCCTTCATATCCTCTTCAGATTGTGATTCTGACTCGAATTCACCGAATTCGGAGTCTTCAATCTATTGTTTCACCGGCTTCTTAGCTTCCGGTTTCCGCTTCTCAGACTTTTGGAGTTTCAGTTGCTTCTCTGGTTCCACAATCTCGAGTTCTTCATCCAGATCCGTGACCTCGGCTTCCACTATTTCCGTCCTCTTTTTCACCCAAGTTTCCGGCCTGGTTTCCAATCTCACTTCTGGAGCCGGATCTCCTATATCAATCATTTCTCCACCTCGTGCTGGCGACGCTTGCCACATGTGAAGGAATCCCTATGGATGTTCTTTCGCCGGGTTTATTGTCTCCAAATCCTCTAACAAATCCCTTCGGATCGGCAACCTCTGCCCAGCCTTTCTGGTTTCCCTTGGAGACTGTGAGGAAGGGACAAAAGTACTTATCGTGCCCCACTTCAGGAACTGACTTGAGAAAGGTGCTTTAGGTATTTTAAACAAAGACTTCAGACTTGGATCCTCTTGTGCCCCGAAAGTTCTTGCTCCGTGTTTGCCTGGGGACTCCATGAAGATATCCAGAAGTGGTCCAGAGTCCTCCTTGGCCACATCCAGGTGACCCAGCACTTGCCGCATCTCGTCCAGAACAATCTTCATCTTAGCCTTGTAATTGACCAGGACTTGCAGCACTCTTGATCCGGTAACAATGCCGTCATTCTCAAGTTTCTTTGCGTAAAGAGTGGACTGGATAATCTGATGTTCCCATTCTTCTACCAACATCCTCAAATCCCTGACTAACTTCAGGGCATCCGTCTCTTTCTTCCGGGCTAAGAGCAACTGACCCTCCGTCCAGTGGAACTTGTTCTTGTAGTGATCCCGTTTCGCCTAAAGCAGCTCGATCTGCTTGTCCTTCTCTTGGAGTAGTGCCGGATCCGGTTTCTTCCGGAGTTTGTTGAAGATCTGGTCCGTCTCTACATTCAATTCCTTGGCGATGCCCGTGATCACCTTTGCCATTTTGGTGTGCAACTTCCGACACTGCACCATCCATCGGGTTCCAACTTCATAGAAGTCGAGTTCATCGGAAGTTTCCAGTAGTGGCTGGGTCAGGTACGGATTCGGTTCCGCCACGTCCAGACTCATTCTTCATGCGTCCGGATTGGTGGTCTTTTCTGCCTCTTCTTCTTCTCCAGCGGCTTCAGTTCCGGATCTTCCTCTTCTTCTTCTTCCTCTTGTGCCGTTTCTTCCGTCGGCTTCAACTTTTCCGTGAATCCGTATTTCAAAATCTGCATCTCAGTCTCATAGGCTATTTGTGCCTGCGGGGTCATAAAATCAAAATGGTAGTACATATGGAACAAGTAGGTGCTGAGCGGACTCTGCTGGGCCTTGTTGATACTCCCCACCATCTTCTTAACCTTCTGGTGGATTATGGTTGCCCAGTTCACAACCCAGCCTTCGATTGCTCCGAAAATCGTATTCGCCACCGTAACCATAACCCTCGTCGGCTTTTCCGGATACACGTTAGGGATCAGAAAATCTAACAACTGCCTGTGGCGCTTGTCTATGCAGTCACTAATGGCGAAACCCTCCTTGTGGTGCGGCGGTTTCTTAAACTTCTCGTCGTAATACTTGTCCGTTCGGGTCGCATTTTTGGATCCAGTCTGTTTGAACCCGTAAGTTTCCGCCCACATCTTTTCCGTCCAAGAGGCCCACCGACCCCTTGCCGTCGTTTCAAACTGATTTGGCATTCCCATAATCAGTTCACAAAGAAAATCCTCACTTCTAATTGTCCAAGGGTGCCGGATCAACCCGATACACCCTATGTTGAAGAGATCTTCTTCCAACTCTAAGCGTTCAGTCGAATCCTCCGGAATGATGGGTTATAGGAGCTTGACAGTGGAAACAGTCTTCTAGCCCTGGGCCGATGTTCCTTCCGCCATTTGGAACTACAATCCGGTGCAATTGGCACCCTCTTTTCCTACTCTCCCTATCCGGTCTAACTCACCACTCTTTCACTCTTCTAAAAATGTACTCCAAAAACCTGCAAGCACACACTTCCTGGAGCGGAAGAAAGAGGGAGAAAATGAAAGACCCATGCGCTTAAGTACCTGACCAGCGATCAACATCCGTTGGTCCGGTCACTTAATGTGCTGGCATTGCAAACGGATCCCTAGATATCGTAGGTCAAACCCTTAGTTTGTAGGTTGCCTGAATCCGGATCCCGTTCCGGTTTATGGATTCCGGCCAAAGTTTGTTTCTTACCTATTCTACAAATATTAGCGAGCCGGAACTTTTTGACTACCTAGTTTCTACTAGATGTTCCGGTTTCCAGCTTTACTACTACAAAATTTTGAAAATATTTACGGAATTGATCCTAAACTAATCCAGATTTCTAAGTATTGATATTACGTGTTCCCACAAGAAGAATCGGAGGAGCCACTCGTGCATAAGCAGATAAAGAGACGGAAGTCAACGAATCAGGCTACGCGAGGCAAGCAGGTGAATCCGAAAGAAGGCAAGCCGAGCAATCCTCAGGAAATCGAGCAAATGAAGACATTTTGGAGGATTGAATGGGAGTGGATTGAATTGTATTGGGACGTCCACAACGAAATGTTGATCTATATCACCAATGTCATGTCAGATTTGGGAGTGAACTTATCGGAGGAGATGATAGGTGCAACCCAGAAAAGATTGGATCCAAGGGCGCTGCAAGAGATGGAAGAGGAAATCCGGAACTTGGAGAAGGATTAGACTAGCCTCCAAGAATGAGTAGCCGATTGGTAGAGGAGCTGGAAGTGGCAAGAACAAAGGAGTCCGAGGCCATCCACCTAGTCCGGAATTTGTCGGCTTGGTGGCACCACCGACAGAACAAGTGGTCAGGTCCAACCTATTCAGCAACAAACTAACGGGTGAAGATGTACCTTCCGAATCGAAGGTACTGAAGGTCGTTATCGGCTATCAAGCACAAATGGAGAAGGTGCTAAAGGAGATGCGTAAGCTGCTGGGGCATCTTGATCTGGAAGTCACCAACTACATGGAGACTCCAGCCAAGACTGGCAGACCTAATAGGACTCCTACTAGGGGTTTGGGTATGGTCCTAGATGATTCAGTAATGCCCCCTTTGAGAGGAAAGGAGGCAGGAGGAACAACACTTCCAGAGAGACTGGAAGTGTTGATTTCGGTGCAAGGGGAAGGTTCCGTTCCACCAAAGAAGGTAATTACCTTCACGTTCAATACCTCGCAAGTTTGGCCAAGTGGAACCGCCTTTTTCATGACACCAAATTCAATTCGCCGTGAGTTGAGTGGGCACACGGATATCATTACAAATCCGGCCCGGATCCATCCGGCAGGCTTTGAGCACATGAAGCAACCTTTGCCGACTAAGGAGACGATACCGGAAGTGCTGTTCTCAAATGATGAATAATGTGAGACCGGATCAGAGTTGGAAGATGATGCAGCACCACTTCAGGGGTGCCAGATTCAAACCTGGGCACAAACCAAGACGATGCCAATGAAGTCGCCAGCAGTCAAGGCAGGGAGCAATGCAAAAAAAGCCAAGAATGAAGTAGTTAGTTAGTATGTTTTTTTTGTAAGATTTTTGAATTTTGTTCCGCCTTGGATGTTTTGGAGGTAGGACCCAATTCTGGATTTCTAGAAGGCCACCAATCTAGGAATTTCCTGTTATCTTGGAAATTAGTGTGTGTGGTTACTCAGATTTTGGGGGTGCCTTTTTTGTTTTTTGGAGAAGCGCAAGGACAAAGCCAAGGAGAAAGCCCTCCCCTAAGAATCCAAACAAAAAGCAAAAAAGCAAAATGGAAACCTCCAAAATCTGGGTGACCCCACACACTAACATCCGTGATAACCAAAAAATCTTAGACCGATGGCCTCTTAGAAATCCGAAACCAAATCCCACCTCCAGAAAGACCGAGGTGGAACAAAATTCAAAAACCACACAAAAACTAACATACTAACTAACATACTAACATACTAACTACCTATAGGTTTGTTGCCCTCTCATTCCATTTAGCGCATTTGAATTCATTCGTTTATGTTCTTTTTCTTTCTTTAATTTGAGACCACTTTGTGGACTTTCTGATTTTGGCTATGTGCACAAATATGTTGGATTGTTCATGAGAATGTTGAGGTGTGAGGAAGACAAGTGAGGTGGAGTCCAAATCTAAGGCAAATGGGTCTGACCGATACGGTGCGTTTGTGTGAGAATTCTGGGTTTATGAAAGAAGATTAGTGCACTATGCTTTTAAAACTGCTGGAATAGTAATCCGGAAAGAGTGGAGTGGATGCAAGTCAAAAACTCAAGGAGGATTTTATGTGGAGATAAGAAACTGGCAGCGAAATATCTCCACCTCCGGAAGGTCTGCCAACTTCTAGATCAATCTAGATTCTAAAACATACGCGTCTCTGTAGGTTCCGGATGCTCTGATTTGTTGTTGTAGTGAAGGTGTTAGGAAGTAAACTTTGAGTAACCTGCTTTTCGAAAAGGCCTTCCGAGGAGCTGTGAAGATTGCTGCCTCTTCCTTTGCTATTACAAAATCGGAAGTGGTTTGTGGGGGGGGGTTGAATGTGAATAAAGAGTGAGAAGTTTACGAGTGCTGAGTCCCTACCCCTCTTGAAAGATCAATAGCAAACCCCTGAGGGTAAAACAGGGATATATAAAACTAGAGTGTGACAAGACATAACCGGATTTTAGCTAGAGATGAATACGGATTAGATTCTGAAAGTAGTTTAAATCGGAAAGCAAGCATAGATGTTATTTACGGATTGTTTGGGTGTTTTGAAAGAGATCCGGATACCCTTAGTTTGCGATAATATAATAGAACTCTCTAGGATGATATTTCGTGTTATCTTACCACATTTTTGTATTAAAGGTACTTACGCCTAGACCGCATGTACAACAGTGTTAGTCCAGAATGAAGGGATTACGATCCCAAAAAATCTGGAAGCATTGAAGCCAAATGTACAAAGTACTACAAGATAATGTGGTGTTTGAAGTGAATTTTAAAGTATAGTCCTAGACATAAGGTTTTAAGTAATGACCTTTAAGGCATTTTGTAGCAAAATTTTACTAGAAGACATTTCTTTCTAGCAAAATTTGCTGAAAATTGCCTTAAAGGTCCTTACTTAAAACCTTATGCCTAGGACTATACTTAAAAGCACTTAAAACACCCCCAATCTCTTGTAGTGGAGTGAAGTTTCAGGTCAAATCGACCTAAACAAGGTACCCAAACACATTCAGTGAAATAACAGAAGTGGCTCGCGTTGTATAAATATAAATTCAAGTCGATTCGACCGAATCCCTACAAACGTGATGATTTACATGTCATACAAGTGTGATGTATTTCATTTTCAGGTTGAGTCGACCTAATTGTAGAGACCCATGAACAAATATATATGCAATGCACATTACTTTTGGAGACCTCATTGAGTTTGTTAAGTTCAATTGAACAATTGAGATCCAGTCGACTGGAATTGGGGAGAAGCGTATCATTAGAGTCATACCCGAGAACCATATTAGTTTATTACTATCAATGTCAAATAATTTATTATTAGCTACTATTAGATCTACTACAATAAATACTAGAAAAATCGTCAAACTGGTATATTTATGGTAATCTATCCGCATTGTTTCAAGCTGAGTCGACCAAAACGGTCAGTCCCTTATTTTGATTGGTTATTTAGACAATGCACTTAATTGAATGAGACTAGATTTCCATCCTCCAAAATTTATCTTAGACTTCAACATCATTTGAAATAATCATATATGCACTGCCTGAGATTAGGAGAGAAAAACCTTGATGTAATTATTCAGGTCGAGTCAATCTGAATATGCTTTTTGGTTGTGGTTATTTTAAAGCATGGCAGAGTGACTCTAATTATGTTAATTATGTTCCTTCCTGTTGATGACCTGGATATAAGATTGCATGCATCTTCAGTAGCCAATGTCATATTCTGTCTCACCTATTTAGCATTTAGGTTGAATTGATCTTAAATGTGTGCATTGATTTTGGTTCGGATTTTTATAACCCTCTATGTAGCTATAGCTGTAGTTGTTTAATTACTTGAGACCATGTTGCCAATATGTGAAGGTGCGATGGAAGCTATAGCCACACTACTGGAGATTATGGACTCATCAAACGATGAGGTCCAAAATACCAAGGGAATGGATGTTGGTGTTCCACAGTGTGAGGGACTTCCACGTCGCTTTTGGAATATGATGATTGTCATTCTATATATGGAGACTGGAGTACTTGTTGGTGAAGGTACTTGCCATAGAGTGAACCATGACTTGGTGCTTGGTGCCACCGATCCTCTTGGAGATACTGATGTTGTTGTCTACATTTCCAAGTCACATTCCGAGGAGCGCTTGCCATAGGAGAGGGTGACTTTGTTGATGGCCCGGTCTATTCATCTAGTCCATTGCTATGGTGCAAGCGTCCGGGACCATGAAGCCCGTGATAAGTTTAACATTCTTCAATCAGCTCTCTTGAACCCACCATATGCAACGTCTTGTCGACCATATGCAAGTGTCGTCTGGAACTAACTTTTGCAAAAATGAAGGAGCTCCTTATTCAAGATTCCATCACTGCGGTGTCTAACAAAGTATGTTGCGCCCAAAATTGTGTTCAGCCATTTTTGAGGGAGAAGATTCGTGCATTCTACAAACGTATATATCAGGATTCAACATTCAAATATAGAGCCTTCATGAAGACTAAGGTGCATAGATTGGTTCATTGTAATAGACGTGGGAGAAAGATGGTGACAGTGGAAGAGATTCCTATGTGCATGCAAGCATAGATGCATATTTCTGGGGTCTTGAAAACCACATTCTTTTGCTATCAAATGCTTGTGAAGGATAATAGAAAAGCCATGGACCATGGCAATACGGGATTGTTGAAGCCAAGGAGACACACTCAACAAGCCATTGCTATGTTGAAGTGCCTCCTTGACAAGGAGGCTAATCACATGCCGCATTGTACTCAAACTATGAAGGTAGGAGAGAAGGTCGTGTCCATATGTCTCCCCCCTACCTTTCAATGGAAGGGGAAATTGAAAGAAATCAATGATGCCAATGCAGCCTTCAGATTGCCTAAAGTTTCACTTTCGAATTTAAGCAAGATCAGATCCTCCAAATTCTCAGAGTATGAGGTGAAAAAGCCTGGGGACAACTTTGCTCGGTGTGCTATTTGTGACAAATTACAAGCACTCAAGAAGGGTGCTCTTGCTAGTTCAAACACTACTCTCATGTGGGCGCAGAAGTTGGAGAAACATCTCGCTATTGCGCATGCTTGCAGGGAGTTGTACTATGCAAATCGTTATTGGTTGCACACTTATCCGCACGACTGCCTCACGATCATGCACAATAAGATAGATCATTCTAAAACCACTTGTCTGGTATTTTCCTATAAGAGTGAAGACACAAATGACCTCGTCAAGTTGCTTATGTTTGTCACTAGAATGATTGCGTATGCTCATGCTGATGTGTGCTATGCGCATTATGGTTTGGATTTGTTTCCTCACCATTCAAACTGTACCATTGGCTCCATGGCAAAGTTGTTGCAAGATCTTGAATTGCCACCAAAGTCTTCTTCTTGGAAATTATTTGCAAGATCAAGGTCAACGAATTTGTTTAAGGCGGTTCTAAAGGGTGCGGAGATGTGTGAAGCTTTGCTTCTCCCACCGCCAATCAATTTAGTTCCGGCAACACCGTTGCCGCCCATTCTCAATGTGCAGATGGACAATGCCACTGGGGACAACAAGAATAGATATGTTTTTTGTTTTTGGTCTCTTGTTGTTGCAAACAAGATCTTCCGTGAAGTGTAAGTGAACTTCATGATTGTGAGTCACACGCACGACGACATTGATGCGATGTTTGGAAGATGGAGCATGCAACTGAAGAAAGAGAACTTCTCTATAGTTCCTGCACTGATGAAGTCATTTATGGATGTGGAATCCATTCCCACTATCCCTCACCTTGTAGAAGAGGTACCTGATTTCAAGGATTTCATTGCAAGTTCATTTGTGGATGGTGATGACATCCTCGTTGGACACACAAGACCACAACAAGTGAAGTTCTACCTGGATTCAAAAGGGTGTCCGGTCATGAAGTACAAACTACTGTGGACTGAAGTGGACTGGTTAGGGGAAAATGGTGTAGGCATTAAGTTGTGGAAAGAAGATGGTGAAGGGCAAAGTTTGTGGCCGTGTGGGATACCACTGGCAATTCCTTTGAAGGCAATCAGAGGCCTCGATGACATTGTAAAAGGTGTGTCTAGATTTACAAAGTATTGGAAGGACTTGTGCAATGCGGATGTCACTGGAGAATGCAGGAGGCGCTATGTGCATGTGGTGCACTATTGGCGTGATGTGAAGGTAGCGCCATAAGATCCACTACTGTCAGGGTTTGCAAAACTCAAAATAGAGAAAGTAGAATAGAATAGTGTCAAAGTAGTAAAACTTTTTTTGACTTTACACACAGAAATAGGAAAGTAGAAACAAAAGATTAGGATTATAGATTAAGCAATTTTTAAATAGGCTAATATTGTAAATAAGTTTCCAGAACTAGACGTGAATGCCAATCGGAATCGAGAGAATTCCGGATTGAAGGAATTTACGGACCGGATTCCGAAAATTTAGGAAGTTCCGAATTTTTGGGGATTTCCGGAATTTTAGGAATTTCCGGAATTTTAGGGAGTAGCCAAGTTTTGGACTTTTAGGATCTGAACGGCTTTCTTGGAATGGTTAATTGGGTCGTTGCCTTGATTTTCTGGTGACTTTTAGGTGGCCTTGCTTTGTAGTTAAGGGCGGGCGGGCTTGCTAGCTTCTCATTCCCCTTCCCTTGTCATTCAATCTGAGCATTTAGGAGACCACCTTAGGATCATTCTCTTGCGTATCGTGTCTATGGTCACTTGTGTGTTGGTGTGTAAGTGTGAGTGTGCAGGGGTGAAGAGGAATCCGGATCTTAGGCGACTGGGTCTGATTGATAGTGAGCCTTTGTGTGAAAGTTCTGGATTTGTGAAAGAAGATTAGTGCACTGTGCCTTTAAACTGCTGGAATAGTAATCCGGAAAGAATGGAGTGGATGCGAGTCCGAAACCCAGGGAGGGTTGTGTGCGGAGATAAGCAACCGCCAGCAAAATATCCCCACCATCTGGAAGGCTTGCCAACTACCGAATCAGTCTAGATTCTAGAACATACGCATCTCTGTCGATTCCGGAAGTCTTGATCTGTCGTTGTAGTGAAGGAAATAGGACGTGGTTCTGAGTGACCTACTTTCCGTATTGGCCATCCGGAAAGTTGTGAGAATTGCTACCCTCTCTTTCTGTATTACAAACTCTGTTTGGATTGTGTGTGTTTGCTTAAAATATTAGTGGAGAGAGTGAAGATTATGAGTGGTGAAGTCCCTATCCCTCTAAAAGATCAATAGCAGACCCCCTGAGGGTGAAACAGGGGTATATAAAACCAAAGTGTAACTAAACAAAACCAGAATCCGGACAAGGACGGATTCCAGATCGGATTCCGGAAAGTTGTAAGGAAAGATTCTGGATTGGATTCCGGAAAGTAATAAAGACAGATTCCGGAAAGTAGTGAGGAAGGATTCCGGATTGGATTCCGGAAGGTTATAAGGAAAGATTTCGGATTGGACTCTAGAAAATAATAGCAACCGGAAGAGAGTGAATCGTTGAGACGGATTGCTTGGGTGTGTTTTGGAAGAGATCTGGATATCGTTAGTTTGTAATAACACTAAGAATTCCCTGGGACAATATTTTGTGTTATCTTAGCACATCTTTGTGTTAAGGATACTTACGCCTAGACTGCGCATACAACAACTACCTGCATCTAATGTTCTGAAGGATGATTTTTGGCCAACTTCTGAAGTTCAAGCAACTCAAGTGGATCAGTTTGATGAAGACAGTGAAGACCATGAAGAGTTTGGAGAAGATGCTTCCTATGTTGGACCTTTACGAGGTCCCCCACAACCGTCTTTCAGGGTGATTTGGGATGTTTTTGATTGCTACTTCCTTGCAGTAAGGCCAACAGATGGTAACAGTCATCCAGTTTGGATTGCAAGGGCATTGTCTGATCCACATTGTAACCCTTGTAAGCCAAATTGTATGCGCATTCAATATTTCCGTCCAACATCAAGAGATGAGAATGTTCAAAACTTCTACACTGGATGGGACGATGAAAGAGGTTTGCGCTGGAAGGTTGATGAAACTAAACCACCATTTTGGCAGCATACAAACGCACCGACGATAGCATGGAAGTCTAGAATCCAGAAAGATACCATAGAATGCCTGATTAAGATTCCTGCTGCTCAAATTGAAGTCATCAAGCAAAGGTTGGCTTCAATTCCTTTGTCTTAAACGCGGCAATGGATTGTTGATTTTATGAGATTTTGACTACCTATCAGTAATATATTATTTTGTGCTATTTGGTGTTTAGATGTTTACATTAATTATGCTTTCACATGGTTGTGGAAGATTGATAATACTATGTTTTATCCTAGATGTGAGGTAGTAGTTTTAGATTTATGAATGTTTTGGTGTTGATTTCTATGTGTACAACTAGAGTTATGGATTTGTAGTGGTGAATATATGTTTTGGTAATGTATTTGCAATCTTTACATTGCAAATACAATATGTATACCATATTAATATATTTTGTATTTACATTATTATGTTTACATGGTTGTGAAATGAATGTAATTTATGACATGAAACAATGCAATGTTTGTTGAAGGACATGAATTATTTGCAAGACTCCCATTTTAATGGAAATTGCTAGTTTAAACTAATTAAATGAGTGATTATGGAGCTAAATTGTAGCCCATTTTCATTCACTCATTGTGCCTTCAAAAGCCTAATTTTATTTGGGAGGACAACATCCTCCCATTTTAACAAATATGATGTTTAGAGAATTAATGAGCTTCCCTATGCCTTGCACACCAATCCCACTGCTACCACTAAGTTGTCCCATATTCACACATAAACTACACAAATTATGCATATTCACACCACCCCTAGCATTCAATACTCCTGTAAAACCACCCCACCACTGAAACACCCCCGGCGATAATGTCCATGATAGAGCTTGCCAACAAACCAAACCAACCAACTAAATCAGTTCCCGTTATCAAAATCCACCTTCAATCTTGAATTCTGTGAATCCTTCATTCCCTCCATTCACATATCTCCCAAACTCTCCACGTCCTCCTATGCATCAGTATTCTCCAACTTCAAAATTGATCTCTTCCATTAATCAAATCCAATTTCCATCTGCATTGTACAAATCTACAAGTAGATAGACAATCATGGATGTGAACATCTACAAATAATAGACTCATATGGACAAAGTTCTCACTTTGGGAGAGCTTGACACTTTATGAATTTATTTGTCTGAGGATGATGCGGATCCCAAATCCGTCCCTAACACGTCATGTACCTCATCACCAATATTTTCAGGCTTGTATATCACATTTATCATTTTGAGCAGAAGAACTTGGAATAGAACCTGGTTGCTCAAAGGAAGAGACTCAAGCACGTGGAGACGTTGGCAACCTCAATGCACTTATAGGTACATAATCACCACGGCATATGCTTGGCTCTTCATCTCCCGTCTCAAAATTGGTCATTTTTTGTCCAATCACCACCTTTTATAACAAAGCACGTGCTAAAAGGCAATGGTGGCTATTCAGTCTAAAAAAAAACACAAAACAAAACCTGCACAAGCCACTGAAATCATCCCATCATCACCATATTGATTTAAATATAATAACCTCACTAACTAAAGATTTAAAAATCTATATAAATCAATCTCCTCGTGCAAGGAAATGAATGTCAGACGTTACCTCTGTCCCACAACTGGCAAGCTGCTCATGCAAATGTTGCAAGCAGAGATGTCACAAACTTATTCTCCAAAAACTGCTTAATGAAAGCCAACTATAAGAACGAGTGAACTTATTCTCCAAGAAACTGCTCAGTGAAAGCCAAATATGAGAACGATTGTATTTAAGTTTAATTTAGTAAATGGCTTTAGGATTGGTATTTTTGTTTAATATCTCCCTAGAAGATTGAATTAGACTTTAAGAGGACAAAAAAACACAATTGATTCTCTAGAATCCAGCATCTATATTAATTTTTGAATAATTTCAATAAAGACTTGGTGATTATTACAAATCATTCTCTATATGCCTGCATCATTCACAAGATTAGCGTTTTAACATGATTGAATAGATAATGCTACAAAAAATAATTTATAAACTCACAAACAAGATAACCAAATAAACCCCTAAGTGCTCCAATGGCCAGAAAGGCAAAAATGGCCACATCCATATTAGTGGGAGTTTGAATGAAAGTTTTGGAAGCTTCATAGAAGGTAACATAATGAATTAGCAAAAAGGACAATCATACCCTACGCTTCTTATTGACAAAAATATGTTTTGAAAGTTGACTATGATTGACTTTTAGCTGCCATAGTTACGAGGTAAAAGACCTGCTTGAGAAAGAAATATGGGCTCACCAGATGTAATCAATAGTGCATGTGAACTTCCCCATTCTTCCCTACCGCCAGGCTTTCCGTGCATGCAAGACAAGCAAATAAACTCACCAAAGCGCAGAAAACCTGAACATTCTATTGACACCTGCACAGACTACTGTTAAGACGATTGATTCTAGCAATGGACTAGCTAGCTAACTTACTTAGATCTCAAATTCCGCATGCTTTCGCACAGATGTACGACATTTTTGTACCATTTGAAGAGCCGATTCCGCAACCTTAATTACAACTTAAATTATTATTGAAATTATTTGATTATTTATTGAAACAAATGAAACGGAATTTGATTAACTTAAATTATTTTGAAACTTCACATCTTGAGCAATGGTTATATATAAGTCTTCAAAAAATCAATAGATTGATTTGCCATTCTTGCTTTGAAGACAGAGCCGTGCAAGAAATTAATGCACCACATTGCTATAGACAATTTGAAATTTCTCTTTGCTAAAACAGAGATGAAAATTACTGGCTCTTTTCCCAAAGATGATCTATGTGCAATGAACGAGGCCCAGATAAGTGATTTCAACACCAACTAGGCAAGATTACTGTGATCTTTGTACCATCAAACTAGTCTTGATCTATAGTATTGTGCCCATAGACAAACATTTGCACAAACAATTTAGAAATGGAACCACTGTATTGACATTGCTGGATAAAGTCAAGGTATTGGTAGCATATATTTACAAACTGCAAAACCAATGAAATTCCATCTCATCTGTTTCCAAAAAAAAAATTGCAAAACAATATATGCAAATGAGTTGGAATTCTAGATGGATTATGGCTATTCATGGTTCAGCATCTTCCTCAAAGTGTGTGCTTTTGTAACTGAAAGTTAAGGATATCAGCACCGTCAGTGAAGGGAACATAGGCAATCATAATGGCAAGTTTGGTCTTTAGATGTCTCACCTCATATCAGTTAATAAGAGCTTTTGCTCCTATGTGTAAGTATTCCCTTCAAAGCTTGTACCTGCAAGTTGTACTTAATTAATTCTTGAAAGCTGTTTCAAATGAATCAACATCATAAAAAGTGTCTCTGTAATTTATTTATTTATTTTTTTGACAGAAATGAAACGGATGCCTCCATATGTTTATACTTAAAGGTCTTGCAATTGGAAAAATGAGACAACCACAAAATTGCTGGATGGGCAATTACTGCTCAACAAACACACCAAGAATGAGTTGCATATCCCCATCATGCACAGGATTGATTTTGACAGTTACAAAACTACAAACAAAAGAATCCAGATTCTTCTTTAGAATTCAGATTCAAGATAATTGTTGTGCAGATTTTTTACCCAAAATTACTGGTCACACAGCTTGTATGAAACCTCTATTTCCGAGTATGTGCTTTACATTCAATTAACAAATAACAGATAGTCTCTTCTAAGCAAAAAAAAAAAAAAAAACTTAACCGTAAGGAAATGGAGAGCCGACTAAGCTTAGCATCTCCAAAACTAATCGCTTCTAGAAAACAATGATAAACGGCCTTTGTATTTATAAAGCTTCTTTCATGCGTTGCTTGATTAACTCCCTTGTTCCGCAATCCCATGTTCTAGACACAAGAAGTGGTGCTACTCAATGAAAACTGGCATAACCTAATCCAAATTGACAATTTGCACCACAGCCAGGGTCACTTGTGAAACCTCATACAATAGGAACCCTAAACCTGACGATGGCCATCAAATGACGTGTTGCCATACTGTAGGACCAATCATCACGCATTGGAATTTGCAAGACAACTGTCGTGCTTGAGGCTCACAATTTGAGACGAGAGGCAGCTTCAAATATAAACAGACCATTAAGTAGCTCAATTGACCGCTAGGCGAAGGTGAGTTCAAAAAGAGACCGGTGGACGACATTGCTCTTCAATTTTCTACATTAAATAGTAAAATTAGGTTTTCTAGGCCTCACGAATTTCTTGACAGTCCACATTATTATATAAGTAAGGCCATATTCATTAAAATGAGAAAATGTTGAGTCTCAATTTAATTATGTGACTAAATTTAGTATGCAAAAGGATTCATTGACTTGAGATTCTTCAATAAAATGAGACTATACTATACCGAAAGAACTAAAATCTATTGTACAAACAAGAAGTTGCACCAATCTATGTCACTTTGCACACTACACATTACATTACACATGTTTGTTTATGTGTCCATTTTAAAGATCACGTATTTTTTTGAATCTCTTCGGATAGACTCCGTTGGCACTTTTTGTAGGAAAGGGTGTTCGAAGGATTTCCATGACATTTGAACAAAGATCATCAATGACAAACAGTTAGCTATTTAAGATTGTCTCTACAACATTTTCACACACATAGGAACCAAAATTCATAATTTTTGGAACAAATGCAAAGTAAACCTACATATGACCTTCCTACCTAATTCAATGTAATTCTTTTTTTTAAGCATAATTATCATTAAAAAAGAACCTATCAACTTCTAGAACTCCTCACAAACTCTTTTTTTTTCTAAGTTTTTTCCTTTTATATATATATATATACATCTATATATATGTACTAATATTTTTTTATTTTAGCTATTTAAAAGACTAAACTACAAAGTAATTTTTAACACTTCTAATGGCTTCCTATGCCTACAACCTATTCATCTCCATGCCTAGGATGCATCGTTTCCTTCAGCAACGGCATTGGCATCCATGGACTCTTTGATGATGCAAATTTGAGTTTAAGGAATTTTGATGCACTGATTTGAGGTAGCTGCTCTCACACGAGGCTTCCAATCTATCATTAGGGTATCCGTATGATTCCAACTCGTGGAGACGTCCTTGTCATCACACCATAAATTCCCTTGTTTCGTGTCCCATCCAACATATGTATTCTCGTCAATGTGCTCAAATGACACAAGCGTCATGTACTGCAAGTGAATGGAATTGACATGGCCCAAGTCTGGACTAGGGTTTGTCAGTGCCCTTGCAAGCCAAAACAGATGGAGGTCACCATGAACAGGATGCACTGCAACAAAGAAATAGCATACACATCACGGCCTACACGAAATGAAGAACAAGGATGGTCACGCCTTTCCCAACAAAGGGTGCATCCTCCGCAAACTCCTCACGCATAATGCCATTGTCTTCATACTGGTCTGCTTTTTCATCGGCGATTATTGAATTTGGCTAGAATCCATTTAGCAATATATCACAAGGCACCAATGGTTCATGCAGAGCGCTTCTCACACCTTTCTAATACTTCATCACTACCGCATGTTTCCTCCGGAACTCCCCAGACAAGTCTTGATTAGCCATTGTACCCCACAAAGCAATGTATCCGTTTAACCCCTTACAAACATCATCAAAGCAACGCATCAACTGCGGTGCCAAAGGTAATGGACTACCCCAAGGAACTATGGGTCATCCATCTACTGTCTCCTTCTACAAACAAATTCCTCCTCCTCTTTTGGCAACCAATCCACGTTTGTATAAAGAATTTTGTACTGCATTAAGGGCCACCCATTCAAATCTTTATAGAACTTGAATTGTTGGGCTTGGAAATGACCCTACAGAGAGTCATTGCCTGTATGCAAGCATCCTTCCACGTACCGTTTGAAATCAGGGACCTCTTCGATGAGATGCGGAATTGCGCATTGCGTTTCACAATCCATGAACGACTTTATGAGCCTTGGAACTATGAGGTAATCATTTGGCTTCAACGTGCTGCTCCAACGACCAAACAGAGCATCGATGTCCTCGTGAGTGTGCCCAACAATAAGAAAATTGATGTATACCTTGCAAAAAATGGCTCTATATACAAGGAGAGAGCAGAATGCAAAACCCATTGATTTTTGTTGTCTCCTGCGACATTTTCAAGCTGTAGGACCAATGTCGGAGGAAGACACTGGGGTTGTACCACCTGTTCAGGACAAGGGGGAAGGGATTCCACACAAATCTTTGAGCCTTCCAACACGGCTTTTGACAATGGATGAATCAGATCCTGAAGGGGAAACAATTGACGCGAGGAAAATTTCAGTTCAGACTTAAGATCTTGTAGCAATTTTGCAATGGAGCCGACTGTGTGGTTGGAGTCCGTCGGGAAGATGTCTAAGCCATATTGTGCATATCTCACGTCTCTATGACTATGAGCAATCATGCCAGTGATAGCAATGGGCAACTTCACAAAAGAATCGATGCCCTTGTTCTTGTAAGAATAAAGGAGAGAAGCCGTCTTCAAATGATCCATCTTGTCGTGAATTATGGTCAAAATCTTCTCCGGATACTTGTCCGACATCATACGGTTTCTATAATACAGCTCCCTGTGTACTTCTTGTCCAGCGAGGTGGACTCTTAACTTTGTAGTCCAAACTTCTTGCGCACATGAACGTGGAGTGCAAGCAGCCCTCAGTTGCTTAAGTTTATCACATGTTGCACATCGAGCAAAATTGTCACCACGTGCTTTGGGAGCGTATTCTGAAAAAGAAGCTTGCCGGATGTTGCTCAATTTGCTCTCTGAAAGTGGTCGCAACTGAAACATCGACTTGAAGTTGTTAATCTCTGGAAAATGGGCCCTCCATTGAAATGACAAAGGCAAGACCATGGACGGAACTTTCTCCCCAGACTGAAGATTCCTAGATTTGTGAGGCATTGGGTTTGATTTCCTCTCGACAATCAATCAAAGTGTGACTGTTGCTTGTAATGTATGAGTTCGTGGCTTCTTCAAGTTAAGATTACCATGGTGCAACGACTGCTTATCGTCTTTCGACATCTCTTTGTACCTATGGAAGGTAGCCTGCAATATTCCATGGATTTTGTACCAAGCAGTGGGACAAACTTCATGATGTGACAAAGTGATCATGTCCTTTCCATTAGCATCAGGGTGGATTTGCTTGTCCGCGGTAAGGAAACGCGATTTCCGTAATTTCACCCTGCCATCTACATGAATGAGGGATCAAATGGCTTGAATCTGCCCACGGAGAAACGGCTGCAAGCAGTTTTTTGGGCAACAATACATGGTAGACACCTTAGTAATTGCCTGCAGGGTGCGGAGGGCTCCTTTTTTGGGAGGGCTACTCAGTTTTTTCCTCTCTTGAGAACTCTTATAAGACCAAACTCCAGCCCGAACACGCCACGTTGATGCATTCACGACGGCCATGTACAGAAACATCTTATCATGGTCATACAAGCTAACACCATTTAGATAGGTCCTTGAAATGGGCCAGGAGTGCATTGACCACATCCACTGAGACGGAACATCGGCTTTGCAAAGGAATTCTGTTATTTGAACTGCAACCCGGTCGTCTCCAAGCGGTTTCCCATCCATGTCAATGATGAGGCCTGCATCAATGCTATGGCAAATTTCCCTCGCCACTTCCTTTCCAACTTCATTTCTGAGTGTCACGCCCTTGGTATACCATGAACAACGAGGGATGCCCTCGCAAGGCGCAACACCCTCTGGCAAAGATGGCATCGAATCTGCAAACTCGTTTGCAGAAAGATTGTCCTTTCTGCACATGACATCAAACAATTAGTAAATCATGAGATAGACTCAAAGAGAAACTGATGAAATACTTTCCTACAGTCTCACTATTTTATCTTAGATACGAAGATAATCCAGCTGGGATTTGTTTGTACAGTCCTACTATTTTATCTTAGACTCAACAATAAACAAGTGGGTTACATTCTTAAAGTATGGTTATTTTATCTTGGACTCAAAGACAAACTGGTGAAACACGTTCCTACAGTCTCACTATTTTATCTTAGACTCAAAGATAATCCAGATGGGATTTGTTCGTATAGTCCTACTATTTTATCTTAGACTCGACAATAAACAAGTGGGTTACATTCTTAGAGTATGGTTATTTTATCTTGGACACAAAGACAAATTGATGAAATACGTTCCTGCAGTCTGACTATTTTATTTTAGACTCAAAGATAATCTAGCTAGGATTTGCTCGTATAGTCCGACTATTTTATCTTAGACTTGACAATAAACAAGTGGGATACATTCTTAAAGTATAATTATTTTATCTTAGACTCGAAGACAAACTAATGAAATATATTCCTACAATCTGATTTTTTTATCTTAGACTCAAAGATAAACTGATGAAATACGTTCCTACATTTTGATTATTTTATCTTAGACTCAAAGATAAACCAGTGGAATACATTTATAAGGTCTTACTATTTTATCTTAGACTCAAAGATAAACTGATGGAATACGTTCCTACAATCGCAATATTTTATTTTAGACACAAAGATAAGTTACAGGAAGAAATTCTATTCGTGGCTTGGGCATATGTAAAGATAATATCATTATTGGGAGAGTATTTGAGATTTGATAAGAGGTGTAATCTTAGGCCCATGTATGATGTACCCTATATAGTTTATCCTTGACTCGAAGATAATTTAGCCTTTCTATCGACAGGATACTAGGAAATGCTATAAGTTCTATCTGAAGAATTCTCATTTTGTTTATATAGATACATTTATCTTTGAGTTGAAGATAATCTACACTTCGCCTTTGGATCTTCATTGTTATTGTGGTCACAATCCTATATTCTGAAACATTGGTAAACAACAATTATTCTATTAGTCATTATATTAGAGAGTCAGGTTTATCTTTGAGTCAAAGATAAGTGTGATGTTGACCCTAGTGTATTAATATCCTTGATCCGAGGATAATCTATAATGCGTATCCCTGAATGAGAAGACATTGATTCCGCTATTTGCGGCGTACATTTTGGTGATTACTATCTACGTAAAAATCAATATAGAAGTAGACAATTGCACACTCTCCTAAAACAACACTGAAGACAATCTCATCAAAACCAAGGACATTGAACGCAACATGGAATGCAAGTGCAGCTATGCAGAGCCAAAGCATTGGCACTCAGGAACACTCAACATCAAACAGAGATAATTGAATAACATGCAAAACAATGCGCTTACGAGAATGAGTGCGAAACTGAGGCCCACAAAGGGTACTAGTTTCACAAATACTAACAAAAATAGCGAAGTATAAATTCCTAGTCCACGCCAGAGCAATGTTTGCTAGGGCAATACAAGAGAAAAATGAAGCAGAACTGGATTGAGGAAAGATGGGGCTTGCGGGGAGAGAGACAATGCTCGATGGCGGGAAAATATTGGAAAAAAGTTCTGGAATTCAAACCCTTGAAAACTTTTTGGGCCTAGGGGGGAAGTATTTCCTCGGTTTAGGGTGCGTTGACATTGAAAACTTCCATGAAAAGGTAAGCGGCAGGACTAACAATGTACTTTTCTATATTTAAAAGGCAGTCTTCCAAGTTGCCAACCTTTTGTAGATAGGGGGGATTCTACTTTACATGAATAGGGGGAATAAATAGGGGAATTTCACTTTAAAATTCTTTTGGCAGCCACATTCTCTTTGAGAATGTCGGCATTAAATATTGGGAATGTCAGATACTCCCTGACTTGGTACTTGTCCAACTCCAGAGTTGATCGTGGCTCCCTATCTTGGACCCTTTGCATTAATTGTTTTCTTTTTTAAGATTGGTCTAAAGTCTTTATTTGCGATAGGTGGCAGCACAAATTACTCACATCATGCGGCTAATATACAGCGGCCAACAAGAATGGAGTAATTTTATTTAATCCATTTATAGGGTTGGGTGTTTTAGAACCTAGGGTTTAGGATTTAGGGTTCAAATTTCTAGGGTTTTTAGGGTTTAGGTAACCTAGGAGGGTGGGAGGAACATCCTCAAAGCAAGGCTCTTCCTATGCTTTCCAAACATTATAAGACTAACAATCATTTCATTCTAGACAAGATAGATATCCATCCTATCAAATCATGAATCTCACCAAACTTCCACCAATAATATATATATCTTTCCAAAGTTTATACATCCCACATGGATCCAATCAAAATCACTACATGGCAAAAATTACAGTATAGAATTAGGTCTCTAAGGCCTAATCAAACTAGCATGATAATATACATAATCATGTATAATTCATCATATTTTTCCCAATTGCAAACCACCATAATCTTGGAAAGAGACTCCTTGATAAAATAGTCTAAGAAGCCATGAATCTCACCTTTCCCCATGACAAACACCACACATAAAATGAGGCATTAGTTGCAGACAAGGTGTCTACAATTCACGGCAGTTTGTTATCATTATCACAAAAACTAAAAAACCAAGAGAGCTCATCACATCGAACAAGAAAATGGTAAATTGAATAATACAAAAATGCAAAAGAATATCTCAAATCCAGAACCTGGGAGTCCGCCATTCTTGTCCCAGGTTGAACAGCACACTCAATCACGACAAACTCAGGCCAAAAGTGTAGCAAAAGGATGGTGTAAAGATCAAGTGTATGGGCCCAGTTTGTAAAGCCTAATATATACTCAAGTTCAATCAGTTGACCTGGCCATGTAAACCGATGAACTAGCTCCTAATTAGTCGACTTGGCCTCACTTGATCTGTGTTGGCCTTACTTGTCACATGTTTTAGCCGTCTAAACGGGACTCTGACAAACTAGTACATTCTCGTTGTGCCAAGTTAATTTCCACTAAACTTGATTAACAGGAGTACTTGGACTATTGTGATGGGTAACTGTTCATTTAACACCTATTCCTTACAGTTAGGACCATGGGATTAAAGGGAGGGAGGGAGGGAGTGTGGGATAATTAAATCATCTATACAACCTCAAATTAGCACTAAATTTCTTTTAGTTGCTAATTAAATTAATCACATATGCTCATAATTTTCAACATGAGCTTTTTTTTAAAACATGACTCCCATTTGTCATTTTCTTTTCTTTTATCTTTTTTCTTTCCTTTTTCCAAAGCATGATCAAATACATGAACTTTGTCATAAGGAAACCCATGACATATTCATTTAAATAACATGACTTAGTGTTTGGGGTTTAGGGTTTAGGGAATAAGGCTTAAAGGTATTAGGCATGTTATTAAAAATCCAGATTATATTTAAACAAGAATGCAATTTATGATTTATTTGAAGTTATGAATATAAAATGAATGATTACGGTTTTCTAATTCAAGATTTTTTGCAGAGGTACCCACTTAGGATTTAGGGAATCAGGCTTAAAGGTATTAGGCATAGTATTAAAAATCTAGATTATATTTAAACAAGAATGCAATTTATGATTTATTTGAAGTTATGTATATAAAATGAATAATTATGGTTTTCTAATTCAAGATTTTTTGCAAAGGTACCACTTAGGATTTAGGGAATCAAGCTTAAAGGTATTAGGCATGTTATTAAAAATCCAGATTATATTTAAACAAGAATGCAATTTATGATTTATTTGAAGTTATGTATATAAAATGAATGATTACGGTTATCTAATTCAAGATTTTTTGCCAAGATACCCACTGCAATCTCGGCTTCTTGTACTATTAAGGGCTATTGGACATGTGTC
The DNA here is from genome assembly GCA_963969595.1 of Neckera pumila. NCBI lineage: Eukaryota > Viridiplantae > Streptophyta > Bryopsida > Hypnales > Neckeraceae > Neckera > Neckera pumila. Next base: position 72,274 of record OZ018418.1, on the reverse strand, counting down.
TCAAATACACTAGATCTTGGAGAAAAATTCACACTAGAAATTCATTTAATGAAATTGTATAGTAGATTTAGATAATTCAAAAATTGTTTGATGTCATACTTGTTAGGCACGTGAATGTCAAATTTTTGTGGTCTTCAATTCTTTAGATGTAACATACAAAAAGATAGCTTAAAGATTTTTTTAGTTTTCACCTCCTTTATGTGTTGTAATTATCCAATCCTAAATGATATTGTTGTGTTTTCTTTTTGTATGCGTTTTTTTATATTTCTAGTTTGAATTTGTACAATTACAATTAAAAACAAACAAACTAAACTTACCAAAATGTTAGCTTCTTATTTATCTAGAGAGAAAAATGAATTGAACTTATCAAAATGTAAGCCCTTGAATGGGAGTTTAGGAGTTCAGATTAGTTTACTTCGACCTTTTAAATACAGAATGTAGAAAGTATGAATAGTGATCAATTATGTCTTTTTGTTATACCTCACAGTTACAACAACATGCATTATTAATAGGTTTCTTTTCTTTTTTTAATATGGCTACATCAATTTGTAGATGTAGGTTCATTAAGATATGAATATAAAAGATTGAATGTAAATGGAATATAGATTTGAAGTCCATTAAATTTTTTCATTTTCATTTTAAATAAATCAATTTATTTTCAATATATTTCTTATTTAAATTTGGTGATAATGTATAATAATTTATGAAAGACACTGAAATTTTTAAATTTTGGTTGAAAGGAAGAATTACAAAATAGTACTATCTTCACTTCATTCCTAACATTATTTATAAATCAAAGTTATTTAGTGCACCACAATGAAATTATCAAAGTTATTATATGATCATGTATTTTTGTTTGCATCGATGTAGAGCCCATCAGTCATTGTTGCTTAGAGTGATTATGATTGCCATTAAAAAAGATTTTATAAATCAAATGATGTTTGCCCTCATTCCTTTAGATGCTATGAAGTTGTCATCATGACTTTTTTAGAGTGCTTGCTTGGTACTCAAAGATCCTATGTATAATTATGAAGAAAAAAATCCTACAAATTAATATAGACTTATAAAAATTCAATATATATAAAAAACACTTGAAGCTATGAGGACTAAAGGCCTTCAACGATATGTTGTAGAACCTCTCTTCTAAATTCAATAATGAAACAAGTTCCTATTTTACCTATCAAAAAATATTACTGATTCAAATTAAAAAATTAAAAAGTAACTAGAGAAAAAGGAATTAAAAATAAGTCATGCCATGTAGTTTATGGAACTCAGTCCCAAATGTCATACATTTAGTTAATGACAATTGAAGAAGGAAAAAAATGTGCAAGTTCTACAAATTAATGCCCCCCCCCAAGTAGAATTTGAAATTTGAAATTGTTTACCAAATTTATATACACGAGGAAAGCTTTCTTTATCATTCCATTTTGATTGTAGATACAAAAGTTAATATGACAATTTTAAGTTTTGGATAGCTTGCAGGTAGTTATGGAATCTCTATTCTAAAATAAACTTTGAAGTTCTTTATTTAATTCAATTTTCAATACTTTTGGAAAAAAATAAATACATAAAGTGTGCATTGATTATCTGAACATTACAACCATTGGGAATCTTGGAATATTTCCATTGCATGAATACATTGTTAATAATTTAGTATTTCTAATCGTTCTCAGCTTCTTTCTACTTACTATTATTTTCTTGTATGTTGTACAATTTCCAGAAACTGATACTTATACTAAAAATGGTAGTTCTAGAGCGTTCATGGTGAAAACATAGTAAAATTAAACCTTTAGAGGTTAAGGTCAACAATAGTATTTATAAGAACCATTATCCTTCAACTCAACAATGACACGATTTTGTATTTAACCTACTTAGTATTCTTGATCTACATTAACCTAACTGAAGATGATGTAATTTCACTTTATACCTATGTTTATAAATAATGACTTATATTGAACTTCTGTTATTTCATATTTTTTTGTAAAAATGTAGTTTTTACACTTTCAAATAATTAAGAGAATAAATGCTTCCCCGAAATAATATATTAATATTCAATCTTCACAAATGAGCTGAAACAAAAGTTTTTTTTTTACTTGTAACACAAAAAGGCAAGATTCAAATAACTAATGAAAATGCTTAGAAGAAAATGTGAATTAATTGTTCAAAGAAAACAATTCTTCATACAAAAGATCCCCAAATCATTATTAGTGGAATTCTGTTTTCTTAGTTCTTACAACTTACCTTCATTCCTAAAAAGCTGGCTAATCGGATAAATAGATCTAAAAAACTAAAAGTAACAGATAATTTTGATTTTATGATAAAAAAATACACTTCTGTGAAGAGGCCTATTATTCTAAGTTCTGGATAAGATTTTTCAATTAAAGAGAAAGAGCAACTTAAATAGTAGACCATTCAATCCCTAGGAAATGCACAAAGTTTCACCCAATTAGAGTTTCAGGTATCTACTATATCTTTTATTGAAAGAATTTTTGTTTATAAAATAATGTCCGTAGTTAGTAAAATAATGACTATTCTATACATTCATTTGGTATGATCAGTTACCTTTTCTTCCATATTCAATTTTGTGTAAGAGCAAGGGTTCTAATTTTATTTTGAAAACATTTAAATAAATAAAAAATGAGTTTACTTTAGTATTTATAAAGTAAATCAAGCTCCTTGTTGTTCACACCAAAAAAAGCTCCTCATTATTCACACCAAATGAAGCTCCTTATTCAATGAATTCAAAATGAAAAATGATTAGATATTAACTTCATGTGAATATTGTTCTACATTTATTAAAATTCACTAAATTACTAGTACTATAAAGAATAAAAAAAAATTCATTTTTTTAAACAATACAAAATTTCCAGATTTTTATAAAGTTCCAACACAATTTTATAGGAAATAAAGCATTCTATGAAGTATCAAAATATCAACAGTTTAGAAGTGAATTAAAATAGAATCCAAAGAAATTAAGTACCCTAATAGTCCAAAAAATGAAATGAAAATAGGAAGTAGAATTTATATATGTATATATGAAAGTGGAAATTTTTGAATCATTCATTCTTTTTTAATATTGAGAAGGAACTCATCAGAAGATCTATTAGAGGTTATTTCTGGAATATCCTTGATTGACCTTCATTTTTAATATTTTTGGAATTTAAAAAAAAATAAGATACATATAGTTTTTTACAACATTACAATCCTTGGGATTGGACATTTTCTAATTCAATAACTACATTCTTGAGAATTTTGTAATATTGGACCATTCTCCAATCTCCACTATTTAAAACCACCCACCTATCCACTCCAAAAACTACCAATTGCTATAAATCCTAATTTCTGCAAAATTCACATTCAAAATACAAATGCATCAAAAATTCACTCACTCACTCCTAGTTCCAAACTTTAAACCCATTTTTTTCATCATTTAGGTAGCCACATTCCCAATGATATAAATTTCACTCACTCACTCCCAGTTCCACTTCCTCTCCATTTTTTCCATCATTCTGGTTTGCCACATTCCCAATGATATAAATATCACTCTCTCACTCTTGATTCCACTTCCTCCCCATTTTTTTCATCATTAAGGTTAGCTACATTTCTAATGATATAAATCTCACTCACTCACTCCCGGTTCCACTTCCTCCCCATTTTTTTCATCATTAAGGTTAGCCACATTCCCAATGATATAAATCTCACTCATTCACTCCCGGTTCCACTCCCTTTCCATTTTTTTATCATTAAAGTTAGCTACATTTCCAATGATATAAATCTCACTCACTCACTCCCAGTTCCACTTCCTCCCCATTTTTTTCATCATTAAAGTTAGCCACATTCCCAATAATATAAATCTCACTCATTCCCTCTTGGTTTCACTCCCTCCCCATTTTTTTCATCATTAAGGTTAGCCACTCCCAATGAAAAAAATGATTTCTCCCAAAATAGAAATTTAAAATCATATAATTCTATATTTATATATATCTGATAAGCTTTGATTTCATTATAATCAATGAGTGAATTCCAAAAATTCTGAGGACTTTTAACCCCTAAAGGACCAACATGCGTTTTTTGGCAACATAGAAAATTTGGGCAGGTACGTGTGACTAGAGATTTGCATAATTTGGGCTGAAATTTTTATAGAAGGTGGGGATAAGGAATATCTTTCATATGCACTAATTTTCATGACATTTGGAAATACAAGTCAAAAGTTATAGCCTATTCTGTTGTTTGTTTTTCAACTCGGGCAGTCCGGGCAGATAAAAAAAATCACTTTTTTCAAAATTAAAATTTGGAATTGGTTTATGAGATTTATATATACGTGTAAAGCTTTGAATCATTTCATTTTGATCAACGAGTCAATTGTTATGAGGATTTTTAGTTTGCGGGCAGTTATGAATTGTCTATTCTAAAATAAAATTTGAAGTCGTTTATTTCACTCAATTTTCAATATTTTTCAAAAAAAATAAAATTATAAAATGTATATTGTTTATTACAACATTGCAACCATTGGGATTGGCATTTTTCAATTCCATAATTAACTTCTTAACAATTTAGTGTTTTGAACCATTCTCTACTTCTTTCTACTTACTATTTTTTTCCTATATGTTGTACAATTCCAAATAGTCTGAAAACTTTCAAGCATGTAGCCAACTTGCTCTGAAGAATGAATCCAAAGAAGCACAACCATTTTGGAATTTTTTCATAATAATCTGACCTTGTGAAGTGCAGTTGCCCGATTTTTTGCAGGGCCAGAAAAAAGACTTTTGCCACTTCAAACTCTAGTATCTTGCAATCTACACAATGGAAATTTCTGAAATTTCTTCCACATATTCTCAAACTAGAGTACTACAAGATCCTAAGGTTACATGTGTTCAAAATTGATGTTTTTCAAGAATTTGGTACTTGTACTAGAAATGGCAGTTTTGGAGCATTTTGGGTGAAAACATAGTCAAGGAACTTTAGGGGTTAATTTGCGGAAAGCTATGAGGACTTCAAATTATGCCATAAGTGTACATAACTTTCCACGAGTTAAAGGAGCTCAAAAGTTCCAGGAATTTCTGCAAAGTGCATTACATTGCATACAGAGTATGTAAATCTGTATCCTCTAAATTTGATTCTTAAAAAGCAAGGTCTTCTATAGTATTAGTGAACTTCATTTATTCAACTGTATTAATCTTACAAACATTTACATTTTCATTAATGAGATGACATTCATGAGGAGTTTTCATTTGAGGATAGTTCTGGAATCTCTATTCTAAAATAGATTGAGACCTCATTCTTTTAACTGAATTCTTCATATTTTACATACAAATGTAATCTAATTGAACAAGGAATTGATAAAAGAAAATTTAGGTGTTTCTAGAATTTTGTTTCACAAATTTGTATTAACCAAGACGTTTGGGCCTTGGAGGTTCTACAATATACAAAACAATGAAATCAATTTGCCTTTACAATTGGATTGCTATGTGCAAAGAAAGTTGTTGTAGAAGCTATCAATATAAAAAACATTTCTACAAATATTTCCATTTGTACACATATAATTTCAAAAGTCTCAAATACAACAACACTTAAATAATTCAAAAGTACAGCATTTTTGTATTGTAACAGACAATATTCATGTATAATTGTCTAATTGTTTCCCTTTCCGGTCCTAACTCTAAAATTAGAAACACAACAACACCAAAAACTACAATTAGACCTTTTTCTCCTTTTCCAATCCATCCAACTATCCGATTGGGTCTGATCAACTCATATACACTCTTACTCTCATCCAGTTTAATTTTACCTCTGTTTCACCATTAAAGGGTTTGCTACATGCTTTTGAAAGTGGCAAGCCCGCCACTCCTTCTGTGACTTATAGTAGGTGAAGACCCACTTTTCTATCCTCCAATCTCCTACACTAATCCGGATCCAGTTTGATCCCTCACAGCAATCTAGAGAACTCTCTGGATCACAGGTCACGCAAAATCCTCCCGTACAATCCTCTCATACTACAACAACCTTGGCGCCAAGTTCCATCTGTACAAAGTCAAGTGGTTACAAGTGTACCCGTCCGTTTTAACATCAACTAAAGCTTTTCCGTTTACCAACTAGGGCAGCAAGATCTCTCAGGAGATCGGACACTCAACCGGATTTCCCACCCAAGAATTCTAACGCGACTAAAAAATCCCTTCCTATCCGCCTAGCCTAACAACGGCTTTCTCGCCCTGAAACCTAAACCTTAGCAGTGCTGAGGAATTGAAATCCACTCCCAACTCTTTAACTAACCACTCACTTGCATATAAGATCAAAATAAGAACACTAAGGGGAGAAATTACTCCCAAACCAACTTGCGCCTTCCTAACTCCTTGCCATACAGCCCTGCCACACTCGGGAGAGACACACAACAAGAAGCCAATAGAAAGTACAAACAAAATTTAGGCAAAAAGACTCCCTAGCTCTTAGGTAGGGATTGGCTTTATATACAGCTAATTACAAAGGCAAAAAGGCCCCAAAAATCCCACGCGGAACTTCCAGTCTGACCCTAACCGGTCAAACTGGATCAACATCCGGTCTGGTCCATCATATCTTACACTTAACAAAATTAATTCCTACCTACTCTGCAACTCCCTCACCCAACGTAGGACTTTTGGGTTCCGCTAGTAATTGGTCAAAGACCTCCTGCAAATTCCTGCTCCGCTTCCCGGCTGCAAGATTCGGAAGATCCAATCCTGGTGATGAATCCAGATGAATTGTTTGTCCAAGTGCAAGTCCTTGTCCACTCTTCTTCGATTCGGGAGTTTGATCCTTACCTTCCCTTGGATTAGATCCATCCAGAATCAAATCCGGCATCGAGAGATCCAAAAGATGGACCTCTTTGGAGTACATGGATTTGGTCAGCTTCTGGTTGCTCACCCCCATCCGGTCTGTTGCCACTTGTGCCGCCACCATTGCCATTTCTACGCGCTTGGTAAAATCGGTTAGGATCCAAACTATCCATGAACCGAATACTTTCTTCTCCTTGTGTACTCCCTCGTCAAATAGTTTCGCCTTGACAACGGCGGATCCGAGTTCTCCGAAAGTGTCCTTCACCATCTGTGCTACCTTCTGCGTCACTACTGCCATCTCTCAAACGGCGGCCTTGTCTTCTTTGAAGGTAAACATCTCTACCTTCAACGCGTCAACCTCCTCCTGAAGTCGGCAAATCTCTGCTTCCTGCTTCCGATACTCAACCAGATTGGTGATGCATAGCCCTACCTTCAATGGCAGCTTATTGTCCACAGGTGCATCCACCAACTTTTTGATTTTGGTGAGGGTCCTCTTCTTGACCTCTCAATCCGCTCATACGCGTAGAGGATGGTGATCAATTTATTGAATAGATCTTCGAGACCCGATTCCACCGGTTCCGCCTTCTCCTCTTTTGGTCCCGTGTCTAGAGTAGACTAGTCGGCAGGAGGTGTTCCTCTCCTACGAGGAGGCATCGTCTTTAGTCGCTTCTTCCGCCTAAGGTGCTCTTCCTCATCTTCTTCTTCCGTCTCTAGTTCGGATCCAGATCCCTCCTCGGGTTTCTCATCCGTCTCCGACTCCCCATACTTCAAGACAATTTCTTGAGTCCTCCATGTCTTCTTCTCTGTCTTAGTGAGGAGTTGGTTGCGCTGGTAGAGGTGAAAGAGGTCGGGACACAAGGGAGTGGCCCTACTCTTTTCAACTCTAGTAACAAGCTGGGACACCAGATCGGAAAAGATCCGGGCCTAGTCCACTTTTTGGTCCCCGCTCAGAGCTCCAAAAATAGTATTGCCGATGGTCATCGTCACCCTCGTAACCTCGTTGGCTTCTCCGGGTGGACAATCGGAATCAGGAGAAGGCGGCGGTGGCGATTGTCTTCACAATCATCGATCGCATATCCGTCCTTCGGGCTTGGTTCTATCCGAAACTTTTCATGGACGAATTCATCCTTCTGTCTTGCCATTTCTAAACCACCTAATCGGAAGTTATAGACCTCTCTCCACCTCTCTTCCGTCCATTTGGTTGGATGCCTCCAGATGATATTGTCAAATTGATTTGACAATTTCCCTAATATCTCTCTCACCATCCGCTCTTCTCTAAATCTTCACGGTTTGTCCATCAACCCTAAACAATCCATTGTGCTGAGGTCCTCCATGAGTTGGGTTCTTGCCGATTCCTCAAAGGGGATGATCGGAACCACCTTCCAAGCTTAACCTCGGTTGTGGAGGAACTGGGTGCTCCCGGTCTACTCTTACAAAGCAGGGGCATGGACACAGATTTGACTAGCCGGATCCTTTCTTGTTCTACCTCACCCTCTCCTAGCCGCACGTCCCGTTCCTCACTTTCTCTCATCCGATCTCAACCGGAAAACAAAACAAAACCTGCAGCACACACAATCTTGACCTCTCACGCATTCACACTTAAATTCTCACGCACACAACGGCTCCGGCATAGACGTAGACGTAAAAGCTCTCAAGGTCAGTTCCAAAAATTGAGGAAAGTAAAGGGGTGAAAACGGGGAAGACCAACCTTTATATAGTCCCAGGACCCACACTGATCATCATGACCACTTCCGATCCAGTCCTTAGCAATCTGGTTCAACCCTAATCCAATCCGAGATAAGTTCCAGATATGATTTCGCTCTTGAGTGCTAATACTTTGACTAGATCAGATCCAATTTACCCCTTACTACATTAGCTTTGTTTATCTCCAGTCTTCTTCTGCCTTTTAGTCAAATTTGGATCCTAATTACTAGTTTCCGTTCCAACTTCTAGGTAAGCAAGAAAAAACCAAAAATTCTGGTTGCGACACCTATCGTGGCCATTGCCTCTGCTTCCACCTTCGCTAATCCCTCTGCCTTCTCCCTAGCTTCCTTTGCGGTTCCCACCTATGCTGGTCCCTCTGCCTTCCCCTTCACTGCCACCGCAGTTTCCACCTCGGCCACCACGGCGGCCTCTTGATCTACCCCGCCCGTCGGAAGCTGGTAGTATCTCATTAGTAGCTGGGTGTGTTTGTACTGAGCTTCCACTCCGTTTTTTAGCTACACGCCGCAAATACTTCTCTAGTCCTCAAAAAATGAAACTAACAATTTGGGACGTTGTCATGGCGTCTTGCTTCTTCTTTGGACTAAATTTCTTGTGAAGTTCATCCACCAGCTCCTCGTTATTGGAGGCGGTGAGTTCTGTTACAAGATCGTCCAAGTCAAACTGCCCGCACTCATCATCCTCGTGCATGATGATTGAGTGACTATGTGGTATTTTCTTGTCATTGTCGTCAAGCGCCATCAGTGTGAGGACCGTATACTTTGTCTGGTGGTTCTTGATCAGGGTGACTTTTTTGTTCAGGTTCCAATTCATGAATGTAGTGTTTCCTTTCTCACGATGCCTCAAGTAGATGTAATCCTTGGAATGATTGACACTGAATGTCCAAGACTCAACGATAGACTTGAACTGCTAGAGCTTGCTGTAGATTCCACCAAGATAACTAAAGAAGGGCCCGTCTTTGGTCCATTTGTTGAATGGCTCCATGAATGGAAGCGTGGACGAGTAGTTGTAGTCTTCTTCATCAACCATTGAATCTCTTGTCTCCTTGTGACATGGAAATTGAGTTAATACAATTTAATCGTATCTTTGACTCAAAGATAATCGGTCTTATAATTTCTTTTGAGTTTAAGTGTGGTACATGTCTAATTGAAGGTAGTGCCCACATGTTTGGACTAAAATAACTGATATGATTGTCTCTATAATATCCTTGGCGCCAGGATATCTGGATTGTCTGACATGATTTGGCAAGTCTTGCTATTTATTATGATGTTTTCCTTCTAATCACCCTGTTATGATTTTCTAATTTATCTTTGGGTCAAAGATAACTAGCTACGCTACTGAAATCTTTTCCTTCTCCTGTGAGTTTGAGCTGTGGATATTTTTGGGTGGAGGGTGGTTGTCATTGGAAAACCTTAGTACTCTTGTTTGCTCCTTCTTACAACTAGTTTTCTGGTTTGTATTTTAACTTGGGGGTGGTGTTTCTGGTTTGGGATTTCTACTTTTGGTTTCCTGTTGTTTATCTTTGGTTTGAAGATAAATTTCTTGGATGAATCGCCATTGTTGTTGGTTTGTGCTATGTTGTTCTTGTGTGTTCGAGATGTTGCAGCTGTGATTGCTTGTCTTGTAACATAATTGGAAATGTTGTGCGTCCGTATTTATCTTTGACACAAAGATAAATATAGGTGCTGAGCTCAGCATTCCTTGAAGAACGAAGCTCTGTGTCTTTATTTATCTTTGTGTCGAAGATAATTACGCTTTTGTTGTTGATGATCAATTATATATACAGGGTTTAACGAGTTCATCGTGATTATCTTTGACACAAAGATGAATAGAGACGCTATATTGATTTGTGAAGGCTTCTGGTGCTCTGCATGGGTATTTATCTTTGAGTCAAAGATAAGTATGGTCAGCTTTCTAATAGTTGTATTAAATGTTGACATAGGGTTCTTGTTTATCTTCAACTCAAAAATAAATACAGAAGCTGAGTTCAACTTTCTAGTAAACAAGAATCCAGTGTCTGTATTTATCTTTGACTCAAAGATAAACAAGGACCCTATGTCAACATTTTTTACAAAATGTTGACTAAAATCCTAATTTTCAACTCAAGACCATACACACAGAGTACAAATTCTAAAATGTATGTCGAATTCCTGAGTTGTGGATCAAAAAAATAACGCATTATCATAAGAAACACAAACCTAGTTCAGAATGTAGGTGCGCTATTTGTACGGCCTCCAAATCAATATTGAAATCGTCGAAAAGTCTAGAGCAAACATATGTTGGTGACTATCAGTGTTTTGTACAAAAAATTAGTGCCACCTGAAACCAACCTAGCAAGAAAATCTAGAAACCCTAGCTAGAAACTTTGGAAACCTGAGCTTGAATCCTAAGTCCTAGCAAATTGGAGATAGTCACTTGCACAAACTATGAGTACCATGCAAGGTTCCCTACAATCTGAAAATGAAGAACAAATGCAACGACGACCAAGAAATGCAGGAAATGAAAATTTGCAGGAACTGAAGAAACACAGACTAGCAAATCAAAAAATGAAGAAACACGACTACAAAATCAAACCAAAAATACTTGAAATACAAATGCAAACTTCTATTTTCCCAATAAGAGGATGAGCAAATAAATAGCAACAAAAGTATAAAAAAATTAATAATATTGCTAAGATTGCTCAACAATACAGTACATCTTCAATCAACTTACAGTAGGAGTGAGTGGAGGTTGCACGTCGATAGAGCAACCACCACAAAGTCCATGACGGAAAGCACCTCGGCAATGGAGCTTCAAGGCCAATTAGCAAGAGAGGCCCCGCTTGGTGCACTTGTTGCCCCCACTCTGGACATCCACTCGCAGCAAGCACCGAGCAGCAACAAGCAGCGAGGAGCATGCAAACTCTAGGACACCCACTTGCAACACCAAAACTCTTCAAATGAAGAACTTGTACTGCGCCCCGCTTCTCCCAAGCAGGAACTAAAACAGCGCCTCCCTCCTTCGATTGCACTCCTGACCAAAAGCGTGAAACCCTAGAGCAAGAATTGAAACACTAGCGCACCGGGCTTCGAGCAAGAATTGAAATTTGCATAACTGCTCCCACGCTTCGGAAATGCAGAAAACAATGACAGAATGGCCGTGACATGGAGAGGGAGATGACCACCTATACCAACACCGAGCAGCCGTTGAGGTTCGGGATCAAGTTAGGAAGCAAGTTCAAAATCAGGTTTGGAAAGTACTTTGGCTTGGGAACTAGGCTTGGTAGTTTAACCCCTAAATGCCCAAGGCCTATTTTGGGCTTTCTGGAATTTGCTCTAAATTGAACAAAATGCCAACATTTTGATAAGTTGTATCAATTTTTTTTAATTGTAACCATACAATTTCAAACTAGACATGTTAGAGATCTCATAAGAAAAGAAAACACAATAATATTACTTATAGAGTGAAAGATTATAATGCTTGACCATGAGGTTGCTAAAATTGCAAAATCTTTCAATCTTCTTTACACAAATCAAGTCTAAAAAATTGGTGACCAAAAAAATATGAGGTTAAAGGGCCTAACTTGTATAACTCTAATCAATTTATGGCTTCTTAAAATCTACTTTACAATTTTTGTAAATGAATTTTGAATGTGATTTTTTCTCCAAGATCTAGTGTATTTGAGGCCCATTTCCAAGAGCTCTCAACACTACGGGAAGTCAAGATTGCATTGGATACCCTTGTACAAAAACTTGAATAGAAAAATCAGTATCATTTATTTTCAAGATCGAATTTTTGGTGCTAAAATTAGACGTCAAGAAAAACTTTCTAAAAAATATAAACTACTAAAAATAACAACTTGGTTAGGTTTTATTTAACTTCAAAATTTTGCAAACACCAAATTCTGGTGCCTTGGGCATTTAGGGGTTAAGTACTTGTAATAGTAAAATTAGGTTGCTCAATACTATGGATACTGACTGAGCTTAGATACTTAATAAGGTTAGATACTTCATAGGATCTTGCGGGTTTGATCTTTAGAATCACTTTGTTATGCTTTAGAGTGGTTTTTTGGAGTATAACAGGGAATTTGGTTGCCCTGTACTGCGACAGCAGGGCGCGGTCTGAACCCCCCCAAAAAAAAACGTCCAACACCGGTGCCCGTGAAACAAGCGGCAAGCATCAAAAGCAAGCCGCGGAATAGAGACTTGCAACAACGAGTAGTTCCGGGTTCACTCTCACCAATGTGGTGCCTATGCCGAAGGGAAAACTCCAACCAATTTTGGAGTTTGAAGTCGTTGCGGCTTATCAGAAGAGCTTCAGAGAAAACCACGGCAATTGCTTCTTGTTTAAAGAAAAGTCATTCCCAGTGCACATAAATGAATGCTTTCTGCCTCTCCCAAAGTACGTCATCTGGAAGCTAGAGTAGAATGTCGTGGATGACAAGGTGAAAGCACTGATAGTCCTACCCAATATGAGGGATCATCAAATGATATGCTTGACATCGATGGACAAAGACAGGAAGCTCTTGAAGCGGTCCTACGGACTAGAATGCCATCAAGTCCGAGAATTTCTATATCATAAATAGTCAAAATAGTATAACAGTCGCTGAAATCCTTCAAGAAGGAGGCGTTGTGGAGGAGAAGAGGGTGCAGCTGCAAACATGGAACGCAAGAATCGTCTGGAGTAGAGATCCAACCAAGTTGACTGAGATATTGGGGTGGCATAATGCAGCAAACCACATCATGCACAACCAGCCAACATGGGGGAATCAGATCTCCGCTTGCAAAGATTTATAGAATTCATACGGAAGGCCAACCGCAATTGCGAGCGATGCTGCTGTCCGCAAAAGCAAGGCCAAAGTTGACCTTGACATCTACAACGTAAGCAAATGATTCACATATTATCTTTGGCTCAAGGATAATCTCCTTCTAAATTAGTTGCTCGTCGTGTTAGCTGTGATTGCTCTATTGTGGATTTATCATGCAAATAATTCACAAACTCAAATTATTCTCCTTATCCTTGACACAAAGATAAAGAATGTATCCATATAGTTCTTGTGAAAAAGCACTATCTGACATGAATGTGTGCAATTCCTTTTGGATGCAGAGATTTGTAGATGCCGTCATAATCCCCTTCAAGAGCATAAATCCAAACAAAGACGGCAGTCAGGTGAAATTCTCCACCGACATCAAGATTGAAATACAAATGGTCACCTTTGCTGATGGCATCTATCAGATGTGGGACAAATTCATCACTTGTCACATGACGGGGTTGGTTCTTGATCCAAGCACAATGAAGCAACACAAGGCATCTAAAACATTCAGGCCAAGGAATTACACGCTCAAGCGGGAGTTCTTCAGGCACATGGGGCATTTCACTGACACAGACATGAAAGACTACGTCATTCATTTACTTGGCCTCACATGTGGGCGCACTCTACCGTATCAAAAATTCACCGTCCACAAAGTCACTCACTTACTGGTGGATTGTTCAAGCGGGCCAGACTGGGTGGAGCGCAGGAAGCGGAAGAAGGTCATCCTAGATGAACTCATGGCAGTTGATCTGACGTTGAAATGCAAGAACAAAGAACAAGACATCATCAATTGGGTCTGGAGGGCTTGGAAGCGCAAACACCTCTTCACGTTTGTGTCACGGGATTTCTTCCTTAACGCACCATCAAACGGCTTCTTTGTGAAGCGGCTCATCAACGAGGGGAAGTTGAAGAGAGTTGCAAACTATAAGGAGAAGCTGTACCCGACGGTGTATCCTATGTTTTAGCGGTTTGTGAAGCTGAAGAAAGGTGTCGAGAAACCAAATGGAGAGATTTACACCTGGTGACACGAATTCTACCCCCAAGGATTTTGCACAAGCCACAACTGGGAGTACCACAGTCGGGAGCTGCCCATTGCAGTTATAGACTTTCGACAAATTCCTAGGCTAGCTCCTGGATCCAATGATCTTCCATCGGTTCCAACTCTTCTGAACTTCCTCCACAATCACTTGAGGCCAACCATAAGCAAGCCAAATGTATGGATGTGGGTTATCGGAACCGAATACAATAAAGAAGCAGCCATGGCATTTGCAAAGGTAGAGCTCCTTTACTTTACCCTTTTTATCCTTGAGTCAAAGACAAACAAGGCAATATCTACTCATGTTGGCATTAGTGGTGATCTCCTTGTTTATCCTCGACTCAAAGATAATGTGTTTGAATCAACTTTGTTGTAGTGGAACACATTTATTGCCATGCTTCTTTATGGACTGATGTCTGAGTATTTTAAGTCTGTTATCTTTGAGTCAAGGATAATATTTGAGACATCTTGTATTTGGTGATGTATCAGCCGATAAATGAAATGCTAACACTAATGGTATTTCTCGCAGCTATATGGCCTCTTTTGCTATGCTTTTCAAGGGAGACAAGAGACGGATGACTACCGCACGGTGGTAGCGAATCATGGCGAGAGAATGGACATCAATGATTTTCTTCACAACAACTCGCCTTACCTCGCCAACTATGTGCGCCCGCGACTTCTTGGAACTCTAGACTTGAATTCAAAGTCCACGCCTTCAAAAGAAGGCATTCCAGATGAAGGAATCAATGAAGAGGAGGAAGAGGCTGACAGAGAAGATGTAGGTGACGAAGAGAATACCGACCTTGGGATTGATAAGTTTGGATCAAATAATGAAATCCTCGGAAGTGAGGATTTGGATGTCTTGGCACAGGGCTTCCAAGTGCAAAATCGGACAAATGAGGAGGCTAAGAGGAAGGACAAAGGCAAGGAATCCATCCAAAAATTTGTCAATTTGGAAGGACCCAATGTAGACACCTACTCCGACCTCCAAGATTTTGACTACGGCGAGCCTGAAGAGAATGTGTCTGGGCCCTCTGAGGCCAACAAGTCTGCGGGTGCTTCAGGGTCAAAGCCACAATCTGGGACAATTGTCAACTCCAAGGAACCAAAGACAGGTGACCCGTTACTACTTGTGCCTGTGAAGATGGAGAAGAAGGACTTCTGGACTCAATGAAACAAGAAGGTGGTTGAAAAGAAGGAAGCTGAGAGGCTTGAAAAGGAAAGGGTGAGGCAGGTGGAAGAAAAGAATAAAAGACAAGCCGAAAAAATTGAACGGCTGAAGCAGCAGCTTGCGGCTTCATCGCAAGGCCATGCATTATCACAGCAGGGAGGCAGCAATGTACAGGGCGTCGATGACTCCTCTCAGGCTTCCATTTTGCAGGCCTCAAAGCCTAGCTCCGAGGGTGATCTTCAACACGAAGATAACTTGGTTCTTGTTCCTTCTCATGTTCAAGATGTGGCTCTAATAAAGCCCCTCCAAGCAAGGGATCCAAAATCCTCCAATCCCGTAGAGGCGACTGTATCCTCCCCTCTCATTGGGGCAACTGAGCCAAGTTTCCCAAATGAGATTTCGTATCCTGCTACGGCCCCGCAAGGATCCCCCATGACTCAGGACAATCCTCAAGTTGAGGATAACTCACAACAGTCGGCTAGCGTGGAATTCCAGCCACACATTATCTCGGAGATGCAAGAGGAGGAAGTCAATGTCGATTCTATCATCCCTTCAAAGTCGCCGCTAGTTCCACAAGGAGCATGGGAAATGGAGAACCCTCCCGACGACAACAACAAGACTTTGGACTATGGGGAGTATATTAACGATGTTGAGGCTATGGAGATGGATCAAGTATAGTCTCCTCAATCTTCAGACCCTTATGATTATTCTTAAGTTAGAGAATTGCCCCTGAGATGGATGTTTGATGTGGATACCATCTTCTTGTCATTTATAAGTCAGAGACACTTAATTGTGTCCATTCATTCTGCCTTCCAGGGGGGAGTGAATAGTCTCTGATTGTGTGGCATCGACAAATTGCCCACATGTGACCGCCTGTTTTAGCATAGTGTAGAGTTAGGAACGGAGGGTAGTTGGCACTTGTGCATAATCAGCTAGTGATCAGCAAACGTTCTTTTGGCTGTATCATATAATATTTTGAAATAAAAATCAACGACACATATTCAATGGACTCATGTCTAATGAACTGATTTTGTCAATGTTTGTGACTAGCCCAAAAATATTAGAAGTGTGCACCGTCCGAAAGCACTCAAATAATCACTTAACGGAGGGGTTCTACAATCGCTTAGTGGAAATCTTTGCTTATCATAGTTTTATGGCTCTCATGATTCTGCATTTCAACAAGTAACCACAACTCTCGTGTTATGTTTACATCAAATAGTACAAGGGGGGAGCTGAGAGAATGTACCGCAGAGAGTGTCCTCGGTAGTGGTCGCACTGTGAAAGAAGTGGTTGAACTTTGTATTCAACCTGAACGGGGTGCTCTTCAAGTGCATAAATAAGTCGCAGTATACGGGCAAAAAGAAATACAAGGTCCACAATAATGAATTTAGCAATAAGCATCCCACCATGGTTGGTAACAAAGCTGTTTTTGTTCATCCCAGCTTGAGGGAATTCCTAGACGAGGTCACCAATGTCGCTAATCCCGTCATAGTTTGGAGCTCAATGATGAAGAAGACCGTGGAGCCCATGGTAGGATTTCTATTCCAAAACTGTACTAAATTTCCCTTTGACATCCTAGGACAGGACAAGTGTAGGATGGTTGAGACCTCAAAAAGAAAATTCCTTAATCACAAGACCAATCCATTTAAGCTGTTATTATTCAAAGTGCTTGAGGATCATTTGTTCATAGACCCCAAGGATCCTACATCTTTTCACATGGACAATACAATTCTCATAGATGACTCTCCCTTAAAGAGTGTCCACAATGAGAACGGGAACGCCATATTTCTAGAGAGCTGGAATCATTACATGCGTAATGACAAGGTCTTGTTGGAAGTGCTCATACCATGGCTAACGCAACTCCACGAGGACTATCCATTGAGGAGCTTGTGAGAGTATGTAGACTCAATCCGGGTTGGCAAGAGCCTTGCAACGAAATCCTCATTTGACCTCCTTTTTAATGGATTGAGGGCATCCGCCGCATATTTAGAGTCACAATTTGTCCTGCCCAAGATGAATTTAGTGATTGAGGCCGAGGCTGACAGCAATATCATGGAAAATACTTTTCTCGTGTCAACGTAGATTCTAGGATGCATTGTACATTTTTAAAACTCAAATTCTTTATAATATTTTGTTCTTATGTATCATTAAAGTTTTAAGATTTGATTTCAACGCGTAGCCTCTCTGTCTGTGGCATATTGTTTTGTCTTATTGCATTGCTGTGATGTTTTGTATTGCAATGTTTTCAATTATCCTTGGGCCAAAGTTAAATGTGTGGGGCTGCTATATAATCTAGGGTGGAATGAAATGGAAAGACTCAACACCAAGTCGACGTTGCTCCCAGTTGCCAACTCCCGGTACCCCAAATACGTCGCACCAGAAACTGTACGGGGGTGACGAAACACATGTCCTCCTCGATGATAGAGTACTGAAACCGCCCAAGGTAGAGCATGACTCTCTCCAAAAGAGCAACCTTGGACCTAATTCGAGTAGAGGAGATCGAAAAAAGAAGCTTCAATCCAATGCTTGGACCGAAAGTCAGAGTCCGCAACTTGTGGGCACCGTCAACTTCCAGTCCCCTAAACCCGTGGGAGATGGTTCCTTACCTTCTGCTACACCTATTTTGCACAGAGCTGTGCTTAAAGAGCTTCAGCGGCACAACGCCTCAAGATCAACTGCATTTGTAGATCCATACATAAACACTGTTGTCCTACGCGCAATCTAGGTGTAAGTATCCTTAACACAAAAATGTGCCAAGATAACACGAAATATCGTCCCAGGGAATTTCCGGATTCTATGTAGCATATTCTAGCTATCCGGCTTTTCTATCTTTCTTTCTTCTCACCTATTCAATATTTTCCGGATCCTTTCACAATCTGGACAATAACTATCCGGAATCCGGTTTACGTCTCTTCTTCCAATCCGGTTTTCAATACCTCTGTTTTACCTTCAGAGGGTCCACTAGTTGATCTTTTGAAGGGGGTAGGGACTTCACCACTCTTGTTCTCCTATAATTTTAACAAACACAAATAACAACACCCGAGTATTCAAAAGGTTGCAGCAAGACGAGAAGATCCGGATCCTCACAACTTCCGGATGGCAACTCCGAACAGCTAGTCACTCAAGAATACTTCACTCTCCCCTATTACAACGACAGATCTCAGAGTCCAGAATAAGTATGGGGGTGTGATCTTTCTAGATGTTAGATGAATCCTGAGGTTGGCAGATCTTCCGGACAGGTGGGGGCTTCCTTGGGCGGGCGCTTACCTCCGCACGGCTTGACAACCGGACTCGCTTTTCCGCTACTCTATGATCCGGACTACTCTTCTGGTAGTTTAAAGACACTGTGCACAGCTCCTAAGTCAACAATCCAACAATAGCACAATAGCACACTCTCGACTCAGACCGTATTTTTCTAAATCCGGATTCCTCCTCACCCGTCCTTTCCTTCCAACAGCCAGACCATAGGTCCACACAATTCGGATACACTGATAGAACGAAAATGCATACCCGAGGGCTCAGATTTCAAAAAGGGAATGAAATACAATTGAATATCAACTAGGAGGGAATGAGGGGCAACTAACTTGCCTGCCCTTAAAAATCCAAAACAAAGCCAAAGTCAACACCCTAAAAGCAAAAAAGGGCTCCCCACAAACCGGGGGAACCTCACACACACACCAAGGAAATCCCGCATAAACCAGGAAGTCCTTATCCCTAAGTTTCCGAAAATCGGGCCCACGCTTGGAATCCGGTTCCGGGACAAAACTATCTAAATTTTAATCCACCTCTACAAGTAGTCCCCTTCTAACTACTTGGCCACCCAAGATTTCTTTGAACTCCCAGCTCCCTGTTTGGCTGTCGGCTTACCAGAACTCTTCGATGGCGTCATTTTGGCGGCTCGAGGCGGATTCTGACGGGTCGCAGGAGACGTCTCGTCCTCCTCCGTATCTTCCTCAGATTCTGAGCCTGATTCAAACTCACCAGACTCAGAATCTTTAATTTGTTGCTTCACCGGCTTCTTGCTCTCCGGTTTTCGCTTCTCAGACTTCCAGAGTTTCAGTTGCCTCTCAGGTTCTACCATCTTGAGTTCTTCATCTGGATCCGAGACCTCGGCCTCCACTATTTCCATCCTCTTGTTCAGCCGGATTTCCAGCCTGGGTTCCGGTCTTGCCTTTGGAGCCGGATCTCCTAAGTCAATCAATTGTGTACCCCGTGTTGGTGACTGTTCCGACATATGAGGGAATCTCTCAGGGTGTTCTCTTGCCGGATTTATCGTCCCCAAACCTTCTAACAGATCTCTCTGGATCGGCAACCTCTGCCCAGCCTTTCTAGATCCCGTCGGAGATTGTGAGGAAGGGGCAAAAGTATTTACCGTACCCCACTTCGGGAAGTGACTCAAGGAAGGCACCTTAGGTATCTTAAACAGGGACTTCAAGCCTGGATCCTCTTGTGTCCCGCAAGTTCCGGCTCCGTGTTTGCCCGAGGACTCCATGAAGATATCCGGAAGTAGCCCAAAGTCGTCCTTGGCCACATCCAAATGACCCAGCAGCTGCCGCATCTCGTCCAAAACGATCTTCATCTTGGCCTCGTAATCGACCAGGACTTGCAGCACTCTAGATCCGGTAACAATGCCGTTGTTCTCGAGTTTCTTCGTGTAAAGCACAGACTGGATGATCTGATGTTCCGGTTCTTCTACCAACACCTTCAAATCCCTGACTAGCTTCAAGGCATTCGTCTCCTTCTTCCACGCTGAGAGCGACTGCCCCTCCGTCCAATAGAACTTGTTTTTATAGTGATCCCGTTCCGCCTTAAGCAACTCGATCTGCTTGTCCTTCTCTTGGAGTAGTGTCGGATCGGGTCTCTTCCGGAGTTCGTTGAAGATCTGATCCATCTCAACACTTAACTCCCTGGCGACGCCCGTGATCACCTCTGCCATCTCGGCGTGCATCTTTCGGCACTACACCATCCATCAGGTTCCGGCCTCATAGAAGTCGGATACACCGGAAGGTTCTGGTGATGGCTGGGTCAGAGACGGATTCGGTTCCGGGACGTCCAGACTCGTTCTTCGTGCGTCCAGATTGGTGGTCTTCTGTCGCTTCTTCTTCTCCAGTGGCTTTGGTTCCGGATCCTCCTCTTCCTCTTCTTCTTCTAGTGCCGCTTCTCCCATCGGCTTCAACTCTTCCGTGAATCTGTACTTCAGGATCTGCATTCCGGTCTCATAGGCAACTTGTTCCTGCGAGGTCATGAAATCAAAATGATGATACATGTGAGACAAGTAAGTGCTGAGCAGACTCTGCTTGGCCTTGTCAATAGCCACCGCCATCTTCTTGACCTTCTGGTGGATTATGGTCGTCCAATTCACGACCCAGCCTTCGATTGCTCCAAAAATCGTATTTGCCACCGTAACCGTAACCCTGGTTGGCTTTTCCGAATACATGATGGGAATCAAGAAATTCAGTAATTGCCTATGGGGTTCATCGATACAGTCACTAACGATGAAACCCTCCTTGTGGTGCGGCGGTTTCTTAAACTTGTCTTCATAAAACTTATCCGTCCGGGTCGCATTTCCGAATCCGGACTGCTTCAACCCATAAGTTTCCGCCCACATTCCTTCTGTCCAAGAGGCCCACCGACCCCTTGACGTCGGCTTGAACTGGTTTGGCGTCCCCATAACCAACTCACAAAGAAAATCTTCACTCCTAACTGTTCAGGGGTGTCGGATGAACCCGATACACCCTAGTTTAAAGAGATCTTCTTCTAACTCTAAGCGCTCAGCAGAGTCCGACGGAATGACTGGGTACAAGAGCTTGACAGAGGGAATAGTCTTCTGCCCCTGCGCCAATGATTCCGCCATCTTCTTGACCTACAATCGGGTGCAATCGGCACCCTCCTTTCCTTGTCTCCCTATCCGGCCTAACTCACCATTCTTTCACTCTTCTAAAAAAAACGTGCTCCAAAACCTGCAAGCACACACCTCCTTGAGCAGAAGAAAGAGGGAGAAAAACAAAAGGCCCATCTGCTTAAGTACCCGGCCAGTGACCGACACCCGTTGGTTCAGCCATTTAATGCGCCGCCATTGCAAACGGATCCCTAGTTTTCATAGGCCGGACCCTTAGTTCGTAGGTTGCCTAAATCCGGATCCCATTCCGGTTTCCAGATTCCGGCTAAAGTTTGTTTCTTACCTATTCTACAAGTTTTTGCAAGCCGGAACTTCCTGACTACCTAGTTTCTACTAAATGTTCCGGTTTCCGGCTTCACTACTACAAATTTTTGAAAATATTTACAGAATTGATCCTAAACTAATCCGGATTTCTAAATATTGATATTGCGTGTTCCCACAACTGTCCATAGATTGCTACCAAGGCCGCCTCCTTGAAGCTCTACAACTCATTCCAGCGATGAAATTTATTCTCGAATTGAATGCAAGCAAAGAAGAGAGGTAAAGGACGTATTCAAGCTCGGGGGTTTAGCTCCTCCCAAAACACAACTGAGTACGTGAAGCCTTCTCGACGCATGGATATTCTTAGAGGGTATGCCAAGCAGAAAATGCTGGAGGCAAAGAAAGAGGCAAAGAAGGCCTCCAAGATCAGTTCTTCCACTAAGAACAATGGTTAGTATAGTGGTTCACATTTGCAAAGGAACTGCCTTTGCAAAATTATGTGTTACTATTAATAGAGTAGTCATTGCCGTACAAAGAATGACCATTTTTTAGCAAAGTAGAGTGCTTCATGAAAGCATATTTGCCTCTACAATTTTACACCCGGTCATTCACAATAAACTACATTTCATTTTCCAAAATTGAAATAATCATATAGGCACATGAGATAATTGATTCTTATGTACACGGGTTCTCAGGTAAGTTCATCTCCTCTAATGTAAAGTGATCCATTTTTAATACACCATACTTTTTGGCCTAGTCATTATGTGGTATAGCCTTTGATTGGCCTACAAATCATGTTGTGTTTTGAAAATGTATCACGCTTCTATCTTGCTTTGGCCTTTTCATGTATAATCTATTGATTGTATTGTTTTAGTGTGCCTATATATATCTATGCCTTAAAAAACTTATCTTTGAAATAAGGAGCCTTAAGGTCTAATTTTCACCAGTTTCTCTCATTTTAATGAATATGGCCTTAAGTATTGATGTTTGCTAGTCTACAAGAATTCACTACTTTTCAATTGAATTAATTATTGGGGTACTTGCAACTATTGATCTTCCATGAGTACAAATGGAAGTATTTGTAGAAATATTTATTCAGTTAATTGGCTTTTGGAATAACTTTCTTGAGGTAAGTCAATCTATTGAAATTTCTAAAAGTTTTTTACTAGTATATTTTCACCAAATACCTTCTAGAATTGTTGTGTCTAGTACAAATATCACATTTTTTTTAAACCCTAAAGTCTTATTGTCCCCTTAGGGAACAAAATGGATTTTGGGCAAGCTACTACGGCAGTACGGCCTCAATATTCATCATTTTTATTAAAACTTTTTGTGAAGATAGAAAAAATACATTAGCTTTATGGGAATATAATTTTTATTTTAATAGGTGTTCGGGAGCAAAAGTTATGGCACAAAAATTCTTTTTTTTTTATACAGTGGGCAGAAATCTTTTCACACAAAATTTTTAAAAAAAAACTTATTTTTCTTTTTCTCATAGATTGTAATTTCATCTTTATGAAAAGCTTTGATTCATTCCATTTGGATTTGTTATGTGAAAGCTATGGACAGTCTTATTTTTTGGGCAATTAGAGCATCTTTTTGAAAAAATAAATTGTAGGATTTATTTTTGAATGCAGTTTTCACAATTTTTCAAAAGAAATTGTTTGACAAGGTTAAATTTGCTTGCTTAAACAATCTCACCATTGGAATTATAGTGTTTAAATCCCATCTTAGAGCTATCGACAATTTAGTTTTTCTTTCAATCTGGGACCTGCTTCTACTTAATAATTTCTTAAAGAATGAGAATCAAGTGTATTTTTTTTGAAATTTTTTTCCTAGATTTTCAATTCAATTATTCAACATAAAAAAATTAAATTAAAAGTCTGTAGTGCAAATTTGTTTTACAAATGGCGGTCATAGTCATCTGAAATTGCAAGCCAAAGTTAAAAAAAAAAAATTTCCAACTTTGAATGCTAATATCTTCTAATTTGTACAATCAAACTTTATGTAGAAAATTGAGTTAAAAAAATGACCTTAAAGTTTATCTTATAGTTACTTAAGATAAATTACTACCTGCAAACTACTAGCAAACTAAAACTCCCATAACTTTCATTCATTAATTGACATGGAATGATTCAAATCTTTCTCCATTTGTATCAATCTTGAAAACCAACTTAAAATGTTTATCATCCTGAAAAGTGATTTTTAAAGAAGTTTTTCTGCTAGCTGGGTAGCCCACCAAGCAATGAAAAAAACCAATTGTACAATAATTTTTTAACCATATGGTGAAAAATGACAAAAATGTTTGACCTTGTAGCTACTCCTCAAACACATGTTGCATGAAAATTTCAAAGAAAAGTAAAAACAAAAACATTTGATGTGAGTGTTTTTAAATTGTTGTGTTACTAACATAACGTAGTTGAGGACTTTAGGGATTAAAGACAAGTTAGTTTCACTATTTAATACAATGGTATTAGCCTAGTAATTGGTCTTTGATAAAGATTGAAACGTGAGGCTCTATAGTAATTGAAATTGGTATTATTATGCATTGGTAGTCTGAATGTCAAGTACAAAACTTGCAAGCAATGCATTTGATATGGATACTCACCTTCAGTTTCC
Organism: Neckera pumila; assembly: GCA_963969595.1. Classification (NCBI taxonomy): domain Eukaryota; kingdom Viridiplantae; phylum Streptophyta; class Bryopsida; order Hypnales; family Neckeraceae; genus Neckera; species Neckera pumila. Next base: position 47,965 of record OZ018418.1, on the reverse strand, counting down.
ACCCTATGGAATTTTAGGATCATCTTTAACCATTACCACTTCCAAAAAAAAAAATAGATGTAAAAAATGAAAATAGATGTAATGGCAATGAATCAAAGCATAGAGAACAAAATTAACCTACTTTGTGAACCCAATTTAAAAAGTAAAGTGATGGACAAATATAAGGGAGCAATAGAGTATTAATAGGAAGCGCCATACAAATCAGACTTTTACATTGGAAAAAGAAAAAAATCAATTTCTATTTTATACTATAAATACTCTTGTAAAGTAATAAATATCAATTATAAGGAAAATGTTAATATATCACAGTCATTTACTATTAAAAATTTAAATTTTTTTTTAATATTTTGTTGTTAGAGCCACAATGGAATTTTTTAGGTGCAATTGGTGTGATGCTGGTCCTTTTAAGCATAAAAGATCTTTATTAACACATAAACTAACATGCATAGGGCATTTGAGGCCTACTGTCCAACAAATACAGGTTCCATTAACTCCGTTAGTGACAACAAGCATTGCAAAAATCATTGAACCAACCCGTGAAGCTCCGCATTCTAGTGAACTCCCTCAATTGGATGTACCGTTGGAAATGAATGCACCAATGGAGCCAAACAATCCTCTAGAATTAAATTATGATGAGCCAATTGACAATGACTTGAATATAAAATATTCTCTTTATCTTACTCAAAGTGAATCTACTTCATACTCATATGATTCAACTTTTAGTCTCATCAACTGGATTAGAACATGTAAAAAAGGAGGAGGCTCATTTAATAGTGACATAGATAGTTTGTTCAAACAAGTGTTGTTCCATCCATCATTCAAACTAGAAGATGTTTCTATAAAATCCTCGACCGATGTTCAAAACTTTAAGAAAAAATTTTACAATGAAGGATATGGATGGAGAAAAGAAGAAATTGAGGGTGATGTTCTAAATTACCGGGACCCAATTATTGCATTGGAAACATTGTTTTCATCCCCTATTGTGGCTGAAAAGTTTAATTTGCAACCATCAATGACAATAGAGAAAGAAGATTCAAGGAAAAAAATATATTCTACTCTTGCAACCGGAATTGGTGGCATTCAATGCAAGAGCGTCCCAGATTCCTAAACTAATAGAAAAGAACAACATTTTCATTTTGCAATTTTTGACTTATAGTTTTTTTAATGTTTCAAATTTAGAATATATTGTGATCATTAGATGAGAAATCAGCCCTGTGGAGGGCTGCGTGTTCCCAACCTGTGAGAACTTGTGAGAACTGCCGAATTCAGGGCCGTGGCAGCTCGCTGACATGGCCGAGCGACTGCCACGTCGGAAAAAAAAAAAATTTAAAAAAAAAAAAAAAATGAAATTTTTTTTTTCTGTTTTTTTTTCATTTCAAGAATGAAAAATTTTTTTTTTTTTTTTTTTTTTTGAAATTTTTTTGTCGGGAACAGCCGTTCCCTGAAACTGCGGGGGGGGGGGGGGGACTAGCGTCGGGAACGGGCCCGAAACAGCCCTCCCGACCCTCCAAAACTCATCTAATGGTTTGTCCTATGAACTGATGTTTTCTACATCTTGAATTTTCATGAACGTGATGGTTTTAATACTCATATTTGTACAAGAACATGTGAACATTGAACATGGAGAAGGCATGGTAATTGCACACATAATTCTGTATAGTGATAAAACGTCATTATTACATAGTGGTAAAGTAAGCAAGCAAACCATTTATTTTAGCATTGCCAATATATCTTGCAAAGATAGATATCTTCCTGAAGGGCATTGCTTGCTAGCAATTCTGCTTGATATTAATGTTATTGAATCTGAACCTTTAAAACGGTTAGACTTATTTCAAAAATGTCTCTCATACATTTTGAAACCACTAAAAGACGCAAGTTTCAAGTAAATTCCTTTTTCCATTCAATTAAATTTTGTTAAAAATTATTTGTTTGTTTTCACCATGCATAATAATGTGACTAGATATTTAAAAAGAATAGACATTATAGGTTTGTATGTGCATTGGAAAAAAAAGAATCAGCAAATGTTTTATGTTAGTTTTGTATGAGAGTAAAATGATTATTCTTGAGACATGTGTAACTTCTTTTTTTGTGATTTTTTTATATTAAATTTTCATTAGTTTAAATTGAACCAAAATCACTTATATTTAAATATTTGATATTCTTGTGTGTAAGTGGAATATCTTTATTTGATCTGTTTAGCATCAAACAAAAGATTTATCCTCGATTGTATGCTTATGTTTGTGTCTATCCAGAAGGCTGCAAGGTAAAACAAATACTATGAATATAATTGTAAAATAAGCAAATGATATTGTTTTATGTCATATATATCAAATGATTTTCATGTACTCCTAATTTTTATTACATATGTATGTCTGCCATGAACAGGTAACTTGTACATACGATACAAATAAATCTTGCCATCCTTGCAGTATGTACATGTCTCCAACCCTTTCATTAGTAAATGTTGAAAAGGGACACAATGAATATCGCACCAAGGCTTCTATGAAAAGAATTTTTCAACAGATGTCTGGACAACCTTGAAGAATTCAAGCTTCAATTGCAAAATCACATTCACTTCATCCAGTGGAGATAAGTTATTCATACCATAGGAAATATTTACGTTGAAGTTGTATAGATTATTGATGTTTTTTCTATACAGACACATATATTATCCATGCTGAAAATCATGAATATATATATGTAGTCAGGGGAAACCTCAAATGTGAAAGTATCAATCTCTAAGATTCTCTAATCCCATACACACTCTTCTAAAGCGAGCAAAAAAGCTGCAACAGATGTTGCAACTCATGAAAAGCAAGAAAACTAAACCACTCTATGGGTTCCGAAAGTTATCATCTAATCTTCTTTTATGAAATTGCAAATACTAATTGTTCTTTAGTTTTATTGAATGCATTTGTTCATGCAATACCTCTTTTATTTTTAAAACATTATACTCTACGTAGTTTATAATACTACACCGCCAATCTTTTCTAATATCAATAGAAGCAAAGTTTATATTCATTAAATGAGTCATTTATGTCTATTGTTTAGTAGTGTGCGCTATGGGGCTTTGCTGGAGGCGATACAAAGTTTGGAAATCCTTATTTGGCAATTAACGTCAACATATTACACCAAGCTGATCTAGGCATCTTTAAAACTTTGTATGGACATATTACAGAGCATGTCTAAAGCATTAATGTCCTCTCCACTTTCTAAATTGGATGGGAGGCTACTAGTAATAAAAGAGTCGGCACAATTTTTCTAATTTAGGATGCTTGGAATTGACAAAAGTGGATATTTTAGGTCCAATGCAAATTTTGCGGCATTTGAATACCGTTTTGTAATGCAGGTTAGTTCTATTTCAACTTGAATAGCACTTTTTAAGTCCATCACTATGATGTCAATTTAATATAATAATTATAAATATATAGTTCAATGTAAAGTGAAATAGATTTATATTAAACAAAGTCATTTGATAATTGTAATAATTGACAATCACGATTGTTGTACTTTGTTCAACTATATGAATAGGTGGTAGTTTTTTGCATGTTGGGACTGTTCCCCAACTTCTTCATTGAGGCCGTTGTAAATTTTTTGAATTGGTATCAATTAGCTTGTCGAGTAAAAGAATTTTCAGAGGACTCCTTGACAGCAATGGATGACTGCATGAAAAAGTAATGACCTTTCTAAAATAATTGTTATCCTCAAATGGGTTAGAAGTCACACATAGGTTGGTACAATTGTATTTGAATATTGAAATAAAGAAATATAGAAATTTGTACAAATATTTATTTAAAAATACAAAATTATTGAAATATTGAAATCTAGATACATTAGAGATTCCATGGTTTAGGGTTGTATTCATGTTCTAGTGAATGTTATATTTGCTTCAAGGCTGTAATGACATTCAGAACACATTTAGGAACGTGGCAAAAATTGAATTTCAATTTGGTCAAGATTCATGCCATAAAACATTACTTGTCTTAAATTTGTCGTTCAAGTGCTCTGGTTGAATATAGTTCAAACATGTATGAGAATTTGCACATAGCAATGGTGAAAACGGCATACAGGGGAAGCAACAAAAAACAATTCCTTAATTTTATTGTGAAATACAATAGAAGATTGGAAGCACTAAGAATGAATGCATTGGAGAGAGATGGATATTGTTCCCCGATTGGAAAAAATACAGCATTAGAGATGGTGTGCCTTGGAATCTTAATCTCGCACCACCAATAATTTTTGTCTTTTCATCTAAGAAACATCACGATCATGTAGTATTGAAGGTTCTTTATTTCAGTGCATACTATTTTTTGAAATTTCTAATCTGTCTTGAATGATTTCAGTTTGATGATGCTAGACTTTAGAGGAGGGACATCATATTTTGGCTGGCTTCTAAGTTAATTTGAAATTGGAGCTCTTTGATCTTGATATTGATACTGCAAGACAAGTATATTTGGGAAATGGTCAATCAAAGAGGAGCCCATTATGGCTAGAATTCTACAACCAGATGTTTTCACTAAGTTGAAATTATCTTTGGAGACATATATGAATAAAAAAAGGGTGACGGAAGTGCAGGTTTATACAAATTTGTTAGTTATTGTATTGTAATAAAGTTGATTTGGAATTTTTTTTTATATTCTTCATGAAATCCTAAATCCTTTATACATTATTATATTTATAGGTACTACAATCTTATAGGTTTGTGGTTGTATGCCTTGGTGAGAGTTCAAGATATGGAAACACCCCAATGTTCACGCGAGCTACTTCATGCTTTCATGGAAAAGAATGGTTTGGAAGTGTTTCAATAAAGATGGAAGATGATGGGGAGGAAGAGAAGACATCATACGGATAACTTTGTTTGCTCTTCAAATTTTATATGAAATCAGAGCAAGAAGATACAAACATAACAAAAGAATTGTGTCTAGTGCGTATATATGAAGAGCGAGAACTACATACAAGTTTGAGATGTGCAGAATTGAAATGGATAGAAGATAGTCCAGCATCACATAAAGTGATAGAAATAGCATCAATTTTGAAAGCTATTCACGTTGTTCCACACTTTCAGAAAGAGGACCACTTCTTTGTAAATACTTTAAAATTTTAAATAGAAATTACATTCCACACAGAAGCACTAAGACGTTTTAAAATGAAAATTTTAGGATTAGCGCATGTGTTTTCTTTTTTACATTGATTTTAGCATATATATCATATATAAAAAAGCGTATACTACCAAATATGAGCTCTCAAATTCACAAAAATCCATTTAATTTCTAAATGCCCAAGGCACCCAAATTTGGTATTTGCAAAACCTTGAAGTTAAATAAAATCTAATGAAGTTGCTATTTTTAGTGGTTTATATTTATTTGAAAGTTCTTCTTGAAGGCTAATTTTAGCATCAAAAATCTAATCTTGAAATAAATGATAGTGAATTTTCTATTCAAGTTTTTGTAAAAGGATACCCATTGCAATCTTGACTTCCTATAGTGTTGAGAGCTATTGGAAATGAGCCTCAAATACACTAGATTTTAGAAAAAAATCACATTCATAATTCATTTAAAAAAACTATAGAGTAGATTTTAAGAAGCCATAAATTAATCGGGATTATATAACTTAGGCCCTTTAACCTCATATTTTTGTGGTCACCAAATTTTAGATTTGACTTGTGTAAAGAAGATTGAAAGATTTTTGCAGTTTTAGCACCTTCACAGTCAAACATTATAATCTTGCACTCCATAAGTGATATAGTTGTGTTTTCTTTTCCTACGAGATCTCTAACATGTCCAATTTGAATTTGTACGGTTACAATTCAAAAAAATACAACTTATCAAAATGTTGGCATTTTGTTCAATTTAGAAGAAATTCCAAGAAGCCTAAAATAGGCCTTGGGCATTTAGGGATTAATAGCCTTGCATAAAACCAAGTAGATGCATTTCACAAGCTCACATTAATATAAAAAAATGTCCAAAATTGTGGTGCTTCTTTGGATTCATTCTTCAAGGCAAATTGGCCACATGCTTTAAAAATTTTCAATCATTTGGATTTGTACAATATATAGGAAAAAAATTTTAAGCAAAAAAAAATGGAATATTGATTCAAAATACAAACTTATTAAAAATGTAGTATTGAAATTCAAGAAAGACAATCCCAATAGTTGCAATGTTATAGTAAATAATGTACATCCTATGGTTTAATTTTTTTTAGAAAATATTGGAAATTGATTGAAATAAAGGATTTTAAAGTTTATCTCAAACCAAAGAACCCATAAGTATCCACAAACAAAAAGTCCTAATAACTTTTAATTCATTGATGAAAATAGAACAAAGCTTTCCATGTACATAGAAATATTAGAAAACCAATCTCAAATTTTTTTTTAAATACCAATTTTTTACAATCTGTCCGAGTTGCCCATTAGCGGGAAAAAACAACACATAAAGCTACAACTTTGAACTTGAATTTCAAATGTCTTCAATTTTTGTGCATTTGAAAGAAATTCCCCATTTTGCTGCCGCACTGCGCCGCGACTCTCCTACGCGTCGACCAGCTCCGAACTTGCTTCCTGTTGTTTCTCCCGTGTCTCGACGCAAGGTGGCAGCGGCTGATCTTCTAGCCTTGGGTCAGACTTCCTGCCTGGGACCTCGTCCGGAGACAAACGATGAAGACACCCCCAATGGATTCTTCAGAAACGGTTTACTTGTCAGGGACTGCCTCGTCGTTCCTGCTTCGAAGATAAACATGGTGGCCCTCAAGCGCGAAGCTGCATTCTTGAAATAGCACGTTGTTATAGTAAAGTTTGCTGTCGATCTCCCCCTTCAGTTCTGTCATGAGAACTGGATTAAAGAACTGGAAACCCTAATCAACGCCAAGGTATCGCTACACAGGACTGCTGGAGGAGGTTTCCACTTCCTCAAACTTGCATTTGTAGAATTGGTACGTCAGGTCCTGGCCCTCTCTCCATGCAGGCTTGTAGCTGGAACGACAGTTTTTCAACGTTGGATCCCGGGATTCATCAACACGAAGCCAAACATTTAGCTAATCTGGTTGGTATGGTCCTAGATGAGGATCTTCATGCTCCTCCCAACAGAGACCCTAGGTTTTGCGTCTCTGTTAACCCTTCCACTGGGTATGTTTCCTCCCTGTCTGTGGCAAACATCACCAAGCAGTTTTCCAAGGTCTCGGTGGAATACGAGATCATTAACACCACTTACCGAAGATGTCCAGGTTCTTCTCATGAAGAGGTGGATTGCCCTAGCCGAGGCATCTTAGCGACTCCTCCTTCTCAGTTTAGGCATTCTTCAAATGGCAGGTTGGGATCGTTACCATCAGGGTCCTGTACTCAACATTGGTATCCAGAATTTACCGCGACCACTCTCCACAACCTCCATCGACAGCAGTGGACAGGTTTCAATTGGTCTCCAATAAGAAGACCAAAGGTCGTAAAAGTCAGGCAAGTCGGAACCAGCATCATGTGAACCCTAATCTTGACGTGATGAGTGATTCAGGCTGCCCCAGTCCTACTTCAATGGATATTGAAGATCCGCAACCCGAAATGCAACAGACCCCTATCCAACCTCAGGAGCTGAATTGTGTTCGAAGTAATGTCCAAGGTTGTATTGGCGCTCCGGTTGCAAGCTCACCGAACCTGTCTTGTTTGTCCCCGACCCTGCTCCCTCATATTCACTTGATGTCGGCGCCATGCAGTTTTGAAGCTGAACTTGCAGAAAACCAATTCGCTAGTCCGTCCCCTGCACAAGCGAGACAGCTCCTGCATCACGCCACTGATCTTGGTCTTGCGTCGCGCCATTCCCTGTTTCAAAACTATGAACCAGCCCCTGCATCGAGACAGCACATCAGCCCATCAGCGCATGTAGCAAACAAAATGGTCGCTGTTGCTTCTAACCTGCTCCAGTCTCAGCCGATGTCGACATCAAACCCGGTCCAGCCTTCCCCAAATCAGGCGAGATTGACATCAACATCAGCCCCAGTTGAAGGTAATCAGACCGACCGTGTTTTGCAGGGATTGAGCCAAGACTTTGCTGATCTGCCATAGATTTTGAATATTTCCCAGGAGTTACCGCTCCCTCCCCCGCTAGTGCCGACCAACAATCCAGTTCATATTTTTGATGTTATGGAAGGAGCATTTGAGAATGAGGATGATATGGAACTCAATGCTGAAATTGAGCAGTATATGCTGCACCTGATGGACGAACAAGATGCAATAGTTGCAGCTCAACAGGAAGCAAGTCAAGGAAGGCCGATCTCCCTATCCTCTCAAGTCATGACTGGGAGTTCAAGCAGTGACCCTGTTTGCCTCCAGTCACCAAAAGAGAGTGTGGCACCATCGACGTCGTTGATTCGGAGGCCCGTTCAAGCTTCAGCTAGTTCTCCAACCTTTGCCAATCCCCGGCCCAATACCAGGGCCCTTTAGAACCGGCAAGCATTACTCTTGAGTTGCTTGGGATTAATCTTAACCAAGGCAAACACTTTGCTTTTTAGAGGGTTCTGAGGAGGATCAGACACAGGATGATGCGATACTAGATGAATTGCTGCTAGACGACCACTACCTAGGCTTCTTCCACGAGCCTTCTCATGACACAGACAACGGGCCGTCCCAACACGAAGAGGAGGCTTTTGAGGATGCTCAAAGCCTCCAGTTCTCACCTATCAAATTAGGTAATGTAAGCCCTAAGACAACTCCATCCACTCACTTGGCACCTAGAGCTATTTCATTTGCGCCTCCAATCCATGGAGGTCCAATTCTTCTGCAAGTAGTAGAGCACCCGTCACAACCACAAGTTCCTAAGATGAGCAAGTCAGAAGCACGTGATAATGAGAGGGCTTATCAAGCGATCCAACAACTCACAGCAGACAGAGTCAGGCCTAGCGTAGGTATGCAAGCCTCTTCAAGTCCCTCTGCAATATTACTTCCAAGCTCATCCCCTCCTGCAGCTGGATTGACCCATGCGGTTCGTAGCGCGAGAGCCGTTGCCCAAAGTCTTATTTCTTCTCCCAGCACGCCGCCTCCAATTACTCCACCCTCCATTACTCCTCCTGAAGGGTTCGGTACTTGGGGATATAGGGCTGGTCCAGCTAGCAAAAGCGTTGAAGGGTCCGCTCTTAGGCCCTCTCTTTCAAAATCAAGTCAATGATTGTACGACTATTATCGTTCAACGTGAGAGGACTAAACGATAAGTCCTCTATTCATATGCTTTGAAATTACTTTCATTCTCTCACTTTTCTTGATATTATCCTTCTCCAAGAACATAAACTGAGGAACAATGAAGCTAGCAGCTTAGGCAAAGTTCCTGTGGCCACAAGCATCTTCATGGTCAGTAGATGCTAGTATTGGACACAATAATGACCAGTTGGTTCCGACGCCAATAAGGGAGGTCTTATCACATTAGTTGGACCCAAGTTCGCTCATATGGTTACACGCTCCGGTTCCATATTAGTGAATAGGACTCACTGGATCATCTTGAAAGGCCTCCCAAGAGATTCAATGGGGTTGGCTAATATATATGCTTCTAGTGACTTTTTCTCCCGTTGTCAGTTATGGGAAGCTATGATTTGGGATCTCCCTTCTGGTCATAGATGGATACTAGGAAGAGATTTTAACATGGTAGAGGCAAGGAACGATAAGACTAGTATTTGTGGTTGAATGGTTCCTGCTATGGAGCGGGCCTTCTTCCTCAATCTCAAGCGACATCTCAATGTTGAGGATAACTTAAGATCTCAGGAGAGCCTTCAATACTTCTGGGATAACTTTAGGAACAATGGTAGTTGGATTATGGCTTGCCTGGACTAGTTCCATGTATTCAAGGTAGTTGGATTATGGCTTGCCTAGACTGGCTCCATGTATTCAAGAATGGAGCTGGCTTGACCAATCGTAAATTGACAGACTATGTGATTCGAGGTGACAATGCATGGTCTGATTGTTTTCCTATATTTACGTCTATTGAGTTCCAAACTTCTCCAAACCGTCCATCATGCTAGAAGATGAGTGGACATTGGTTTGATGCGGCTAGACCTTACATAGAGAAAGCATGGTATGATTCCTCCTCTTCAGCGCAATTTTTTACTAAGCTAAAATTGGTTTCAAAAGTATATCGCTCTTTCTATCGACATAAGGCACAATAATCTAGAGAGGATGAAAACATAGCTAGAAAGTAGTAGTCTTTAGCCTCGGAGGTTCTTCAAGCCCAACCTGACAATGCAGACACTCAAAACCATCATAGGACGGTTAGGATCCGTCTTTAGAAAGTAGAGGCCAAAAATGTGGCTGGTCAATGCGTCAGGGCACGGATTAGATGGAAAATTCATAGGAATCATGTGTCTTCAAAATTCTTCAAAGCTATTTGTGAAATGCTAGCCTCGTTGGCAATCTCTAGTCTTCTTAACACGCAAGGTCAGCTAGTTGAAGACTCAAAAGACGTTAGACAAGTCTGCTCAGAATTTTACAGCAGGCTTTACTCTGCAAGCCCTTCATTTCCTGACAATGTTGAGGCCATGGAGGAATTCTTATGCCTACTTCCGAATTCTGTCCCCTTGGAATCAAAAGCTGCCTTATCTATTGAGGTCTCTGAACAGGAATTCAAATTGGCCCTTAAGGATATGGCTCCTAGAACAATAGCTCTGGACCTGATGGATTTATCACAGAATTCTACCAAAAATATTGGTATTTGATAGGTAAAGATTTCACAGCCATGATCCAACAGTCTATAGCACGTGGCTCCCTCCCTCAAGGTATGAACCGCGGCAAAATTGCTCTTCTATACAAAAGTGGTCCAAGGGAGAAAATTGGTAATTGGCGCCCCATTAGCCTTTTTAACATTGCTTACAAAATTCTAGCCAAAGCTCTTCAACAAAGGTTACAGCCTATTTTGGCAAAAGTTATCAATTCTGATCAGATGGCCTTTATCCCTACCAGATATATCTTTGACAACATCCTTCTTTTGTATGAGACAATTTCATGGGCAAAGGAATCTGACCAAGAAGCAATCTTACTTAAGCTGGACTTCCAAAAGGCGTATAATATTGTCCATCTTCCTTTCCTTTTCAAGGTAATGGAGACTATGGGTGTCCCTTCAACTTTTGTAAGTCTAATCAAATTGCTCTTTAATAATGCTGAAGCCTCCGTGTGTATCAATGGTGTGGATTCGTCATCATTTCTAGTTCTTCGAGGAGTCAGGCAAGGGTGTCCGCTAGCCCCTTATCTCTTCTTGTTTGTTGGAGAACCACTCAATGTTGCAGCAAAACATTTTTTAAGTGAAGGTGAACTTGCTGGAATTTCTCTTCCATTAGCAATAGCAAATCAACTTATTAGTTAGTACGCCGATGACGTGAACTTCACTATCAAAGGTGAAGAACAATTTTCCGCCGACTTTCCTTACTACTTAATAGGTATGGCATTGCCTCAGGCCTTATGATCAATTGGCCTAAAAGCCTAGCTTATTGGCTCTCACCAAATTCAGCACCCTCTTGGCTGGCTCAAATGAGTTGTCCTTGGGCTGTAGAGAAGCAAATGTCTAAGTTACTAGGCTCTCCGTTTGGGATTGATTTGAATACACCTGATGTTGACAAGTTCCTGGCTACTAAGATCCATAAAAAGCTAGGTTGTTGGACTAGTATACACCTTTCTTTGGCAGGCCGTGCAATCATCATCAACTCCGTCCTCCTCAGCACTCTATGGTACTTTATTGCAATTTGGGGCGGTTCACTGGCTATCATCAAAAAAATTAGGGTCTCAATGAGGGACTTCTTATGGTCGGGCTCTACAAATTGCAGTTGTGCTAGAGTTAGTTAGTTTGATTGTTGCGCATCTTGGTTTATGGGCGGCCTCAATCTAATAGATCCAGAGGAGGCGCTCCATGCCTTAATGGCCAAATGGGTTCTTTAGGCCATGCTCCCAGGTTCTTCTAATTTCCAATTCTTGCTTAGGTACCGCCTTCTCCAATGTTGTCCTCAATCTCAAGGCACATGGCCAGCAATGCCACAATGGGCTCTGCTATACAAATTCAGAGCATGTAAAGGATCAAGGGCTTGGGCTAGGATCATTAGAGCTTGGCGACTCCTCAACTGTCACATCATCGCTTTACCGCCTCTAAACTATGATGAAGTCCTTACTACTCTTCTATGGTGGACTACACATTATATTGGTGGTCAACATGGCTTCTCAGTTAATAGGGCGGCCACTCTAATGTCCAAAGGCATGAGTATTATACAAAACATTTGGGATGTGAACACTCTTACCTTCCTATCATGGGATTCTGTAAGATACATATTTGGGATGCTAGATATGGAAGCCCTTGCGTATTTTAGGATGGTAGCATTGATTCTTGCGTCCTGGCTCTACTTCCTCACAAATGGCCAGTTTGTAACCCGTTCTCAGGAGTACATTGGAGTATTTGAATCCACGGGTGATCAACTCCCTTTCCTGGTCTACAGCTCTAATTTTCGGTGCAAACCTAGGCTAGCGCATGGCCGTCGCTTGATCAAATTGCCTCCAGGCCACAAGAGCTTTTCCATAGGCCGTGTATCATCTGCTCTTAGAGCCCTTACAATGCAGCCCCATCAAAGTAGCCAACTTCTATTGGACTGGCATAAATGAGTCCGCATAGTACAACCAAGGACTAGGCCTCTTGTGTATGTAGGGATCAACATTGATTTCTTTTTCGACCCGGGAAGATGGGCTTGGGGTGACAAAGTCCCTCTCCAATCATACACCACAAAACTCGGACGTTCGCTTTTGACAAACCGCTCTAAGCTTGCTAAATCTATCCATGAGAAGTGGCATGGAGACATGGTGGTGGGGGACCAGCCAAGATGGAGTGACGTTTGGCATAAGTCACGGCCTCAGAAGGAAGATGGCTTCCTCTGGTCGATCTATCACTGTGTTGTGGCAGTTCATTGTTGGAGGAAAGTTGCCAACCCAAATATTCCCACCACATGCCTTAGTTGCCAGGATGACTTGGACAAAACTATCTTACATCGATTTCACCATTGTGCCAAGACTTGACATACTTGGAACTTTGCTCTCTCCGTCTTCTATTTGGCCTTACATATTCACCCTTTGGCAAGTAGCTGGCCGGCTCTTACATGGCAACAATGCATTCTTAACTCCAAGCTTTCAAGACAATTGAGAAAAGGAACCACAATGTGGTCTCTATTTAGGGGCTCAATTATTTGGACAGTTTGGCTTGAAGAGAATGCCATATACTTCAACCACGATGCTTGGCTGGCCCAAAAATTAGAGCAAGTGTTATCGGAGGCTTTCAATGATTACGCCTGAGCAGCTTGGTTTAAGACCACTAAGCTATGTGCTTTGTATCCTGACAAAACAGCCGTCTTTTTCAAGCGGTTTGACAACACGTGGCTTCAAACAGACTTCTTTGGCAAGAGATCCTATCTTTAAATGGCGTGGAACATGCGTCATCCGAAGTTGGGGTTTTTTAACTAAGCATGGTTGGTACTGCAGGCTGGTTATTAGTTGGGTGGCTTGGTTGGTGGCCTTTATAGTTGGCGCCACTTCTCTTTGGCTTCCTCTCTCCCTGCCTATTGGCTCTCTCTTTGCTTTTCTTGTCTCTAGTTCCAAAAAAATGAGATTAAAAAGGTTGCAAAAAATGTTTTAGAAAATGTAAAGATTTCCGCCGAGGGTTCTCTTCTTGGTTTGATGTACTATTTTCCTTTTATCAATGGAAATTGTCCATGTGTTTCCAAAAAAAAAGAAAAAAAAAGATATTCCTCATGCACACCTATTAAAATTTGGGCCCAAAATATGGAAATCTCCACTCATATGAATTTCAAATTGCTATGTTGTTAAATTTAATGGGCAGGTTCATAAGGGACTAAATAATGTAAATAGTGTAATGTAGTATGATAGATGTTGTACTGTTCAAATATTAAACTTAAGACTTTATTGCAGTACAACATAAGTATGTGTATAAAAATTTTTAAATGCAATATTGCAAGAGGATAAATATTGTACTTTATTGTTAGGTAGCTCCAAAAGCACTGATGCAGCATTGCAAAAGTATCAAAAAAGGAGTTTTGATTTCGTGTTTAAGTAATTTTGAATTTGTATAGACAATACAATATAACATATTTATATAATATTAAAAAAATTTTAACGTAGTATTAAAAAAAACTTAGAAACTATATATTTTATTTGTATCCACATAGTACTACAAGCAGTACTGCACTAGTACAAGCCTGTACAATACCCGGCAACTCTGAATCATCCACCCTATTCTGCCATCCAAAAGAAAACTGCATAATATATAATATGATTAACATTTTTTCTCTTCCATACTCAACATTCAATTCTTATACAATTTCAATCAAGCATATTAAATTACGGTTTCGGAAAAGTAAAACTCCATTTTTGGTGAATTATTTCATTTAAAATTCACAATTTTACATGATAATTGATTGAAAAACATTGATGATGAATTTTTTGAATTTGATTGTGGCACTATGTAGGAAACATCCATACGCACATATTTACTTGAATAAGCATCTCCAAAAAGTTTTAGAATCTCCTCACAAAGGTTTCAAAAGTTATGGTGACAATGTCCAAATTTTGAAAAATATATATTTCTTCATTGTAATTAGATTTTGGCAAAACAACTATTGCTTCATGGTCAAATGCACAAAACTAATAATATTGTGAAGGTCATATAGCAAAATCTAATTACAATGAAGAAATATCCATTTTTCAAAATTTGGACATTGTCATCACAACTTTTGAAACCTTTGTGAAGAAATTCTAAAACTTTTTGGAGATGCTTATTCAAGTAAATATGTACGTATGGATGTTTCCTACATAGTGCCACAATCAAATTCAAAAATTCATCATCAATGTTTTTCAATCAATTATCGTGTAAAATCATTAAAATTTAATGAAACAATTCACCAAAAATGGAGTTTTGATTTTCTTAAACACAAATTTGGTATTCTTGGTTGGAATTGCATAAAAATTGAATAATAATTATGCAAGACAAAAAATGTTAAGCATATGATACATTATGCAATTTTCTCTTGCATGGCAGAATAGGGTGGACGTTTGAGTATTGCCGTGTACTGTACAGACCCTCCTGTTGTGCTGCATTTGTACTAACGGAGTTGGGGGGCACTTTCCTCATGATGTAGGACAAAAGTGTGATTGTTCATCCTTGGAATTTCATGCAAAAAGGGGAGACCTTCTAGAGTAGCTTGTCCTCGAATGAGTGAGTCTGTTTTTTTTAAAGTAAATGATTCACTCTGTATCAAAAAGGATGATTTCCGCAGAGACCAACAAGGTTAAGTCACTCTCTGGTTCTAAACAGGTTCGAAGGTTTAAAATGATTGGCTTTTAGAAAAATGAGGTGACTCTAGGGCTTCTCCTTAGGAAAGGTACTCAAGTCGTGGTTGTCTCGAACATATTCTTCTTGCGAACTAGGAGTAATAAATTTGGACTTTTGATTGATCTATCTGAAGTATTTCATGAGTTGTCTTCATTTGATCTGTCACTCCTTCACACAGCAAACAAGACGAACGTATAAGTAGCGCACGAAGAAAGATTAAACATGGCCAAGTAAAATGCCAGCCAGTAGGCATAATGTCAACAATGACTAGGAAAGTATGATTAAGTACACAGATGCGTGGCAAATGTGAGAAATCCAGATAGTTCAGGAATTTATACCCATGTGGTGAACCTTCAGGAATCGGCCAAATCATAAACAGAGCTACCAGAAAAATTGCAGCTCCACCGACAACCTGCAAGGTCAGAACATAATTTCGAATCCGTATAAGCACCATTTATATTCAGTATGTTGTGCGCGTGCAAAACAATAAATAAAACTGATTAATTTGCTCCCAATTTCAGATTACTGTCTTCCTTAAAACAACTTTCTGAAAATATAGACGAAGTCTCCAAAAATATTAAAAAATATGTATAAGAGAAGATGGAAAGTGGATTCTATCCAAACATTGCATATCAGTAAACAGACGAAACTACAGCATATCCCGGGTGTAGAAATATTTGCAGCCAGTCTCTTGGAAAACATCTCTCGAGCTATGACTTGTACTATGGATGCAATGAGTGAGCACGTAAAACAGTGCTAACCTTGTTCAAAACAGCCCCAATGCTATCAGCGAGGCCGTGACGCTCCTCAAGCCTTTGATCATCGCCACATACATCATGTAAGCCAGATGCCGCTTTTATCAGCTTAAGAATCTTAGCTCTAGCCTTAAATGGATCTGAGATTGGACCATTCCACGCACATCTGGCGATTTGTCTTGCCTGCAAATATCACTAGAATCATAAGTTTGTGAAAAACGATTGCAACAGGAGTCGTTAATGTAACTAGTTGACGGAGCGTCACGGCCTCACTGATAGGAATAACCTCCTTACTGATCGAAAAGGGCCCAGCGGGTCACAGCGTACTTCTTCTGTTTCCAAGATGAAAATAGATATCAGTTGCAATATTTCATCACGAAATTCACTGTGTACCTTTTCAGAAGATGTCCATCTAGTCTCCAGACCCATTTTTTGTGCCCACCTAGCCCCTGGTCCTGGCCGTGCCTCTAGCCGTTGACCTTGTCCAGATGTACCTTCAAATTTTGGAATGTCCTTGAGACTAGACCGAGCCTGAACTGCTTGATGTCTGCTCCAAATTAAGGTCTGACCTTTCGGAGCAAGATGCGTTGCACCTCTATGAAACCTACTATATTTCAAATGTTCTCCAACCAGAGTGGATCGATCACTGAACGAATTAGCCATGATAGGAGCCTCGGCATCCAGCACACAACATGTTCTTTTATCTTCTATTCCCCATTTGTCTTCCTCGATATCACTTGCTGGTATTCCAGGTTCGTCTCGCCCCTGCAACGTAACCACTTGTACTTAGAGAGCACTTCCACACCTGTTCGCCTGGGTAGGCCTGGCAATAGAAATAGTATTTCAAAAATACTGTATAATTCAAGGACCACGATGAGGGTCTGCGGTGGAAATACCTTTGACAAAGAGGTATAGAGAACCTCAGCTTGAATCTCCATATCTCCAAATGTGACCTTTCCTGGAGAAGGGTCTTGCCCGGATGGTGATACAATTAGAGTGGACGCAATATCTATTGAACTTGTCAATGATGATGCAGCCCTTTGCAAGCTCCTAGGTGACATTACCGAGGAATTTATCATAGCATTTTCAGGTGACCCAAATCCTAATTCTTTTTCAGCAAACTCTCTCAAAACTTGCTCATCAGATTTGAAACCATTGATGCTTGCCTTGACTTCGTTACTCACAACATCGGCTGTCCAAATTTTCGGCCTCTTCTCTGCCCTTTGGCACGCTTGCCTTGATTGCAAACCAACTGCTCTTGCATAATCAAACATCACCATAGGCTTCGTGGTCGAGCCGAACCCTACAGGTCCGCTAGCGCTTTCCCGTGAATCCTTATTCCCATGCGTAGGATCGTCGTCAACCTCCGTAATGGTAACTGCAGGTAAGGTTGCTGCCTTCAACTCTTTAACACTGGGTTGGACATTCTGGAACACAACTGTCCTCTTAACACGTTCTTGTTCTTGTCTCTTAAGCACGCGTAGTCTCTGGGGGTAAGACGAGTCGGAGTAAGAATCCTAACTATAATGCTAATTCCTAGCTAAAACGTTGTTGTCTCTAAGAATAATATCAGAATAATTAACATCACAACAGCGTCCTAGAATAATTAAGGCTTACCATCGTTTCAATTTTTCTCCGTTCTTGATCAGTAAGTACGAAGCTCATAATCAGGTGAATTCGACCACCTTCTTTGAGTTCCACAAATTCATCTCGGCAACCTTTCTCAATGATAGAAGGAACTTCGATAGCTGCGTTGCTCCACAATGGTTACCAGTATTACGTCATTCAATTGTATAACGTGGATAGGCACTGACACATGATAGTACTAAGATATGTGATACAGAAACTCTGAATGGATGAAGATGAAACGAGAAGTGCACAGAGAGTTTGCAGGCTGATTGTTCACTATAGACACCTCACAGCCACACAATAGAATTTAAAGGGCAGGACAAGACACCATCAGCAAGGAAAACTCACAGGTTTGAGTCAAGCACTGATCCGCATTGTCGCAAATGGTAACCACCAGCTTGTCTCGCAAATTTGTGATAAGGCTGCCCAGGATAAATTACCATACTTCAATACTCACCATAACGATCAGATAAGCATGCCATGTCGGAGCTCAATACTTCTATCAAGGACGCACCTAATCCGAGAGAGCAAGTTACAATATTACACATATCGATCGATACACCACCAAATAAAACTTACAAAACAAAAGCTGAATTCCACGAGTCAATTCTCCCCTCAACTGCCACACGCGATTCTGTCTCAAACTGCCTCCTCCCCAATCTGACTGCACTTGCACATAATCACCAGCAGGAAAACGACGTTAGATCCAATAACCAACCAATTATGATTTTAGGAGCCACAGAAACATAAGAATACAATACTTATTTATTAGCATAAATACGGCTGTGTCATCTTCCTAAAGTGATATGGGGGCAATAAATACTCTTGTATGGAAGATAGGTTAGATTCTGTGCCTGAAATTTCCAACCATTCCGTACCTAGTTTGTTACTGGCAAATTTGATGGAAAGTTTGAGTGGAACGAAAGTTTGACGGGTGCGCTTAACGGCACGGGGCCACCAAGATCTCAAGGACGATAATTCACATGAAATTTTGATAGAACAATACCTTTAGCAACTACATGGTTGACGGTTCCGTCTGTCACAACAACAGGGAGTATCAGAACTGCACTGAAGTAGGACAAAACTCTGTACAAGTTTAATGATAGACATATTGAACGAGGTTCATGATAAATCTATTAGCAAAATCGTCACCGAAGAGCAGCGTGCCACACCTATTAACACCTCTGGAAGATCTACGGCCTCCAGAACTGCGCGCAAAACACAGGAAAAAACAGAACAATGAATCAGCAAACATTCAATAGGCACTATTGAGAGCAAACAGCAGGACAATTGAAAGTGTAGCTCTCGAATTTAAATTTGGTAGTGTAGCTCTCAAATTTCAATATAACGATCGGAGCATGTTAACCTGAAAAACAGAAAAAAGCTAATTTAAAACTGTGCAAGTCGGAATTACTTATACACAGCAAAATATTCGCTGAAAATTCCAGTAATGTATAGGGAATTCATGCAATAGGAAGAGCTCAAATACTTCACTGGAGTTACGGTACTCTATGATCACTTGAAAAATCAAAGGAGAGTCCAGACGTCGACAACTCAATGCGCACCCAGGCATTCATAAGTAACCCAAAATTCACCACATAAGCGTCCACATTGGAAAAGACGAGCAATATCCAACACGACTTACGAGAAAGTGCTTCAGATCAGAAACACTATTGGATACTTCCTCTGCAGCAAACTTGTGAGTTTGATAGGACGTTCTACACCAACAAATTCTAGCAAAATTCTTCATCCTTGACCACAAGATATAAATACAACGGACACTTCATGTACAAAGATGAGTTTCCATTTCCACTGCAAAAATGACGTGCTGAACAGCAATGACAAACAAAATCAGACCAGGAGCAGGACACGACACATGATCCACAAACCTGAAACTCGAATGGTCCCAGGCATAGTCGCCGATAAATTTAATCCCAGAGTTTCAATGAGTCTTCTAGTCTTCTATATCCTGGATCATACAAGAGGACACAGGAAGAGACGCGACAACAACTCAGAAAAGGGGCCGAATCGGTATCATCACCGAGTTCCCGTGGCATTCAAAAAGCTCTCGAAAAAAGCACTTTCAAGTCCTCAGCAGCAAATCGTTATTCCGGGACAAGTATCAGCTCAGGTCTTCCATCTTCGCACACCAGATGCAACTGTCATCCATATCTCTCTTTTATTTTCACACAAAAAACTTCCAACTCTAATTTCTCCTGTCGAGGTTTAAACGCCGAGGTAACCAACACCACCACGTTCTCTTGAAAAAGCTAATAATGACAACAGAATGACAGCACGCTAGCAGGATTCCAGAAGAAACACCAAAAGAGCAGCGCTATTCTTTCAAGGGGGCAGCGTAACGAGGCGTGTTCAAGCAAGACCAGTACCGCGCCCGGAGGACATCGGACAGAAAAAACACTGCATTAACCCTGGAACGCCGCGGACGCCATTCCGTGGCGTTCCGATGACAATACTGTTGAGCCAATAAGGTTCAAAAGCATTTTTTTATCCTCCTTTTCCTTGTTGATCTTTCACATCAATACCTTAAATTTGTTTGTTTGTTTGTTTGTTTGTTTGTTTGTTTGTTTGTTTGTTTGTTTGTTTGTTTGTTTGTTTGTTTGTTTGTTTGTTTGTTTGTTTGTTTGTTTGTTTGTTTGTTTGTTTGTTTGTTTGTTTGTTTGTTTGTTTGTTTGTTTGTTTGTTTGTTTGTTTGTTTGTTTGTTTGTTTGTTTGTTTGTTTGTTTGTTTGTTTGTTTGTTTGTTTGTTTGTTTGTTTGTTTGTTTGTTTGTTTGTTTGTTTGTTTGTTTGTTTGTTTGTTTGTTTGTTTGTTTGTTTGTTTGTTTGTTTGTTTGTTTGTTTGTTTGTTTGTTTGTTTGTTTGTTTGGTTGTTTGGTTGTTTGTTTGTTTGTTTGTTTGTTTGTTTGTTTGTTTGTTTGTTTGTTTGTTTGTTTGTTTGTTTGTTTGTTTGTTTGTTTGTTTGTTTGTTTGTTTGTTTGTTTGTTTGTTTGTTTGTTTGTTTGTTTGTTTGTTTGTTTGTTTGTTTGTTTGTTTGTTTGTTTGTTTGTTTGTTTGTTTGTTTGTTTGTTTGTTTGTTTGTTTGTTTGTTTGTTTGTTTGTTTGTTTGTTTGTTTGTTTGTTTGTTTGTTTGTTTGTTTGTTTGTTTGTTTGTTTGTTTGTTTGTTTGTTTGTTTGTTTGTTTGTTTGTTTGTTTGTTTGTTTGTTTGTTTGTTTGTTTGTTTGTTTGTTTGTTTGTTTGTTTGTTTGTTTGTTTGTTTGTTTGTTTGTTTGTTTGTTTGTTTGTTTGTTTGTTTGTTTGTTTGTTTGTTTGTTTGTTTGTTTGTTTGTTTGTTTGTTTGTTTGTTTGTTTGTTTGTTTGTTTGTTTGTTTGTTTGTTTGTTTGTTTGTTTGTTTGGTTGGTTGGTTGTTTGGTTGTTTGTTTGTTTGTTTGTTTGTTTGTTTGTTTGTTTGTTTGTTTGTTTGTTTGTTTGTTTGTTTGTTTGTTTGGTTGGTTGGTTGTTTGGTTGTTTGTTTGTTTGTTTGTTTGTTTGTTTGTTTGTTTGTTTGTTTGTTTGTTTGTTTGTTTGTTTGTTTGTTTGTTTGTTTGTTTGTTTGTTTGTTTGTTTGTTTGTTTGGTTGGTTGTTTGGTTGGTTGCTTGTTTGGTTGCTTGTTTGGTTGGTTGTTTGGTTGTTTGCTTGTTTGGTTGCTTGTTTGGTTGCTTGTTTGGTTGCTTGTTTGGTTGCTTGTTTGGTTGCTTGCTTGCTTGCTTGCTTGTAGCGTGGACAACTTCTTGACTGTGCGTCCCCCGGCCGCGTGCTTGGTACCGTCAGAAAGCTCTCGCCGAGGAGGGGTGCACCGGCTTGGTTTCGTGGCGTTTGGAGCGGTGGTGCAAAAGTTATTGAATTTCAAAGTATTTATTGATTAAAAAATTAGAAAATTACTTTTACGTTGATTTTGGTGGCGTTCTTGGTACTGGGAGTAGAACCGGGAGTAGAACTGGGAGTAGAATCGGAAGTAGAACCAAGAGTGGAACCGGGAGTAGAATCGGAAGTAGAACCAAGAGTGGAACCGGGAGTAGATGAAAATTGGGCCAACGGCACAGGGTCACACTAGTTGGTTTATGAAGAGTATCCAATTGAGCTTATACTCTTTTCAATTTTTGTCTTCACGGAAATGAGAAGCTATTAAAAAAAACAGATCACAAAATATGCCATTTTAAAGTATTTTGGGAAGTTGTTGCTCCTTGCTTTAAATCTGAAATTTCTCCACAAAATTGATATTTTTTGAGTTTGAGTCAAACTAACGAAATGAAGGTCATCTATTCTAGTTTCTACTCCAATTTGAATTCTAAAAAAATTCCTAATATTGCATATTTTATTGCAATTTGAACATTGGGTGTATTTTCAATGTCTATTATTTTCTAATTATAGAATGACACGGAAATTGAGTTTACACCCATGATGTTTGTCATTGTGATATACACTTATGGAGAAATTTTCAGATTTTTTGAAGTATTTTTCTATTTCATATGATTTTTCTTCACTTTTTCTTCAAAAATTAAAAAAAAAATTAATTTTCTACAAAAAAATCTAATTTTTTTCTAAAATAAAGAAGACATGTACTTTCATCTCTAAGAAATAAATATAAAATTTTTCATACATATTTGGTTGCAAAATGGTAGCAAATTGAGTGATGGACAGTGAAGTTTGAAATCAATGGTTATGGGTCCGTCATTTTGGGGATTAACCACATCCCAGCTCGGTTAGGAGTTAGGACGAACCAAAGCCTTTTAATTACACCTCGGGCAACCGTCGGCCATAAGTCCTAGACGGATTTGGATTTCCGCCACTCCCGGAGCTACCTAAGGACGCATCTCAATAAAGACCCTTTGACAATGTCATATTAAGAAGCCAACCAACTCCACCCATGTTTACTACTGTAGAAATTTTCCAAATAATTTGAAAATTAAAAAATGGCAATTATGCAGTCTAAATTCCAAAATTAAAACATTTCGATACATAATTGTTGGAAATTGACTTAGAAGTACAATATTCAATTGGAATCCTCGATTAATCTTAGGAATGAGGTTAAGTACTATCCCCCAAATTATATGCATCTATTAAGAAAGAGTTTCTATATTTAATTTATATACAATGATATTGTTATTATTAAGGTTTAAAACTAGTCAGTTGCACTCTTTATATGTATTTATGAATTTTTTATAGTGTGTATTGATGTAGATTTGTTTGTTTAAGTGTATCTTTATACTGCATCTATTAGCGTAGGTGGCGGTTAATTGTTTTCTAGACAATGTTTGGTTTATAGTACATCACAATGTTGCAGTTGACATAATGTGGATTTGTGGGATTAACACCTGGAGATCTCTTGAGGGCAATTTGTTGCTTATAATTATTCATGGACAAACATCTAGGGGTTTGAATTTAGTACAAAATTTACCATCTAGGATTTTTGATTTATTTTAAACTTCTTATTTTGCCAAATTCATTATAGGATAGTCTAATTTCTTGATGTTTAGGATTTTAGGTTTAAAAATTACCCAAATATTACTAGCTTTTTGTTCTTTGTGAATTATTCTGTATTACAGTACAATACTCACATGAGCATTTCAATTATCCAATATGACATATATTTCAGGAATAGAATGAAGGGTGTCCATGAAACCTACAGGTCTTCCTAAATTATATAAGTAAAAGTTTCTTTCAATGAAATTTCAACCATCTTGACTTGTTTTCAAGTGACTTGTGTTGCTAAATTTTGTTAACCATTGTAGAATTAGCAAATTTTCAACAAAAAATTCACAGTCATGCAAAATAATTGAGCTATATTTGGATAAGCAAATGAATTCTAATTTGCTCCAAGAGATAATTTGATGAGGAACAATTGAAGAGTGAAGATGCGTAATCAAAATAAATTGCCTAAAAAAACAAGGAAGGTTTCAAGCATAAATTCAACTTAACAAATTCATTGTAAGAAATTGTTCAAGAAAATATTCAATCTATACTAATAACATATACTTCAAATCTTTTGCAATAAAAAATGCCAGATTGCAAGACTCATAGAGTTCAAAAATTCAATGTTTAAGATTGAAGAATTAACCCTAAAATTAAAGATGAATTTGCAACAAATAGTCAATATTAAAACTTGAAGTGTACCACAAATCTCCATGTTTAGAAAGAACCTAATTTACTTCCTCAAGCTTAAAAATGCAAAACTCAGAAAAATGATATTGCAAAAAAATTCT
This sequence comes from Neckera pumila, assembly GCA_963969595.1. Classification (NCBI taxonomy): domain Eukaryota; kingdom Viridiplantae; phylum Streptophyta; class Bryopsida; order Hypnales; family Neckeraceae; genus Neckera; species Neckera pumila. The sequence goes on along the minus strand of OZ018418.1, from coordinate 23,982 downwards.
ACACTATTGCAATATGGGGTGATTTTAGTTCATTTATTGATCTAAAATGCATTTTTAAAGGTCTATTATTTTAAGGAATAATTATTGAATTTTTTTTGCCTAGGACTTTTTATAAAGTTCATTTATTGATTTGATCATTTATATCATTTGAAAAGTTCTTGCATGACCTTCTTGTTTAACTAAAAGACAACATTGTAATCTAAGGCTACTTTTTAGTATTGAAATGGCTCTTCACATTTTTTGAATTTAATTTTCATGTCCTTATTCTATCGCTATAATTGCCACATGTACAATGACAAATAAAACTAATTATTAATTTGAAACGTTTTCATTCAAACAACTATAATATAAGCATCAATTGGATAAAGTCCAAAAGTATACATTCAAAATGTGGATGAAGTCTTCAAATTTGGATGAAAATGCATGTATACAATCAAAACAATCATTTTGGTTCAAGACTTGTAGTGTGCAACATACTACACATTACCATGGAAGTTTGAAGGAAAAATTAGTTGTGATTTGAAAGAAAATCAATTTCAAAGTTTGCCATGTCTAAATTTAGTTTTGTTCAACTTGATTTGGAATTACTTTATTTTTGTCAATTTTTTCTTAGAGCCCCCAAAAAACCATTTGTGCCTTGGCATGTTGGTATATATCATTTCAAATTGTCATACACAAAAATTAAAGGAAATAGACATTTGTAGAATTTAAAATACCAACAGTTTGATGAGCATGCAAATGATGTTGGTTCTTGCAATATTTGAATTCTTTTTTGGAATTGAAAGCATGGATGGCATTAGCCATTGTTGGAAGTGTATAGGTTGCAATATGGACCATTGTTATTTTTTAATGCCCTTGCATTTGAAATATTTGTTGAATTGGACATTGCATTCGATTTATATTTCATAACTTTATAATGTGTTTTTTAATTCAATTTTTTTTAGTCCAAAAATTAGAGTTTATGATGCACATAATTAGTCGAAAAAATTCCAAAGAAATTAAATTATTAATATCAATATCGTCATTATTTTTAAAATTGCAAAAAATTACACTAACATTCATCAATTTGGCATTTTTTTGATGTGTATTATGTCACGCACTACAACTTTTGTATATATACTTTTTGACTTTGTCCATGCTTATGGTATGATTGTTTGAATGAAAATGTTTTAGATTAGTACTCAATTTTGTTTGCCACTGTACATACAATTCTAAATTGTTGTATATAGTTTAATTGGTGCACTTTAAGCTTAGTCAATCTATACTAGCATGCTATATGTAAACATATATCTCATTTATATCGCCACTCTAATTTTGGAATTCAAACTTTTATTCAAATTTTTTTATTTATTGATAAATGCATTGTTGTCTATTTAATAATACACCTATTTGTCCTTCATAATTAATGTCACTACAATATGACAATATCACACTTCTTTGTAAACAGGTTCAATACTATATTATTTCAATCTCTATATAAGCAAAGTTTTGTAACTTAGATAAATTAGTGTCATGCACATTACTATGACAAACTGGTATACCATTACAAATCATAGTAAATGAATGTATTTGGATGTCCCTTTTTATTATTCTATCTCAATACCACAATTGCAAAATCATTTTAATCTTAACTACAACTACCTACCTACTCTCTCTATAGAACTTCAATTCCTCTACTTCATTTGATCCATCTTGCATACTTTGCTACCTTGAAAATATGTCTCACATAAGACTTTTAAATGGTATTCTAATAGTCTTGATTTTGGCTTTCTCGTATCACTCTGCATTGTTAATAGTAGGTGTCATAAACTACAATATTAGAACACAAATACAAATCCAAAAGCAAATCTACACTACATTAAAGTATGAATGAACAACCATCTAATAAAAATCATCTTAAATTATCTTAAATATCTTTATTTTATCTTGATTGGACTAATTTTGCATACAAATTGAAGTATACAAGCCTCAGATTAACTAAATTGGCAACACTGCCATCATCTACAAACAATCCCTAAAGTATACCATCTCCCAAAATTCCAAAAAACCTCTACATACTAGACTTGAAAAGAATGAAGAAGCAAAAGGACAGCCTAGAATTACAACCACTCCAAAGGCACCCCAAAATGACTACGTTCATACCTCCAATCCCAAAACACTAGTTTAATCCTAAATGGTCAATACATGGGCATTTTGGTTATATTATGTCTTCAATCACCTCCTAATTGCATTACAAAGCCTAGTAGCTACCGGTCATCAAATAATATGACAGCTATTGTATCACTCTACATGATAGCTATTGTATCACTCTTCATGATAGCTATCGTATCACTATACATTGCTATTTATAATAGGTTTTGTAAACTACAAGTACTAAATACACATACATGTCTAAAAGCAAATCCACATTGAAGGAAGGTATAAATGATTAACAATCGAATTGTTCCCCTAATCGAAAAAAGCGCCCTTGCAACTCAACTAGCAATTGAAGTCAAATCAAACAATCTCTACAATATTTATTATATAATCAGCATGCTGAAGAAGATAGGCAATAAGTTTCTATCCATTTCTGTGCTTGAATCAATCATAAATGAAGGGATAAGCTGGGTACAAACAAGCCCCATTCTTAATTGTTTCTAAAATTATAGTTGAACTCCACAAAATCTTCTTTCAAGCTTCAATAGCTAGAATCTATTGCACATATTCTAATATAAAATGTCACCAAGTGATTGTATCCTTCATTAATAAGAAAAATCATCAATAACCACTTGAAAAAGGAGCATCATCTAATCACTTTTAGAATGGGAACAAATCCAACGTCTAGTAGAAAGAACAATCAATGGTGGTTGAAGGCATGCCATATGCCAAACTTGTTGATATGAATCACACAACAATATTGTTGTGCTATCCTTGTTCTCTTCATATACAAAACATTTATATCCAGTTGGAACTACTGCCAACTGCAGATCAATAGTCCCTTCAATTGGCAAATGACAAGGAGTGCAATTTTGGGTAGGGTCTTTGTATTCTTGTCCATTTTTTCCCTCCAAAAGAAAAACTCCACTAGGCAAAATTCCCTTGACCCTCAAAATAGTCCGTCCTACTTAAATCCCCAAGGTTGTTGGTGCCTCATGTTATAAATACACGTAATCTCCAATTTTGAACCATTAAAGTTGAGGCTTATAAGCTCCATTTCATTGCACGCATATCTGAGAATATTTTTAGGTTGCGCTATCGCCAAATTTTCTATAGCCATTGGCATGGCCCTTGGAATTACTGAGCTCAATCCCATAGTACTTCTCTCCAAACTTCTGAATCATCCAAAGTCTACTATTAGATTTTCCCCCTTATTGCCGACAATAGCATTGACTCTTGCTATACAATAGTTGATAAAGGCTATACCATACAAGAGACGTTGTCAACTAAAGCAATAATCCATGGTTATTCATGGCAATTTCAAATTCCAATATTAGTTATTGCTTGCCAACAACATGTACTTGCGCAAACTGCGTTTGACTGTTTGAACCACTCTCTTTGCCAATTCATCAGCCTTTGGATGAATCCTTGATGTTGTATGGTGATTAATTGTAGCTTTAATGCAAAGCTCTTCAAATGCCCTAACAAACTCTCTTCCTTGGTTTGTCATCACCTAAGCTGGAGTTCCAAATCTAGCCAACACATGATCAAAGAATGTTGTTGCTATTAAAACCAAGGAATTTTGTAGTAGTGCCACCAATTCAATTTATTTTCTGAAATATTCTATCATTACAAGTACATACTTGGTACCTTGTGATGTGGTTGTTAATGGCCCAGCAAGTCAAGACTTTACCTATAATCCAAATCCATAATTGGTAAAGGTCGTAATTGGGGACTTAGTGCTATAAGAAACATATGTTTTTAATGACAAATTTTTCTAGACTTCCACCTGTTTTCATGTTAATAATAAAGTTAAACAAAACATTTTGATGTTATGTTTGATATTATTATTAATAGGAAAACAGGTGAATGTCTAGAAAAATCCGTCAAGAAAAATACGAGATTTTTATAGTATAGAATATTGAAGCTTGATCTAATCCGATTGTAGACTTCACACCTCTCCACATATATTGCTATCTTTTGTCGCATGCCCATCCACCAATATAAACTACATAACATAGAGTATATATGACTTTTATTGAAAGTAAGCCAAATCTTTATAAATCTAACGTATCAATGGAAGATGTTTATGAGAGATTTGATTAGATATAAATGTAAAGCTTTGTCCATAAAGGTATGGACGAAAAAGTGCAATCGCCCATCACTACTAAACACTCCCTCTTAAAAGATGAATACTTGGTTTCAACATCATTATTGCTTTGTAAAGCATATGCAATGATATATTCCTTTTTATCATCACCCTTTTAAATCAATATGGTTCCAACCCCAACATACTTCAATCTGAATGGAGCTGGAAAGGCCGTTGAGCATCATGCCTCTTCAACATAGGTGTAGAACCAAATACTCCTTCTGGAGATTCAAATGCTTTATTTTGATCAAAATCCTATATCCATTCTTAATCAACCTCCGTCAATTAATCCAAAAGTCTAGCCAAGAAACTGAATCCTTGAAAAACTTGTCAAAAATAGTTTATCAATCCCTCCAAAGCTCTCAACCTTGATACATCTTTAGGAATTGGAATCCTCTTTAAAACTTCCACCTTTGCTTCTTGTATTTCCAAGTCTCTTGCAATACTCATATATTCCAAATATTGCAATTGATTATGAAAGAATTTACACTTTCTATGATGCAAGTGAAGACTCTCAAAGAATTTTTGCAAGTATTGTAATTGCTCTTGCAATGTATCACCAAAGATAATCATATCATCTATGTAATACCAAGTAAATAGTAATCCCTTCAAGATTTGACCTATAACTTATTGGAATTCTATTGGAGCATTCTTCAAGTCAAAAGGGAGAACTTCTAATGGAAAACTATTTCTCTTTCATCTTCATCTACTCTCCAAAATGTCGTTTTTATCTAATTTTTTAGTCTCAATGGTAGTTGATGGTACCCTGACTTTAAATCCAAAGTACTAAAGACTCTTGTTCTTCTAATTGCATCAAATAACTCCTTAGATGTTGGCGTAGAATATTGATTTGATTTGATTTTCTTGCCAATAAGACAATAATCTTGACACATCCGCTTCTCTGTCCAATGTCCAAGGTCATCTTTCTTCACTAGTATCACCGTAGTACATGCATATTGTCGCAGCACAGGGCAAGCAAATTCCCAATTATACTACCAAAAACCACTTTAAAGTATAACAAAGTGACTCTAAAGATCGAACCCGCGAGATTCTGTGAAGTAGATAGCCTTATTTGGTCTCTAAGCTAAGTCAATACCAATATTTCCTCTTCCGGTCTTAACACAACAACCGGAAACACAACAACACCAAGAACTACAATCAGATTCTCCTTTCTTTCTCTGATTCGATTGGCTTTCCGATCCGTTCTGATCAGCTCACATCTGCTCTTACTACCATCCGGTTTAGTTTTACCTTTGTTTCACCATTAGAGGGTTCGCCCCTTGATTTTGAGAGTGGCAGGCCCGTCGCTCCTTCCGTGACTTATAGTGGCTGAAGACCCACTTTTCTATTCTCCCATTTCCTACACTAATCCGAATCTGGTTTGATCCTTCACAGCAATCCAGAGAACTCTCCGGATCACTGGTCACACAAAGACGCCCTGTACGATCCTCTCATACTACAACGACCTTAGCGCCACATTCCGTCTGTACGAAGCCAGGTGGTTGCAAGTGAATCCGTCCGTTCCAACATCAACTAAAGTCCTTCCGTTTACCCACTAAGGCAACGAGATCTTTTAGGAGATCGGACACTCAACCGGATTTCCCACCCAGGAGTTCTAGTACGACTAAGGAATCCCTCCCTATCTGCTTAGCCTAACAATGGCTGTCTCGCCTGGAATCCTAAACCTTAGAGATGCTGAGGAACTGAAATCAACTCCCAACTCTTGCACAACCTGCTCACTTGCACATAAGATCAAAACAAGAATGCCAAAGGGAGAAATCACGCCCGCACCAGCATGCGCCTTCCTAACTCCTCACCACACAACCTTGCCACACACGGGAGAGACACGCAACAAGAGGCCAAGAGAAGACGTACACAAAATTTGGGCGAAAAGACTCGCAGCTCCCAAGCAGGGGCTGACTTATATACAACTTTATTACAAAGCAAAAAGGCCCCCGGAAATCTGCGCTAGACATCCGGGTCCAATCCTAACCGGCCAATCCGGTCCAACATCCGATCCGGTCTTAATTATCTTACAAAACTTTACATTCCTAACTACCTATCTGCTCTCCAACTCCCCCACCCAACGTAGGACTCTTGGGTTCCTCGGGCAATTGGTTGAAAACATCCGCAAGGTTCCGGCTCCGCTCTCTAGCAGCTGGATCCGAAAGATCTGACCCTGGCAATGAATCCAACTGAATCGATTGTCCAGGCCCAGGTCTCCGGTTACTCTTCCTTGACTTGGGTGTCTGATCCGACTCCCTCGGATTCGACCCTCCGGCTGCAAACGAATTCGGTAGCAAAATGTCCGAGAGGTAGATCTCTTGGGAGTACATGGACCCGTTTAGCTTCCGACTGCTGATGTCCATCTGGTTGGCTGCCTCTCTCGCTGCCGCCAAGGATGCTTCCACCCAATCGGTGAAGTCGGTGAGGATCCAAACTATCCGGAAACCGGATACCTTCTTCTCCTCATGCACCCCTTTGTCAAATAATTCCACTTTGACTGCGATGGATCCGGACTCTCCGAGAGTGTCCTTTATCGACTCGGCCACCTTCTGGGTTGCTTCCGCCATCTCCCGGACTGCAACCTTGTCTTCCCTGAGGGCTACTATGTCAACCCTTAGGGTGTCGACTTCCTCCTGAAGCCGATGGATCTCTACCTCCTGCCTCCGGTGCTCATCCGGATTAGACAAATACTGGCCCACCTTACCTGGTAAATCACTATCCATCGGTGCACCCACCAGATCTCCGATAGTGACAAGAGCCCTCCTCTTGACCTCCCAGTCCGCTCGTATCCTGCACACGATTACCGTCAACTGGTTGAACGGGTCGGTTGGGTCTTCGGGATCCGACATCTCCACATCCAATCCCTGTTCTAGAGTGGAACGGGTGGTAGGAGGGGTTCCTCGCTTGCGAGGAGGCGTCGTCTTCATCCGCTTCCTCGGCCGGAGTTGCTCCTCCTCTTCTTCTTCTTCCGTCTCGGGTTCGGACCCGGTTTGCTCTTCCTGTTTGTCATCCGAACCTGACTCCCCGTACTTCAGGATAAACTCTTGAAGGCTCCACGTCTTCTCCTCCGTCTCGGTGAGGAGTTGGTTGCGGTGGTAGAGGTGGAACAGATAGGGACTCAAAGGAGTGGCCCTACTCTTTCCGATCCTCGTCACGAATTGGGACACCAGATCGGAAAAGATCTGGGCCCAATTCACTTTTTGTTCCCCGCTCAGGGAACCGAAAATTGTGTTGCCGATGGTCATCGTCACTCTCGTCGGCTTCTCCAGGTGGACGATCGAAACCAGGAATTGGAAGAGATTATGGTGCCGGTCACTCTTACAGTCCGCGACCGCGTACCCGTCCTTGTTCCTCGGCTCCCCATGAAACTTATCATGGATGAACTCGTCCTTCCGTCCCGCCATGCCGGAACCTCCCATCCGGAAGTTGTAAACTTCCCTCCACCTTTCTTCTTCCCATTCGGTCAGGCGACCCCGGAGCGTATTGTTGAACTCGTTCGACGCCTTACACCTAATCTCTCTCACCATCCGCTCCTCCCTAAACCCCCAGGGCTTATCCATCAACACGAGACACCCCATCGCGTTGAGATCCTCCATGAGCTCGGACTTGGCCGGTTTCGCCGTAGGAATGACCAGAACTACCTTTCGGAGCTTGACGTCGGAGGAGGAACTGGGCGCGCCCAGTCTGTTCTTACGCAGCTGAGGCATGGACACAAGTGGCCACTAAATCCTTACTGATCGCTACCTCACTCTCTCCTAGCCGCATGTCCCATTCCTCACTTCCTCTCGCTCGATCTCAACCGGAAATTTACACAAAACCTGCAACCCACACGCTTTCTACCTTTCCTACACACTCTGACATGCCCAGCCGAAAGCGCACACACATACAATGGCTCTGGCGCAGACGGAGGCGTAAAAGCGCTCAAGGTTAGCTCCAGAGCCCGAAGGAAGTAAAGGAGTGAAATTGAGGACGACCAGCCTTTATATAGTCTCAGGACCCCTAGCAGGTCATCATGAACTTTTCCGGTCCGGTCCATATCGATCCGGTCCAATCCTAATCCAATCTGAGGTGAGATCCAGATGTGATTCCGTTCCTGAATACTAACATTCTGACCGGATCAGATCCAGTTTCCTCCTTACGGGATTAGCATTGTGTATCTCCAATTTCCTTCTGCCCCTCTAACCGGATACGGATCCTAATTACCCGTTTTCGTTCCATTATTTAGATAAGCAAAGGGAAACCAAAAATTCTGGTTACGACACATACTTTCTAATATTTGGAAGTTCTATCACTCGGCGTTTAAAAATTATTTGCACCTCAATTTGAACATGTCTCTTTCTAAAATATTGAATCTATATGGGCATCTAAATATTGGATGATCATCTTCTAGTTGAATTCTTGCAAACTTGCCTTTATAACCCTCCAAGTAAGTGACTTTAGAAACAAAGCAAGTCTTATATGAGCAAATAAATGCTCGCACTTTTTATACCTATATACTAGTGAGTCCCATACTTAAGTCCATCTCCTAATCTTTGTTAGTTGGTAATATTACTTCTTCTTTTTGGAAACGTTTTAATGGTACTGACACTACCTTTGGTTGCTAGCTGGAAGATCTTATACCATTGTCCTTGTTCCATACAATAAATGCATCTTCATCTTCTTTCATTCTATGAAGGTTTTCCACCGTGTATGGCAAGAAACACCTAAGAGTTGGCCGGTAGGGAGTGTATGGAACTCTACCTAGATTGTCTTCCAAGCAATGGACTCCTAAATTAGTATTTTATGGTAAATTTTTGACCTAAACAACCCTAAGTAAATGCACTACAAGAGAAAGGGTTGTTTTAAATATAGTCCTAATAGTATAGTCTTTTAAATAATGACCTATAAGGTCATTACTTAAAAGACTATTCTACTAGGACTATACTTAAAACATCCCTTTTCTTGTAGTGATGTGAGGTAGCACCCCTAAATCATCTAATTCTATGTCCTAAATCCTGTAACACATAGGCCAAAATTCCAACTAAATTGGCCTTTCGGGAACCAAAAGGGTCCAAATTAAGCCTTAAAGGAGAATTGCAGCACACACATCCATCCACATACACCACAAATTCACATGCATTGTCCTAAATGAATTTGCAAATCTTTTGAAGTCTCTGGTTTCTTCCTAAGGCAAAGTTTTTTCCTAAAAGTCACCTTTCGGGCCTCGAAATGGGCCCTAAGTGAGATCTAACCTAAAATTCCAGCACACTTCTTTCACTTCAAATCCTAAATTCACACCCCAACCACCATTTTCCACATGAATTGATCTCCATTTATTTTTTACTTAAGTCCTAAGGTTTAACACTAGGACATTTTTGTCTTTAAAAACCTCAAGCAAACCACCTCCTATGCTAAAATCTCATTGAAATTCACCTTTTGGGGCATCCAAATGGGTGAATTTAAGCCCTCAAATATAATTCTAGCACCACGTGATTCACCACATACCATCTAATATCCTTCAAGCATCTTATTAAGCATTCCCATAGATTAGAACAATCTTCTAGATAAAAATCTAACTCAAAAGTACATTTAGAGGCCCAAATGGGCTAAACTTTAACCCTGATTGAAAAATACAGCACACAATCACTCATCCCAAATCATGCAATTCATACAAGCCATTAAAAAACATTCATGCAAAAACATTCAATCACCCATTGCACGGCAAAGTCATAGTGTAATTATTATTACAATTGAAATGTATCATGGCACTAACAAACATAGGATCAAAAGAAACTTGTGAATCCCCGCGAGGCAGCAAATCTCCTTGCAGTAATCTGGTTGCATTTGGGCAAGCTATAGCTTGTCAAAAAGCTAACTTCAAGTTGCACCATTTCTCCAAAATTTAGCTCCACCAACCGCATTAATCTTCCTCAATCGCCCGTTGAAGTTGGCAGTCTTCAATGGTAGCGACAGCTAACCACTTCTCACTAAATCAGTTGCCCCAACCTTGTCCTTGCTCTAATTTGGGCAAGCTATAGCTTTTCATAAAGATAACTTTGAGGCGCACCACCCCTCTAAAATTCAGCTCTATTCAATGCTTCATACTCCTGCAACCATCCGTCAAAGTTGGCAATCCAACCTCATTCAAAATCGGGGATGCTAGTATGTGAGCCTATGAGCATGAGCCTGTGAGCGTGTGAGCCTATGAGCCTGTGAGCGTGTGAGCCTATGAGCCTGTGAGCCTTCAATGTTTTTTTGGAAATTTAGGATTTGTAAATTTGTTAAAGACCTATGACCGTGGAATTATATGAAAGGATCTACAATCCAAATGAACAACAAATGAATATGCCACTATGTGATTTTGTACCAAAAATTGATCTATAGGCCTTCATGTAAATTCAAAGAATGAAAATGGTCCACCTATTTTATTTTATTTTTATAACTATGCTTTAAAATTTTAAAAATATTTTGAACATGTAATACATAAAATAAACATAGTAGTCATACTTTATATACCAAATGAATGTGTAAATCCCAAATGACCTAAACCACTCTTTTTCTAGTTGATGCCTTTTTGGGGGGAACTATTTTTAATTGATTACATAATTAATCTAATGGTAATAGTTTCAGGGTTTAGGGTTTAGGGTTTAGGGTTTAGGGTTTTAGGGTTTAGGGGTTTAGGGTTTAGGGTTTAGGGTTTTAGGGTTTAGGGTTTAGGGTTTAGGGTTTTAGGGTTTAGGGTTTAGGGTTTAGGGTTACATGGGCATTCCCGAATTTTTGACATACTTTTTTTGGGTTGGGATTTTGGCTACCCCCCCATTTTAAGGTATGGCCTATCCAATGGTGAAAAAAACCGCCCTAAAAGTATCACCGTTTGCGAGATCTAGCAAGTTGGACTTTTTGTGGGTGAGTTGACTTTCTTTATTTGAAGTTATTTTGAAGTTTTGATTGGACCTACCCCCCTATTTGTGGGTGTTGTGAATCCAATGGTGGTGTTGGTTTTTCCAAACAAGTTTAGGGTTGGACGTTGTGAGCGTTTTAAAAGTGGCTTTTAGGGTTGCTACTTTTGTGAGGGTTAGGAATTTTAGGGTTTGGATGGTGCCTACCCCCCCATTTTCAAGGGTTGTGAACACAATGGAGTAATAAAAAGCCCAAACATATGGCTTCGTTTGGGAGATATGGCCCGTTTGACCACTAGAGTTGACTTTTTGAAGTTTTAGGATTTACAAGTTTTGACCTAAAGCAATGTTGTAGGTTTAGGAATGAGGGTTCCAAATTGGTATCCTACTTCTTTATATGACCTTGTATGCATGAGTTGTATGTGGATGAAGTTTGATTCTTACTATAGAACTTTATTTATTTATGGTTTATTCATACGAAGTCCGATTGGGGAGTTTTTTATCATTTTGGAAAGCTCTTGTATATATCTATAGCATGGTATTTTTTAGAAAAATCAAGAATGTTTTGGTATGGGTGTCAAAGTTTGGAGGTTTAGAAGACTATGTAAATAATACCGAAAAATGTATATATATATATATATATATATAATAGATAAAAATAGACATATAGAGAATCAAAAAGTCATATATAGGGATCTACTCTATAGATCGAACGTGCACTCTCCACTGCGCGCCGTAGAGGCCTATATAGTGACGAGCTGCACCTACACGGTCTGTATAGATGCCTACCTTCGGGAGTAGGCGCCCCCCGTAGGTGCTCGTGAGCATGAGCCCCGGAAGTGTACGATCTCTGACTCTAGCCTGAAGGGTCCACTCCGCATGATCCAGAAAATCCTGGATGAGAGGTCGGAGCTCAGGATCATCTAACTCTACCCCCTCGTATGAGAACCCTAAGTCCTCCTCAACCTCCTGCATCCTGGCCTCGGCTGCCATAGCCACCACCTGCCAATCTCGTGCCTGCTGTAGCTGACGCGCCATGTACCTGCCACTCCAGCCAAAAGCCTGACGAACGAACGTCAAAGTGCTCATAATCTCCAGTGACGGTGTACGCTCGTCCCTACCTTGGACCATAAGTGCCAGTCCTGCCATCAAGCCCCGACAATGCTCGAGAAAGTGCTCGATAGTGATGTCCCTGGTGTCAAACGCTCCACCTAGTGCTCTCTCAACGCCCGTGATGTGGAACAAGTCGTGCTCGCTGCAGAGTCGCCGTCCGTCGATGACCATCTCCGTCTGCACTGTGAGCTCAATCCGAATGCCTGACAGACGACTGAGGCGCATGTCGTCTGTCATGTCCACCCAACGCTGCAACAAGTCCTGTAGCTGTCGTAGTCGAGTGCGCATAGTGAACATTGTAGCAGGCGTGTCATCGAGCGTCCGTCTGGGTATCGTAGACAGGATGTCGTGACAGAGCTCCTGATAGACCTTGACCTTCGATAAACGAAGGTCAAGGAGCGGTCTACACTCGACAGCTCCATAGCCCACGGCGTTGCACATCTCGTGCACCGAGGCCTCTCTGAACCTATGCACGCGATGCTGCTCATCGCTAAACCTAAAGAGCAGCACTCCATCCGTAGGAAATCGGACTCCATAATCAAAGACGTTCCGCCCGATCGGAACGTCTGAGCCCATCTGCTCACGAAATCGCTGTATGAAGCGATCTATCACGGGCTCGGCGCTCGGAATAGACCACTTCATTCCGAAGAATGAAACTCGACACCATCTGGCGCCCAACGAATACAGAGCCTCGGACATGGCCGAGACGGGGACATTGACCTGACTCCTCGACAGCGTCATACTATCGGGAGCCACGGTCAACGTCAAGGCGAAGTGAATGCGTAAGGTATCTATCAGAGAGGCCTTAAAGGCCTCTCTGTCCTCATCAGTGCTCCCTGCATAAACCTTGACCACTATGGGGTCGGAAATGACGTGGAGCCAGTCAACAAACTCCGGAAGATCCCTGACCGGGATCCTCCGACTCGCTGGACGAGCCATGATGCCAAACAAAGCTGGTAAATCCAGCGTCAGCATCGTGAAGCAAGCTGCGTCCAGATCAAGGGTCTGCGGGTCGTTGACCCCCAGATCCTCGATCGACGGTCCACAGAGTGGAGGAAAACGAACTACAACCGTAGATCTATCGCTAGGCAGCGCTGTACGAGGGTACAAGCGACGCACAGCAGATGCTGACAGACTCGGAGGAGCCGGTGCAGGATCTGTAGCTCGACGAGATCCTGTAACTGGACGGACTGGTACCTCAAAATCCGAACTGCTACCTCCGATAATGAAAACCCTAGACCTACGAGCAGTCGGGGGATGCACTGGAGCAACAGGCGATACCACTGAAGCAACAGGTGGGACCACTGGAGCAACAGGCGAGACCACTGGAGCAACAGGCGGGACCTCTGGCCTAAACTGCTCTACCAACCACATGAGTGACTCAGATGGTGCCTCAACAGGACAGAGTGGCCGACGTGACAAAATGACAGACATGAATGCAGACACTGGTGCCTGGACTGGAGGCACCACTGACTCAACCAGAGGGACTCGTACCTGGGCTGGAGGGCCCTCATCGTCCTCGTCCGAACTGCTATCCCAGATTATCGCCCTCCTGACTCTCCGTGTAACTGGTCGACGCTCCGGAGCAAGTGGCCTGATTGAAGAGGCCAATGCCTCTTCGTCTGAGCTGCTAAGATCAATGACCTCTACCATCCCGACAGACCAAAACCGTATATACCAAGGGGGTCCCCTCCGAAAATCAGCCAAAAAACACTCAAAAAAGGCATAAATCGGCCAAAATCTCACCCCAAAATTCTAAAACAGATTTAGAGAGCCACTAAGCCACTCTCAACCCAAATGATTAGGGAAAAAGAGAGATTAGGGAAGCCTTGCCACTCCTATATAGACAATTTTAGGGTTTTGGGGATGGGTTTAGGCATGACATCCATGACATCCATGACATGGTGGATGACATCAATAACATGCTACATGACATGTTTAACATTGAAGACATGCCACATGACATCCACGCCATGCTGCATGACATGATTGACATCCCGGACATGCAGCATGACATCCACGGCATGCTGCATGACATCTGAGACATGGTGATTGGGTTTTAGGGTTTAGGGTTTAGGGTTTTAGGGTTTAGGGTTTAGGGTTTAGGGTTTAGGGTTTAGGGTTACATGGGCATTCCCGAATTTTTGACATACTTTTTTTGGGTTGGGATTTTGGCTACCCCCCCATTTTAAGGTATGGCCTATCCAATGGTGAAAAAAACCGCCCTAAAAGTATCACCGTTTGCGAGATCTAGCAAGTTGGACTTTTTGTGGGTGAGTTGACTTTCTTTATTTGAAGTTATTTTGAAGTTTTGATTGGACCTACCCCCCTATTTGTGGGTGTTGTGAATCCAATGGTGGTGTTGGTTTTTCCAAACAAGTTTAGGGTTGGACGTTGTGAGCGTTTTAAAAGTGGCTTTTAGGGTTGCTACTTTTGTGAGGGTTAGGAATTTTAGGGTTTGGATGGTGCCTACCCCCCCATTTTCAAGGGTTGTGAACACAATGGAGTAATAAAAAGCCCAAACATATGGCTTCGTTTGGGAGATATGGCCCGTTTGACCACTAGAGTTGACTTTTTGAAGTTTTAGGATTTACAAGTTTTGACCTAAAGCAATGTTGTAGGTTTAGGAATGAGGGTTCCAAATTGGTATCCTACTTCTTTATATGACCTTGTATGCATGAGTTGTATGTGGATGAAGTTTGATTCTTACTATAGAACTTTATTTATTTATGGTTTATTCATACGAAGTCCGATTGGGGAGTTTTTTATCATTTTGGAAAGCTCTTGTATATATCTATAGCATGGTATTTTTTAGAAAAATCAAGAATGTTTTGGTATGGGTGTCAAAGTTTGGAGGTTTAGAAGACTATGTAAATAATACCGAAAAATGTATATATATATATATATATATATAATAGATAAAAATAGACATATAGAGAATCAAAAAGTCATATATAGGGATCTACTCTATAGATCGAACGTGCACTCTCCACTGCGCGCCGTAGAGGCCTATATAGTGACGAGCTGCACCTACACGGTCTGTATAGATGCCTACCTTCGGGAGTAGGCGCCCCCCGTAGGTGCTCGTGAGCATGAGCCCCGGAAGTGTACGATCTCTGACTCTAGCCTGAAGGGTCCACTCCGCATGATCCAGAAAATCCTGGATGAGAGGTCGGAGCTCAGGATCATCTAACTCTACCCCCTCGTATGAGAACCCTAAGTCCTCCTCAACCTCCTGCATCCTGGCCTCGGCTGCCATAGCCACCACCTGCCAATCTCGTGCCTGCTGTAGCTGACGCGCCATGTACCTGCCACTCCAGCCAAAAGCCTGACGAACGAACGTCAAAGTGCTCATAATCTCCAGTGACGGTGTACGCTCGTCCCTACCTTGGACCATAAGTGCCAGTCCTGCCATCAAGCCCCGACAATGCTCGAGAAAGTGCTCGATAGTGATGTCCCTGGTGTCAAACGCTCCACCTAGTGCTCTCTCAACGCCCGTGATGTGGAACAAGTCGTGCTCGCTGCAGAGTCGCCGTCCGTCGATGACCATCTCCGTCTGCACTGTGAGCTCAATCCGAATGCCTGACAGACGACTGAGGCGCATGTCGTCTGTCATGTCCACCCAACGCTGCAACAAGTCCTGTAGCTGTCGTAGTCGAGTGCGCATAGTGAACATTGTAGCAGGCGTGTCATCGAGCGTCCGTCTGGGTATCGTAGACAGGATGTCGTGACAGAGCTCCTGATAGACCTTGACCTTCGATAAACGAAGGTCAAGGAGCGGTCTACACTCGACAGCTCCATAGCCCACGGCGTTGCACATCTCGTGCACCGAGGCCTCTCTGAACCTATGCACGCGATGCTGCTCATCGCTAAACCTAAAGAGCAGCACTCCATCCGTAGGAAATCGGACTCCATAATCAAAGACGTTCCGCCCGATCGGAACGTCTGAGCCCATCTGCTCACGAAATCGCTGTATGAAGCGATCTATCACGGGCTCGGCGCTCGGAATAGACCACTTCATTCCGAAGAATGAAACTCGACACCATCTGGCGCCCAACGAATACAGAGCCTCGGACATGGCCGAGACGGGGACATTGACCTGACTCCTCGACAGCGTCATACTATCGGGAGCCACGGTCAACGTCAAGGCGAAGTGAATGCGTAAGGTATCTATCAGAGAGGCCTTAAAGGCCTCTCTGTCCTCATCAGTGCTCCCTGCATAAACCTTGACCACTATGGGGTCGGAAATGACGTGGAGCCAGTCAACAAACTCCGGAAGATCCCTGACCGGGATCCTCCGACTCGCTGGACGAGCCATGATGCCAAACAAAGCTGGTAAATCCAGCGTCAGCATCGTGAAGCAAGCTGCGTCCAGATCAAGGGTCTGCGGGTCGTTGACCCCCAGATCCTCGATCGACGGTCCACAGAGTGGAGGAAAACGAACTACAACCGTAGATCTATCGCTAGGCAGCGCTGTACGAGGGTACAAGCGACGCACAGCAGATGCTGACAGACTCGGAGGAGCCGGTGCAGGATCTGTAGCTCGACGAGATCCTGTAACTGGACGGACTGGTACCTCAAAATCCGAACTGCTACCTCCGATAATGAAAACCCTAGACCTACGAGCAGTCGGGGGATGCACTGGAGCAACAGGCGATACCACTGAAGCAACAGGTGGGACCACTGGAGCAACAGGCGAGACCACTGGAGCAACAGGCGGGACCTCTGGCCTAAACTGCTCTACCAACCACATGAGTGACTCAGATGGTGCCTCAACAGGACAGAGTGGCCGACGTGACAAAATGACAGACATGAATGCAGACACTGGTGCCTGGACTGGAGGCACCACTGACTCAACCAGAGGGACTCGTACCTGGGCTGGAGGGCCCTCATCGTCCTCGTCCGAACTGCTATCCCAGATTATCGCCCTCCTGACTCTCCGTGTAACTGGTCGACGCTCCGGAGCAAGTGGCCTGATTGAAGAGGCCAATGCCTCTTCGTCTGAGCTGCTAAGATCAATGACCTCTACCATCCCGACAGACCAAAACCGTATATACCAAGGGGGTCCCCTCCGAAAATCAGCCAAAAAACACTCAAAAAAGGCATAAATCGGCCAAAATCTCACCCCAAAATTCTAAAACAGATTTAGAGAGCCACTAAGCCACTCTCAACCCAAATGATTAGGGAAAAAGAGAGATTAGGGAAGCCTTGCCACTCCTATATAGACAATTTTAGGGTTTTGGGGATGGGTTTAGGCATGACATCCATGACATCCATGACATGGTGGATGACATCAATAACATGCTACATGACATGTTTAACATTGAAGACATGCCACATGACATCCACGCCATGCTGCATGACATGATTGACATCCCGGACATGCAGCATGACATCCACGGCATGCTGCATGACATCTGAGACATGGTGATTGGGTTTTAGGGTTTAGGGTTTAGGGTTTTAGGGTTTAGGGTTTAGGGTTTAGGGTTTAGGGTTTAGGGTTACATGGGCATTCCCGAATTTTTGACATACTTTTTTTGGGTTGGGATTTTGGCTACCCCCCCATTTTAAGGTATGGCCTATCCAATGGTGAAAAAAACCGCCCTAAAAGTATCACCGTTTGCGAGATCTAGCAAGTTGGACTTTTTGTGGGTGAGTTGACTTTCTTTATTTGAAGTTATTTTGAAGTTTTGATTGGACCTACCCCCCTATTTGTGGGTGTTGTGAATCCAATGGTGGTGTTGGTTTTTCCAAACAAGTTTAGGGTTGGACGTTGTGAGCGTTTTAAAAGTGGCTTTTAGGGTTGCTACTTTTGTGAGGGTTAGGAATTTTAGGGTTTGGATGGTGCCTACCCCCCCATTTTCAAGGGTTGTGAACACAATGGAGTAATAAAAAGCCCAAACATATGGCTTCGTTTGGGAGATATGGCCCGTTTGACCACTAGAGTTGACTTTTTGAAGTTTTAGGATTTACAAGTTTTGACCTAAAGCAATGTTGTAGGTTTAGGAATGAGGGTTCCAAATTGGTATCCTACTTCTTTATATGACCTTGTATGCATGAGTTGTATGTGGATGAAGTTTGATTCTTACTATAGAACTTTATTTATTTATGGTTTATTCATACGAAGTCCGATTGGGGAGTTTTTTATCATTTTGGAAAGCTCTTGTATATATCTATAGCATGGTATTTTTTAGAAAAATCAAGAATGTTTTGGTATGGGTGTCAAAGTTTGGAGGTTTAGAAGACTATGTAAATAATACCGAAAAATGTATATATATATATATATATATATAATAGATAAAAATAGACATATAGAGAATCAAAAAGTCATATATAGGGATCTACTCTATAGATCGAACGTGCACTCTCCACTGCGCGCCGTAGAGGCCTATATAGTGACGAGCTGCACCTACACGGTCTGTATAGATGCCTACCTTCGGGAGTAGGCGCCCCCCGTAGGTGCTCGTGAGCATGAGCCCCGGAAGTGTACGATCTCTGACTCTAGCCTGAAGGGTCCACTCCGCATGATCCAGAAAATCCTGGATGAGAGGTCGGAGCTCAGGATCATCTAACTCTACCCCCTCGTATGAGAACCCTAAGTCCTCCTCAACCTCCTGCATCCTGGCCTCGGCTGCCATAGCCACCACCTGCCAATCTCGTGCCTGCTGTAGCTGACGCGCCATGTACCTGCCACTCCAGC